>CM051244.1:74203052-75490552 GCA_027917425.1 Gastrophryne carolinensis
CGAGTCACGCTCGGGGGAGATTAGGCAGTGGAGCTGTCTCCTTACCTTTTCCCTGTGATCCAGCGATGTCCCCGCTGTGATCGCAGGTGAGAGCCCCGGCAGATGCGTCCCTCTGACTTCCTGGTTCCGTCTCTGTGAGCCGCAGAGGCTCATGGGGGCGGAACTGGGCGGCAGATTTAAACGTAATGGTAACGCTTTTTGTACAAAATTGCACATATAATCATAACGCCAGGGAGGTTAAAATGAAAAGCTCACTGAGATGCAAGCGTCAAGGCACCGTGCAGGCTACAAGACCCCCCTAGGCTACACCAAACACCAGTGCTTAGTCTAATGGTATCCATTAGGCATAGGCTTGGAAATGAAGGCCAATGCCATATTTGTGCCCACAGTGTTTAATTCTAATGGCTAACAAGCATAGATTTGGTATTTGTGCATTTGTATAGGTTTGGCCAGGTAGTGTAAACCTTCTAAACACATTATTCAAGCCTGACAGAAGTGCAACTTTACTCGCTTCCAGACACAGTCTGTTTGAAATTGCATTTCAGTAATTGTCTGTTGAGATCTTAATGTGTATTATTAAGCAGCTTCTCTGGAATAGGATACAGACTATACATATACTTTTATGGCTTCAGAGACATATTTTCAATGGATGGTATGTGGTGAGTGGCTTATTTTTCAGTTAAGTTGCTGATTTTAATGTGGCTGTCAAAGGGATTCTCCAGTAAGTGCCTCTGAAATCTAAAGCTTTAGAGAGGAGGCCTATCATGTGAACAGTATAGAATCATAAAATGTTAACCACGATGTGGTGTAAATGAATTGCTACCGTTTTACTACTTTCTCCTATTTTCTGGAAGTTGTAGAGACCAAACGAGCTATTAATCTCCAGCTAAGTAGTATAATGGAAGTAAATGACTTCAGACGTGCTGAGAGGCTCTAATGGTATTGTACAAGCTATTTAATATTAATATTTAAGTAATCATGAAGCCACTTTATAACATTCATGTTATAAACTAAATCTAAACAAGTAACACAGTACAATATTTGTATATATTAATTTGTAGTTGGATGAAAGCTCTAAAACATCATTAAATCCATTAAACTCCATTTTGTTGATTCTTGCCAAATCTATTTGCTCATCTCACCAGAAAAAAAAACTTTAAAAAAAATGTCTGGTGTTATTATTATTAATATTATTATTATTATTATTGTTAATAATAATAATATTACAATAATGAGAATCTCCCAACCTCACACAAATGTAGCTTTTGTTGAAAGTGATTATACTATACTCACTTTCTTGATAATTTCCAATTTTATACAATTTTAATAAAAATATTAAGTGGCAAAATACAAAAAACACAACAAAGTTTCACAGGAAACAAAACCTTTTGAATAAGGAGGATGATTACAGATTGATACTGTAGGTTTTACCGCCCATCAATAAATTAATAAAAATAATATTAACATAACATAATAAAAAGGAAAAATAAAGAGGGGAAGGGTCATGGTTGCTTAAGGGTCAAAATACAATCAAGACCAAAGAAAGACTAACTATTGAGTCAACCTCCCACCTTATTAATAAGTAAGTAAAAAATACATATGTCAAAAAAGAACTAAACTGCACATGGGCGCCCATTATTAAAAAAAACACTATAGTAAACAAAATTGAGTGGCAGATAGGGCTTATATCTCATTTATATATGTTTTGCTAATAAAAAAACAAGAGCAATAAAAAACTCAAATACAAGAGAACACACATACATATACCATTATCAGATTGGAGAAAGTAAAAACTCTATAAAACACACATTTGCTAACATAAGAAAAAGAAAATCAGCTCAGCGCTCAGGACATAATTGTGGCACAAATAAATATAAAAATGCAGCCAAAAGGGGACGCTCCCTTTAAATAATGGTCTGCTGAATCAAGGGCAAGTTCACAAATAAAGGGAAAAATGTTCTGGTCTATGGGTCCTCCCCAAGAAGTGACCGACCACCTGAGCCATAACAATGCCATGGGAACATCCTTGCATTCCAAGGATGTAGTCTGGCACGTTAAAGGGTTAATTAACCCAAAAAAAACAAACAAACAGGCACCCGCCATGGCTCTCATGTATCTCTATCGTACACAGCAGGCCTGGCCCGCTCCTCCATTGTAATAAATGGATGACGTTGTGTGGCTGACGCGAGGGACGGGATGGAGTGAGGGGCACGGGAACGCTGTTTCTGAAACTGGCAGGTTTTAGAGCGTCAGACCAGCCTGGGCGAGCTGAATGAGAGTGAAGGTGAGTGTCTGTTCTTATTTTGAAAAATAACATCTGTCTATCTAACCACCCTGCCACACCTTGCAGCATTATGGGTTATTTAAGAAACACTAATGCCTGGTAGTGCCACGTAGCTGGGCGCTGTATGTGAAAACCATGTATATGAAAGTCAATCTGGTGAGCACCTCTAATAGCATCATGTTGGGTCACATGTATCACTAGCAGTGGCTCAGTGTAAAGCGCCGGCCCTCTATCTTCAGCAGCGTCATGTAGCACCTGTCACTCAGTAGCGCTCTCAATGGTGTTTTATTTGGTTGTGTATAAATAGCGTTTTCCTAAAGTAATGCTCTAAATTTTTTTGCTCAAATCATTGTGTGGCCTCTCCTGCCCGGCAACCAAACACTTTTATTGTTTTTTTTCAATAATGCAGAATTGTATGTGCAGGTCGGCCATTGCAGTGTCATTGTCACAGTGTTAAAACAATGTCATTCCATATGTTTAGGCTCTGGTACAGGTGTATATGTATTGAGAAACAGACTTTTTTCATATAGCTTCTGGCGCTCGATGCTAGAGCGCCCAGTTTTAGAGCCCTGACGCTGGTTGTGTGTAGTTTTTTCTTAAATATGGGCTTCAGCCCCAGATTTATCATTTATCAATGATGGACAGGATAGTACAGCGTCACTTGTCCGGCCGCTAAGCTAGGTCACAGCGCCAGACACCCACTTGCAGCGACCACTCTAAGTGCCGCTACATAGACGCTCACATGGCAATACGTGGCGCTAGTCTTAAATTAGCCTCCCCATATACAATGTACATATATATATATACACTGTGTGTCACCATGTTACACGTATGTTGTTACCTTTTTATACTATTTTATATAATATCCCTACTAGTTGGGTGGGGCCCAGCTCCTATACGCATTAACTTCATAACTCCCTGGCTTCATCCCTACTTACCGAAGGCAAACAGAGAATTCCGGTAGGACAGCATGGCTGCCTACTGCTGTGACAAAGTGCATTTCTACAGGCCTCTTATGAATGTTCAGTGAACATTTATTCTGTCATGCAGCAGACTTTCATCTCCTCCAGTCCATTGCTTGTTTTGTTTAGACTGTAATGGAAGTACGAGGAAGGTATTAGTGTGTATCTATCATGATCAGACAGTGAAGTCATAAGTCAACATGCTTGAATGAAACACTTCTGAGCGATGGGTCAGTGACTAATGTATCCCCACTAGAAGCCATTATTTGATCTTCGAAAAAAAAAATGATGTAAAAATCCACAGGTTTTTAAAGACTTTTCTTGCAAAAACAGATAAACAGATTACTGGGTTATCCAATGAGGAGTGCCTGGAACCTGTCAAGCCAGCATTTCTTGACACTGTCATGTGTCAGCTTATCCTCTATATTGTTCATGAGTCCGTAATGTAGTTTCTACATGAAAAGGGGAGACGACAATTTTAGAACAAAACAATGAAGTCACTCATCAGTGTATTTATCTTGTACCATCATATTAAAAATAGAACTTTGTTTGACTTTTGAGCATCGCTAATGTCTTTCATATAGTCTGGATATCATAAACCTTTTAATAAGAGCATTTTTACTTTAGCTTTTTCTTTTCATCTTAACAGTTTTCAGATCAGTGAATAAAAATGTAAATGTAATAATTAATCTAGACGATGTCATTACGTAGATAAGGGTTGATCCTTGAAGGTGAGCATTGTACATTGAATGCAGTAAAAAGTTGAGGGGCCCAAAGATTGTACATTTTGTAGCCACCCAGGTAAAAAGCAAAGCAACTTCATTTACCTTTATGGGTATTTTATTCCATTCTAGCATAATGTTTCTCTTATGTTTTAATCAGCATTTAATCTGTGTTATTTTAGAATTTTATTATATTGCCTGTCTCATTCCTCCTTGTGCTATTCCTATCTGTCCCATTGTAAAGGACTACACTTGCCAAAGTCTTAAACTGTTTTCCGTTTGTAAATCGAAGAAGAAATAGAAGAGATTTCAAGGTTTAAATATTTACCTTTCTCTTCTGAAGCATGTGGGCATGGCCTGGTCGCAAGCAAAAAAAGTGTATTCTTCTTCCTGGGACTTATCAGAATGGAAGGACATTGTTGGAGCAATGCTGGATAAGGTAAGTTGCCATTTATTTGTGCAAAAGGTTTGCATAGGCAATTCCTTTAACTCCAGGTGGTACTTGGATGGCTGCCTGGGCAAGGGGCTGCTGGGGCATAGCTATTATACTTAGCCCTTATGTAATGTACTCAACCTCAATGACACACTCAAATGTATTCCTTTATCGCTAACACCGCAGGCCCGGGCAAGTTATAAATCTTACTCCTAGGGGGCATGGTACCCAGAAGTAACTCTATGGGGCACTGTGATGAGGTAGCGAGTCAGTGGATTTCTCTGAAAATACATCCGCCCAATCAGAATAATGCTGAGGTAAACCATCAAGTAAAACATTGGTCATTCTCAACGCGGTGTGAATGCAATGATCAAGTATGGACTCCATTTAGTTTAATCCCCGGTCTGCCAATTTATTAGGGGATTGTGGGTTTTTAGCCAAGGGAAACCCAAAACCAATGGAGTGGTTAGAATATCTAGAATGAGAAATTACAAACTTTCTGCATGGAAAGAACCCACAACTAATCTGATTAACTGAGTTTTAAAGGAGACCACCCCAACAAGGATAGGTTGGTTATTGACTGCCAAAATCTGAAGGGGGATATTCAAGGGTACTAATGGAATACCTAGATTGGTAGCAAGGGATTTATCCAGAAAATTACCAGCTGCCCCACTGTCGATAAAGGCAGTGATGTTCTCCTTGAAATGCTCCCATATAATCATAGCTGGTAACAATCATTTGTTTAAATGAGGGAAGGATACCTGATCAGCTAGGAAAATCTCCCCCAGCTCATCTAGGCAGTTTTCAGACGGCTTTTTCTTATTTGGACAGGTCTTGACAAAATGCCCTGGATTGCCACAGTAGAGGCCCTGGGTCAGACGTCTCATCTTCTCCAACTTTGAGAGATGGGTAGACCCCAATTGCATGGGTTTCCCTGAAGCAGATGAGGAGGAATTAGCAGGGCCCCAAGCAATGGAATCTTGGCGATGCACGCACCAGTCCGGATGTAGAATTTTCTCCTACCGCCTCTCTCTCTGGCACCGGTTCCCCTAATGGCTAGTTGGATGTAATCATCAAGGTTCCTTGGGTTAGGGAAGTTCACCAAGGCATCTTTATTGGTTTCAGTGAGACTGATCCGAAATTGACGGAAAGGGCCGTATCGTTCCAGTAGGAATCAATCATCTATTGGGGAAATTCAGTACTTTACTCCTCGGCAGTGTGTTTCCCCTGTTTAAGACCTGGCAGTTTGGTATTGGCCGTTGAAGCCAAATCCGGTTTGTCGTGCAGAACTTCCATGGCTTTAAAGAAAGCAGCCACGGACTGTAGGGCAGCTTTAGTAGAAGCCAACCGGAATGCCCAGGTTTGTGGGTCTTCTTGTAGAAAGGAAATCACCAGGTCCACTTTCTGTACCTGACAAGTTGGGTCACATTTGTAAATACAAAAAACAATAGCTGATGATTCTCCTGAGCAGACCTTCCATAGTATGTAGTACTTTTTTGTGTTTTGGGGCCCGCGAAAAAAAAGGCTCACCAGTTAGCAGGTCCAGGTTAGTTGATATTGCCCAATCTCCGCAACTATCTTCACCTTAATATATCGACCGAGCACTGTAGCTGCAGATAAGTTAGCGTAACTGGGGTTCACGGGAGGTCAGATGAAGCAAGGGTCAAACACAGTAAGTCAGTCCAGCATGCATCAATGCAGAATGATAACCCGTGGCAGGGTTAGAAGCAGGCCATAGATCAAAATCGAGGATGGAGCGACGTACCGTAAAGATCGGGCAAAGTAAGGTGAAGGAATCCGATGTCAGCAACGGGGGTTCAGAGGAGACAGACAAGGTCAAAGGTCAATCCGGGTCAAACACCAGAAGCAAAAGATACAGAGCACCGCACAACATCCAAGCCCTAGCTAACACCTGCACTAATGAAAGGGACTGAGGACACCTAAATAAGGGAATGTGTGCAGGGATTGGCTGGGGCAACCTTGGGCTCACTGGCTCAACAACAACACCAGAACTGATTAGCTCAAATCAAATTGAAGGGCTGAGTCCATAAAATCATTGGGGCTCATTGGGCCATTCAAACTAGCCAGCGGCGGCTGTGCTGCCTGCAGGGCCATTGGAGGGCAAAGTGCTTGTGTGATCGCATGCTCATAAGTCTAGAGTTTAGAGACAGATTATAGGCTGGCCTGCAAGCTAACAGGGTTGAGTGCTGTGGCTCCTTTAAGACTTGTGTATTCTAATTGCCCCGCTAACGTGCACCTCCCAGGTTAGTTATAAAAAGGTCTGAGCGGCTGCCACCCCCCCCTTTGTTTCTTTTGAATTTGTGCAAGCACATGGTGTGTGGGGTCTAGGCTGTATTGCAAGGTCTTTGACCCTTCCACCCCATGGCTTGCACTTGAGAGGTTTAGGGCAACCTCAGGTAAGCCTGCCCCCAATTTATCTATTGCACTGTATGTCCCAAATGGGCTCTCAGAGATTAGAGTTAGGACTGCACCCCACAGAGGCACTTTGGCGTAGTGGTGCAGCTTAAGCATACTTCTGCAGATGTGTGTGACCGAGTCCTCTGTTTTTAACCAAGTTTAAAGACAGATTATAGGCTGGCCTGCAAGCTAACAGGGTTGAGTGCTGTGGCTCCTTTAAGACTTGTGTATTTTAATTGCCCTGCTAACGTGCACCTCCCAGGTTAGTTATAAAACGCTCTGAGCGGCTGCCACCCCCCCTTTGCATGCTCATAAGTTGAGATGCTGGGGATGTGGAAGGAGGGAGCAACATGGTGCACCGCACGAGCCAACACCAGACGAGCTGGCGCTTGAGACTGACGCACAAGCATTGGCGACAGTCGGCTCAGCACGCCGCCCAAGGACACTGCTGGAGCGAGGAGCAGGTGAGTGAGCCATTGTGACAGGCATCTCCTGTGTACAGTCCTCACTGTATCCTCAAATTATATCCACTGATTATGACTGATACCTTGTAACAATACGTTCCTGTCTTATGACCGGCACCGCTAACCCTGATTCATCTCAGAAAAAAGTATGGCTGGGATAAAGGTGCCTCCAATTGCCTTGGTGCCCAGGGAAATTGTTTTGCTTGCCCTCCCCTAGAAACAGCCCTGAGCAAGACTCTGATATAAGTATGCAAAAGCCTTAGGAAGGTTACATCTTTGCCAACCTATTGATGGGCCCTAAGATGAGGCGTAGCCCTACCCTTTCCCAGTCAAAAAAAACTATCTTACCTTCTACTCTAATATTGTTAATATTGTCCAGGAAAAAGGCAGCTAATCCTCATGGTGGTTATAAGTCACAAAAATAAAAAGAATATTTGTTTACAAGACCCAATTAATTGAGGATCAACCTCAAATGTCATGCTTGTATTGGCGTCACCTGTAAATTCTATCATGGTGTAAGTATATATTACATATTATTTAAACTTTTAAAGAATAAGCGAAAGAAAGTGATTATGTACTCACCGAGAAGGAAAACTATTAATTAGTGAAATCAGGATATATAAACATCACTGTAGGTACTGAAAAAAATTATATATAAGAGCAAAAGTGTTTGATGCTGTTCCTTATGGACACCTATTGGGGAAATTGAAGTATTTAGGATTAGAAAATACAATTCAGGACTGTGTGCAGAGAGTTGTGGTTAATGATACCTACTCTGAATAGTCCCTGGTTGTAAGTGGTGTAACCCAGGGCTCAGTACTGGGCCACTATTACTCCAACTTAGGTATAAATTATATAGAAGATGGCACTAATTGTATGGTTTATGTTTTTGCAGGTGACACTAAGATATGTAGCACAGTGCAGTCTATTAAAGATGCTCACAAGCTTCAGACTGACTTGGATACTTCAAGTGTCTGTGCATCTACTTGGCAAATGAGGATAAATGTAAATAATGCACTTAGGGACTACTAGTATGCAAGCCACATATGTCATTGGGGTAGGAAAGCTTGGAAAATCTGGGGGTGCTTGTGGACCACATAATTAATATTATGCAATGTCAAGCAGTCGCCTCCAAGACCACGAAGATATTATTATTTGCAATGGGCTTCAGATTTGGCCCAAAGCCATGTCCCTCCCCTCCAGTGACATCATTAGTCACATGGGGGGATTCCAAAAAGGCTCCACCTCTGTGGTATAAAAGGTTCCCTGTGAGGCGTGCCGACACTAGCTTGGAAACTATTTCTTTTAGTTTTAAACTGTTTGTGAACTATTAAGAGAGGCCTTTATACCAGTTTACAAGGTAGTGGGAGCTTGAGTTATTTATCCAGCATTCAGGAATACCGAATGCCAGATACTGGGGTCAATCTGTCCGGATAGCTTGTGAACTAGATAAATCCTGCTGCAGCTCTTCACTAATTATCATATGAATAGGCAATGAGGCAAATTCATGGGATATGGATGTATTTTTGCCTCTTTAAAAGGCACTGTCGCACCCTCATCTAGAATTTGCCGTCCGGTCCTGGGCACCAGTTCATAGATTGGATGCACCAATTTTGGAAAGAGTGCAGAGGAGAGCCACCAAACTAATAATGGGAATAATTATTATTGTTAATGTTTATTTATAAAGAGCCATCATCTTCCATGGCGCTGTACAAAGTAAATTACAAACCAGGTAAAACAACTACAAGCACAAATACACAGTCATACTGAAAGACACTAGAAGAGATGGCTCTGACAAGAAGGGGGGGAGACAAAATGAAGGTCACTAGTAATGTATAATTAGTATGATGGCAAGTTATCTGAAGTAGTTTTTTATTTGGGCTAAGTGATATGCTCATCTGAATATGTGCATTTTGAGGACACCCTTAAAGGCTTGAAGGTTTGGGGAGTGGCGAATTGTATAGGAGAAGGCATTCCAATGGATGCCAGGATGCGGGAGTGGGAGGAGATCATTAGGGTTGAGGACAGGAGGAGGTCCTGGGCAGAGTGGAGATTGCACCTGAGTTGGTATTTGTAGATAAGCAAAGAAATGTAAGAAGGAATTGTAGAGTACTTTGTATGTTAGGGTTAGTATAACCTTAATATAGTTTAAAGTGAATTCTCTCAAAAATCGGCAGCCAGTGGAGGGACTGATATAGGAGCAGCACTAGAGAATGGAGAGATGATTAAGTCGAGCAACAGAGTTGAGAATAGATTGGAAGGGTGCCAGTCTGTTTGTTGTGAGGCCACAAAGGAGAGTGTTGCAGTAGTCTAGTCGGGAGATGATCAGGGCATGCACTAGGATTTTGGTGGTATCAGGTGAGAGGAAGGGGTGGACGTGGGAGGTATTTTTGAGTTGGAGAGGCAGGAGGCGGCTAGTGACAGAATGAGAGGTGTGAATGAGAGAGAGGAGTCTAGTATAACACCAGACTTGGAGAGTTGCAGTAATTATGAGGTCAGTTACAGATATAGTTGGTGTGGAGGCAGTAGGAGAGTGTTATGGTGGGAAAACAACAAACTCAGTCCTTTCATGTTTAGCTTGAGGGAGCAAAGGGACATGAATGATGAGAGGAACATTGACTTTTTTTAATTAAAGGTTTCCCCTCTAGGGGTGCGTGGAAACAGCATATCTGATAGAAATCTAAAAGGAGCATAAGCCCCACCTCAACCCCTTTCCCTCACCAGAAAACACAAAGTTGGGCAAAAGTCCCAGTAATGCCTATTCCAGTTCAAAGAGTAGAGAGCTTGCGTCAGCTCAAATGCACGCCAGATGATGGGTGGCTTGCCCATACCCCTTATATAATTCTCCACTAGATATGGAGGTGCAGAAGAGCCTGGTGCCCATCGTTCTGGGGGGGCACCCCTGGAACCTCTCAGCCTTTGAGCCCTAAGCACACCAGCCTCTAAGCCAGATGTGTTAGACTGGTTGCCCTGGAATAGGTGGACACATTTACTAAAAAAAGCAAAGAAAAATAAATAGGGAGAAACAGGCAGATGTTACCCTATAAATTGCAACTGGTGTTTGTTTAATCTTGTATTACAATACCCAGGTTTTTGTTCTGTTCACCTTTCCAAGGTACCCTGAAAGCTTTAGAAATTAACAGCATTTCAGCACTCGCCCTGTCCTGATTTTGTCACCTCTACAGCGCTCCCTGAGTAATAATTCACAGTAAAGCACCTTTAGGTTTCTAGATCCTCAGTGTCGCTTAGCGATTGTTGTGAGTGTGAGTTATGGAGAGAACCCTGTCTGCTGACTATGCCGAGATCGCACACCGCATAGTTATTAGTGTCACATTAAAAAATGCTTTTCAAGATAAAGTGAAATTTGAGAATTGCGCCAGTCTTTCATTGGTGTGTTTTAATGTCACACAAGATCAGCCTCCCATGTGATCATGGTGCTATTATAGCATAATGGATTATAGGAGAATGTGAAACCATGACAGTTTAGTTAAATCTTCAAGTTTAAAGTTATAACTTTAGGTCCCATTTCTGGACTGTCTGATGTGGAATGCTTCTCCATTAACCCTCGCTTGCAACTGTGACCAGTTAGAAAATAGTGGTAACATTTTAGTGGCTGGTTGGTCACACTAACCAGAGGCAGAGGTATTAACATTATCCCTGTGGCTCAATGACTGCAGGGTCTAGGGGTCTAAACCAAGGATCACCAATCTTTTTTTTTTAATAGTCCCACTTTGTATTTTCCAAGTTGTCACTGGGGACTATGTACTCACCTGGACCTGCGGTTCAAACTCATTTTCCAGCAATAAGGTAATTCAAATATGCTGCACTGCTGCAGTTCCATGACTTGGACACCTGCTGCCTGGTTCAGTAGTTTCTGCTCAATGATTCATGTTTCCTTACTTTTTATCCCCGATGCCCCTGAGTACCACCAGGGGGAAGCTCGAGTGCCACTAGTAGTACTAGTACCACTGGTTGGGAAACACTCGTCAAGACCAAAATCATAAAGACAAGAATCCCCTTGTCAGATATACTGGTGAATGGAAAAACCTAGTATAACAAATTAGCAAACATTTTCTAGGTTGCCATGTTTTGAATTATCTCTATACCAGGGGTTCCCAACCAGTGTTACTAGTACCACTGGTGGTACGCAAGCTCCTATCAGGTGGTAAGGACTAATCTGTACCTCAAGTTAACTGATTCCATCTATACTTTACTTAAGCCTGATTTGCTTCATAAAGATAAAACTATTCCCAAAATGAATGACATGACAATTTATATGCATGTCATGCACTTTTTTTATGGTGGTTTTAACATGGTCTTAGAGGACATATATGCTGCCAGGTGGCACTAGGTGATAATAAGAAAAAGGAAAGTGGTACCGTAGCTAATAATAAAAGGTTGGAACCCCTGGTCTAGACCTGTGGCTTTACCAAATCAGTATAGCACCTCATGTGGCTACAACTGGGGCTCCGGTGCATGTGTCCCCTGGCTGCTGCCATCCAAGCCTAACTATGAGGGAACGCAGATGGCTGGTAGATGCTGCTGGCATATTGTGGGCTGGCAGAGGATGTTATCTCTGGAAACCTACCAAGCAGCTTAAAACACCACTGACAGAAAGTTCTGGAGTTGCAACTGTCTTTTATTCCTTTTTTAACAAATATTTAGAGCAAAATACAGTAAAAAAAACCCCTATGTAGGCAGCTGTACAGTCTAAAATTTAAATAATGGCACATACCAAATAGTGCAGGAACTGGGGTAGGGTTGCCCTCTGGCTAAGAAATAACTCAAAGAGTACAACCAATAAAAGAAAAACCCATACTGCCCTGTCAACTTAAAAGAACAAGGTAACCATAAACTAGATCAAACCACTAATATAGACAGTAGGGAATGGGTAAGAGAAAGAGAAAGAGGAGACAATGGCGAAGGGAACAGAAAAAAGGAGAAGGGGAAATTCCCCCACAAAAAAACAGACAGGGAACCAGGTGTATTGGTCTTAGTGTGGCAAAGCAACCAGAGGGCCTATACTACACGGCTGCAACCAGGAGAGTATAGGGCCTGTCTGATTTTGTATTGCAAACATTTTGAGGAATGTTCCACTCTCAACTTCCCTCATAGCTCATTCTCAAATTATAGTACATCACTCACCAGAAAAGTAACCAGGCAGAAGGCTTTTGGCCATTGCTAAGACTGAGGTGAAGAGGGCTTTCCTAAAACTATATGTGACACATATAGACTAAGAAAACCAGGATTTACCCATGATTCTTATCAGTAGGTGAAGGCATATACTTGATTATACCTAGCATCTCACTAAAAGCAACTTGATCCTTGGTTACGCCTTACGACTCCAGAGCAGACTTACTACGTCCCCCCCAGGAGTGTGAAACCCTCCAGGGCACCCGATATTCTTACCTTTCCCCCAGGCCCACGGCACATGCACGTCCAGCATCGGCCTCCCTTTTTGACTGTGTGGGACCACGCACAGCCGAAGGGAGGAAGTAATGCCCCTTTGTGTGAAACCTCCTGGATTTGCGGCAGTGCCCCCCACTTTCCTCCTGGTCGATTGCCCTGCGCAATGGCACATGTCACACACCCCAAAGGCCGACCCTGCATTCATACCCACATCCACTTGCAGAGTACAGCACTGCTGAGTATACCCCAACCTAGAAAAAATACG
Source organism: Gastrophryne carolinensis (assembly GCA_027917425.1). Taxonomy (NCBI): domain Eukaryota; kingdom Metazoa; phylum Chordata; class Amphibia; order Anura; family Microhylidae; genus Gastrophryne; species Gastrophryne carolinensis. Next base: position 74,216,010 of record CM051244.1, read on the forward strand.
ATGCCCTCAACAATATACCCCCAAACCCAATATACAATATACCCCAATATACCCCGAGCAACAATAAATGATTCCTATCTCTCTCCCGCTTTTCGCCACCTGCTAGTAGCACCAGATTAGACAATAAGCATCTATAAGGATGAGGCCCTGGGCAGTTGCCCAGTTTGCTCTCCCCTATCTCAACCCAAAACATAAATATTCTTCTATGATGTCCTGTGATTTGCAATTACAGTTATGCTCACGTGTACACAAATTCATTAATCTGTAAAAAGACAACTTTTACGCACTTGGCCAGACTAAATATGTGTTGCAATAAATGTGAGTTAAGTAGTCTCTTATTTTACAAGAATCAGCTGGTTTGTCATTTTGGGACAAGGCCCAGTTAAGCTGACCATTCCAATAATACATATGTAAAATACATAATATATGTAGGAGTAAAGATATGACAAAATGTAAATATGGGGTTTTTCTCCCTTCAAGGTAACTGATAGTCTGTAGATGATGAACACCAGCTAAGAAGCATGAAATTCACACAGATGGGACATTGTTGCTTTGATAGGAAAAGTTTAATCCTCTGGTTATCCCATCCATCATGAGCTGAGTGATGTCCAGGTCGGTCCTTTCCCTGATGGACTCTCCAGAGAACAGCCCTATGGAGCAGCTGTGCTGATGTAAACCTTCCCCGATAAGAGCGTGGCCAACTGGGGCACTCAGGAAGCTGAGCCGGATAGAGTTACATTCCCATTACGCTTGCCTAATGTGGAACATTTGGAAATTTTCACTGATCCTTGTGCTTGCTATCCCCATTTTGACTGACAGGTCAGATTTTGTACTATTCCACGCCTTCTGTGCTGCCAACTGCTGAGGGTCACTAACTTCCCTCAAAGATGGATAATAGCTTAGGAGCAAATGTTTCAGCGATGTTACTCTGGATGTTCTCGGCTGTCATTTATCATACTGGCTTTAATATGTCATTAGTTTAGTGCCGCTTCACACCGCTTCTGCTTCTGTGCATTTTATAGCAAAGGAAAATGCAAGAACATGAGAAAAGTCATTATGGCCCTGATTTACTGGTCCGGCGCAAGTCAGCACTGGCTCGGCATAGCATGCACAGCAAACAAAGTAGTATCACTACACTAGAATGCCATATTTACTACTATGCACTGAGCTCTGAATGCAAGTCAGAAGGCTTGCTTCCTTTTTTGCTGGCACAGTAACGCTCACTCCTACAGAACACAATAGGGTCGATTTATGGTCATGCACAAACAAATTTGCACCTGTTTTTTGGAGCGCCAAGTTGCTCTTGGGCCTCTGTCTGATTCATGGTCGTCAAAATAGGATGGGCATTTGTTTTTGCACCAATTTACGCACTAGCGTTCTCCAATGAGCCAATTTGCACCTGAAATTTTCTGCTGGCGCCATTTTTGCACACCAAACCGGCGCCTGATGTATGGTATGTTTAGAGGGCAGAAAACTGTGTGCAAATGTGGCAATTTGCAGAGTGAATTTTCTCCAACAAATAGGTGGAGGAAACTGCCAATTCCAGTGAGTAACAGGCTTATTTCATTCCGAAAACACATGTCGGCAGAATCCGGCATGTATCTGAATGATGAAAGTGTCAGCCGCAAGTTCTTTTTAGGGATTGAACCCTTTTTGTGTTAGAAAAATATGATAAAAACGTGTCCAAATCACAAAACAACAAAAAATTTAGATATTGTGCCTCAAAGTTTAGCAAAAACAAAACAAAAAATTATAGTTAAATTATTAAGCATTAATATGCAAATCAAACAGGGGAGGGATGGTTAAAGAGAACATCTGGGACAAAACATTGGGCAAAAAAACATTAAGGGTTAACTGGAATCAGAATATCCCCCCAAAAAACACCCCCTCCCCCCCAAAAAAGAGGACACAGGTTCTCCAGAGAATACACTCCGAAATGGCAAATAGAGCTTCACAGAAAACTCATAAGCTGGAAAGATCAAATCACTATAGAGAAACAGTAAATGAAAAGGGAGAAACATGGGGATTTGTCTGAACTGAATTGAATCTCTATGGTATAAAAAAAATAAACTCACCTGCACCTGACAGCATCTTGGGGGGCGGGGGGGGGCTCCTTTGGGTGGCTTTTCGGTTTGTCTCCAGGTGACTTTTTAGTGGACAGCCTCTGGTTGGTTTCTTGGCGGGCAGGAGGAGGGCAGCTGCCTTCAGACAGCTTCCCGGCTCACTCTGCCTTTAGTACGATTATAAAAAAAAAATCCAGAGAAATTCGGATTCATGCCGAAACGATTTCCCTGAAATTCGGAACAAATTCCGGCAATCTATTTTGATGACTTGTTTTTTACACTAAGCCTAAATGATCCTTTAAATTACATGGGTGAAAGGTGGCCATTTTCTCCTGTAACAGTGGAATAGTACATTCAAAGTCCTGTCACCCCTGGATATTGATTCTACCAGTAGAAGAAAACCACAAACTTGGCAGGACTTTTTTTTTTATCAGGGGTGTATAAGAAACTCCTCTTCTTAATATTTAGCATGTTATATGGATTTTAAATATTAAATGATTTCCTCCTGTGCTTAAACATTAAGAAATGCACTTAACCTTCTACATTCCTGGTGCCACTAGTTGCAGCTGGTGATCAATAAGACACAGACATGGTGTAGGAGTTGGGGGGGGGGGGTTATTTAGTCTTTTAGACTTTAGGCATACCTCCCAACTGTCCCTCATTTGGATGGAGGTTCCCTCTTTTGAGTCAATGTCCCCCTGCCCCTCGCTGTTCTCATTTGTCCCTCTTTGTAGTGTAACATGCAAATCTGTATCAATAAATGATTAATTTGCCTATTCAACATGTTTATATTATTGTAACTGTCACAACCTTTCTCCTATCCATCCCTCAATAAGGGTGTGTGGCTTAATTTAAAAATTGTTCCTCTTTCCCACCCTGAAAACTTGTAAGTATGCTGTAAGTATATGTAGGGAACTAGTAGTGGAGGGGCCCAAAACAGGATGTTCGGAGGCTACATACTACAGAGATTGGCACAAGATGTGGTCAGACAGACTGTGGTTAGTAGCAGGGTTTCCAGAATGTAACTGTAGGCAAATTACAGCAAGGACTGGGCTGGAACAGCACGGCAGTCTGACAATACAGTTGGCACTGGGGATTTTGAATTAGCAAACTCCAATCAGCTTGGAAGCTAAGGTATGCTGTAGTGCTGGAGGCAGAGACAAGTAAAGAAGTACTTCCTGTGTTAGACACTGCTTGCCACAATTCTCATACTCCCAGTATAAAGGACACTGTATTTCTGGTCTGTTCTTCAGCTGCAGCACAGAAGGTCATTGATGGCTGCAACGTCAGTGGACTGGTTGACGTTGTGCTCCAGAGCTAGAGCTGAACATAAGATCAAGGCCATAATAAAGGAGGGACGAACCAGATCTCCTGCCCCAGGTCTTCTATGTGCAGCAACTTATCAACAGTTACTTACAGGAAACCTCCACTAGACTTTCTGCATACATTGCTTGGCTCCCTGCATGGAATAGGGAGCATACAGCAAGCAGGTGACTTCATTTATTTTTACCCCCAAATTGAGGTTAGCAGAGGCAGGGAAGAGAGGTTGGGTAAAATAAGTGGATTTGCATCTGAGATGTGGCTGAAGAACTTCAGGACTGGCACGTGAAGGTGTTAACAGTCAGTTATTTGACACAAGTATAGGTTCATTTTAAAATGCAGAGACAGCAGATTTGATGGTGCTGCGGTGAAAGCATTCCACTTGTGAGTCAATAGCACATTAACGTTAATCTGATACCAGACAGGCCAGACGTAGATTGATCAGATAATTTATTTATGCATTAACTCTAAGTACACAGCTATTAAGCTGACAATGATGCTTCGATTTTTTTTTCATGCTATAAGTTTGACCTAGATTTCTTCATGAGATAATGAAGAAGAAACACATGCAACTTAAACCATGCTGCTGATCCTGCGTTAAGTTTTGGAAAGACCTTCAAGGGAACAGAAAAAGTCTCGTAAAATCCACAAGTTTTATAAACGTGCCTATAGTTTATCTTTTCCCTGCAGCTGTTCCCAATACAGACTTGGTGCAGGAAAGAAGGCCAAACTGGCTAAGGTTGCACACCAAGCTAATTCTTTTTTATTCTTGTGTATTTGATGGAGAGGATCTGCATGATCATGAAACCTGATTTTATTGCTTTTTACACATTTGCACTGTGACAGAGCATGGGGGAGACTGTCAACTTTTGTTTTGGAAGGCCAATACAATCATCTGGCCTAAGAGATAGATTATCCACAAATCAACTTGACACATGCCTAAGGTTCTGTGGGCTTTAAGAGGCACTATTGGCCTGATGCAGAGCCTCCCCAGAACTGACCTTATTTTGTTCCGTTTTTCCTATGGCCCGTTTTCCTTCCGTTTGTCTCGTGATTCAGAGCCACCGTCAGGAGAGCTCCGTTACTGATCCGTTTATGTGTCTTCATTCGGGAAGTGTTTTTTCCCCTCTCGGGTGCTTTGCGTGAGGTCGTGGGTTCCGTTGCCATTCACACGGACGATCCGTTTTTGGCCCCGTTTTAATGCGTTTCCAAACATACCTTCTTGCCATCTGTTTCCGTTTTCACCCCGATTCCGATTGTTTTTCCATGTATACTTACATTTCCATGGATTTCCTGTGGACAATCTGTGTCCACGCAAGCGCACATCCCTAGTCCTCCCTCAAGCTTTCCTCATACATCAAACTGACACTTTTACCAACACCAAAACTTACCTTAGACTACTATCCTTCTTCTTCTTCTTCTTCCTCCTCCCTGTGTTTAATGCTTACCTTCTTCTGTTCTCCTTCTTCTTCTTTATCTTCTTCCCTTTGTTTTATGCATACCTTAATCTGTTCTCCTTCTTCTTTGTCTTCTTCTCCTTCTTCTTCCTATTCCTTGTCCCATATACGTACCTTTTGGGACATGTAACTGTATGATTATGTGCTGAGAATGTAAAGTGCCAGGAAAGAGAACACACCACACCAAGAAGCCGGATCTTCAATATTCTTGCTGCCCTTTTCTTTGATCTGTGAATGAAAAACATCATCAGTTTTGCCTTGTAAGTATGTTGTGCTTATCTAGGGTTTTTTTTTTTTGGTCCATTTTTAGGGTTAATTTTTTTGCTCAGTTTTTTCCTTAATGTTTTTTGGACCTGCCATGCTCAAAAGAACCAGGCCGCGTAGCTGACGCCTTTGATGCTCACGCACAGCAGAATGCATTTCCAAGTCACAAAGATCAAATACGGCTGCTAAGACTGCCCGTAAGTGAAGCGACACCCTCGTTAAATTGGGCTTGTTTCAATCGGAAATCAAGGCTCTGAATCAATTAAAAAATGGAACAATCAACGGCCCGTCCGTTTTCACGGAGTTCAGCCTCTTGCGAGCCGTCAATCGGAAAGGCGCCTGAACAAACACCTGAGCGCATACACGCACACAAAAAGCAACGTAGCACCCTTTCCTGACCCGATCACAGCCCAAAAACCACGGGAAAATGCACGGGATAGCTGAACGAAGAGGCTCTGCATCAGGCCATATCAGTTTCACATAAAGGATTACAAGGTAAGTGCTCTGCTATCTTCTGAAAGTGTTTACATGGCACATACAAGACCAAGAATAGGTGGATTTACCCACGATTCTTAGCTGCAGGTGGAGCCATGCAAATAATCTTTTTGCCTTTGTGATATCTCAAACATCACAAAAGAGTGGCTTGCCCCCTCAATTGTGGTGTTTCCAAGCCTTCCCCCTATATTGCCACCCATTTGTTGGGGCCCTTGGGCAAAAGAGTCTTAGTGGGCCCCAAAGCAGTGTGACACAGTGTGTCACATTGGTAATCTTCTGCTGCTGATCGCTCTCCAGTCCTTATTGCTTTCCCTATAGCCACCAATCATCCTCTATTCCTTGTTGCATTCTGTATTGCCACCAAGCACCCTTCAGCCCTTACTGCTTGCTCCGCTGCCACTAAAGACTTTATCATAGCTGGTAGATGTCACCTGGTTCTCACCACCGTTTGAGCTTCCATCAATTGCCCTCCATTCCATGCCACCTTCTTCATCAGGCCCTGTTGCTGAGGCAAGCCATGAGCAGATCTGCACACAATACCCTACATTTGGTTGTTTCGGGTCCACTGTAAAAAAAATAACATGTCCAAGTGTGAGCCTGAGTGGTCCCCTGAAGATGCCAAGGGCCCTGGCAATTGCCCAGGTTTGCCCTGTGCTGTCGCCGGCCCTCCACCACTCCAAATGTTGTGTTGGCGATGGCCACTACCCAAAACTTGTGTCCACAAGCAGAAAGTGATGTAAATATTAGAAGATATACTCAAGAATTATTTAGCATTTATGGGCACCTGAGATCACAAAGCCAAAAAGAGATTGTTTGCCAGACTCTACCTGCTGCTAAAAATCATGGGTAAATCTTGTTATTCTTGGTTTGTATGTAAATACTTTTTTATTATGGGGCTTTTTGATCTTTTTTAGCCAAATATATTAAGCCTAACATGAGCCTTTTCCTAAGTGGCTGACCCCCTCTAGATGCATATATACATTTACCTTGTGATCTATTTTCAGTGCAGCTTTCACATAATACTTTTGCTTAATACTATCAACTATTCCAGGCTGGGGAAAAAATATATTAATGCACAGCCCTGCACCTCTGTCCGGGCTATATGGCTGGCAAGCCAAGCATTATTGCTGGTATCCTTTTAAACTTGACCTTTTGCATAATTTAATGAAAAGCTCAGACCCTTAAAAAACTATTCCCCAGCATCTAAAATTAATATATTTTACATTTTTAGTCACTCTTACCATCTTATACTTACTATCTTGCCTGAGAAGCATCATATACTGAGGAGAGGAGGGAGAGGGAGTGCAGGGTTATAGCTGTGCTTTGCACAGACAGAGCAGAGCTGGGTCAGGAAAAGGTCAGCAATCCCAGAATGCAGTGTCAGAAGACACGTCCTGTCTGCAGGCAGCCTGAGACTCCATGGGCCACCATCTTGAATGTTTAAAAGCTAAAAAAATGCAGTAGATGCAGCTAGGATGATTTTTAATGTAGATAATCTGTATGTACAGGGTGGGGGGAACATATAAGATAGGCTCTTATGTAGTGTCCAGTTTAATTTAGGTGGTGTTGGAAATAGAGGGTGCTGCCTAATAATTTCTCTTAAAAATAGGCAACCTTTGTAAAGAACCAAAGACTAATGCCAGCCACAAGGCTCTTATGCTCCCCTAGAGGCGTGTGGGTGATCAGAAGACGGAATTTGCAACTAACCTGTGCCCTATGCTTATGTGACCCTATGCTTAATTAAATAAAACACAAAACACATTTAAAGGGGCTTCTAGGGAAAATGCTAATACTCACCTTTAGTCTGGTGCAGCTGACCTGTCCTAGTCCGGTAGTAAGAAACTTACCACTGCCCAAGATCCAGACACACGCTTGACCACGGCCCTCCGGAATCCCACCACCACCTTGCATCAGTCATGGTGACTGGCCACACCTGCTCTATTCATTTTAATGGAGGGGGCATTACAAGTACTGGCATGCCCCCACCAATGAAGTGAATAGAGTATAATGGTAGCATGTAAACATATTTAGGTTGATTTAGTCCCAGGTGCAAAGAGCGCACTTTAGGTGAATACTGAATGAAGGACTCTTTTTACACATGGAGCTCAAGTCCTAGGTAAAGTATAGAATGAATAGTACTTCTGTGCTGAACTAGTGCTGAAAAACTCCCTTGATTAAGCACCAGGTGCCAAAAGTTCACTAAGGTTTTTTTTTAGTAGAAAGTGCCATTCCCTTTCCTACCTAGGGATTAAGCATAAAGTGTAAAATGGTCACTTCTAGTACAGTTTTCACCTAGTGCACTTTACTCTCTAAGGCAAGTACCACTTTCTGTTTTCTAATTTTCTCAAGTACCACCGGGGATGTAGGTAAGGGTTGTCAATCAGCTTAAATGTATACAAAACATCCATTTAAAGTACATGAAATGCACAAAAAGGCTCATACATAGCTTGCATCACCCATATACCTGAATATTTGTTATTAGCCGTTACATCAAATATTGCAGGGTCGGCCACTGGCCTTCCCCTGGGGCATCCGAAATCAGGATGCCCTTCTGTGTGAAACTCTCCTTAGTTGCCACAAAACTCACTTTTTCTGGTGGCTCTGGCATCTCCGGGCTGAAGCGTTCTACCGGGCCCAGCCATTCAGGTAGGCTGGTAGAGGGAGTGCAACGGTATCTGCGGTCGCTCTCACTCCAAGCGCCGAGCCATTGGCTCGAACATTAATATGCATATGCCAAATGGCTCTGATTAGAAGAGAGCCTGCACATGTGCAGTGGGGTATCCCAAATCAGGATGCCCCCGGGCAAAGAAGAGAACCTGTGGTGCATAAATTCCCAAGTTTTGTTCTGCTTTAATTCTCTTTTTACTGTTTTTGAGCTGAACTTTTTCCGGGAGATCTCGCCTCCTAAATACTTTGTTGTAAATAATTTTAATTACAAGATCTATAGCCGTCCCTGAGACTAAAAGTTTACTAATAGTCTTGCTGTTTCGGATTTGGGTTAATAAAAAAAAAAAAATTATTTGCTAAATTTTTGTAAAATTATACAGTCTTTTTAATAAATTAATTTACCATTAGATTACAAGTAGATCTCTCTCTTGCTAACTTAAATGTTGGCCTTCAAATGTAATGTGGAGCTTTTTAATGCTATAGTTGCTTTCCAGTGACCTGCCGACACAACCTATTCACACCGCACATTTACACCATTTTGTAGTGGTTACCCACCAATTCAGCTCAGCATGGTACTGCACAGAAGATAGTGGGGGACCAGGAAGATGGTGGAGAAGAGGAGGATGTAGTGAAAGATGAGCTGAGCCAGTGACAACAGAAGAAGAAACAGTGGTTAGGATACAGTGTATTGAGCAGCAGTAGAATAGAACTGGATGTATATCTATAGCAACAGCAGTGGCTGACAGTTATAGAGCAGGAGGCGGTGGTGCATACAAGGTGAATACAGTGCAGGTAAACTCCAAAACACAAATGCAACACAGCACATAGATGTCCGGTAATTGTAACCTTGTATAGTGCCCTGAAATATGATGGCACTCTACAAATTAACAATAATAATAATGGATGGGAACTGGATAGTTGAAACAGGTCTAAGTTACACTCCCAGTATATAATTCAATTGTATTCAGATTCAAGTGCTGCAAAGCAGAATATTCCCCCAAAGAGGTACATTGGTCATATCCAGGGGCTTTGGGACCACTTTATTGAAAAGAGCTTGGAAAAGAGCTTAATTCCCCCTCCACCTTGGTAAACCCCATAATTAGGAGATATATTTAAGATAGTTCATGCAGAGAGACATCTGATGGGGAACCTGGCAGAAGCTGCACCTCCACAAGTAGGGGGGCGGGTGTATGACACTGTAGTTTACAGACCTTTTAAGTCCTCTGTCAGACAGATCTTTGCAAGTTATGAAGTGGACCTGTTTCAAAAATAGATTTAAGTGCCATTTAACAATCACCCCCTAGGCTTACAAATTTGAGGTCTATCAAAAACAGTCATGGAACGCTTTATGATAGGGGACAGGAAATAGCTGAGCACTCCAGTGAGGTATATATCCTATTGGAGGAGGTATGGCTGTGGCACCCATTAGCTGTTTACTGTGCCTCCATCAGATGAAGCCCTGCTAGGAAGAGGTAGGTATATTTCTAATACAGGGCTCACTTATGGCATAAAGAGGTAGATTACGTTAGTTAGTGTTCCTGTGAACCAGGATCCTCTCTACCACAGGGAAGTGTAGGTGTTCTTTAATTGCAGTAGGGAGTCACAAATCAGGAACAAAGTTAACAAAAAGTCACTCCACTGATGTCCCAGACAAAATAATAGAACACTGAATTAGTTCTAACTGCTTTTTTCTTATTTTAACTGGAGCTACACATAATAAAAGTAAAAGTCTGAAACGTTGGGAGTGAATGACATAACAGTGTGCCTGTTTCTAGGCCGTGTTGAATGATTGAGCATACACCAATCATTACTTAAATAAACAGAATTTTCACACGGTGCAGCTAATTCAAGATATACATTTACATGGTGCGTGTAGATTTCCTATAAGCCACCCGTTCCCCCTTGCCTCTCTTTTTATGTCCCAGGTACCAGCACTCCAGAGGGCTCAGGGAAAAGCTGTTTTCAGAAGAAAGGACAACAAGCTGTGACTTGTCCTTGGACTCAGTCTCCTCGTTTTTCAGCTGTAAGAGGTAGAATGATTTAGTGATGCACAAGGCTGATGATTTTATTACTGTGGTCAGCAAGAGAAGGAAAACAAATGCATCATAAATCATCAGGGCAACCTTCAAAAGGTAGAAGGCATCAACAGTTCCAAAATGAAAATAATACCAAGGATATTCTTGTGGTTTTCATCTGCAATAATGAAAGCATTAGATGGATATAGAGTGAAGAGGGCATGGTCACCTTATTTATTTGGATTATTATTTACAGAGAATGTCATCATAGGCTGTTTTGTAGTGCAAATGATTAGAACCAGATTTGAAGGAAGATCACCTGATGCCTGTCCCGTGTTCAGGGCCCGGATTATGAGGGGTGCGCGCCCTGGGCCCCCACCACTTGCCCTGCAGGGAAGGCCTCCACCACTTGCCCTGCAGGGAAGGCCTCCACCAATATTTGGGTTATGGTCTGGTCCAGGAGGCTTTTCAGTCCTTGGTCTGACGGGACGCGGAGCCAGCAACAAAGCTATTGGCTTTGTTTTTGCAAACCCATAGCCAAAGCCACCACATGGAGAGTCTAGAGCTGCAAAGCCACCATCAGCAATGCTACAGTGATTGGTGGGTGCAGAGCTGTCAATTGACTGCCGCTCACTGCACACAGCCCCTGGCATCTCATTGCAGGAAACTGTTTTCTGCTGGACCAGCTGGGCGACTACACTACCCCCTACCTAGAATGGCAAAGCAGGAGTTCCCGAGCAGCACATATCCGCACAAGGGTGGCACAAGGAACTCGATCTGACATTCCAGTAAGTGGACGGCTGCCAGACAACCACCGATCAGTCTTGGCTGGAATATTATTTGAAAGGAAAGAAAATACTGTATCTGGGGCCTCCACCAGATTTTGTGCCCAGGGGCCTCCACCACCTATCTGCCTTCTGCCTAACCACCCAACTTCCTACCTACGCACCTACTTACCCATCCACCTACCTACTGACCTATGTATCTACATGTCTACCCACCCACCTGCCTACCTATCTAAATTCCCAGATATGTTCTTCCTAACTACCCCCTACATGTCCATCTGAGTACCTACACATCTATCTGCCTACCCACTAACTACTACCGATCTGCATTTATTTAATGATTACCTAAATCTAAACTTGAAATTTACAGGGGAGTAGAATGAGGTTTCAATTCATTTTCTAGACTTGAAATTAACCCCAGACCCAGAGACCAAGATAACTGACACAAAAAGATTTCAGAAACCGGTCAGTGACAACAGCACTTTATATGCCACCAGTTTCCACCTCGCCCACACAATCAGGAGTCTTCCTGTGGGTGAGTTTATCCGGGCAAAATAAAATTATTCTACCACGGAAACATTTGATAAAGAATGCCAAACCCTTAAACTGGCCAACACCCATTTTACAAAACATGGGAGTTGGTTCGCTTTAGGGGGCACCCCAATTACCAGGGTCCCCCTTCGATCAAGTGGTGTAAAGCCCGCAAACATTACATTACAACTTGCTCGGTAAATGCAGCCCCACGATTGGCCAGCGGCTGTCACATCTTCCATGCTCGAGCTTCCGCGTTGCCAAAAGCTGGCTATGAGATAGCCGCCGGTCAAACGCAGGGCTGCATTTCCCAGAGGGAGCGAGTTGTAAGGTAATGTTTGTGGGATTTACAGCGCTCGGTCGAGGGGGGAACTCTGGCAATCGGGGTGCTCCCCGCAGCGGTCCAATACCTATGTTTTGTAAAATGGGTGTTGGTCTGGTATTTCACCTAGTAGGTACAGCAAACAATCTTAGCAGAGAATATAGCATGGTCCTGAGACCGGGGTACAATGCTGTTACCTAAAGGGAAGAAGCAGGGTGACAGCAACACTGGTGCTAACATATAGCAAGAAGTTTCAACAGTTTAAAACTATGTTTGAAAGGAATTTAAATCGGACCTTCAGCATCATTTAATAAAAAGCCCAAACCCTTAAAAAAACTATTCCCCAGCATCTAAAATTAATACATTTTATGTTTTAGTAACTTACTTATTATTCTTTCAGCTCTGTTCAGGACTTTAGGATATGGGTGCCGCCATCTTGCCTCAGAAGCATCACATACTGAGGAGAGGGGAGTGGGGTGGGTTATAGATGTTTAACTGTAATTAAAGCAGAGCCCAACCTATGTGCCATTCTGGACAAATAGGTATAAGTGGTATTACTTAGAACAACTACGATTGGTACTAAATTATCTCCTTCAATGTTAGCTAAGTTATCTACTAGGGCTACAAGCAACACCTGGCAAGCACGCAAAGGTATCTACAGCTGTGGTGCTTCTTGCTGTTCATGTTGTAGCCATATACATGAAACAGACGTAGTGGTTTCAACTTCAAACAATAGAATACACCGTCCGAGTGCCTTCTAAATTTGCAATACATGCAACATTTTTTATCTTATTACATGTGTAGACTGTGTTATACAGTCCATTGGTTGCTCCACACGATCTCTCAAGAATAGGGTTATAAAGCCCATTTATAATGTCAAGCCCTTAATGATCATATCCGACGTTGCTCACCACTGCCGCAACAAACTCCAGTTAATTGAAAGTGTTGATATTGGAAAATGTGACAATTGGTCCACACAGTGGGGATTTACATTCAGTATTATTAAAAAAAAGAAGCACACTGGATTTTTTCATTTTCAGACCTGCATGCCATTGGGATCTGGACAAATATGTGACCTTACAATCCTCCTTTTTGTCTTTTCTTTTTCGTTGCTCAATTTACGGATTCTGTCAGCGAACTACAAATAATATGGTGGATCCTTGTTTTTATCACTAATTTTAATCTCACTTTTTGGCTAGTTACTGACAAGATCTTTTTCAATGTACAGATTGTAGTGGTCCTTCATTACAGGACCATGGGCCGATTATTAATTATTGTGCTATCAGGCATTTATTTACCTTTCTGTATAGCCACTCATATTCAAAATCGTCCCTCCATATGGCACAATCCACTTATGCATGATCATATGGTATCATTATATAAACCAATACACCATACTGTGGGATGTTTCTTAAAAGGATTAAATATAGTTACTTTTTGTATGCATATTCCATCTTATGCATGTCCATTATATGTCATGCTTTTTATTAGCCTACTCAATGCCCCCACTTGTATGTGGCAAGAGCATATAACGCACGCACGCATGTATAAGTTACGGGGGTGGATAGGAGGAGCATGTCAGGTTTGCTGTCCAATACCTAGGATATACAGGAAGGTTGTCTTTTTTTTAGTAGGTGGGGTCCACACACACCACACAGAGCAAAAATGCACAGCACTAGGTAGAATGGTTTTAAACAGGAGCACGGTTTATCCACTCATAGTAGAAATAGCCTTGTGTTTTATTTCTTAGTGGCGTTGCTTACTGACAGGTTTATGCATTGGTCTAATAGTGCGCAGTGTTGTGATCATTAGAGTGATGATTGGTTTTGTGGTTTTACAGGGGAGGAACATGGTTTATCCACTCAGTGTGTGAAGTGAGGGGGTGGGTAACCTGTTTCTACATACATGCAAAGCCACGGCATGCCCCCTGTATCGCAGTGAATGGAGTGGGTGTGACAGCATCACTGTGACAGTTGACAGAGAGGTGACTTGTTTATGACATAGGCTGCCTGGAGATGATATGGTCAGGATAGCACAGGGGACTGGATATGGCATTCCGCTTAGTGTGGAAGCAAAGGCATTCTTTTTGTTATGTTACTTGGCTGGACTATTATTGGAATTGCATGTCCAGTGTCTTTATAAACCCCCACGGGTGCTGAGACGGGGGGAGGGGTACCAAAAAAAGCCTTAACTCTCCTGTGATTCAGCACTTTCACCTAGGCATGGACAGTGGGCACACAGAGAGTGAACCCCCACTGTGCACGCCCCTGCCCGCCCATCTCTTCTAGATGGCTGTGCTCATGGCCTGAGACAGCTGGGGAACGGCACTGCATCCCGGAAATTTTTTTTGTAACTCCTCCCTAATCCTGCCTTAGCACCAGGGGAAGAAAGCCACTGTGGGTGGTTATGATTCATAACGTATGAAGACAATGGACATTTGCTTTAATGGAAAAAAGTACCCCCAGATTTTCTTCCCAGGGGCCTCCACCACTTTTAAACCGTATATATATATATATATATATATATATATATATATATATATATATGGCGTAATTTATCAAGCACTTCTGCCAGATTACGCAACATCATTGGAAAATGGAGCACCATTTGCTAAAGCACTAGTGGTGCTAAAAAAATTCTAAATTATATTTTGCACCACTTTAATTTGCACTAATGTGGCATAGTCTGGCAGAAGTGCTTGATAAATCAGGCCCATAATATATACACAATCTATTAATGAGGCTCTCAGTATAGAGCAGAGATAGTAAATAAAACATGTACAGTAGTTTATGTTTGCAGACATTTCTTCAGAAACAAAATATAATTGCCATAAAGAATTCACAGATATTAGTCAAATGTCTCTGGGGCAGGCATCTAGCCTGGACATGCTCAGTTTTTTCCCACACGTTCTGCTGCTTTTGCTGAGATTTTCCATTATTTTTAAATCTGGCCAACAGATGCTGCAGATGATCAATATGCAACTGATCGGAATCAGCCAATCGGATTTCCGTCTACAATAACATTATATGAAAAGCTGGCAGTGTTGTTACAGACAGGCCTTGCAAGATAGCGAGAAGGATCTTTCTCTGCCCCCAACATTATGGAAGCACTGGACTTAATGTTACATTTCCCAGCATCTTGGGAACTGTGAACAGCTGTACTGTGCTGTACAGTCCTCAGTCACCAGAGGAGGGGAATGCCTCTATCTGAAGGCCATGATGTAGTAACAGTTTTTATAAGTGTCCACACTTTTAAAGTACTCCTTGGACATTGTTCACATTGTAAGATTAATTTACCTTGATGATGGTGCTGGTCCTGAAGACTCCTGTAGCACCTTTCTCTCCTGATGTTATTTTCCAATAAAATCCCTGCACTAGCTTTGTACATTACACCCCATGACCTTGACATTGAAGACAGGTCAAGTCTCTATAATATGCCTGTCTGGCATGGGCACTGGCCAGCTGACACCTGGGTAATGGTCTTTAAACAGGACCAACAGTCTGGCACAATTGGAAGAAAAAACTTTCCATGCCTCCCTTGCTTCATTGGCATGCATGATACTCAGTGGCATGCTTTGCCACCACACAACCCATAAAATTGCATTGCCCCCCCACCTCTTAGAGGCAGAGCAGAGATGGGGGTGCAGCAAGGCACAGGGCAAAGATGGGGAGCAGGGTGGAGATGTGGGTGCAGCAAGGAACAGGGCAAATATATAGAGCAGGGTGGAGATGTGGGTGCAGCAAGGAACAGGGCAAAGATGCAGAGCAGGGTTGAGATGTGGGTGCATCAAGGAACAGGGCAAAGATGCGGAGCAGGGTGGAGATGTGGGTGCAGCAAGGAACAGGGCAAAGATGGGGAGCAGGGTGGGGATGTGGGTGCAGCAAGGAACAGGGCAAAGATGAAGAGCAGTGTGGGGATGTGGGTGCAGCAAGGAACAGGGCAAAGATGAAGAGCAGTGTGGGGATGTGGGTGCAGCAAGGAACAGGGCAAAGATGGGGAGCAGGGTGGGGATGTGGGTGCAGCAAGGAACAGGGCAAAGATGAAGAGCAGTGTGGAGATGTGGGTGCAGCAAGGAACAGGGCAAAGATGTGGAGCAGGGTGGAGATGTGGGTGCATCAAGGAACAGGGCAAAGATGGGGAGCAGGGTGGAGATGTGGGTACACCAAGGGACAGGGCAAAGATATGGAGCAGGGTGGAGATGTGGGTGCATCAAGGAACAGGGCAAAGATGGGGAGCAGGGTGGAGATGTGGGTACACCAAGGGACAGGGCAAAGATATGGAGCAGGGTGGAGATATGGGTGCAGCAAGGAACAGGTCAAAGATGGGGAGCCGGGTGGCGATGTGGGTACAACAAGGGACAGGGAAAAGATGCGGAGCAGGGTGGAGATGTGGGTGCAGCAAGGAACAGGGCAAAGATGGGGAGCAGGGTGGAGATGTGGGTGCAGCAAGGAACAGGGCAAAGATGCAGAGCAGGGTTGAGATGTGGGTGCATCAAGGAACAGGGCAAAGATGCGGAGCAGGGTGGAGATGTGGGTGCATCAAGGAACAGGGCAAAGATGCGGAGCAGGGTTGAGATGTGGGTGCATCAAGGAACAGGGCAAAGATGAAGAGCAGTGTGGAGATGTGGGTGCAGCAAGGAACAGGGCAAAGATGGGGAGCAGGGTGGAGATGTGGGTGCATCAAGGAACAGGGCAAAGATGGGGAGCAGGGTGGAGATGTGGGTACACCAAGGGACAGGGCAAAGATATGGAGCAGGGTGGAGATGTGGGTGCAGCAAGGAACAGGGCAAAGATGCGGAGCAGGGTTGAGATGTGGGTGCATCAAGGAACAGGGCAAAGATGGGGAGCAGGGTGGAGATGTGGGTGCAGCAAGGAACAGGGCAAAGATGCGGAGCAGGGTTGAGATGTGGGTGCATCAAGGAACAGGGCAAAGATGCGGAGCAGGGTGGCGATGTGGGTACAACAAGGGACAGGGAAAAGATGCGGAGCAGGGTGGAGATGTGGGTGCAGCAAGGAACAGGGCAAAGATGGGGAGCAGGGTGGAGATGTGGGTGCAGCAAGGAACAGGGCAAAGATGGGGAGCAGGGTGGAGATGTGGGTGCAGCAAGGAACAGGGCAAAGATGGGGAGCAGGGTGGAGATGTGGGTGCAGCAAGGAACAGGGCAAAGATGCAGAGCAGAGTGGAGATGTGGTTGCAGCAAGGCACAGGGCAAAGATATGGAGCAGGGTGGAGATGTGGGTGGAGCTAGGAACAGGGCAAAGATGCGGAGCAGGGTGGAGATGTGGGTGGAGCTAGGAACAGGGCAAAGATGCGGAGCAGGGTGGAGATGTTGAAAATCTTGGGTTTTGTTCCTGTTTAACTTTGTATTTTGTTGATTAAAAATGCCTATGAATAGGGCCCCCAGACACAACTTTGCATGGGGTCCCAGAAATAATAAGGCCACCCCTGATGATACTGAAATATTGTCAAAACTTACATTTGATCCTACATCCACTCAAAACGCTGTTTTACAGATTTTCTCCTGGTAGTGGCCATTTTGGAGCTTCCTTTCCCAGTATCCTATCCGTGCTTCTGCCTGGATTCAACTGACACACAACCCACAATGCACAGTGGCAGGAAACCCAGCAGCAACTTCTCTTTGCAGGTTTTTGGTTTTAAAATGAACCACAGCAGGAGATACAAAATGGTAAATTAATTTTTATGTGCAGCAATCCAAATTTTCCTAGGGGGGAAATCATATGTGCACTGCTTCTTCTAAGAATGTTGGTCCGGTTTAAAATCATTGTCCAGGCTATAACAAAAAGGCATAGAAAAAGAAAAACAGTATTCTCGCTTTTTTTTCTTGCAGATGATCACTCCTACTCTGGCGCTCTGTACTGTCAGAGTCCCACATCACTCGAGTCTGCTCGCCAGTCACATGTGCCTCCTATGCTTGGTCAATGGCTTTAAAGGGACTCTAAACTCAACAACAATAATAAGACAGCAAGCAGCTCACCTGATGACTGTCTCATGTGCCTCTCCTCTATTTCCTGAAGTGCTGGGTAGAAGCTATAGTAGGGCTTCCAAATTTGACATCCTTTAAATTTCATTTCTTCAGGACCATGCAAAAAAGGGGTCTAACAGCCACTCTGAGCTTGGAGCTCTTAGCACAAGTGAGAATGGAAAGCCACAGTGATCCTGTAGCTGTCTCTGACCACATCAGAGCATGCTCAAAACCCAAAGCCCTGCCATGAGACACCCTTCCCATCTCACCCACGACCTAGAAATTGAAGTGAAGAAAACAACGTTGCTTGGAATGCATAGGTTTTGAGATGCTTTAATATGGCTCATTTTACAATGTTACCAGGGGGATAAGGTAAAAGGAAGCTAGTGTGTGCCTGGACAAATGATTTAAATCAGTTAAGGAAATTAAAATGAGTTACTTGCTCGCTTAAAGCCAAACCTTTGATGATCAGTGGCCTATACTGTTTAAGAGAGCTTAACCTCATGCAGATGTTGTGGAATAGCTGGGCTACTAGAATTACATGGGAGCAGCCATCTTGTATCACACCTGAGAGCCATGATTACACATGAGCATGAGTGGGAGGATGTTAAAGACTTTGCTATCACACTGCAGTTGAACTGGAGGCTTCCTTATGATCAGCCCATCCAGCCCATCCATGTATCTGTTTCCATACATATTGTTAGAAGCAAATAAAATCCTTTTCTAGCATGGCTGCAGTGTGCCTGTGTGATGCCTGGAGCTTGGGATTTTGCTAAAGGCAGCTCCCAGCAAACCGAGAGAGATATCAAACTCAGAAAAGGGATCAGCACCTCTCATGTCACAGACACATTCACACATTGAATCACCAGCAGCTGGAGGGGATGAATGTAACTATATAGACTATGCTTGGCTGCTGCAGAGCATGGCTTCCGTTGTCTACAATGATGATATAATGTTTTAAGAGCTTTCTGAGCAGTGATGAGTCATTACGGCTGATGGCTTTTTACTTCTGGCTAGAAATAATGCATTATTTCAAAGGTAATTCTGACTTTGGAACTGGGATTTTCAGAAGCAGCTGTCAGAATTGTGACAAGATGGCTGCTCCCATTGCCTGTTGCATGCAGTTAAGCTCTCTCTAATAGCTTAAACCGCTGATTGCGAGAGATTGGGTTTAGGGGAGCAATTTACTAAGCTTTGAATATCGATGTTTTAAAAAAATAGCCTTTTTTTAATAAAATAAACAGTCCACCTGTATGTAGCTTAAATATTCAGCAAAAAAAGTATTCAGTTTCTTGCCCTGAATGCATGCGTCGGTCTATCAATTTGAATGGGGGCAAGAAGCACACACAGAGCTCTGTAAAGCCTTGTTGCTGGCAAGAAGTGCTGAACGACAGTGCTGGATTCTGGCCACTATGACAAATGGTGGTGCTTCTCACCTCATAATGGCACAGGTAAGCCCCCACCACCTGGTGTCATTACATGGGAACCATACTGGCTGTGACGTGAAATGATAGTACGAGACCCTTCTAAGACTATTACTTTATTACAGTAGGAATAGTTGAAATTCTAAAGCCTTGCTGATGAATGTCATTACCATTAATCTCGATATAGCATTCTGGAGGGAGCTTGGCTGTCTTCCTCGATGACAGAGCCCTGCAATGTTCGTCCCTGAGCACCAGTTATTCATATCTCTTCACACATCATCAAGCAGCAAAAGAATTCAAAACAAAAACACTTGGGGGTAGCTAGTGATATATGAAAAAGAGAAGATCCCTTGTTTTTCTCCAAGGTTAATGGTGCTTGACAACTGAGCTTTCCATCAGTCTTGTAAAACCAATGTTTAACTCCATCATGGCCAATTTAACACTACAGATAGAAAGGGATTGTGTTTATCCTTTGCCTACTACAGGCTTTATACTGGAGCTCACCTGACCTTCTTGCACGAACCTATCCTTGCCTTATATGAGGGGCTCATTTAGCCTACTGATGACCCTAGATACTGATTCCTACACTATTTATGCCTTTATCTGGCATATTTCCTCTTGCTTCATGGGCAACTCTTTTGCTAAGTAGCACCTTCTTCTTGGGAGAGTAGTGGTTGGTCTACCAATGCCAACACTTGGCATTGGCAATTTAGAAAGCAACACTCCAAAATTTAGCATTTGTATCAACATAACATGGCAGGACCTCTATTAATATTTGTGTTCTAGAGCAGGTAGAGTCTATGCCTATGTCAAATCTATGGGGGTGGGAATTGGGATGCCCCGCTTTGTGTATGTCCCTAGGTCACTCACCTTCCTGGTGCTCCTAAGCAGCTAAGAGGCACCGAAGGGGGCTGAGTGCGTCGCCGGCCGCATCCTCCTGCTCGACTCCTAGCCGTTGCATGACCACGCCACCCATTCAGATAGGCCAGGTGCAGCTGCGTGCATGGCTAGAGGTGGGCCAGGATGCACCTGCGGTGCAGAGACGCAGTGAGGGCTCGGCTCCGGGACAAGGAACGTGAAACGCGATCTTTTGGGGGGTTTTACGCAGCAGCACATTAACATTCAGGATGCCCTACAGATGTTGAACTTGGAATGTCTAAAGGACTCCAGGACCTCCGGTGTTCCTCTTTAAGTTTGGAAACAACATCACCCTATCGGCTATGCAGAAAATTGTGGCAAATTTGTTAGCATATAGGGTGCTGTTATTTCAAACTTATGTCCTCACCTAATTGGATATATTATGTACCTCACCTGTAAAACTGCCCCATCGCAGGTACAGTCGTTTTTTTTGAGAAAAAGTAGGACAAGCTTGTTTGTTCGCACTTATTTGTGTTTTAACGCTAAAAAGCTCACCAAAATGCAGGCGGCAATCCATACCGCAATGAAGACCAGAAGCTATACTGGCTTCATGGAACAATTAGTCCATGCCTATGTCAAGTCCATGACTGGAGGCTTGTGGAGGTAATGTTGAGAAAACCCATTTAGCCTTGTGAAAAACTCTATAGCCTGTCTGTTGTGCAGGCTGTAGAGTGCTTGGGTGCTTCAGACACAGGGGGCACCTAGAACAATGGCGCTCATTAGGCCCGAGAGTGCTGTTCTGAAGCTCTAACATGTCTAACATTCACTTGCATTTGAGAAATGTTCGGTTCAAAGAAACACCTGAATATTTTTTACCTATGGAAGATGGCAGGTGAGAGTTTTAGACTTTTTTGTGAACTTCTGCTTGGATTCAATGTGTGATATTATACCAACGATCATACTGCAGGATAAAAACTAGAGGGAGCACATTCTTACTGCAAAGTAAACAGTGGGAACTGTGAACTGTATATTGCAACATCCTGGGCAAATATGAAAGTGGGTACAGGGGGGCTATTAGGTGAAAGGGATTTCATGGGGGATTTCATTGGAGTCATGAAGGAGAGAAGCATAAGACTACAGTTAGCTGGAGAGGGGACATGCAGAAATCCATGGGATTAGTTTAGACCTGGGTTTCTCAACAGGTGTACTCGGGGGGTGTAGCTAAGGGGGGTCAGGGGGCATGTGCTCCAGGTGCAGCAGGTCAGGGGGAGCCAAAGGAGGGCCTAAGAACAGGTGGGGGTGCCATTTTGGATCTTTGCCATGGTTGCCAGAAAGCCCAGCTATGCCTCTGGGTGTACTAGTACTCAAACTATCCCCTGGGGGTATTTAAAATAATGGGAAGGGGGGCATGTAGAACTGCAGACAAAGTACTGTTCCAGTATGATTTGCTGGCCAGTGAACATGGTGCAGGCTTAGGCCCCTTTCACACCTAGCCGTTTGCATTGGAAAAGTCTTGCATGCTGCGTCTAGACTTCTAGTCTGTACGCAGCTCCCTGCCTGCCGGGCACCCCGATCGGGGGTGCCCCGCTGTGTGAAACCCCCCAGGACGCCCGCAAATCCTACCTGTACCTCGTTCCAATGGCGCATGCGCGGGCCGCCGCCACCTCTCGTGCATCCCTCTAGCAGGGTGCGCACCCGTGCCGCCCATTTGTGAATGGCCGGCGCGGGCGCACTCCCTGTGAGAGGGGCGCCCAAGAGGCAGCGGCGGGCGCTCTCACCTTGTCCGTCGACGGACCTCAGTTGTCCGTCAGCAGTGATTGGTGGAGCAAGTCACGTGGGAGCGGGGTCAGGTGAGTTTTTGGGGCTTTCTCGCGCCCCAATCGGGGTGCCCCGCGGAAGTGGACCAACACCCAGGATAGTGAAAATCCTGGGTGTTGGTCCACTTTAAACCGAACCAACACAAGAAACAGTGCTTATATGCATCCCTGCCCAGGGCAATTCAGATTGCTGCACATAAAAATCCATTCACCTTTTTCTAACTCCATTCAGGTCCATGGAACTGCAGGCCGCATGCAAACAGGAAGTGCTGCTGGGTTTCCTTTTGCTGTGCATTTGTCAGTTATGTCAGTTGAATCCAGGCAGCATGGCTGAGATGCTGGGAGAGTAAGCTCCAAAATGGACGCTACCATTAGAAAATCAGTGAGGTGGCGTTTCAGCTTTGAGTGGATGTAGGAACAAATGTAGGTGCTGACAATGATTCATTATCATGTATGCAGATGGGGCAAGTGCATTTTGGGGAGTTTTCTTTTCCAACTGTGCTAGGCTGTTGATCCAGTTTAAAGCATCTCACAAAAACAGTATTAATGGCTAAATAGCTTGTGGGCAACATGGTGTACATACTGTATAGTTCCACTCTCCTGGAAAGTTGCATTAGTGGTGGTACTTTGGATAATGGTAAAATGGAACAATGGAAGTGTTACTCCATTGATCAAGGCTGGGAAAATCTAGCTAATGTCATGTGACACAATCATCAGCTCATTGGAAGTCCTTTAGTTCTCTGAGTTTAATAATACCCCAATGTTTTCCCATAATGCTTTACCTTAGCTGCAACTATAATCCTATGTGTATCAAGATATATGGGACCATAATGTCTGTTTAATGTTTTCTTTGTTGTTTAGGGTCCAGGAAGGGTGATGTTTAAAGCGGACCTACATCCTCCCTGGGAAATATGTAGGCCAAATTGAATCTTCTCCTGGCTGGATCTTTGTCCAACTAAAGCTATGTCTTGCACTATGGTGGCTAGCTAACTATTTATGAAGAAAGGTTCTCTTTAGGATAAACCAAGACATTTATAGTGTTCCCTGTATAGCCTGGACAGTCCATGTATTTGTTTTTTTTTTGTTTTTTTGCCTGGAGTTGCCTTTTACAGTCTATTTGGATGCAGTATATAATGCAATTTTATATGTCCATGCTGTTTCAATGTTCTTTTTGTCTTCTATTTTGGACATGAAAAGTGAAAACAAACTTCTACTGATTTATTTATCCGATCGTCCCTCTAAATGTCGGCCTGTTTACAAGCATATGGTGTAAGTTTTGTGGGTTTTGTGTAAGTTCTTGTCACTCTGATTGCTCACTTCATTCAGGGTTTAGAGTTAATCAGAAGCGTCTGCTATTAATTGTTTTTCTCTCTTACTATAACTGCAGCCAACAATCTGTCAAGAGCGCCAAACACACTGCAATGGGCATGAGTAATTTTTCATTAACCCAAATATTTTCCATATGCATGTTCAGGCTAAAAATAAAACATGCCTCACTTTTAAACTTGTGTTCGTCCTGTTCTCATCGGGGTCGATTCAGAGCAAGGTGAGAATTCTCACCCCTTTTTAGGAGAAAAAAATACCATAGACTCGTATTGTCTACTTTGGGGCTGATTCAGAGCCAGGTGAAAATGTTTTATCCGGGTGACAATGAAAGTCAAAAGCAGTTTTCTTTTCTAAAAAGTAGTAAGAATTCTCTCCTGGCACTGAATCGACACCATTATCTTTGCCCTTGTAGCCAGGCCGCAGTATAAGGCCATTTATAATTGTGTAAGTGCCGTGCACCATTTGTGGAACATTTACTATCTGATTCTTCACATTAGAAGTTTACTTTTCAAACTTCCAAGGATAAGTTGACCCATTACATTGAGTTCTCTCAAGCAGTCAACTTATGTTGACTTCAGAAATGGGAACTGGTCTTTAATGAACTTCAACACTCTCCCTTTTGGCTTCGCCGTTTTTGGGGGGCGATCGTTCTGCAATCTCCTGTGAAATGCCTATAAGATTCTATGGGTTCTTTTACATGTTAGTGGGACACGATTGCAATCGCCCCTCAAAAACCCTATATGCAGCGTTTTAGCCAAAATCAGCTTTGCAATTGCTCTATAGCAAATAGTGATTTCAAGCGTGATTGCTACTAAAGCCCAGGCAAATTGCTGTTACACAGGCAATGGTGTTAGTGATAGCGATTATTGCTACGCCTCGCCACAGTGTGAAAACGCTCCTATGCTTTGGTAATGTCTGGGAGAGGTGCTAAAACTTGATTTATACTCCAGTCTGCAGGTATCGCATATATCATCAGTCTCCGGAACGCTTCCAATTATGAACACATAACAGACAACAGAAATAACTTTAGGCATGTTTGCTAAATTCAAGAAACATATTTGGCACTGACGTAACGGAGTCGTCACTCTTCTACAATTAATTTTTAGGTTTCACCCACTTAAGTCATATCACTTATTTAGAGTTTAATTATGTATATTAATACTATAATGTAGCTAGGAGCATGTCATATAATAGTAGTAATTTTTAACAAGTTGTGATGTTTTTAACTGAAAATTGTGATTTCCTGATACATGCAGATCCTTTCCAATAATATTACAAGTACATAACACATGTCAAATCAGATTTGGTTTTGTCTACAAAATAATTAGCATTTTTCAGGCCACAGCCAAAAGCTTCATTTTACAGTCTGGTATAATCGTATTTGTAATATTGCTTCTTGAGGGTCCGCTTGTCTAAAAAACTAGAACCAATTGTTCAAACAGACCTTCATACACCATAGTTTTGGGTAATATTTTACAAAGGTTTTATTGCTAGACATATACAGGTCCCAAATGGGACATTCTAGCAAGTCTTCTTGTGGTGGCAGTTCCACTAAGACCCTAGCTCTGAGGGATGGACATCTACTTAAACCGCCTAGGAAAGCCATTAACTGGGCAAAATGTGCCACATCAACACGTTCACTTCATCAACACAGTTCAAAAGGAAGGCTGATACACAAAGTGCATGGAACCATTTCTGCCAACCTGGAAAACGTCATGGCTACAGGTGGGTGGGATGCAAGACTGGGTTGGGAACACTGATTGTGTGACTATTTCTGATCGCCTTTTTTTTAAATGGGGGTTACAAATTGAGCCCCCCTTTTATGATATCTTAGCTCGTTTCTGCTAAATTTTATTGGAAATCCCTAGGGAAGGGTATTACACAGAAAAAGCAGAAAAAGCACATGAACTACACTAATAAAATTACCCAGAAATCCGAGGACAAGGGGAGAACTGAAGCTAAAAATCCCCCCAGAAATGTTATCAGCCCTCGGACAGCCCTTGACATTCTGACTAAGCCCCCCTCCCATGTGCTTAATGCCCAGTCAAAGAGTATGCTTTAGAGTGAAGGCTATAACATTGCATGGAGGGATCATAATCAGGGCTGGATATGAGCACTCCTAAAGAGCTACGAGTACTAGAGCTTTGGTATTGTAGAGGCATATAATGTGACAGACGTGGGTATGCCTCCCCAAGACATGATGCAGAAGCTTTAGCATTTCAGTGGTAGAACATGGTCTCATGGTCAGTCACAAGCTCTGGACGAGGTGGGCTGCATGCAAGGGGCTTCACCCAGCTGTTTAGCAGGTCTCCCTACTGGAATAATACATTAAATAATAACACTGGAATAACACATGAAATCAAGCCAATTATTTATTTTTTCGTGTCTGCATTCTCAGTAAGGCAGAAGTAAGGCTGACTACCCCTTGTCCATCCTAGTCAAAGTGTAATGTGTAAAAAAAAATGAAAATCAGGTGCCACTTAACTTTTTGCATGGGTAGGGGCAAATGCAGGTAATGTGATGTGCTGGCAACCAAATGTGCATACTGTATATACCCTTGCTCACAGCAGGTTTATGGCCTGCCTGCTAACCTATTTCAGGATAGGGCTCTTGGTTGTGTGTGAAATATAGCAGCCCAATGTCAGGCTTTATTTTAAGCTAACAAGTAGATAGTCAGGCAAATTAGGGTGTGGTTCTACTTTTAGAGTAATCTACATAATAGTCGAAGAGCCTTCTCAAATACAGCAGGGAACCTACTTACTATTTCCTAGCTCTGTGTAGAAAAGGTGAGCATTTCCTAATTTTAGTTCACCAGGAGTAGATGGGTTAGGGTGCCTGTGGAACAAAATATAAATTGTACATCGTTGCCAAATATGTTTTAGCTCTGCTTCGGACATAAGGTCTAGCAGTCTCAATTTTTTAAGTAAAATTTCTTACTTAAGATTCGATCAAATTAAAAATATCTGATTTTTCAAATATTTACCAAAATGTAGCAAAATGGTAATTCACAACTTCTAAGCAAGATCCACCAAAAAGACACTTTATACAAACAAAATATGAAAACTCCCATATTGAAGGTGTAACAATAGCAGAGGCGGTTAATGGGGTAACTGGAATGTTTGTAGTACTTGAACCTTGTCCACAATCCTGCACTGGCTCTAGAATTTGCCTCCAATCTACAGTGGTCTTCCACTGGTTGCTTAACATATATTGACCTTGGTCTATCTGGTTGTCACAAACCTGCTGTTCTGCTTCTCCGGCAGGCTAAATTAGGTCACAGAAACTGCCACAAGGGCTTGCACACTGATTTTATGATCCGGGTGATCCTCTAGCTCTTGTAACATGTAAGCGCTTCTTTCAGGCATGTTACTATTTTATTCATTGTAGGTCAAATTCAACACCACAAATACCACTTTAGACAATGACAATGACTGGTCGTGTCTTTAGCTTTTGTGCCTTAATGTAAATGCTAAAACACTTTACATAACAAGATCTGGGTTGATGTATATTTTTAGCCTAATAGTAAACTGGTACTCTCCATATATAACATTTCAAGTTTATAATAAAGTTGTTTATTTAATTATGTTAGCAGTCTCTATCCTTGGTTGACTTACAGTTAAGTCCCTGATTAATGACGAGACAACCTTCTGCTTTGGCTAGACCACAGTTTTGTCTATTTTATTTGGTTTGGCCGAACTCAGGGTGAACTATTTGGTCTTGCATGCCACCCATCACATGCTGGGTCTGAATAGATGCACTCCCCTTGGCCAACAGGAGTTTGGAGGAGCCTGAAACTCATAGGCATGGCCCCACTCACAGACTTTAACGGTATATAGAATTTTAGATTTGGGAATCCCCCTATACCAAATGACATAGCTGGTTCAGGCAAATGGCTTTTAAACCACTATTTAGCTCATCATTACTCCTAACTAGCTAATTTGTTTTCCTATCTAAGGAGTCCCAGAAAGACATTAGGGTCGATTCAAAGAAACATGTAACAGCTTGGATTTGGGTGCTGATCATCCTATTTTTCACGTCCGCTCGTGCGTTCGTATGAACTTGCGAGTCATTCTATAAGCAAATACGTTTCTATCCTAAAATATACGTCCGTTCGTATGGCAGTTCGGGAATCAGACCTATGTCAGTTTCCATCCTGAATTTTCCGTTTCATTTCTCAGGTTGCAACATTGGTTTTGCCCTTTTTCCTTTTTTGTCTGGACGTAAATCCTTCTGATCTTGCGGCTCCGCACTACAAACTTACCTCATTAAAGTGCATTCTAAATATTTGGTCTTTTATTTTTCTTTATTTCATTCATTTTGTAGTAACCAACCATTAATGAATGCATTTGCATAAGTAAATCTTACTTTGTTTAATTTTTAGTTAACTTGCATTTTTTACTTGTGGATTTAATTTTAATATTTAGGCTTCAAATGGTACAACCTTAAATTTTTTGTGTGGTTACCCACACCCTCTACATACAGATTGCTCTCAAATATTAAAAAACACCCAGCAACTTCTGCATGTTATGAGCCTAGAAACAGCCAAGATGGCGGCTCAGGTATTATCGGGCAGCCTGCAAACAGAAAGGGCCTTGTGACTGTGTTGCTCTGGATTCTTTGATTTCTGACCTTTCCGTGCCCCCAGCTCTGCTGTGTCTGTGCAAAATACAGCAGTAACCCACATCCTGCACTTTATCCCGCTCTCCTCTCCTCAGTAAGTGTGATGCATCTGACCAAAGATGTGCTTAAATAATTAAACAAAGCAAAGGTAAACAACTACACCAATAAATGCAATCTAAAAATATTATTCTAGTACATCAATTTAAAAATAAATACCAAAGGACATAAGTTTCTTTAATTAACGCAAATATATTGCCAAATAAAGGTTTACATGCAAAGGACTAATTAAGGTCCACATTAAAATGCTTTTATAAGGCATACATGAATCAGGTATGCATTGCCATACAATTTATGGCCTCGGCCATGCTGATACATGCAGTTCATTGGAGCTCAAGACGCGCAGACTCCTCCACATAGCCAAAAAACCTGTTCAAGAACAGCAATACGACTGCTAAAAGGTGTCGGCAGTGGCTTTCTTTTAAAACGTATTTAGAGGTTTGAAAACTGTTCTCTGAATCACACCTAAACACATCCAATTATCCTAAGTTTTACGTTTTCATCCTAAGTTTTAGGATTTGATCCTAAGTTTTACGTTTTCATCCTAAAATTTAGGAACGAACTTGCGATGATCGTAAGAGCATATACGCATTCGAACGTAGGCTCGTGCGAGTCGTAAATGGCCAAAAAAACAGGAAAAAATGACTAACACCCACCCAAACTTACAATTCTCGATCCGAAATCAATTAACTTTTGCTCTTTGAATCGAGGGGATTGTTAAAGGTAGAATAAAAAGCTCACCACCATGCTAACTTTTTGCCCTCTTACCTGATTATCCAATCGAGTCCTGTACTGCCTGGGCCTGATTGGCAGTCAAGGCCTCCTCCACAACAGCAGGCAGCCCATCAGTCACAATGATGCTGACATGCCCCTTTCATTCACTGCAATAATGAAGGGGTTGTGCCAGAGCCTGACCGTAATCATCTGTGGGGAGACAAAAAGGTAAATATAGTTTTTTTCTTGCCTGGACAATAACTTTAAACCTTAGTGATTTTGTAACAAAATGATTAGGGTGATGGGAACCCACACAACTGTACATTGAAGGATTTGCATCTATCCCGTCTTGCCCTCTATGCCACATTATATGAGCACTAAACACTACTGTACACATATTTCTTTTTTTTTATTGACACTAGTCCTCATATAAAATATATTAACTGTCATGTTATTTATAATATATATAACATCACTATTATGAAAAAGGGGGCCTTTTTTCCTGCCAGTTTAATATGAACCTCGCCATAGGACAGATGCGTATGGTACAAAACTCATCTGGATGTCCAACATATATATAATATCTAAAAACTTTTGGCGAACATGCATACAAACAATATACATTTAAATATATTTATCAGGGACATAAGAGGTGACTGTAATGGGGCCCATGAGGTTTGACGGCCCATCATCATCATCTGATTTGTACTCACAAAGAATCCTGTATAGAAAATAATCTTTTGTATTTGCTGTTTCAGTTTTTAGTAATCTTGTTGTTTATAAATTAGTTATTTGTTTAATTTAGTTGGTAAAAATAGCACATTTTAGCCTAATATAATAATATATTGCATTGTAGAAGTAGTTGACCTCTGTGATTTGGGTATGCACCATACTCTACAGACTATTGGGCTTCTACACAAAAGAATGTTGCAGGTTAAATAAATATCTGCAGGGGGGAGATGAGGGTTCATGTGTCCCTAATATTAGACACCAGCTGTTGACCTTTGGAAGAGGGGGCATATGCTAAAGTGACACCATCTTGAGATCCTTCTAGGCTTAGGCAAGAATGTTATTCATATTTCATTACCCTGTGCAACCACATTTATTGCACCTTACACTCTGTAACAGCGTCTGAGGTTTTAAAAATACCTTGGTATAGTATTCAGATTTTGTTACAAAATATACATGTTGCATAGTCATTGGGTCGCTCCCCATTAAATCGTTGGTCTGTGTGGTATAAAAGAATAGGTTGAAATTCCTGTTGAGATTCTCTAATTGTCCAATTATGCATGCATAATGCTGAATGCAAAGTAATATCATTTTTTACCATAAAGTCAAAAGCAAAGATCAGCATCTTGCCTTAGGGATCGGATAAAAAGTTCACTTGTAATTCATGTCAATTTAAATTCCATCCTTTCAAGGTTATCCAAAGTGCTGGATTACTTTGGTTCTATTGGTAACAAGTTTTGGGCCCTAGGACACTTTGTAGTACACACATGCTGACTTCATCTTCATCTTGCACCAAAAAAGAGGAAGAGGTGGGCCATCACTCCCCCCAATGACAGAACCTCCCCCTGCAAGAACCAGCAAGGAGGTAGAGACTGATCTGCATAGTGGGCATGATGTAGCATTTGGAAGAATGCATTTTTTTTTTTTTTTGGGTGGTAAGTATCTAGAAGCTTGTTACCCACACAAACTGAAGTTTATGGTGGGGTAATGAGAAGCAGAGATTCTTTGCACCCAGGGTGCTCAAATATTGAAAAGTGGGTGTTCTGGAGGTGACCAACCTGTAACTCCCAGTTTTGCTGTAGTGCAATCAAAGATAGGATCTCATTTCTGATATAATGGAAGGTTCTTTATAGATTTGCTAGAGAAACATACAATTACATCATGATGACAGCCAAGTTTTTAGACATTCAAGTTGGACTAACCTCTATTGGTTAGTGACCAAGAGTTTGTTCCAACCCAAGACCACTACTGGTCTCCCAGGCCTATCCTTCTCCCTGGGGTGAATGCTCAGTCTGCCTGTACTTCAAGGTTCAAACCCCACACGTTTCAGATCTCAATACACCTGTAAGAAACTTACCTGTGACCGGGGCCCACAGCGAGTGTCTGCTGCTTGGCGCGGCGCTCCTACTGATAAGTGTGGCCGCTGCTCCCGGATGACGGGGAGCGTGGCGTGTCACTCTGACAGCCTCCCCCACCCCTCTCTAGCTGTGCGGGCGCGCTCTCCGCAGTCTCTTTCTTTCACCACTAGGAGGATCTGCGCTGCGAGTGGCAGGCGGCGCAGCGTCCTCCACACTTGATGGAGGCAGGGGCTGGTCAGCCTCGCTGCCAAGACTGACCAGCCCCTTGATAATTGATCAATCAGTATTACACCAATTACTCACAGTATTGTAAGTTGCACCAATCACCACACACACTCCTTCCCGGGTTGCCATTGGTCAGGTCCCCAATAAATACGGAGCCCAGTGCTCAGTGCTCGTTATAGTCGCTTGAGATTAGGGTGTGATTCCGTTAGTTATTATCTGTTTCTGACCCGGCTTGATTGACCATCCCTGTCCACTGTCTGTACAGACCTTTGCTTTGTCTGACCTAAAACCTGTCTGCCCCTTTGGATACCCCGCGATCTCTGACCTCCCGGCTTGACCCTTTGGCTATTCCTGACTACGCACCTCGGTTTTGGGATACCCTCGTGGTTCATCTGCCTTCACCTAAGCAGACATCCTTTGCACCTATTAAGACCTGGGGGCAACCGTGTCCGGTGAGGCGTACCTGGCGTTCCGGCAAACGGGGGCTTGATTATAGACAGAAGGCTGGTGTCCCACTGGGCATCACAACACCAGTCCACTTTAGGGTTCTCACTTAAAAACTTTCTGGTTTGGTCCAACTCCATCACTTGTCAGTTCATTTCCACTTACATGTTTCATATGCCAAATCATGCTCGACGGGTACGATGTGTCCTCTTCCAACCTGCTCAGACTAGATCCCACTACTTTTTGTTTACTCCTTTAAAGTTTTCCTCAGTTTCCTGACCCCTAGAGAAAACCCTGTGCTCACCACAACTTTTCTCTTACCACTGTAAACGACACCTCTTAATTAAAGTTTATATCTCTCCTAGTCTTCCGGTTTCCAGTCTTCAGTCCCAGGTCTAGTTCCAATTGCATGTGCCACACAGTGTTGTGCAGGTGTGTTGCAGTTCAAACCAACTCTTGGAGTTAATTGGAATCAAGGACAGATAGCATTACCCATCTACACTTGCAGTAGGCGGAGCTATGCAAATCATCTCTTTACGTCTCTGTGCCATCCAAGTCCATTAGAACCGCTAAGGATGCAATGCCAAGGATTAGCTTTAAATTTTATACAGCCAGACACATCCAACTAGTGGACACGTTTGCATCCTTAGCGGTTCTAAGGGCCTTGGATAGCACAGAGACGTAAAGAGATGATTTGCATAGCTCCGCCTACTGCAAGTGTAGATGGGTAATGCTATCTGTCCTTGGACTGGGTACTGTGCAAATACTTTCCATTCTAGGAAAGCCACTCTTTTCCTTTACCTAAGTAGAGGGTTTTTTAGTCTCTTGAGCCCCCCCCTATATTAAGCCTAACATGGGTCTCTCCACATACTGGCTTGCGACTATGTCATATGTTGTATATACATAATTTCAACTTGTTTGAACTATTCATCAACAGAGGAGATTTAGACTTATGTAAATTGCATTGTGGCTTACTAGTGCTGGCTACAATTGGAGAACACTAGTGAAATGAAGTGTAATTAGGTCCAAAAAAAATAGGTTCACTGCAAACACGAATTTCCTGTGAGTTTGTTGAAACAGGAAGTGGCGAGGACACATGTACAGGAAGCAGGGGTCATACATGAGAAAGCAGTGGTCACAGATATTTTGCAGATGGCCAGTCCAATCCTAGCCGACCCCTGTGATGTCACACATGCACTGATCAGTGGCAGACTGCAGGGTGTTCAATTCTTGGTTATCAATCCTCTGTCAGTAGCAACAGGCATGGGGGTGGTGAAATTTGGTGTTATCTAGACCTGATGAATCATAGTGAATGTCAAGAATTGGATCTCCACATTTTGGCATGACAGGGGCAGTTGTGGCCTAGAGTTAAGAAAGTGATCGTCCGGAAGGGAGGTTCAATTCTCAGCCAGGACATGAGCAAGGCATCTAACCCTTACTTCACCAGTTGTGGCTATATGTCCATTTTCCCTGTCCATAATGTCATGGGACAAGGGGAATTTGAGATATGCCACCATTTGGTGGTTTAGCTATTGCTTGGTGGTGGGGTTGGTATGGTGCTTGTTGCCTTGCTCATCCAGTGGCTGCATGAAACTGCTCATCAGAGATGCCAGGCTGACACTTTCTCACACCTTATCCCCCTTGGAAAAAAATGAATAAAAAGTATGTAAATAGTCTTCTTGGCTGATGAGCAGAGTGGCTTCCTCAAACCATCTCAGCAATCATCAGGCACCACACATAATCTGCCGGTGGCTTAGTTGGAAATTGCACTGCAATGGAAAGCTAGCAGGCTGCTGCATGAGGAAGTCATTCATTGACATTCTCTGCTTGAACATCTGGTCCAACATATGGAAGGAGGAGTTCCAATGGGGCAGCACATCATAGATCATGTGTTGTTATGGTAGACAATGCAGCCAAAAGGGTAATTCCACTTTTGATGGATAAATAATGTCTTAAATGATAGGCTGTGGTGGATCTACATGGCCCTTGCCCATAGCTGAAGCTCCACTGAAGTGCACAAGATTTGAGACTGAGAAACTCAAGACCTGGTCCACCTTCTTCTGCAGTGCAGGGATGGTACTACTTTTTTTGGGAGAAATAATACCTGCTTGTCACTAGAAACATGGCCAGGTGCACATTGCACTTCTGCACCACTGGATAACCACTGGCATACTGCTGTTATCTTAAAGAGCCACTCCAGCCCCTTTGTGAAATAAACATACCCCCCACCCTGCCCCTTTTTATTAGTGATG
Organism: Gastrophryne carolinensis; assembly: GCA_027917425.1. NCBI lineage: Eukaryota > Metazoa > Chordata > Amphibia > Anura > Microhylidae > Gastrophryne > Gastrophryne carolinensis. The sequence goes on from CM051244.1 coordinate 74,249,736, forward strand.
CTGCATATGTAATTAAAGAAAATAAAAAAGAGATTCGCCTTCACCTGAACGCAGCTGGCAAAGTTAGCGGTGCCGCAGCTTTGGCAGTGAACTCCCACCACAATCTTCCTGAAGTCCTGACCTGCCACTGGAAGATGGCACTTTCCAGGCTTATTTAACAAGCGTCAATGCCTGTAAATACCAGGCATCTCGAAAGCCCCCACGTGAATGGGTATGCGTGCAATGCCTGGTATTTACAGGCACTGATGCTTGATCACAAAGACCAGGAGCATACAGAGGTTGACACAGGGCCTCATAACAAAAGTCTATGACTGTGCGCCCCTTATCTCCACAAGCCATCAGGTGCACTACCTGGAAAGAAAGGGACTACAGCACTAGAAACTTGGCCAGGTGCACATTGAGCTTCTGCACCACTGGATAACAACTGGCATACTGCTGTTATCTTAAAGGGCCACTCCAGCCCCTTTGTGAAAAAAACCTTACCTGTCACCCTGCCCCTTCCTATTAGTGATGCTGCACATGTAATAAAATGAAAAAAAAGACACTCACCTTCACCCCAAATTCGGGCCTTATTTATCAAGCGCCAGTGCCTATAAATACCAGGCATCATGCATGCTCCCACTTGAATGGGTGAGTGGGAGTGCGTACAATGCCTGGTATATACAGGCACTGACGCTTGAATAGATCAGGTGCGTACAGAGGTTGACGCAGGGCCCCATAGCAAAAGTCACAGTACCCCACCTCTAAAAAATAGATAAAGTGAGATACTCAGAAGTGGGGAAACCATTAGTCCTTCTGCAGAACTACACAGCTGCCTGTTTGGAGATCCATAAAACATGGCCTGTTGGGGTACATCAGGAGAGGGTTGAGAAACACTGGTCCAGAGAGGCCAGAAAGAAGGGGCTTGGAGAGGCTAATGAAGTTGTCCATCTTATAACAGAGAGACAGTTTTCCTGAACATCCCAAAGAGAAACATTCAAAACTTTACTTGTAGAACTGCCCCGTTGCACAATCACTCCTCTTTTAGATATATTACATTACATATTTACACCTGATTCTAATTTTAGGAATATAGATAGATATCATTACATGCATCCTATTCATAAATTCTTTTGTTGTGTGCATATGTTGCTTTTGCTTATGTTGTTGAAAAGAAATGCGTTGAAAAAGTTAACAAAAAATCCCCATAGGTTTGCCTAATTTGTTCTTTATGACTGTACATTATGATTGCTTACTAACTTGCTGATTAATGACACACATGCAGGCTATGATAACCTCCTGGGGAATGTTTGTGTGTGTTTGTCTTTGAACCTTATATTTAAAGGAAATGTTGTTAATGCTTTATAATAAACGTGTGCTAACTATTGCAGGGTAGGGGTCTGAAGAAACTGTAGAAGAAAGGTCACAATAGGGGCTTTTTTCAAACATATACGCAAGTTATGACAGGGTGTACTTAACAGCCTGCAGACACGTTTTCAGTGATGGAGTAACCCTAGCATGCATTACCATTATCACACAGGAAGACATATCCTCCAGGATGTCTAGAATTCAACAGTTGTCTTGGTGTTTTCAAGTATTTGAAACTATGTATAATATGGGTAGGCCAGGTAGTTTACTTATTTCCATTCAGAAGTCTAATAGGCAGCATTAGAAACAGTTAATTGTAGATTCTCTGTGTGATGAAACCTGTACCTCATGGCCTACACTGACGCCACTGTCTTTGAGAACATGCGGTACATTTTTGTTAAAACAGATCCAACTGATCCTGACTGGCTTCCCATTCATTATGACCCATCAAAAGAGGCCTGCCCGCCTGTAATAAAGCCTCCATCTCTAGTTTAGGACAGACCTGTTCTGTAAGCAGGTCTACCTAAGGCCAGAAGCCAGCCTGGTAGCTTGTAATATAGCATAGAAAACACAGACAAATGGATTCTTGGATCAAGATAACAGAGCAGCCCCAGATTAAGTTACATATTTAATCACTTTACGAGCACAGTAGACAACCTATAAACATACAATAATGCAATACAGGTATTACAGTACATGGAGGTCGATTCAGAGCCAGGTGAGAAAACTCACTTCTTCTTTAGGAGAAAAAACTGCCATTCACTTTGAATGTCTACCGGGTGTACATTTTCCTTTGGCTCTGAATTAGCCCCAAGGTAGACAATGTAAGTAATCGGTAGTTTTCTCTCCTAAAAAAAGAAGTGCGTTTTCTCACCAGGCTCTAAATCAACTCCAGTAAGTGCAATACAGATCAGAAGGGCAAGTTACAATCAGAATGATCAGATGCAATATCAATAACTTTAGTGCCAGCAGATGATAGGGAGTGATGCAGACAACCACAGGGGGTGAGTATAGCCTGCTGGATCCTGTACTCACTCCACATGTTACATGACTCTCAGAAGAAAGATAAAGAGGGTCCTCAGCCCTCAGACCTTAATTCACACATGATAAACTCCCCCTCCCCTTTGGGATGAGCTATTTGGGTCCTTCTCTAGCTAGCTACAAACTTCTAATTTTTTTTTACATTTTTCTTGGGGCACTGTTGTGATGGCCATTGTATGCGAACATACAGTCCAGGCAAAGGCAGTACAAAAATTAGTTGTCGCATTACCGCCAATTTAACTTACAGAGGAACAAAACTAGCGGCCTTATTTATCAAGGGCTAGCGCCAGGTAGTGTCTGACGAGCGCCAGGTACCGCCAGCTAACGGCGGCTACCGAATCAAGTATGCCCGGCGGCGGTCACAATGACGCATTTATCACGCTAAATGAGGCTAGCGCCGGCGAGAGCGTCAGCTAGCGCGGGATTCATCATGTAGCCGACTGCAACGAACAGCGCCGCTACTAATCCCATCACAGCGCCAGGTATGACCTGTCGCTCCCTTGCGCTCTCCAATGCATTTCTATGGAGCAATCTTTAAATATTCATAATTAATTGAGTTTATGTTTTTTTTTTTTTTTTTTTAACTGTCAAAAATTCTGTGACCACTACGGCAATGTTAGATATTTTTTTAAAGAAAAAAAAAAAAATATGTGCAGAATTGAGATTACAGATCTGATATTAATGTATTCATATTACAAAATGTTTAGAAAAACTTGTATAATTTTTACATTAAAAAAAAAAAGGTTGTTTGGGGGTTAAAAACTACACACATCACCGCCAGCGCTCTGGGGTTTAAACAAGGAATTCACAGCGCGAGAAATTTTTGAGTGTGATTTGTTAATGAATCTGCAGCAAGCCGTTCGCTCTGGCCACTCGCTGTCAGGCGCACCCATACAACGCAGAACCTGTGAAATATCGACCCCTAACCCCGTATTCAACATTACCACACACCGACTGAGTCGCTGTCAACAAGCAAACCCCGGCCAAGCACAGCGAATACTAGGTGGCGCTGTGAAAATCACGCTACTGGCGCTCATCTGTCGCTACCTGGCGCTATTAATGAATCGGCCTCCCCGTTTTGTTCCGTGCCCACATTTAATGAAACCACCCAACTTGCCAGGCCTGCTTACTCTTTCTGCAGTCCCATGGTGCATGTGGCCTTCCCTTCAATCAGCATTTTATGCCGTGCATATTAATAGCGGCATAGAATGCTAAATAGGAGTGGCAAGCATCTCCTGTGGCCACTTTCCTCTGGTTGTGCATACGAGCGACAGTGACCAGAGGGAGGCCGGAAAGGTATGATTCTAGGCATACCAGGGTGTTTTACTTAGTGGGGCACCACAAATCTCTGCAGACATGGTATGGTAAGACATATAGTCTTATAGACTTTAGGTTGTGGATTGGGCTGGTATGTGGTGCAGGGCATTCATCAACCACCCAAAGCACCCCCCCCCCCCCCCGGTCTGTCATTTATTTTGTGTTGTTTCTCTCTGTAAAAGACTCTCTCCTGTCGCTTGTAAAACTGGCAGTTAAATGCAGTAGAGCTTTGTTTGACAAGGGACCTGGGAAACAATTGTAAGTGAGAGTGGCAGTCACACTTTTACCAAGAGAGAAGCAGGGGCACCATGGACCAGGGCTCTCCCCAGCACAAAGTTGGCAAGCAGGAATTAAGTTCCCTTTAAAGCTGTAGGGTATAAAATCAACCAGCACTTGTTTAGTAAAAAATAAAAAATCAGCAAGTTTCATTTTCTGCCACTTTTGTTTGAATGTAATAAATCAATGTACATTTCCCCCTAGATTATTCTAGACTAAAAATAACAAGTTGGCCTTTTGTGAAACATCTGACCAAGCTGTATATTAGGTCATAGAAGAATATGGCATCTCCAATGTTTTCTGGGTTACATTGCAAGAGTTTACAAAGAATTTCATTAGTGAGACAGCATTATATCTTTTAAATCCAGAGCTGGATAATGGAAATTCTCCCTCCCTGTAGGGGTCCTTGGGATGCTGTAGATCTGTGTCACGTCCTTGATGTAAATTTTGGCTGGATACAGACAGCATTAGGTTCCTAATTGACTAAACAGCTGCACCGTAAATGACTGCGCCTAGGCTACTTCTAATTGGCTTTATTGCTGGATACTTTGACACATGATACTATTAATCACAATGAAATCCATCAGCTCAAAATAATTTGGGAAAGATAATGAGATTTGTCCTGCCTTTCATGCATGTGCATAATATATGTCCTTGATGTCCTTTATTTTTCGTATAAGAAAAGTGCATCTGGTTTAGTTATAGCTAGATGCGGAAAACAGCTGGAGCAGGAGAGTGCAGGATCATTGTTTTGAAATGACAGCCCTTGTTTTTTAACTAGATCTGGTTTTCCAGTCTATGAGACTCCAGGGCAGGCATACCCCGATCAGGGTTTCCCCGCTGTGTGAAAACCCCCAGGTCGCCCGAAAATGCTCCTCTTTACAGTCTACTAAAGTCATTACTCACTGGGGGTCCACTGCATTAATAGCCAATTCCAAAAGCCATTCCCTAATAACTGTATAGAAACAAAAAGATAGGGGTCAATAGCCACTGTGGTGCTGCAGCATTAAAGTGGACCGAAACCCACGGCGATCTATAAGATTCCTGGGCCGATCGATTCCCTCCTCCCCTGGCATCCAAAATCAGGATGTCCCCCTATGTGAAACTCCCCAGGTCGCGCATACACTTACCTCCTTCTCTGGTCCAACGCCGCACGTGCGAGCCGCATCCCCGCTATCCCACTTTGTGAATGGCCGACGTGGGTACGCTCCTTGTTAGAGGGTAGTGGGGGATGCGGCCGTCAGTGCGTTCGGAACCGCTCGCCTTAGACAAAGGCTTAGACGCGTTGACGTGAGTGGATCCGAGTGCGCTGATTGGAGGAGCAGACGCGCATGCGCTGTAGGACCAGGGAAGAGGTAAGTTTGTTTCGGTGATGTGCGGGGTTTCACACAGCGGGGCCCGGACCAAAACCCAAGATAGTCAAAATCCTGGGTTTTGGTCCACTTTAACCCAAAAAATCTCACAAACCTATATCTATATAAGCATTAAGGATGCAGTCAAATAACCAAACTTACCATACTGGATCCCTCTCTGGCTGTAGGTCTATCCACAGCATGAACACCTGCTTCACAGGCTGTGAATATATTATTTCAGTGTATTTTCTTATTTTGTCCCCAATCTGACTTATAAAGCTCAGTCACACTACTATGTGCTATGCTAAGTGTGGACCCTGACCTTGACATTTAGGTTAGATGATATGGTCAGGACGAGTCTTCCATTGAAAGAATGTGAAAGAATACAGGATAGTTCCACCCCCGGACAAAACAGACTATTTTCCCTTTAAAAAAAGCTGAGCTGAGCCGACGGTTTTCTCTTTCCCTTCGTCTTCCATGGACCAACTGGTCAAAATAAGAATAAAATCTTATTCTCCATAGGCACTCTTAAAAATGTAGACCCCTATGCTGCTGTTTTATCTGAACGCCCCAAAGGCTGGCCATGGTCATGGGTATTTGACAACTTGACCCTGGCCAACTTCAAATTTTGGCCTACAATTCGATTCTCTGGCCACTGGTTCCCCATGATACGGCCAATTCAGAAGGCCTCAGCAGCATGGAACAAAGCCTGGGATAGTCAAAATCCCGGGGTTTGTTCCCCTTCAAATGGACTGGGTGGGAGCAAAATAGCAGGTGGGAGTAAGGAAAACTTGAACAATCGGTATATTTGAGACAACTTTTCTCTCATCTTCTTAGCTGTGGTTGGAAACAGTGATTCCATAATTTGGTAGAGCAGTAGTTGCAGAGAGAAGATCACAAAATGATGGTTGATAGCTTAAACATTTTACTAACATCCTATGCAGGTCAAACCTTAAACCCAGAACACCTACACTTCCACTGGGAAGTCCTGCACTTTAACCTAACCCTGATACAAGAACTATTTTGCGAATGGTGCAGTGTTTAACCTATGCTGCATCTCCATAATTTCAGCAGCATTGAGGACCCACAGGTGACTAAACCACGACAGGCCAATACTACTAAGAACAGAGGTCAGTTTGTAGTAACTGAGCAGACACTTCAGCACTGAATATGTGTGCATGGCTCCAAATATGTGTTGCTTATCTTTTAGAAAGCTTATAACCCAGCACATGCAATTACTAGCGGACTTGTCTCGGCCCGCCATCAACAAACAGTAAATTTTACAGTAATGATGACTTTTTGCAGTCAACAATTCAAAGTATTCCAGTTTTATACCAAGAGATAAACACCTGTTATTTATGCGGCTTTCTGACTCCTGACAGAGAGTGTCTCCAGCAAGTCTCCGAACTGAGGACAGGTGCTGGTGCCTTCCGGGAGGTGCTCCTAAGGTCAATGTGTCTGACTGTGAGGCACTGTGCCATCCACACAAAATGTTCCTGTTCCTGCTGAGAAATAATATAGAACAGGCTGCAGCTGACATCACTTGGGATGTCACTGTCCCAGTGTAACAGAACCCAATTGTTTCACCTGTCCTGACGCTACCCCCACTCTGCAGTGCAATATCCCCGGGAACATACTACTAAAATTATTCATTCATTCCCTGAGTGCTTTCATACATACATAGTTACCATTCCCAACAAATCATCACTTTACAAACCATAATTCCTGGTGGGCTGCAATGCTTTAGATTCGACTGGGTTGGTTGTAACCCCCCCCCACACCTCACCCAGGGGGCATGATGGAATTAATTCTTTCTTGCCAGGACACTAGTGCTTTTAATCCCTAACCTCCTAGTTTCCATTTAGTGCCCCCATCCCATACCCAACAGCACTGTAACCCTTAGCCCATGTTCTGAGCATGAAATGCTATAGCTCAGAATCATTTAGGGTGGGGGATCTCAGTCCTGCCACATTATTTGCCACTACAATACTAAAGCCTCAATACCATTGCTTTAAGAATGGTATACCTACCCCTGTTAAGGGTTTCCACCCATGCCCATGATCTGTTCTTGAAGTGTGGAGCACACTTCTATACCCACACACACATTGGAGGCTGGGTATAGCTGGGATGTTGTGGTAGGCTGGGGCATAATATCCATGACACCTCTTTTGGGGGCATTCATGCTGCCTTTTGTCAGATTTCATCTGGTCGAATACAGATTCAGATAACCTGTGTTGTCATGAGCAGTTTAAATAATTACACAGTTACGTAGATTCAAATTGTCCATCAGGGTGAGCCAAAAGGTAAAGATTCGAAAGCAAAGGAACGTCACATCTTATAATAAGGGCTTTACTATAGGAGGCCTGGAGGTTGGGACTGCATCAGGGCCCATGAGGCCCTTCTACTCCTGTATCTCTTCTCTTCACCTTCACCCTCCTTTGGTGCACTGAGCCCTCGTTGCATCTCTGTGCCGCATCCCTACTCATCTCTAGCTGTATCGCGCACCTGCACCAGGCTTTTCTGAATGGACAGTGAGGGTATGCCGTCAGCTAGAGGTGAGCAGGAATGTGGCCCAGAGATGGACAAGGGCTCCAGGAACTGAACGTACCAAAGCAACCCAAAGGGGGTGGGAGTAAGAAATCAGTCAAAAATTACTAAAACCAGACCAACACAAGAAACAGTGCTCATACGCATCCCTCCCCAGGGCAATTTAGATTATAGCACATTAAAATTAATTTACTTTTTTCCAAATCCTGCTATGGTAAATTTTGAAAACAAAATGGTGGTTCATGGATGTGCAGGCCTTCTACAAACAGAAAGTGCTGCTGGGCTTCTTGTTAATGTGCATTGTCAGTTATGCCAGTTGCAGCCAGGCAGCAGCACAGCTGAGATGCTGGGAAAGGAAGCTCCAAAATGCCTGATACCTTTCTTTTTCAACTGTGCCAGGCTGTTGGTCCAGTTTAAGTACATTTTTTACTGAACTTCAACTCTTCAAAATGGGGTAGGGAAAGTATTTAAACATTAACAGAAAACTAATAAATACATAAATACATAATTAAAAAAAATATATTAGTTTTTTAATGGTGTTGGAGGCCAAATTGGGGGGTAACACCTGGGCGATTGCCCTGCACAAAATGGGGTCTGACTGCTCCTGGATGCTGATCCACAGCTCCTGGGCAATGTGGGGTCTTTTGCCCAGAAAGATGAGTTTTAGCACTGCATGAAGGGGTTTGCCCATGGCAATGCTCAAATTGGTAGTGCAGGGGCTGAGTGGTGGAAGGATGTGTGCCACAGTCTTCAGCCTTAGTCCCAGCCCCACTACATTTAATCCATAGGCAGTTAGAGAGATGTAATGTCCCTGCCCATGCCTACTTGTCCATGTGTCAGTGGTGATGTGGACACTGGTAGTGGTGGTGATCTCACATCCTCCCTTTGGGGGGGGGGCAGATGGTCTTGTTGTTGGGAAGGTGGTGTTAAGGCTTAGACAATTGAAGCAGCAGAAGGAGACTCAGGTGTGCAGGTTTTTCATGTGCTTCTGCCACTGCAGCTTGTGTTTTGTTTGCAGATGCCTAGTCATGTATGAGGTGTTGAGATTATTAGCACTTTTTCCTCGCTTCAGCAACTGTTCGCACAGTGTGCATATAACCTGTGTATTGTCGTCAGTGTACTGCTTAAAAAAAATGCCACAATGGCGAGCTTAGTTCCTGGGCTTGTTGGGCAGTAGTCGTAACGGGCTGACCGTTGATGGCTTGCACCCTTCTCCTTTTTCTGCTGGCTGACTGGGTCTGTATAACCACCACCTCTTCCTCCAAACTTCAATGGCCTTCAGTCCACGTTGGGTCTAGGACCTCATCATCACCCATGGCATCCTCTTTCAACCACTCATCCACGCTATCCTCCCTCTCATCCCCAACATTGCAGAAAGCTGCAACAATCGGCACTAGGGTTCCATTATCATTGAGGATGTCCTGTGATGGTTTGCTGGTCACGTTCTCATCTTCCAAGATGTTGTTCATCTAGGAACCCTAGATCTGCAACTGGGGCAGGTGGATGGCTAATGGTATCCCAGCTAGTAGTGTCATCATAGAGCATTAGTGACTCCATGACTTGTGGATGGGATGGCCTTGCAGATTTTAAGGGGGTGAGGTGGAGGTCTCAGCATTCTTAGCAGAAGTGGGGTGGGTATAAGACAATCCCATGGAACTGGTAGCACTGCATGCCATATAATCTATGACTCGACATGTCCATGGTCACCTCCATGTCTCTTATTTGCTACTTTCTGCATTCTGCAGCTACAGTTAAGATAAAATCAGTAGCCTGAATACCACACAGAGCAAGAAAACAAGAGCTTGCAATGACCGACATACAAATTAAAATCAAGGCTAGACTGATCTCTAGTTGACTGTGAGGTCAATTACAAAAGTATATATAGCAAACCAATAAATCAAAATGAAGAGCCAATGCATACAAAAATATTGAATAGCTAATACAAAAAATCCTACATTATAGAGTGGGTAAAGTGCTGGTGCATAAATATTAATGTAAACCTAAAATAATGCAAAATAAATATAAACACTGTGTAAACGACGTTAATGAACTACCTATATAATAAAGTGCTCCCCTTTATATGAATATACTGATCAAACTCCAAACATCAAAAAATCATTATACATACTAAAAACTAGAAAACACTATGAATAAATGAGTTAAATAAACCACCTGTATGATAAACTAAGTGCTCCCATTCATGTGAATATGTTAATCAATCTCCAATCAGAAGATAATAGTAAATACCAATCAAAAAGAAAGAAATGTTAAACATGATCACCATAAAAAGTAAACAGAGCACTACAAATGAACCAAAAATTAAGCATGACCTGAACTGGCATGTGTGCTGTGTCCAAAAGCAGTCAGGAGGAGCATCTCATCCAACAACAGTAAAATAAAATAATAATGAGTGGCCTGAGTAAATAATTAAAGTTGCCTGAGCAAATGGACACTCCACTAATACCTGTTATTAAACAGCAGTGGCACTTAAGTGACCTGCGCAAGTGGATACTCCACGAATACTTGTTGTGAAACAGCAGTGACACTTAAGTGGCCTGAGCAAGTGCCATTACTAGCAAGAGCTACTGTGTAGCCAATCAAGCTTTTTCCGGGGGTTCGGGCCAAACACCACAAAGTGCGGACCCGACTCGCACGTCGGGTCCGCTCATCACTATTTACCAAGTGTTTTCAGCGTTTTTACTTGCATGGCTTTCGGAATAATACGTACTGATATTATTAGAACTAAATATCCTTTTCACTAGAAGTAAAGCGTGAAGATAAAAAAGAGGGGGCTGTTATAATAGGTACGTTTACAGTTTAAAGAGTACATTTGGCTGATTGTTCTGATCACAGGGCATCTGTCTGCCACTATATTGGTAAATTAAAATCCTCTTCAATCTTTTCCTGGTCTTAAATTGTAGGTTATTGTAATTGAACGATATAACAGAATATGAACAGACATCTGTCATGTCATGAGTTCCAGTGAGACGACTAAACCTGGAAAAAGCCAATACAAATGCCCCTTCCTCATATGTGATGCCATGTAAGCACATATCAAATCTTGTGTAAAGAAAACATAAAGTAAAGGTTATTTCAAGAAATTATATGCAAATAAAGTGTTATTTTTTGCCTGGTAGGAGTTGCCCAGGCACAGATCCCAATTTGGATTAACGCAGTATTTTGTCTGGTAAATAGCCACCAGCTAATAATGATTTATTATTTCAGGCTTTTGGTTTGGTTTATAGGATTTTAATTGCCAATAATCCTACAGCACATAACATTACTCTGGAATTCCCTTGGATTTCTTTCAGTTTTTCCATTTTAAGGTTGTGTGAATTGTCGACATGTAGAGGGTTACTGTAAAACAGGATTTGTGCTAACATTAACAAAATAATAACACATTAATGCTAATAAAAATATCACATTTGCAGAGTTTGGTTAAATTTAAATGTACATAGCTGAACATATAAAAGCCCAAGTGAAATTCTACCGCTCTACTTTTCACCTTGTAATTAAAATATGTTTCCACCTTTTTAAAAAAACAAAATGAATACTTACCCTTTTTCCCCCCAAAGCTGATCCACTCCTGTGATGAGAAACTTACCAGAACCGTGAGATTGAGACCTGACACTAACCAGTCCTGATTCGAATCTGCAGGGGACAAAAAGTGAGGTAAAACTTGACACTTAACTTTAAATAACAAATGTAACTGCCTGGATGAATAACAAAACCGGTATCAGAAGAAGAAAATGAATAAAAACGGGGCCTCATCACCTTGTGGTTTAATAGTATTTTATTCATACCATATAGTGTATGTTGGTGTTGTCGGTCATACATATAATAATTAGACAGTCAAGTAACCAGATGCAATTATATGTATTTCTGAATAGCTGGATCTGGGAAAGGGGAATAGTAGAAAGGAGGAATTAAGGTAAATTGCATATGATTCAAAAGGGGTTAAGTAATTGTAAGTAAATATGGACTTACATTTCCTGTGGTGCTATATACCGGTTATGGGTACTGATGGGTAGTTCAGTATAACTATGAAGTAAAAATGAGTGCATAGTCACTATAAGTTGTAGGATGGGTTGAGGCACATAGATGCGGTATAACACAGAATGCGTGGCACCCTAAGGGATAGTTGAAATTGCTTACCAGTAAATATAGAGTGGTGCTGCCCGATATGGTGGTGATGTCTGTGGTGTACTGGGTCCCAAGACTGATGAGCTGTATGCTAAGTAAGCAGTCCTGGGTAAAGGTATTAGTTGGGTTAAAATTAGTCCCGTATTATGATAGGGTAGGGTAGGGTCAATGCCTAGGAGAGGGATTCTTAAAATTGGTAGGTACCTTTAATGCTTGTGATCGGCCTGTCACTGCAGTTAGCCACTCAGGTTCAGTGATCAGAGGATCGCTGGCTGTATAATTGATTAAGAATCGCTGCTAACGCAGCCGCGTCACGCCTAAGTATTGAATTTGGGGGGCAGGAGGACATGGTATATGGTGGGCTGGGGGCAAGGGGAGAGGGCTTTGATAGGGGGGTAGCATCGGTATGGAGGGACATGGGTAGGGGCAGGTAGTGCTATAGGAGACTGTGATAGGTATAGTGAACAGGGGGAGGGGCCAGTCTGGGAGGCCGAGTTCAGTGATCGGAGGGTCACTGTGTTGCAGAGTGTGAGTGCTGGGTGCAGGGGCTGGATGCAGATAGACATTAGTGGTGTAATAGGGACTGGGTTTACTAGAACATGAACAGAACAAGGAAAGAAAACGTACCCGTCTTATCACAGCATACACTAATAAACAAGCTTACAAGTGGTCTGACACTAGAAACCCCATTAGACGACCCAGAGAAAGGACCACTAGAATTAGAGAAAGGACTAATAGGAGCTCATACCCTCAAAGACCTATACCAAGCCACCAACAGGAATACCCTTACAGAGACAGAAGGGAACAGACACCCCCAGTATTACAGAGACCACATAACTACTGATCAAACAGACCAACATATCTCGACACATATCCTGCACAACACCAATATGGAGCAACTTCTTACACCTCAGCCACCTCAGATTTTTTCTTTGAATCCCCCTGTCCTGCTTTAGCACCATAGGAGGGAGGGATGCATCATGGGGGTACCTAAGACTGGACTTCCATTTTAACTTATCCTTAGGTTACACAGTAGCATCTATCTGTCTAGTGTAGTCTATTAACAAAGTTTTATGCCTTTTTCTGACCTGGGCTCATTTCAGCCAGTCACAGTTAACTCTGTCAGTGCCAGTGGCAGGTCACATGCAACAGAGGTAAAGAAAATCTTTATGTGCCTTTAAACACTCACCCCTGGGGCATCCCATTTTAGGATACCTCTACAGTCAAATATCCTTAGGGAACCAAAATCAGGCATTAAGCCCTTTATGATGAGGAACAGAACATAGCAGTACACTTCAGTGTAGGAAGTCTCCTATTGGATCAGCTGCAGATTCTGCACATTATACCTATCAACTGTTCCCTGACCGCTGCAGCTATGCTAAGAAAATTCTGTGAAAAGATTCAGATCTGTAAAACCCATCGAGACAACTTTAGTCTAACCCTTTCAGAAGGGGATGATCATTCCCACTGCAGTTACTATATGGGGGGGGTAACTGGGGGTCAAGAGATTCATAGCAGTATGTCCAGCAGGACAGTAAGGGCAATTCTGACCATGTTTACTAGGTTTGTGATTAATATAGATAGCTATATGGTCAACTCTGGAGCTATGGGAAACAAATCAGTGTCTTTGGAATTGTGAGTGACATGGTCCTGGCTGTGGCAACAATTATGGCGTAATCCTCAGAGAATTAAGACACAAGTGGCCATCCTGACAGACAATGCAGAGTTGTTCCGCACTACAACTGCCTTGACTTGTCTTTTGTAAGAGACCAGACACGGTGCATTTCAAAGGACTGCTTGACAGCTGGGAGGACTGGTGGGGTGGTGTCCTCACATAATGTCTGTATTGAAAACATGCAAAATGGGAAAAAGAGAACCAGGACTTGCTACAAATCCAAAGGGGGTCAACCAAAAGGTAAAGGGTGGTTAGCACCAGCCTTTCAATTAGATTTTTTTTTTTTGGTGCCCAGTAATCCTTTTAAATGTGCTACATCCTTGTCAGTAAAAAAAGGGATCTCACCATACACTTGAAGTGTTGGTCATCTCTATGGCCATATCCATCCCTGCTCATGATCCATCCCTGCAATACTATAGACCCGTCTGGAAAGAACCCTTGGGCACATTTTAAAGGTAATGTGGGCTGAAAAGGGGCCAGTAAAATACCAGGCTGATTTTTGGCAAAAGTACAGGTGTAGTTCCACTTCATTCTAAAAGACTCCAGGGCCAGTCACTAGCCTAACTCTGGGGCATCCTAAATTAGGATACCCCACTGTGTGAATCGACCAGGGTTGCCAGTAAACTCACCTTAACCGGCAGCTCCCATGACGCCATGTTCGCCAGCAGTGACCTGGCATCCTTGTAGCTGTAGCAGCCATTCAGATAGACTGGGGGAAGGAGTACTGAACAGGAATCTAGGGATGTGGCCAGCCGGCTGGCACACGTCACCCAGCACCCTTGAGATCAGCCAATCTGTGATATCATAAGTGCCTTGTGGGCATGACCTCAGCGGTGGAAGAACACCAGAATAAACCTTCCAGGCAGGGTAAGGGTCTGTTTTAAAGTAAACCTAAACCCCCTTGTAGGGTCTTGCTCTACAGGGATACCAGATGAACCTTACCCACATTCTTATGCTTCCCATAAACCTGAAATTACAGATTTTTGTTTTGTATGTTGTGTTCCAAATTGTGCATGTATTCTGTATCCTGAACCAGGCATATGGTGCAGGAAATTTGTACAGTCACAGTATTGGAATTCTATTTCCATATGCGAAGCAGGAATAAGAGATACGTGGCTTGCTGCCAGCATTGCGGAGACCCAGGAAATCTGCTGTTCCCAGAAAACTATGCAACTAATCACTGTCGACATTTCTGCAGAGCTGTGCTCTGATCATAGTGATAGCACACGCCGCCATGGAGCACTTAGTATCCCCCCTTATATGTCAGAGTGCTAGAGTCTCCAGAGAGGGATCATGGGAATAGTGCATGTCTGGCACAGACCATGCTATATCTGTAAATCAATTCTGCATATTGACTGAGAATTACAGAAGGTAAACATTAAGGGACCAAATATTTCCATGGAACTAGATTATATGCTGATCATTTTTTCAAGCTTTATTGTTCAACCTAAATGTGGTAATGGGGACACACACATGTATCGGATAGCTAACTAAGGGACAAGGAGCACACACAAGGAACACACCTATACCATCAGAGTAAGTGCTGGCTGGCCAGTGGAGGTACAATACAGAGAACCCTCTTTTTCATCAGCAAGGTTACTATAAGTAGAGATTATAGAGGAGAGAACTGAATTATTCGAGTCACAATTTGGTCTGAGATTCAGGGAAAAATCGTTTCGGCACAGATCTGAATTTCTTGGGATTTTTGGGGATTTGTACCGATCAAATTCTTCCCTGAAATGGGTAAGAACCGAGAAGCTGGCCGGAGGCAGCCCATCTGCCCATTGAGATGTTGGCTAGATCCTGCCTCCCTGCCCACCCACCCACTGAAAAGCAGTCTGGATCAGGTAAGTTTATTTTTTTTTAAACTCGGCAAGAGATAAGTAATACGTAAAATTTTATTCAGACAAGTCCAAATTTATTTTCGGCAAATCATCTGAAAAGACTTTTGAGGAAGTCGATCTAGTAGAGATGTACTTCCCACAAATTATAATCCACATTGGTCACAAGCCTAAAGTATATCAAAAGGTTGTAGTATCCAAAGAGTGATCATAGTAAAAGTGTATGTGTGGCACAAACCATGTGGTGCGCAGAGAACAGTGCTGGATATTGATCTTAAATTCTGCATGTAAAATGCACTTGGTCCTGCAAAGCACCAGGCTGATGGCCACTATGCCTCTACCCAGAATGAGGTGCTGATATTGAATAGGGAGTAACAGATATCTATCTGCCCCATCTGGGTTGGCAGGTATATTGCCATCCCCTGCTCTATAAATTGTATAGGGGTCCAAATGACCCCTCATCAATTCACAAGTTGTTACTAAAAATCAAACACTAACCCTCCCCTATTAATGCCTCTAATCAACCCGCTTAATAGCAAATCCTTCCCCTGTCTTTACTCTTGCTGCTAAGGACTACATGGTTAGCTTTACCCCCCACCCAATTAGGAGCATAGAAGAAAATCATGGATTGGATGGCAAGACAGACTTGAGGTCCCCTGACTGAGACAGCACAATTTAAATGCCCCACTGCACAAAGGCCCGACAATACAACACTCACCTCTTGCCTCTTTACCATTAGAAAGTTATTTATCCATAGATGAGAGATTTTAGGGGGGTACCTAGTTGAAACTAACGGATTTAGCCTAGTGAAAGCCCCAGTGTTAAATAATTACCTGAATTTAACAAAGAGGATTCTGCTATAGGAGTCAGGTAGGCACTGATGGTAGGCACTGTAAAATAAAATGAAGGGTCAAATTGACTGTTACTTTAAATAGCCTATTTTCTCTGTAAGAAAACTAGAACAGGTCCATTTGAGTGACTGCGATATCCTTTAAAGCAGATCAAAAACCCAAACGGGGCCAGCCTTGGACTGCTGTTGTCTACAACTCCTATTTCCTTGGGGGCAACCACATCAAAGCGACAATAGAAGACGTTGAGCTCCTCTGTCTAATACAGATTGGCATGTTGAGGGTTTCTTGTAGCCTCTATACATGGCAGCACATCTGGTTAGGGTACATATCAGTCTTACCACATACTATTGCCTGAATAGATCTTGTGTACACTGAATAAAAATGAATAATAATTATAGGAGTTAAAGAAAATATTGGGGTTGATTCAGAGCCTCCATGGAAACTCCCGCCTTTTTGAGAAAGTAAACTCCCCAGTGTAAAATCTCATAAACTTTTTTATTAGGTCTCACAACCAAACGAAAAATCACACAAAAGAAAAATAATTCACCCAAAAATTCTCACTCTAAAAAATTGAATCAGACGAGGTGGAAAAATGGGTGAGAATGGGAATTCTCACTGGAGAATAGGTGAAAGGGGCTCTGAATCAAGGTTATTGTCTCGTATCAGCCACACAACATTGGTGGCATTAGCATTCTGCAGAAGAAGAAACAACATTAGAGATGACAATGACCATTTTAGTATGTTCTACTGCGTTTCCCTTTTGAAATATTCTGGCAGTTGAGGTGACAAAATATATGTTGATGTTTCACCCAAGCTCCAGTGGTTTTACTTATTTCATGGGGATTCATCAACAATTCGGCAGTAAAAAACTCAAGCCCGGCCCGTGTCCTATCTGGAATGTGAAAGACATTCTTGTCTCTGTGAGGCATGAGGACCCTAATTAGCCACAGAGGATAGTCATGAAAGCGTCATTTGCTGGCCTAATACGAGCCACTCTCTCGCTCACTCACTCATGGTGGAGCTGTTTGTGCGGTGTAAATCAGAGAGCACTTGGTAACAGACTTGTTCTCATTTTGTAACGCGGCCTCTTTTATTAATTTGTGGTTAAACTTGTGTCATTTGGTGTTGTACAAGTGCTGATGAAAACTGGAGGAGGGGGGGCGTCTAGCAGATCTGTCCCAAACAGATGTTCCTGACTCAACAAACACTCTCTGGAATGCCTTGTTTATGTATGGAAATGTGTATTCCCAATATTGCAGGGCAGCCATTGTTGGACCTTCTATGGAATGTTTAACCCCTTTCAGGCTGCAACAGGATTCCTTACTAGACAGAAATAATGTGCTGTACCATGGTAGACATTGGAAGCAGTGGGAAATGAAAAATAAAGGAGATACCTTAAACCAGACCTTCAGCATCATTTAATGAAAAGCCCAAACTCTTTAAAAACTATTCCCCAGCATCTAAATAATTATATATTACGTTTTTAGTCAATTATTTATTATTCTTTTCCACACAGGAGCGCCACAATCTTGAGATACAAAAACAAAAAGCAAACGCACTCTGGCTGGTGGGTGCGAGACCTGGGGCCGTCCCTGCCCCACGTGAATCAGAAAAACGAAGAGAAGATCTGCAGTCCTTAAAATCTTGAAGTTTATTCATATGCAGAGTAAAACCAGCATCTCCATAGGAAAAAAGGCAGTTTAAAACCAGTGAAGAACCCCGGCAATTTCGTTTCGGACAGCAATTGCGTTTCGGACGCAATTGATGGGTCCTTAATCATAGATGATTAAGGACCCATCAATTGCGTCCGAAACGCGTTAGAAAACCTGGCATGCTTTGACTTGCCGGGGTTCTTCACTGGTTTTAAACTGCCTTTTTTCCTATAGAGATGCTGGTTTTACTCTGCATATGAATAAACTTCAAGATTTTAAGGACTGCGGATCTTCTCTTAGTTTTTCAGCACCACAATCTTGCCTCAGAAGTATCACATACTAAGGAGAGGAGGAGGGGGAGAAAGTGGGTGAGTTATAGCTGTGCTTTGCACAGACAGAGCAGAGCTGGGGTCAGGAAAAGGACAGCAATCCCAAAATGCAGCGCGTCAGAAGACATTTCCTGTTTGCAGGCAGCCTGAGACTACATGTGGCGCCATCTTGGATGTTTAAAAGCTCAGAAAATGCACTAGGCGCAGGTAGGATGATTTTTATTGTGAGCAATCTCTATGTATAGGGCGGGTGGAACATATAAGATAGGCTCTTATTAAGGGTGAAGGTCTGGTTTAACCTGAGTATATTGAAGGATCAGTCAGGAAAACTTCATCAGACAAGATGATGAAAAGAACTAAGTATTCTCAAAAGAATACTTCATTCCTCAGACAAAATAACAAAAAGAACAAATTATTCACCAAAGCTTACCTTAGTTTACCCAGTTAGCCTTAAAAGAAAACAAAACTTGAGATTTTGACTATCCCAGGTTTTGTTTCCTGCAAAGCATTTGGGATGTCCCGCTGTGTAAACCCCCCCAGATTGCCCAGTAAAACTCACCTTTCCACGGTTCTACGGCACAAACTTGTGTCCAATCAGAGCCGATTAGCGTGCATATCTAATGTTCTTGTCTGTGGTTCTGTCTGTGGCAATAGGTAGCGTGAGCGTCTGCATCCCCAGCAGCGGGCGCACTTCTGCCCCCAGCCTATCTGAATGGATGGGGGCAGGAGCACACACATGGCCCAAAGATGTTTACATCAGCAAGGGAGCCAGGAAGAAGGTGAGTTTTGCCATACTCAGGGGTTTGGTGGGAAATCATGATTTGGGATACCCCAGCAGAAGGCCCCCTTGGATTTTTTTCACTTTAAAAAGTATCTTCTTACTAGACAAGAGCAAGACAGATAAGTTCGATCCATACACACACTTTTTTAGTCAGCTTTGTCAACCCCTTGTAATTCCCAAAGTGGGCCTACGGGGTCTGTATTGCTGGTAAATAAATAATCCACCCCCATTAGCTCCAGTTTGGCCCAGTGGAAAAAATATACCAGGTCCATGCAATTAGCACTTTCCATTTGCTGGAAGCCACATCTTGGATATTGCTTTCTTTGCTTCAGCTCCAAAGGGGATTGTGGGTAAAGTGTTTGTCACCCAGTCAGTGTACCAGCTGCATGCTGATTGATGTTATGATTGGGTGTTGAAAGGTACACGATCCGCTGTGGTGCCAACTCTACTCTGCTCTTTCATTTCTCCTGAATTCCTCTTTCATTTCCCTCCAACTAGCTTTAGGTTCTATCATTAAAGTGGAATGTACAGTCTTTAGGTAAACCCGCTGTGCTCCCCACCCCTGGCGCTGAGGCAGGACAAAAAAAAAAAAAACTCCCTACCTTGCCTGCAATCCAGCGCTGTTCCCCTGGCGTGTTGGGCCGAGGGTGCAGCCATCTTGGAGAGGCTGCACAGAGTGGCATCTCCTGCTCTCTACACACGCCGCCCATTCACTTCAATGAAGGGGTGCGCATACAGAGTAGGACAAGACACTCTGTGCACCCAAGTCAACTTGGAATCAATGGAATTTTTGATAGTATATATTTTTTTGTGCCAAAATAATGTGTTCAAGGTACTGAGCTGATGTAGTGTTTATTTCCTATGTTACCAACTGTGTGTTTTAAGGAAGCAGTTTTACTACCTGCAATCGGTTGCTATTGGCAAGGTACACCAAGAAGAAAGACGTGAGTCTTGTATACACAGAACACTGCTGCTATGGCCATGGCTAAGGTGAGGGAGCTCACTCAACCTTACACATGCCCAGCAACAGTGGCCTGTGCAACTATCTGCAGTCTGTTGCTATTGCATTTTGTGTACATTGCCAATAGCAACAGATGAAAACTGCTTCCATAAAACACACATCTGCTAACATAACAAACAACAACAAATAACAATGCCAGATCAGCTAAGCACATTTAAGACATCATTTTGCCACACAAAATTGTGCACTTTCAAAAATACAATTGAAAGTGGACTTACTCTTTAAGTTAGACACCCAGTTCTGGACAATTTTCTTTTAAAGTGGAGCAATCAGAGTCTAAAAGACTTCAGGACTGACCGACCTGTACACTCCCTACCTTTCCTCTGGTCCCTCAGTGCGATCACGGGTCATGGCCGCATCCTTGGCATCCCTGCATCTGTGTGTGCTCCCTCGCCCAGCCATTCAGCTAGGCCAAGAGCGCACACTCTGCAGGGAAAGCGCTGATGCGGCAGCTAACGCTCCCTATGCCGATGCTCTCTCCAAAACAATGGATTTACGCCATGCATTAGTATGCACGGAATAAAACGAGCATATGTTCTGGGGAGCAGTGAAAAGGTTTGTTGATGCAACGATTTGGGGAGTTTCACACAGGAGAGCATCTGAAATCGGGATTCCCCGGGGGTCAATCCTGGTGGTAATAGGTCCACTTTAAAAAAAAACTCCTCTCCTGAATTCTGGTCAATCCTTACACAAGCAGGTTTCCATGTCTCACCTCTATGACTTTTTTTTCAAAATGAATTATTTCATAAAATGGCCACACTCTCTCCCCCCACGGAAGACCTGATACCTTGACTTTATGACCAAAACACCTGTGCATCCTGTCATTTTGCTTCTTGGTCAGACATGTCACACGCCCGAGGGTGTTTTGCCCTGTGGACATATTAAACAACAACAAACGGATCTAACGCCCGAGCTTCTGCTGCTCAGCCCAAAAGATGTTAGTGATCTTGCTTGGTGAACAATAGCAGTTATTCCCCATCCTGGCTATCTTCCTTACTGGTAATAAAAAGGTTATGGCTCTTCCATCTGGTTCTCTCCAAGCAATGCTCCTCTAAGCTCAGCGACAATAGTTATGAGGAGGGAGGGGGAGCGTGGCTGCAGGTGTTCACTACGCACTTCAGGGACTTCAGAAGGGATTTAGTTTGGCGGGGTTGTTTGTTTGTGTATGTAAAAGATTAAAACATTCCTTTGTTAACAGTGTACACAACCGATTGGGCATCTCCTGGTGTCCAGGGAGAACCTGCTATTGCTGGTAGCTCATCTCTAGGCAGATTTCATCATTCTATACCTACTTCAGCGTAGAAATCGCTAGGCCGGGTGTTTCTAGATGTACTATAATTAGACACATACGCAAAATGCTTTGTCAGAAGAATTTAAGAAACGATAACGTCAGGTAGTGCCACGTAGCAGCACGTTGCGTCGGGTGAATGCTGGGCACTGTATGTGAAAACCACATTTAAGAAACTTAATATGGAGAGCACCTCTAAAAGCGTCATGTAGCGTCACATATATTACTAGAGGCGGCTCAGCATATAGCGCCGGCGCTCTATGTTCAGCAGCGCCATGTAGTACCTGTCGCTCAGTAGCACTCTGCCATACATTTTAATGGTGTTTAATTTGGTTGTGTATAAATAGCGTGTTGCAAAAGTAAACTTTAACATTTTTAGTTCAAATCATTAGGGTCGATTCAAAGAAACATGTAACAGCTTGGATTTTGGTGCCGATCATCCTATTTTCCCCGAACGCTCGTGCACTCGTATGAACTTGCGAGTGATTCTATAAGCAAATACGTTTCTATCCTAAAATGTACGTCCGTTCGTATGGCAGTTCGGGAATCAGACCTATGTCAGTTTCCATCCTGAATTTTCTGTTTCATTTCTCAGGTTGCAACATTGGTTTTGCCCTTTTTCCTTTTTTGTCTGGACGTAAATCCTTCTGATCTTGCGGCTGCGCACTACAAACTTACCTCATTAAAGTGCATTCTAAATATTTGTTATTTTATTTTTCTTTATTTCATTCATTTTGTAGTAACCAACCATTAATGAATGCATTTGCATAAGTAAATCTTACTTTGTTTAATTTTTAGTTAACTTGCATTTTTTACTTGTGGATTTAATTTTAATATTTTGGCTTCAAATGGTACAACTTAAAATTTTGTGTGTGGTTACCCACACCCTCTACATACAGATTTGCTCACAAAAATTAAAAAACACCCAGCAACTTCAGCATGTTATGAGCCTAGAAACAGCCAAGATGGCGGCTCAGGTATTCTCGGGCAGCCTGCAAACAGAAAGGGCCTTGTGACTGTGTTGCTCTGCATTCTTTGATTTCTGACCTTTCCGTGCCCCCAGCTCTGCTGTGTCTGTGCAAAATACAGCAGTAACCCACATCCTGCACTTTATCCCGCTCTCCTCTCCTCAGTAAGTGTGATGCATCTGACCAAAGATGTGCTTAAATAATTAAACAAAGCAAAGGTAAACAACTACACCAATACATTCAAATTAAAAATATTATTCTAGTACATCAATTTAAAAATAAATACCAAAGGACATAAGTTTCTTTAATTAACGCAAATATATTGCCAAATAAAGGTTTACATGCAAAGGACTAATTAAGGTCCACATTAAAATGCTTTTATAAGGCATACATGAATCAGGTATGCATTGCCATACAATTTATGGCCTCGGCCATGCTGATACATGCAGTTCATTGGAGCTCAAGACGCGCAGACTCCTCCACATAGCCAAAAAACCTGTTCAAGAACAGCAATCCGACTGCTAAAAGGTGTCGGCAGTGGCTTTCTTTTAAAACGTATTTAGAGGTTTTAAAACTGTTCTCTGAATCACACGGAAACACATCCAATTATCCTAAGTTTTACGTTTTGATCCTAAGTTTTAGGATTTGATCCTAAGTTTTACGTTTTGATCCTAAAATTTAGGAACGAACTTGCGATGATCGTAAGAGCATATACGCATTCGTACGTAGGCTCGTGCGAGTCGGAAATGGCCAAAAAAACAGGAAAAAATGACTAACACCCACCCAAACTTAGGATTCTCGATCTGAAATCAATTAACTTTTGCTCTTTGAATCGAGGGGATTGTGTGGCCTCTCCTGCCCAGCAACCAAACACTTTTATTGTTTCATTTTTTTTACAGATCTGCTATTGCAGTGTCATTGTCACAGTGTTACACAATGTCATTCCATATGTTTTCGCTCTGGTGCTGGTGTATATGTGTTGAGAAACAGACTTTTATCACACAGCATCTGGCGCTCTATGCTTCAGCGCCCAGTTTTAGAGCACGAACATTGGTTGTGAGTAGTTTTTTCATGAATACGGAGTTCAGCGCCTAAACTGCCGCTACCTATCGTTCGCTGCAGTGTTGTCCTGTTGTTAGATGTAGTGTAGCCTTGAGCGCTTTGACCTCTGGACACCACCTAGCGTGCACGATTGGCGCCCACCACACATCACATTAATCAATGCTAGACTGGATAGTACAGCGTCACTTGTCCACCCGCTAAGCTAGGTCACAGCGCCCGACACCTGCTTGCAGCGTCTAATAGCGGTCACTCTGAGCAGCTCTACACAGACGCTCACATGGCAATACATGGCACTAATCTTAAATGAGCCTCCCCGTATCTACTCCCAGAAGATAGGTTCATACCTCCCAAGTGTCCCTGATTTGGAGGGACTGTCCCTCTTCTGAGTCCATGTCCCCCTGCCCCTTGTTGTTCCCATACGTCCCTCTTTGAGGTGTAACATGCACATACATTAAAAAGTCACTTTCCCCAATTCCTATATCCACCCACATGATATTATTTACCTTTAATCCAGTGTGGTTTAAATCTCAAATAACAAATGAACTTTTAACCCTTTCAGTGTGAGCCTGCCTAGAGATTTTGTCACCCATGCTTACATATCATACATGTTTAACTGTGATTTTTACAGGAATTTCCAGGAAAATTATATATGCCTGGGGCCTTAACTTGAAATGTCTTGTTTGTAATCTTTTCAGTGCTTTCTCAATACTTTTTGGGTGAAATATGTATATGTTATATTTTTTAAAACAATGTGGGGTCCCCTCTGTACCAAAAAAAGGGGGTGTTGTTCCGGGTGCAGGGGGGCATCCCTATTGCAGATGCCCCTTGCACATTTATGGCCCATAACATCCTCCCTGTGCTGTGATTGGCCAGCCCATTTCGTGGACTTTCGTGGACAGAGCTCAGATCAGGGGTGCCCTCAGACACGAGACTTCCCATTTTTCTACCACATGCTCCTGCTCCGCATGTCTCTCACCCCTAAAACCAGTACAGGACACCCAATGGGGGGGGGGGGGGGGGGCATAGGCATGGCCTCACTACTTTCGACTGCCATTGAGATCAATCAACTTGTACATTAGCATCTTTAAATCTATTTCAGTTCTGGATTGCTGATTCAGTTTCGATAAGATATAAATCACTACAATTTGATATAGAATTATAAATGTTTTTTTTTAAGTATTTACCACACAAATAAAAAGACAAAATGTTACTCGCCTTTTGTTACCCACAACTGATCTGTCCTATTCCAGCAATCGGCAACTCACCCAATTGCTGGATCGCATCCCACACCGTCTGCAACCGAACTCCAGTCTTCCGCGTTAGCCTTGTGCCCCTCCCCCCTTAGTCACAAGGGTGCACCTTCTCCATTCACTGTAATAGAGGGGGTGTGCCAAGGCCTGATGGCAGCACCCCTGTGACTGATGGTGGAGGGGCGTGATTCCAACACAGAAGTGTCAGTGACTGGAGTTCAGTACCGGCCGGTGCAGGATGCGATCCGGTGAGTTTCTGATTGCCAGAGTAGGACTGATCAGCTGTGGGAGACAAAATGTGAGTACACTATTGTTTTTTTGGATCACATGGAGCAGAACAAGCCATAAAACATTTATTTTTCTGCCTGAAACAAAACCAAGAACTAAACCCTGTAAATCATCTAACTTGTGGATTATGTAATGGAAATCAAAGGACCAGGCAACCCTTTACATTAATTTAATTCTTTGAAATTGATCCCATGTCACCATGGGCGCATTTCATTCCTGTCTGTGTTTTCCTGCATCTCCATTTGGCACTTACATCATGAATATAGCACCTCCAGAACGTGCAGTCAGTCATTAGACCTATTTCCTCTTCACCAGTCACTCTCTTCTTCAAAGCCTGACCTTATGTTCTGGAAACATTTTAACAAGTACACTTCATAGGATAACCCAGCATACCTGTCAACTGACATCTTTTCTCGCCAATGTTTTGTTCCTTTACAAGACTTGTGTAGAATGCATTGATCCCTTAAGATAGATTCTAATACCTTAACATCTCAAAATGTGTAATCTGAAAATCTTTAATGTACAAGAATGAAAAACATCTATGCCTCTGGGAGATGAAGGCTGGCTTGGAAAGTGTGAAAAGACATATCCAGTCTTGATGTAAAGGCTTTTATATGGTAGGGATACAGCGGCATAGTGGGAGCGGGCAGGCCGGCTATGCCTGTCAGCGGGCCGCTGCCGCGGGCCGGCTTCCGCCGCCTGCTGACAGCGTAGCCAGCCTGCCCGCTCCCACCATGCCGGCATTTATTTTTTTTTTATTTCAGGGAAAATTCGATCGGCACGAACCAAAAAAAATTCTGGTTCGTGCCGAATCGAATTTTCCCTGAAATTCGGAGCGAATTCCGGTTCGTCCGAACCGGTTCGCTCATCCCTATATATAATATAAAAGGTCCAGCAGCGACTACCTTCAAATATAGGTTTTGAAAAAAGATACAAGTTCATAAGTCAGTCCATAGTTTACAACAAAAGAATTAGCGTTGTAAAGAATTAGAATGAAAGAAAAAAACAACAGTGCACAACCTGGATATAGGACGATTTAGGACCAAGTATAAGACACTTAGAAACAATCAAAGGAAAAAGAAGGAGACGCAATGGAGCAAGAGTTAAAGAAATAGAAGAAAGAAAAAGTAGAAAATTGAAGCCAGGTCATGGCAATCATCTACTATTACTTCTATTGTCTTTTGCTTTCAGAATTGTTGTCTTGTTCCCAGGTCTGTGATTTTTAAATCTTCCAGGAATGTGCCCTTTGGTCTTGTTTTTTTCTGTTCAATTTACAAACCTAGGATTTGATGGTCTAGATTGTACATAGAGATGAGCGAACTTTTGAAAAGTTCGATTCGGCCGATTCGCCGAATTTCACAAAGAAATTCGGGTTCGGCCGAATCGAACTTTTACGAAGTTCCCCATCAAAAATGCCGGCCTCTGATGACGCGCCCTCAGATGACAGCTGAGAGCGGCGCCGGCCTCCACGCTCCGGACCTGCAGGTAAGTGTTTGCTTTTTTTTTAAATGCCGGCATGGTGGGAGCGGGCCGGCCGGTTCCGCTGACAGCGGAGCCGGCCTGCCGGTAGCACTGACAGCGGAGCCGGCCGGCCCGCTCCCACAATGCCGGCAAAAATGCTTTTTTTTTTTTTTTTTTTTTTTAAATGCCGGCATGGTGGGAGCGGGCCGGCCGGCCCGCTGACAGCGGAACCGGCCGGCCCGCTCCCACCATGCCGGGTTTTTTTTTTTTTTTAATTTCAGGAAAAATTCGATCGGCACGAACCACAAAATATTCGGGTTCGTGCCGAATCGAATATTTCCTGAAATTCGGAGCGAATTCCGGTTCGTCCGAACCGGTTCGCTCATCTCTAATTGTACAGTAGGATCTGCATATAACTGCTCTAAAGTCTCTCCCTTAAAATCAAGCATGTTGCCATGTTACCTGCCTCTCACCCATATCCTCCTCCTCCTTTTGTTAGTTTTCATCCTGATCCTTGCTCTCTTTACCAAGAAAAGTTGTAACTTTTACCTAATCCCATGACTTAGGTGGGCGCAACTCTCTGGTTTCCTGAGTATCCAAGTTATTCTGATTGATATCTTGGTTCCTGAGTCCTGTTTTCATCCTGATCACAATCATACATTGGCATTGATTCACTAAGAGATGAAAACAAATTTCATGGTAGTAAAAAATTCAGTTCATGAGAAAAAGCAGTGAATCACCAGATAGGAAGACAATGGAAGTCAATGGCACTTTTTTACTCCTGAGAAAAGTATTGAACTTTTTACACCTTTTTACTCTGTAGTAAAAAGTTCCATTGACTTTCATTGTCTTCCTACCTGGTGATTTACTAAAAGTGAACATCTCATGCTTTTTTCTCATGAACTAAATTTTTTACTACCATGAGAAATTGTCTTGTCTGGTTATGGTTATGATTATGGTTAACTGGAGCTTGCCATGGACTGGCATTTTTTTGCCTTTTCTGTGTGCACATCGGTTACATAAATGGTGGTATGCTGATTTTCTTGACACTGTTTAGGATTCAAATGACTTGACCCATTGTCAAGCAAATTTGCTTATTAAAGTGACTATTGATGCCCAAAAAGCATTCTCAGCTCAATTAAAATGAAAAATGTCTACGGTAGGACATAGGTTGTATTTATTATTTACTATACTGCTTTATGTACCTTTTGTGTATTTTTGGCTAGGTTTGCCTGGCTGTGTTTGCAGTCTTGGTTGTTTGCACTGTGTTTCACTGTCTGTGAGCAATCTATTCTATTTTATACTGTAAGTTTAATAGCCCATTTAGACAGAGTGATTATTGAGCGAGAAATCGCTAAAGTTACCACAATTTAGCGATAATCACTCTCCGTGGAAAAGGAGCTGCGATCAAGCGATGGGCCAGAATTGGTTAATTGGTCAGCCGTTGTATAGTTTCGGTTGACCAAATATTCTTATTCATTGCTTGGTTGTAATGTGTAAAGAGAGGTCGCCCTCAAAAAAATATGTTTGGCTATGACAACGAATGACCCAAGCAATTGCATTAGCAATTGACCAGCAAATCTTCGGCTTCTGAACACGCAATCGCAGAAGAATTGTATGGTCGCTCACTCACTGAGCAAACAGCAAATTTATCTGCTCGGATAAACCCTGCATAAGGTTAAACAAAATGCATTATGGAAACAAAATGTGATCTATTGCAAATTTATGTTTGTTGGCCTTGTACTGAAAATTACTTGTAGACCTTGAAGAAGCGGTGTCTTGTGAGCAGCGGTACATGTGAGGGTTTCCCCCAGGGCTTCATTGTAACTGTTCTTTCTATATGACCTTCTAAAGAATCCTGCATATCTATCAATGATATAATTTTGAAATCAAATTTCCAATATCGTATGTTTTATAATTGTCTCACACACATATTTAAACTGTATTTGCATCATGGCAATAGATTATGCTATAGTCACAAATTTTATATATAATATATATATAAATCAGGATGCCCCAGGAATGGGTTGTTTAGATGCTTGGTCTAATTTTGGTCCACTTTAGAGGGACTGTAAACCCAAATCAAAAAACAAACAGGCACTTACCTTCTCTCCCCTGCAGCAGCTTCCGTCCTGTCCACCTCTCCACCTCTGTGGTTGAAGCTTCCCGTCAGTCATGGCCCCGTCACTCCCTGCCAATCGCGATACCTGTGCACAGCCCCCTCCATTGCTTGTATTAGAGGGGGCATACCAGGCACTGACTTGGCACTCCCCCTTGAGTGCAATGAATGGAGGGATGGAGTCACCTTGACTGATGTGAGGAGCGTAGCACAAGGACATGGGTTGGCCTGTTCTCGTAAACTGGGCTGTTTCTGTGGTGTTTCTGAGCTGTGGAGGAAAGAAGGTAAGTGCTTGTTTATTTTTTTTGACAGGGTTTACAGACTATTTAAATAAAATCAACATATTGTATGGCATGTAGATATGTTTGTTTGCCAGGGACATAATTAAATGTGATTTTCTTTTCTGTATTTTAATTCAATTGGATGAAACTAGACAACCAAAGACTGAAACAGCAGATGGAGATGAGTGGTGCTTCATTTCTCTAATGTATGCCAAGTGAGCACAAATATGATACATAAGGTGGAGGAGCAACAATGATGGGGCCTCTCTGACATTCTGGGCCCCAGTGCGGTTGCACCCCTGAATCACCTATAGTTACGCCCCTGTCATTTGCACATCTAGATATGATATACCCTTGTATTGTGTTGAATATGTTTTACATTTATTCTGTCCGAATAGTTAAAGAAGAAGTCATAGTGATAACAAAGAGGTTCCAGCTTGTGTGCTGATCACCTGGAAAAACAGAGGAAGATTCATCTCAGATATCTGCCCTGTGGAGTTAAATCAAGAGCCCGTCCCTCGCAGCAATCTTGACAAGCGCTCTCATTAGAAAAACGTGTTCTTACATAAAGAGGCTCTTAGCAAAAGCAGACCGAACAAGTCTGAGCTGTCAATTGAACTTTTACATTGACTTAACATTAACATTGGCTTTTGTATGTCTTCTATGTTTCTCTGTTGGAAGATGTGTCACACACACTATAAATGAGTGTGTTTATTTAATTACTGCTTCCTGTAACAGTTTAGATGTGCACAGGATTAAGTTACATGGCCAGGAGGCCAGGAAGGATTAGTTTAAAGTAGAACAAAACCCAGCACAGCCAGCCCTCCTGATTTAGGATGCCTTCCCCTGGGGCTTCCAAAATCAGGGTGTCCAGGTGTGTGAACCCCCCTACCTCAACACATTAGGAGCAAGACAGTCTGCATCCTTGGCATCTCTGGGCTGAGGCACTGACAGTTACATCGGGCGCAGACCAGATGTTTCTAAATGTCCTCGAAGTGCAATAAGGACTACAGGCAGATGTGCTTCTATGTGCTTCTAAAACTATTTAAGAGGGCTTAACTCCAGGCAGATGTTCTGGAATAACAGGCTGATTCTTTGCTGCAGAACTGCATGGGAGCGGCCATCTTGTCACATACATAAGCATGAGGGGAGAGCTGTGCCAGCAGCAGCCCACACACCAAACTGAGAGAGATAAATGCCTCAGAAACACAGGCAGCTTCTGGATTTTCTTTGGCATCTCTGGGCTGAGGCACTCCCCCATTCAGATAGGCTGGGGACGGGAGCACGCCCATGTTTGGGGATGCATCTGCTCACTCCCGATTTCCGTAAACAGAGCCATGTGCCAAGCATTAATATGCACAACAAATGGCTCTGAGTGGACAAGGGTCCGAACTTATGCTGTAGGACAGGAGAAAGGTACATTTTTCATTGGAGATTTGGGGGGGCATTCCAAAACTGGGACCAGACACCCCGGAGTTTTTCTAGCTCCCCTGGTGTAGCCTAGGACCAAAAGAAGTTGGAGGCAGAAAGATGACGCCTGGACAAGGTGAGATTCTAAGAAATATACTGACACTAGAAATTTCAGATGTCACATATAGACTTATTGGCTGTTTTTTGGTGGGCTTTAACATTTCAGTTTACTTAGGAAAACATGTTGGTTTCATGTTTTTCCCATGAAGATGAGTATATAGAACTCTGAGCATTCTATCAGATTTGCATTGTCAACCGCACATACTAAACCATATTGTACAGTCATGATGTTTTCCACATGTTCTTGACTAGCTAAGAAATAGTTCTGACATGCAGAATACATTCACATCAGTAAAGGAAAACTGTTGTTAACTACAGACAGGTGATCCCTTTGCTCCAGCCCCAATGTTCTGAGGGCTTTGGAATGGGCAGTACTGATCTCCCTAGAAAAAAAGTTATATCTAATGTTGAGAAAACCCCTAGAAGTTTGGGTTCAGCAAGTTTGGCTGAACTTGATGCAAAAGTTTGGTCAGAGTACCTGAACTTGACCCGAACCCCATTGATGTCAGAGGCGACCTGAACTTGGGGGCCATAAAATGGCTGTAAAATGGGCATATAGGGGGTAGAGGGCTACAAATTGGGGGTATAAGCATGGTACTCAAAATAATAACATAAAATAAAAATATATTAGTATTCAATATATACACCTTGATTCTCCTTAAAAAAATTCTGTTCATTCTGGTGACAGGATGAGGAAGGCGGGGGGGGGGGGGGGGCATTTTCAAAGCTAATTGTCCATTTCATTGCACTTCCATGGCTCATATACCGATGGACAGCTAGGGACAAAGACACTTCTGCAATTAAATTAGACAGATCAGATGTTATATAAAATGCACACTGACTTCAGTTACATTGGGCACAGACCAGATGTTTCTAAATGTCCTCGAAGTGCAATAAGGAATACAGGCAGATATGCTTCTATGTGCTTCTAAAACTATATGAGAGGGCTTAAATCCAACTCCATGCAGATGTTCTGGAATAACAGGCTGATTCTTTGATGCAGAACTGCATGGGAGCGGCCATCTTGTTACACACATAAGCATGAGGGGAGAGCTGTGCCAGCAGCAGCTCACACACCAAACTGAGAGAGAGAAATGCCTCAAAAACACGGTCAGCTTGTGTATTATGTTATATAAAAACACACACTGAATAACCAGCTGCTAGGGGTGTGTGTGTGTTAGGGGAAAGCTGCAACAAAGTTTCTTTATCACTGTTCACTGCAGAATCTGGATTTACCGCTCACCATTCAATCAGTGTAAACATGTGTATCTTCAAAAATGTTACAATTCTTTCAGCTGTGCAGCAGAGCAATAAGTCATCACAGCTGATTTCTACTAGAAATAAAGAAACATTGCACTGATATGTGAGGCAATTTTGACTGTGGGACTGGGTTTTTCATAACCTAGACTCATGTATGTGGCAAGAGGGCTGCTCATATGCAGCATACAACATCTGCATGGAGTTAAGCCCTTCCAAATTGTTTATGTCACTGATTACCAGAGTGGGGATTTAGGGGTGCAATTTACTGAACTTGCTTTTTTTGACTTTTGGTCAGCTTTAAGAATGCACTTTAAACCCCTAACCCATATTTCTTCAATTTTTATGATTTTTAGGATGATTCCATCTGGCTGCTGAATAACTCACAGAAAGTATGATGAGAGGAAGCTGGGCCCTATAATCACCTTACACTGCATAGGAAACATGGAGGCGTCGAAGCCTGTAAATGTAAAATGCAGACGAGGTGCAGAGGTGACAAACATGTCAATGAAAAACTTGAAATGAAGACCTTAAGGGTGATTTTCCTTTTCGTTACCTCTCTATTATAATTTACCATCTGCAGGAAAAAAAAGTCATGTTTTAAATATGAAACAGATTGTAAGGAGACCCTGGCTTATCTGATAGTCAAACTATGCAGCATGAGGCCTGAACGCTACATCCTGTCTGCTGCATATGAGAACATATGTTCCGATGTTTCCAGAAAGCATCCTTATTGAGTTACCGTGTTATTTTTTTCTATAAATGTTTGCCTTTGTAGCTTTAATTAATTAATCATAGATGTGTTAAACCAACAAATGAATGTAACTGGGAGAATACATTATTTACTGTGAGGGTAAAGCATGTTTTGGTATTAGAAACATGGTGGTTTCAAGCTGTTACATGGATCATCTAAACATACATGACTGGTGTAGCACAAATGATGAAATATTTGCCTAGGCATATCTTTGATGGTTTAAGTTTTTTTTGGAACAACACCACCAAACTAAATAGCCTCCATCACCCATCAGCACTCCTAATGTTGCAACTGGCAATGATAGGTTGGTGGATAGTAGCCATCTAATGTTAGTGCTGGGTCAAGGATGGTGCAAATATGCACCCTATTGTGAAACCTTTTCCATTAGTGATGGGTAATATTGTCAACTTCTTCCCCTGTCCCAAGTGACAGCCTGTGGCCAAAACTCAGCCGAGGATGCTACTGACCTCTCAATGCGCTTCCCTGCCAGTCAATGAGTCCCAATGTTCAGGCTATAGCATTAGAAGAGTAGATTATGGGCAGGGTTGGGTATGCCCCCCCCCCCCCCACACACACAAAATGATTGAGACTATAGGGGCAGAATATGGGCTGGCAATTTTTGGCTGCTTGTGCACTACATATTCAAAATATGCTTCATGATCCATAGTATCCTGTGCCCTTTTCCAAAATGGATTTCTATCTTAGTCACCTACATGCAGGGGCAGACTGGGGTTAAAAAACATCCCAGGACTTTTTAGGTCACACCGGCCCTTCTGCATAGTGTCTGATCCCATATCGTACCCCCCTGCTAATAGGCAGGGGGCATAATCACCCCAATCACTCCATAATAAGCAGAGTATCCCCCCAAATCACCCCATAACAAGCAGTGCAGCAGAGCATCCCCCCAAATCACCCCATAACAAGCTGTGCAGCAGAGTATCCCCCAAATCACTCCATAACAAGCTGTGCAGCAGAGTATCCCCCAAATCACTCCATAACAAGCAGTGCAGCAGAGTATTTCCCCAAATCACCCCATAACAAGTAGAGTACCCCCCCCCCCCCCGAAAAAATCACCCCATAACAAGCAGTGTGGCAGAGCATTCCCCCAAATGGACTCAGGTCCATACCGTCTGTAGTTGTCATGCTTCACCATGGCCCGGGAATGGGCTGCGGCAGGCTGTGATGCTGATTGATGGTGGCGGATGCTCGTGATCTGCATGCAGCCCCAAGCTTTCCGTCTCTTCCTTCTAGCCTCACGCCCATTTACTGGGCGAACTTCCACACCCCATTAGTGGAACGCAAGTTCCAGCACGTCGCCGCCAAGATGGCGCAAGTCTATCCTCGTCTTGCCCACCATCACATCAGGGTTGCTGCTCAAGCTCACCTGCCACATGCTGCACCTGCCCCTACCGCTTTGGCTGCCTGCCGTCTGCCACCCCCCAGCATGCTGGCTTTCTGGCAATGCATCCTGGCAATGCATTGCCATGTGAATGGCCAGTGAAAGGAATAACATGAATAATCTGAAGCTGTGAACCTTTACACATCGATCTATTCCTAGATCAGTTGGTGCCCCCTAAAGTAAAGGGATTTTGTAGTTTATAAGTTATACATGCTCTCCTTTGTTTCCCATAGTGTTTTTTTTATGCCCTCGGTTACTTCCATGTCTCCATCAGTGACCTGTGTCATCCTTTTCTGTATGTTGCACGCATAGAGCTTATGAGAGTGGGGTTCCTCTGGGCCCTGAGGTGTCCTGTGTGGCACTTGTGGGATGCAGCCTGTACACACTCTTGTGGGAGTACAAACTCAGTTTTAGAAAGGTCTCTTAAGAAAGGCTCGACTTACCTATTAAAGATAACTTCAACTTTATATTAAGTATCTGTTTCAGCAGTATACTTCAACAGTAGTAGTCCAAGCACAATCACAGAACATTTTTCACCATGCAACACCAGGCTTTAGATCATCTTTAGTAGTTACAGCTGGCACATCACAGTCCTAATCACACAGGTCAGTACTGGGGTCATTAGATCCTGGCTTATTCTGGCCTAGGGTTCTCTTTAACTTCTGGGTGTTTCCAACTTATATTTTCCAACTTATATTGCCTACCTTTATCCCTTTAGCATAGTGAGGCAAATGTGTCTGCCACATGTGTGGAGCTACCTAACTCTAATACCACAATGAGTGTTTCCACTAGTCTATTGTAGCTGCCCATGACACTTAGTCCCTATGGAGTAACATCCCTATTTGTGACGCCCGGCTGTGTGTATCCCCATGGATCGCCTGAAAACTCACCTGGTTCTGGTTCCCATGTGAACTGCTCAGCCAATCAGCAGGGCTCATTTAACTCAGATTTTCTTGCCTGCCCCTGCCTCTGGCTGCACACAAGCCATGCCACCCATTTGGAAAGGCTTGGCAATTCCTTCCCCCAGAAGGAGGTGTCCTGGGCTTGTCGATTAGGCGAGTCATTCGGCGATCTGGGGGTTTTCCCATTGTGGAATAATAGTGCAATAGTGGCCATTGTGTGCCAACGCACACATGGAATTCCTTCTCCGCATTTAACCCATCCATGCACTGTGAATGTGCCCTTTCTTGCAACAAAAGAACTCTTATTAATTAATGGTAGTGTCAAATTTCAGGAAACTACATGATCACATGGTGTGGGGAATGCCTAAGCCGAGTTCCTATGGAGTTTAGCAGCTGTGCACCCTGGGTGGGTTCCTTTTTTTATCCAAACTTTTTTTATCCAAACTTTATTGAGAAGTTAACACACATCACAGAAACAGTCCCTGAAAAAAGATGCAGTGCGAATCAATTAAAAATACAATATTGATCATAAAATATCTAAGATGTACTATTAAAAAAAATCCTCAAGCTAGGGAGTTTACTTAAAGCACTGATATAGGTGTGTACATCTCAATAATTCAGTTTTATTTAAAGTCCATCATTTGCTTACATGTACTCCCTTTTCCAACCTGCTGCGATACATAGTGTTTAATACCTTATCAGGGAATAATTGCTGTTGGAGCACATGGCTTCTGTCTTTTGACTCATTGCCTGATTGAGGGGGTTCATCCCGGGAGGCCCCTCCCGTCCCAGGTGGGATAAGAAATAATAGAGTAAAAGAGAAAATAGAAAGGAGGCTAGCAGTAGAATATTTCTGACAAGGCCCAGTGCCAGGGCTAGGAGTTTAGTCCATAATATCCTTATATTTTCTGGTTCCTTCAAAGAGAACCCAAGGAAGCCAACTATTGCTGAAGGCAGGCATCCTATCTTGTCTGAGGTAAGGTGTTTCCTCCAATTCTTCTATAGTACTGTTTTGTGTCAGCCAAACCTTCACTGCAGGGGTAAGATCATAGCCTAGGTATGATCCTTTTTGTCGCACAAAGGGGTTTTTTTAAAGGTGGTCAAGAAAATTCTCGGATATGTCAATAAGTAGGTTGTGGAACACCATCAAAGTTCATCTTCAGTGATCTTCTTGATCAAGTCATGCAGGAACGGAAATGCAAGATGTTCAAAAGGCTGCAGGATAAGCTAAGCCTCTCCACTGCTTTTACTCTTTGACTGCAATACCTCATTAATCTCAGCCAAGAAGTTTTTGGGGAGTGCAATATGTATGCATTGAATCAGATATAGGAATCTGAGTAATACATTTATTTTAAGAGCTGCGAGACTAGACCACTTCTTTAAATCTTTCTTGATAGTACACCATAGTGGAATATAGCTTGTGTGAAAAATGTGAGCTGGAAGGTTAATTCCCAGATACTTTAAGCTTTTATTGAGATGTTCCACTTCTTCCTCAGGCATTTCTATGGTAGTCACTATAGATTTCATATAGTTTATTTTTAGTTTGGAGTATGTTCCATAGGTTTTCAGCTCCGTAATCAACATTAGTAGGGTGGTTAGAGGGGATGATATATAAAACAACATATTGTCAGCTTAATCTGCTACTTTAAACTCTTTCCCCCCTATTCTAACTACCTTAATGTCCATGTTTCGTTTCACCTTGAGCAAGAAGGGTTCCAGCATCAAGCTGAATATTAGTGGAGAGAGGGGGCACCCTTGTCTTGTAGAGGTAGCTATGCTGAAGGTGTTTGACAGAAGGATTAGAGTAGAGGGACATGGTTCTATAGAGTCGCTGGACCCATATTGATGTGTTTAAGCACTGCCTTTATCCACTGCTAATTGACTCTGTCAAAACCTTCTTGGCATCTGTGGATAGCAAGAAGGCTTTAATCCTTTTGTTTACTATCCAGTGATGTATATTTAGTGCTTTGAGCATGTTGTCTTTTTGGAACAACGCCCACTTGGTCTTACGCTACCAGTCTAGGAAGGAAAGTAGCCAATCTACTTGCAATGACCATGGCATATAATTTGGCATCCACATTGAGTAGAGATATGGGCCTGTATTTGGTACACACTGAGTAGTCTTTACATGGTTTCGGAATTACAGTTATATGGGTCTCCAGTGCAGGTTTTGGAAGTAGACCTCATGTAACGATGGTCTCAAACGCTTTGGTTAGATGTTGAAGAAGAGTTCCCTGAAATGCTTTATAAATACTGTGTAGGGAGGCCGTCTGGGCCAGGGGCCTTTCCTGCTTTGATGTTTTATAATGCTACACTCAGTTCCACTATGGTTACTGGTGACTTAAGCACTTTCCTCTCATTTTGGCATACTGAAGGCAGTGAGGTAATTAGCCATCAAGTTAGCCATATGCATTGGGGTCGCATTCTGCAGATCCCAAATCTGTTCTTGCCAGCAATTTGCCACTTTTATTTCTTAGCTCATGATAAATGCCGTTTCGTATAGCAAAGGCTCTTCTTGTTTTTGCATCCTGTATGTGTAACAATACTTTTCTAACAATTTCTGAAGACATGTTAACTAAAGTGATTGCTTGTGTTGATTTTCCAACATTGCTATCTGCTTTAATAGCTTCTCTACTGTAATATTCCTCTCTCTTTTAAAACTTGTCCCTTCCGCATTCAAGACCCCCTTGATAGTGCACTTGTGTGCTTTCCATATGTGGTTGTGGTCCATGTCTTCCATCACATCGTTCCAGAAACACTGTTTGACTGTATTTTCTACCCCTTTATCTTTTAAAAGTCCCACTTTGAGCCTCAAATTCCATTCATTTTGGGTATAACAGGCTAGTTCAATTGTGGCGAAAGTGGTTGCATGATCAGAAAAAGTGAAAAAAAGGATTTTCGATGGCTGTTCCTTTTTATTTGGGTTTAGAGGGCAATTCAGGTCTCCTCCCATAATTACTATACCATTTTGAAATGTTAGCAGTTTGTTAAGGATAGCTCATGAACTTGCCTTGCATAAACATTTTCCAATGTGACAGGTGTCTCCCTGATATACCCTTTAACAAAAATATATCTGCCATCCGGATCCTTTATTTCCTGAATTTTACCCCTTTGAGAGGCTGCCCAAAAGTGTAAGGGGAATTTCTTAGATGCTGTTCTGGGCATCTTTGAACTTGAAACATGAGTCTCCTGTAGGAATGCAACTTGATGGATCTCTGAAGACTATATTCCTTTTCTCAGACTTGTGCAGACCCTTAACGTATAGGGACATTATAGTTAGCGCTAGTTTCACATCTATTCGTGCCATATTGGTCCTGTCTCTGTTGTGGTTAAAGATTTGTGAATCGCAGAAGGGGGCGAGGACCAGAGGAAGAGGAGTTTGGAAATAGAATTAGAGAGCGTCAGAAGAAGGCAAGAGGTGAGGAAGAAGCACCCAGTCAAGAGTAGGAGGTGCCAGTAATATTTGACCACTTAATCTGTAGAGCAAGAGAAAGTCTCTTTGTGACTTTGTAAGGCCCAGTGGGACACCCACCTTCAGGTGAGTTGGCAACCCCCAATCTCCATCACTGCCAGACACAGTTGCCCCCGCAGTCTTGTGTAGCGCAAAGGATGCCAACTTACAGTTGAAGGTGGATGAACCAAGGCCACACTGAGAGTCCACACAAGCTGGGGTCATACACACTGTAGGTATCAGTATACTGTAGGTATCAGTCCTACAGGCGTCAAGGCACAGGGATTGAGAAGATGGATGGTCGAGGATAGCCAAAGGCTCAGAGCCGGGGAGTCAGTGGCATTGAGGTATCAGGCAGAATCATAGTCAAAAAAGCAGAGGTCGGTAGGACATAGCAGAGGTAGGTAACGGCTAAACTCTCTTTGAAAACAGAAGAAAGCCTAGCAGGAAACACTATC
Source organism: Gastrophryne carolinensis (assembly GCA_027917425.1). Taxonomy (NCBI): domain Eukaryota; kingdom Metazoa; phylum Chordata; class Amphibia; order Anura; family Microhylidae; genus Gastrophryne; species Gastrophryne carolinensis. The sequence continues at coordinate 74,288,377 of CM051244.1, forward strand.
ACAGGCAATGCATGCAGGGAGTGGCCTGGTTTTATGTGGCCATTGGCCAGTCAGAGACGGGATGCAGAGTCTAGGGAGACAGCACATCTGGAGGTATGCTGGGGATGAGCAGGGAACAGGCAGCCAGAGCACGGTACAGGTGATTAGCCAGCATATGGAGGATCTGAAAACTGACAGACTTTTCCCTTAATGAACATGGGCAAGAATTCACCTTTCTGCTCTCTAGTACATATAGAAAAGTTGCAGAAGGTTAGCCGAAGGAGAGAATTATAACAAAATTAAACTAGAGCAAATCACTCAAAAGATTAAGTCAACAGCCTGACCTCTGGGTAATGTGATTGTGTGCCACATTTGATCATCAGCTTATGAATGCCGTGGAACTTATCAGATTTGCATTTCAAATAGCCACCAGCATATGAAATGCATAAATGAAAAACTCAAACTGTTGTAGCTATAGTGCTAAGTCTGTTTATGCAACATTGAGCATAAAGTCCATAACCTGGATAACACACATCAGGGGAGGATTAGGAAAGGGGAAGGGGAGGGAGAACTCGACAAAATGAATACATAACCTATTTAGTTGCAGACAGAGCAAATAGGAATCGTCACCTGTATGGTATGCCTTTGTCTTGGAGGAGTATTGTTAGGGGGCGCAAATGCTCGCCTTTGTTGCAGCATTAGGACTGAAAGATCTTGGTATAGCTGCACTTCCTTACCATTAAAAATGATGGCAGCTTTACCTTTTGCAGTTTTCATTATATTTTCCTTCAGGGACAAATCAGCAAAGCAACATATAATGTCCCTAAATGTATCTTCGATCACTCCTCACGGCTTGAGTGCTCTGTTAGCTCTGATAATGTTGATGGGGGACTCAGTTGGCCGCTACAGTAAAGGAATAAAAGTAGTTATGAGGCCCGATTGAATTTGATCCTATGGTACAGACTCGGGGATGCCTTGCACTCTTATGTTGTTCCTTCTGCCCCTTTTGTCTAAGTCTTTTAGATGCCTGCGCATATGCATTAGATTTTAGCCCCTTAGCCACTGCACTCAGCTGGCTGATAACTCTTTTTGATCATCTGTCTCCACTTCCTCAATAACTTTAACCCGCTTAGCTATGCCCCCATATCCTCACGGAGGTCTGCGATGGCAGAAGCTATGGAACCCTTGATTTCGCTAGCTAGGTTCTGGATATCAGCCTTGGTGGGCAGCTGACTCCCCTGAGGAATGGCGACCACACTCATTATATCAGTGCTGTGTCTCTGCTGGGAGCTCTCAGGAGAGGAGGAGGTAATGGCAGTTGGTGCCATCTTGGATTTTTGCTGCATCTTATTCTCTGGTCTCTGTGATCTGAACAGCTTGGGTATTTTACCTGATAGCTGTGTTGGTGGGTTCTCCTGGCAATTTAGCATAGACTGGTGTCCAATCTCTCCCATTTCGCTGCTGCTGCTGTCAGTAGACTTCGTTAGGTCTGGCTTTAATGGAGCCTCTAAGCGGCTATCTCCTGGGCCAGCCAAACCACGCCCCTTGTGGGTTCCTGTTATGGCCACTGATAGGCTACAAAAAACATATTATTACTATTTTGTGTATTTTTGAGGTAGTTGATTTTTTTACAAAAGTCTTAAAGGAGCCACAGCACTCAAACCGGCTAGTTTGCTGACCAACCTACAATCTGTCTCTAAACTTGGTTAAAAACAGAGGGCTAACGGGTTTGAGTGCTGTGGCTCCTTTAAGACTTTTGTATCCTAATTGCCCTGCTAACGTGCACCTCCCAGGTTAGTTATAAAATGGTCTGAGCGGCTGCCACCGCTCCTTTGTTTCTTTTGAATTTGTGCAAGCACATGGGGTGTGGGGTCTAGGCTGTATTGCAAGGTCTTTGACCCTTCCACCCCATGGCTTGCACTTGAGGTTTAGGGCAACCTCAGGTAAGCCTGCTCCCAATTTATCTATTGCATTGTATGTCCCAAATGGGGCTCTCAGAGATTGGCGTTAGGACTGCACCTCACAGGGGCACCTTGGCACTGGTGGTGCAGCTTAAGCATACTTCTGCAGATGTGTGTGACCGAGCCCTCTGTTTTTAACCAAGTTTAGAGACAGATTGTAGGTTGGTCAGCAAGCTAACTGGTTTGAGTGCTGTGGCTCCTTTAAGACTTTTGTATCCTAATTGCCCTGCTAACGTGCACCTCCCAGGTTAGTTATAAAATGGTCTGAGCGGCTGCCACCCCTCCTTTGTAGTTGATTTTTTTTTATTTCATAATATTTTTCCTCCAGATTATATTGGGTTATTTTTCAGAAAAATCTCATTGTCTGCGCCTATCCCCACTAAGAAATGCAAGTCCGACATAGCCTTAGGCGCCTTTAGATTCCGCCACTAAAGGCCTTTCCATTCCCATGTTATGTTTACACCTCCTCTTCCCGTTAATCCTTCGTCTGGAAAACGCCCTCTGAGCATAACACATATCCAAGCCCTTCCAGTCACACATTCTTTGTTTGATATGGCAGATCTGCAGCAGTCGCCTGAGCTCTGCACATGTCTTTATTAATTATACTGCTGTGAAAGAGCTGCTAGACACAACCATCACTTACCTGCCTAAGCACATGGGAAAAGCATCTCTGCTGAAGAGGCCAAGTGTCGGAAATTCAGCTATTGTATCAATGGTACAATCTGCAGGAATCTTTATTAATAATTGTCTACCTCCTGCTGTATTTTTATGTTTCATACTTTACGCAAGGAGGGCTAAGGGCTATTTTAAAGGTTTGTCTGGGATAAGTGTAAACTCCATGTAATCTTTCCTTACCTTGTTCTATTTATTTACTTGTAACAGTTGCACAGTTTATTATTAATAAGGTCCTTGTTCAGATGTGGGTGCCGCCAAAAAAAAAAACAGAAGGAAAGCCAACACTGTTTCCATCATGCATGTATTCAAATACATGATGTACCATACATGTGTATCTGTCAACAGTTGGGGGTTATAACAGGAAACAGAAAACAGAACATTATATCGATACCCTTTTTAAATGTTGATGAACCAATCAAAAACATACATATTACCCCCTGCTGTGAGTGACATAATTGGAGGTTTCATGTATAATTTCCTTTTTCTTGCTGTTTCCTTCTTCTTTCTTTCCCCTCTCTCCATTTTTCTTTCTTTCCTTTTTTCTCTGCTTTTTTCTTTCTCCTTTTTCTTTCTTGTTCACTATGTTCCCTTTTTAATTTTCTTTTTCTTTCTTTCTTTCTTTTTCTTAATTTTTACTTGCACTTGTCTGTGCACTTTCTTTCTGTTTTCTTTTCTCCTTTATCAAGTATTTATCTTTTTTTTTTGTTTTCTTTATCATGCCCACTTCACTTACCCTCCTGCTTATTTTTCCTCTCCTATATACAAAGACCAGGTAGGTAGCTCCTATCGGCCAATCGAGTGTGGTGGTTGCCTTGGCAACCCATTCTACTCTTAGGCCTGTGGCATATTTCTGGGAAGGGCTATAGTTAGGTGATTGGGTGTGACACAATAAGTCTGCTAGTTTAGATGTATATGTGAATGGGGAGTGGATGTGTTAAATTTGGTGTTATCATACTCTCTCATACTGGTCACTGGAAGTTAAACATGGCACCTAATGACAAACAACTCTCTGAAGATGCTGGATCTACATAAAGATGGCCTAGGCTATAAGAAGCAGTCAACCCTGAAACTGTGCTGCAACACAGTGGCCAAGATCATTAACAAGACAGGATCCAGCATGGTTGTTCAAAGAAGGTGAGTGCACATGCATTGCTGCAGGGGTTAAAGGGGTTGGGAGTCAGCCTGTTAGTTATCAGACCATATGCTGTACACTACATCAAATTGGTCATCATGGCTTTCATCCCACAGAGAAGCCTCTTCTAAAGATAATACACAAGTATACAGGCAAGCAGAGTAAGGACATGCATTACTGGAACCATGTCCTGTGGTCTGATGAGACCAAGATAAACATATTTGGTTCAGATGGTATAAAGTGTATGTCAAGCATGTGGCAACAAATTTTGACTGTCCTGGGTTTTGGTCCTTTTCTCCGGGGCACCTGGATCAGGGGTACCCCACTGTGTGAAACCCCTCAGGTCGCCGAAATCAACTCACCTCTTCCTGGTCCTGCGGCGCATGTGCGTCCGATCAGTACGCTCGGAAATGCTGATGTCACGCCGTCTAAGCCTCCGTCTAAGGCCAGCGGCTCCGAGCGTGCTGATGGCCTCATCCCCCACTACCCTCTAACAGGGAGTGTGCCCGCGCCGGCCATTCACAAATGCCTGGTGCGGGCATGCACTGTTGGACCGGGAAAAAAGGTAAGTGTATGAGGAGACCTGGGGGGTTTCACACATTGGGGCATCCCGATTTTGGATGCCCCGGGGGGGAGGGAATCGATCGGCCTGGGAATCTTATAGATTCCCGGGCCAATCACCATGTGTTTTGGTCCACTTTAAGGAATATAATAGCCACAAAATCTTACAATGCAGTTGTATACAATTATTTCTGCCAGAAACGTGTCCACAAGTAGCAAGTGATGGCTGAGTATATATTAGAAGATATACCCAAACATTTCACACCCAGTCACCTCTTTTTGCAAAGTCACAAACATAAAAATGAATTTTTGGCATGGCTCCACCCACTGCTAAGAATCATGGGTAAATCCTGTTATTCCTGTTCTGTGCCATGTAAATCCACTCTTTAACCTGTAAAGGGGGGCTTTTTTGGTCTATTTAGCCCACTATATTAGGCCTAACATGGGTCTCTCCATAAGAGGCTTGTCACCTACCACATCATTCATTGTATTTAGCTGTCACCCAAGAAATGTTGAACTTTCCAGTCTATTACGTTACACTTTATTTGGCTGCCTCATCCAGAATGTGGAAATCTCGGGGGTTCTGGAATTATAAGAATCTCACAATTAAAAGAAAAAAAACTGAAACACACATCTGTGTGTGATGAAATAAATAGATCCCCATTTGCAGGTCTGCGTCTCGCTGCCTGTACTCTCTGTAAAGGCCCCCAGACCACCTTCCCCCCTCCTCGCAATCCCCATGGGGACACATTCCAACCTCCTCTAATAAAAGCCAGGTCATGTAAGGAAAAAATAGTCCCCCCTGCTTAAACATAGAGATCAAATGAAATCCCAAACTAAAAATCATGACCAGAACGTTATATCTGCTGCCCTGAATTGTTTAATGTTTGAAAACCTTTGCTAGATAGAGTTCCGTGTGACAAATATATTTAACTACTGACAGGACTAATTATGAAAATGTCTGAGCTGTGAACAGGATGTGATTTCACTAGGGGGAGCAGTGGGGACACTTGCCCCGGGTGCAGCAGGTCCGGGGGGCACCAAAGGGAGGCCTGAGCACAGGTGGGGGGCGCCATTTTGAATCTTTGCCCCGGGTGCCAGAAAGCCTAGCTACACCTCTGGATTTCACACAGGATTCTACAAGCGCAAAGTAAAGTTATATAAAAAGTTAAGGAGGTGCATGGGGTGTGACGGCACTGGGGCCCAGGAGGTCAGGGGGCCTCTTTATTGTTGCTCCTCCTCCTTAGTAATTATATTTGTACTCACTTGGCATCGTTTAGAGAAAGGAAGCAACATTTGTCTGAGGGCCTTATTCATGAAGGGATAGCGGCAGGTAGTGTCTTGTAAGCGCCAGGTAGCGTCAGGTGAACGCCAGAGACTGCACGCAATTACACATTTATGACACCGAATCTGGTGAGTGACTGGAACAACGACATGTAGCGTACGATTTATCATTATCCCAGGCTCAGCATACAGCGCTGGCGTTCAGCCTTGCAGAGCGCCGCGCATTACCTCTCGCTACCTGGCGCTCTCCCATACATTTCTATGGGCGAGCCTTAAATCCCTTTCCTGATCCCAATTTTTGTTTTATTATTTTTTTTTTAAAAAACTCAAATCTTTCTGACATGTATTCTGGCCTAGAAAATGACATTTTTTAAAACGTTTTTGAGTTTCAATATTTTTATGCAGAATTGTCCTTACATGTCTGGTATTAAAGTGTTCATGTTACAATGTAATAACAATGTAATTCCATATGTTTTCGCTTTGTTACTAGTGGGTATAAGTTCAAAAACAGACTTTAATCACACAGCCTCTGGCGCTGTGGGCTACAACTACATGATTTTGAGTGCTGGTGCTGTTTGAGGCAGTTTTTTGGATGACTATGGTGTGAGTCGGTCGCTACCGTTCGCTTCCATACAGGGTAGTACTGCGACTCACACAACATATTCATCAATGCCGGCCATCTGAGGCACTCTGAATCAACTAACCATGGCCAAGCACAGCAACTACTAGCAGTCGCTTTGAAATCCTCGCTACAGACGCTCATCTGTCGCTACCTGGCGTTAGTAATGAATCAGCCTGCGAGTCTTTAGTCATCTAGCTGCAGCCATTTGAGTTAAAAGACTGAAAAGGTTATCGAATGAGCCTTGTAAGGGCCTTATTTGCTGTTTGAACCAGGGCCCCTTAACATTTAGTTACACCACTGGGTGGCAGGCCCTGTGTTTGCGGGGGTGCCTTTATCCCAGTCATCCTGTTTTCTATGGGTTTCAGGCACTCAGCAGGCCCCTCATCCCCCCTATATGGGGCTAATTCATGTAGAGGGAGAACAGCCTGCTGCTGGGGAACAAGCACAGAATAGTATATATGGGACAGCAGCTGCACCATAGGATGGGCTACTCAGATTAGAGAATATTGTCTTTCCACAATAAAGTGTTATAAAGTGTAAGTGTGAGAAGAACAACTTTAGATCCCTCTTAACAAACACCCTGTACACTGAAATGAAGCAACGCTCCTACTGAAGGAGCCAGCCGCATGTGTGTGCAGCTGTTTCCTGTCCCCTCTGATAGAAAAACGTGATTAGCTTAATTTATTGTAGCTGTGAACCGGTACCATGCTTTGCAAAGAGTTTCTAGTTGGCCTGGAGGTCTGCTTTTAGTGCAGTATATAGGAAATCCAAGGTTAAAGGAGCAGTATCGCGAAATTTGCATTAAAAAAGATAAATAATTAAATAGCCACACAATAGCTTCTAACATGTGTATAAATAATCTGGCGATAGAAAAAGGAAAAAATATCTGCCTTTCTTTTAAATTGTATAATGACAATGGCCCAGTCCATTTGCTGAATAGGGGGATCTGTTGGGTTGTATTTAGTGAGCTGCTTCATTTAGCCCACTGGTCTCCTAGCAACACTTTACCTCAGAGGCTGACACTGTAATCAGTGGTAACGGCTGTGTGTGTGAGGTGCTGCTTTTGTTATGAGACCACGTGACTCAAATGTGTAAAATCTATACAAAATAAACTAAACTGACTGAAAATAACTGAAATTCTTCTTTGAATAACTGTGCAGGAAAATCTAAAGGTATTAAAGTGGAACAAAACCCTGAGTGGCCGACCCTGAAGTCTTTAAGACCCGGCCATTGACCTTGCCCCTTAGGCATTCTAAATCGGGATGCCCCACTGTGTGAAACGACCCCTGGATAACCACAGATCCCCCCATTTTTCTGGCGCGCTCACGCAGATAGTCATTTAGACAGGCCGGGCGGCCAGGAAGGTTACTGCTCAGGCTCCCCATCTGTGTGCAAACAGCGCTGATTGGATGAGAGCCCGTGCATGTGCTGTGGGACAGGGAAAGGTACGTTTTCACAGGCGAACTTGGGGATTTCACCTATTGGGGCATCCCAAGTCGGGATGCCCCCTAGGGGCACAAAACAAAACTCTAGATAGTGAAAATCCTGGGTTGGGCTTTGCTCAAAACACACAAAGCTGAAAGGAAGATCATATGGAAAAATGAAAAATAAGAATATGAAAGAGAAAATGGTAAACTGAAAGATTCTGCAGTAGAGCCAACATGAAGGGAAAACTGTCAAAATCAGCTAAATGACTTCTAGAGCTTTTCTCTCTGTTTTAGATATAAGAGTTCTGGCCAGGCAATGTTGTAATGTTGTTATATTATGCTGGACGGCTGCCAGCACTGAACAGCTGATACTTTGATACATTGTTTCACCCCTCTCCTCAGTATGGAACAGGCCAGAGTGTGGCCCGACACTCAGCAGACATAAACATGAGCTATTAGTCTCCAGCTGCACAACACAGACATCATTTTTTTCTAAATTTGCAATTCTTACTCCAACACTTACCTACATTCAAAGTACCATTTAAATATAAGTCACCAAGAAAAATTTGCGATACTGCTCCTTTAAGGTAATACCATTTACCATTACCTTAACCTTGGATTTCCTGCTTACATCGATGGCTAACACGTTACAACAACTTACTACTACAGTGCAGTTTATAGAAATTACAGATCTATGCCCACAAAAGCTTCTGCCAAATAATTATGTTTTGAATTAGGTTCATTGGTGGCCCATTGGTGAGAGAGGGGGCACCACTACATGACCCATGACACCCAAACTTCCTAGAAGCCAGACTGCAGTGCTGCTCAGAGGTGGTAACAGGGCATTCAGCGACATGACATGAGTGATGAAAGGAAGCAAAAATTATATTTAGCCTCTATTTTATGTTTTAACCCTAATTAAAGGAGCACTATCACGAAAAAAAATTATATAAAAAAAATCAATATAAATATGCTGGATGGCGGGAGGAGATATCCCTTATACACACAACATCAAGAAATATTCAACCAGGCTTAATGGAAGGAAGTGGAAATCAGATACAGATACACTGAACCTGTCACCTCTGGATTTTATTCCTAGCATAAGAGAATAAAACACAAGCTTGGCAGGAGATTTGGGTGTATAAGTGACCCCCTCTCATTAGCCGACGTGTTTATATCGATCTTTAGTATTTCACAAATTCACAATAGTGCTCCTTGAAGGAAAAAAACACAATTAAAGTGGACCAACACCCAGGATTTTGACTATGCGCTTGGACGCGCATACCAGAGCGCTGTCATTGGCTGCGTCTCTCGCTTCCCTCTAACAGGGAGCGCGCCTGCGCCGGCCATTCACAAAACGGCCGGCGCAGGAGAGCGCCCTGCTAGAGGGAAGCGAGAGACGCGTCCGCGTCTCGCGCATGCGCCGTTGGATCGCCGGTAAGGTGAGGATTGTGGGCCTCCTGGGGGGTTCCTCCCCGCGGGACATCCCGATTTCGGATGCCCCGCGGGGAGGGATCTGATCGGTCCGGGAATCTTATAGATTTCCGGGCCGATCCCCCCTGGGTGTTGGTCCACTTTAAGGGGAATGAATACCTGAAATAGTTTGCTGAGTGGTGCTATGTGCTATTTTTTTTGTGTTAGGTTGCACGTTCCTTTAGGCTTTATCAATACACAGCATATATTTATTATTCTAGCATTGCATTTGTGCATAATAAATCTTAAAGGGAACATGTATGACTTTTTAGAGGACATCACCCGTGAAGTTTGGTCATTAACATACCAGTACTAATTGTAATACACAGAAGTGGAACAGGGTTAGAATGTGAGTTGAGTTAAAGTAAGCAAAAAAAATTCTTGCCCATTAGCAAGACTGAAATATTTCATCCTGCCATAAGGCGATTGTATTGTGCAATCACAGACAAAATGTTATGGGCTAGGGTGGGTTGCAGCTGCTCATCAATTTTATAACTGACCTAGGTGGAGCACATGGACAGGGCAAAAAGACTGAGACAGGGCCACAGCACCCACCTCCTTCAACACTTACCACATCATGTCTATAAAAATCTATTTAGAACAGAAGCTTCAGGTGCTCACATCTGCAAATACATGTGGAAACTGCGTGCTATGGCCTTTACCACTGATTGTACAGGACCTAACCTACTACAGGGGAAAGGCCTCTTTGTGGTGCCTTAGCAATGTACATCAACTGGTGCATTTTGCATGTACAGAGCAAAAGACTTCCTCACTCTTGCTTGCTAATCATCAGACACAGGCGACAGGTTTAACCCATTCTGCTGTAATTCAACTTTTCCCGTTAGGGAAGATGACTATCTTGTATTCCAGTAGCTAAAGGGTTATTGGCAGCCTTCCCAGCTGGGAAGGGTCATTACTGCTGCTTGACTTGATATGTTGGCAAAGCTGCCAACTTGCTCACCTGTTACAGTGGAAGGGTTCATAGATGTGTAGTCAATAGTTTTTACTCAAGGCCCGAAAAATCACTTCCAGCTTAGGATCACAGACAGGAATATAGGAAACTTGGAAACAGCATGCCGATAAGGAAATCACAGGTCTGGGGGCACAATCCTATCACAAATCCCAGAAGAGGAAAACAATAGGGCTGAACACGAAAAATCGGACAAAAGGCAGTTTTCCTTTAAAGTGGACCAACACCCAGGGGGACCGGCCCGGGAATCTATAAGATGTGTGAAACCCCCCAGGACGGCAAGAAACCTTACCTTATCCCTGTACCAACGGCCCATGCGTGGGCCACGGCCGCATCTCGCGCTTCCCTCTAGAAGGGCGCGCACCCGCACCGGCCGTTTGTGAATGGCCGGCACGTGCTCCCTGTTAGAAGGAAGCACGAGACGCGGGCCTCCAGCGCGCTCAGAGCCGATGTGGTTGTCCGTCGCTTGTCCGTACATACTACAGCGGCTCTGAGCACTCTGATTGGACGAGCGCTCGCATAGGAGTGGGGTGAGGTGAGTTATTTTGGGCAATCGGGGGGGGGTTCACGCAGCGGCGCACCCCCGATCGGGGTGTCCCGTGGAAGTGGACCAAAACTCAGGATAGTGAAAATCCTGGGTGTTGGTCCACTTTAAGCAAATTTGGCCCCACACACTGGTTGTTATGGGGTGATTTGGGGGGATACTCTTCTGCACTGCTTGTTATGGGGTGATTTGGGGGGATACTCTTCTGCACTGCTTGTTATGGGGTGATTTGGGGTGATACTCTGCTGCACTGCTTGCTATGGGGTGATTTGGGGGGATACTCTGCTGCACTGGTTGTTATGGGGTGATTTGGGGAGATACTCTGCTGCTCTGCTTGTTATGGGGTGATTTGGGGGATACTCTTCTGCACTGCTTGTTATGGGGTGATTTGGGGGGATACTCTTCTGCACTGCTTGCTATGGGGTGATTTGGGGAGATACTCTGCTGCTCTGCTTGTTATGGGGTGATTTGGGGGATACTCTTCTGCACTGCTTGTTATGGGGTGATTTGGGGGGATACTCTTCTGCACTGCTTGCTATGGGGTGATTTGGGGGGATACTCTTCTGCACTGCTTGTTATGGGGTGATTTGGGGAGATACTCTGCTGCACTGCTTGTTATGGGGTGATTTGGGGGGATACTCTTCTGCACTGCTTGCTATGGGGTGATTTGGGGGGATACTCTTCTGCACTGCTTGTTATGGGGTGATTTGGGGGGATACTCTGATGCACTGCTTGTTATGGTGTGATTTGGGGGGACACTCTGATGCACTGCTTGTTATGGGCTGATTTGGGGGATTACTCTTCTGCACTGCTTGTTATGGGGTGATTTGGGGGGATACTCTGATGCACTGCTTGTTATGGTGTGATTTGGGTGGACACTCTGATGCACTGCTTGTTATGGGGTGATTTGGGGGGATTCTCTGCTGCGCTGCTTGTTATGGGGTGATTTGGCGGGATACTCTGATGCACTGCTTGTTATGGGGTGATTTGGGTGGACACTCTGATGCACTGCTTGTTATGGGGTGATTTGGGTGGACACTCTGATGCACTGCTTGTTATGGGCTGATTTGGGGGGACACTCTGATGCACTGCTTGTTATGGGGTGATTTGGGGGGATACTCTGATGCACTGTTTGTTATGGGGTGATTTGGGGGGATACTCTGATGCACTGCTTGTTATGGGCTGATTTGGGGGGATACTCTGATGCACTGCTTGTTATGGTGTGATTTGGGGAGATACTCTGATGCTCTGCTTGTTATGGGGTGATTTGGGGGGATACTCTGATGCACTGCTTGTTATGGGCTGATTTGGGGGGATACTCTGATGCACTGCTTGTTATGGTGTGATTTGGGGGATACTCTGCTGCACTGCTTGTTATGGGGTGATTTGGGGGGATACTCTGATGCACTGCTTGTTATGGGCTGATTTGGGGGGATACTCTGATGCACTGCTTGTTATGGGGTGATTTGGGGAGAAACTCTGATGCACTGCTTGTTATGGTGTGATTTGGGGGGATACTCTGATGCACTGCTTGTTATGGGCTGATTTGGGGGGATACTCTGATGCACTGCTTGTTATGGTGTGATTTGGGGGGATACTCTGATGCACTGCTTGTTATGGGCTGATTTGGGGGGACACTCTGCTGCACTGCTTGTTATGGTGTGATTTGGGGGGATACTCTGATGCACTGCTTGTTATGGGGTGATTTGGGGGGACACTCTGATGCACTGCTTGTTATGGGGTGATTTGGGGGGATACTCTGATGCACTGCTTGTTATGGGCTGATTTGGGGGGATACTCTGATGCACTGCTTGTTATGGGCTGATTTGGGGGGATACTCTGATGCACTGCTTGTTATGGGCTGATTTGGGGGGATTACTCTGCTGCACTGCTTGTTATGGGCTGATTTGGGGAGATACTCTGATGCTCTGCTTGTTATGGGCTGATTTGGGGGGATACTCTGATGCACTGCTTGTTATGGGCTGATTTGGGGAGATACTCTGATGCTCTGCTTGTTATGGGCTGATTTGGGGGGATACTCTGATGCACTGCTTGTTATGGGCTGATTTGGGGGGACACTCTGATGCACTGCTTGTTATGGGCTGATTTGGGGGGATACTCTGATGCACTGTTTGTTATGGGCTGATTTGGGGGGATACTCTGATGCACTGCTTGTTATGGGCTGATTTGGGGGGATACTCTGATGCACTGTTTGTTATGGGGTGATTTGGGGGGATTCTCTGCTGCGCTGCTTGTTATGGGGTGATTTGGGGGGATACTCTGATGCACTGCTTGTTATGGGGTGATTTGGGTGGACACTCTGATGCACTGCTTGTTATGGGGTGATTTGGGGGGATACTCTGATGCACTGTTTGTTATGGGGTGATTTGGGGGGATACTCTGATGCACTGCTTGTTATGGGGTGATTTGGGGGGATACTCTGATGCACTGCTTGTTATGGGCTGATTTGGGGGGATACTCTGATGCACTGCTTGTTATGGGCTGATTTGGGGGGACACTCTGATGCACTGCTTGTTATGGGGTGATTTGGGGGGATACTCTGATGCACTGTTTGTTATGGGGTGATTTGGGGGGATACTCTGATGCACTGCTTGTTATGGGGTGATTTGGGGGGATACTCTGATGCACTGCTTGTTATGGGCTGATTTGGGGGGATACTCTGATGCACTGCTTGTTATGGTGTGATTTGGGGGATACTCTGCTGCACTGTTTGTTATGGGGTGATTTGGGGGGATACTCTGATGCACTGCTTGTTATGGGGTGATTTGGGGTGATACTCTGATGCACTGCTTGTTATGGGCTGATTTGGGGGGATACTCTGATGCACTGCTTGTTATGGGCTGATTTGGGGGGATACTCTGCTGCACTGCTTGTTATGGGCTGATTTGGGGAGATACTCTGATGCTCTGCTTGTTATGGGCTGATTTGGGGGGATACTCTGATGCACTGCTTGTTATGGGCTGATTTGGGGAGATACTCTGATGCTCTGCTTGTTATGGGCTGATTTGGGGGGATACTCTGATGCACTGCTTGTTATGGGCTGATTTGGGGAGATACTCTGATGCTCTGCTTGTTATGGGCTGATTTGGGGGGATACTCTGATGCACTGTTTGTTATGGGCTGATTTGGGGGGATACTCTGATGCACTGCTTGTTATGGGCTGATTTGGGGGGATACTCTGATGCACTGTTTGTTATGGGGTGATTTGGGGGGATTCTCTGCTGCGCTGCTTGTTATGGGGTGATTTGGGGGGATACTCTGATGCACTGCTTGTTATGGGGTGATTTGGGGGGATTCTCTGCTGCGCTGCTTGTTATGGGGTGATTTGGGGGGATACTCTGATGCACTGTTTGTTATGGGGTGATTTGGGGGGATACTCTGATGCACTGCTTGTTATGGGGTGATTTGGGGGGATACTCTGATGCGCTGCTTGTTATGGGGTGATTTGGGGAGATACTCTGATGCACTGCTTGTTATGGGGTGATTTGGGGGGATACTCTGATGCACTGCTTGTTATGGGGTGATTTGGGGGGATACTCTGATGCGCTGCTTGTTATGGGGTGATTTGGGGAGATACTCTGATGCACTGCTTGTTATGGGGTGATTTGGGGGGATACTCTGATGCACTGTTTGTTATGGGGTGATTTGGGGGGATACTCTGATGCACTGCTTGTTATGGGCTGATTTGGGGGGATACTCTGATGCACTGCTTGTTATGGGGTGATTTGGGGGGATACTTTGATGCACTGCTTGTTATGGGGTGATTTGGGGGGATACTCTGATGCACTGCTTGTTATGGGGTGATTTGGGGGGATACTCTGATGCACTGCTTGTTATGGGGTGAATTTGGGTGATACTCTGCTGCGCTGCTTGTTATGGGTATTGATGTGCTGCAGCTGTGGATAACAGTGGACGGTGGGAGGCCTAAAGTGACATTTTTTTCTTAAAATTGCGTATGTATCTAACTGTTGGTTCATTTGTTGTAGAGGCTCTGCTTGTTGTTGTCACGTTTTATTCTTACAGTTTTAATAGCTAGTGATGATGAGCTTCAGATTTGAGGGAGCGTTTAATTTGATCCCACTTGGTTCAGTCAGACCCAAATACCGTATTTTTCGCCCTATAAGACACACTTATTTTTCCCCAAAAGTGGGGGAAAAATGTCCGTGCGCCTTATCGGGCGAATGTAAAAAAAAATAAAATAAATAAAAAAAAAAAAAAACTCACCCGTTCCCGGCGCTCCCCCGTTGCCTGTCACACTGCGGGAGCACAGAGGAGCGGCGGGGGATCTGTCCCGGCCCCGCCGCTGCGATCGCTGTCTATTACAGGCAGCGATGACAGCGGCGGGGCCAGAGACGGTGCCCCCGCCGCTCCTCCGCCTGCTGCCTCTTCCGCCTGGGGAACATGCAAGCACCCAGGTCAGGGCAGCGGGTGGGCGCGGCCTGCACCAAGTCGGTGCAGGCCACACCCACCTGCTGCCCTGACCTGGGTGCTCGCATGTGCCCAGGAAGAAGCAGCAGGCGGAGGAGCGGCGGGGGCACCGTCTCTGGCCCCGCCGCTGTCATCGCTGCCTGTAATAGACAGCGATCGCAGCGGCGGGGCCGGGACAGATCCCCCGCCGCTGCTTCTTACGGCCAGCTCCGTGAATGGGGTGGGCGTGGCCTTTGCCGACGCGGCGCAGGCCACGCCCACCCCATTCACGGAGCCAACCGCTCAGCGGAGCGGTGTCAGTGGAGAGGTGAGTTTTCCTTTTTTTTTTTTTTCTACTTAAGCCGCACAGGGGGGTGCCACACAGCCTATGGGAATTGGGGGAGGGGGGGATGCCACACAGCTCACGGGAATTGGGGGGAGGGGGGGGATGCCACACAGCCTATGGGGGGAGAAGGGGATGCCACACAGCCTATGGGAATTGGGGGAGGGGGGGATGCCACACAGCCTACGGGAATTGGGGGGAGGGGGGATGCCACACAGCCTATGGGGGGAGAAGGGGATGCCACACAGCCTATGGGAATTGGGGGGAGAGGGGATGCCACACAGCCTATGGGGGGAGAGGGGGATGCCACGCAGCCTATACAAATGGGGGGAGAGGGGGATGCCACACAGCCTATGGGGGGAGAGGGGGATGCCACACAGCCTATACAAATGGGGGGAGAGGGGATGCCACACAGCCTATGGGGGGAGAGGGGGATGCCACCCAGCCTATGGGGGGAGAGGGGGATGCCACAGCATACTATACTAATGGGGGGAGGTGGATGCCACACAGCCTATGGGAATTGGGGGGAGAGGGGATGCCACACAGCCTATGGGAAATGGGGGGAGAGGGGATGCCACACAGCCTATGGGAATTGGGGGGAGGGGGGGATGCGGATGCCACACAGCCTATGGGGGAGAAGGGGATGCCACACAGCCTATGGGAATTGGGGGGAGAGGGGATACCACACAGCCTATACAAATGGGGGGAGAGGGGGATGCCACACAGCCTATGGGGGGAGAGGGGGATGCCACGCAGCCTATACAAATGGGGGGAGAGGGCATGCTACACAGCCTATGGGGGGAGAGGGGGATGCCACACAGCCTATGGGGGGAGAGGGGGATGCCACACAGCCTATACAAATGGTGGGAGAGGGGATGCCACACAGCCTATGGGGGGAGAGGGGGATGCAACACAGCCTATACTAATGGGGGGAGGGGGATGCCACACAGCCAATGGGAATGGGGGGGTACACTGCCTATATGGAGAATAGGAGGGGGGAATGGCACACTGCTTATGATAATGGGGTGTACACTGCCTATATGGGAATGGGAGGGGGATGCCACACTGGGTATACGGGGAATGGGATGGGGGCATGCTACACTGTCTATGGAATGGGAGCATCCCACACGGCCAATGGGAAAGGGGAATGCCACACTGTCTGTAATGGTGCGTTTTTGGTTTAAAATATTTTTTTTCTTATTTTTCTCCCCCAAATCCTAGGTGCGTCTTATGGGCAGGTGCGTCTTATAGGGCGAAAAATACGGAACCAGTTATATCTGGGTCAATTTATTAAGCCTAGTACATCAGGCTCATGTGCACACCTGTACCCGGCAAGATGCAAGTAATATGGCTGGAGTATCAGCAAGCCACCCTGAACATTTTTTTTGGGACCGAAGTGTGACAGTAAAGAAATGAAAGACAACTATAAACTTAAAAAAATGCTTTACCCACCACTGGCATCTTTCTCCTGGTTGCCAGTGGCTTACCTGGCAATCCTCCAAGCCACAGCCACAATAATAAAGAAGAAAATTAGTCCAGACCTAGTATGACCCCCCCCCCCCCCCCCCCCCAAAAAAAAAAAAAAATTTGATGTTCAGATTTGGTTCAAAAAATCGATATAGCTAGATACCTTTGAACAGCCTTCAGACCAAAAAGTGGTCTATGAATCCTGGCTACAGGGCTTACTTGTTAATCACATTTTCTCCTGTGGCCAGCTAGAGCGAACACTGGCAGACTTGGGCTGAGCTCTTTTAACCAGCGTTCTGAAATATAAGAATTCGTCAATGAGCTGTGCACACTGAAATAATGGCATCCTATGTTTTGGGGTGGTAGTATTCTATTAAAGCTTTCATTTACAGCTGTTTTTGACCCTGGTATACAACCTCCTTCTCTTTTGGGGACACCATTGGCTGACAACAGGATGTTCATATTACAAATTTACAGCCTTTTTCATGTCTTTCAAGGGGACTGAAACATGAGCCACGTTTAGATGAGGTGTCCATCTCTAGGAATGTAAGAAAGTGGGGAAGAAATTAATTACACTACAAATGCAGGTCAAGATTTTCCATCATCCAGATAATATATAACTCATCACTTTGGCTGTAGCGTATCATTTATATTGAGAAAAGCCTACATTACACCAACATTTGGAGAGCTTCACACTGCTCACTCCCCAATGTTTAGCTAGTCTTGTTTGAGGCGATACATGGGTAAGACTATCTCCTTGATAGGGTTACTTGCAGATTAGCAAGATTTATGGCAGCAATTTGGATTGCCCAACAATTAGTCAAACTCCTTCTAATCATTGTAATATCCAAAGTCCATTGTAAACTAATTGGCCTTTTTACTAAGGCTGATTTTTTCCATGTCCTGTCTACATACTTGTCTACATGCTTATCTTTCATACAAAGAGTAGGCTTTAGAGAATGATGCTTCACACGCTGAGAGAAGGTTACTAGGATACTTTGGACTATTTGTGATACAGGCCTAGTTCTTTAATGTTTCTATATGCTTCTTGTTCTTGTATGTATTTGTTGGGGTGTTTTTACCATAATCCAAAAACAAACCGGTCTATTACTTTGTTCATGACAATAACTTATGCAGCTAAACTACAAGGAATGTATTTAGACATTCATCCAGTGGTGTCTGAAACGTTGGTTAGCAACTTAGCATGAAATTAAATTATAACCTAAACCGGACCTTCAGCGTGATTTAATGAAAAGCCCCAGCATCTAAAATGAATATATTTTAGGTTTTTAGTCACTAACTTATTATTCTTTCCCCCACTGGGCTGCAACTCTGTTCAGGAATTTAGGATACGGGCGCCGCCATCTTGACTCAGAAGCATCACACTTACTGAGGAGAGGAGAGTGGGATAAGGTACAGGGGGGCGGGTTATAGCTGTGCTTTGCTCAGACAGAGCAGCGCTGGGGTCAGGTAAAGGTCAGCAGTCCCAGAATGCAGAGCAGCACAGTCAGGAGGCACTTCCTGTGTGCAGGCTGCCTGATAAGATGGTGGCTTCCATAAGCCGCCATCTTGGATGTTTAAAGGCTCATAACATGCAGTTAGATGCAGGTAGGATGATTTTTAATGTCATCCTAGGATTGTCATTTTTAATGACAATCTGTATGTACAGGGTGTGGAAAACATATAAGATAGACTCAGATAGTGAAGATCCGCTTTAAAGCACAACTGAAGGAACTGTCAAGTACAAGATTTTTGGCATTCTGCTCTTTGGGCTTTTTGTATGGCCTGAGTAGCTGAGCACAGGATGCTGATTTCTAGGGACCTTGCAGTAT
The DNA here is from genome assembly GCA_027917425.1 of Gastrophryne carolinensis. Taxonomy (NCBI): domain Eukaryota; kingdom Metazoa; phylum Chordata; class Amphibia; order Anura; family Microhylidae; genus Gastrophryne; species Gastrophryne carolinensis. The sequence goes on from CM051244.1 coordinate 74,307,075, forward strand.
AGATCTGTAAACTTGATAAATCTGATCAGTTCTGCAGACACAGAAGCAAACACATTGCCAGTCTAAAAACTAAAAAGAAAAACCCTCTAAGAGGTACAATTGCTCTGGGCCTAGGCATCTCTCCAGTTTAAAATGTGTATGTCCCAAATATATTGCTACTAGTTGGCTGTAGGTTAAATTGGAAGCTCAGTCTCTAAGTGACCCCTCTGCCCTGCCCCCTCCTCCGGGGTTCCAAAGAAAAACAACTACCTTGCCCTTAATGCAGCCCCCCTCGCATCTCAGGCCCTGGACATAGCCATTATGGCAAGGCTACACATAGTGGCACCCCAATCTGTACATGTCCACCCACCCATTCACTTGAATGTGCAGTGGCCACCACCCGATCACCAGTGCCAGTGCTAGATTCCAAGCAGGGCAGGGTGTTTTTTTTCTATAACCCCCCCACCCTTTCTCTGCCTCAGCGCTGGGGGAGGGGGACAAGATGGGGGGTTTACTTAGAGACTAGACATCCAGTCTCTAAGTAATATTCAGGCCCTTATTCATCAAGCGATAGCGCCAGGTAGTGTCTGACGAGCGCCAGGTAGCGGCAGCTAACGGCGACTACCGACTCAAGTACGCCCGGCGGCGGTCACAATGACGCATTTATCAAGCTAAATGAGGCTAGCGCCGGCGAGAGCGACGGCTAGCGCAGCATTCATCATGAAGCCGGCTGGCCCGAACAGCGCCGCTGCAAATTCCTTCACAGCGACACGTATTACCTGGCGCTACCTGCCGCTCTCCCATACATTTCAATGGCAGACGCTGAAATGATTGTTTTTAGTGGTTTTTGGGTTTTTTTCTTTGGTACAAAATTTCACACGTTTATATTGATATGTTTAATGAATCTGGCTGGTTATTTATATGTATTTTTTTTTTTTTCACAATGTAATGTTGTGAGTGACATGGGAATTGCATCTCCTCCACCCAAACTCATTGGCATCAAAATCGCTGGTTTTCCACACAATCGGGGCTTGTAAAGCTATTTTGTAGCCTGTCAGGTTGGGCGGTCACGTTCGCTCTTCGAAATTGTCAGCGCCCAAGCTATTCGGCAGCCCTGTCCTTGATGAATCTGTGTTGGTCAGTGTTTGTGCAGTCGCTGTTTTGATTCGCTATGTGGCGGCGCGAGCGTCGCTGTGCCTCGCTGCGCTGCGTTGTGCAGCGCTGTGCTGTTCATACATGTGCCCTTCTGCCATTTGCAAGGAATTCACTTCCCGCGACCCCAGTCGTTGTTAATGAATACACTGTAGTTGTGAGCGTGCCTGGCCACATATTGCAGGATTAACATTCAGTCGTACCAGCTCATAACAACCCGTTATGCATTCTCATGTGTGCCACATTTTCAGGTAGTTGTCTAGTTTGATTGTGTGCTGACTTTTGGAAGGAATCAGATTTGTATATTTAAGCACAACGGTGTATGCTTTAGAAGGACCTATGCATTACAGTATGTAGACTCCCCTGCTAAATCAAGCTAATAATTTGTGGCGCCTTTTGCCCTAGCTTGTTTTGCAGCATCATTTTAATGTTTTTCCGCCACTTAGCGTGTACATAGCTGATATTAGCTTGTCCCTGTTGCGCGCATGTTTGCTTTTGAATTTTGAAGCACAGTTGCTTGCGTCATATCCGGTTCCGGGATCCTCCTTTGCGTTTCAACGCCACCTTAAGGTAAAACTGTCTAGCGCTTAGGCCAATAGCTTGTTTTGCAGCGTCATTTTAATGTTTTTCCGCCACTTAGCTTGCACATAGCTGATATTAGCTTGTCCCTGTTGCGCGCATGTTTGTGTTTGAATTTTGAAGCACAGTTGCTAGCGTCATATCCGGTTCCGGGATCCTCCTTTGCGTTTCAACGCCACCTTAAGGTAAAACTGTCTTGCGCTTATGCCACTAGCTTGTTTTCAAGCGTCATTTTAGTTTTTCCGCCACTTAGCTTGCACATAGCTGAGAATAGCTTGTTGCTGGTGCGCGGAGCGTTTTTTTTTTTTAAACTTTTTCCCAATGTCGCTTGGGTCATTTCCGGTTCCTGTTTCCTCCTTAGCGTTTCCAATATGATGCCCAGACGCAGAGTGATGCGCCTCCCCAGCTCCTCCTCAGACTCTGACCCCACCACCCCTCCCCCACCTCCCCAACCTACCTCACCTTCCTCAAGTATCACCCCTCCCACCCCTTCCCCTCCTGGGCCGAGTAAGAGAAAGCGCACCCGGGTGGATAGCAGAGTAAATGGCCAGGTGGTAAAAGTGAGTATTTTTTGGTTTGTATTTTTAGCTTAAAAGTTGCAGAACACACAGGGGGGATTGGTTCAGAAATTTTTTGGTTTTAAGACCAAATTTGAGCACTCCCCGTGGGGCATCCCCATTGTGGATGTCCTGCTGGGATGCCCCCCCCTGGAGGGCCCTAAAAATTACCTCAGTCCCGTCCCATCTGTGCATGCGTTAGCTGCGGATGCCTATTGCGCTTACCTCTAGCAGGGTGTACCCCTGCGCCAGACATATTGTAATTTTGGGTGCAGGCGCACTCCCTGTTAGAGTCAAACGCCACATGCGTACTTTGCCGTGCAGACCCAGCTGAGCTGGTATGCACGTCCCAACGGCCTTGTATGCGCATACCACAGCAGCGCGGAGCGCTGTGTTTGGCTTGCGGAGTGACGTGGGAGTGTCCTCAGTGGTGTATTTGTGGCCTTCCAAGGGGGTTGCAGACAGCGGACCACCCACAATTGGTGTGGCCCACCAAAGTGCACACAAACCCAGAATACTGATAATCCTGGGTGTGGGTCCACTTTGATCTGGTCTCTGTATAACTGTTTATGACAGTGTTCTGATGTCATGTATTGATTTTAGTTTGTTTGTTCTTTTTTCATAGGACTTCTGCGTGGCCGAATATGACTATGCCCGTGGAGGCAAAAAACGCATAGCCATGGAGGTGAAGGCCACAGTGTCCCGGCGCTTCACCACCGAGCTGACCATCCGCTCAATCCAACAAAAGTGGTCGGATTTCAAGCGCCGGGACCCTGAAGGCGTGTACCGCCTATATGATGCCTACGCATCAGGTAAGTTAAAGCTTATGTTATGTTTAGCCTTTGTGCAGAATCATCTGCTAAGCTGTGTCCATTTGTGCTCTTTAGATTAATTATTTTCTTTCACCCCCTCCACACAGATAAGCGTCCTCCCCTGGGGAAACGTGGGAAGGGATTCCTCCCCCGAACCAGGCAGGCGGACTCGGGGGAGTCATCGGGGGAGGGTCCCTCCCGCGGGTCCTATTTAGAGGACCCAGGGGAGGAAGGGGATGACGCCCCAGAGGAGTGTGCTGCTGGGGGGCTGGCTGGATCAAGCCTCAGCTCCTCACACTCTGAGTCTGAGGACTCTCACCAGGCAAGGGGCCACTCTCAAGCAGGGAGTGAGAGGGAGGAGGGTGGCCCTTTGCCTGGTGGATCTTCCGACCAGAGTGTGAGGAGCCGAGGCTCCCCGCCTCCTCCTCAGAGCCCTCCCTGGGCTTCAAGTGGCGCTTCATCCCCTGGTGAGTGTACATTTTTTAATTGTTAGTCTGTGACAGGTTTCATCTTGCAATGTGTCCTTAGCCCTTGCCATTCCTCTCTAATTTGCAGGGCATCATATAGGCGGCACCTCCATGGCATTTTGGCGTAGGATTCTCCACGGGCATAGTCATGGTAAGTGTTTGTGGTTAGCCATCACATTCCCAATGTTATTACATTCATTAAAGTGTACCCCCAAACATTGATGGTGCTTGGTTTCTGGAAGGTTCCAGGACAAATCACATCCCTCACCCAGGGCCCCCCCCACAAAAAAACCCCCCAAAACTCCTTACCTCTTTGGGGGTTGCCAAAGCCACCGTCCCAGCCTCCTGTGTGACACTCTAGATGTGTGTGCGCCTGCGCTCTTTTTCCAAATGGGCTGCGCGTGCGCACACACTCGAGGAGTGATGTGTGGAAGGCAGCGGGCGCGGAGTACGTTGTCTCATGCAAATTGTGTTGCTCTGCCAAAGCGGACCCAAACCCAGATTTGCTGCAATCCTGTGTATAGGCCCACTTGTAACAGACACATGTTTCCTGGTCCATTGTCACAGCTGGTTTGATAAGGTACCCTAACCTCACAAACCCCACTACAGTGCTAGCCAACTGTCAACCACCCCTATGTTTCTGCCCACACCATGATGGGTGTTCTAATTTGTTTTCTTGGGTTAAGTTGTTCCCGCTCCAACATGTGGCCCACTATTAACATTAGCCAAACAACTGCTAAAGATTCCTTTACATAGCACTGTCTATGTTATTTGCACATTCTCTTTAGGGATACATGTGTCCAGCCTAACAAATTGACATTAACTCATGGTCCAGGAAATATGCTAATTTAGGACAACCTGTATGTAACCATGCAAGCCTTTGCATTTTCAGACTCAATAACCAGATGGATGTCAAATAGTCAGGTGTCATTTGCCCACTAATTGTGTTTTTGTCTTTTGCTTTATGTTGACAGATGTTGCTACGCAGACGGAGCCAGAGACCCTCCTCCCCACCCCAGCTCCAGGGACAGCCAGCAGCATGGGCCCCCGCCACAGCTGCGATGGTGAGTACATCCCACTTCATATGCCTAAAGACTTGTGAAACCTATGTCTTCTAGTCACATCTGCAGACATTTTAAATTTACCTATGTGTTAATTTCACACACATCTCGATTCAATGTGTTTGGACAATAATCCAACATGCCTGTTTGCATGCTTGATTGTTGGCTCACATTCTTCATTAGGCCACATAGAGACTATTTTTGCGTTAGACACAACCAAATGGGCACTATTAGGTCTGGACCTGTAACATTATAGGGCAAACTTGTGTACTCGTTCGGACTTAGGCCCTGATGTTTGGCTGTTACTAAACACAAAAATGGACACACTGGGAATTATACCTTCTTTGCTTCCCAAGAGTTAAACTGGAACAACCACCAGGATTTTGACTTTCCTGGGTGTTGTTCCACTACGGTGGGGCACCCCTGATCGTCACCGCTGTGTGACAACCCCCTGAACTCACTTTGACTCCAACAAACGTACAAGCCACGGCAAATTGCCTCCTCCTCCGCCTCCCCCGCGCCCCTTTTTACGCGCGCGTTCCTGCGCCGGCCATTCACAGACGGCCGCCGCAGGCACGCACACGTCTAGAGGGCCGCCAGGGAGGGCCCGGCGGCACTGCCACACAGAAACGGAGGTAGGTATTTTGGGGTTTGGGGGGGGTTTCACCCCCAGGGACATCCCGATCTCGGATGTCCCGCGGGGAGGGAGGTGATCGGGCAGGGAATCTGATAGATTCCCGGGCCGATCACCCGTGGGTGTTGGTACACTTTAAGAGTAAATGTATGCTTGGCATGTGTTGTTCAAATTCCTGCCAGTCAATAGTACTCATATCATGTTAACCAATAAGCACACAGTGGTCAACAATGTTAATGTGAGTGTCACCTAATTGGACACACTGACATTACATTGCTACATCTGTGTCTGTTGAGGTCACATCCAATTTATTAAAAAATTGTTGTTTCTACATCTCTACAGCTTGTGAAAGCCAGCATCGCAGACTGTGGCGGGAGATCCGGCTCCTGAAGCTGATGCTGCTGGCCAAGAAGAGGCGCCGGCGGCGTCGTTAGGGTGGGGGGAAGGCTGGCCTCTTGATGCCCGTTGTTGGGCAATGTTGGCCCTGTTGGCCATGTTTGATAATTAAATTTTTTGATTACCATCATTACAGTGTGTTGCATTGCTAAGCATAGTTTAACTGTCTCAAAACCCATTTGTGTGTCAATTTAGCCATACCTTTGGAGCCATTTCAGGTGTTAACCATAGTAAGCTATGGTCTCAAATGTGTGGGCTAAATTGACCAATACATTGACATATGTAGATCAAGATACTCATCCCTGACTGTGTTATTAGCTAGGTCTTAGGAAACACACAATTTAGAGGTGGGTGAAGCAAATATATTTACAAAAACAAAAATATACAAAATTAATATTCTTGGCTGGGTGGCCGGGGAGGTTGGGAGTCATTGCTAGGGGCGGTGTTGGGGGACAACAGTGCAGTAAAAAATATAGACTGCTGTTGTATGAGCTGTTGTAGCAACAACAAAGTTTGGTCCTGCCGCTGTATTGATTCTTCCTGGCGCTGGAGAGATTGTCCCTGGCGCTGGAGAGATTGTTCCTGGCGCTGGAGAGATTGTTCCTGGCGCAGGAGAGATTGCTCCATTAGATTTGCCAGCCGACCAAGTTCCTGGTTCTGGTGTTGGTTTTGGAGCAACTGGTCCATCTGGCGCTGCAGGGCCTCATTTTGTTGCTGACACATCAGCACCTGATTTTCCAACGCCGCAATGCGCTCATTAGTTCCATCACGCGGCTGTTGGCGACTGTAGTCCTCCAGCATCCGGACCCCTAGCTCATAGAAATCTGCACTGGTTGGTGCCACACCTCCTCTTGCTGTGGTTTGAGGCTAAACAAATAGAAAACCACATTTTAGTCAAACAGAACCAATGCAGGTATGCCCCTCAAAATAAATACCCTAAACAGTCACTATACAACTTACCCTTGTCTGAGCCTCGGAAGCTTGGCCACATGGGACTTGGGAAGAGGTCCCAGCTTGGGGTTCTGGTTCCGCCTCCTGCAAAAACAACAATGAAAGGAAATGTGACATGTTGCTTCTTCCACTACCCACAAAGATGCCAATGTGGTTCTAGGTCGTCTACATCAGCCATGTTACCTGCGTGTCCTCCGGCACAGGTAGGCTTGAGGTTTCGCTGCCAGAGAGTGGCAATTCAACATCCGAGATGTCCGGCAAGTTGGCATATGCTAAACAGGAAAATCAGGTTAGTAGGTCTGTGGCCCAAACTCAAATGTAACCTGGCTAGGCTATCGAGGCCATACCTCTAAAAAGTGCCAAAATACACACTAGACTAAAGGTATCTGTTAAACTCAGATTGTTAACATGTATGTTACAGGACTAAGAGGCAATAATTTTTGCTAATCACATCAGAAACATTGCTTAAATTACACATACCCGCAATCTCCCAGATGTCTGGAGTGGGGTCCTCACTCGAGCTTGGACCTTGAAAATACATGTGGACACACAAGTTGCCAGAAGCAAGTGCCACAAAAGTAGAGCCAAAATACAGACTAGAGCAAGGCAAAACAACTTACCCTCATCTCTGGCAGCCAGAACTTGAGGGGCCCTTTCTGGACAGCCACTTCCGATATTCGGGTCAACTAAAAAACACAAGGAATGTCTCTAAATATTCAGCAAACTACTACGGGGAATGTTTTGCAAAAAAGATGTCCGCCAAAATACATTGCTATCACTCCAATAACTAATAGACTGACCCTGGGGAGGCAACAAGCACTCCCAAGAGGCATCTTCAAGTTTACCAAGCAAACATGTAGCTTAGTAGACTAACCAAATTGAACCAGTGTAACATAAACAGCATAAAGGATACATTATGTATTGCTCTACACACCAACAGGGTCCTGTTGACCGGCAACATCGGAAGTGGGGTCCAAAGATGAACCAGTCACTTGGCCTACCAAGAAAAAAGAGGAATGAGACACATGCACTTGGGTAAAAGTGGATCAAGCAAGGTGGACACATGCACTTACCGACATCCAAAGAGTAGGTGGGATCCGGAGGAGATGCTGGGGCCAAGGGCATGGGAGCTATGCAAAAATAAAGCCAACATTGAGCCATAGTTAATGTGCGTGCAAAAATACAACATGCATTAAGGTGTGTGAGCAGCTCTTTCACTAATATTCACTAATCAAGGCCAGTGTGGCTCCCACATTGATATGGCGATATATGGCTACACATCTCTGGCTTCCAACATATCTACACATGTTAGGGCCTTGTTAGTTAGTTGCTGTGAGTGTTACAGTGGGCGTGAAATTAGGCCGCAGGCCCATATTATTAATACTCAACAGTGCAAAACTTGATTGTTTGAGCTGCTCCCACACCCATTTGTTCCCCAAACAACCAGCAACAAAATTAGGGGTAAATACCTTCAATGGCAGACTGGGGTAGCCTTGAGGTTGCTGGAAGGGCAGGAGCTTGGGTGTCCTGAGGCACATCCCGGACAGCAGCATGTGCACCTATGCATAAAGCAACAGACAGAAAAGTAACAAATGTTTGAGCTCTAATGTAATACTTCACAGGTCCTACTGTTAGTTGGTCAGAATGTAAAAATGCAAATCACATACATTAACATTAGGTTAGTACAAAAGGCAGAAAATATGTACCTTCAGTCCAACCGGTGGTGTCATCCCCAGGATCCACACCCTGCAGCCGAGCCAGTGGGATTTTGGCCTTCAGCATCTCCTCATACGGCCTGTAGGTACTCTTTGGAGCCTGGATGAACCCACTGTCCACATCAAGATCGTGATTCATCTTTTTCATAAGGGCCCCTCGCAAAGTGTAGAAGCGTTTCCTGCAGGATGGGCCACTACGTGGGTGTTGAGCAGTGCTACTAAGCTCCACACCAATGGCATCCCACAGTTTGCTTCTTTCTTGTTTGCCTATGGACTTGCTTTGGGAGCCAAATATCAGCTCCCATTTAGCAAGTGTAAGGCGCACAAGATGATTATTCTCAGCCAAATTAAATTCAGGCTCCCTCTTGGCACCTGGGCGCTTAGCCTCTGGTGCTGCCCCACCTTCAGGCTGTGCCCTTTTCCGTAAGGGAGGTCTGCGCACAGCACCCACCAAACTCCTACTTGGGCCTGCTGTGGCCGGCAGATGTCCTGAATTTGGCTCCATCCTGTAGCTGCACACACACACAAATACACACCCAACAAGCACGCATGCAGACTACAGAATGGCATCGCAATCTCTTAGGCTTGGCCAGGTTTTATGTGCTCTAACAGCCAATCAAAAAGCAGGCCACTTAATTGATTCACACATACAGCCCAGTTCCTTCTAGGCACACCTCCACTGCACTGACTGAAGCATGTGTGTTAGCCAATTAACTCATTACAGACCTCATTAACCAAACAACACACACCCAAATCCAACAATGGACTGATGTATCTCAAACCCTTGGGACATGTGGTTAGCCTAACGGCTATTTTAAAAAACAGCAGCTTACCACTGATTTTTGGGCCATGTCCGTTAATGCACGCAAGTTTCGGCTCAAGTACGCTAGTAGCGCTACTAGCGTGCGCGTGCGCACTCTGTTTTACGCACACCTGGGTCGGCTAATTGGCGCCCGGAAATAGCAGAGCGACGCAAAAGGCGGCAAAGCGGACCTGTCCCTTTTGAAAGAGAAGTATAAAATGAAGGAATTTTCTAGCTTCTGCTATTCTTACACTGTGGCAAAGGCTGTGGTGTGGTGCTGTGCTCGCTTCCCTTAGCTCATTTGAGCCTCTGTCTGGTTTCTGTCCTCACTCTCTGTGGCTTGTTGGGTGATTTCTGACATCAGTGCTGTTTCTTTAGGAGCTTGGTTTTGGTGGCATCTGCAAATATTGTGTAGCATACAGCAAGTGAGGCTTGATTTTGGGGCCTTTTGTGGGCTGTGCAGCAACTCCCCTCTTGGTTGTGCCTAACTTAGAAAGCTGGTTTTCAGCAGGCTGGTGGTTTGGACCACTATAGTTCTGGTTTTGTGGTGAGCTGCATTGTAGCGGGTGTGTGTGGAGTGTGATTGTTTGTGTGTGTGTTGTGTGTTAGTGGTTTATTTTGATTTTTTTTGGTTTTGTATATATCTTTAGTGTGTGTGATGGATAAGAGGGTGATGTATGGTGTCTGGGTGGATGGATGTATGTGTATGCTGAAAGAGCAGGAGGAAAGGGAGCGGGGTGTTGTGAGGCTTAGGGCACCCCGCTCCTTTGCAATCCGCCTTTCAGTATGGGACTTAAGTGACGAGCAGATCAGGAGCCGCTTCCGTCTGAATCGTGCTGCACTACAGTCCCTATATGATCAGATTAAGCACAAAATCGAGCCATCCACCAAACGCACTCATTCCATTCCAGGCATAGTACGCCTGTGTGCCACTCTCAATATTTTGGCACGAGGGACCTTCCAGGCAACCTCCGCCCTCCTCAGCGGGATAAGCCAGGCTACTATGAGCCGCATACTAATCCAGGTAGTTCTGGCAATTTGTGATTTAATCCCAATTTACATCAGGTTTCCTGAGGATGAGGAAGAGGTTGCCAAAATAAAACATACTTTCTATCTGATGGGAGGGATCCCGAATGTGCTAGGGTGCGTTGATGGTACACATATCCCTTTCCGCCCTCCCCGTGCACAGGAGCTGTCCTACAGAAACCGGAAGCAGTTCCATTCTATTAATGTTATGGTTGTCTGTGACCCAGACATGAGGCTGCGGGCGGTGAGATCGGGGTTCCCCGGCTCATGCCACGATTCTTACGTCTTGCAGCGGACAGTCCTGTGCCGGAAGTTTGATAACAACGAAATGCCAGCTGGCTGGCTACTGGGTAATAAATTAACCATGTCAATGTATTTTGCAAATATGTGGCCTAGTAAGCCAAATTTAACCAAACTCCCACAAAAAAACATGTACTAGTACTAATTGCTGTCTCTCTCCTTGTGTTTTTTCTACAGCGGATAAGGGATATGGGCAGAGAACGTGGGTCATGACTCCGGTCAGGAACCCACGGACCTCTGCCCATGAACGCTACAATGCAGCGCATCGCAAGACCAGAAGCATTGTGGAAAGAACCATCGGCCTGCTGAAAGCACGCTTTCTCTGTTTGGCACGGCCAGGAGGAGAGATGCTCTACAGCCCACAGAAGGTCTCCAAGATCATCCTTGCCTGCTGTGTGCTACACAATATCTGTATTTCCCACCGAATCCAAGCCCCCGAGGAGACAGCACTGGTGCCAGAAATCCCCAACATGCCCGCAGCAAGAAGTGAGGACACCCAGACTGGCGATGAGCTAAGGGAAAGGATGATCACTTCTTTTTTTGCGGTAAACTAACTAACCTTCACTCTAATGCAAGTACTGCACTACTGGCTAAATGTATTAGAACTACCATCAAAAAGAGCCCAAAACACACTAAGGGGGGTGTAAGATGAGCCAAACCACTCTAAGGGGGGTGTAAGATGACCCAAACCACTCTAAGGGGGGGTGTAAGATGACCCAAACCACTCTAAGGGGGGGTGTAAGATGACCCAAACCACTCTAAGGGGGGTGTAAGATGAGCCAAACCACTCTAAGGGGGGTGTAAGATGACCCAAACCACTCTAAGGGGGGTGTAAGATGAGCCAAACCACTCTAAGGGGGGTGTAAGACGCCAATGTTGGTTATCAAGTAATGCATTTTTGTATTTGCAACGACAATACTACTTTAAAGATCTATACTAACTGCACTTTTCTTATTTTTTCAGGCACAAAGACATGCACCGTGATCCGTATTTGGCACTTTACAAACTTTATTTCCCTTTACTTTGCTTTTTCCTTTCTGTTTGAATTTTGAATTTCCTTTTCTCTTCGGTTCCTTTTTAAATTTTTGTAGATTTTAAAAATAAAATCTACTATATATAGATACATGTGGCTATGTGTTTAATTCTGTTGAAAGTTTCCTTTGCATTCTACTTCCTATTGTAATTTTCTTTTTCTTTCTGATTTATGTTTTTATTTCCCTTTTCCATTTTCCTTTTATTTCTCTGTTCTGTTTTTATTTTATTTTTCTATTTTCCTTTTCTTTCTCATTTCTGTTTTTATTTTCTTTTTCTATTTTCCTTTTCTTTCTCATTTCTGTTTTTATTTTCTTTTTCTATTTTCCTTTTCTTTCTCATTTCTGTTTTTATTTTCTTTTTCTATTTTCCTTTTCTTTCTCAATTCTGTTTTTATTTTCTTTTTCTATTTTCCTTTCTCATTTCTGTTTTTATTTTCTTTTTCTATTTTCCTTTTCTTTCTCATTTCTGTTTTTATTTTATTTTTCTATTTTCCTTTTCTTTCTCATTTCTGTTTTTATTTTATTTTTCTATTTTCCTTTTCTTTCTCATTTCTGTTTTTATTTTCTTTTTCTATTTTCCTTTTCTTTCTCATTTCTGTTTTTATTTTCTTTTTCTATTTTCCTTTTCTTTCTCATTTATGTTTTTTATTTCTTTTTCTATTTTCCTTTCTCATTTCTGTTTTTATTTTCTTTTTCTATTTTCCTTTCTCATTTCTGTTTTTATTTTCTTTTTCTATTTTCCTTTTCTTTCTCATTTATGTTTTTTATTTCTTTTTCTATTTTCCTTTCTCATTTCTGTTTTTATTTTCTTTTTCTATTTTCCTTTCTCATTTCTGTTTTTATTTTCTTTTTCTATTTTCCTTTTCTTTCTCATTTCTGTTTTTATTTTATTTTTCTATTTTCCTTTTCTTTCTCATTTATGTTTTTATTTTCTTTTTCTATTTTCCTTTCTCATTTCTGTTTTTATTTTCTTTTTCTATTTTCCTTTTCTTTCTCATTTATGTATTTTTTTTCTTTTGCTATTTTCCTTTCTCTTTTCTGTTTTTATTTTCTTTTTCTATTTTCCTTTCTCATTTCTGTTTTTATTTTCTTTTTCTATTTTCCTTTCTCATTTCTGTTTTTATTTTATTTTTCTATTTTCCTTTTCTTTCTCATTTCTGTTTTTATTTTATTTTTCTATTTTCCTTTTCTTTCTCATTTCTGTTTTTATTTTCTTTTTCTATTTTCCTTTCTCATTTCTGTTTTTATTTTATTTTTCTATTTTCCTTTCTCATTTCTGTTTTTATTTTATTTTTCTATTTTCCTTTCTCATTTCTGTTTTTATTTTCTTTTTCTATTTTCCTTTCTCATTTCTGTTTTTATTTTCTTTTTCTATTTTCCTTTTCTTTCTCATTTATGTTTTTTTTTTCTTTTGCTATTTTCCTTTCTCTTTTCTGTTTTTATTTTCATTTTTCTATTTTCCTTTTCTTTCTCTGTTCTGTTTTTATTTTCATTTTCTTTCTCATTGGTGGTTTAATTGTATTTCCTTTTTCTTTAAAAAATAAATAAAATAATTTAAAATGTGGCTATGTGTTTAATTATGTATTATTTTGCATTTATATTCTAATATCTGGTTTAATTTAATTTCCTTTTCAACACAAAATAAAAACTCTAAAAATTAAAAAAAAATGTTGCAATGTGTTTTATTCAGAAGGTACTGGATGGCCAGGACACAGCAAAGCTAACAGGCGCTGTGTAGAATAGCGTGGTCACACTGACTGACAGCGCCAACAAAGCTGAGGGCCAACATCATATTCAGCAATGTAGGCGTTGTTCCCAACAACGCCAGGTAGCGACTGAGGAGGCCTGCTATAGCGAATCGCTACCGCCCGCGGCTGACGCTAGCGGCGCTCATAGCGCCATACTTCAGTCGCTCATCTGTCGCTACCTGGCGCTATTGATGAATCGGCCTCCCCGACAAGTAGGCAATAGTATTAAAATTAAAACCTTTTGACAAATGATAGGGCTGCTGTTATACTGTATGTTAGAATAAGGCTCACACATCTCTTAGTTATGAATACAATTCCATATAACCAAGAAGTGGCACTGTGAGGTTGATTCAGCACCAGAGGAAAACTGTACAATTTGCAAAGGGAAGTGCAATTTAGGTTAAAAAAATAACAGAAGTTTCATGGTGCTGACCCCATAGGTAGACAAAAGCAATAACACTTTTTACTACAAAAAAAAAGTGCATTTGTGCTGAATCAAGTGCACAAGTTCACTCTTTGTTTTAGAGTATAAAGTGCCATTGCCTTGTATTATCTACCTAGGGGGCCAGGGGTCCCAATAGCTGTGGATGGCAGTTCGCTGGCACATCTCCCTGACACATGAAACAATAGGGCCAGTTTAGTCATATGTTATTAACAGTGTTGTTTTTTTGAAGGTGAGCAGGGTGATTTTCCTGGGCGCCAATGCCATTGGGGTCACCCATATCCCAGCCATCCTGTTTTCTGCAAATAATTCAAGACCACTAATGGTGGTGCAGGCCCTAGCTCAAGCCCCTCATCCCCCATATTGGGAGTAGGCACTGCCTGCTGCTATGGTACAGGCACAGCATGACACATACCAATATAGGACAGCAGCAGCACTATATAATGGGGTAAGGAGGGGGCAGAATTTTTCCTTCTCGCAGTGAGTACTATTTTGCACAAATATAGAAGGCATGCAAATCCTATGCAGATAATGGCTATGTTGCTAGTGCTCAAACAACAATACTAATCATAATTATCTTAATTACGATGCAACTTTTTGATCTCTGCTATGATAATTTTACATGTTTTTCATCATAAGCTAACAATAACAATGCCAATAATGACTTCCAAGTGGTTTAACCATTTAATGATCCATTTAAGAAAATGATTGAAGGCCAGGATTTTCCCCTCTGCCATCTTCTCCCCAAGAAAAAGAAAGCTTTGCACTAATGTCTAAGCAAGGCAAGGCAGTGTGCTTTTATATGGCAGCATCATAATTAAGTCATTCTAATAAGGAGATCTTTAGGTTTGGGATGTCCTCTTTGTGCTATATCTAATGTTCTATGGGCTGTAAAAGGGACCACTTAACACATGAAAGGTGGCTCTTGAGCAGAGGATGAAGAGCAAGGCACATTTCAGAAGAGAGGACATCAAGCTCCTGCCATGGGGTGATGTATGAGGCTTAAAGGTCAAAAGTTCTGCTATACAACCAGAGAGAATGGGGAGGGAGGTCATAATGAAGCTTGATTTGTGGCCATTTTTCTTACTTGTCACTATCATAGATGGTTCTTTATATCTTTGCTTTTTTATTTGTGAGATTCAGACATTCTTAGAACACTCTGTCATCACAAAAGGTCACAAATCACTTGCTTGAATATATGTATGTTTTGATGTACTTTGGCTGAACATTTTGGTTCTGAATATCTGAATACTAGTCAAGTTTATCAGGGAACACTTTTGATTGTGTGCTCTGGCATCTGAGAGGCAACTAAGGTAGTGAAATATCCCCAAAAGCCATGGAAACCACCAAACATCCGAAGAACACTTTGCTAATTGTGTGTGTCAGAGATACTCTTTAGCCAAATGTATTTAAAGGGAAAATGTTTAATTATAGAAGTTTTTATGCTATAGTTATATAAAGTTTTAAAGTTTCTTCTATCACACTAAAATACATTGTTTAGTAGAAATGAACATCCACTTCCATAAATTATGTGGCATTTGTATTATATCAGAGAAGCTCTTCAAATAATATTATTGAATAACATCCAACTGAAGTTCTCACATTTTGAAAATGGTAAAACACAGTTATTGTCAGGACAACTAACCTTTATTAAGGTTTCTAATGGCTTTGAACCAGACTATCAGTCAACATTCCACCTTTGCTTTGGAATTTGTCCTTTTAGGGTGCCAACTCTGGATCTGCAGCAGAGGTTATAAATGTAGGGGGTAATTCATTAACATTTGGAGAGCCTCTCCACATTCTTAAGGACTCTTTAATAAATAATAAAGGCCAGTAAACTGAGTTTTGAGAGGCAACTCTAATAAAAAGCAAATATTTAAAAAAACAAATATCTTCTGTATCTGTTTATTTTTGGGGATAGAGCAGTTCTTCAAATTTTCTAATAAAGTTGAATTGAAATAAATAGCAACTTTTTGGATACATTCTGACACCTGGCCATTTACAATAAAATGCCTTTGTGTAAGCTAGCAGGACAGGAGCTGGAACTTCTGCAGAATAAAAATTACCCATTCCCGGTGCATCCCGATTACTCACAAAACTCAAAGAGTGACACTCGGTGCACGTGGGTGCATCCCTGGCATTTCATAGCTGAGACGGACTAGAGTGTGCCGCAGATCGCAGGTAGACTGGGAATGTGGCCACCGGATTTGGGACGCCCCACTGTCTGAACCCCACAAGATTTCCCGAAATCACTTACCTTTCCAACACTCCCATACCTTATCCTCAACCTCCCTGAAGTTAACCCTTTTGTTGCCAAGCACGTAACACCTACGTGCTGGCTTGGCTGGGCCTTAAGTGCCAAGCCCGTAGGTGTTACGTGCTTGACTTTCCTCGCTTCTAGTTTAAAAAATAAAAATCAAAAATACTCACCTGACCCCTTGTTGGATCCGGCCGGGTCTCCTCTTTAATTTGGTGCCATCCGATCCCCCGTGGGGGGTCGGATGGCTCCAGGAGAGCCCCCGGAATAGGCCCCCCCCCCCCCGCTTCTGCAGCAGCAGCTGCTAACTGTAAAAAAAAATAAAAAATAAAAATGACATTCACTTACCTGTGTGTGCGCTGGCTCCCGCTGTCCCTCCTCTTCACCTGGGGGGCCTCCGATCCCCCCCCAGGACTTACCGATCTTCAGGAGAGAGCCTGTGAGGCTCTCTCCTCTCTTCTTCACGATGGTGGCCGCCATCTTGCCTCTAAGCCCCGCCCCCTTGGGGGCGGGGCTTATGACATCATCCCGGTCCCGATCACCGGCTTCAGCTTTCTCAGCTTCTCAGATGCCGGTGATCGGTGCCCTGGAAGGAGGTGACAGGAGATCCTCTGATCTCCTGCCTTCTCCTTCTCTGGATGCCGATCACAGGCATCTGTCAGCTGAGCGGCGAGGGACAAGAGCTTGCAATCGAAGGTAAGTACAGTTAAAAAAATTTTTTTTTTTTTGAATAAAATACTTTTTATTATTGTGTGGTGGTTTTTTTTCACATTAACTCTTTGTGAGCTGGTAAGGGGTCCATGAGACCCCTTATACCAGTTCACAAGGCTGGGGGGGTGGCAAGTCACCTGCCCTAGCGGGTGGCTTGCCATTGACCCCCGCACCCCCATTACCTGCCTCCCCAAAGGCCAGGGGGGGGCAGAAGAGCCCGGGCCCACATAGGCTATGTGGGCTCGTAGGCTGCAGGGTGGGGGGGCCACCAAAGCTGGCCCCCCCACTCTGTGCCTACAAGCCCCCATAGCTGGTCCCGGGCTGGTTACTTTGGGTAAGGGGGACCCCACGTCATTTTTTTTTTTTGATTTTTAAGGGTTTTTAACCCTTAAAAATCCAAAAAAAAATGGGGTCCCCCTCCCCGGGAAGGGGGACCCTATGTCATTTTTTTTTTTTAATTAACCATTTGTCATCCAGCAGCTATAAAAGGCTTCTGGGCAGGAAAGGGTGTCTACCTATACATATGTGGTATCGCTGTAACCGGGAGAAATTGGGGTTTCTCACGCAATAAGATTTTATTGACAAACTTACATTTTTTATTACAAAAAAACTCTACAAATTGTAAAAAAATATATTTTTTTAAATTTTTTTCACACATTTCACCCAAAAATGTTGAGAATACACCTAAAAAATACAAACAAGACATTTCATGTTAAAGCCCAGACTCTGTTGAAAAAAACAATATATAATTTTCCTGGGAAATCCCTGGAAATCCTTTCAAAAATGACAGTTGAACATGTGTAGCGCGAAACAGTGAAACTCAGTCTGGCAACAGGGAGTGGGAAATGCTGCAGGTAGGCTGGCAGCGAAAGGGTTAAGGTGCGCTCCCAAGCTCCATTGGGGGGAGGGGAAATTAGAGCACATACGAAGACCGCAGGGAGTCCAGGGATGCAGCCACTACCCTTCTCTGTGCTGATGCCCTGTTCCAAACAGAGCTGAATGCCATACATTAACCCTTGCCAGCCTACAACTAAAATACAACTAACTGCACCTTCCAGTTCAATATCACTTAATCTTTCCTAAATGGTGTGTGGTCCTTAAACCCCTAAACATTAAAGAGAAAAATGGCTTGTGGTCTCCCTACCCAACAAAGCCAGCCTACTTAGAGTTGTTGTCACCCTCTGTTGCCCGGCTATTTTTCAGAATTTTGCACTATATATGTTCTATGTGTTTGATTTTTGACAGAATTTCCAAGATTTCCAGGGAGTCTGAGCTTTAACATGAAATGTCTTGTTTGTCATTTTTTTATGGCTTTCTCAATAATTTGTGGTGAAATATGTGGAAAAAAACAATTCTATTTTTTAGATTTTGTAGCTTTTTAAAATTGAAAATGTACGTTTTTCAAGAACACCATATTGTGTGTAGAAGCCTCATCCCTTGCAAATACAATGATGCCAGATATGTATTGCTAGATACCCGTTCCTGCCCAGGAGACACCCCAAACTGAAAAGTGTTTCATGAGATTCTGAAATAAAATATAATTAATTGTACCTGTCAATATCAAGGGTTAAATATTTAAATGTTTCTTTTTTTTACATGGTGTGGGGTCCTCGCCTAAAAAAATCTTAAGAGTTAAACCCCTAAAAATTTAAAGAAAAAAATGTTGTGGGGTCTCCCCTGCCCAACAAAACCAGTGCTATCGGGGCTGGAAGATCAGGACGTGGAGGCAGAGCATCCGGCCCTGAAGGCTGCCAGTCCGCACAGCCCATATGGGCCGCTGGCTCTTCTGCACCCCCTGGGATTTGACCCCTTAGTAATTCACAAAGGGTCAAAAAACACACAATTTCAAAATCTTCAATTTTTTTAACAACCTACCTCCAGGTGATGTCCTGCACCACCTGATCACTACGATAGCAAACCGCAAGTGATTTGCAGGAGTAGTGGATCGGTGCCCTCTGCTCCTCTCTCGGCTTCCGACTCTCACTTCTGGTGCAGGGAGGGGCCTTTTTATTGCAGCAAGTGAACTGACATAATCTCAACTGCCGGTGTTCACTGCCCCACTACAGACCCCGGACTGAGGGTGAGATGCAGTCGGAGGAAGAGGAGACCCCCCGCACTGGATCGTGGACAGAGATGGGCCTTTTTTGGGGGGCTGGAAACTGGAGGGAAATGCTGGGTATGTAGAATCTACGTCCCAGGCAGTTAAAGGAGTGTATTATTAAAGCTCCATATAAACACATTGGCTTATAAGAGGTGAGGTCACAAATACACCCAAACTGAATGAAACTCCCGCCAAGCTTGTTGTTTCTTATTCTGGTATGAAAAAATCCAGGGGTGACAGGTTTAGTTAATAATGCTTTGGTTGTGTCACAAGTAGAAAATTGCTTAGCACGTTAGCAACCTATTAGTTGGTTTACTTCCCACCCAGTAAATTGGGTCATTAAACAACAATTTCCTATGAGCAGAGCAAGATATCTTTTTTTGTTACCCATCCATGACATCATTATTTATATAGTAGTCGAGAGGCATATGAAAATTGCAGGAATAAGATCAGTTACCCTGCTAGCCAATTAATCTTTTAAATTGCTAAGTTTACCAGTCACATTAGTTGTCCCATTCTGTCTGAATCGCAGCCATTGACCTGAGTGACAGATGGACCAGTACAGTCAAACTGCTGCGTTGGATTAGGTGACAGACCTGCATCTTGGTAATGGTCCTTAGGCCTTCTGTTCTCAGTTCTAGGTCTCCTTGTTACGCACCGGGTGCGAAGAAGTGGACCCGCAGGGTCTGCAGAACTGTTTGGCAGATACCGCGTCAGGGGAGCGGAGTCTAAGGAGCCACTGGTTTTCACCAGAGCCCACCGCAAGGCGGGATGGTCTTGTGTGGCAGGTGACTCCCAGGTCGCTACCCCCCAACAGCGGCACAGTTCCACAAACTGCTGAGGTGACGTGCAGTAGAGACAAACAGTGGTCGAAGGAGAAGGCCGAGGTCAGGACTGGCAGCGCGGGTTCAATAGCGGAGAAACAAGCCGAGGTCGGGACGGGCAGCACAGGTTCGAAGGTCAATGGGAGAGCCGAGGTCATACACGAGGAATCAAGCGATACAGAGTCTGTCATTCACGGAAGAACACCGAAGATCCGGCACAGGAAGGAAGGCAGGGTTCAATTTATGGGAAGAGCCGAAAAGGGATTGGATGGCTAGAAACCAATAATCAGGACCTTGGCCCTTTAAATCTATGAAGGTTGACGCGCGCGCCCCCTAGTGGCCGGGGACGTGCGCGCAGGGAAGGCGGAACTGCAGCAGAAGGAGGAAGCCGGCGGCCATGCCGGTCAGAGGAGGAAGCGCGGGGACCAGGTAAGGGGACAACGCAGCCCGGGGGGCCAGCAGCGGACGCCCAGATGGCGGTAGAGCGGGGAGCGCTGCAGGAAGGGGACGCAGCGCTCGCCCGAGGAGAGGCACGGAGGGAGGCGCTGCGCGGGGAAGGCGCAGCGCTCGCCCTAACAGTACCCCCCCCCTTAGGTCTCCCCCTCTTTTTGGGACCGAGGAAGTTTGAAATAAGGCTCCGATCGAGGATATTCTCCTCAGGCTCCCAGGACCTCTCTTCTGGACCGCAATTCTCCCAATCCACTAGAAAGTATCGTCTCCCTCTAGATGTTTTGGAAGCCAGAATCTCTCTCACCGAGAAGGCATCTTCGGTACCCGCGACCGGAAGTGGCTCCAACGTTTTAGAAGAGAATCGATTAGTCGTCAGAGGTTTTAATAATGAAACATGAAAAGAGTTGGGAATACGTAAGGAGGCAGGCAGATGAAGTTTGTAACAGACCGGATTAATTTGTTGCTTGATCCTGTACGGCCCTAAATAGCGAGGGCCCAATTTATAACTGGGTATCTTGAAACGAATGTACTTGGCTGAAAGCCAAACTTTATCTCCAGGAAGGAAAACAGGAGCGATTCTCCTTCTTTTATTAGCGCTGTTCTTCATACGGGTAGAGGCTAGAACAAGAGAATGTCGTGTTTCACGCCAGATAGAGGAAAAAAACTGTGTTAAGTCATCCACGGCGGGTACCCCCGACTGTGTAGGTAAGGGTAGAGGAGGCAAAGGTTGGCGGCCATAAACAATGAAAAATGGAGATTTTTTGGTGGCTTCAGAATCTTTGAAATTATAAGAGAACTCCGCCCATGGCAAGAGATCGACCCAGTCGTCTTGTCGGGCCGAAATGAAGTGACGTAGATATTGTCCTAGAACCTGATTGACCCTCTCCACTTGGCCGTTGGATTGGGGGTGGTAAGCCGAGGAAAAATCTAATTTCACTTTTAACTGAGTACAGAGAGCCCTCCAGAATTTTGAAACAAACTGTACTCCCCTGTCGGAGACAATGTGGGAAGGAAGTCCATGAAGCCGAAAAATATGCTTAAAAAAGTTCTTAGCCAACTGGGGAGCGGATGGGAGTCCTGGTAGCGGAACGAAGTGCGCCATCTTTGAAAAACGATCCACAACAACCCAGATCACTGTATTGCCTTGAGATGGAGGAAGATCCGTGATAAAGTCCATAGCGATGTGGGACCAAGGGATTTCAGGAATAGGAAGAGGATGAAGAAGGCCCACCGGTCTTTGGCGAGGGGTTTTATTACGTGCACAGGTGGTACAAGCTTGCACGAATTCTGCCACATCCTTCTCAATGGAGGGCCACCAATAATATCTGGCAATAATTGCGTTAGACTTTTTGATACCAGCATGCCCGGCAAAACGGGAAGCATGACCCCATTTTAATATTTGGAGGCGTCGGCGAACCGGGACATAGGTTTTCCCAGGCGGAGCTTGCACTAGGGAGGCAGGAGCAGAATGAATCAAATGATCAGGGGATATAATGAATTGAGGAGCAGTGTCCACGTCAGTGAAGTCCGAGGAGCGAGACAGAGCATCTGCCCTGATGTTCTTAGAGGCAGGCCGAAAGTGAATGCGGAAATTAAACCGCGCGAAGAATAGTGACCAACGAGCTTGGCGAGGATTCAAGCGCTGAGCAGTCTGTAGATACAAGAGGTTTTTATGGTCGGTAAAAATAGATATGGGGTGAAGCGACCCTTCTAGTAGATGTCTCCACTCTTCAAGAGCTAATTTGATAGCCAGAAGTTCACGATCCCCAATAGAATAATTTCGCTCCGCGGAAGAAAAGGTCCTAGAAAAAAACCCACAAGTATGATTTTTCCCTGATGGAGACCTCTGTGTGAGTACAGCTCCTGCTCCGATGGAAGAAGCGTCAACCTCCAGAGAAAAGGGACGAGAAGGGTCTGGTCTGGAGAGCACCGGGGCCATAGAGAATGTCTTTTTCAATGTTAAAAAGGCTGCCTCCGCCTGTGGAGGCCATGACTTGGGGTTGGCTCCCTTTTTGGTGAGAGCCACAATGGGGGCCACGATAGTGGAAAAATGGGGTATGAATTGACGGTAATAGTTGGCGAAGCCCAGAAATCGTTGAATGGAACGCAGACCAACAGGCCGAGGCCAGTCTAATACCGCTCTCAATTTGCTAGGGTCCATTTGAAGTCCTTGGGCTGAAACAGTATAACCCAAAAAAGGCAGAGCGGTCTGGTGAAAAAGACACTTTTCTAATTTGGCATAAAGATGATGCTGCCGAAGGCGGGATAGTACCAGACGAACGTGCCGGTGATGCTCCTCGAGGGAAGAAGAGAAGATGAGGATATCATCTAAATAGACCACGACACAGGAGTACAACAAGTCCCGGAAGATGTCATTGACGAACTCTTGAAATACGGCAGGAGCATTACAAAGCCCGAAGGGCATCACCAAATACTCGAAATGACCGTCACGGGTATTAAAGGCAGTCTTCCATTCGTCTCCCTTGCGGATGCGGATCAGATTGTAGGCTCCTCGAAGATCTAGTTTGGAAAAGATCCTGGAGCCACGAAGACGGTCGAAGAGTTCTGGGATTAAAGGTAAGTGGGTATCGGTTCTTTACCGTGATCTTGTTAAGACCCCGATAGTCAATACAGGGTCGGAGAGAACCGTCTTTTTTCTGTACAAAAAAAAAGCCTGCCCCAGCGGGAGAAGAGGACTTCCGGATGAAGCCCCTCTGCAGATTTTCTTGTATGTAAGTAGCCATTGCTTGAGTTTCGGGGACGGATAGTGGGTAGATACGGCCGCGAGGAGGAGTGGTTCCAGGCAGGAGATCGATCGGGCAATCATAAGGGCGATGTGGCGGAAGGATCTCAGCTTGCTTCTTACAGAAGACGTCAGCGTAGGCCTGGTAAACTTCGGGTAGGCCCGGTAGAGATGTGGTAGGACGAACGGTTCGAACGGGTAAGGCTTTCAAGCAATTCTTTAGGCAGGTTGTACCCCACGCCTTGATGTCCCCTGTGACCCAGTCTAGGGTAGGATTATGGAGTTGAAGCCAAGGAAGACCCAATAGGATTGGGGAAGTACAATGGGGTAACACAAAGAGTTCCAAGTATTCCTGGTGAAAGAGGCCAATCTTAAGGAGCAAAGGCTTGGTACGGTACTGCACCATACAATTCAGTCTATCTCCATTAACTGAGGCAATAAATAACGGTTTGGCCAAGCGGTTAACTGCTATGTCGTGTTTCTTGATCAGGGAGGCCTCTATGAAATTGCCCGCCGAACCAGAATCCAGGAAGACCGGCAAATTAAGCACAGAGGCAGATGAGAGACAAAGCTGTGCAGGTACGGTAAATCTTGGAGAGGAAGCACACACACCCAGAGACGCCTCTCCCAACGAGTCTAGGTGCGCCCGTTTCCCAGTCGAGAAGGACGAATGGGGCAATCTCTTAGAAAATGATCAGGACTGGCGCAATACAGACAGAGATTTTCATTCCTCCTGCGAGACCTCTCCACGGGGGTTAGGCGAGAACGACCGACTTGCATGGCTTCCACCTCTGGAGATGATGGTACAGACAAAGGTTTCTGAAAGGTAGGGGCCAAACGAAACATCCTCCTGTCGCGTTGGGAATCTCTCTCCAGGCGAAGTTCTTCACGCCTCTCAGCAAAGCGTATGTCAATGCGAGTGACGAGATGTATGAGTTCAGAAAGGGAGTCAGGAATCTCTCGGGCCGCTAGAACATCTTTGATCTTGCTAGAGAGACCTTTCTTAAAACAAGCGCAGAGAGCCTCATTATTCCATGCTAACTCGGAGGCCAAAGTACGGAATCGAATAGCATATTCACCAACAGAAAGATCGCCTTGCGTTAAATTCAATAGAGCGGACTCGGCAGATGAGGCTCGAGCGGGTTCTTCAAAAACCTGACGGAATTCTGTAACAAAGGCCTGGACGGTGAAGGTGAGAGGATCATTACGGTCCCACAAGGGAGTGGCCCAAGCCAAGGCTTTTCCGGAGAGCAGACTAATGATGAAGGCCACTTTAGAGCGTTCGGTGGGGAATTGATCGAACAATAATTCCAGGTGCATAGAGCACTGGGCTAGAAAGCCCCTGCACAACTTCGCGTCCCCCTCATATTTTGCTGGTAAGGAGAGGCGGATTCTGGATGAGGAAGCTGCTGGAGACTGCGGTGGCGGCACCGGTGGCGGTGGAGAAGGCGACTGCTGCTGGGTCAAGAGTTGCTGCATCATAGCGGTAAGCTGATTAATCTGCCGGGACTGCAAAGCCACCAGCGCTGGGAGTTCGGAAGTCTCCGGCAAGGGCACCTCAGCGGGATCCATGGCCGGATCTTACTGTTACGCACCGGGTGCGAAGAAGTGGACCCGCAGGGTCTGCAGAACTGTTTGGCAGATACCGCGTCAGGGGAGCGGAGTCTAAGGAGCCACTGGTTTTCACCAGAGCCCACCGCAAGGCGGGATGGTCTTGTGCGGCAGGTGACTCCCAGGTCGCTACCCCCCAACAGCGGCACAGTTCCACAAACTGCTGAGGTGACGTGCAGTAGAGACAAACAGTGGTTGAAGGAGAAGGCCGAGGTCAGGACTGGCAGCGCGGGTTCAATAGCGGAGAAACAAGCCGAGGTCGGGACGGGCAGCACAGGTTCGAAGGTCAATGGGAGAGCCGAGGTCATACACGAGGAATCAAGCAATACAGAGTCTGTCATTCACGGAAGAACACCGAAGATCCGGCACAGGAAGGAAGGCAGGGTTCAATTTATGGGAAGAGCCGAAAAGGGATTGGATGGCTAGAAACCAATAATCAGGACCTTGGCCCTTTAAATCTATGAAGGTTGACACGCGCGCCCCCTAGTGGCCGGGGACGTGCGCGCAGGGAAGGCGGAACTGCAGCAGAAGGAGGAAGCCGGCGGCCATGCCGGTCAGAGGAGGAAGCGCGGGGACCAGGTAAGGGGACAACGCAGCCCGGGGGGCCAGCAGCGGACGCCCAGATGGCGGTAGAGCGGGGAGCGCTGCAGGAAGGGGACGCAGCGCTCGCCCGAGGAGAGGCACGGAGGGAGGCGCTGCGCGGGGAAGGCGCAGCGCTCGCCCTAACACTCCTGCTCTATGTATATCTGTGTTTGCTCTAGGTTTGTCTGTTGTGGCTGTTTATGTTCTGACGATACCGGTAAGAAGCCAGGATGGCGCTGAAAAATCTTCACATGTTTTGCTGAGTGCCTTTTCCAGTTCCTGGAGATTCTTGATTCATTGTTCTAACTGTTGGTTGTTTTGGTTGTCCAACTATGCTCATATATGCCTTCCCTTCACCCTTACTTTGGACTTTCAACAACCTTTGCTCCAGATCTTGACTTTGATGCCCACAACACAGCCAGGAAATGATGCTTATCTGCCCAGACCTCTGTTCCTCAGTTGCCTACCTGGGGCTTCTCTGATGAAGACAAGGGTTCTGGGCAGTAGCCCCCAATGTCTGTTCCTTATAGCAGCGAGACCCTGGTTACCTGCAATCAGTACTCTACCTCTTACTATCTAACAGAGAGTGGCCTAGTACTGTACCTTTATTTTTTAAACATCCTTGTTATATTACAGATCCAGATGCAGCAGCCAACAATTCAATGGAGTCCATCCAGACTAATGTTGTGTTTATATTGAGAACTTCAACCTTTTCTTAATGCAGAAAGTTTTGAGAGCTGTTGCTGATCCAAACAATTCTTCAAGGATAGACATAAATCATCTTCTTTCACAAATATGTGACTCGTGTTTATTGTTCATCTTGGCAGTGGTATTCAAAACACTAGTCCTGACATATGTATCCTTACAGAAACACCAATTGCCCCAAAAATATCTCAGGACACATTTTTTTCTCCACCAGGCTATGTTAAAATCTATATGCATGTAGGAATCCTCTATAAATATTTCTCAGAATATGTGACCAGCCACATTTTGTGAAAGCTTTCGACACATAAATGTATACGTTAGATTAGGAGTTAGGAGTTCTCGCTATTTTCCTAATGACATTTTCAAAACCTCTAATTAATCACCAGGGTGACGTTATGTTTTGAATATGTTCTTTTTATAATTACAGTTCAAATATTACATGTCAGTGTTAAACCACCTTTCCTATATATCAAAGTGAAAAGAAAAAGTTTGCAGGTTTAAAAAAAAGCATTTAAAGTTGTGTTATTTCAATGTGTTTGGATAAGTATTGGAGGATTTAAAACAAAACAGTCACAAAAGGAGTTAACACTCTAAATTAAAGATGTGTTAAAATATCATCATCATTAACATAGTCAGCACGTGATTTTCTAGGTATTTGATGCAGGGTGGAAAATTATATATATTTCTAGATAATTATATTCTGCTCATAATATGTCAAATAAGTTAGGGCAATACAGTTTTCAGCAAATTTGCTGGCAAATCTCGTTTTACCAGCTTCAACAAAAACATACATTCTAAATACAGTTTTAGGAAATTGAAGGCTGTTTGATGAACCAGTTCGTTTACACTGATGATTTAAAAAATGAAGTTGTTAAAGGGCCATTTAGCGTAGATTCTATAGACGCTGTGAAGTGCTGGGGGATATGTGCTGGCTCTTTAGAAAGCTTATTAATCTAGGGTAGGTTTTGTATACAAGGTTATAATGAGATTTGTTAATTTTGGCAACTTATTCTAGGCCCAATAAATATATACCTTATTTTTTTAAATTAACCCTTAACTGCCAGCCCACCTAGAGATTTTGTCACCCTCTGTTGCCAGGCCATTTTTTAATATTTTGCAGTATACATGTTCAACTGTAATTTTTGAAGTGATTGCCCAGGAAAAAATATATATATATTTTTTCAGGGCTTTAAAATAGAATGTCTTGTTTGTCATTTTTTTAGCGTATTGTGAAATGTGTGCCAAAACATTTTAAAAGAGTCTATTTTTTACAATTTGTAAAACAAAATGTAAGTTTAAAAAAAAACATATTGTAGTTTTTCAAGAGAAATAACCCTTTTATTTAAAATACCCCCCAGAAAAGTACACACCTCTAGCTATCTAGGCGTACCAGGCTTGTTGATGTAGCCATAGTTTTCTGGAAATAAATGGAAGTATGAATTCTTTGGTTGCACAGGTTTCCCTAAAACTTTATCCACATTTTCCATAAGAAAAAATATGCAAATGAGAAAAAAGAAGTTAAATCTGAAAAAACAAGGTCCTCTTAACAGAATAATACCCAACATGCATAGCTACTTTCAAGAGATGGCGTGTGCGTAAGGGTAATTTTACTTGAAAATTTCAGCTTTTCAGCTACTGTCATAGGCTCAATTTAGTGCAATGTATTTTAGTATTTAAGGCTAACATATATGTTATGACTTGGCTATAATACATCTGTAATCATGTTTATTATTACCTTTACTTTTGGAAATAACCACACAATACCATAACTCTTATTTAAACCTAATATTTTAATTAAATAAACAGCTAAGCATAGAGCTAGTGAGGTGTTTGAGTCCTCTTTAACGTCCAGATGAAATTCAATCTATAAATGGTGAAGGCAGATTCCAAATCCGCAATAAAATTCAATCAATCAAATTCATAACTGTCACGGACCGGGTGTGGCGGCACAGGTGTGGATCCGCTGTGACCGTGTTACTGATAGCGAGTGCCGCGTCAGGGGAGCGGAGTCTAAGATGCCACAGGTATTCACCAGAGCCCGCCGCAAAGCAGGTTGGTCTTGCAGCGGCGAGTGACCCCCAGGTTGCTACCCCCCAACAAGCGGCTCAGCCACACAGTCAGCCGAGGTAATGCCTGGTACAAAGGAGGCAGGCAAAAGGTGATGTAAAAGTTCAAGCAGAGGTCATGGCTGGCAGCACAGGTTCAGAGTCGGGGACAAGCAAAGGTCGGTACACGGGTGAGCAATACTGAAAACAACAGACTTTCTGCATACAAAGGAAGACCACGATCCGGCACTGATGGAAAAGGAAGTGCCCCTTAAATCGGGGAAGTGGATGCAGGATTAGAAGACCAGGCACCAATCAGTGGTGTACAGGCCCTTTAAATTTTAGGAATCTGGCGCGCGCGCCCTCTAGTGTACGGGGGCGTGCGTGCACCGAACCATGTGAGGAAGCAGCACGAGGAGGAGGAAGACGGCTGGGAGCAGGATCTCTTTCACCGTGAAAACATCCGCGGTACAAGAAATTGGAGCGGGCTCCAGGATTTTCAGAGAAAAATGATTGCAAATTTCTGGCTTTAACCCTTCTAGTGCCAGCTATGTGAATCTCGCGTAGCTGCCTCTCCAACCGTTAAGTGCCAGCTACGTGAGACTCACGTAGCTGACTTTAGAGCCCCATAAAACACAAAAATACAGACTTACCTGGCCCCTTCGTTTGAAAGTGCCAGCGATTCTCTTCAAGTATCACCTGTTCGATTTCTGCCCTTGGGCCTCTGATCTTCAGGAGGGGGCCCGGAATAGCCCCCCCCCCGCTTCCGCCACGACATCTGAAAGAAAAAAAAAAAAATTAAAAATGACACAAACTCACCTGACAGTCCGATCGCTTCTCCGATGTCTTCTCTTCACCAGTGGGGGCTCCGATCCCCACCTGGACTTACCACGCTTTGGGTGAGGACCCAGCAACGGGCCCTCACCATCCTCTTCAACCGGTGCTACCCCCGCCCCTAGCCCCGCCCACTTGCGGGAGGAGCGGGATGACGTCATCCCGCTCCTCGTATACCGGCACCGGGATCCGATCTGTCACTTGTCGGTAGCGATCGGAGCAGGGAGGGTGGGAGGCTCTGATCTCCCTGCCTCCCACCCTCCCTGCTCCGATCAATACCGACAAGTGTCATCTGCAGCGGCGCGGGACACTGGATGGGAGGTAAGTATGGGAGGTAAGTATAAGTGAAAAAAATAATAAAATATTTTTTGTCTGGTGTTTTTTTTCTTTTAACTATATGTGAACTGGTAAGGGGTCCATGAGACCCCTTATATCAGTTCACAAGGCTCTGGGGCTGGCAATCACCTGCGGCTAGCGTGTGACTTTCCATAACCCCCAGCCCCCCCATTACCTGCCTCCCCAGTGACCGGGGGGGGCAGAAGGGCCCGGGCCACTTAGTGGCTATGTGGGCTAGTAGCCTGCAGGGCCAGGGGCCCCTGCGCCCTGTTCTAGAAGCCCCCATAGCTGGTCCGGGTCGGTAATGCTGGGTAACGGGGACCCTACGTCATTTTTTGGGGGGAGGGGGACCCTATGTCATTTTTTTTTTACATTAACCCCTTACAACTATGCAATCATATTGCATAGTTGTATCCTATCTGAAATCTCCTAAACTGCTGTTTCAGTTTGGGGGAGTCTCCTGGGCAGGAAAGGGTGTCTACCAATACATATGTGGTACCGTTGTAACCGGGAGAAATAGGGCTTTCACACGCAATAAGATTTTATTAACAAACTTACATTTTTATTACAAAAAAATACTACAAATTGTAAAAAATAGATTTTTTTAATTAATTAATGAGAGCCACAATAGGCGCAACTATAATCAAAAAGTGGGGAATAAACTGGCGAAGCCCAAAAAGCGTTGGATAGCCGAGACAGGACTTGCCGGATGTGGCGGTAATGTTCTTCAGGAATAGAAGAGAAGATGAGTATGTCATCCAGATACACTACCACGCAGGAGTAAAGCAAGTCCCGGAATATGTCGTTCACGTATTCCTGGAATACGTCGGGTGCATTGCAAAGTCCATATGGTATCACTAGGTATTCAAAGTGGCCATCGCGGGTGTTAAAGGCTTCCACTCATGGCCCTCACGTATACATATCAGATTATAGGCCCCTCTCAGGTCGAGTTTAGTGAAGATCCTGGCACCACGAAGTCGATCAAATAATTCAGAAATCAAAGGTAAAGGGTAACGATTTTTGACGGTAATCTTGTTGAGGCCACGGTAGTCAATGCAGGGGTGAAGAGAGCCATCTTTCTTGGCCACAAAGAAGAAGCCTGCGCCTGCAGGAGAGGAAGATTTCCATATGAAGCCTCTTTGGAGATTCTCCTGTATATACTCTGACATAGCCTGAGTTTCAGGAGCTGAGAGAGGATAGATTCTGCCACGAGGTGGAGTGGTACCCGGCAAGAGGTCGATAGGACAATCATAAGATCGATGAGGCGGAAGTACCTCCGCTTGCTTTTTGCAGAAAACATCTGAGAAGACCTGATAAATCGCAGACAGGCCAGGAAGTGGAGCAGAGGCAGGAACAGGTCTGGCCAGAACGGACTTCAAACACCTCTTGTAGCAGCCTGCACCCCAACTCTTGATATCGCCGGTATTCCAGTCAAGAGTGGGGTCGTGACGTTGAAGCCAGGGTAAGCCGAGGAGAATCTGAGAGGTACAATGAGGGAGCAGGTAGAACTCAATATTCTCTTGGTGAAAAAGTCCAATCTTTAAAAGGAGGGGTACTGTGCGATGACGCACGATGCAATCAAGCCTGTCACCATTAACCGAAGCGATGAATAGAGGCCTTGCGAGGCAATTCACGGAGATGTTATATTTATTAATCAAGGAGGCCTCAATAAAGTTTCCTGCTGAGCCAGAATCCACAAAGGCAGTCAGGTTCAAGGAGATGGTAGCTGCAACGGTGAGTAGCACAGGAGCCGTAAGCCGTGGAGAGGTGGCACAGACACCTAGGGATGCCTCTCCCACATTCACTAGGTACGCCCGTTTCCCTGTTGCGGCGGGCAAATAGGAAAGTCTTTCAGGAAGTGGTCCGAGCCAGCACAATACAAACAAAGATTCTCATTCCTCCTGCGAGTTCTCTCCAGCTGGGTTAAGCGGAATCATTCCACCTGCATGGCCTCCTCACTGGAGGGCGCATGTGCGGTCATAGGATTTTGAAACACAGGAGCCAAACGGGATGCCCCCCTAGGGCGCTTAGAGTCTCTTTCCAGGCAGAGTTCCTCACGTCTTTCGGAAAAAGGCCAAATGGATGAGATCAGTTAAAGATGAAGGCAAATCACGTGCGGCTAGAGCATCTTTAATATTGCTAGACAGTCCCTTCTTGAAGGAGGCACATAAGGCCTCATTATTCCAAGACAGTTCAGATGCCAGGGTACGGAACTGAATGGCGTATTCACCAACGGACAGGTTACCCTGAACCAAGTTCAACAGGGCCGTCTCTGCAGACGAGGCCCAGGCTGGTTCCTCGAAGAACTGGCGAAACTCGGAGACAAAAGCGAGTATATTGGAAGTGACTGGGTCCTCGCGATCCCATAATGGGGTAGCCCAGGCCAGAGCTTTTCCTGAGAGCAGACTAATAACAAAGGCCACCTTAGCACGTTCAGTGGGAAATTGGTCTGCCAACATTTCCAAATGCATAGAACACTGGGTAAGGAAGCCTCGGCATAACTTGAGGCTGTGGCGGCAATACTGGGGCGGCTGGTGGCAATTGCTGTTGCTGAATCGATAAGAGCTGCTGAACCATGGCGGAGAGCTGGTTAATTTGGCGAGACTGCATAGCCACTATTGCAGGTAATTCAGTGGCATCAGGCAGTGGCACCTCAGCGGGATCCATGGCTGGATCACGGACCAGGTGTGGCGGCACAGCTGTGGATCCGCTTTGACCGTGTTACTGATAGCGAGTGGAGCGGAGTCTAAGAGGCCACCGGTATTCACCAATGTAATATGTTTATAAGTGAGGGCAAACTCACCCTGCTGGATCGCCTGTAAACTTTTTTATAGAGTGAGGGCTTTATTTGTAAAGTGGTGAGAGAGGGGCGGTCTGAGATTTATAAATATATCTGAGCCCCTGTATAGAATATATATGAGCCCTTGGTTTTGATAATGACTGTTTGCATTGAGGGGCAATGAAAGGGCTGCTAATAATAGTAACATCTACAGCCTTCGGGAGTGAGCTGGTTAATAACTGACAACTGGTGTTTGCTGCGGAGAGCTGTATGCGGCCAGCGATGGTTTGGTGGATCCGCTAGCGAGGTCTGCTTTTATTGTCAGACGTAGCGCTCTCTGATCGGATGGAGGGGGACCTGTTGCAGAGGTCCCCGCCCACTTTTTCGGGCATATAAAGGAAGTGTTACCTCCGCGCCGGCTCACCTGGTTAAAGTCGCACGAGGCGACGAAACGCGTTGGGAGCCGGCGGAACACATTTTCACCTCTTGAACTCGGAGGTGATCAAGCAGCGTGAGTTGGCCTGAGGCCATATGGATATGCATCTTTTACTTGTTTTTATGTGAGTGTTTTATTGGTGCAATAATTAAAAAGCATCGTTTTAAAAGCAATGTTGCACTATGGATCTATTATCTTTTACCTTTCATGCTTGATCTGAGGGGACTATACATTGTCTGACCCATGGAGACCACTTGACATTTGTGGGGATTCAAATTTGAGACCCAATATATATGCCTGCATTCAATTACCATCTGGTAAGAGCATTTGGTTGGTGGTGGAATCACAGGATTTGTACCTACATGGTGGTTATGAATTTTATTGCGGATTTGGAATCTGCCTTCACCATTTATAGATTGAATTTCATCTGGATGTTAAAGAGGACTCAAACACCTCACTAGCTCTGTGCTTAGCTGTTTATTTGTTTGTATTTTAGCTTAATAGTGAGATTTAAGTTTGCACGTGGAGCTTGTATTCTAAGTGTTTAGGATTCTTGGAATATTCAAGATATTTAAAATTATTTTTAAAGTTATTGTTATATTAAGATTTTGGAGCGCGGTATTTTCACTTGTTATTTTTACTAATATTTTAATTGTCAAATTATTTATTTCATATTATTTCTTATTTTGGGGGTTTAAATAATTGAAATAAATCCCTTTTTACAAAAAATAATGTTAAATACGTTTAAAAAATAAAAACTGTAAAATCAGGAGAATTACATATATTACAAAAAAGTTGCTATAATCACGGAGCGCATTACAGTGAGGATTCATCAATCTCTCATCATGTTATTCATCATAAGGCTCAAATTTCTCCAAGTATGGTAAAAAAAACACACCAAAAGCACCATTCTCATCTGCAAAAAGATGGAAGAAATTATAATACCAATTTAAGGTCAATCTTGGTTCCTGAATCATGCGATTGCAAATGCATTTCTGAAAATTATCACACGAATCAAAAATTAAAACGATTACACTCACTTGTGCTAGGGCTTGTGCGCAAATTTACGCATAAAAATGACTCACATAAAAAGGTGCCTGCTGAATTGAGCGAGGAACGAAAAGTCTCACACAACACTGCATCGAGCCTATAGTGAAGGGACAAGCAATTTTACACAAGGAAGGCAATCAACATGGGCCCTGCTTCTCTGCATGTGCACATTGAGCATTTAGCACGTCATGTGCATTCCTGCCAGGTGAAATCTATTGCTCCTGAAGACCGCTGCCACCATGAGAAAAAAAGTTAGTATTTTAGTGAGCACTAGATTCTGCTTGTAATATATATATATATTGGGCACAAAATCTGATTGAGGCCCCAAGTACAGTATTTTTTTTTCTTTGAAATAATAATAAATAATTGTCTGGCACCCCCCTAATAACTGGAACATCAGATCGAGTCCATTGTGCCACTCTTGTGCGGCTGTGTGGTGCTCAGGAACTCCTGCTTTGCCATTCTGGGTGGGGGGTAGTGTAGTCGCCCAGCTGGTCCGGCAGAGAACAGTTCCCTGCATTGAGCTGCCAGCGGCTGTGCTTGGTGGCTTATGTGCAGTGAGTGGCCACCGATTAACAGCTCTAAACCCAGCCATCTTTGCTGCTATATGTGGTGGCTTTGGCTGCAGGTTTGCAAAAACAAAAAACGGCTTGCCCAGACACACAGCCACCCATAGCTTTGTTGCCGACTTCGTGGCCCCTCAGACCAAAGACTGAAAAGCCTCCTGGACTAAACCATAACCCAAAAGGTTGGTGGAGGCCCCCTTTGCAAGGCAAGTGGTGTAGGCTCTGGGGCATGCGCCCCTTGCGCCCTCCTCATAATCCGGCCCTGCTGATGGCTTACAGGGAAAGTAGTTAAAGGGCCAATTAGCGTAGATTGGTATATATCGTTCTATTGAAGCTCACCTCACCCCCTATGAAGCTGATTGTTTCTGGTCCACTATATATTCTGGTATCTCTGAGGAAGCTTGCAAAAGCGGAACGCGTGAGATTGTTGGATTGGCACAGACCCCCGGTTATTGTAGAGATGGCCATAAAGGGACAGTAATTATACTTTTTGCTTTTTCCTTTGTTTGCTTGATACACTCCTTGTTCTTATGTGCAAGCCATCTTATACCACCAAGACTGATTGAAGGTGGTAATATCACAGCACGCACTTTATATAGAGTTAGTCTATAGATCATGGGTGAATTTTTATAGTCTATTCATAGTTCACAGCATTTATTAGGATTTTTTATCACATATGTACAAGATTTATTTATATATTGATTGCAATTTAAATTAGCACAAGCACTTCTGGTCTGTATATATGACTTTTTCATCTTGGTAAATTATTTGTATATTTATAGGTTATTAAGGATTATTATTGATAGGATTTTTATTTACAACTATTATGTTGTTCTGTCTGGTTTAGTACTGTACCCGTGGCTTAGAGATATAGGATGGTCTTAGGAGCCTGTTTTAATATTGTCTGTACATGTTTTTTAATGAGTTCCTTTTCTTTTTGGAACCTTAATAAATTATTAATATCTATAAATAAGCTGTGCCCGTCTACTTGGGTTTTATGTGCCTATTGTCTATATGTGTTTCTGGTTCACTAGGTAATAATTTGACTTCAGCTCTCTAGATCTTCCAACACGGGCTCCTACTGTCATGCGTGGGAGTGTGCATTATCACCCAAGGATGATTATTTCTCAATGGCTTCAGATGGAGGTAAGTAAGGATATGGCCATGCATGTGCCATGGGATTGCCAGCAATGTGTATATACCGAACAAACATGGGGGTTTCACACAGTGAGACATCTCAAATTGGACTGTCCCAGGGATGGGGAAATCCTCCTGGCAGTCTTTTTCTAGATTGAGGCCAATGAAGCCGATCAAACTAAAGTCCTTTTTTTTGCTTTGAGCTAGGGCATATTCATTTTATTGTAATCCCCTGTGAAAGAAAAGGCCAGTTGCAAATATTTATCATGTACACTGTAAAATATGGCAGCAGCTAACATGCCTGTGTCAGTGGTGAATAATGAAGAGCAAATGTATCACTGACAGTAGCTTGCTTCATCTTTTCATCACCACCCTGATCTTCATAGTGTCATCATAATAAATATCTCTCCTGCAGATTTGTAAACATCAGGGATATGTTATGTAATCCATAATAAAATGGTGATTAAAGTCTGGCAGGAATAATGTACAGTTACGGTGCCTCCTATAGTCGATTTGTAAGGTCACTGAAACATAATTAATTAGACCGTTTGTAGGTAACAAAGTCACTATTCATGCCTATAACCAAAAAAACAACAACAACAAAAAAAAACAAAGAAGGAAATGTCTTACCTTAATGCTTCAGGCTCCTAAGAAATAATTAACTGCTCAGTAATGCATTTTTTACAACATGCTGCCAGTGTGTTTTACGACTCTGTCCACAGCTTGCTGGGACAATAAAGGTTTGCTTGTTGTGTTGAGATTTGCACTCACCATGGGCTTACTTGCTTCAAGCTCTTTCCTCACAGAAAGGGTCACATTCTTCAGAGGGGGCCATTGTGTTTGCCCCCAACAAGTGGCTTTTTTCTGTCCATTACCGTTCCACAATAGCAAGCGCTGTCTGCACTGCTAGCTGTGTGTCTGCTTCATGGCAGCCATTAGGAATTTCTGGGCCCCGTCCAACAACATCCTATGCTATTCTGTACATCCCCCCGGATACCCTCATACCACTGAAGGCAACCTGTGTACATGACAATAAAATGTATACTTACCTCAGTTATCTCCCAAAAAAGAGGTCCAGCAAACCTGCTCCAAAGAGGGCAGCCTGCTTTGGAATGCCCCGCAGTGTAAAACATAATAGAAAGCCTGAAAAGAGATTAAAATACTCACCTAATATGTCCCAGTGGCAGCTGTAAAAGAACAATAAGAGGAGAGCAGGGATGCCACTTTCCCCTTGATAAAGCGACGAATGGCATCACACTAATAATGGTATTTATTAATGAATGACCAACAACGGTAAGACAGAGATCTGCTCTCTATACATTCTATCCATTATAGAAAGCAATATAATGCGGAGACTGATTTACTACTAGCGCCATGTATTGCCAGATGAGCGTCTGTATAGCGGCGCTTAGAGCGACCACTAGTAGCCGCTGTAAGTGGGTATCGGGCAATGTAAGCTAGCTCAGTGGTCGCTGTAGTAGCTTGGCCGGCATAGATGAATATGATGTGTGTTGGATGCTCTAACAACAGTATAATACTGCAGCGAGCGATAGGTAGCGTCAGCTCATTGCGTCCGGCACTCGGCACACACACACACTCTAAAGCTGGGCGCTAAAGTCTGTTTTTGAACACATATACACCGGTAACAAAGCGAAAACCCATGGAATGACATTGTTTTAACACTGGGACAATAACACTTTAGTGCCAGACCTTTAAATACAATTCTGCATAAAAATATAAAAAGTCAAGAAAATGTATAAAAGTGTTTGTTTGCAGCCAGGAGAGGTCACACAATGGTTTGAACAAAAAAAACTCTATTTTTACACAACCAAATGAAAGCCCATTGAAATGTATGGGAGAGCGACGTTGAGCAAAAGGTAATATGTGGCACTAGATCACCGGCACTATACGCTGAGCCGCCTCTAGTAATGCATGTGATGCTACACGGCGCTTTTAGAGGCGCTCACCAGATTCCCTTTCTTAAATGTGGTTCCTCGTACAGCACCAAGCATTTACTAGACGCTATCTGCTGCTACGAAGCACTACCTGGCGCTATCCTTTCTAAAATAACCCCCTTAAATTAACCCTATACTCATTTATGTGGTCACCAGTGGCACACCCAGGATTTTGTCCTGGCAGAAGGGGGTCCAGTTGGGTGGGGGGCGTTGCCTGGAAGAGACACCTCAGGAGAAGTATCCCTTATACTTTTGAAGATGAGAAGTGGGGGGAGAGGGTAATGCACGGACAAAGTGCGCACCTTGTGCTTTTTCAACCAAAACAACCCTTTACATTTGGAATACCTCACACAAAACATATATTCCCTGAACATACACAATTTAAGCTTTCTAGGTGTAGCCAGCTTACTGTAGTGACTTCATCTTTCTGGAAGTCATCCCTCAAATATTTCTTAGGTACAGTGCACACAGCTCAGTATTGGGGAGTGCTTCAATCTAACTGCCATAATGTGACAGCTTAATTGTAACTGAATTAATTAGCATATAGCTGCCATTTGGAGATTGTACTGTTAGTTTTGTTATAAATATTGGGAAAAGGCTTTAGTAAAAAAAAGAATCACAGGCTGTTTTGGGGCACTGGGCTGGGGTTAGAAGGTGAAACATATATTTCCTTTCTGGGTATAGGATCACTCAAAGGGGGCTGTGCAAGAAAATGCCTATACTGTCCTGTGAGCTGAAACATACCTGATTCAGAGTCTTGGGCCCACTCAGTGTGTACTGTATGTGCCTGGGGAGCTTCCTTAGGGGCTAATCCACCACCCTGAAGTGAATTTGGGGATGATAATTCATCCTCCACCCCATTACAGTGTCTGTTGTGTGCAGCTCCATATACTGGGACAGAGGTGGCATGCAAGCCCTGGCTTGGCAGTTGATTCAAGAGGGGGGCAAAACCCGCTTTACACTTGTCATCTCAATTTGTGACACTGTGTGTGTGTGTGTGTGTGTGTGTGTGTGTGTGTGTGTGTGAAACCCCCTGGTTCAGTCAGTAGCTCACCTTGATTCCCATTCCCCCGATGCATGTGCGGGCTCTCCTCCAATTCACATTGATTAGAATGCTGAATCAAAGAATTACTGGGCCAACCATGCTGGCCTCTCTCCCGCTGCACACATTTGCTGCCATCCATTTATTCATGCCTGGCATGGCTGCACACGGGGGATGGAGGGAGTGCCAGTTTTAAAGGGGGGTTACAGCAATCCTGGGGGTTTCACACAAATCTGGAGGAGGAGAGGACTTTGACCCATTTCTAGAGTCTTTTAGACTCTAGAGCCAGGTTCAATGCATTTTAGTTTACTTTAAGTAGCATTTTATTTACAAGCATATGTGGTGTACAACGAATTTCCCCCTCTTCCTGTTGTTTGGAGTATTTTTGAAGATATTTGCTAATTGTATAGGAACTGTCATCTAAATCTGAGATTTAACTTTTTGGCCAGGAGAACAGTTTAAAGCTGGTCACTCAATGACCAGACAGATGCATTTGGAATAGTTTGAAGTGCCGCCTGTGTTCCTATCCTGAGGGTTTAGGACGCTAAGACTGCGCGTATGCGCAAACAGGACCACTTTTATGTGTGGTGGTCGGAATGTATGTGGGCGCAGAGGTCTAGCATATGTGCAAAGGCAGGCGTATGCACCACTGTGCTGCAGGGGAACGCTTACCACCTTCCTGTATAAAATGGCTGTGTTATCAGCTTGCTTGATACCTGTGACTTGCGACCTTGTGTTTTCCTGATGATCTGCCAACCCATTGTGACCCTGCTTGAACTCTGACTACACTTCTGATCCACCTGCTTTGACTCCGGCTTCCATTGGCTCCGCTACTTCACTTTTGACCCCGACCTTGGCTTGAACCTTGACCTTGCTTCTTTGCCGGTGACCCCGACTATGGATTTGTCTGGTCCTAAGGTATCTTGCTTTTGTGGCTTCCTTTTTCTTGGGGAACCCTGGTTGTGCCTGCAACACAGTCTAACCCTCATTGTAGCAAGCAACAGTAAAAACCAGGCCTGCCAGTAGACTCCTGTCCCTGAGAGGAGGATGTCTCACACCTGAAGCTACTCCTGTTTGGCTGCACCCCACTGCTGACTAGAGACTGTTTCCTGGCAGCCCTAAAAAGCCCATCATAGGCCTAGGCAAAAAGTGGGATATTTGGCAGTCAAGAGACTCTTGGCCTTATTGGTTGGAGAAGGGATTATGAGATACTGGCCTAAGAAAGTCACAATGATCTGGTCCTGGCCCAACTCCAGATTGGTTGGCTGTTTTTGAAACTGCAGCACCATTTATAAGAGGGTTTTATTCAGGCCAATCAGAGGAACGGGTCAACACTAAAAGAGAGTAAACTTGACTGTAGGCTCATTTAATGCTCTTATATGACTCAACTGTATGTTTGTCACTATGGGTTTACTTCATGGTTAGTTAAAAGCTCAAATAAATATTTATCTTCTTATACTAAACCAAATACATTGCTAGGTACTTTCCAAGCTTTTTTGTTCCTCAGCTGTAAGTGAAAATGCCTACTATCAGGAAGATTTAGGAGAAGTCTCTCCACAATATTTTCCAGAAGTCTCTACAAGAAGAATCAAGCCCAAGAAAGGTAAAGGAAATAAGGTATCACATCTTTAGAAGTGCAACCCGTTATTTTTTTTACAGCAGGCAATACCAGAAGTCCTTAGAAATAGAGCATGTGATATATTTACTAAAAAAATATATTTTTGTTAAGTTTAAAGTGGACCAACACCCAGGATTTTGACTATCCTGGGTGTTGGTCCACTTAGGTGGGGCACCCCGATCGGGGGTGCCCCGCTGTGTGAAACCCCCCCGATCGCCGCAAAAACTCACCTCTCCCCGCTCCCACGTGACCTCGTCCGGCCAATGACAGCGCTCAGAGCAGCTCTGGTATGCGCGTCCAAAGCCGCTTGGACGCGCATACCAGAGCGCTGTCATTGGCTGCGTCTCTCGTCAATCTAACCCCTTTAAAGTGGACCAACACCCAGGGGGGATCGGCCCGGGAATCTATAAGATTCCCGGACCGATCAGATCCCTCCCCGCGGGGCATCCGAAATCGAGATGTCCCGCGGGGAGGAACCCCCCAGGAGGCCCACAATCCTTACCTTACCGGCGATCCAACGGTGCATGCGCGAGACGCGGCCGCGTCTCTCGCTTCCCTCTAACAGGAAGCGCGCCTGCGCCGGCCATTCACAAAACGGCCGGCGCGGGAGCGCGCCCTGCTAGAGGGAAGCGAGAGACGCGGCCGCGTCTCGCGCATGCACCGTTGGATCGCCGGTAAGGTAAGGATTGTGGGCCTCCTGGGGGGTTCCTCCCCGCGGGACATCTCGATTTCGGATGCCCCGCGGGGAGGGATCTGATCGGTCCGGGAATCTTATAGATTCCCGGGCCGATCCCCCCTGGGTGTTGGTCCACTTTAAAGGGGTTAGATTGAGGCATATGTGTTCGATGTAAAAGCTGACACCAGGTCATACAGTAGGTCTTCAATAATACTCGGCTCTGACCCATAGACCTGAACATGCTGTAGGAGCACATAGCATCATGTAGTTTCACACCTACTTTTGTACTGTAACTTGTCTAATGCCAGAAGAACGGTAGAAAGTCAATTGAAAGAAAGGCCTCAGGTTATGACTTCTCCAGCCCTGTGTGTGTTCCAGACCCAGAAGCAACATATGACAGGTGTATGAAAAATAGAAAAACAGGACTGAACACGATCTTCTGACACCAGCTTGGCTAGAAATAAAAAGAAACAGTCAATTGTCCCTCCAGCACTTACAGGAACATTTACTCGCCTGTGAATTTCAAACTGCTGCTGCTGACAGCAAATCCTGTCCTTGACTCATTTATCAAGGTCTGTTCTGGGAATATGTCCAATGTATTTCTGTAGTGTCTTCATATATTACACTGGGCATTTTAAAGTACACACGGCCACTTACACGTGTGTCCAGTAGAGAAACTCACCATCCAATGTTCTTACAAAGACACACAATGGGATTGATGTAGCCAGAACTCACAGGGCCAGCTTCAGGGTTTCACTTACAGTGGCCACTGTTAGTCTTAGTGGGCTCCTTGGTGTACAATTCCTGACACATGCTGCAGCAAAGCTGCATGTAAGGTAGATAGGGCCAAATATTTGACCTACTTATCAAATAGGTGAGAATTCTGCAACAGTTAGGGTCTATTGAATTAAATGTTTCACCAGAAGCCAGAATGTCCATTAGGGAAACATCTAAGACGAATATTGTCTTTCTCTGTCCACCCCCCCCCCCCCCTTTTTCCAATCTCTTAATTTGTTTTTTCATTATGTTGTGGCACTTTGTTTTAGGCAGAATGATATATGTTTACATTACCCACTACAACAATAGCCTAATTTGTTTTCTAATATATATATATATATATATATATATATATATATTTTTTTTTTTTTTTTTGTTTTTTTTTCTTTCATTAGGTGTCTGTTTGGATATCTACTGGGAAATGTTTTTTCTTGGTTTCTGTATCTCTGAATTACTTTTTTTTCTGCTGCCTAACGTTGTAAATAATTATTCAAAATCTAAAATCTGTTCCCTTGTAAATAAGTAGTGTGGGGGGGGGGGGGGGGCATTTCTGTAAGGCCTGTCGAAGCCAGGGATGCCACTTTGTATCTTTATGTGCCTTTCTTTGCCTTCACTTAAATGGGAAGCAGGCTCGTGCATGGAGCCGAGGGATCCCGCATAGAAACTAAATAGCTGGTAGGAAGGTACGTTAAAAAACTGTGTTAGATTCCTCCAACGCATTGTGCCCTGTGTAGCTTCCTCAGGGGGGATTCGATTCCAGCTAGTTCTTATACCTTAGCCTCTAGGAGTAATTTCAATTACAGAGGAAAATTGTCTTGTGAGTTAAAGTATATTGATGCTTGGTGGTCTTTCTATTGCAAAGGGGAGATGGGCCAGATGCCCCTAATTCTGTATGTTTAGCCCACATTCATTTAGATACTCAAAATACTCTGTCCCTCGCTTTTTGCTTCGAGAATTAGCTCTGCATTGCCTCTAGTGACCAGGAGTGTGCACTTCAGGCAAGGCAAGCTCAACTTTTCAACTTTTGGGCCACAGGTTGTGTATCCCTGCTTTAGACGTATATGACTTTCTGATAGGAAGGAGTCACGGCCCGCCGTCCTAGCCTTTAAAGGTGGCACAAAGTTAATTAGTGAGGCGAGAGCTGGGTCTTTTCTTCTCCTCCTTGGGCCTAGCTTCTCCCATAATTAAAGATTATTGTCATATTTATTGTATTTCTTTGTGGTGGCTAGTACATAGCCACCTTTTAACTGTTAAATACAATTAAAGAATCGTTTTTATTTGAATGACTTAATGAACAATACATATATTTGTCATTTTCATTAAATTAAACTTACTCACCTTACCCTGTAAACACCTGATCCAGCTCAGCAGTGGCTCTTCTGCCCTTTTCACACGCTCCCCCACTTCTTTCTTCAGAATAGTAACACTGAACCTAGATTCAGGCTGCTTTCCCGAGATTAAACAAACTGTCTAAAATAATAAATAATAATAAAAATAATAATAAATAAAAATCTATACTGAACATATGTGTTCGGCAGCTCTTCTATCCTACTTTGGCAGAATAAAACATGCAGGGTGCAGAGATCTATTCCCAAGGCATGCACTGCAATGAATCCAGACTGACCTGATGAGTGGCCCTTTGTCCTGTATGTCACTGGTGAAAGGAAGATGGGACTCGGTCCCAGCCTTGGATGATTTTATACTGCTGGAGTAGGACAAACAGCTTCAGCAGAGTATTAGAAAAAGAAAGTATTACTATAAAATATCTAGTTTGTAGATTTCCATGTTCAATTCACTGGAACAGGGTTACAACCACAAGGTTCTCTTGCCATCCAGTCTGCATGCTGGGGCGTTATTTTAGCGCTAAGGTTCCTTAATAAGGTAACTAAGAGCTGTACCCTAAACAATTTGTTTCACTGGATCATAAATACGTTTCCAACCTTTTAAGATTTTCATAGCAGCTATGATACATCTTTGACACATCTTTACCATCGGCTGTTTTTCCCCAAAGTTAGTCATTTTCTGTGATCCCAGAAAACCTCAGAATGTATAGAGTTATAGATGTAGTAACCACATCCTAAGCACGACCCCTTACCTTGGGGAAAGCCAGATTATGTGATACATCATGGCTGTCACTGCTGCAGTGTAGTGGCCCATCACAGGACAGAGATCTATCCTGGCAGGTTTATGGCTCCGTTACAGGAAGAAGGAAGCCAAGAGGGGAAGTTCCCACAGATGTTGATCTGATGGTAGCCTCTGAAGCTGCCTGATGGATCTACTATCTCTCCATCACTCTGTAGCCATTTGTATATATACAAGGATTTAAGTGCTGGATGAACATGGCCTCCTTGGTTTCCTCACTAAGTCTGTGTTCAGGCACACACTAACTTCCTCCCATCTTACCCCTCTTGGAAACAGTGTAAAATGAGCAATTTCAAAGCATATCAAAATCTCTGATTATATATAATTTTATTATTTTTTATTAGTGTTTATTTGGATAGAACCATCTTCTTCTGTAGTGCTTTACAAGGTTTAATTACAGACAAGGTAAAACATACTGTACAGGGATCATTATAAACTAGATGTTACAAAGTTCAAACCAAATGTAAGCAATAGTAAAGAAAGCCCTGCCCTTGCGAGCTAACAGTTTAAAAGATGGGGGTGGAGACAAAGAGGGGCGGCATCACAGGTGGCAGAGCTTGAGTTTGGCGACATGTGCCCGGTGAAGGTTAAGTCATGTTGTTACTGTGGGGAACTTTATTTAAAAAAATCTTTCTTTCCCGTCCCTGAATAAAGTATATTGGTAACACTTCTGAGCCGTATAGTATAAGAACATAACATTTTCAGAGGTTTCGAATGCTAGCTGTCCAGATTGGATGAATACCAACCACTGGCTGAACCCCCCTTGTGCTGGTGTTTTAGATTTCTGTGATTTGTCCTGGAGATGTGTCCTGATTTCTGTGGCTTGAGCTCTACAGTGGAATGCTACAGTCATTAGGAGCATTAACACCTAGTGGTAAGGATACATCACTATAATCACACCTTCCAACTTTTCAAGAATAGAAAGAGGGGACATTTTTTTAATTAAGTCACACCCCCTCATTGAGGGATGGATAGGAGGTTTTTTAACAGTTACAACAATGTAAATACTTTGAATAGGCAAATGAATCATTTATTGATGCAGATCTGCATGTTACACCTCATAGAGGGAAACATGAGAACAACCCAGGACATGGACTCAAAAGAGGGGCAGTCCCCCCAAATGAGGACAGTTGGTAGGTATGCGCTAGAATATGTATTTAGTAGTAGCTGTAGTAGTAACTACAGGATCACAGATGTAAATATAATTCAGTTTTAAAGCTGATCGCAGCTATACGGCTGCTAGCAAGGGCAGAGCCCTCTATCCTAATATACTCGCCAATCCATGCTGTTCAGGATTCCCCTTTAAAACACTGCTACCCACTCAATTGGGCCCATACCACGCCAGACCAACTTGAGTTCTACCTATAAAATGTTGCATTCTAAATGCATTATGAAGTCCCCACACCCTAGGCCCTCACCAGA
Source organism: Gastrophryne carolinensis (assembly GCA_027917425.1). Lineage (NCBI taxonomy): Eukaryota > Metazoa > Chordata > Amphibia > Anura > Microhylidae > Gastrophryne > Gastrophryne carolinensis. The sequence continues at coordinate 74,351,529 of CM051244.1, forward strand.
AATGGGGGGAAGCAAAATGTGTGTGGAGATCCTTAATGCAATTTGGGGAACACATATAAAACATTTGAAAATACTTTGGATCCATTGACGTCTCTACTTCCAGGGCATCTCGATTAGGGCCTGTGTAAATTGGATTTTGACAACCTTGGATTTCTTGCTTATAGAGGTTTTGTAAACGTAAAAGGGAAGTATCCGCTTCTTAAGCTCAATAACAGCTTTACAACATCACACAACCTCAACAACAAATTTAGACAAAACTAGTGTTAAATAAAACATTCCACTTCCCTCTGTACATCCAGAGTAGATCACTGAAGCCACACATGGCCTCTGGATTAAAACAGATGTCCAACTGCCGCCCAGTAACAGGGGCTCTGATAACACAGAGCTGCTAGAGCCATCAGGATCCTAAGAAAACAATCCTGTGAGCAGAGCTGAGCTCGCTGTTTGCTCTTGTTGACATTTCTTTAACAGATGCAAGAGATGAATGTGTTTTCTCCTTTTGTTTAGACATTGACTGTCATCACCACAATTACCTAGTTCCAGGCAATGAGAAACTACCCAACTTTTACTTTCTTATTATTCTTTCGATATTTGCAAAACACATTAAATAAACCACACAACATACTTGAAGCCTTAGAAGTTCTAAGGACCAATGGAAGTGTCTGACAATGTTTTTGTAGCAGCCATTCTTGAAGGATGGTTTGTTTATGGTTTACAGTTACTATTGATTTTGCCATGGGACCTCATTGAGTGCAGATTAAAAGGCCAAAAATATCAGTTACAGAATCGGTAATGGAATAGAGTTTTTCATTCACCGCTATCATATTGGTCCTCACTAGTATACACCAAGCAAGAAATGCTGCCACTGGTCATTGTTTAGGAGAATAGTCCAACCTGCACAATTCACCTTTATCCCATGAGCTTAACCCCTCACAAGTGGTGTGGCAGACCACGGAACACGTGGGTGCCGCTGCGGGAACCCCTCCACCACGAGACTTATTTGATGATATCATTTATTTTCTTACTGCTCCTAGTGCTGAATTTTGCTGCTATCCTCCTCTGGTTTTTTTATTTTGGGTAGTTGGTTTGAGGTGTATTAATGAATTTTTTTTTTGGTTTCTTTTTTATTAGGATTAATCGGTGCAGTTGGATATCTTTTGCTGTAATTATTTATTTTTACATCTATATATGTGTGTGTAAATTTGCACTAAAGCACTTTTTCTTGGAGGCAGCTAGATCTGTATATGATACTTTTGGCAGCCCACATCGCTGCTGCTCTTACCGTATATACTCGAGTATAAGCCGAGTTTTTCAGCCCACTTTTTGGGCTGAAAAAAGCCGCCTCGGCTTATGCTCGAGTCCACTAGTAAAGTAAACTGTAAAGCCCCCATCTCCTTACCTCGCTGATGATTGAAGACAGGTAAAGCCTATGTCTTCATAGTGCCGGCGACGCAGGCTCCAGTGCCACCTACAGGAGACACACGCACAGCGCAGCCATGATCAATCGAAGCCCGCTAAGTGGATGAGAACGCTGACCTCAGACCCGATCAATCGACTGCCACTGGTCCAAGTGTCAGAACGGCGGCGGCTGGCGGCTGCCAGGCGGAGCTGAATGGAGCGACCGGCGGCAGGAGGAGGAGGAGGGGAGGGGGACCCCTCTGCAGGGTAACCTCGGCCAAACCCTGACCCCCGACACCTGCGCGTCTGAGAGCGGCGGCGGCAGCAGCAGCAGGTACCCACAGTGTGTGTGTGTGTCTCTTTCTGTGTGTGTGTGTGTCTGTGTCTTTTTCTGTGTGTGTGTCTCTTTCTGTGTGTGTGTCCCTGTGTGTGTGTGTGTGTGTGTGTGTGTGTGTCCCTGTGTGTGTGTGTCTCTTTCTGTGTGTCAACTCCAATTCCGATTGAAAAAAGCCGCCTCGGCTTATACTCGAGTCAATAACTTGTTCCATTTTTTTGTTGTAAAATTAGGTGCCTCGGCTTATAGTCGGGTCGGCCTATACTCGAGAATATATACGGTATATTGTTTTTGTGCATATACTAATTGTGTGTGAGTTAAACATTTTCTAATAAATGATTGTATTATTTAGTGATCTGTAGCACTTGGTCTTTACAGACAGAGATTTGTTCTGTATGTTTATACTTGTATTTCATAAACATTTTATTTACCTCTAGGGCTCACAGCGTAGCATTTCCTACCTACAGTAAGTATAATAGGCTGCTGTCACATGAATTTTCAATGGGTTTTATTTTGCTTTCCATGGAAAATGTAGGGTTGGTTTGTGGGGATTGAATTTTATTGAATTTGATGTTCACGTTTCTTACAGTATTTCAACCTAACTTATTTTGCTTATAGTGGAATCCTGGTCAAAACATCCGGAAGAGGGGGATGCCATTTTGTGTCTTTCTGTGCGGCTGCCACCCGTGGCCTGGGGGAACAGCCTTCCTCAGCACCAGGAGAGGGATGGGGTTGTTGTTTGACTGGACTTCTGCCTTAAAGTCTTTTAATTGAATTTTTGAAAGTAGTTATTTTTGTGTGCCAAAATGATGTCCTCAAGGTGCTGAGCTGATCTTTTTAAAATGTTTTTTTTATGTTAGAAAATGTGTGTTTTATGGAAGCAGTTTTCACTATTTGCAATCTGTTGCTATTGGCAACCTACACTAAGTCTGTGAGCCCTGAACACATGGGGAGGCTGATTTATTAATAGCGCCAGGTAGCGACAGTTGAGCGACTGTAGCGGTATTTTCACAGCGCCCGCTAGTAGTCGCTGTGCTTGGCCGTTGTTCGGTTGTTGATAGCGACTCAGTCGGTGTGCAGTAATGTTGAATACAAGGTGATGATAGCGAACGGCTCCCACCATATTCATTAACAAATCACTCTCAAAAAATTCTCGCGCTGTGAAATGCATGTTTAAACCCCAGAGCGCTGGCGGCGATGGGTTAAAAGTAGTTTTTTAACCCCCAAACAACCATATTTTTGGAAACAAAAAAAACAAGTTTTTAAAAACATTTTGTAATATGAATACATTAATATCAGACCTGTAATATCAATTCTGCACAAATTTTTTTTTTTTCTTTTTTACCATAAAAAAAAAATCTAACATTGCAGAAGTGGTCACAGAATTTTTGACATTTAAAAAAAAAAAAAAACATTAATAACAATTAATTATGAATATTTAAAGATTGCTCCATTGAAATGCATTGGAGAGCGCCAGGTAGCGAGAGGTCATACCTGTCACTGTTCAAGGTCGCTCGCTGGCGCTGTGGGGGGAGGCTGGAATAATGATGAATGATTCGCTATCTGGCACTCTCTCAGTCGCTAAGCAGGATCGGCTTGATAAATGTGTGATTGCGGAGGGGAGCCGGCGTTCTCGTGGCGGTGACCATCATTGCCGTTCGCTCACCAGTCGCTACCTGGCGCTATCCCTTGTTAAATAAGGGCCTTAGTGAGCCCTGAACACACAGTACACAGAATAGGAGATCAGCTCAGCACCTTGATGACATCATTTTGGCACACAAAAATATACATTTCATCAAAAGTGGACTTACCGTTTAAGTGAATGTAAGGGAACTCAATGTGCAATTTGCAATCAAAAACGTAGTTAGAAAATGTTTCTGGCAATGGAATAAACCTCTTACATTGCTGAAATCACAGACACAATATGCTGCATTTGTGGCATACTGCATCTTATGCGTTAAATACCAAGGCAGGCTGGGGTCTCCATATCATAGAGGCAGTTGCCACCAGGCCCATGGCAGGAGGGCGCCCTCTGCAAGCTGCCTGCTCTTGCTGCATCATTGGGCCGTCTGCTGTGGACTGGTTCTTGTCCAGGTGCAGTGTTGGTGCACTGTCTGCAGGCAATGCTGGGGGTCAGGACCATAAGCAGTATTGGACGGGATGTCTAAGGCCCACCAGGAGACCTGACTCTGGAGGCCCATCCCACACTTAGATGTGAATATTTGTGGTTTATATTTAGGGTACCACATTCAGATTGTATGCCAAACTGTATTGTCTGTGCACTTGGGATGCCCATGTTCAGGGACCTATTGGGGAGTTCTGGGGAATTTTCCAGTACCTCTTTGGGCCAGTCCAATGTTGCACAGGTCATAACTATGATGGCAGCACATTAGCCTCGATTCAAAGACACATTCGTCCGGACTTCTGTAGCTGTCTGTGAAAGTTTGGGTGGGTGTTAGTCTTTTTTTTTGCTTTTTTCGTTCATTTTTCATTCGTACGAACGTTCGGGAAAATGTGCATATGCACTTTTGATGAACGGAAGCAAACCGGATCATTTCCGTTAGTTCGGATCATTTTCCAAACAAAATCTGATATTTTTCGTTCGTTCAGATAACTTACGTTGTTGGGATGGGCTTACGTCTGATTCAGAGAGCTGATTTCCGACGGACCACCACCCTATAAATCCATTTCATTTCCGATCCACTTACGGGACCTTTGAGGGCTCGGATTGCTATTGTTGAACATGTTTTGCGGCTATGGGGAGGAGTCTGCGCGCCTTTAGCCCCAAGGCATTGCATGTATCAGCATGGCCGAGGCCATAAATTGTATGGCAATGCATACCTAAATCAATACATTTCATGTATGCCTTATAGATGCATTTTATTGCTGACCTTAATTAGTCCTTAGCATGTAAACCATTATTTTCCCACACATCCATATAATTGCTATATTTTTTTGTCTCTCTGAATCGAGCCTATTGTTTTAACATGCTCTGCTGAGAGTGCAGCAGCTGTGCTCCCGATTGCCGAAGCTCTGCATGTAAAATTGGACCAGAGCCTGTGCATGCACTGTAGGACCATATAGTATGGGCATTCTGGGGGTTTCAGACAGCGGGGCATCCCAATTCAGGATGCCCCTGGGGCACGGAGCAAAACCCGGGATAGTCAAAATCCTTGGTTTTGTTAAAAGTCTCTTTAAAGACAAAGATTTCAGCAACCTTCAAATTCTGAGCTAAAATAAAAGAGAAGAGTTTATTCCTAAAACTAAAAATGAGAGACCCTAGGCATGGTGCCTACAGGTTGCTAATGGGAAATCCAGCCCTGGTGCTGATGTGATTTTGCATGTTTTCTTTAAACATGCCTTGCCTTTTAAATAACTAAAATGTATCAATTCCAGAAACTGAAATCATTTAGAGTTTGAAATAAGAACAAAGTTGGGAGTTTGGCAGGAGTACACAGAGCTGAAGATTGGTTGGCTTTCCGGTGATCCGAATGAAGTGCAGAAGGGCGTGTTGTGGATGTAATGTGACCCGGCTGGATCATTGAACTTATTATCTTGAATTTATATTGTATGTAAAGCTAATTCACAAACTGGCAGGGGTTCACAATCCCGTTCTCGGTAATTAGAATATGAAAATGAAAAATGAAAGAGATGAAAACTCTGAGTTTAGTTAATGGCCTTTACCCAAAATATGAGAGCCAAACAAATGGAAGGATCTCCTAAAGCCGCCGTGCAGGTTTGTGCTGGGTGACCCTGACACAACCTTTAGTGATATTAAGCAAATATGAGTTGGTATGACTCATGAAATGCACACCAGATTTCCACATATAAGAACTATGCATTTATGAAATCATTCCGAAACCAAATAAAAGAAAGGGATTTATGTTCCCCTAAATTGAATCAAATGCATATTTTTCATCTTGTATTTTTCTGGTGTGTATGTATACAACAACATGTGCCTTTATTTTGGTAGGATTACTAAAATGGACGAAGTCTAGTTACTGAAACTCCAGCTCGTAAAGTGCCTAAATAGATATTCATCCACTTTGATTTATAAAGCTCATAAACTAAAAAATAAAAAACAACAACTAACTGTATAGGTTTGCACCCCTTTAATATGAAGCACTTAAATCACTGCAGCAGCCATAGTATACCTTTAAGTATACGTGTTAGGCCAGGGGTTCCCAACCAAAGATACTAGTACCAATGGTGGTAATTGAGCTCCCCTCTGGTTGTACTCAAGGCCACTGAGGGTGAAAGTGTGTAGGACAGGCAAGAATCTGTATTTTGTTGTTTTCATATGGCTGGTGAGCGGTGGCCAGCCGGGACGCCACCATTTTATGTTTAATCTTATTTTATTGAGCATATTTCAGATACAGTACAATAACAAACTCTTACACATCATATACAACACTGGCAGATAGGATGCAGCTGCATGATACATTTTACAGCAATGTAAGACCTCCATACCAGGCTTCTCACAATATTGGTTACACAATCGCCTATTCATTCCAACATCTTCAATCTTCTAACCTCATGAGTAATTATACCAGGGTACTCATCTCTGGTTTATTTTGGCTGCCTGACTTTGGCCCAACATACTCTAAATCCTTAATGTCTGCTAGAAATGCGATGACATACAAGACGGGGGAAAGACGGGTCAAAGACATGCACCTAGACATTGAGACACTGGAACAGGATACGAAGGAAGGGGGGTAGGGATGGGGGGGGATATGTGGGCTTTCTGTAAATAACTCATGTGCAAATGGAGTGCAGGGTTTTTCCCCCACTTGATCTAAAACATTGTATAATTCATACTACCCAGGTAGGAGGTCCCCAAAGTGTCTACTGATTCTCAATTATCTTCTTTAAAGCCCTGGTCTTAAACACCATCCAGACTGTCCATGTCATTCTAAATTAATCACTCTCCCCATGCAGGTCCATCAGCAGCTCCTTCATCCTCATAATGTTGTTGAGCTCTATTCTATCATGGGGGCTTTCACAGTTTTCCAACACCTAGCAACCAATGCTCTGCCAGCTGATAGGAAATGTCTCAAGGCCTTCCCTTTGCAAGATTGTTTGCTACCCGGGAGCGTTGACAGTAAAGTTATTTCGGGAGTATTTGGGGTTGAGGCTTTGTTATATAGTAAAAGAATTTTGTCCCACAGGTTGTTTATACTAGTGCATTCCCTCCAGATGTGTAGGAGAGTTACTTGAGTCGACTTCCTCCAACATATGTCTGGGGCTGAGGGAAAGATCTGATGAATGAGCGCGACTCCTCTACCAGCGTGACAGAAACCTAAAATTCCTTTTCTATGCTTTACAAGGTATTGCCATTTTGTGGGTAAAAAAAAAATGCCTTTTCATAGTCCTCTTTCTCAAAAGTCCACCCAATTTCACCCTCTCACCCAGCGACAGTCCAGTTTCCCCAGGCTGACTCTCTCCAGCATGATGCCATACAGGCACAAAAATTATTCTTGTTGGTGGTTCAGAAGATTCTAACATATCTTCTCACTCGGTACAGTCCCTTGTGAGTGTGGAGAGATCATCTGATGAGTGTAAATAGTTCTGTAGTTGGATCACCGCCAACCATGACACACTGTGCCCTCCCTCCGTGGCTTTCAGCTCCTGAACTGTGTGGGTGGCCTGTTCTGTCAATTTAAGGAGGCTTCTTAAACCAGAAACCTAGGAACCTTAATTTCTGGCAAAAAGCATAAGTTGTTGAACAGTGGCCTAGTTGAAATTCTTGTGCTTTTAATGCAGTCATCCCATGTCAGAAGGAGTTAGGCAGTTATTGTATCTTGTCTTTATGTATGGTCATTTTAGGGTCCACCCAAGGAAGAGATCCAAAGGGATCATGTCCTGCTCAATAACGACCCACTGTTTTGCCCTTGCACTGTGGAACCAGTCTACAATTCTCGTAATTACCACTGTCCTGTGGTCCCGCCCCCCAATCCTTAGGCCTTGAGAGTTTACGGAAACTGAGCCTTGGTTGGACTTTCCCCCCAAACATACTTTATGAATTCCGACCTAATTCATCAGAAGAATTGCTAAAGTAGTCTAGGTAAAACGTCTATTTTAAAGACATTGATTCGGACCAGCCAGGAAATGCTCTTTTTTAAATATGTTTCTAATTCTAGTTTTATCCTATGTTGTAGTGGGTCATAGTTCAAGGAGAATAAAGACGTGGAGTCTGCTGAAATGAGCACCCCCTGATATTTTTATGGCCTCTTCATACCATTTAAAGGGGAAGTTGTAATAGTTGAACCAAATGCTTATCGCACAAGCTGATAAGCATTTCGGATTTAGAGATGTTCACTTTAAAATCACTGACTTTACAAAATCTTTGGAATTCCCGCAGGGTCGATAGTAAAGATGTATGAGGAGAGGTAACATACATGAGCAGGTTATCCATGTATAGGGCTAATTTGTGTTTTTTTCCCAACTGTGACTCCCTTAATGTTGGGATTTATGTGGAGTGCCAGTACAAACTGTTTGGTAGTACAAACAGCCATGGTGACAGTGGACATCCCCACCTAGTCCTATTACAAATCTGGATGGCCAATGAAAGCATGCCATTTGTCCTCACCTTTGCTGTGGGTTGTTATAGAGCGCCTGTATTTTCCCCCTCATAGTGGGACCCATCCCCACCTGCCTAAGTGTGTGTTCCAAAAAGTACAACTAACCCTGTCAAATGCCTTCTCAGGATTCACAGACAGAAGGCACATTGGGGTCTTGTTTGTTCTAAAGTAAAAGTTCAAAAGAATAGTCTTTAAAGTGGGCTTCTCATCCCTTGACAAACCCCACTTGATCTGTGTGTATCAAAGAGGGCAGCAGCTCCTTCAGTCTATTGGCACTCATTTTAGAAAAAAAAATCATGTCCACATTTGTTAATAAAATTGGTCTGAATTTCAGTCATATTCTATGTTCTTTACCAGGCTTGGCCAGTACCATGATGTGCACTTCCAGAGTCTGAGCTGAGATAGCGTTAAATGTTCTCGACATAAATAGGGCCAGTTGGCCTTTAAATTGTTTGTAAAATGTTGTTGTAAAGCCATCAAGGCCTGGGCTTTTCCTGGATGGGGTTGAAGTAATGGCATTCAGCAACTCAATTTGCTCAAATGGCTCTTCTAATGCTTCCCTATCAGGCAAGTCAAGGGTTGGATCTGTTGGCACAGTCCTGGTCCAATACATATGTCTCTACCTCCCTCTCCAATATAGCCACCTTCCTTGGTGTTTGTCTGTCATTGATATTGTACAGCTGCAAATAATATTGTTTAAACACTTCCGCAATGTCTTTCGGATTGTATACTGAGTTGCCTACTGCATCTTTTATGGTCGGTATATATGTATGGTTTTGTCGGGGGTGAAGAAGCCTAGCAAGCGGGCGCCCACACTTATTATATTCATAGCAGAATCTATTAGCCTTTTCCCTTTGCCTGATGGTCATTTTGTTCAGCAAGCCTAATAGCTTGTTTCTGGCTTCTATCAACTCCAACGTTAAAGGTGGGCCTGGATTCTTTTAATAAGAGGTTTCTAGCCTAGATATCTTCTCAATCAACTTGATTACCTGAGATCCCCTTTCTTTTTTCAGTCTCATTGCCTGCTGGATAAAAATTCCTCTGAGATTGCATTTCAGTGCCTCCCATTGCATAGGGAACATAGTCGTGCCATACTTGTGGTTCAGTTAAAATCCGATATTGCTTCTTTTATTGCTTTAACACACACTTCGTGTTTGGGCCTTGACAAAAATGTATCCGCCATTAGGGTCACTTTGTAAAAATTCAAATGGAGCATTTCTGTGGATAGCTTTTGAGACCCCCTTAGCTTTGGCTTTGGGATTAGGGGCATGAAACCACGTTGGAAAGCCAGTCACTTATTCGGGGAACTTTGGTAAAACACAGTCGTAGTGAGGGCATGCGGTCCAAATTAACCTTAATTAACCTTAATCTTGTAACACAGAATTTTTTTTAAAAAGCTTTGTAATATATTCTCTACCCAGATCTTAATATTCTGATCTTAGCCCACCTCCAGTCCCTGAGTGAAACATGTTTGAATTGACATAGGGAGCAGAAACCTCGGACACTGTCTCATCCTTCCTCCCCCGCATCCGGGGGGGGGAGGACCATCCAGCCATGCCCACACCCCGGAACCCCTGCTTCGGCCCTGGCCTATTTTATCATCCACTACCTTATTACACTTAATTAGTGAGATTAATTAGTGAAATTTTGAGATGGAGGAAAGGCAGAAGAAAGAAGAAGAGAATCAAAAAGAGATAGGGGAGAGAGAAAGAGAAGAGAGATAAGGGAAGCTGGGGAGAGAAAGATGGAAAGAGAAAGGGGGGAAGTGGACAGGGGGAAAAAGAAAACCTTCCTCTAGAGTGACTCACCTCAGGAGGTCAGCTTGTAGCTTGGAGTCATGTATTTCTTCTGTCTCTAAACATTCTCTGGGCATTTGTACCCGGAAAATCTGAAGCCCCCCCCCCCCACTCAGAACAGTGCCCTTCCCCCAACCAAGAGAGTGCCACCCCACTCCTGTTCTAGTTTAACTTGGTAGCCTTGGAGCAGACAAAAATGATTGACCACCCCCCCTCAAAACATAAACATCACCCAACACCAGTAGATAAATCCACATTTAAGAGGAAGAAAGTCCCTCCACCCCACACCTAGACGCAACCCCACAAGGTCCCACCCCACAAGGCAAACAGCAATTAAGTCAACCATGTCTTACATCTGCCATCAGTGTGTACTCAGAATATAAGCAATAAAGTACTTCATGCCGTAATCATTTAAAAAATGTTTTGAATCCTGTTTGATGTCATCTGAGTTACCAGTCCAAAGTCACCTGATACGAGCCCCGGGGTGGAGGTGGAAGGGGGCAGTGGTAATACGGGGCCCTGAGGATCAGGAAGGGGCCCTCAGGGGGAAGCGTACACGACTGTCAGAGGCATTAAACTGTAGAACATTCACACATATAATTTCACAGGCATTGACCTGTGCGCCTAGGACCTCCACCTTGGCGGTGGACCCATCCCTCATGTCATGGCAGAGGCTGGAGTAGGGGCAACAACTCTTGAATTGCGTCCGTTGCCAAAAACTCGATCCCTCATGGGACCTTAGGGAAAATGTTCATCCCTTCTCACTATCAAATCGTGAGAGCCCCCATTTGTAAGAGGCTCCCTGATTTTTGATCTTGTTGAGAAATGGGCGCAGAAGCCATCGCATATGGAGTGAAATCGGGGAGAATGATGATTCTGTTATCTTCCCAGACTGCCAGGCCTCTCTCCTATACCGTCCTGGCTATCTCCTTGTCTTCAACGGATAAACGTCTGCACAAGTGATTGCAATAATTCTCTCAAGTCCACATTGCCTAAATCACTGCATTTCCTCTCTTTTTTCTTCTCCCACTTCTTCCTTCCGTCCTCTCTTTTTCTCACCTTTTCTTTCCTCCTTACATTCTTCCCCTTCCACCTTTCACTCTTTCTACCTCACTCCCATACTGCCTTCTTCCTTCCTTTTGTTCTTTCACTCCCCCTTCCTCTTTCTTATTCACTGTCCTTGCTCTTCTCTCTCTCTCTTTCTTCAGTTCTCCCTTCCTTCTCTCCGTCCTTCCCTTCCCTCCCTGTTTCTTTTCTTACTCCATTCCTCCTCTCCTCTTTCCATCCTGTCTTCTTCCCATCTCTTTACTCTCTTTCTTTTTTATTTCTTTCTCACTCCCCCTCTCCCTCCCCTCTTTCTTTCTTTCCCTTCTTCCTCCCTTTCTCTTTTCCTTCACTCACTATTACTATACATTCTTTCCCTCTTTTTTCATTACCTCTCCCACTTCTGTTTTCCCTCTCTTCCTTGCTTCACTCACTTCCTTCTTTTTATTTTCCCTTCTCTCTGTTTCTCACCTTCACGTCTGCCTGGCCCCCTGAAGAGACTCTGCTCGACTGTAACCTGATACTTAATGTGGGCCCACCGCTGTGGGTGGGGAGCAGAACTGTAAGCCCCAGAATGAGCCCTCAGGGGAATTGACTTTCCCCACCGGAACATGGATTACGAAGCAATAAGGCATGGGAACATGTGAAATGTCTAACCCAGACCCCAGCCCGGTACCTAACCCAGCTTCTAACCCAGCACCTAACCCAGTGGCTAATCCAGCTCCTGACCCAGATCCAAACCAGCACCTCAGCATGTGGAGGGGACAGCAATAAATCCTGCTTATCTGATGTATGCTGGGATGTTTGCATCACAAATCCCCAAGTTTAATGGGACTGAATCGTCAATGGAGGACTGGGCTGAGCATGTTAGGAGTGTAGCGCAGGCCTGAAGCCTAAATGATGCCCTTCAGGTGGAGATAGCACTTAATGCACTGGAGGGCAATGTGAGGAAAACTGTGCTACACACGGAGCCCTTGGAGAGAGACAAATTAGACAAAATACTGACTATTCTAGAGAAAGTATATGGCGACAGAGCGTCGTCCCGCGATCTGAAGAAAAGATTTATGGACCGCCTGCCGAACGAGGGGAGTCTATCCCTGAATATGCTAATGTGCTTCAGGAAATTTTGGCTGTCATTAAGAAAAAGGAGCCTGCAGCTGAGGCCACCATTTTTCACTTGGATCGTGGCTGTGTAATCAGTTTGTGTTGGGACTTGCATGTCTGCGACAAGTCCTGTGGGAAAAAATGGAGCTCCAGCCAGTGGTTTCTTTTCTCTGGCTACTACGGCTGTCTCTGGCAGCTGAGAGGAGATGTCCAGTTTTGCCGTGACACAGCAGATGTAGCAGTTGGAACACAGAGTTGTCCCCACTAAGAGGAGGCGAGCCATCTAAAGAACACCCGCCACAGAGGTCACTAGAGAATGCTGTGAAGGCCCTAGAGGAGACGGTAGGCTATTTGTGTGCTAAATTGGTGGACAGATGCCGATCCTCTGATGCAAAGAGGGGGCTGGCAACGAGCTGGATAGTCTTGGCCGGGTCCAGAGATGGTTTGTTGGACCCAAGTGGAGGGGGGCATACTTGCTCACAGGTGCCGACTACGGAAGAACCCTTCTTCCAGCTGCATTTTCCTGATTACCACTTCCTGATTACCGCCGAGATCCCCTGGATCTCCCTGACTGCCACTAACAACTCACCCCTGGATGTGGCTGGTATTGCCTGGCTAGACATTGAGATAGTGAGGCAGTGCCTGCCCTCCATGGGGGTTGTGGTCAGCGGCACTCCGGATTTAAGTTAGGAAATAAAAAAGTGGCAGCACTGATGCTAGCTAGCATCTTATGTGACACTAGTGCAGAGACTTAATATTAAACACTTTTGATTGTAAAAAACTTGCATTGAGACTCAATAATTGAAATGCAGGTCACAAAATGAATTTTTGGGGGGATTTATTAAAATTGTTTTTAATGGCTTACCGTATTTTTCGCCCTATAAGACGCACTTATTTTTCCCCAAAAGTGGGGGGAAAATGTCAGTGCGCCTTATCGGGCGAATGTAAAAAAAAAAAAAAAAAAATTAAAAAAAAAAAAAAAAAAACTCACCCGTCCCCGGCGCTCCCGCGTTGTCTGGCACACTGCGAGAGGCCAGAGGAGCGGCGGGGGCTCTGTCTCTGGCCCCGCCGCTGTCATCGCTGCCTGAAAAGACAGCGATCGCAGCGGCGGGGCCGGGACAGAGCCAGCTCGTGAATGGGGTGGGCGTGGCCTGCATCGACGCTGCGGCGCAGGCCACGCCCACCCCATTCACGGAGCCGGCCGCTCAGCGCAGCGGTGTCAGCGGACAGGTGAGTTTAACTTTTTTTTTTTTTCTTACTATGGCGCCTGCCTATACTAATGGGGGGAGGGGGGTGGGAATGGGGGGAGAGGGGCCACACTGCCTATGGGAATGGGGGGATGGGGATGCCACACAGGCTATGGGAATGGGGGGAGGGGGATGCCACACAGCCTATGGGAATGGGGGGAGGGGTATGCCACACAGCCTATGGAAATGGGGGGAGGGGGATGCCACATAGCCTTTAGGAATGGGGGGAGGGGTATGCCACACAGCCTTTGGGAATGGGGGGAGGGGTATGCCACACAGCCTATGGAAATGGGGGGAGGGGGATGCCACACAGGCTATGGGAATGGGGGAGGGGGATGCCACACAGCCTTTGGGAATGGGGGGAGGGGTATGCCACACAGCCTATGGAAATGGGGGGAGGGGGATGCCACACAGGCTATGGGAATGGGGGAGGGGGATGCCACACAGCCTTTGGGAATGGGGGGAGGGGTATGCCACACAGCCTATGGAAATGGGGGGAGGGGGATGCCACACAGGCTATGGGAATGGGGGGATGGGGATGCCACACAGCCTTTGGGAATGGGGGGAGGGGTATGCCACACAGCCTATGGAAATGGGGGGAGGGGGATGCCACACAGCCTTTAGGAATGGGGGGAGGGGTATGCCACACAGCCTATGGAAATGGGGGGAGGGGTATGCCACACAGGCTATGGGAATGGGGGGATGGGGATGCCACACAGCCTTTGGGAATGGGGGGAGGGGTATGCCACACAGCCTATGGAAATGGGGGGAGGGGGATGCCACACAGGCTATGGGAATGGGGGGATGGGGATGCCACACAGCCTTTGGGAATGGGGGGAGGGGTATGCCACACAGCCTATGGAAATGGGGGAGGGGGATGCCACATAGCCTTTAGGAATGGGGGGAGGGGTATGCCACACAGCCTATGGGAATGGGGGGATGGGGATGCCACACAGCCTTTGGGAATGGGGGGAGGGGTATGCCACACAGCCTATGGGAATGGGGGGATGGGGATGCCACACAGCCTTTGGGAATGGGGGGAGGGGTATGCCACACAGCCTATGGGAATGGGGGGAGGGGGATGCCACATAGCCTTTAGGAATGGGGGGAGGGGTATGCCACACAGCCTATGGGAATGGGGGGATGGGGATGCCACACAGCCTTTGGGAATGGGGGGAGGGGTATGCCACACAGCCTATGGGAATGGGGGGAGGGGGATGCCACACAGCCTTTGGGAATGGGGGGAGGGGTATGCCACACAGCCTATGGGAATGGGGGGAGGGGGATGCCACACAGCCTTTGGGAATGGGGGGAGGGGTATGCCACACAGCCTATGGGAATGGGGGGATGGGGATGCCACACAGCCTTTGGGAATGGGGGGAGGGGTATGCCACACAGCCTATGGAAATGGGGGGAGGGGGATGCCACACAGGCTATGGGAATGGGGGGATGGGGATGCCACACAGGCTATGGGAATGGGGCGATGGGGATGCCACACAGCCTATGGGAATGGGGGAGGGGTATGCCACACAGCCTATGGGAATGTGGGGAGAGGGATGCCACACAGCCTATACTAATGGGGGGAGAGGGGGATGCCACACAGCCAATGGGTATATGGGGAATGGGAGGGGGGGATGCCACACTGGATATACAGGGAAGGGATGGGGGCATGCTACACTGTCTATGGAATGGGGGCATCCCACACGGCCTATGGGAATTGGATAGGGGAATGCCACACTGTCTGTAATGGAGCGTTTTTGATTGAAAATTTTTTTTTCTTATTTTCTTCCCCCAAATCCTAGGTGCGTCTTATGGGCAGGTGCGTCTTATAGGGCGAAAAATTTTGCTTAACAATGTGTAATCTGGGAAACAACTTAAATTCAGCCTAAATGCAATGTAAAGTTTGTCCCCTTTGTCCCCAGCAGTGATTTCTATATCTGTAATGATGAATGAGGCGCTCGCTGGCACTGTTATAATCGGCAGTTGGATCCAACAGGCTCTGACACAGGCCAACCAATACCTAATGGAACACATTTGCCACAATCACCTTCATTTAAATATCTGCAACGTAAAGCAAAAAAGGAAGTGAAGGAATAAAAATAGGCCTGCTTTATTGTTGTTGAAGATGTTCAGGTGAAATGTCTTTATTTAAAATATATCTAGCTGAAATGTCTTGATTTCAGGGCCAGCTCCCAGTTTATGTGGGCCCTTGGGTGACAAGCTGCACGCATAGTGGATTTTTCCATAAATTTCAGTGAAATTCATCCCACCCCTTGGATGTCTCATCTCCCAGTCCTGTACTCTTTCTACCTCCTTAAAGTGGAACGTCACTTAAAAATGACCCGCCTGCCCTGCCACCCTACCCCTTATCTTAGCCAGATAAGGGGTAGGGGTCATTTTTAATTGAAGTTCCGCTTTAAGGGTAATTTTTCTGTTTCCTGAAAAAAACTGCTCTCTAAAAGGCTAAAATTGGTCCAAAACCTATTTGTCCTGGAGTCTTTCTGATTCCTTGCCTTTGTGGTGGCTTTCCTAGCATCCCTCAGCTGATGGCCATGCACAGCTAGCAGCAGCCCATGGCAGGAGGTGCCTGGCTTTCCATTCATGCAATCTGTTCAGATTTTCTGGCATCACCTGGCAATCTATTCTAACGTGGGAGCAGTGGGATCAACAGATAGGTAAAAATACAGAGTATCCCCGGGGGGGGGCAGCATCTCTAAAAAGTAAAGCAGTCAAATACTCAGGTAGAATAAGACCTGGGTTTTGGTCTGCTTTAAGGTGCATTCCCCAAGTAGATAGTATATGAGGAAGGGGAGAAAAGATTGATAGACATAAAAACAGAAGCACTAGAAAGATAGATGGCTATAAAGAATGTAAGGAGGAAAGTATAGAAAGACTGATGGGAAGAATGGAGAGAAGGAGATGATAGAATTAAAAAAAGAAAGAAAGAATACATTGAAAGAAAGAGAAGAAAAACAAAGAAATACACTTTTCCAAATAGCCGATCTGCCCAAGGTTGCCATTCCCCACTCTGGGAGGCTGATTTATTAATAGCGACATGTAGCGACAGTTGAGCGACTGTAGTGGTATTTTCACAGCACCCGCTAGTAGTCGCTGTGCTTGGCCGTTGTTCGGTTGTTGACAGCGTCGGTGTGGCTAAATGTTCAATACGGGGTTACGAGTCGCTATTTGACAGGTTCCGCGATGTATGGGTGCGCATGATAGCGACTGGTCAGAGCGACCGGCTTCCACCATATTCATCAAAAAATCACGCTCAAAAATTCAAGCGCTGTGAAATGCATGTTAAAACCCCAGAGCGCTGGAGGCGATGTGTTAAAAGTAGTTTTTCAACCCCCAAACCACCATATTTTTGGAAACAAAAAAAAATAAAAAATTTCAATAATTTAGTAATATGAATACATTAATATCAGACCTGTAATATCAATTCTGTACAATTTTTTTTTTAATTTTTTTTCACATAAAAAAAACAAACATTAATAACAATTAATTATTAATATTTAAAGATTGTTCCATTGAAATGCATTGGAGCGCGCCAAGGTCAGACGCTGGCGCTGTGGGCTGAGTCTGGAATAATGATGAATGAGTCGCTATATGGCGCTATCTCAGTTGCTAAGCAGGATTGGCTTGATAAATGTGTGATTGTGGTGGGGAGCCGGCGTTCTCGTGGCGGGGCCCGTCATTACCGGCCGCTCACCAGTCGCTACCTGTCGCTATTCCTTCATAAATAAGGGCCCCAGTTATGAAAACCAATCCTAATAGCCAATCCTCCCCTAGTTGCCAGCCTATATTCCAAGTGGTGAAAAACAATTCTCCCAATAGCCATCCACCCCAGGTTGCCAGTCCCTACTCCCAGTTGCATGATGCTGCATTCTGGGGCTGCATGGGAAAGAGGGAAAAAACCTGCCCACAAAAGGGAAAAGATTTCACATGACCACCAAGTGAGATGAGCCCTCACAAGGTGCAGGGGCCTCGACAGGCCGGGTAGGTTGGGGCTGGAGCTGGCCCTACGTGATTTATTACTATCAATATGGCATGACCTAGACACCTGAAACCTACACCTGCATCATATTGTAAATAACATTACTGATTTTACAAATGTAATGTCACTGATTTTACAAATGTAATCAATATTAGTTTAGGTAGAATAATTTAATGCAGACAGTACAACTTAAAGGAGCAGTATCGCGAAATTTGCATTAAAAAAGATAAATAATTAAATAGCCACACAATAGCTTATAACATGTGTATAAATAATCTGGTGATAGAAAAAGGAAAAAATATATGCCTTTCATTTAACCCTTTGAGTGCCGGCCTACCTAGATTTTTTGTCACACTCTGTTGCCCGACGACTTTTCACGTTTTTGCGCTACACATGTGCAACCTTGATTTTTGAAGGGATTTCCAGGGATTTCCATGAAAATTATATATTGTTTTTTTCAGCAGAGTCTGGGCTTCAACATGAAATGTCTTGTTTGGCCTTTTTTTAGTGTATTCTCAATACTTTTGGGTGAAATATGTGCAAAAAAAATGAAAAAAAAACTATTGTTTACAATTTGTAGTGTTTTTTTTTGTAATAAAAAATGTAAGTTTGTTAATAAAATATTATTGCGTGTGAAAGCCCTATTTCTCCCGGTTACAATGGTACCACATATGTATAGGTATACCCCCTTTCCTGAAACAGCAGTTTAGGAGATTTCAGATAGAATACAACTATGCAATATGATTGCATAGTTGTAAGGGGTTAATAAAAAAAAAAAATTACATAGGGTCCCCCTTACCCAGCATTACTGACCCGGACCAGCTATGGGGGCTTGTAGAACAGGGCGCAGGGGCCAGCGTTGGTGGCCCCTGGCCCTGCAGGCTACTAGCCCACATAGCCACGTGGCCCGGGCCCTTCTGCCCCCCCCTGGCCGTTGGGGAGGCAGGTAATGGGGGGCTGGGGGTTATGGCAAGTCACCCGCTTGCCGCAGGTGACCTGCCATACCCACAGCCTTGTGAACTGGTATAAGGGGTCTCATGGACACAAAGGGTTCACAAAGGGTTAAGTTAAAAAAACAGACACCAGACAAATATTTTATTATTCTTTTTTTGACTTATACTTACCTCCCATCCAGTGTCCCACGCTGCTGCAGATGACAGTTGTCGGTAGTGATCGGAGCAGGGAGGGTGGGAGGCAGGGAGATCAGAGCCTCCCTGCCTGCCACCCTCCCTGCACCGATCGCTGCTGACAACTGACAGATCGGAGCCCGGGTGCCGGTAACCCGAGGAGCGGGATGGCATCATCAAGTGGGCGGGGTTAGGGGCGGGGCTAGGGGCGGGGCCATCGCCGGCCGAAGAGGATGGTGAGGGCCCGTTTCTGGGCCCTCACAAGCAGCGTGGAAAGCCCAGGGGGGGGATCGGAGCCACCCCTGGTGAAGAGAAGACCCGGGGAGAGCCGTCGCGCTGCGAGGTGAGTAAATGTCGCCGGCGGGGGGGGGCTATTCTGGGCCCCCTCCTGAAGATCAGAGGCCTGGGGGCGGAAATCTACAGAATCGCAGGCCCTTTCAAATGAGGGGTAAGGTAAGTCTGTATGTTTTTTACTTTTTGTTTTATGGGCCTCTAAAGTCAGCTACGTGACTCTCACGTAGCTGGCACTTAACGGTTGGAGAGGCAGCTACGTGAGAGTCACGTAGCTGGCACTAGAAGGGTTAAATTGTATAATGACAATGGCTCAGTCCATTTGCTGAATAGGGGGATCTGCTGGGTTATATTTAGTGAGCTGCTTCATTTAGCCCACTGGTCTCTTAGTAACACTTTGGGCCTTATTCATCAAGTGATAGCGTCAGCTAGTGTCTCAATAGCGCCAGGTATCGCCAGCTATCGGCGGCAACCGACTCCCGAACGCCAGGCTGCGAACACAATTACGCATTTATGACGCTGAATGAGGCTAGCGCCGGCGAAAGCGTCAGCTAGCGCTGGATTCATCATGTAGCGGACTGCAACGAACAGCGCCGCTGCTAATTCCAGCCCAGCGCCAGGTCAGACCTTTCGCTACCTGGCGCTCTCCCATACATTTCAATGGCAGACACTGCAATGTTTTTTTTAAGTGGTTTTTGTGTTCTTGTCTTTTGCCAAAAATTAAACACATGTTGTTTAGTATATGTTTGATTAATCTGTCTTGTTTTTATTGATTTTTTGGTGAAAGATGTAATTTTTCGACTGGAATGTTGTGAGTGAAATCTAAAATGCATCTCCTCCCACAAAACACATTAGCTTCAAATTAGCTTGCTTTCTGAACACCCATGGCTTGTAAAGCTACTTTTTAGTCAGTCATGGTTGGCGCTCACGTTCGCTCATTGAAATTGTTAGCGCCCAAGCTATTCTGCAGCCCTGTCCTTGTTGAATCTGTGGTGGTCAGTGTTTGTGCAGTCGCTGTTGTGATTCGCTATGTGGCGGCGCTAGCGTCGCTGTGCTGCGCTGTGCTGTTCATACATGTGCCTTTCTGCATTTTTCCCTGAATTCACTTGCAGCGACCCCAGTCGTTCTTAATGAATACACTGTAGTTCAGAGCGTGCATATGTCCACATTCTGCAGGATTTTTTCAGGCGTACAAGCTCATAACAACCCGTTATGCATTCTCCTGTGTCCCACATTATCATGTTGTTGGATAGTTATATTGTGTTCTAATTTTATTTAGGACTCAGATTTTAATTTGTAAGCAACCAGATCTGTTTTTGCTCTGACCTATGCATTACAGGATATTGAACACCCAGCTAAATCAAGCTAATAATTAATTGCGTCTTGGCCAATAGCTTGTTGTAATGCGTAAATCTACTATTACCGCCACTTAGCTTGCATGTAGCGGATATTAGCTTCTTCCTAGTGCGCGGAGCGTTTTTTTTTTTTTTTTGTTCGCTTTCGTCATATCCACTTCCGGTTTCCTCCTTTGCGTTTCCACCATGCTGCCCAGGAGATGTGTCATGCGCCTCCCCAGCTCCTCCTCTGACTCTGGCCCCCCACCCCTCCCCCACCTCCCCCACCTACCTCACCTCCCCCACCTAACCGCCACCTCTCCCTCCCCCCCTGGGCCAGCAAAAAAAAAAAAAGGAAAAGGGTGGATAGCCACGTAAACGGCCAGGTGGTTAAAGTGAGTATGTATTCCTTGGATTATATGTTTAATCTGTTCTCAGTATAAATGTTTAGTCCATTGGTCTGATGTCATGTATTGATAACATTTTTTTTTGTCATTTCTCATAGGATTTCTGCATCCACCAATATGACTATGCCCGTGGGGGCAAGAAGCGCATTGCCCTGGAGGTGAAGGCCACAGTGTCCCGGCGCTTCCACACCAGGCTCAGTGTCCGAGCAATAATGCAGAAGTGGTCTGACTTTAAGCGCCGGGACCCTGAAGGCGTGTACCGACTATATGATGCGTACGCTTCAGGTAAGTTGATGCTATGTTTATACTTTTTAGGAAATAATATTCTAAGCTGTGTCCATTTTGGGTAGTAATTGTAATTTTTTTGATTCACCCCCTCAACACAGATAAGCGTCCTCCCCTGGGGAAACGTGGGAAGGGATTCCCCCCCCCCGCACGAGACAGGCGGACTCGGGGGAGTCATCGGGGGAGGGTCCCTCTCGAGTGTCCTATTTAGAGGACCCAGGGGAGGAAGGGGATGACGCCCCAGAGGAGTGTGCTGCTGGGGGGCTGTCAGGATCGAGCCTCAGCTCCTCACACTCTGAATCTGAGGAGTCACTCCAGCCAAGGGGCCACTCTCAAGTGGGGAGTCCAAGTGGGGTGGAAGCTGTGGACTCTCCCACACTCCCTGAAGGCGCAGGGAGTGAGAGGGAGGAGGGTGGCCCTTTGGGTGGGGGATCTTTGGATCAGAGTGTGAGGAGCCGAGGCTCCACGCCTCCTCCTCAGAGCCCTCCCTGGGCTTCAAGTGGCAGCTCATCCCCTGGTGAGTGCAGATTTAGTCAGTGTTAGTCTGTGACAGGTTCCATATGGCCATTTGTACTTAGCCCTTGCCATTCCTCTATAATTTGCAGCGCATCATATAGCCGGCACCTCCAGGAGCTTTGGGCAACGCCTTCTCCACGGGCATAGTCATGGTAATTGTTTGTTGTTATCCCTCACATTCCATATGTTATGACATTCCTTAAAGTGGACCAACACCCATTGTTGATTGGCCCGGGAATCTATAAGCTTCCCTGCCCAATCACCTCCCTCACCATGTGCCCCCCCCTCCCAAAGCCCACAAACTCCTTATCTCATTGGGGGTGGCGGAAGCCACCTCCGCCACCTCCCGCGCGCCCCTCTAGATGTGCATGCGCCCGCGCTGTCCGTTTGTGAATGGCCTGCGCGGGGCGCGCGCCCTTGAAGAGTGACGCGCGGGAGGCGGCGGCGGACGGGCTATCTCTCCGATTGGGGTGCCCTGCCAAAGTGGACCAAAACCCAGGATAGTATAAATCCTGGGTCTTGGTCCACTTTTAACATACACATGTTTCCTGGTCCATAGTACAAGCTGGTTTTATAATTTACATTAACATCACAAACCCCACTACAGTGCAATCCAACTGGCAACCACCACTATGTTTCAGCCCACACCATGATGGCGGCTAGCAAATGTGTTATTTTTGTAAGTTTTTCAGGCTAACACATGTTGCACACTCTACAAGTAAGATTCTACACTCAACTGTAAATTAGGCCTTACCATTGCACTGTCAAGGTTATTGGCACAGTAGCTTTATGTGTCCATGTTGCACCCATAAATAATTTACATGAACTCATGGACCAGGAAATATGCTAATGTCGGACAACATGTGTGTAACCATGCAAGCATTTGTTTTTGCAGACTCTCTAACCAGATGGATGTCAAATAGTCATGTGTCATTGGCCAACAAATTTTTGGTTTCTCTTTTGCTTTCTCCTGACAGATGTGGCCACGCAGACGGAGCTGGTGACCATCCTCCCCACCCCAGCTCCCGGGACGGCCAGCAGCATGGGCCCCAGCCACAGCTGCGATGGTGAGTACATCCCACTTCATATGCCTAAAGACTTGGGACCCCTATGTCTTATAGTTAATTCTGGAGACTTTTACAATGTACCTATGTGTTTTCTAAGCACACATCTAGGTTACATGTGTTTGTCCGACAATCCTAAATGCATGTCTGCATGCTTGATTGTTGGCTCCCATTCTTGTTTTTGCCACATAGTGTAAAATTGTGGTTTCTTCAAAACCAAATTGGCCTGCTAAGGTGGTGACCTCTAATATGCTTGGCCCAACCAGTTTAATCGTTAGGACTTAGGCCCTGATGTTTGGCTGTAACTAACCAAATAAATGTCCACACTGGGACTTAGACCTTAATTTATTCCCAAGAGTTCAGAGTAAATGTATGCTTGGGATGTTGTAGCCACATTTAAGGCAGCCACTAGTACTCATATAATGGTAACACCTAAGGGCACAGTGGCCAACAATGTGAATGTGAGCGTCAGCTAATTTGAGCCAATTACATTACATTGCTACATCTGTGTATGTTGAGGTCACATTCTATCTTTTGAATATGGTTTTTTTCTACTCTCTACAGCTTGTGAAAACCAGCATCGCAGACTGTGGCAGTCGATCCGGCGTCTTCGCCTTATGCTGCTGGCCTTGAAGGCGTCGTTAGGGTGGGGGGGTATGTTTTGAGCTGCTGTGCGGCGGAATGTTGGGCCTGTTGCCCGCCTTGCGGCATAATAAATATTTTGTATTTTTTTAAATACAGTG
Source organism: Gastrophryne carolinensis (assembly GCA_027917425.1). Taxonomy (NCBI): domain Eukaryota; kingdom Metazoa; phylum Chordata; class Amphibia; order Anura; family Microhylidae; genus Gastrophryne; species Gastrophryne carolinensis. The sequence continues at coordinate 74,374,797 of CM051244.1, forward strand.
TGTTGTGCCTTGTCAAGCATAGTTTAAGTGTCTACCAACCCATTATTTGTAAAATGTTGGTGTACCTTTGTAGCCATTTAATGTGTAAACCATAGTAAGATATGGTCACCAATGTGTGTCATACATTTCTGGCTACATGTACATATCTAGATCTAGAGACTCATCCCTGACTGTGTTCTTAGCTATGTCTTTGAAAAAACACAATTTAGAGGTGGGGTACTCAAATGTATTTGCACAAAATGAAACAGAACAAAAAGAACATCAATATTCTTGGCTGGGGGGCCTGGGAGGTTGAGAGTCATTGCTAGGGGTGGTGTTGGGGGACAACAGTGCAGTAAAAAAAATAGACTGCTGTTGTATCAGCTGATGCATCAACAACAAACTTTGTTCCTGGCGCTGGAAAGATTGCTCTATCGCATGTGCAATGCGATCCAGTACCCTGTTGGTTTGAATTTGTTGGCCTTCTCTGACATCCTGGAGCTGGCGCTGCAGGTCCTCAATTTGTTGCCGATACACCAGCACCTGATTTTCCAACGCCGCAATGCGCTCATTAGTTCCATCACGTGGCTGTTGGCGACTGTAGTCCTCCAGCATCCGGAGCCCTAGCTCATAAAAATCGGCACTGGTCGGTGCCACACCTCCTCTTGTTGTGTGTTCAGGCTAAAAAACCAAAAGAAAAGATTGTAGTGAAGCTGAAACAATGCAGGTATGCCAAAAGTAATGTGAGAGAGAGCGCTGAAAAGAGTTTGAGCCGCTGCCTAGTATAAGAGGTCAATTCTTATCATGAAAAATGTGAAACAGAGCCAATACCCTACTTGGGAATGCCTCAATTGAGGTAAAACCTTGTTTGGAATTGGTTTAGGCACGCTTGAACCACGTGTCAGAAATAATGCTCTGCCTAGTCAAGGATATATGAATTATCCACACAGGACAGATATTCTCTGATGTGTTGATATATCTGCCAGGGTAAACTTTAGTACCGATTTATCAGTATATGACTAGCAGAATAATAATTTCATATATAACTGCTTATATCATCCACAAAAGGCAAGATATTAATGTAGTACAATATTATGAAACAATGGTTTTGTTTGGGCACTTACCGCCGCGGCCCAGGGGTTCGTAACCTTCCCAGGGCCTCCGATGGTGTATGTCTCTGGTAAGTGCAAAACCGCAGTGTGAAGATCCCTTTTAGTTGGTTATGCTTTCAGGTGTCTGGACGTCTGGATAATCCTTGGATGAATCGGTGGTTGATTTTTACCTTCAAACACACTTTTAAGTCCAGGTATAAAGCAAACCTTAATTGTGCTGGTTTTAGATCATCTTTAGTTGGATCTTCCAACTCTCAATAAACACACCTTGAAGTAAAGTGCGATTTCTTTATTTGATTTAAAAAGCTTAAAGGGGCGCCAATATAAATATAATGGGAATAGGAATGGGGGAAAAGATAAGGGTCAGTGAGGAAGTGTGGGCTCCAACAATCCTCCAAAGTAAAGCGCTCTGTGGTGTTCAATGTGAGTGAACACCGAAACGTTGGGATGAGTGAGTGAGCTGAGCTGTGAGCTGATGTGTTGATATATCTGCCAGGGTAAACTTTAGTACCGATTTATCAGTATATGACTAGCAGAATAATAATTTCATATATAACTGCTTATATCATCCACAAAAGGCAAGATATCAATGTAGTACAATATTATGAAACAATGGTTTTGTTTGGGCACTTACCGCCGCGGCCCGGGGGTTCGTAACCTTCCCAGGGCCTCCGATGGTGTATGTCTCTGGTAAGTGCAAAACCGCAGTGTGAAGATCCCTTTTAGTTGGTTATGCTTTCAGGTGTCTGGATGTCTGGATAATCCTTAGATAAATCGGTGGTTGATTTTTACCTTCAAACACACTTTTAAGTCCAGGTATAAAGCAAACCTTAATTGTGCTGGTTTTAGATCATCTTTAGTTGGATCTTCCAACTCTCAATAAACACACCTTGAAGTAAAGTGCGATTTCTTTATTTGATTTAAAAAGCTTAAAGGGGCGCCAATATAAATATAATGGGAATAGGAATGGGGGAAAAGATAAGGGTCAGTGAGGAAGTGTGGGCTCCAACAATCCTCCAAAGTAAAGCGCTCTGTGGTGTTCAATGTGAGTGAACACCGAAACGTTGGGATGAGTGAGTGAGCTGAGCTGTGAGCTGATGTGTTGATATATCTGCCAGGGTAAACTTTACTACCGATTTATCAGTATATGACTAGCAGAATAATAATTTCATATATAACTGCTTATATCATCCACAAAAGGCAAGATATCAATGTAGTACAATATTATGATATTATATTATTATTTACTTTGGAGGATTGTTGGAGCCCACACTGACCCTTATCCCTTCCCCCATTCCTATTCCCATTATATTTTTATTGGCGCACCTTTAAGCTTTTTAAATCAAATAAAGAAATCGCACTTTACTTCAAGGTGTGTTTATTGAGAGTTGGAAGATCCAACTAAAGATGATCTAAAACCAGCACAATTAAGGTTTGCTTTATACCTGGACTTAAAAGTGTGTTTGAAGGTAAAAATCAACCACCGATTCATCTAAGGATTATCCAGACGTCCAGACACCTGAAAGCATAACCAACTAAAAGGGATCTTCACACTGTGGTTTTGCACTTATCTGAGACACACACCATCAGAGGCCCTGGGAAGGTTACGAACCCCCGGGCTGCGGCGGTAAGTGCCCAAACAAAACCATTGTTTCATAATATTGTACTACATTAATATCTTGCCTTTTGTGGATGATATAAGCAGTTATATATGAAATTATTATTCTGCTAGTCATATACTGATAAATCGGTACTAAAGTTTACCCTGGCAGATATATCAACACATTAGAGAATATCTGTCCTGTGTGGATAATTCATATATCCTTGACTAGGCAGAGCATTATTTCTGACACGTGGTTCAAGCGCGCCTAAACCAATTCCAAACAAGGTTTTACCTCAATTGAGGCATTCCCAAGTACGGTATTGGCTCTGTTTCACAATGCAGGTATGCCCCTCCCAATCATTTACCCAAAGTGTAACAATAAAACTTACCCTTGATTGAGCCTCTGTAGCTTGGCCACATGGCACTTGGGAAGAGGTCCCAGCTTGGGGTTCAGGTCTGGCCTCCTGCCAAAACACCAAAGAAATAACATGTTACATGTTGGTTCCTGGACTACCCACAAACATGTCAATGTGGTTATTGTTCCCCAAAATCAGCCATGTTACCTCAGTGCCGTCCGCCCGAAGTAGTTACGGGGTCTGGCTGCCAGAAAGGGGCAAATCCACATCTGAGAGATGGGGCAAGCTGGCATATGCTAAACAGGAAAGTCATGTTAGTAGGTCAGTGGACCAAACTCAAATGTAATATGGATAGACTATCGAGGCCATACCTCGACAAAGTGGCAGATTACACACTAGCCAAAAGGGATCTTGTAAACTCAGATTGCTAACATGTATGTAAGAGGAAGATGAGCCAATAATTGGGCCAAACAATAACAGACACATTGCTCAAATTACACATACCCGCCATCTCCCACATGTCCGGAGTTTGGCCCTCACTCGAGCTTTGCCCTTGAAAAAACACGTTTAAACACAAGTTGGCCTACTAAATTACCAAAAAAGGTTTGCAAAAATCCTTACTAGATAATCAAGCAAAACCAACTTACCCTCATCTCTAGCAGCCTCAACGTGAAGGGCCCTTTCCGGACAGCCACTTCCGATATTCCACCCAACTAAAATACACAATTAATGTCTCAAAATATTCCTAACACTACTTGGGTGAATGTTTGTCTTTTAATAGACACAAAAAAATGCATTGCAATCACTCTAAACAGTTTACTAATGAGCCTGGGGATGGCAAATCCACAAAAAAAGCCATCTTTAAGTTGACCTAGCAAACATGTAGATTATTAGACTAACCAAATAGAGCCAGTGTAACATAAACAGCATAAAGGATACATTGTTTTGGGCAATACACACCAACAGGGTCCTGTTGACCTGCAACATCGGAAGTGGTGTCCAAAGATGAAGCAGTCACTTGGCCTACCAAGAAAAAAGAGGAATGAAAGACATGCACTTGTGTTAAAGCGGCTAAAGCAAGGTTGACACATGCACTTACCGGCATCCAAAGAGTAGCTTGGCTCCTGAGGAGATGCTGGTGCCAATGGCGGTGCAGCTAGGCAAAATCAAAGAAAAAATTTAGCCATTGGTAATGTGCGGAACAAAAAAAAAATAAGGTGTGTGTGAGCAGCTCAATCACTAATATTCCCTAATCAAGGCCAGTGTGGCTTCCACATGTATATGCAGATATATGGCCACACATCTCTGGCTTCCCACATAGCTACACATGTTAGGGCCTTGTTAGTTAGTTGCTGAGAGGGTTAAAGTGGGCGTGAAATTAGTCCGCAGGCCCATATTAGTAATCCTCAACAGTGGTACAAGCTATTGTTTGAGGTGCTCCCACACCCATTTTGTACCAAAACCCATAAGTTAGTGATAAATACCTTCAATGGCAGACTGGGTTAGGCTTGAGGTTGGTTGAAGGGCAGGAGTTGTGGTGTCCTCAGCCAAATCCAGGACATCACCATGTGCACCTATGCAGAAAGCAACAGACAAGAAAGGAAATAATTTATGAGGTATAATGTACTACTTCACAGGTCCTACTGTTAGTTGGCCAGAAAGAGACAAAGCAAATCACATACATCAACATTACCAGCAAAAAATATGCAGAAAATATGTACCTTCAGTCCAACCTGTGGTGTCATCCCCAGCATCAACACCCTGCAGCCGAATCAGCGGAATTTTGGGCTTCAGCATCTCCTCATATGGCCTGTAGGTACTCTTTGGACCCTGGATGGTCCCACTCTCGACATCAAGATCATGCTTCATCTTTTTCATAAGGGCCCTTCTCAAAGTGTAGAAGCGTTTCTTGCAGGATGGGCCACTACGTGGGTATTGAGCACTGCTAGTAAGCTCCTCCCCAATGGCATCCCTCAATTTGCTCCTTTCTTTGCTTGCCTATAGACCGGCTTTGGGAGCCAAAGATTAGCTCCCATTTGGCCAGGGTAAGGCGCACAAGAGTATTGTTATCCGCCAAATTAAATTCTGGCTCCCTCTTGGCAAATGGGCGGCTAGCCTTGGGTGCAGGCTCACCTTGGGCCTGGGCCCTTTTCCTTAAGGGAGGTCTGCGCACAGCACCCAACACACTCCTACTTGGGCCAGCTGTGGCCGGCAGATGTCCAGAATTTGGCTCCATCCTGTAGCTGCACACACACACCACTAGACAACACACAAGCACGCATACAGACTACAGAATGGCATCACCCTGTTTTTGGGTTGGGCAGGTTTTATGTGCTCTACCAACCAATCACAAACAGGTCCACTTAATTGCTTCACACATACTGGCCAGGTGCTTGTAGACACAGCTCCACTGCACTGATAGAACCATGTGTGGTAGGCAATTAACTAATTACAGAGCTCATTAACCAAACAACACACAACCAAAGACAACAATGTACTCATGTATATTAAACACTTGTGACATGTGGCTCTACAAACGGCTATTTAAATAAAGAGCAGCTTACCTTTCATTGGTCCACCACAGAATTTTCAGCCATGTCCCTTAATGCACGCAAGTTTCGGCTCACGTACGCTAGTAGCGCTACTAGCGTGCGCATGCGCAATCCGTTTCACGCACACCTGGGTCAGCTAATTGCAGACAGGAAATAGCAGAGCAACGCAAAAGGTGGCAAAGCGGACCTGTCCTTTTTCAAAGTGAAGTATAAATGGCTGGATTTGCCAACCTTCTGGTATTGTTACACTGTGGCAAAGGCTGTGGTGTGGTGGTGTGGTGCTTTGGTCCCTTAGCTCATTTTAGTGTCTGGCTGGGTTTGGTCCTCACTCTCTGTGGCTTGTTGGGTGATTTCTGACATCAGTGCTGTTTCTTTAGGAAATTGATTTTGTTGGCATATGCAAATATTGTGGAGCATACAGCAAGTGAGGCTTGATTTTGGGGCCTTTTGTGGGCTGTGCAGCAACTCCCCTCTTGGTTGTGCCTAACTTAGAAAGCACAATTTCAGCAGTCTGTTGGTTCAGACCACTATACTTCTGGTTTTGTGGTGAGCTGCATTGTAGTGAGTGTGTGAGGAGTGTGCTTGCTTGTGTGTGTGGTGTGTTTGTGGTTTTTGTTTTGCTTCTTTGGTATATCTGTTGAGTGTGAGATGGATAAGAGGGTGATGTATGGGTTATGGGTGCAGGGATGTGTGAGAATGCTGGAAGAGCAGGAGGCCAGGGAGGAGGGTGCTGTGAGGCTTAGGGCACCCCGATCCTTTGGCATCCGCCTTTCAGTGTGGGATTAAAGTGACGAGCAGATCAGGAGCCGCTTCCGTCTGAATCGTGCAGCACTACAGTCCCTATATGATCAGATTAAGACCAAAATCGAGCCATCCACCAAACACACCAGATCCATTCCAGGCATAGTACGCCTATGTGCCACTCTTAATATTTTGGCACGAGGGACCTTCCAGGCAACCTCTGCCCTCCTCAGTGGGATCAGCCAGGCTACAATGAGCCGCATATTTTTCCAGGTAGTACTGGCTATTTGTGACCTGATCCCTATTTACATCAAGTTTCCTGAGGATGAGGATGCCAAAATAAAACATGCTTTCTATCGCATGGGAGGGATCCCGAATGTGCTAGGGTGCGTGGATGGTACACATATCCCTTTCCGCCCTCTCCGTGCACAGGAGCTGCATTATCGGAACAGAAAACAGTTCCACTCCATCAATGTCATGGTTGTGTGTGACCATGACATGAAGCTGCGGGCCGTGAGATCTGGTTTCCCCGGCTCATGCCACGACTCTTACGTGCTGCAGCGGTCAGTCCTGTGCCGGAAGTTTGAGAACAACGAAATGCCAGCCGGCTGGCTACTGGGTAAATAACTAACCATGTCAAAGTATTTTGCCTAAAATATGTGGCCTAGTAAGCTACATTTTTAAAAATGCAAAAAAAAACATGTACTAGTACTAATTGCTGTCTCTCTCCTTGTGTTTTTTCCACAGCGGACAAGGGATACGGGCAGAGAACGTGGGTGATGACTCCGGTCAGAAACCCACAGACCTCTGCCCAAGAACGCTACAATGCAGCACATCGCAAAACCAGAAGCATTGTGGAACGAACCATTGGACTGCTGAAATCGCGCTTTCTGTGTTTGGCACGCCCAGGAGGAGAGATGTTGTACAGTCCACAAAAGGTCTCCAAGATTATCCTCGCATGCTGTGTGCTCCACAATCTTTGTATATGCCACAGAATCCAACCCCCTGAAGAAACAGCACTGGTGCCCGAAATCCCCAACTTGGCCGCAGAAACGAGTGAGGACACCCAGACTGGCTTTGAGCTAAGGGAAAGCATGATCGCTTCGTTTTTTGCGGTAAGCTAACTACCCTTCACTCTAATCCAAGTACTGCACTACAGGGGAAAAATTTGTGGCCTACAATCATAATTTGTCACAAACTACTATAAGGGGTGTGTAAGATGACCAAAACCACTATAAGGGGGGGGGAAGTTGACCCAAACCACTATAAGGGGTGTGTAAGATGACCCAAACCACTATAAGGGCTGTGTAAGATGACCCAAACCACTATAAGGGCTGTGTAAGATGACCCCAACCACTATAAGGGGTGTGTAAGATGACCCAAACCACTATAAGGGGTGTGTAAGATGACCCAAACCACTATAAGGGCTGTGTAAGATGACCCCAACCACTATAAGGGGTGTGTAAGATGACCCAAACCACTATAAGGGCTGTGTAAGATGACCCCAACCACTATAAGGGGTGTGTAAGATGACCCAAACCACTATAAGGGGGGGGGGGGGTGAAAGTTGACCCAAACCACTATAAGGGGGGGGGGGGGGGGAGTTGACCAACATAACAATTAGGGGTGTTGTGCAAGTTGGCAAAAACTGTCCCAAACAAAAAACAAAAATGTCAATAAATGCAAAAAAGCAAAATTAATTATAAATACTAATTCCAATTTTTCTTCTTTTTTAGGCACCAAGATAAAAAAACCACTGGATTTTTATTTGTCACTTTCACCAAAAAAAAAAATAAAATAAAACAAAATTCACCAAAGAAACATGTTGCAATGTGTTTACTACTGAAGGTACTAACATTGATTTCAAGCCAACAGCAAACCAAGGCGCAGGCGCTGTGTTGAATAGCGTGTGTCAAAATGACAGCGCCTACAAAGCTGATCTGAAACATCATATTCACCAATGTAGGCATTGTTCACAACAACGCCAGGTAGCGACTGAGGAGGCCTGCTATAGCGAATCGCAGCCGCCCGCGGCGTACGCTAGCGGCACTCATAGCGCCATACTTCAGGCGCTCATCTGTCGCTACCTGGCGCTATTACTGAATCGGCCTCCCCACCTCAGAGGCTGACACTGTAATCAGTGATAACGGCTGTGTGTGTGTGAGGCGCTGCTTTTGTAATGAGACCAGGTGACTCAAATGTGTAAAATCTTTACAAAATAAACTAAACTGACTGAAAATGACTGAAATTCTTCTTTGAATAACTGTGCAGGAAAATCTAAAGGTATTAAAGTGGAACAAACCCTCCTTTTTTCTGGCACGCTCACGCAGATAGTCATTTAGACAGGCCGGGCGGCCAGGAAGGTTACTGCTCAGGCTCCCCATCTGCATGCAAACAGAGCTGATTGGATGAGAGCCCGTGCATGCGCTGTGGGACAGGGAAAGGTACGTTTTCACAGGCGAACTTGGGGATTTCACATATCAGGGTATTCTAAGTCGGGATGCCCCTAGGGGCACAAAACAAAACTCCAGATAGTGAATATCCTGGGTTGGGCTTTGCTCAAAACACACAAAGTTGAAAGAAAGATCATATGGAAAATGAAAAATAAGAATATGAAAGAGAAAATGGTAAACTGAAAGATTCTGCAGCAGAGCCAACATGAAGGGAAAACTGTCAAAATCAGCTAAATGACTTCTAGAGCTTTTCTCTCTGTTTTAGATATAGAAGTTCTGGCCAGGCAATGTTGCAATGTTGTTATCTTATGCTGGACGGCTGCCAGCACTGAACAGCTGATACTTTGATACATTGTTTCACCCCTCTCCTCAGCGTGGAACAGGCCAGAGTGTCGGGCTCCGACACTCAGCAGACATAAACATGAGCTATTAGTCTCCAGCTGCTCAACACAGACATCATTTTTTTCTACATTTGTAATTCTTACTCCAACACTTACCTACATTCAAAGTACCATTTAAATATAAGTCACCAAGAAAAATTTATATAAGCAACCGCCAGAATAAAGAACCCCATATGTTTGTTATCTTTTAACTTCACTTTTAGGGATTAAACAAACAAGAGAGCTCTAAATAGGTTGACTGAACCTGAACCAAGAATTCTCTTTTCAGTGAAGATGATGTCATGTGTCCCAACTACTGGAAAGAAAATAATTATGGAGAGCAAATGAAAGCTTAATTAAAAGCCGAGCTGAAGGCTAACATTCCCTAGACAAAAGCCCAGTTGGCCGTGATGGCATTATATCAGTCTGTAAATGTCTGTCGTTGCTGTAATTCTCTGTAGTAATCACCCTTGGCTAAAGTTCTGCTTTTTCACAGCAATGACAGCTCGCAGGCTGAATAATAGAACTTATTAAGACAACCGTCTTGAGCAAATAATGCCGAGTAAGCAGCGACCTAGAATCCTTTGTGCAAGCAGGAATTTCAGTCTTCATTGCTCATAAGCACACAAGGGTGGGGTGTTACTGCAGATAAAATATCATCCTAAATTGAGAAAAAAAAAAAAGTTAAGGAGGCTTTTAAGCTGAAGATAGCAAAACAAACACACAGTTATCTTTATTGCTCTGTGAGCTTTATGAAAGGGATGAGTAAATGTTTTGGCAGAGCAGCTCATACAGAGCACCTGCACTGAAGATAAAATTATAAAGAGACTCAGGTTTGTTGCTTTTATATTGCCTGCAAATTAGCCTAGAAAAGAATTGAACTGTCCAAAGACGTCTTAGAGTTGGCCACCATCTGTATTTGTGTGGCCTAATTGATCAGACCCACCACAAGCATTTCATTTCAATGACTGTCTTCTTCACATCAAAGGCCACATTGGTAGACCGCCAGTTTGTTAGCAGCACTACTGTTGTCAGCAGAGAGCAACAGAAGTCGGGAGAAATACTCTCCTTCCCTTGTAATGGTCAAAATATGTGATTAAATGTGGATTTACAACAGCGAGATTTTAGGGATCAAACTTAAAGCGGACCTTTACCCTGAAAAGGAGCCTATCTTATATATTTCCCATACCCTGTACATACAGATTGCTCACATTAAAAATCATCCTTGCACGGTTGAAGTAGGGCAGATCCATTTGCAGAATGACATATGCGCAGTAAAAGGCTCTGATTGGACAAGAAAGCCGGAAAGAGTTTTAAGGCTGATCTAGGGGCTTTCACACAGTGGGGCATCCCACATTGGGTTGCCCCTCGGGCAAGAAACAAAACCCAGAATAGTCAAAATCCTGGGTAATGTTCCACTTTAACGCTTTAAATTTGACCAAAATCAGTAAAACCCCTATTCACTCTGGTGGGTGCATCTTTGAGGTGGAACCCGCTTTTACTATAGTAAAATACCCCCCCCCCCCCCCCCATTAAGTTATGAGAACATTGAAACGAGTCAAGAAACTAGATGAACTGGAATATGTTCTGAGGTCTAAAGGACAGAGCACAGTACATGTGGGTACCCAGATAATTGTCGAGGTAGATCACTAGGGGTGTACTGTACGTTAATGAACCTACAGCTGTCCAAGTTTAAATAGACTGAACTTCACGACCTATGTTGAGGTCTAATCAAAACATTTTCACAAGGTCTTTCTCTGGACTCATCTTCAAAGTTTTTGTTGCCCTATATTACAGCTTCAGTTGTCAGCTCAGCACAGCTAGAAATCAAGAAGAAAGGTTTTAAATTATCGCCCGCTGCCCAGGATCAACAGTAAAGCTTTCAGCCATGCAAGATAAAAAAAATGGGATCTTTTCATGTGAGTGGACTCACATATTCCTCATGATGAAACATGTGATATTACTTGTACAATGTGGCCCTGAGTTCTCAGCTCACTTATGCAATAGGTGCTGAACACCAAGAATAATGCATGATGGGTCAGGGCTTATGGGGTGTTGTTTGTTTCATGTAATGCAATGCTGAAAAATAGAATTTATGATGTGCTGTGAACACATTCTGCGGTCTGATTCTTTTGGCAGCACCCACAAGTCATACTGCTAAGCTGTAAATTTCACATTTAGGAACATCTAACTCCTTACCTCACTACTGTCACCCGTCTGAGATGAAAAGCTTTGCTTATTTAGTTCCCAGAAGCTTTTGCCTGAACTGAGCATTCCTTGTGTGTGTATAGTTGTAATTGTACTATACAATCTGGGTTCAACAGTCAGTTGTCTTTTTCCTCTTCATTACTTTCCTTTTGCCACAAAACTAGATTGAGAGGTTGAGAAAATTGGTACATAGTAACGTGAAAGCAGTTGCAAAAGCAGTGCTCAAGACCTTTATATGCCTAAGCTTAGAGCATAATACTGATGGTGCTGCTGCTAGCATGTGACCCACCAGAGGATTCTCCAGTGCTCCGGTGGGCCAGTCTGACAATGATGGCCTGTTTTCATTAGCACTTGATTACTTTTATTTTTAGTGCCTCACTGTCTATAAAAAGAATGTCTTTTCCTGTTTCTTTGCTAAGTTAGGAAGATATAAAACTATCCCTAAATGTATTAAACCACCTACAGTTGGGAGAGTGTAAATAAATATTTGAGCCTCCTACAGAACTGTAAACATCCCTTATTTGGAACAACTTTTGATACATCCAAGAATGATCTTCTTTAAATCGGACCTTCACTCTGAAGAAGAGTCTATCTTATATGTTTCCCACACCCTGTACATACAGATTGCTCACATTAAAAATCCTCCTACCTGCATCTACTGCATGTTATGACCCTTTAAACATCCAAGATGGCGGCTCAGGGAACATCAGGCAGCCTGCAAACAGGAAGTACCTTCTGACTGTGCTGCTCTGCATTCTGGGACTGCTGACCTTTTCCTGATCCCAGCTCTGCCCTGTCTGAGCAAAGCACAGCTATAACCCGCCCCCTGTACTTTATCCCACTCTCCTCAGTAAGTGTGATGCTTCTGAGTCAAGATGGCGGCGCCCGTATCCTAATGTCCTTAACAGAGTTGCAGCCCAGTGGGGGAAAGAATAATAAGTAAGTGACTAAAAACTTAAAATATGTTAATTTTAGATGCTGGGGAATAGTTTTTAAGGGTTTGGGCTTTTCAATAAATCATGGTGAAGGTCCGGTTTAACCAATATCAATTTCTATTCTAAGCTGTACTAACAGGGAAAGTGAGTTGTGCTTGTTATGGTGGGCAAGTGATCTGTTGTGTTGATTACAAAGGCTGAACCACATCCTAAGATAAAGCAGCTTCACTGCAGATTAATTAAGTAGCTTCCTCCCAAAAGAATGAATGTGTGACCAATAGAGCAGCAGTAATGTGGCAGTGTATCTCGGAATAGCATGCGGCAGAGGTGAGGGACATGGCAGCTAGTGACCAGTGGAGTCAATGGAGATGGCCTCCATGAACAGCATTAACAAAACATGCAGCTCATCTGTAGGTACAGCAGTGAAAGGGGTTGTGGCAAGCAGGAATGGTGGTTTTGGGCCAAGGAAATATACTCTATGTGTTAAAGCTTGCTGTACAAGACTTTTAATGTATTCCCTCCTTCCTAAGCAGGACTCCCCCCTTCCCCTTTTATAACCCTTAATCTTCTCTTGGTAGCCCTAAACTGGCCTTATTGCTTCCTGTTTCAGGGCTCTGCCAAGGTGTCTTGGCTAGGGATGAGCGAATCGATCCGGACGAACCCGGATTCGATCCGAATTTCAGGAAAAATTCGATTCGGATCGAATCCGAATTTCCCCGCGATTCGATCGCTCGAAGTTTTCCTTTAACATCCATTCATTTACATTACAGGCATTCTAAGATGGCGGACGGGACATGTCCAGACATCAACCCCGCGCCAGTGCAAGCTGGGACAGTCACATGCAGCCTATCAGCATCCAGCAAGCCCGGTGACGTCACAGCGGTATTTAAGGCCGGCCATCTTGCTTTCCTGCCTCATTTCCTGCCTACGTTGTGTAGCTGAAGGAGTGACGCAGTTAGACAGGCAGGGATAGACAGGGACAGGCTGGAGACAGGCAGGAGACAGACAGGAGACAGACAGAAAGTCAGCGAAAAACAGGGAAAGGTAGAAAAATCGGAGGCTATCAGCCTGTCACAGGGAGTTTTTTTTTTTTTTTTCATCCAGCCTGACAGGCTTTGTTAGCGTTTTCAGGCTGCTTATACTAACTAACTGTGCATATATACTGAACTGATCTTAAGTCTGCTGTGAGGCATCCCATTCTGTGACTACAGCAGCCTCTGTTTAAGACCATATAACCATTTGCTCTTATTATATTTGAAATTAGCCTGATAAAGACACTTTTGCTGAGCATAGTACTTCTGGACCCTGCCAGGGCATCCCATTCTGTGACTACAGCAGCCTCTGTTTAAGACCATATAACCATTTGCTCTTATTATATTTGAAATTAGCCTGATAAAGACACTTTTGCTGGGCATAGTACTTCTGGACCCTGCCAGGGCATCCCATTCTGTGACTACAGCAGCCTCTGTTTAAGACCATATAACCATTTGCTCTTATTATATTTGAAATTAGCCTGATAAAGACACTTTTGCTGGGCATAGTACTTCTGGACCCTGCCAGGGCATCCCATTCTGTGACTACAGCAGCCTCTGTTTAAGACCATATAACCATTTGCTCTTATTATATTTGAAATTAGCCTGATAAAGACACTTTTGCTCGGCATAGTACTTCTGGACCCTGCCAGGGCATCCCATTCTGTGACTACAGCAGCCTCTGTTTAAGACCATATAACCATTTGCTCTTATTATATTTGAAATTAGCCTGATAAAGACACTTTTGCTGGGCATAGTACTTCTGGACCCTGCCAGGGCATCCCATTCTGTGACTACAGCAGCCTCTGTTTAAGACCATATAACCATTTGCTCTTATTATATTTGAAATTAGCCTGATAAAGACACTTTTGCTGGGCATAGTACTTCTGGACCCTGCCAGGGCATCCCATTCTGTGACTACAGCAGCCTCTGTTTAAGACCATATAACCATTTGCTCTTATTATATTTGAAATTAGCCTGATAAAGACACTTTTGCTGGGCATAGTACTTCTGGACCCTGCCAGGGCATCCCATTCTGTGACTACAGCAGCCTCTGTTTAAGACCATATAACCATTTGCTCTTATTATATTTGAAATTAGCCTGATAAAGACACTTTTGCTGGGCATAGTACTTCTGGACCCTGCCAGGGCATCCCATTCTGTGACTACAGCAGCCTCTGTTTAAGACCATATAACCATTTGCTCTTATTATATTTGAAATTAGCCTGATAAAGACACTTTTGCTGGCCATAGTACTTCTGGACCCTGCCAGGTGTACTTACTGCTGGTTTTTAGGGCATCCCATTCTGTGACTACAGCAGCCTCTGTTTAAGACCATATAACCATTTGCACTTATTATAATTGAAATTAGCCCTGATAAAGACACTTTTGCTGGGCATAGCACTACTGGATCTTTTTTGGGGCATCCCATTCTGTGACTACAGCAGCCTCTGTTTAAGACCATATAACCATTTGCACTTATTATAATTGAAATTAGGCCTGATGAAGACACTTTTGCTGAGCATAGCACTACTTGTCCCTGCCAGGTGTACTTACTGCTGGTTTTTAGGGCATCCCATTCTGTGACTACAGCAGCCTCTATTTAAGAACCTAACCATTTGCACCTATTCTAATTGAAATTAGGCATGATAAAGACACTTTTGCTGTGCATAGTCTTACTGCTGCTTGCCAGGTGCTCTCTGGTTTTTGGGACATCCCATTCTGTAACATACCATTAGCCTCTGCATTTACTGTAAGCTGCACAGTTATTTAAAGAAATTTGGCCTGTATGAGCCTGCTAACACACTGCTGCTGTGTGCATATATACTGATCTCAAGTCTGCTGGGGGCATCCCATTCTGTAAAATACCATTAGCCTCTGCATTTACTGTAAGCTGCACAGTTATTTAAAGAAATTTGGCCTGTATGAGCCTGCTTACACACTGCTGCTGTGTGCATATATACTGATCTCAAGTCTGCTTGGGGCATCCCATTCTGTAACATAACATAACCTACCTACCATACTAAGCAGCTCTCTTATTTAAACTAAGCAGGCCTCTTGGAGGCTGATTGTCCACTTTTGGGTGTGCATTTATATTCGGTTTCATATACAGTGGGGTATCCCAATTTGTAAGATAACCTACCCCAACCATGTAAACTAAATAGGCCTGTTGCAGCCTGAGTTTCTCTGCTTGCGTATGGCCTGCATTACAATCTGTCTCTTTCAATGACACTGCTGCCTGGGGTATCCCAATTTGTAAGATAACCTACCCCAACCATGTAAACTAAAGGTTACGTCCTTCCAGAAGGAAAACTTATGCCGAACACTATTTTTGTTAGGGGCATTGACCTTTGGATTGATCGGCATGAAATTAATTTTTTTTTTTCAAAGTATGGCGCTGTAAAGAAGGTCAAAATGATGTCTCATACTTGGATTATTGTTACTTTTTGTTCAGCTTGAAATATAACAGGCCACACGGGCATCCCAAGGCACATGCTATTTTAAACCTATCTGTTATACAACATAAGCGTTGATCAGGCTACTTCAGTTTGCACTTGTTTTTGACTGCTTTTAATAAACCAGGCCGCAGGGCACCCCAAAGCTGCACCTTGCACCCTATCTGGTATACAACATAAGCGTTGATCAGCATCAGCTTCATTAAGCTACTTCAGTTTGCACTTCCTTTTTGACTGCTTTCATTTAACCAGGCCGCAGGGCACCCCAAAGCTGCACCTTGCACCCTACCTGTTTATACTAAATATGCATCTACAGCCTCAGCTTTATTAAGTTATTGCATTTTGAATTGGTTTTGGTCTGCTTTAAATACACCAGGCCGCAGGGCATCCCAAACCTGCATGTTGCACCCCATCTGTTATACTAAATAAGCGTTGATCAGCATCAGCTTTATTAAGCTATTGCATTTTGCATTGGTTTTTGTACTGCTGCCAAAACACTAGCCCATATGGGCATCCCAAACCAGCACATGTCACTCTATCTGTTATACTAAATAAGCTTCTACAGGCCCTTTTTTTATTTATTTATTTTTATTTATATAGAGCTGCAATAGCTTATATTGTGAGGTTAATTTGCCATTTTGCAGCATAATATAGAGCAGCCCCTGTGTAAATCTGAGGGGCAATAGCTTATATAGTGAGGTAAATTTGCCATTTTGCTTCGTTATATAGAGCAGGCCCTGTGTAAATCTGAGGGGCAATAGCTTATATTGTGAGGTTAATTTGCCATTTTGCAGCATAATATAGAGCAGGCCCTGTGTAAATCTGAGGGGCAATAGCTTATATTGTGAGGTTAATTTGCCATTTTGCAGCATAATATAGAGCAGCCCCTGTGTAAATCTGAGGGGCAATAGCTTATATTGTGAGGTAAATTTGCCATTTTGCAGCATAATATAGAGCAGCCCCTGTGTAAATCTGAGGGGCAATAGCTTATATAGTGAGGTAAATTTGCCATTTTGCTTCGTTATATAGAGCAGCCCAGTTGCCATCTAAATCAACTACTGTCCGGCCAGTACAGCTTTTCCAGGGCAAACTCTGCTAGTTGCGGGCACAAGTCAAGTTTGGCTTCCCAGCAAATCCAGTGGATCTTGAAGGTGTGTTGGCATGGTCATGTCAAGGTATGACATGACCTGCTGTTTGAGGTCCAGCTCCAGGTCTTCCTGCTGCTCATGAGTAGACTCACTATGCGGGTGTAGAAAGCTACTCACTAGCGACTGAAGACTGAGGCTGCTGCTGATGGAGCTGCTGCTGCTGCTCCTTCCACCCCCCCAGCAGCCATGGCAGTGGAAGGTGATCGCAGACTTCCCCCCGAATCAGACCTGCGGGAGTATGGGCCATGGCGCAGATAGACATCGCCCAACTGACTACGTGGGATGTCTCTGTAGTAGGTCAGTTTGTCCTCCCTCTCAGTGGGCGTAAAAAATGCCCCCATTTTGTGCCGGAAGCGAGGGTCCAATAAGTTGGAGAGCCAGAAGTCTTCCCGCTGACAAATGGAGACAATTCTGCGCTCACTAGTACGCATGCATGTGAGCATGCATCGTGCCATTTGTGCAAGTGACTCGGAGGGACTACCTGTCTCCATCTCCACTGTAAACTGCCATGGTGTGTCTGGGTCCTCTGTCTCGCCTTACTCACAACCCTCTAGCTCCTGTGGCTTCTCCTGCTCCTCCTCTCCTGTCAGATGACTAGATAAAATGGTCATTTTGTGAAACCTAAACTGTGGTTTGCTGTGCCCCACCCCCTCCTCCTCCTCCACTTCAGCCCCCACAGGCTTCATGTGGCTGTGAAATGTATGTGCCATGTCTCCAGTGCCCTGACCAGCCATGGTTTCCAACATGTGTTGTAGTACATGAAGCAGTGGAATCTCATCGTTCATCTCATAGTCCTGGCAACTGACTAATAACGTAGCTTCCTCAAAGGGCCTGAGCAAACGGTCGGTGTCACGTATGAGCTGCCAATGGTTTACATTGAATTTACACAGGGGTGTCCCCCTATCCGTTTGGATCATCCAGAAATCCGTGATGGCTTTTCTCTGTTCCTATAGTGCAGTGGTCCTCAACCCTGTCCTCAAGGCCCACCAACATGTCATGTTTTTTGGATCTCCAAATAGCCAGCTCTATTGCTCTGCAGCTGCACTAATTACTCCACCTGTGCATCTTTGTGGAGATCTGCAAAACCTGGCCTGTTGGTGGGCCTTGAGGACAGGGTTGGGGACCACTGCTATAGTGGATCCTGCATATGGAGGGTGGAATTCCAACGGGTGGAAACATCGCAAATCAGACTATGGTGGGGTACACCGTTGTGACGCTGAGGCTCAATAAGGTTGTGCTTGGTGGTGTAGGAGTGCCAGAAGTGCATGCTAACTTTCTTTCCTGTTGTTCTTTCAGATGGGGGCAAGACTTAAAAACTAGACTGAACACGTGTGCCATGTCAGGACGCATGACTCTGGCTTCCTCGTCGCAGCGCAAACAAGATGTTCTTCCAAGTGTAATGCAGCAGGCTGGACTTATGGTGACGCTGTCTGAGAGGAGAAATCCCTCAGACATCAAGATTAAAAATTCCAAGAATTTTTGAGGGCTAATTATTCAGAGGCAAATGATAGCTAGTTGTTTCTGATTTAATTACAAGGTGGAAACACACCCTCAAACAAAACTTCACTTTGGCAATACTATTGCATTTGTCTATTCATAATTTTATGTATATACACTAACTAACCTACTTTTTCTCCACAGGATGCTGCATGAAACACTGCCACATCGCTGAGTAGCTGATTTTTCCGAACAACAGTCCGCAATAATCTGCTGCTGCTGCCGCCGCCACCGCCGCAGACTCCAGGGACCCTCTTTCACTACCTCGGCTTGCAACACCTCCTCCCACGACACTCTCCTCATCACTAATTGCCAACTAGTGGAAGAAGAGGCGAGTGTCTCCTCCACTTCTTGGCTGGGCAGTAGCTGCTGAATTTTATGATTATCAGATCTTCATCAATGGATAGTGGAGCTGAACCCAAAGCATAAAAGACAGACAACAGACAGTTGACTGGGGGTGTCAGATGCCACTTGTGATGCAGTGGACTGCTTTTGCAGCACTTCCAGACAAAGTTGTTTCATTGGCTGACACAATGACTGGTAAAGCTGTGGAACATATGGTTTAAAAGCAAAAATAACCATTTGTTTTTATATGAAAAAGACCCTGGTTTATACATAGTTTTTTTTTTTCCAGAGACTGCTCTGCGTGGAAATGAATGGCGCATGGATCATCCAAGCTTTCCTCCCAACAATGCCTGATGTATTCCAGTAGATTGATGACGGGGCCAGACCTACACTAAAGAAAGATGGATCGTGCAAAACAGATTTAAGGCGCTGCTCTCCAGTTACAGACATTCCTCCGCATCGGACCACAAGTAAGTATTAATAAAAAATCCTTTACGTTACTCTTACTTTTTATTAATATTCTTCGGATAAGACGGATCAGACATGATTCCAGATTAAAAATTCCAAGAATTTTTGAGGGCTAATTAGTCAGAGGCAATGATACCTTCTTGTTTCTGATTTAATTAAAAGGTGGAAACACACCCTCAAACAAAACTTCACTTTGGCAATACTTTTGCATTTGTTTATTCATAATTTTATGTAGATATTACTAACTAAGCTACTTTTTCTCCACATGACTCTCCACAGGGTGTGATTCATCCAATTTTTGGGCTCCTGAAGCCAACCCCAGGGTCTCTTTAAAGTAATGTTTGGGCTCCTGCTGCTGCTGCTGCTGCCAACTTCTGCCAACTCCAGGGTGTGATTCATCCAATTTTTGGGCTCCTGAAGCCAACTCCAGTGTATATTTGGGCTCCTGCTGCTGCCAACTCCAGGGTGTGAATCGTGCAATTTTTGGGCTCCTGAAGCCAACCCCAGTGTCTCTTTAAAGTAATATTTGGGCTCCTGCTGCTGCCAACTCCAGGGTGTGATTCATCCAATTTTTGGACTCCTGAAGCCAACCCCAGTGTCTCTTTAAAGTAATATTTGGGCTCCTGCTGCTGCCAACTCCAGGGTGTGATTCATCCAATTTTTGGGCTCCTGAAGCCAACTCCAGTGTATATTTGGGCTCCTGCTGCTGCTGCCAACTCCAGGGTGTGATTCATCCAATTTTTGGGCTCCTGAAGCCAACCCCAGTGTATATTTGGGCTCCTGCTGCTGCCAACTCCAGGGTGTGATTCATCCAATTTTTGGGCTCCTGAAGCCAACCCCAGGGTCTCTTTAAAGTAATATTTGGGCTCCTGCTGCTGCCAACTCCAGGGTGTGATTCATCCAATTTTTGGGCTCCTGAAGCCAACCCCAGTGTCTCTTTAAAGTAATATTTGGGCTCCTGCTGCTGCTGCTGCCAACTCCAGGGTGTGATTCATCCAATTTTTGGGCTCCTGAAGCCAACCCCAGTGTATATTTGGGCTCCTGCTGCTGCTGCTGCCAACTCCAGGGTGTGAATCATCCAATTTTTGGGCTCCTGAAGCCAACCCCAGTGTCTCTTTAAAGTAATATTTGGGCTCCTGCTGCTGCTGCTGCCAACTCCAGGGTGTGATTCATCCAATTTTTGGGCTCCTGAAGCCAACCCCAGTGTATATTTGGGCTCCTGCTGCTGCCAACTCCAGGGTGTGATTCATCCAATTTTTGGGCTCCTGAAGCCAACCCCAGTGTCTCTTTAAAGTAATATTTGGGCTCCTGCTGCTGCTGCTGCTGCCAACTTCTGCCAACTCCAGGGTGTGATTCATCCAATTTTTGGGCTCCTGAAGCCAACCCCAGTGTCTCTTTAAAGTAATATTTGGGCTCCTGCTGCTGCTGCTGCCAACTCCAGGGTGTGATTCATCCAATTTTTGGGCTCCTGAAGCCAACCCCAGGGTCTCTTTAAAGTAATATTTGGGCTCCTGCTGCTGCTGCTGCCAACTCCAGGGTGTGAATCATCCAATTTTTGGGCTCCTGAAGCCAACCCCAGGGTCTC
Source organism: Gastrophryne carolinensis (assembly GCA_027917425.1). NCBI lineage: Eukaryota > Metazoa > Chordata > Amphibia > Anura > Microhylidae > Gastrophryne > Gastrophryne carolinensis. The sequence goes on from CM051244.1 coordinate 74,395,646, forward strand.
TTTAAAGTAAATGTTTGGGCTCCTGTTGCTGCTGCTGCCAACTCCTGCCAACTCCAGGGTGTGATTCATCCAATTTTTGGGATCATGAAAGCAAACCCCAGGGTCTCTTTAAAGTAATATTTGGGCTCCTGCTGCTGCTGCTGTCAACTCCTGCCAACTCCAGGGTGTGATTCATCCAATTTTTGGGCTCCTGAAGCCAACCCCAGGGTCTCTTTAAAGTAATATTTGGGCTCCTGCTGCTGCCAACTCCAGGGTGTGATTCATCCAATTTTTGGGCTCCTGAAGCCAACCCCAGTGTCTCTTTAAAGTAATATTTGGGCTCCTGCTGCTGCTGCTGCCAACTCCAGGGTGTGATTCATCCAATTTATGGGCTCCTGAAGCCAACCCCAGTGTATATTTGGGCTCCTGCTGCTGCTGCTGCCAACTCCAGGGTGTGAATCATCCAATTTTTGGGCTCCTGAAGCCAACCCCAGTGTCTCTTTAAAGTAATATTTGGGCTCCTGCTGCTGCCAACTCCAGGGTGTGATTCATCCAATTTTTGGGCTCCTGAAGCCAACCCCAGTGTCTCTTTAAAGTAATATTTGGGCTCCTGCTGCTGCTGCTGCCAACTCCAGGGTGTGATTCATCCAATTTTTGGGCTCCTGAAGCCAACTCCAGTGTATATTTGGGCTCCTGCTGCTGCTGCTGCCAACTCCAGGGTGTGATTCATCCAATTTTTGGGCTCCTGAAGCCAACCCCAGTGTATATTTGGGCTCCTGCTGCTGCCAACTCCAGGGTGTGATTCATCCAATTTTTGGGCTCCTGAAGCCAACCCCAGGGTCTCTTTAAAGTAATATTTGGGCTCCTGCTGCTGCTGCTGCCAACTCCAGGGTGTGATTCATCCAATTTTTGGGCTCCTGAAGCCAACCCCAGTGTATATTTGGGCTCCTGCTGCTGCCAACTCCAGGGTGTGATTCATCCAATTTTTGGGCTCCTGAAGCCAACCCCAGTGTCTCTTTAAAGTAATGTTGGGGCTCCTGCTGCTGCTGCTGCCAACTTCTGCCAACTCCAGGGTGTGATTCATCCAATTTTTGGGCTCATGAAGCCAACCCCAGTGTCTCGTTAAAGTAATATTTGGGCTCCTGCTGCTGCCAACTCCAGGGTGTGATTCATCCAATTTTTGGGCTCCTGAAGCCAACCCCAGTGTCTCTTTAAAGTAATGTTGGGGCTCCTGCTGCTGCTGCTGCCAACTCCTGCCAACTCCAGGGTGTTTCATCCAATTTTTGGGCTCCTGAAGCCAACCCCAGGGTCTCTTTAAAGTTAATGTTTGGGCTCCTGTTGCTGCTGCTGCCAACTCCTGCCAACTCCAGGGTGTGATTCATCCAATTTTTGGGCTCCTGAAGCCAACCCCAGGGTCTCTTTAAAGTTAATGTTTGGGCTCCTGTTGCTGCTGCTGCCAACTCCTGCCAACTCCAGGGTGTGATTCATCCAATTTTTGGGCTCCTGAAGCCAACCCCAGGGTCTCTTTAAAGTAATATTTGGGCTCCTGCTGCTGCTACTGCCAACTTCTGCCAACTCCAGGGTGTGATTCATCCAATTTTTGGGCTCCTGAAGCCAACCCCAGTGTCTCTTTAAAGTAATATTTGGGCTCCTGCTGCTGCTGCTGCCAACTCCAGGGTGTGATTCATCCAATTTTTGGGCTCCTGCTGCTGCCAACTCCAGTGTCTCTTTAAAGCAATGTTTGGGCTCCTGCCCCTCATAGTGATGCCACTTCAACTCTCTTGAATTCAATTGTGCCACTCTGCGATTCTATTAGCGATGCCTCTGATCTGCATGTGATATTTCTTCAAAGTATTATTTAACTAACCCAGCACGCATCCTGTGCGTGTTACAGCAAGGCAGAATGGTTTACAACCCTATTGAGGCTCTAGGAGGCTCAGAAATAGCCGTTTTTAATAGCGATTCGTCGCGAATTTATTCGGGTCGAAACGATTTTTGTCGGAAAATTCGGCGAATCAGTCGAATCGAATTTTTCAAAAGTTCGCTCATCTCTAGTCTTGGCATTCCAAGAAAGGCCCATCCAACCAACCAGCCAACCAACCAACCAACCAACCCTAACCTCTTCACCCAGGGCCAGCTCTAGGGGATGGCAAACTAGTCAGTTGTCCCAGAGTCCCCATCCATTAAGGGGCCCCTGGTTTCAGCGTGAGAAGCTCACTTTTGCCAGTGTCAGGAATAGTGTGAATCTCTAGGAATAGTGTGAATCTCACTGTTGCCTGTACAAAAGATGTCTGCTGGGGCAATTGCACTAGCGTTTGCAGCCATCATTTATATGGACATCAATGATCCTCCACATTGTGCTCACTGCTTATATCTGCAATGTCTCTGCCTTATCATACTCTAGCTCATGTGGGCTCCCGTCCCTCTCCATTTGCCTAATTGCACAGCCTTAGTAAAAGGTCTGGACACATAGTGGAGGATGTCAGGGACTGGACACATAGAGGAGAATGTCACAGTCTGGATACAGTGGAGTGTGTCAGGGACTAGACACATGGTGAAGGATGTCAGGGACTCCACACAAGGGGGTGGATGTCAGAGACTTGACACACGGTGGAGGAGGCTAGGGGACTGGACACTAGGTGGAGCTGTCAGGGACTGGACACACAATGGAGGAGGCTAGGGGACTGGACACTAGGCGGAGGCTGTCAGGGACTAGACACACAATGGAGGAGGCTAGGGGACTGGACACTAGGTAGAGGCTGTCAGGGACTGGACACACAATGGAGGAGGCTAGGGGACTGGACACTAGGTGGAGGCTGTCAGGGACTGGACACACAATGGAGGAGGCTAGGGGACTGGACACTAGGGGGAGGCTGTCAGGGACTGGACACACAATGGAGGAGGCTAGGGGACAGGACACTAGGTGGAGCTGTCAGGGACTGGACACACAATGGAGGAGGCTAGGGGACTGGACACTAGGTGGAGGCTGTCAGGGACTGGACACACAATGGAGGAGGCTAGGGGACAGGACACTAGGTGGAGCTGTCAGGGACTGGACACACAATGGAGGAGGCTAGGGGACTGGACACTAGGTGGAGGCTGTCAGGGACTGGACACACAATGGAGGAGGCTAGGGGACTGGACACTAGGTGGAGGCTGTCAGGGACTGGACACACAATGGAGGAGGCTAGGGGACTGGACACTAGGTGGAGGCTGTCAGGGACTAGACATACAGTAGAGTAGGCATAGCATGGAATCACTCTGGGTATTTAAACATATATTTACATATATATGACTGTATTGTTTGTCCAATAGCTTAGAACTTGGGGCTTCATCTTTAATTTTACCCATGTACACATTTAGGCTGAACCCGGCCCTTGTCTGGATTGACTCACTTAGACCAATTACTGACTTCCCAGACCAGAACTACTCTAAGCAATCCCTAGAAATATCTGCCTAGAAAAGTAGCTTTTGGTGCCCGCTATTGTATCCTTCAACCCCTAACCTTATCTTTCATACCTGATCCTATTATATTCTGGTTGTATTTCCTGTATATACTGTATGTATTGTACATACTCCCGCTCCCCATGCTGGCTCGCTTCAGTAGATATGTGATTCTTTTAGATGAAGAGCTGGCAATTGCAATTGGGGGAACGGTTCAGTCATGATGGCATAGATTCGGAGTGCTCAAACTTTTGGCGAGCACAGGCCACTTAGGTGATTTGGAAACTGGTCACGGACCACAAGGTATAGGTTTAAAATTTTGAAATGTTCATTTTGAATAACCTAATGAAAATGTTTTATACAATCAGGATAGCCACTGTCTGATTTTTTTACACTTGTATGCCTATCCACCACACCACATTAGCATGTTCATATGTAAAACTTCCTACGTGCTACCGATACACATGCTGATTGCTGTACCCTAAATATATGGGTTCTGTATTTATAGCCCTGCTCAGTCCCAAAATTACACTCTGGGGGGGCAGTCAGAATGCTGGAGCTGCCCCGCACATAACCATGCAGAATGCCCCTAAAGCTTACCTTAACCTCTTTCCTCCACCGGGAATCCAGTACCGCGACTGACCGCCAGCGTTCACGTGGGCAGGACATGTGGAATGGCTGGAATTATGATGGCGCTCACTAACCACGTGTGTGCAAGGCGGCCAATCGTGGCGGAAGCCAGGTGTTGGTCCGCTTTTAGCAATACTTAATCCCAACCCATCTCAACTTCCACCAATGCTAAGCATGCAATTAATTGTTCTAGAGATTTAACCCAGGGGTGGTCGTGTACAATTAATGTCATCGTGTTTCACCAATGCTGCCACCTCTGTTTGCCAATATGCCCCTCCAATGTCACCAGTACAGCTTGCTTGCTTATCTGTTAGAAGGAGTACATATCTACCGGAGTGTGCCAGAGGGAGGAGCAGGGTGAAGGGAATCTAAATATATAGGTCCACTTTAATATGTCATTTTACCTTTAAAATAAGGCTTCCAACCCATTATTGTTTTCCAGGGCAGCTTCTGTCAAACAATAGGGGGTTCCCAGGCCAATTTCTCTGCCCACCCTTACCTAGAAACAGCCCTGTTGTTTGACCTTTATTAAGGTGCCCTGTGGCTCTTAAGGAGTTCATGAAAGCCATCAGGTTTTCAGCAGGTAGGGAGTTACCTGGCCAAATCTATGGCTGCCTTATTTTGAAGGGATAGCGTCAGATAGTGCCTTGTAAATGACAGGTAGCGGCAGGTGAACGCCGGACACGGCACGCAATTACAAATTTATCAAGCGGATATTGGTGAGCGACTGGAACAACGCCATGTAGCGTACGATTGATCATTATTCTAGCCTTAGTGTACAGCGCCGGTGTAGAGCGACGCGTATTACCTCTAGCTACCTGGCGCTCTCCCATACATTTCAATGGATGTTCTTTGACTTCTCTTTAAACAGGGTTTTTTTATTATTTATATTTTATTCACAAATAATGTTGTGACCTCTCCTGGCCTTGACATTTTTTCCAACTTTTTACTTTTTTTTATATATTTATGCAGAATTGACATGAATTGACATGACAGGTCTGGCAGTAATGTGTTCATGTCACAATGTTATAACAATGTAATTCCATATATTTTCGCTTTGTTACTGGTGGATACATGTTCAAAAACAGCCTTTAATCACACAGCCTCCGGCGCTCTGGGCTCCATCGAAGCATTTTGAACGCCGGCGGTGTTTAATGCTGTTTTTTTGATGAATATGGTGTGAGTAGGTCGCACTGACCAGTCGCTACCATTCGCTCCCATACAGCGCTGTACTGCTCATATAGCGACTCCGCACAAGGTATTCATCAATGCTGCACAGCGACTGAGACGCTCTGAACTACCGAACCATGGCCAAGCACAGCGACTACTAGCGGTCGCTATGAAATCCGCTCTACAGACGCTCATCTGTCGCTACCTGGCGCTAGTAACCAATCAGCCTGTAAGTTTTCCTAATAGTCCACCTATTATATGTTCCACATACAACTGGCTTACTAGAAAAGAATTTTTCCACTTTATCCTCTTTGTTCTACATGCAACTGGCTTACTAGAGAAGGATAAAACCGAGAATTGTACAACATGGCATAAAAGTGATAATGGCCAATAAATAATATAAAACCACACTAATAAGAAGAACAGTTGAAGTATTTGTAGCTATTTACTGCTACATATAAAATAACTCTGGTTCCTCATACTGTGCATCTAATTTATGGAAATGGCGCTGGTTCCAAATGTTCTCCAGTCCAAGCTGGCTCTGTTTGTGCCCAAAAGACCAATATTATAACACTGCTCTACTATTCTTTATTGTAGTGATTGTTCCATGCTCATATTTGCTCTTTACTCTGGGAAGAAAGAAATCATCAAATAGCCAGGGTATGGCATAATAATATTATCTCTTCCTAATTCAAGTCTGATGTGCTTTTATTTTGATAATGTCTTGCAAGTTTCTATGCGATACACAGAGTGATGATTCAGGCAGAATTTTTACAGCCAAAGCAGGCTTCCAAATCCAACATGAAGCCACACAAAGAGCGGCCAAAGAAAACACAGCGGACAGACAAGCCCTAGATGAATATAACACACGGCCTTTCTTCCCTATCCCCTGCCTTGCTCTTCCGCATTCTCCATTCCCAAATGTTTACTTTTAATGCCTTGATTTTCTAATACGTTTTTTCATTTCTTAAGAATAATGCAGCCACATATTCTACAGAAAGATAAAAAATGTACATACCATACTTCATTAGATCTTTTATTAGAAACAGCTGTCCTGGTATATTGGAGAATCACAGTACAAGCTGTAAGGAGCGGCAGCAAAATGTTTGCAACAATAACTTCTTAAAGCCAAACTCCAATCAAGCATTTTGGATAGTTAGGTGTGAAAATGGTATTAACAAGTTGAAAAGAAACATTTCCATTATACTTGTCGCCTATGGCAGCAAAATATCTGTGGTTCTCATACTTTCAACCACTGCAACTCCACGCAGCTCACTGTCTATTTGGTGTGGCCAGCATGGCAGATTTCGAAACAAGTCATGGATTGCTCATTTTAACCATCACCAGAAATGTGCTGAGAAGCAGAAGGCTACATTAAGGGATGGGTATAATTTGCCAGCTCTTCAACAACCTCATAGCTGATAAATTCATTACATTCTCCTTCTGCAGAGTAAACACAGCTGACTGGCCATTACCTTGTGATACAATGGCCCTTATTTATGAAGGAATAGCGACAGGTAGCGACTGGTGAGCGACCGGTAATGACGGGCCCCGCCACGAGAACGCCGGCTCCCCTCCGCAATCACACATTTATCAAGCCGATCCTGCTTAGTGACTGAGATAGCGCCATATAGCCACTCATTCATCATTATTCCAGCCTCAGCCCACAGCGCCAGCGTCCGACCTTGAACAGCGACAAGTATGACCTCTCGCTACCTGGTGCTCTCCAATGCATTTCAATGGAACAATCTTTAAATATTCATAATGAATTGTTATTAATGTCTTTTTTTTTTTAAATGTGAAAAATTCTGTGACCACTTCTGCCATGTTAGATAATTTTTTTAAGGTAAAAAAAAAAAAAAAATGTGCAGAATTGATATTACAGGTCTGATATTATTGTATTCATATTACTACATTCTTTAAACATTTTTTTTTTTTGGGTTTCCAAAAATATGGTGGTTTGGGGTTGTATTTTTTGAGCGTGATTTTTTGATGAATGTGGTGGGAGCCAGTCGCTCTGACCAGTCGCTATCATGCGCACCCATACATCGCGGGACCTGTCAAATAGCGACTCGTCACCCCGTATTCAACATTACTGCACACCGACTCAGTCGCTATCAACAACCGAACAATGGCCAAGCACAGCGACTACTAGCGGGCGCTGTGAAAATACCGCTACAGTCGCTCAACTGTCGCTATTAACCTCCCTGGCGTTGTGAAAAAGACAAATGCAATGGTAACGAAAGCGTTACCATTGCATTTGTCTCTGACACACGGCTCCGCCCCCATGAGCCTCTGCGGCTCACAGAGACGGAACCCGGAAGCGGAGACGGACGCCGCAGCCGCGGCTCTCACCTGCGATCGCGGCGGAGACATCGCTGGATCGCAGGGAGAAGGTAAGGAGGCTGCACCGCCCGCTCTTGCTCCCAAATCGATCCCGAGCGTGACTCGGGGTTACCGCCACTTACAGCGCAAATTAACCCCGAGTCACGCTCGGGATCGCCGCCAAGGGGGTTAATGAATCAGCCTCCCCGTATGATAAAAAAATTGTTACAGTGCATTACAAAGAATTGGCCAGTCAGCTGTGTATACTCTGCAGCAGGAGAATGAAACAATTATATGAGGGGAGAGACAGTTCTGTGATTATATATTCAGCTCACCAGAAGAGCAGGCAAATGGCACTTGCCCTTTAAAGCAGACCAACACCCGTTTCTCCTCTAACAGGAGCGGGTGTTGGTCCACCGGCATACAGACATTCTGGGGGGGAATCGAGAATGCTGAAGTCCCCTGCTTGCAGCACCCATAGAATGCCTGCAAAACTTACATTTAACTGCAAGCCTTGATAGAAATGCAACAGCACGATTGGTCGCTGGTGCTGAAGTGGGGCTTTCCGGTGGCCAGAACCAACAATGTGCGGCCAGTCATGCGGCTGGTACATTTTTTAATTTAATAGGATAAGTGGAGCTTTAAAATAATGTCCTGCCATTTTGGTGCATTGAAAAAAACACTGTGATAGACACAATGATAACTGTGGTCATACACAAATATATTGAGTTGAATAATACTACCATTTTCCAGTGGTATTTATTAAAAATATTCCCACTCATGGCTCTAGGGGAAGATATTGAAATATTATTGGATGGGCTTAAGCATTTTCCAGTGACTATTCCTTTCCCCTATTCTTTAAGTCACACTGTCACCTTCCTAGATTAGCTGGGATCAGTACTATGGGCAGCATATGGAAGCTTTGGGTCTGCAGAGGGTGATTAAGGGGGATTTCACTGCAGGCTGCCTGTCTTTATTCTCATTATTTGGCCAACTAAAGTTTCACTTAAAGATATTTTTTGTCATTAAAAAACAGCCGTTGGTGTATGGTAATGCATTATTGATCCCAGGGGCATATGCTGATAAGCCAGAGAAGATTATGGAAAACATGTTGTAGTTCAGGTAACAAAATATATATCACATCTAAACTGTGGAATTTTGAGACACAGGGACTTATCCAGGAGATAACTAAAGTAAATAGGTAAACAGTGTTGAAAAAACTGAGAGATAGGAAGTCACAATATTTCTAAATGCCAGCAGGTCATTCTCAACTGCTAAGCCATTGGATTCCCACAAGCCAAACACATTAGCACATAATGATGCACCTGTTATTTATGGCTGACTGTGCACACTGGGCTATTTGCACAGCTTGCACAATGGTGTGCTATAAAAAATGGCCAGTGTTAAAAAGTATGAAGGTAGCAAAATGATAACATATCATGATCTAGGAAAACTCTACAGCAGAACATGATTCCATGGTGTTTAACATCAGTCATAGTAGGGTTTAGTCATGTAAGTCATTTCTAGAATACACCAAAATTCATGGAGTTGGGCTTTAGGCTCCTTTGACCACTGCTCATATAACAAAACATTAAAAAGAAATAAAGGGCTTGATTTTAGTGGTGCTGGTGGAGGAGCATCTGTAATGTTTAATGACTAGATTTTATAGGTAAGGATAAGACTGCAAGTGAATAACAGCATTACTGTATATGTTTTATTCATTAAAATGCTGAAAGCCATGTTGGAAAGCCTGTCATTTTAATAAATAGCCCAGAGAGTTATTGTTTTCTTACATGAGATATTTTATAACCTTCACAATTCAAAAAATGTCCTATCCAAGTTAAAAGTATTCCATGGGTTCAAAAGATCTTCTGGGTTTCTTGGATCCTCTTTGCTTACAGAAGATATTTTAACCCCTGTAATTGAGAAGATGTATACAAATTATGCTGGCTGTCGAAATATCTCCTGTGAATAAGGCAGACCTACACCCCAATGTCTTCTTTCCACTTCCCTCTCCCACATGATGATACGGCATGTAAAGGCTCTTTTACACATTTCTGTTTTTGTTGCGTTGGAGTAAAAATACTCTGTAGCAATAAAAGTGGGGCATTTATGCGCTGATTTGTGTAATCACAAATTCACAATGTATCACATAGATATTTATGTTGAGGTACAGTTAGATACTCACCACTTCCCCAAGTCATCGTTGATGCCATTAGCTGTCCATGCTGTGTCCGCAGTTCCTGCCAGCCCTCCCAGTCTTAACTCCGGTAGCTGCTGCCACCAACTTCCTGGTCCTACTACTACTTTTCCCCTGTCACCGCATTCTTTTCTGTGAGGTTCTCCTGACATCTTCTTCTCCAAGTCCTGGCATGACCTAGTTGTCCACCAGTTTCTGCCCCTGTCTCTCCTGCACCTCTACACAGATCACTGATGCTTCTATGGGGCTGCCCTACAGCTATGCCTCTACCGTAAGCACTTTGGTGCTGCACTAGTGCTTTTTCACCCCAATTATTGTGTAGATCTGGATGATGGGCAACACCCATTAACACAGGTAAATAAATAGTTTAAACATGCCAAAACATGAAGATTTAAATACTGTGCTGGCTGATATGAAGCCTAAGCTCAGAATATGCACCCTAGTCTAACCTTATGTGAGCAACAACATGTACAATTGCTTTTAGCTTTACAAAATTATCGTCAGTAATAATATTCTTTATAATCTTAATTTCGCCATTACTTCAGATGCATGGACATCACTTTCTGTTTAGATTATCTTGAGTGTCATGTCATTCACCCCCTGATCTGAAGTATGTGAAAGTGTTTACTTAGTAAACACTTTTTGATGGTCATACTGAGACATTGACCCATGTCTCTATCACTTCACAACACTTCAAATGTCTAAGGCTAGTCAAGCTGATTCCAGGACAGATAAACACCAATGTATTCTTAAGCGTGCTGCTTGACTTTTGTATGTAGTGTTAATAAAAGGAAAAGAGGGATGTTAAGATATTCAATGTAGAACTTGGCGTGGCCTTCTTTGGACTATTCAGGTAGCTTAATAGTAATCCGCAGATTGTCAGGGTAAGGGTTAGGGGAATGGGTGATCAATCTGAGGAGTAAACAAAGTATTTGCACAGTGCTAGGAAATGCCATCTTTAACAAAAACAATTTTGATGCAAGCAATCTCATAAAAGACACAAATGCCATAAAAAAAAGTGTGCTAGTCACCTGCCTACCATGATTCTCCCAGCCCCTCCCCAGGAGCCAAGCACTGTATTCTGGACTTGGGTTTGTCAAGCCACAGTGGAATTTGAGTTTCATCATCTTATTACTGCAGCAGCCAGGTCATTGAAAGACATGAATAAGTGGGGAGTGGGTGTAAATTTGACTTTGGGTCCTTTTTAAATCATCTCTAGTTTATGGGAGAGGCCACCTTTAGACAACCATTGACTTTTAGGATGTGAAGATAACAACAGCACCACCTAACTATAACGAGACAACTGTGTATAACACATACAGATGTTTGCTCAGTTTGAGTCAGTTGGCTTTGGTTCCTTTTCAGAGACCAGAACCGGCTCTCCACTCCCCAATGATCTTGGATGGTGTTTGGATTCGGGAGCCTGCTGGGAAAAGAATATTCCCAAAAAATCATATGAAATACATCAGAATAGAGGTATATTCAAACACTGGTCCGAAGCTGTTTATAAATTTGTTTTTTTACCCATGTTGTGTCCCCCCACAGCAACACCATTGACAGTGATCATAAAATGCGCACTTGATTTTTTAAAGAGCGGACAACAACATTCATCTCTGCAACTCATATTTTGTGCCCAGCAGCTAAACATTTCATCACTTATAAAACACACTGTATTCCCTGTAAATCTCTCGCTCTCAGCCCTCGGTTCATCATTATCTTCAGTGCTATAGAAATAAAAAAGCAGGATTACATCTAGAAAATCTCACTTTGAGATGCTCTTATGAGTGCATTAGTGCTGCGACTTTCTGGCGTTATCTGGCATTGTTCTGCTATTTCTATTCCTGGGAAAGTCAGGTATAGTGGGTCCGGCAGACAGCATGACTCCAGACTAAAAAATTTCCACTACTAGCCTGGCTTTTAGGCTCAAACACGTGGGTTGTGTCAGCCATAGAAGCTTAATGCTTTTAATATGTCTGTGCAACAAACCAAGTAATACCAGATACATATTATGATGGCGGAGTCTGTATTTGTTGCCAAGGTTGCCTCTGTAATTGATACTGCTTTCTTCATGTTCTCTTCATCCTCCTTTTTACATTAACGACAAATGTTTCAGTTACTCCTCTATCATATCTAAAGTGGGGTTCAGTCTGTGACCCTGATACAGGATGGGGGGTTAAAAAAAGAAAACATCCCCCTTGGATCAGGTATCCAGTGTTTTCCCTGGTGATTTCAGGGCTGGGTGTGGCCATCTTGGACACGCTGCATCGTAGCATCCCTTGTTCTGTACGTGGGCCCATCCGCTCATTTATATGAATAAGCGGGGAGCATGTGCTGAGAGCGGAGGATGCAACCCCTGCCATCCCTAGCGCCGCTGACAGTTTCCCAGGACATATAAGGCGTTTTATTTTTGTGACTCCCATCCTCTCTAAGTGCCAGGGGAGGGAAGGACAGGGACAGGGGGTGGTGGACAGACTGGACTCCCACTGTAATCATACTTAATCTACAAACACCCAAAATATACCTCTGTCACTAGCGGTGCATTCACAGCCGCATTCGGGTTCAAAATCTGTTCTGACAAATGTGTCTGGCTATTCTTATTTTTTTAAAACCGAAAGCCCAATGCATTAGCAGTCTTGGCTTTTGGTTAAGTACAAGAAAATACTACTTTTGTTGATATTTTCAGCACATTGCACAGAAAAAAAGAACATTTTCTGTAACCTTTAGACTGTAAGCTCGCAAGGGCAGGGCTCTCTCCCCTATTGTATCTTGTACTCAGAATATCCATTGTCAACTCTGTAAAACTGCATTTGAAATAGTATATGTACCGTATGTTTCTACCCTGTCTGTAATTACTACTTTGTAAAGCGCTATGGAAGATGATGGCGCTATATAAATAAACAATAATAATAATAATAACTAAAATAATGTAAATATCTAAACCAGACCAAAACCTATTTTACGAAAAATAAGTGTTGGTCCACTCCGGTAAAGGGGGAGCATCCGTATGCCGGGGTCACCCCCTCGATCAACACCCTGCAAACCCCAAAAATCTGTCACCTCATTCCCCTGTGACATGCAGCCGCATGATTGGCTGGCATTGGTCACATGTCCCATACTCATCCAGTGGCAGGCAAAGTGACTGCCACCAGACAATCACGATGCATGTTGCTAAGGGATTAAGGTGAGGTTTATTGGGTTTGCAGGGGGTTAAACAAGTGGCGGACCCCAGCATTTGGGATGTCCCTCCAGGAGCAAATCAGCACTCAGTTTTTGTAAAATGGGTGTTGGTTCGTTTTAAATATGTCACCACTTTGAGGAAATATATATAGCATAGAAAAAGCTATAATATTTATAACAATTGACCCTGACTGCAAAGAATCTGAAACTAGGGTTGGGCAAACCCGACCCGATAGTTTGGGCCCATGACGGACATTGCGACTTCGAGTCCCCAAACTTTAAAAAAATGTTTAAGTTCGATGTTTGGCCCCAACCCTGCAAGAAGTTCTCGGCATGGCTGTGATTGGCCAGGCAGGACACGTGACCCCGCTGTATAAAAGGCGGGGTCTGTCTCCCGGTGCTCAGATAGGATTTTGGAAAAAAAATCTCCTTTTCAGGACATTTATTTAGGGACAATGGACAGATAGGTTGTTGTTAAAAACTAAATTGTCCTTCCTTTTCAGGGCAGTTAGTTGAGGACAACAGCTAGAGTTAGGGAGATGTTTAAGGCAGTTATTTAGGGACAGCGGCTGGAATGAGGCACACTAAGGGAGTTGTTTTAAATAAATTGTCCTCTTTAGGGCAGTTAGTAAGGGGCAGCTGCTGGAGTGAGGGACACTAAGTGTGTTGTTTAAAAAAATTGTCCTTTTTAGGGCAGTTAGTTAGGGACAGCCGCTGGAGTGAGGGATAGTGATTAGTTGAGGCCACATCCACTTTTTCAGGCCACATAAGAGTCATTTTTTGTTTAATAACAAATAGTAGTTGATTGTCTATTTGTTCAGGCCACATGAGGGTCATTTGTGTTTAATAACATGTAGTAATTGACTGCCCACTTGTTCAGGCCACACGAGGGTCATTTGGTTTTAATTAAAAAAGTAGTTGAGTGTCCACCTGTTCAGGCAATATGAGGGTCATTTGTGTTAAATAACAAATAGTAATTGAGTGACCATTTAATAACAAATAGTAGTTAAGGGTCCACTTGTTCAGGCCAGGTGAGGGTAATTTTTGTTTATTTGTGTTTAATAACACATAGTAATTGAGTGTCCCTTTGTCCAGGCCACATGAGGGTCTTTTGTGTTTAAGAACAAATATTAATTGAGGGTCCACTTGTTCAGGCCACATGAGGGTCATTTGTGTTTAATAGCAAATATTAATTGAGTGTCCACTTGTTCAGGCCACATGAGGGTCTTTTGTGTTTAATAACATACAGTAGTTGAGTGTCCTTTGCTCAGGCCATGTGAGGGTCATTTGTGTTTGATAACAAATAGGAGTGCTCACTTTTTCAGGCCATGTAAGGGTTATTTGGGTATAATAACAAAATGTAGTTGTGTGTCCAATTGTTCAGGCCATGTGAGGCTCATTTGTGTTTAATAACCAATAATTATTGAGTGTCCATTTATTGAGGCCATGTGAGGGTCTTTTGTGTTTAATAATACATAGTAGTTGAATGTCCACTTGTTCAGACCTTGTGAAGCTCATTTTGCTTAATAGCATATAGTAGTTGAGTGTCCATTGTTAAGGCCATGTGTGGGTCATTTGTGTTTGATAACAAATAGTAATTGAGTGTCTACTTGTTCAGGCCATGTGAGGGTCAATTGTGTTTTTAAAAAACATAGTAGTTGAGTGTCTACTTGTTCAGGCCATGTGAGGACCATTTGTGTTTAATAACAAATATTAGTTGAGTGTCCAGTTGTTAAGGCCACATGAGGGTCATTTGTGTTTAATAACAAATAGTAATTAAGTGGCCAGTTGTTCAGGCCACGTGAGGGTCATTTGGGTATAATTAAAAAAGTAGTTGAGTGTCCACTTGTTCAGGCCATGCAAGGGTCTTTTGTGTTTCATAACAAATAGTAGGCGGGTGTCCCGTTGTTCAGGCCACATGAGGGTCATTTGTGTTTAATAACAAATAGTAATTGAGTGGCCATTTAACAACAAATAGTAGTTGAGTGTCCACCTGTTCAGGCCACATGAGGGTCATTTGTATTTAAAAACAAATATTAGTTGAGTGTTCACTTGTTCAGGCCATGTGAGGGTCATTTGAGTTTAATAACAAATGGTAGTTGAATGTTCACTTGTTCAGGCCATGTGAGGGTTATTTGGGTTTAATAACAAATTGTAGTTGCGTGTCCACTCATTAAGGGCATGTGAGGGCCATTTGTGTTTAATAACAAATAGTAATTGAGTGTCAATTTAATAAAAAAAAGTAGTGGAGTGTCCACTTGATCAGGTCACCTGAGGGTCATTTGTGTTTAATAATAACACATAATAATATTAGTGGAGTATGCACTTGTTCAGGCCACTTGGTTGTCACTGCTGTTTAATAATGAGTATTAGTGGATTCAGGCCATTTAAGGGTCACTACTCTTTAATAACAAGTGTTAATGTAGTGTCCAATTGTTCAGGCCACTTGGGTGCCACTGTCATTTAATAACTATTATTAGTTGTATATCCACTTGCTTTGGTCCCTTGGGTGTCACTTCAGTTTTAGTGAAGTATCCACTTGCTCTGATCACTTGGGTGTTGTTTAATAACAAAGGTTAGTGGAGTGTCCGCTTGTTCAGGCCACATGAAGCTCTTTTTTGTTTAATAACAAATAGTAATTCAGTGTCCACTTGCTCAGGCCACTTAAGGGTCATTTTCATTTTATATTTAAATTGTACATTTCAGGCCACTGTACCTGCAGGTGTCTAAGAATGCAGAAAGCAGCAAATAATGCACAGGGACGTGGCCATGGTGCTGCTGCTGCTACTGGTGGCGATGGAGCTGGTGCTGCTGGGAGAGGACTTCTTTCATGCTTGCCTGCTACACCTTCCTCTGGTTCAGCAGGCATGAAGGTTTGCAGCATATTTGTGTAGGCCCCAATAGAGCTGGTAGAGTTGTGAGGCCAGAAAAAGTTGAGGCAGCTGTAGACCATGGCACACAATGCTATCAGTTGAATGGGATTGTCTTACACCCACCCCCCTTCTGCCGAGAGTGCTGAGCCCTCCACCTCACCCTCCCTTAAAATCAGCAAGGCTGTCCCATCCACAAGTCATGGAGTTCCTAATGCTCGTTGATGGCACCCCTAGCTGGGATATCGTGGGCCATCCACCTGTTCATTCCCCAGTTGCAGAGCTAGGGTTCCCAGATGCCCAACAACTTATGTTGGAGGATGAGATCGTAGCCAGCGGACCATCGCAGGACACCCCAGGCAGCCATCAGAAGAAGGAAAAGGGTGCAAACCATCAGAGGTCAGATGGTTGCCCACCAAGCCCAGGGACTGAGCACACCAAAGCCGCCTCAAAGGATCTCACCAGTGTGGCATTTTTTCAAGTAGTACACAGACGACAAGATATGGATTATGTGCATGCTGTGCCAATGGTCACTGAAGCGAGGGAAAAGTGCTAATAATCTCAGCACCCCGTACATGACCAGGCATCTGCAAACAAAACACAAGCTGCAGTGGCAGAAATACATGAGAAACATGCAAACATCTGAGTCTCCCTCTGCTGTTTCAATTGTTTAAGCCTCTAGCACCACCTCCCCAACAACAAGGCCCCCTGTCTCCCCTCAAAGTGAGGATGTGAGACCACCACTACCACCAGTGTCCACATCACCACTGACATATGGACAAGTAAGCATGGGAAATGACATTACATCTCTCTAACTGCCCACTGGGTCAATGTAGTGGTGACTGAGACTGAGAGGCAGGAAGCAATGTGGTGCATATCCTTCCACCACCCACGATTACTGAAAATCAGTTGGTGCCTCCTGTTGCCTCTTCCTCCTACTCTGCTTCCTCCTCTGCTTCCTCCTCGTGCAGTCAGCACTGCCCCTGCACCACTAATTTGAGCACTGCCATAGGGAAATAGCAGCATGCAGTGCTATATCTCATCTGTCTGGGCGAAAGACCCCACACCGCCCAGGAGCTTTGGACCAGCATCCAGGAGAAGACAGATGAGTGGTTGCTGCAGCTGCACCTGAAGCCCAGGATGGTGGTGTGCAACAATGGGCATAAACTTGTAGCAGCCTTGGGCCAAGACAGGTTGATGCACATCCCTTGCCTGGTGCATGTGCTCAACTTGGTGGTGCAGAGCTTCCTGGTCCATTATCCAGAGATGCCGAACCTGATGCATAAAGTGCGTAGCATGTGCACGCACTTTCAGTGTTCCCACCCTGCTGCCTCTCACCTGACTGCACTGCAGAGCAACCCACAGCCTCATATATGACTTGCTAACCAGGTGGAATTCATCACTGTATATGCTGGAAAGGGTGTCTGAGCAACAGGCAATAGGGGAATTTCAGCTCCAAAATGTCCAGGTAAGTTGAAGTGCAGACCAACTGCATTTCACCACCAATGAGTGGGCCTCCATAAGGGATATTTGTGCTGTGCTGCAGTGCTTCCAGTACGCCTCCAATATGGTGAGTGCTGATGACGCAATCGCCAGTGCTTCCATCCCCATCCTTTGCCTGCTGGAAAAAACCCTTCAGGTAATGACAGAGGATGTGATGGTGACACAGGAGGAAGCAGAGACGGAAGGCCCATTTTCCCAGGTGTCAGGGCAGTGCACATGTGGCTCGTGGGGTGGGTTGCTGAGCTGACAGAGGCCAGGAATTCCACTGCCCAGCCAAAGGACAGTTTTGGAAGAGTCAAAGGATTCTGAGCAGGAGGAGGTGGAAGATTTCTCTCACAGCAGGGTGGCACCCAGAGCAGCTTATAGACATCACTGGAGCGTGGCTGGAGGGAGGAGGAGACACCTGACAATGAGCAAAGCTTCTCCATGACTCAGGGCAGCCTGGTGCACATAAGCCACTACATGCTCCAGAACAACCACAGAGTTGCCCTCATAGTCACCAGTGTCGATTACTGGGTGGTCACCCTGCTGAATTCCCACTAGAAGAATAACATCGCCTCTATGATTCCAGTACTAAAGGTTGATTGAAAAATGAGAAAAAACACTGGGGGATGCATTACTGGTGGAATTTCCAGCTGACTCAGTGGAGTGAGTGCTCAGTGGAGGAAAGAGGCCGAGTAGGAGGAGCAAGTCACCAACACAGCAGGGGCACCAGCAGCACCTCCCAGGGTAGGGTGAGCATGGCCACAATGTAAAACACCTTATTCAGTTGTCCGTCGTCGGATATGGCCCATAGTACCAGGAAGCAGATTTAGACTCGCATGGTGGATGATGTCCACGTGTCTCCTGGTACTGAGTGATGGGTCCTCCATGTTCAATTGCTGGGTCAGTGAATTGGACACATGGCCAGAGCATGTTCTCTATAGCCTCGATTCAAAGACACATTCGTCCGGACTTCCGTAGCTGTCTGTGAAAGTTTGGGTGGTTGTTAGTCTTTTTTTTGCTTTTTTTCATTCATTTTACATTCGTACGAACGTTCGGGAAAATGTGTATATGCGCTTTCGATGAACGGAAGCAAATCGGAACATTTCCGTTAGTTCGGCTCATTTTCCAAACAAAATCGGAAATTTTTCTTTAGTTCAGATAACTTACGTTGTTGGGATGGGTTTCCGTCTGATTCAGAGAGCTGATTTCCAACGGACCACCACCTTATAAATCCGTTTCATTTCCGATCCACTTACGGGACCTTTGAGGGCTCGGATTGCTATTGTTGAACATGTTTTGTGGCTATGTGGAGGAGTCTGCGCGCCTTTAGCACCAAGGCATTGCATGTATCAGCATGGCCGAGGCCATAAATTGTATAGCAATGCATACCTGAATCAATACATTTCATGTATGCCTTCTAGATGCATTTTAATGTTGACCTTAATTAGTCCTTAGCATGTAAACATTTATTTTCCCACACATCCATATAATTGCTATTTTTTTTAGACTTATGTCCTTTGTGAATTATATTTGAATCTTAATTTGTTGTAGGAGTTATTGTTTTAGTCGGTTACCTTTGCTTTGTGTAATTATTTTATATTTGGTTGCAAGATGTGCCTCTCACACAACATACAAGCATTCTTTGGTCCAGCTATGCGATTCCTCAGTGTTCTTGCAGGGCATCCAGGGTCGTCCCATGATGCTTATATATTGCAGAGCTCCGGCTTATTTCGTCAGTTTGAGTCAGGAGAATTATCTGGTAGATGGCTCCTGGGTAAGTTTGCTCACATTCCATCAATCCATTTTCACTGCATGGCAATGAATATAGTTGATGACTTATGTCTTAACCTATTGCTGTTTTTTGCCCTTGATGACATGTTAAACAATATTGTAGCTTAGAATGTGTATTTTATGTTAGTATTTTTAAATTCTTTCAGGGGATTCTGGATATCCACTTCTGCCCTTGCTTCTGATGCCCGTTCTTTTCCTGCAGAATGCGGGCCAGGGGTTCTCTAATCGGGCACCTCTGGCTTTTGAAGTCCAGATTTAGGTGTTTGGACCATACAGGGGGGGGGGAGGGCACTGCAGTATGACCCCAACAAGGTTATACCAATATTTTAATTTACGTTTTTTAACAGGGACCACACGTGCCAGAGTGGCACAACTGAGTGTCAGGGTCCTTCAGTTGGTGGGCGAGATGCAGGAGCTGCGCAACTCGTGGGGGACCACAGATGAAGAATAATGTTATGTGGCCTGCCATTGCTATGTATTTTGTTTTTTATAGTTGTAAAAATTAGAAATTTTCTAAATTGTTAAAAATTTTATATTTTATGATGGAATCCCAAAAAAAATTTTATAGTGTCATTTCATTTACAAAATACATTAACACAAAACTAATGGGCCCAGAAATATTTAAAGATGAATATTCACATGACCGAGAAGTGGTTTGGGTGAGCTTGAAGGGTCCAAAAGGGAAGATGGAGGATAGTGCTAAGTGGTTTGGGTGAGCTTGAAGGGTCCAAAAGGGAAGATGGAAGATAGTGCTAAGTGATTTGGGTGAGCTATAAGGGTCCAAAAGGGAAGATGGAGGATAGTGCTAAGTGGTTTGGGTGAGCTTGAAGGGTCCAAAAGGGAAGATGGAGGATAGTGCTAAGTGGTTTGGGTGAGCTTGAAGGGTCCTAAAGGGAAGATGGAAGATAGTGCTAAGTGATTTGGGTGAGCTATAAGGGTCCAAAAGGGAAGATGGAGGCTAGTGCTAAGTGGTTTGGGTGAGCTTGAAGGGTCCAAAAGGGAAGATGGAGGATAGTGCTAGGTGATTTAGCTAAGCATTGTAGTAGAAGTGAGGGTGGCAAATATGTAGGCGAGCACTTTAATGAGTTAAGTTTGTAGTGCGCAGGCGCAAGATCGTAAGGATTTCCGTCTGGACGAATATTTATTGAAAAAGGGAAACAGAATCGAACGGGAAACGTAAAGGATTCGTTGGAGGATACGATGGGAAAAGGGCAAAAACGAAAGCCTACGTTGTAACATGTGAAAATGAAACGGAAAAGTCACGCTGGAAAATGACATCCTCGTATTCGTAATCTGCCATACGAATGGACGGAAACTTTACAGAAGGTTTTCAATGCATGCATAGAATCGCTGGTACACTCATACGAGAGCGGGAAAATTTCACAAAAAAAAAACAGATCGGCACTAAAACTGAAGTTTTTTTTGTCTCTCTGAATCGAGCCTTATGCCTTGAAGGTTCTGGCCTGCCCTGTCCCTATCCACAGCTAACGTGGACATCGTTACATTCTTTAGGATGAACCAGGCGTGGATCCCATGGGACTTGGCTGTGCCAGCATCTGAGTGAGTGGGTAAAGTGTTTGCTACTTCATCCTCTGCCTCTTCCCCTTTATCACCACATCTATCTCCTCCCTAGGCTGTGGGGGTACCCAGCGGGTGCTCCATTGCAGTAATTATAATCCAGCACTGGATGTGTGCTGCCAGGATCCACTATTTCTTTGCCACTACAGTCTCCATTTTATCATGGCAATGCCACCATCAATCTAACAGCTGACAGCCCCCAGGCTGGCCCTTGAGTGTCAATAACTCTCTTAGCATGTTGAGGCATGTGCCTGTTCCTCCAGTCAACAAGAGGGCCTGTTCCAGTGTGACTGGAGGCAGGGACACTATCTAGCAGACCAAGGAAAGCATATGGCAGACAGCTGAGAAACATTTGAGACTTAGCCAATAAGGAAGGAATCTGCGAGTGGTTAGCTTGGAATAGCTGTTTTTATGTTTCTGCCATAAGATGCCTACTTTACAAGTATTTGACTGTTGTGACGTGATAGGTATGAAATGGCATGGTTAGCTTTAGATAGAATTTGATCTCCATTGACAAAATGTACGAGTTTATAGAGTAGATAATTAGTAAAAACTACAAAAATGGCCAGTATAGTGTCTGAATTTTGCAGTCCAGCTAAGGAATATAAAGCATTCTACACTTTCCTTTTGGCATGTCTGAAGGAATGCATCTGTAAAAATGTGCATTACTGGAGATAATGCTTTTTTAATAGCATTCTTAGAATCATTACTCAAGACACCCACATGTTCTCCACCAGGCCTTAGATTTCTTGCCCATTATCAGGAAGATGTAGCAGTAGCTATAATATTTTCTATTACCAGGTCATGGAGGCCCCTGGAAATGGCAGCATAACAGCCCCTATGGACAGCACATGTCGGGTGCTCTTCAAGTGGTGCTCTGAACAAGCCAATGGATACTGGGCTCTTCTATATCCGCATTATGCATCATGGTAAGGCTGTGACACATGAGGAACCATGCCTTGGGAGTGTCACCCCATGGTGGCAGGGTTATTCCTGTGTCAAGGCACCAGAGGTTAAGGAGTAGGACCAGTGCCTCCCCAAAAATGAATTATGCCAATAATGCAATCAACCGGTTCGCTCATCTCTACTCATCTCTAATCAGGACACAAGACATTTGACATTAAATCAAATGTCTGCCCAACAGACCCCATTTAGCTCCCCACCTCTTCCTGCTGAGAGCATCTTGGAGGTAAGTGAAATTGGGCTTTGCAGGAGTGTAAGCGTGGTGGGGGGTCCAGCAGTCTGGAGGGGGTTGGACAGCTTTAATAGTTTTTGTCTTTCTGTTCTTGTTCTCCTATAGGTTGATTCCCTACATCTTTGGGGCATCATAATTTGGGATGATCCACTATGTGAAACTATGTGATACAACTATCCTAGTTGTTTGATTTATTACTACAGATGACTATTGTGTGGATAATTACATTTCATGAAAAGGATGAAAGAATCATACTATAAATTTTACTCTGGTTAAATCTATAAAAATAATACCAGTGTATTTAAATCGATGATTGCATGTTATTTCTTCCCCAGATATGCTCTAATTTTATATCTACTAGAAACTGGGCTTTAAGGCTCCCTTTACAGAAATAAAATAAAGTGCTCTTAGCAATGATAGTGTGCAGTTCCAAGTTAAACATGCTCATGTTTATAGGCCCGGCCTTAAGTAATAATAGTTGTATTACTTAATGTGCCAATATCATATAACTATAAGGGTGGATGTTTACTTTGGAAGATGATTTGGCAATGCCAAAATGGGTGGAAGTTCCATGGAGATGACCTAGCGCAGCCCAGATGAGGGTACTTTACATAGAGCCAATTCCCCCATTAACAGCACCTGATTCAGTCTCTCCCTCCTAAAGCTAAAATGCTGCAAATATATATGTAGCTCTGTATTAATCAGCTGTCTGAGGTGTAAGGTAAACCGTTTTTCTCAAATGCCCAGAAAGAGACTTAAGACTGCCACGCTACCGAGGGTAAGCCCTGATTGAGGAGATGAACAGACCAGTTCAACTCTCAACCTGGAAGCCTAGAGTCTAAGGAGCAACCTTGTTTTCACTGGAGCCTTTATTGGTGGGGATAGTCTAGGCTGCAGGAAGGCCCCAGGTCAGGCAACCAATCAGTGGGTATTGCCAATCTGGGATAACAGACAGACCACAGCTGGAGACCAAGCTGGACAAGGAACAGGAGCTGGATGAAGCAGAAGTAGAAGGTGGAATGTTTAGGATCAGAATCGTAAACAAGCCGGGGTCAGAGGCAGGCAGCACAGGATCGCAGTCAAGGAACAGGCCGAAGTAGAAGTAGCAGGAGAACAGAAACGTAGTCAGGAACTAGCGGGATCATACACAGGAAACCGTCTGGAACATAGGAACTCAGGATACTCAGGAAAGATGACCAACTGATACAGGATGCCAGGGGTCACTGGCCTTTTTAGAACCCTGCGTCTGTGCATATGCAGTGAAATGGAGTGGAACTCAGATACCATGCGGTGGCGAAAGAATAGAACGGACCTGCTTCTGTATTTGTAAATTCAGGCAGAGGAAGAAGTTTTACCGAGTCATCTTGAAGGGAAGAGGTATAGAAGCATAAATATTGTTTCAACGTTTCGTTCTTGTGTTCCACCATGCCATTGGTCTGGGGCAGAAAATGCCCCAGAGATATCTTTAGAGAGTCACACAACTGACCCCAGACGTGAACGGAGATGTGAATTAGGATCCATGATCTGAGACGTTCTCTTTGGGAAGTCCTTGGAGCCGAACCTCTACTTTAATAAAAACTTGTGCCAGTGACAGGAATGTGATTTTCCATTTTAGAAAAACGGTCAACGACCATGAATATGGTATTACAGCCCTCAGAGCGAGGAAGTTCCACTATGAAGTCCATGGACAAATGGGACCAAAGTCCTTTGGGAATCAGGAGGGGATGAAGATGTCCTAAAGGTTAAGTGGAAGCTCCTGTACTTATTTGTTTGCAATTCTTGCTCAGAGAGGGCCACCAAAAGTGGTTGCAAGTCAAATCTATGGTTTTTAGATCGACCAAAATGACCAGCTAAAGGCTGGTCATGGGCAGCATGCATAACAATCTCTCAAATGTTCTCCGGAACAAAAATCTTTCCCTGGTGGATCAATAAACTATCTGAGGAGGAGAGAGCAGGGTTGTAGAACACATGCATATATTTGAAAATAATTCAGATTCTAAAAAAAATGACCGTCAGGTAGAATGGTTTGTTCAGAAGAGGTAGAAGATATCCCAAGTTCCTGTGGTCGGTTTGGATCAAAATGGGATAGGAAGCACCCTCCAGCAGAAACTACCATTCCTCAAGTGCCAGCTTCATAGAAAGAAGTTCCCTGTCCCCTACATCATACAAGAATTCAGGAGGGGGAGAAGAATGATAAGGATATCATTCAGTTAGACAATTAAAAAAATCTTCAGGTAGTCCCTAAATATGTCATTAACGAAATACTGGAAAGTGGCTGAGGCATTGCAAAGCCCGAAAGACATCACCAGATATTTGTAGTGACCATAACGAGTATGGAATGCGGTCCTCCATTCATCCCTTTTCCATATACAAATCAGGTTATATGCACCTTGAAGATCCAACTTAGTGAATATTTGTCCAGATTTGGAAAGTTGAAATAGGTCAGCGATTGGAGACAGTGGGTAGCGATTCTTTAGCGTGGCCATGTTCAGATCGGCAAGGATCTGTCCTTTTTGCCAACAACAAAAATACCTGCCTTGGTCGGCGATAAGGAAGGTTGTATGAATCCCTTCTTGAGATTCTCACCAATATAAAGGTAGAGTCTCGAGTTCGGAAAGGGGATAAATCCGCCCAAGCGAAATAGCAGTGTCTGTGAAGAGATCAATAGGGCAGTCCTGAGGGTGGTGTGGAGGAAGGGTGTCAGCCAATCCTGGTAAACTTCAGGGAGATTCAGGAGAACTCCTTCCTCAACCGGTTTCAGCAGAGCCAGATAAGAAGTGTGGGGTACCCTGGGATGGCAAGACTGAGAGCAGTAATCAGTCTGAAAGGACAGAGTTGCAGTGAAACACTTTATTGAGGGTTTATGAGACCTGGGCCAGGGGAGGCCCAGCATAACTGGAAAGGAGGGAGCAAGGATGATATCGAAGGTCATCCATTTTAGAATATTCATCGATGTGAACTGGTAAAGGCACAGTCTGTGTGGTGGCAGGCCCTGTCTTCAAAGGTGCTCCATCAGCCAAGGAAAATGTCAACGAAGTTGGTCTAACTTGAGTAGATATTCTGTTGGCAAAACCCAAGTCAATGAAACCACTACAGGCACCAGAATCAATTAAGGCAGATGTTTCAGTTCTTCTTTCTTGGAGCTGTAGATAGAGAGAGACAGTGAATGATTAGCTCCTGTGAGTAAGAAGGGGCCAGGAGCAATCTTATAGAAAACTTCCTTACCCCGAGGGCGCACCGGGCAAGCATCACGGTAATGGCCAGGTTTCCCACAGCACATGCAAAGATTCAGTTGGCATTGGCACTCAGTCTAAAGGAAGAATTGTCAGGAGCAAGGGGATTCATGTTGGCACAGTCTTTTCCTGGTGACGTTCACACATACGGCAATCAATACGCCAGCTTGATTAGTTCCTACAACGCAGTCCAAAACAGAACTGGTGATGAAGAGCATACTTGTTCCATAATATGTCGGCACCCTTACAGCGGTATTCAGCCACATACTCTTACACTGATCTATGGCCATGGCATTGAAAAAGCAAGTCACCGAGGAAGTAGCTGGATCTGACTGCTCCAACAGCTAATGGACCCAGGTTTGAGGATTGCCATGCAGCAAAGATATCTCTGTCTTAAAATGGATGTCTTCCCTAAAAAAAGGTTCTGGGTTGTAGTTATTAAAACATAATAGACAGGCATTCTTAAAGCCTCGAAACTGGCCGTGTCCCCCTGAGAACCGATTATGCATAGGAGGAGGAGAAACAGCCACCGGCACTGGAGCCATAATCCTTGCCAAACTGGCCTGAACGGTGTCCATCCAACTCTCAAATTGCAGGTAGCTGTCATGAAGATTTGAGTCAGATTGGACCGGGGCATCAAGAGGAGAGTTATTTCTGCCAGAGCTCATACTGATCAGTTGATACTGTCATGCTACCGAGGGTAGGAGGTAAAGAGACTCAGACAAGCTCAACTCTCAGCCTAGAAGCCTGGAGTCTGAGGACCAACCTTGTTTTCACTAAAGCCCTTAATAGGCTCTATAGACTGGGTTGCAAGAAGGCCTGAGGTCAGGCAACCAAGGAATGTGTATTGCCAGTCTGGGACAATGGACAGATCAGAGTTGGAGACCAAGCAGGACAAGGAACTGGAGTCGGATGAAGCAGGAGTAGGAGACAGGATGTTCAGGATCAGAATCATAAACAAGCCGGGGTCTGAAGCAAGCAGCACAGGATCGTAGTGAAGGAACAGGTCGAAGTCAGGAACACATAAACTCAGGATGCTCAAGCGAGATGATCAAATGGTACAGGGAGCTAGGGCATGTGAGCATGCACATGAACGCACATGCTCACTCACAAAGAGCTAACGCATCTGCACAACATGCACTGCAACCACTATATGAGCCATTTCAGACGCTTGCGCAGGAGTGGGACTCAGACCCCCTCTGGTGCAGAAAGATTGGAACGAACCTGCTTCTGCGACAAAGACTTTAAAGGGTAAGTCCACTTTCAATGGAATTTTTGAAAGTGTATATTTGTGTGTGCCAAAACTATTTGCTCTGGGTACTGTGGAGATTAGCTCTGGTAGGCGACCGGGTGTCAGCAGTATAGAGGCGGAGGCAAACAGTTCAAAGTAAAGTCTGTGTTTATTTCACACAAAAAATCCACAAAAGCATATGTCCATACAGGTTACATCACCTTTTCAGGAAACCGCAGCATAAATGATTCAATCAGGCAAACAGCTTTTAGTCCTTGAGCAAAAGTCCTGTTTACAGTCCAAATAGGCCTCAGGTCCGCATGAAACAGCCTTCACAGGAGATTTCAGCCAGGCTCACAGAGTCTCACTCCCATGTGAGCTCTAGCCAAAGGACCCTCCACAGCTGATTCCCCAGGCTATTTAAACAGCCCGCAAAACCCGGACCTGGGTAGTAGGATGGAGTCCCACCCTGCTCTGCTCCATCCCAGTAAAGCCGTCCCAGGTTAGCCTTTCGGCTATTCTAAAGCAACAGCAGCAAACTGCCACCAGCAGCTGATGCTGGAAATCAGACTACACAACTTTACTGCACCAATGCCAGGTACATTGGTGCTACATACCTGCCGTCAATGACGGCCCCTTGCACCACCTTACCACAGTACTTATTTGATCTAGTATTTTTTTCACTTTCTGCAATCTGTTGCTATTGGCAATGTACACCAAGAAGAGAGGAGTGAGTCCTGTACACACAAAACACTGCTGCTATGGCCACTGCTGAGATGAGGGAGCTCACTCAACCTTACACATGCCCAACGGCAATGTTTTGTGCAACTATCTGCAATCTCTGTTGCACTTGGTGTACGTTGCCAATAGCAAGATATGCTAACATTAGAAAAAAATTTAAAAATACTAGATCAGCTAAGCACCTAAAGATTTTGCCACACAAAACATACACTTAAAGATACACTTGAAGATTAAATCAAAACTGTCCCCATCGCAGTCTCCAGTACCTGATGGAAAAACTGCTCATTGGACAGAAATAAATTGTGTGTCATGGGAACTCCTTATGATCAGTCCATCCAGGACAGATTTAACATAGTAACATAGTATGTAAGGCTGAATAAAGACTTTAGTTCATCCAGTTCAGCCTGGTTATCTCCTTCCAGTGGTCTAGTAGCCATAGCTGTAAATGTTATTACAGGCCAGGAAGGTATCCAGGCCACTTCTGAACGTTTTTACAGTATCCTTCATTACTACCTCCTTTGGCAGCGAGTTCCATAGTGTCACTGCTCTTACAGAGTCCTTACCTATGTCGGTGGAAAAAGCACCTTTCATCTAACCTTAGTGGATGCCCTCGGGTTATGGTTACACTCCGGGGTATAAATAGATTGCGGGACAGATCTTTGTATTGATCCCGAATATACTTATACATAGTTTTTAGATCACCCCCCCAGGCATCTTTTTTCTAAACTAAATAAACCTAACTTTGACAGTCTTTCAGGGTACTCTGACACTCCTTTTATTAACTTCGTTGCCCTCCTTTGAACACGTCCAGTTCTGATATGTCCTTTTTAAGCACAGGTGCCCAGAACTGTACACAGTATTCCATATGGGGTCTGACCAGTGACTTGTACAGGGGTAAAATTATGCTCTGGTCATGAGCACCTATGCCCCTCTTGATGCACCCCATGATCTTGCTTGCTTTGGCAGCTGCTGCCTGGCATTGATTACTAAGGTTGAGCTTATTGTTAACTAAAACCCCTAGGTCCTTTTCCATTGTAGTTTTACCAAGTGTTTCTTTATTTACTAATCATAACACAGATTTCACCTTCCCATGTGCATAACCTTACATTTATCTGTGTTAAACTTCATTTGCCATTTTACTGCCCATGCTTCCAATTTTTCTAAATTTGTTTGTAGCTGCCTGCTGTCCTCTTTTGTTTTAATTTCTGCTTAGTATCATCTGCAAAGATTGATACTTTACTGTTTAATTCGTACCCAATGTCATTAATATATATATTGAAGAGAATTGGTCCCAGAACTGACCCCTGTGGTACTCCGCTAGTAATGGTGACCCAATCTGAGTGTGTACCATTGATAATCACCCTCTGCTTCCGATCATTAAGCCAATTTCTCACCCATCTGCATAAGTTTTTCTCCAGTCCAAGCATTCTAATCTTATGTACCAGCCTTTTATGTGGCACAGTATCAAATGCTTTAGAAAAGTCAAGATATATGATATCCAATGACTCCCCCTGATCCAATCTTGAACTTACCTCCTCATAAAAGCTAATTAGGTTTGTCTGGCAGGAGCGATTCCTCAAAAAATCCATGCTGATAAGGAGTAATAAGGTAATTTTCCCCAAGACGCTCCAGGATAATATCACTTAAGAAACCTTCAAACAGCTTGCCTACCACAGATGTTAAGCTTACCGGTCTGTAGTTCCCAGGTTCCACCCTGGACCCCTTTTTAAATATTGGCATCACATTTGCCAAGCGCCAATCCCTCAGGACAGCCCCTGCAATTATTGAATCCATCCCTTGTAATTATTGAATCCACAAATATTAGAAATAATGGCTGTACATAACTCCTCTGTTTCCACACAGGCTGTTAGAAGAGATACAATCTTTCTTTTTCCCACTCCAAACAAAGAAAACAAACAAGGCAGCATCTCTGTAATGCTACACACACACACACACACACACACACACACACACACACACACACACACACACACTGAATCAAGCTGATGAAGGAAAATAATGATGTGTGTGTGAGGGAAGCTATGTAAATCTATGTATCTGTATGAGTTGGCATTGATGTTTGTTTACAATGTTACTACAATGTTTTTAAGAGCTTTGTAAGCAATGAAAAATGAAAAGCCATTAGAATAAATGCCTACTTCTGGCTAGTTATTAGGGATGGAGAGGGTTAAAGGCAATTTTGACTGTGGTATTGGGTTTTTCAGAAGCAGCTCATTCAGGTGTGTAGCAAGATGGCCACCCCATGCATTTCAGGAACACAACATCTACATGCTATTCCACATGCATGGGGTAAGTCCTTTCAAATAGCTTATGTCACTGATTGCTAGAGGCAGGCTTTAGGGGTATAACTAAGTAAGATTTGATTTTTTACTGGAGGTCTGATTTACCCCTTAGTAATTTAACTGCAGATTAAGTCAGGGCTCATTCCCACCTGTCCAGTACTACATGCCTTTGTGAAAAGCAAAAAACAGATGTCCCCCCTAATAGCCGGCAGAGGGGCTGTGATCCCCATGGCTCGGAGGACACCAGAATACTAGCCCCTATGCCCCTCAACATGAGTCCAGTGCTCCCCCAGGGGTGAACACTAGGCCTGCGACTATGGGAGCGGAGTTTTTCCGTACTCCTTGGGCTTGGGGAATACAGTTAATGAGGTGGGGAGAATGGCAAGCTACCATATGGCAGCAGGTAACATGCCACCCCCTTCCTTTGAACTTATAGGGGTCCCCTAGGGGTGTCCTGGCATGGCCATAGTTCTGATATCGCAGCCTATGAGCCATTCCTTATGCTTGGTATGCCAGCTTGTAGACTTGGAGAGGGGGACATCACGTCAGTTATTTCCTTATTTATGGAAAATGCAAAAAAATGTAAATAAAAAATCAAAAACAGTCCTTAATGCAAAGCACGTGACGCAAATGCGGACATACAGGTGTGAATGTAGTCTCAGAGATCCCTTTAGCAGACAAATGTATTTTCAAAGTGAAAGAATTTAGAAGCTTGTCTCTTTCAATTTATTAAAACAGTCTTAAGTAATGTCTGAATTAAAGCAGACCAAAAGCCACTGAACTGAAATATATGTGGCCAAAGCCCCTGCCTATACTTCCTTCTTAGGCTGTAGAACTAGGTATAGATATTTTTGCTTATCAAATCGCCCTGGAACACTGTTTTTTTTACTGTCCCTCAGTCACTGCATTAGTGCGGCAATGACATCATTTAACTTTACAGCTAAAACAGGCGGCATTATCTGGGATTAGAATGACGCAAGAGCAGTAAAAATTGGCAAGAGTTACTATTCATGGGGGAACCAATTCAGCAATAGCAACAGATTGGAGGTGGTGAAAACTGCTTCCATAAAACACACATATTCTTTGTGTACATCCCGTCCCGTTCCGGAAGATATCCTTACTCATGGGTTATTCATCTTCAGATGTCACGTGACTGCAGAGCAGAAAAAGTGGCCCCTCCTGGCCTATATATACCCAGGCACCTCCCACAAGACCCCAGTTTTTTCTCTGCAGTCTCGGACTGCCAGGACGAGAAAGTGTCTCTCTCTTTTTCAGGCAGGTGAGCGGGGTCTTTGGCCCTATGGACCTGTTGAGCTATTCCCCACCCGTTCTGTATTACTATAATGCCTCCCAGCCTTGGCTGTAGCGTTCGGGTGACGGTAGAGCACCATTTTAGGTGCCAAGGAGCTATGCTCCGCCGCAACTCCCCCACCAAAGGGTAGACGGTTTAGACTATAGTGAGCCTTATGGGATGCCCTGCCCGCTTTTGTGTACCTGTCTCCCTTTCCATCTATAGTGGTTCCATTACCGTTGTCTCCCCTCGTTCCTCCTAATCTCCTTGTGGAAGAGGGGGGGGGGGGGTGTTTATTTATTACATGCAATATTGTGTGGCACCTTTGGGTTTTATGTTCTGTTTCTATTTGGAGTACATAGGCAGTGTTCCGCGTTTAATTTGATAGAACTGTATCTATTTTTGTGCTACTGTACACCCCCGGGGCCGAGGGCAGCGACATTTACCTCAGAATTCTAACGGCGCAGCCATTGGCGCTCTTCGGAGGGAGGTGGGCTCGGCGAGTGACGCATTTTGCGTCGCTGCCCCACGGCCCGCCCCTCGAGGTGTATGTCTCGACGCCATTTTGTCTCGGCGGTGCTGCGTGAATGACGCTCCCGTGTGCGGTCTGTAAGTGCCCTGGCAGGCTGTTTTTATATCTTTTAATGTTCCATTCTTGTGGTTACTGGATTTTATCTTGTCTTTTAGGCCTATAGAACTAGTGGTTTCTCCCGGCCTTTACATTGATAAGGGAATTTGTCTAATATCTTAAAATCCTCCCACTTCCCTTGCGGTGCATTGGGGCATCCCGGGTTTGCTTCGGCATTATTCCCATTTGGCCTTTGTGAGCCACAATAATCACCATATGGAGGCTTCTCAAGACAACGAGTCCGGGGTTCCTTCGGGACAAGGCCGGTTCTGTACTGATTGTGGGATTTCCCCTGTACCTGGCGACTTCAAGGTCTGTCTCTCCTGCGCCCAGCAGACTGTTGCGCGGTTGTCTGGGATGCCCCTGCTGAGGGCAGCTTCCCCTGAGACCTTGCCTGCTCCCTCTCTCTTGCATTCGGCTCCGGTTGTGGCTCATGCTTCTGGGGATGCCCAGTCGGAATGCGCTACTAGATTGGCTGATCTGGAGAGGCGGATGGGTAGTTATGAGCCGCGCAAAGCTACTGGCAAAACACGACATTTGATGGATAATTCCTATGTTTGCCCTATGACTTCTGAAGCACTGGAAGACATTGTTGGTTTTTCCCCAGAGGGGGAATTATTCTCTGAGTCTGAATCTAAGGATCACAATAGGTCTTTTGATGAGCCTAGGAATGGGTCCAAGCCTTGGGATGCAGCTGGTACTGACAGGCTTCTTGCCCATTTATTTGAAGTGCTTGAAATATCTCCCCCTGTTGACCCCCCCCCCCCCCGCAACAGCAGGGAGAATTATTTTGTGCTGCTAAACCGTGCTGGGAATTCCCTGCTCAGGCTCATTTTAACAATCTTGTTTTGCATGAATGGGAAAATCCCAGCAGACTTCCAGGTGTACCTAAGAGCTGGGACAAGAGGCATCCCTTTCCCCTGGATACCTCTAAATTATGGTGTTCCCCTCCTGAGGTAGAGGCACCAATTCTGGGATTATCTCACACCTCTGTGGTGCACTCACCTGACACTACCACCTTAAAAGATGTGGAAGACCGGCGCATTGATCAGCTGGCCACACATGGTTTTGCCTGTGTGGGGACCATTCTGTGCCCTGTGTGTGCATCTGTGGCAATTAGAAGACTGATCAGAAGTGCCTTGGAGGGTGGTTCTGCAGCATTAGGCAGAGATGTATTTAACTGGCTTATGTATTGTGAGGAATGGGAGGGTGGGGGGACGACTTTGGTTTTTTGCTCACATCTGGAGACGTCTTGTCTCAGACTGGTGGATTCAGGAGGTAGTCTCCTCCGGTTACAAGATAGAGTTTATCGCCTGGCCGCCCCCAAGATTCACAAAATCATGGATGGCTCAGGACCCCCTGTCAGCTCAGTGTCTGTGCTTGACTGTCCAAAACCTACTGGATTTGGGGGTCATTTGCCCTGTCCCTCTGTGAGAATGGGGCATGGGTTATTATTCCAATCTTTTCACTGTTCCAAAAAAGGACGGATCAGTCAGACCTATCCTGGATTTAAAGCTCCTCAACAAATTTGTCAGGTTCAGGCACTTTCGCATGGAGACTCTGCGTTCTGCCATAAATTCTCTTCGCCCAGGGAAATTCTTGGCCTCTATAGACATCAAGGATGCTTACCTTCACGTGCCAATTTTTGCAGGCCATCAAAAATTTCTCAGGTTTGCAGTGGAAGTTCAGCATTACCAGTTTGTGGCTCTGCCATTCGGCCTTACTTCGGCTCTCAGGATGTTTACCAAGGTGTTGGCGGGAGTAATAGCTTTGCTGAGGTCTCAGGACATTCGCATTCTTCCTTATCTGGACGACATTCTTGTAGCTTCCCAGACTTTACAACAAGCAGAGTTGGATGTTCGGACGGTCATCTCCACTCTGGAAAAGTTTGGATGGGTGATCAATCTTCCCAAATCTTCCCTGTCTCCTTCCAGGATAAAGACTTTTCTGGGAATGACTCTGGATACCTCTCAAGTCAAGGTATTTCTCCCTCAGCTGAAGATAGAGGGTCTTCAGGCGCCAACACAGCTTCTTCTGTCTTGTCCTCATCCGTCCATCAGACAGGCTATGCAGCGGGTGGGTCTGATGGTGTCCAGTTTTGAGGCTGTCCCATACGCTCAGTTTTACATGAGGCCTCTCCAGGTTCATCTCTTGTCTGTGTGGGATCGGGACCCAGGATCTTTTGACCAGGTTTTTGTTCTGCCCCCTCTGGTCAGACAGTCTCTGTCATGGTGGCTGGACCCAAGGAATCTGCTTCTGGGCAGATCTTTTCTGACTCCCTGCTGGGAGGGGGTCAGGATGCCAGCCTGACAGGTTGGGGGGGGGGGTTTGGAGGTCCCTGAAATTCCAGGGGCAGTGGGGTCCTCAAGAGGCCCATGCCCCAATCAACATTCTGGAACTGAGGGCAGTAAGATTAGTGCTTTATCAGCTGACCTTGCACCTTCAGGGTCTGGCAGCTCAGATTCGATCAGACAACAAGACAGCGGTGGCTTACATCAATTATCAGGGAGGAACCAGGAGCAAGGGGGCCCTCAAGGAAGTATCCCTGATTCTGTCCTGGGTGGGGGACAATGTTCCCTGTATCTCAGCGGTGTACATTCCGGGAGTGGAGAATCTGGAAGCAGACGTTCTGAGCAGGGGGGCCTCTCGCATGGGAGAATGGTCCCTCAGCAACAGGGTGTTTCATTCTCTGTGTCTCCGCTGGGGTCAGCTGGATGTGGATCTCTTTGCATCACGTCACAATCACAAGCTCCCAATTTTTGTATCCCTGTCACAGGATCCCCTGGCCCTGTCAGTGGATGCTCTGACAATGTCTTGGAAGATCTTTCAACTCCTTTATGTTTTCCCTCCATTTTCTCTGCTGGGCAAGGTACTGTGCAAAATAGCCCAAGAGAGAGTGCCAGCCATTCTGGTGGCCCGTGTTGGCCTAGAAGAATTTGGTTCGCAGAAATCGTACAGTTGGCGGTAGATCATGGGCCAAACCAAATTGCATAAGTAGTAGTTGGCGGTAGATCAGTTCGTACTGCCCCTGGTGCCGGACCTGCTCACTCAAGGGTGGCTCCGCCACCCCAATTTACGTACGCTGGCTTTGACGGCCTGGCTGCTGAAACCTCCATCTTGATGGATAAGGGGTTGCCGGTCTCTGTAGTTAATACCATGATCAGAGCTAGGAAAAAGTCTTCTTACACCATTTACTACCGGGTTTGGCGTGCTTACATTGACTGGTGTGAGTCCAGATCACTTCCATGTTGGGCGTTCTCAATTCCCAGGATTTTGGAGTTCTTACAAAATGGTTTGGATATGGGTTTTCAGCTTAGTACGCTGAAGGGCCATGTCTCTGCTCTTGCTGTGTTTTTCCAAAGGTCTTTTGCTCAGCATCATCTGGTTAAAACCTTCTTTCAAGGTGTTACTCATGTGCGTCCTCCATGCAAGCCCATGTTACCTGTTTGGGATTTGAACTTGGTTTTGTCTGCCATTCAGGGGTTTCCCTTTGAACCTTTGCAGGAGGTGGCTTTATCCACTCTCATGGTCAAGGTAGCGTTTTTGGTGGCTATTACCTCAGTCAGGCGTGTTTCTGAATTGGCGGCGCTTTCCATCAAGCCTCCTTATTTTGAAAGACACCAGGACAAGGTGGTGTTTCGCTTTAAAACTGATTTTCTGCCTAAGGTTGTGTCTGCTTTTCATCTCAATCAGGACATTGTGTTGCCTTCTTTGTGCCCTAATCCTAGTAACCCCAAGAAAAGGGTTTTACATTCTCTTGATGTTGTTAGGGCTGTGAAGAAGATTTATTTGGTGACTGCTGAACCCTTCAGGAAGACTGATGCTCTCTTTGTGGTTCCATCTGGTCCTAAGAAGGGCCAGACTCCTGCTAAATCCACTATCAGCAAGTGGATCCATCAGGCTGTTATTCAGGCTTATTCTGCTAAGGGAAAGAAACCTCCTTTCCGCCTTACTGCTCATCCTACTCGTGCTATTGGTGCCTCTTGGGCTTTTCAGCACCAGGCTTCTGTTGAACAAGTTTGCAAGGCCGCAACTTGGTCTTCTGTTTATACTTTTGCTAAGTTTTACAAGGCTGATGTTAGGGCCTCAGCTGATGCTGTTTTTGGCCGCAAAGTTCTTCAGGCAGCAGTGGTTTAGACTGTTTGTTGCTGCCTTTGGGGATCCCACCCTACCTTACGGACACTGCTATTGGATGTCCCATGAGTAAGGATATCTTCCGGAACGGGACGGGATGTACACAAAGAATAATACAATTCTGTGATTACTCACCTGTAGAATTGATATTATTGGTGTACATCCCATCCCATTCCGCCCCACCCCTGTTGTTCTTGTTACCTCTTTATGGTGATTATTGATCATTTCTCCCGGCTTTTGTTAACTGCTTTTTAAATACTGGGGTCTTGTGGGAGGTGCCTCAGTATATATAGGCCGGGAGGGGCCACTTTTTCTGCTCTGCAGTCACGTGACATCTGAAGATGAATAACCCATGAGTAAGGATATCTTCCAGAACGGGACGGGATGTACACCAATAATATCAATTCTACAGGTGAGTAATCAC
Source organism: Gastrophryne carolinensis (assembly GCA_027917425.1). Lineage (NCBI taxonomy): Eukaryota > Metazoa > Chordata > Amphibia > Anura > Microhylidae > Gastrophryne > Gastrophryne carolinensis. The sequence continues at coordinate 74,431,478 of CM051244.1, forward strand.
AGAATTGTATTTTGCCTAAATAAGAAAAAAATTTAAAAAAGTCTACTAACTAGAGAAGCTCAGGACATCCTTATGGCACACAAATACGCTTACAAATACCATTGAAAGTGGAATTATACAAACTGCCACTTTCTACTCCAAAACCATACACAAAATATAATAACTTTTTGAAGTGAATCAAGGTAGGGGTCACGGTGGACCTACGTTCTCCCAGGAAAAGAGGGAAGCTGCTTTTTAAATACAGACAAATCAATAGCAATAGGAGCTGATTTTCCAGAAAATATTGGTAAATGAATCCCTTTATTTTTCTATTTACCCAATAGAAAACATGGCTACAGAGAATTGTATTGCCCAGATTTCATTAAAAATAATAACTAATATTTGTATAGTTCCAGTGAGTTCTTTTTAGAATACCAGGATACTCTCAGTTTCAATAGCTGGTTACATTTTGATCCCTGCCCTGCAATGTTATCCTCAGATAACCATCCTATTTTCTGAAGTATGCCATTAAAGGCTGCTTGATGTGGTGGTCTCTGAATGTCCTAGGAAACTGTGGCTAAATAAACTGTGTGCCAGATTTAAATATGGATGTCAGCATAAATACTGAACCTGAAGCAACAAACTTCACTAAATGATATAATTAAGATAAATAATAAAATGTTTTAGGCTCTGAATTTATAAAAAGGGAGGGGGGGTCACTCATGCTCTTTAATCTACAAAAGGCTTTACCAAAATAAACATGTTTAAAAGCAAACCCTCCAGGGTTCACTGAGCTACGCTAAACTAGTGGTAAGTATATGGGTGTAGTTGGTCGAACACAGCACATTTTGTTTGGTAAATGTGGTGAAACCAGCTGGTCAAATATGGGCTGATTGTCCAGGGTCCTAGGCCCATCCATGTGTACTTACCCGTACTTATTACATTATTACTTATTATTACAACTTATTATTACAACTATTAAAGCCCAAATTCAGTCAAAACACATATTGCATTCCAGATAAGGGAGAGGATGACTCACTGCTAGCGCCAGGTATTGCCAGATGAGCATCTGTATAGCGGCGCTTAGAACGGCCGCTAGTAGACACTGTAAGCGGGTATCGGGCGCTGTAACAGAGCGTCTCAGTCGCTCTAGTAACCTGGCTGGCATTGATGAATGTGATGTGTGTTGGGCGCTCTAACAACAGTACAGTACAGTGCAGTGACAGTGCACTCGGCACTCCACACCATATTTAACAAAAAACTACACACACACACACACACACACACACACAGTGTCGGCGCTCTAAAGCTGGGCGCTGTAGCATAGAGCGCCAGATGCTGTGTGATCAGATTCTGTTTTTGAACACATATACACCAGTAACAAAGCGAAAACACATGGAATGACATTGTTTTAAGACTGGGACAATAACACTTTAGTGCCAGATCTGTAAATACAATTCTGCATAAAAATATAAAAAGTCAAAAAAGTGTTTGTTTGCAGCCAGGAGAGGTCACACAATGATTTGTACCAAAAAAAATGTAAATTGCCAAACACGCTATTTATACACAACTAATGAAAGCCCATTGAAATGTATAGGAGAGCGCTACAGAGCGACAGGTACTACATGGCGCTCCTGAGCCTAGAGCACCGGCACTATATGCTGAGCCGCCTGTATTAATACATGTGACGATACATGGCGCTGTTAGAGGCGCTCACCAGATTCTTAAATGTGGTTTTGGAGTTCACCAGACACTGCCTGTCGCTACAAAGCACTACCTGGTCCATAATGTCTTTTGGTGTCTTCTCTCCTTTTCCAGTAATAGTTCATTTGCAGCCTCCGATTAGTGAGAACCGAGTCTAACCAAGAGGAGCTGAGTGAAGCCGAGGGCGCAGTGGCCACATTGCCACTCACCTTTCAGAAAAAGTGTACAGAGGAAAGCGCTGCTGTAATTTACAGGCCCCGCAATCTTCTTCCCGGTCAGCGGCAGTGTCGTTTAAAATCGTCCCCAGCCAGGCTACAGAAAGATAGCTGCCGCTCCCATGAGTGAAGACACTTCTCGAGCCAGCTGACAGTGCTCAACGGCACCACTGCCAACCAGAAAGAGGATCGCGGGGTTAGGTAAGTAAGTGTTTCCTGCTGTTACACCCTTAGGTGAAGCGGGTTGCAGCCAGAATGCCAAACTCGAACATTCTTCTGGCTGAAGCCATGTTTGGATTAGCAAAGCCATTAGCTCAGTGCTCAGTTTCTGGTGTGAAAGCAGGAGGATCACAGAGACAAGGTAAGTGCTTAACACAAAATCACTTCCTTACCTCTAGGACACAACTGACCCTATATGAGATCTGAGCATTTGGAAACCAAATGCTCAAATCTCATGTGGATGGCCAGTTGTAGCATTTGGGAAAATAAATAGAAATGTTAGAACGCATTTGACTCCAATACTTAAAGCGGATAAAGCCCCCCCTGTCCCCAAAGCCGAGTGCCTGCAGTGCTGGCTTGATGGCAGCTTGGTTTTAATAGAAAACCACCTTCTCCCCCACCATAGACACACCCTGCCAGCAGATTCAAGATAGCCAATTGACTGATTTCAAACATGCTGGATTACGTGACAAGCCTGCTGGGCTTATCCCTGGTTTCCCTCTAGTCTTAGGCTCACTCATACCTCCAGCCTATCGGGATGCCTTTGGGATAATTGGTGGGGTTTCAAACAGCTGGGCATTTAGGCTTCAGGGCCAGCCAAGGCAGGTTTTGATCCACTATAAACCAAAACAACTGTGCGGGAAATGAAAAAAAATATGCCCACACCTTTTTCTTATTAAAAAGTTATTTATGCTGGAATTGTCCAGTAAAATACAAAATGCGTTACTATTCCCACTTTGGTCACTAGATGGGGGTAAAAGACCACAAATGCGAGAAACAGAATAACATAAATAATAGTTATTCAAGCTCAGAATTATAGTTCAGAGTTGCCCTTTAGGATGAGTCATGTGGCATAAGAGTGGTGTAGCCTCCCACGAAAGATGTCTGGTGGGGCTACTACAGAGACAAGACCTGGGTGTAGTTGGTGGAGGACGTGGCTATAGTGAAGCGGAGCTGTGCTGAGTTGCAGAGAGAGAGAGATAAAGTGAGAAGACTGAGGTGTGGGGAATTCCACATAGAGAGAAGAAGGTCCTGGTGGGAAGAAGCCCAAGGGGTTTTAGGCGTGGATGTGACAGAGGAGGCGGCCCTTAGGAGTAGAAAGAATACAAAGGACAGTTCATGAGGAGTAAGCCACTGTGCCTGAGACTCTGGTAAGGTCTGGCTGCCCTTGTCTGAGGCCCCTACCCTGCAGTGACTGTTGTGTGAGGGAGAAGCCCTTGTGTTGGCTAACGATCCGTGTTCAGATGCTATGGAATCTAGGTTCCTGGTGTGTTTTACTTGCTGGTAGCCCGATGGCCCTCCTGCTGATGCTGGGCCCAGTGTGGAATGCTAATAGTCTCCATTATGAAGGGGTGCTCAGCTCAAAGTGGGGTGGTGGCCGTCCAAATACCCCTCTGCAAAAAGGCCTGCATTTAATTGGGAAATACAATACTGCCTAGCCCCTATGCTGAAATGTGCTGACCAGCAAGAGTACCTGCATTCTATTCTAGGCTTATACAAGCCGTTTGACCCTTATGCTGAAACATGCTGATAAGAAAGAGTACCGGTGTCCTTTGCCTGAAGGACACAAGACTATTTAACGCTTACACTGAAACGTCCTTATGAAGCAATTATACCTGTGGTTTTTTTTTTACAAATCAATGCAATCCTGGGCCATCCTGGGACTGACACATCCTGTGAGTTGGTGCCTGAAATCCTGCAGCAGTGATAAGTTCTCATACAACAGATAACGCTTCACTGCTGAACACTTCCTGAACTGCTTTTTCCGGGTCATCAAACCACAATCAAAGAAGAACAAGAATATAAACCAGGAAGCAAGATTAACACAGATAATCAAACAGATGCAATTCGTTGCAGTGATTTCAGACTCGAAAAAGGATAATTAAAAAAACCCATAAACAGAATAAGATGCATGTTGCACAGAGAATTGGGCTGGCGCATTAGTTAGTAAAGGTGTTACTGGTTATTCAAAGGAAACCTAAAGGCATCCTAAATTAGGATACACAATAACATGACCCTCCCTATATCTTGATAAATACCTTATAGGATACTGTTACTTAGAAATTTGTAATATAAATCTCCACCTTCATTACCCATAATCCCCTAGGGCTGGGGGGCTGCAGCTAGAAAAAGCATTGTCCTTTGCTCTTAATGTGCATCAGCTGTCTCCAAAGGTGGGCTAGCAAGGGGGTTGTTAAAGAAGCCTGTGCCTTCTGGATGCATTTTAAACAGGCGGGGTGCTTATATGTGCCTCTGGCCCACTTAAATAAACCTGGCTGGGTCTCTCACTAAATCTGCTTGCTACTTTCAACTAGCAGTGGGGGGATCTTGATTAGGGATGCCCTGCTGTGCTGCTGTCACAGGTGGCCACTGGGGTTCCACAGGATGGCTTATACAGCTCTGTGTGCAAGCCCTCTCATCTGATTGGCAGCTGCAGTCACATGGGACATCAGACTGCAGGGGATGTGGGTAAGTAGCTACCCGGTCCAGGGCATTCTGCTAGTGGCAGCATAGTGGGGCATCCCAAATCTAGATTCCCCGTGTTGAGTGGACCTCCGGTCATTATTATTTTGGATCCTGTACACAATCTGTTAAGAGCTGCCCATTGCCTACATTACAATATGCAGCTCCAGGGTATGCAGCAGGCAGAGTGCACAACAAGCAAGCACATGTGTGACGGGGGGTTCTTTGGTGGACTTAAAACAATGAGCATAGGTGAGTATACTATATTGGGTTCCCTAGGTACAGCCCCTAAATATATGGCTGGAATGATCTTTCACGTAAATATTGCTCCCTACATACTGCTGCCAGACTGTCTTCAGGAGAAAATGGGGCTTTGATCATATAATCAGATTATTAGGTACGCTGAAACTTGGCAGACTTTTTCATCACTCTCCTGCAGATTCTACAAAGGTTAGCCTGCTTGGAAACTATTGTTTTTCTGAAGGGGGCGAGATGTTTTAGTAATCCGCAGCTAGTCACATAACGTGATTACATTTCATTCTGCTCAGGAGATAATGTTGTTTTCATAGCTATAACGAATTCTCAGAGGGGGAAATATTTTCTGTTACAGCAAAATATTCTGGAAATAAAGGAAATTGAAAGTAGTGGCGTTCCAGTTAAAAAAAGCACCTTGCCAAATAATGGAAAAATGATTGTACCCCATGAGTGCCCTTAGGATAATGTCCCTTCCTTTAGCTTTCCAGATATCTATTTTACATTATTTATTGAGCTTTAGTATTCCCAGCCTTTCCTATAATCAATTCATTGGCTTCCGATATTCCCCTAATACCCCTAATACCCTAATTGCATACTCCTAACTAGTCATTAGGAAGGTAATACATATTGCCAAGTGTCTAACTGATTTCTTTAGGATACCTCTGCACTCCGCAGAGCTTTTCTCACTCAACACAAAGGGAAGAAGGGGTTTAGGCAAAAGGCTAAAGATGTTGTGGTTCTTGAAATGAACATTGAAATGCTAAAAGCATAGCTGAGCTTTTACCTGCTGTGCCCTTTGCACTTATTCTGCAAAACAGATAACTGATAGGAATTAAAAGGACTTTCAAATCCCATTCTGTGCTGTCCACGTGGCCAGAGTTGTCTTAGTGCCAAAAATGAACCAGAAATAGTTAACCCGAACCAACAGCCTTACACATTTGGAAGAAAAAACTCCCCAAAACTCACTTTCCCCATCTGCATTTATGATACTGAATCACTGTCAGATCTTAAATTTCAGCGGCACCCACTCAAAGCTGAAACGCCACCTTACAGATTTTCTCCTGGTAGCGGCCATTTTAGAGTTTTCTGTCCCAGGTTCCCAGTCATGCTGCTGCTTGAATTCAACTTAGAAAAACCCACAACGCAGCAGGGAACTTCCTCTTAGCAGGTGGTCTGCAACCCCATGATACGCCATTTTATTTTTAAAATGGACTCCAGCAGGAGTTCTGAAAAGGTCAATGCATTTTTATTAACAGTCCTGAGGAGAAATTCATATGAGCACTGTTTCTTCAAAGAGTGTTGGTTCGGTTTAAGTAACTATTTTTTTTTCTCAGACTCTCAGTCTGGAAGGTTCTGCACATGCATGGGTATGTGTTTGATATACTAATGCTTCACCAATGCCTTAACATCAACTAAAGAATAGCATTGCCTAAAGAAGGAGTATTGGGATGGCCCAACCAGAGTTTAGACCAAGACTATATCTGTGGGCACTGGCGGACTGGCCATAGGGAGACCTAGGATGATGCACAGTGGGCTCCACTGCTTTAGGGCCAGTTGGGCTGCTGCTTTTAACACCCACACCCCCTCAGTCTGCCTCTCAGCCCCCTGTACCCAGCCACATTGTACCCACAAGGCAAAGAACCCCAGCCCCCAATGCTGTAGCCCCAGCATCATGGCTTGGGGGGCTCAGCAGGGCTGTCTCAGGCTGGTCAGGGGCTCGGAAAATCCATGTTAGGTAAAATCCAGGGCTGATTTTTGGCCCCAGTCTGCCACTGTTTGCAGGGGGAAACATGCCTTTAAAATCTGACAGGTTTGGAGTGCTTTTGCACAAAAGAGTGGGCAAAGATTGGCAAGTCTAGATGTGCCATGCTGATAAATTACTACCCAAAAAGACTGAATGTTGTCATAAATTCAAAGGGTTATTCAACAAAGTATTAATTTAAGGGTGTGTAGATTTATGCATAGATTATAGGTGAGATTAAAGGTGGGAAGAAGTCCGAAAATGATTTTTCTTGGTGTGACTTTTCACATGACAAAAGTCATTTTAACAGGGGTGTGTAGAATCATTTCAAACTGAACTGGAAATTAAAACATTTGTAAATAATAATTTTAGTGGTATTTTAGGTGTTTTGGACCACTGTTAAATGGACATTTATAAGTTAAAAACTGATAAAAAAAATATACTTAAATGTTTTGTCAGACAGATAAAACCTCTGAAACGGAATAGCAGATTATACTTACAGAGCCACTGCACAGGAAATACTTAGGTTGTAATGGCGGACATGGCTGGCTTTGCACCATTTATATTATTTATTGGGCTTGAACTGCCTACATTCAAATAAAGCATAGGTAATGTTAACAATTTTTATTAAAACTGACCAAATTTATTAAAATTGACCCATCTTCACTCCTCTAAATCAAAAGACCAAACTGCTGACGTCTGTTGGTTGGTCTACATTTTAATCATTCTAGTCCTGGTAAGCAAATGTTGAATGTACAAAAGAGTGATCTGGTGATTTGCCTGCTGACCTATGGCTTCTGAAGATCATTTTTGATTACTCCAATTAGGTTGTGGCCCAATGTAGAATGTTTGAGATATTAAGTTGTTTGAAATGTTTTCAGTGGATTTGGAGGTTGTTAGCTTTACTAAAAAGAAGTGAGAATTCTCACCTGGGTCTGAATCGACTACATAGTGCTGAATTTAGTCACGGGTAGTGATGAACGAGACCTCTGAAGTTTGGGTTCGACAAGTTCGGCCGAACTTGCCACATAAGGAAAAAACCAGGGTGATTGTTCTGCACAAAAAGGGCTAGGAAAAGTACTCAAAACAATAACAGAAAACAAAAAATCATTTAAAACATTTTATAAATACATAAATAAAAAAAATCTGATTGTGCTGTGCCAAATGGAGTACTCAAAATAATAACATAAAGAAAACAACAAAATTAAAGAAATACATACAAAAATAAATGAAAAATAACAAAAAATATATTTCTTTATTCACAGGTGTCAGACTCAGAGGCCAATATGGGGGTGAAACTAGGGTGATTGCCCTGCTCAAAATAGGGTAGGGAAAGCAATCAAAATAGTAACAGAGAAAAGAAATTAAAGAAATATATTTTTGTTTTTTTTTTATGGGTGTCAGGTTAAAGGTTAAATGGGGGGTAACACCAGGGAGATTGACCTGCACAAAATAGGGTAGGTGCTCAAAATAATCACAGAAAACAAAAAAATTTAATAAATTTAATAAAATGTAAAAAGTACATCAATCAATATATATAATAATAAATGAATACATTAATTAATATTAAGATAAATAAATATATATATATATATATATATATATATATATATATATATATATAAATGACATCAATAAAAAATATATATATATATATATATATATATATATACACATATATACATAAATACATAAACAAATACAAAAAATAAAATAGTTAATTATATTACATTTTCTTTTATAGGTGTCCAAGGTTCAGGGGGGGCGGGGGCTGGAGGTGGCGGTGTAAGTGGTGTAAGTGCAAGAGACGGAGGAGGTATAGGTGGAAAAGTTGGAGTGCCACTGCAGGCAAAGATTATTATTATTATAATACCGTTGTTTCAGGCTACATTTGGCACTTTCCTAAACTGTTTTCCGTTTTTACAATTAAGAGAAAATGGCTGACATATTGAGGTTTACATTTTCACCTCATGATTCCTCTTCTGAAAAAAGTGGACGTGGCCCTTGGATCTGTGATGCTGTGTAATAACCAGCAATGTGATGAATTTGGAGGAGGAGGCAGAAGAGGGGCGAGAGGAGGAAGGGACCATCAATTCTGTCCCGCTCTGCTGAGCTGATTAGGGAACAGGATGAAAAAGAGAATGTCATTGGCTGAATTTGTATACCCTGATATCTCAGCCATTTGTGCTTCAATTTAAAAGGAAAGCCGCTGAGGACAGTGCCAACTGTAGCTGAACACAGTGTTGGGTCTTTCGACCAGACAGATGAGTTTTAGCACCGTATGCTGCCATTTCCCCATGGCAGTGCTCAAATTGTTGCTGCAGGTGCTGCACTGACTGCATGAGGAGGAAGCAGAGGAGGAAGCTGGTGAGAAAAGTAATGGTGACTGGGAATGGCATATTGTGGAACAATTTTTAAAACTGTCCGTCTGCACCAGCATTTAGGGCCAGGGCTTGTGGGGTGAGATGGGCCCAATATCTGCTTTCTCTCCAAAGTTTGTGGGATGGAAAGTTGAGCGCTTCCCTGGGATGGCGTGGAAACACTTGGTGATGGTGGTGCTGGTGAGGCTGGTGGAGGTGGTCTCAGACCCTCCCTTTGGGGGGAGACAGGTGGCCTTGTTGTTGGGGAGGCGGTGGTAATAGCTGAGTCAACTGAAGCAGCAGCAGGAGTGCCAGGTGTTTGCATTTTTTAGGTGTTTCTACCACTGCAGCTAGTGTTTGGATTGCAGGAGTCTGATCATAGATGTGGTGCTGAGATTATTAATAATTTTCCCTCGCTTTAGGCACTGCTTGAAAAAATGCCAGGCTGGTGAGTCCTTTGAGCCTGCCTTGACATGCTCAGTCCCTGGGCTTGGTGGCCAGTATTAGCAAAGGACTGACCGCTGACACACTCCTCTCTCTTCTGCTCTCTGCCTAGAGCTGTGTGTCCACCACCTCTTCCTCTGAACTCTGATGGTTTACAGTCCATGTTGGGTCTAGGACTTCGTCATTACCCCTAAGATCGTCTTCCAACCCCTCCTTCAATCTACCCCCCCTCTCAGCCTCAGCATTGCAGAAAGCTGCAGCAGTCAGCACTTGGGTTTCATCATCATCGCAGGTGTCCGGTGATGGTCTGCTGGCCAGGTCCTCATCCTCCAACAGGAGTTGTTAGGCATTTGGGAACCCTAGGTCTGGAACTGGGACATTGGCAGGTGGATTGTCAATGGTATGCCAGCTATGATCTGTGGCTGGAACAGCATTGCTGATTTAAGGGTGGTGAGGAGGAAGGCTTTGCACTTTTGGCAGAAGTAGAGTGGGTGGAAAACAATTTCACTGAAATGGTAGCACTTCGTGCCATATAATCTACGACTGCCTCTACTTGTTCTGGCCTCACCACTCTGGCAGCGATACTGAGGCTGCAAACCTTGGCACCTGATTACACCATCAGAAGATGTCACAGGCACAGATGAAACCTCTTCCTGCAGCGCCAGCTCTATGACCACCAGCTGCAACAACACAGCCACATACCTGTCCCTGATTAGCTGCTTTTTTTTCTAACCCCTAGTAGGTATTATGCAAGTTTTAGCAAACACCCGGTAAGTATAATGCAAGCGGTGCCAATAAGTGAGTAATTTTATCTAACACCTAGTAAATAGAATGCAGGTGGTGCCAACAAGTGAGTTTTATCTAACCCCCAGTATGTGTTATGCAAGGGGTGCCAACAAGTGAGTAGTTTTATCTAACACCTAGTAAGCAGAATGCAAGTGGTGCAAAAAAGTGAGTAGTTTTATCTAACATCTAGTAAGTATTATTCAAGGAGTGCCAATAACTAAGTATCTATATCTAACACCCAGTAACTAGAATGCAGATGGTGCCAACAAGTGAGTTGTTTTATCTAACACTCAGTAAGTATAATACAAGGGGTGCCAATGAGTGAGTAGTTTTATCTAACACCCAGTAGGTCGCATGCAGGTGGTGCCAATAACTGCGTTGTTTTATCTAAACCCCAGTAAGTGTTAAGCAAGGGGTGCCAACAAGTGATTAACTTTTTCTAACATCCAGTAAGCAGAATGCAAGGGGTACCAACAAGTGTGTAGCTGTTCCTAACATCAAACCAATCGCACACCAAATAGAGCGTCAAAACTCTTACCAGAGCTAGATCAAATTAATCGCTTAGATTCCACACTCAGGTCTCTAGATAACTGCTTGTATCCAACAGTCTTCAAGTCAAGGATTCCAAAATTGTCCAGCTCAAAAGGCATATGTTTCATCGCCGCAGCGACTTCTGCCAGGAATATTCCTGGCAGAACTCGCTGCAGCGACGAAGTGGTTGATTGTTTGGAGGTTTTACATAGGATTGGACTTTTATAACTTGAAGCCTGATTGGATCTGGAGGTCGGTGGTGAGAATTGCTGAGTACCTGAGATGTTTCAAATGTTTTTTTACTGTTGTTGTTTGTGAGTGCATTTTTATTAAATAGATTGTTTTTATGGTGAGACATATTGCACTATTATTTGTCTCTTTGCTGCTTTGCATGGCTCTTGCTATAAACATATGCATTTTGAGCTGATCAATTTTGGAATCCTTGACTTGAAGACTGTTGGATACAAGCAGTTATCTAGAGACCTGAGTGTGGAATCTATGAGATTAATTTGATCTAGCTCTGGTAAGAGTTTTGACGCTCTATTTGGTGTGCGATTGGTTTGGTGGTGGAGTATGCGCATTGGATCAACACGCTTTTGCCATTGAAAACTAACTTCCAGCTCTGTGCTTCAAACACTATTTTTTGGGACTAAGTTGGAAGGACTTTATGCACGTTGAGCTTTAATCTTATCTTGTTAGCGCGGTATTTACATTGTATTTTCTGTGTTTCTAACATCCAGTAAGTGTTATGCAAGGGGTGCCAACAAGTGAGTAGCTTTTTCTAGCGCCCAGTGTAATGCAAGGGGTGCCAACAAGTGAGTAGCTTTTTCTAGCGCCCAGTGTAATGCAAGGGGTGCCAACAAGTGAGTAGCTTTTTCTAGCCCCCAGTGTAATGCAAGGGGTGCCAACAAGTGAGTAGCTTTTTCTAGCGCCCAGTGTAATGCAAGGGGTGCCAACAAGTGAGTAGCTTTTTCTAGCGCCCAGTGTAATGCAAGGGGTGCCAACAAGTGAGTAGCTTTTTCTAGCCCCCAGTGTAATGCAAGGGGTGCCAACAAGTAAGTGCTGTATTAAATGCCCAGATGTGCCCCAGCAACTGCCCATCCTCCGGATGCAATGAGAACAGGTAGATGTGCTCTACCTAGATGTAGCCTCCTCTCCTATGTGTCCTAAAAGGGAATTGTTTTTCTATTTTACACAGCGCTATTTGTCCCTCACTAAGCAGCAACAACCTCTTCCTGAATACTCTGCGCTGAAATGGAGATGGGGGACATGTGACCTTGCACAATAGTCCCCCCTCCGGTCATACGATTGATTCCCTATCCACATTAGTATTACTTCATAAATTCAACCCTCCTAATCAGTTTTTACTTTCATAGATAACTAGATTGAGTTTTGCACATCCTGGAATCCGTGTTAATGCGTCCCCATAGTAACAGACTTGTGTTGTGACTTCACAAACAGATAGTAATTAGCGCCACATACATGGAGGAAAAGTAGGAAGAAACAGAAAGAAAATAGAGGCAAATTTGAGAAAATAGAAGTACATAAGGCTGATAATTTAGCCCCGTATGGCATCTGCAACCGGCAGCCTGTGCAGAGAAACAACATGTTTTCTTCTTGAGTGATAAATATATGCAGGCCACTTACTGTGAGGATGCTGTATCCAAAAATATGGGATGTCAAAATAAAAATAAATTAGCTGGAAAACCAAGCAGAATGAACTATGTATTAGTGTAACTTTATTCTTGGCTTTATTATATACCGGTACATTTGAAAAACCTATTTTAGATAAATTATGGATGGGAACCTTCTTGTCCTTTGATTTGACTTTGTTTTGCACATGGACTCTCTGGATTGCCCCGAGCCCAACCCCCCCCCCCCCCGAGCCCAACCCCCCCCCCCCCCCCCCCCCGAGTGCTCCCCTGATCCTTGTTATTCGCTTTGCACCTGAAACCAGTTGTGCTTTACCATGAACTCAAAATGTGGCCCCAAAATGCTTTGCACCTTGTTTTTTACCCCTAACTCTCTGGCCCGAATAACCTCTTGTGCTTTACTTTACACTGACACCAAACTTTATGCATTGTAGCACACATATGAGTCTAATAGGGTCCTAACATTTTTATAACTGAATGACTGGCATAGTGGGACTTAAGACTTCTGAAGTTTGTCATTTATCAGTGAATTAGAATTAGGAAAGATTAAAGCCTGGGGCATACATTTGGTTAAGCCAGAACCACAGAGCCACATTACAAAGTCATGTCATGATAATGGGAGCTGTAAAGGGACAAGACACACTAATCTGGGGTAGAGGTGAGCAGATTAATAAGGGGTAATTTCAAGGGTAGGTGTAATACCCCATGGAAGACCTGCCTTCGGGTCAGCTGGCAACTGCCAATCTCCGCCGCTGCTTCTGCCTTTAGACGGACATGGTTGCCCCCAGGACTTAGGTAGTGCAAAGGATACCAGCTTACAGGTGAAGAGAGGTGAACCTAGGGCACACAGGAGGATGGTCAGGAAGCCGGGGTTATACACAGGATATCAGTTTAATCAACGTCACAGCACAGGGTTGGAGCGGATTCATGTTCCAGTAAAGCCAGTTCCTGTTATACCACTAATATCTATCTGGATTTGACTCCACTGCACCCAGCAGGGCCGGCTCCAGGTTTATGTGGGCCCTTGGGTGGCATGGTCTCAGTGGGCCCCTTTGTGGTGAAGAGTCGCATCACATCACCGATCTGGATGCCCCCTAAGGATCATACAATTTGGACCAAAACTTTGGTCTAGTCTAAACGAATCAAAATTCTCTCGATTTTGGATGCCCCTGCGTGTGACCCTCCCCCCCTCTTTGTTCATTCCTTTCCTGGAACTGGTGAATGCACTGTGGGATCGCCAGTTTGAGGTAACGGCCAAACCAGGGGGGTTCTTTCACAAACAGGGGCACCCCAAATTGAGATGCTCCTGTAAAGCTGACCAAAACTCAGGGGTAGAATTGCTTGCATAGTGGGTATGCCAGCGATCCTAGGATGTTTCACACAGTAGCGTATCACAGATTGGGATGCTCCAGGGAAATCAGCTGGGGTGGGCAACTTAAAAGCAGAACAAAACCCAACACTCCCTTCCCTGGAATCTAAATCGAAATGCCCCACTGTGTGAAATCCCGCCAATTGAGGAGATGTGGGCACCAGCTGTAGCACTATCGCACACCCCATAGGCCGGCCCCTGGAGGGTGGGGGCCCCCGGCAGCTGCCCTGCCTTGCCGGGTGCTAACACTGGCCCTGCCCACCAGGATCGCCCATGCAGTTCTTGGTTACTCACATTATTGTTTTAGGGGCAATCAGGTACGGCATGTGTTTATGCGGCAGACGCATTCATCGGTGACACCCATATCAGACATCTCTGGTGCAGCAGAGCATAGGAAAACATATTCGCAAATCCTACCTGCTGCATCTGGGCCGCAAACACACCCTATTAAAGTCTAGGATGTCGCAAAAGCAAACGCAAATGCATGTTCATACACCACTAAGAAGATGACTCTTAAGCCTCTAAGAGGGTGCTGTCCCCAGGACAAGGTAACCCCAGTAAAAAGGTAATGCTGAAGCCACAGGCACAGTTAACCACACTGGGGAATAGGTCCAAGTCCAAGACCCAGTTAACCACAGTGGAGAATATAATAAAGCGCCGCACTTCATGCAGAAATGCCTTTTGCACTTGCGGCACCATAGATTTTAATGAGATTAAATAGACAGGAATGCAAGCAAATAAACAAAAACACAAAGGCAAAATGGAATTTCTACAGCAAACACTGCTGCACAAATGCATGCCATGAAGGCGGGCCGGACGTAGCCCAAATGTGACGGGCAGGCTGATTCATTACTAACGCAAGGTAGCGACAGATGAGCATCTGTAGAGCGGATTTCAGAGCACCCCCTAGGAGTCGCTGTGCTCGGCCATGGATCATTGTTATAGAGCGCCTCAGTCGCTGTCCGGCATTGATGAATATGATATGTGATTCGCTATACTACACTGTATGTGAGCGACTAGTAACGCCAGCTCAGTGCGACTGACTCACACCACATTCTTCAAAATAACAGCCACAAACATCGCCGGCGCTCACAATCATGTAATTGTAGCTTATAGCGCCAGAAGCTGTGTGATTAAAGGCTGTTTTTGAACATGTATCCACTAGTAACAAAGCGAAAACATATGGAATTACATTGTTATAACATTGTAACATGAACACTTTAATACCATCCCTGTAAGGACAATTCTGCATAAAAATATTATTAATCCAAAAAGTTTTCAAAAATGTCATTTTCTTGCCCAGAGTAAATGTCAGAAGGTTTGTGATTTTTTTTTAGGAGAGCGCCAGGTAGCGACAGGTAAGACATGGCGCTCTGCAAGACTGAACGCTGGCGCTGTACGCTGAGGCTGGGATAATGATGAATCGAACGCTACATGCCGTTGTTTCAGTCGCTCACCAGATTCGACTTCATAAATGTGGAATTGCGTGCCGTCTCCGACGTTCACCTGACGCTACCTGCCGCTGTACAGGCACTACCTGGCGCTATGCCTTCATGAATAAGGCCCTAATTTGACAATGCAATATACTGCATTGTATATGCTTTACTTTTCAAAATAATAAAGAAGACTGAAATATAAGGCCCTTATTTATGATGGAATAGCGACATGTAGCGATTGGTGAGCGGCCGGTAATGACGGGCACCGCCACGAGAACGCCGGCTCCCCACCACAATCACACATTTATCAAGCCAATCCTGCTTAGCGACTGAGATAGCGCCATATAGCAACTCATTCATCATTATTCCAGCCTCAGCCCACAGCGCCAGCGTCCGACCTTGAACAGCGACAGGTATGACCTCTCGCTACCTGGCGCTCTCCAATGCATTTCAATGGAACAATCTTTAAGCGTGGAACCTGTCAAATAGCGACTCCTCACCCAATATTCAACATTACGGCAAACCGACTGAGTCGCTATCAACTACCGAACAACGGCCAAGCACAGCGACTACTAGCGTGCGCTCTGAAAATGCCGCTACAGTCGCTCAACTGTCGCTACCTGCCGCTGTTAATGAATCGGCCTCCCCGTTGGGCAGTAAAGATGCTGAATGCTTCCATTGCTCCACAAGTAGAAAGAGAATATGAAGAACAGAGGACACACCAGGCGCCAAAGGAAACAATTGCATTGTCACAGTCACTGCCAGAATTTACATACTGGTTTATTTTAAATGTTAACCTTCTAGTTTATTCTAGTTCTATTTTTACATATATGGCAGTAATATATTTTTCTTTTAATTTTTGTTATTGCAGAAGCTAGTTGCCAAAAAATAGATATTTTTAATTCTGTCTGAATGTGTTTTTCCCACCCTAGAAGCTGCTCCATAAAATGTAGAAGTCAGAACATATGCTGAGTGGGTGAAAAGACGGAAGGGAAAGCTCACATTTTTGCAGACTAAAGACATTTGATGGCTTCAATGCAGAGCATGCTTTTGATGTGAGCTGTCCCCTGTCTGTGGTTCTTTTGGTCTGGCCAGTTTTTCTGCTGCTCATTAACAATCGGAATAAACAACTTCATTTTAAAACGAGAAGGGGGTAAAATAAATTAGACGTAGTTCCAGGAATGTATATTCCTTTAAAGTCACCTATTAAGGGTTTGTGTGTTATTGAAAGGAATTACTTACATGCAATATTCTTTACTAATCAACGTAGGGCAATTCATCATTCCTTTAATTAAAGGGTACCTGTCACTTTCTTTCCAAAACTCATTAAGCACTGGTATTTTGGCTCATACGTTGTTGTTTACACCACTAAGAAGTTGAAATGCCGGGGAAAATGTAAGCCACTAGGAGGGTACTGTTAAAGCCACAGGACAAGGTAACCCCAGTAAAAATGTAATGCTGAAGCCCAAAGCCCAGTTCACCACACTGGGGAATATGTTCTAGTCCTAGACCCAGTTAACCACAGTGGAAAATATAATAAAGCCCCAGGCTCAGTCGGGGCAGCCATCAGGGGAGGAGAGTCATCTGTGAAGGTGGCCATAACATCCACCCTGGCCTGAGACCCGCAGGCTGCCACACTATTGCTTCTGCCATTGGTGATAAATGAGGGTGTCTGTCCCCCCAGGCTTGTTTGCTTTTAGCCCAATTCAAACTAGGGGGCAAGCCATCACCAGAGGAGTAGCTAGTCTTTCTGGCACCCGGGCCAAAGATTCAAAATGGTGACCCCCACCCATTCTCAGGCCCCCTTTTGGTGCCCCCCTGACCTGCAGCACCCAAGGCAAGTGCCCTAGCTACACCCAGGGCTGTATTTACCATTAGGCAACCCTAGGCACGTGCCTAGGGTGGCAACCTGGAAGGGGGGGAGGACACTGCCCTTACTACTGTAGTAAAGAAAATAAATTAAAAATCCTATAGCCAGAACATGAATGCCTCCTAACACCCCCCCCCCCCCAGCCACAGAAGGCAGAAGGATGCAGAGTGTATTTGTGGGGGGGGGGGGCAATGGGTTGAACACAACATTTCCCCTCTACTGGTGTGGTCATGTGACTCCTGTATGTCAGATTGCCGAAAAGATGGAACATGCTTCTCTGCCTTTCCCCCTTTGTGCCCTTCTCCACACATCCTCTGCATCTAGACCCTGGCACCCTTTTCCCCTACACACTTTTTTTTGTATGCACCATGACCTAACTTAAAAAAAAGGGGGCGCCAGCACTTAAAGTGCCTAGGGCACCATGAACACCAAATACGGCCCTGGCTACGCCCCTGGTCATCACACATAGGTTACAGAGGGGGCCAGACTCTATAGAGCTTATATTGTGTGTGGGCCCCTCATAACCTATAATGTGATGGCTGGGCCCCTCATAACCTATAATGTGATGGCTGGGCCCCTCATAACCTATAATGTGATGGCTGGGCCCCTCATAACCTATAATGTGATGGCTGGGCCCCTCATAACCTATAATGTGATGGCTGGGCCCCTCATAACCTATAATGGGATGGCTGGGCCCCTCATAACCTATAATGTGATGGCTGGGCCCCTCATAACCTATAATGTGATGGCTGGGCCCCTCATAACCTATAATGTGATGGCTGGGCCCCTCATAACCTATAATGTGATGGCTGGGCCCCTCATAACCTATAATGTGATGGCTGGGCCCCTCATAACCTATAATGTGATGGCTGGGCCCCTCATAACCTATAATGGGATGGCTGGGCCCCTCATAACCTATAATGTGATGGCTGGGCCCCTCATAACCTATAATGTGATGGCTGGGCCCCTCATAACCTATAATGTGATGGCTGGGCCCCTAGCCCCTTCAGTTCTTGTTTCCTGTATGGTCTGGATTTTCATGTAAACCTGGTTGCCTTGGGGCCAGAAACTGAGTTGAAACTAGGGGACAAACCATCACACATTGGTTATAAGGGGGGCATTGCTGCTGTATGGGGTCTGAAAATTCTAGATGGCGGCCTTTTTTGAGCTATATGGATCTTTTTTAATGGATTCTAAATATGAGTAATTTTGTTATTCAATAAAATTAAATTATTTAATACATTTTTGGGTAATCTGTGTGACATTTCATTATATACAATGAGGTTTCCAGTCATCACAGCCAATAGTATTGTATTACTGATCTTCGGTCGTCACTAAGCAGGTAATGTTGCAGCCCCAGGCCCAGTTAGTTATTTTTGAGTCCTCGGGCTCAGTTACCAACACTAAGGGGGTTATTCATCAAGGGATAGCGGCAGGTAGTGCCTCGTAGTGACAGGCGTCTGGTGAACGCTGGGCGCTGTACGCAAAACCACATTTGTGAAAGGTGAGCGACTCTAACAGCTCCATGTAGAGTATGATTCATCATTACAGGCGGCTCAGCATATAGTGCCGACGCTCTAGCTTCCAGAGCACCAGGTATTACCTGCCGCTCTCCCATACATTTCAATGGACGTTCCATTTCTTCTGTTTAAACAGGGCTTTTTTTTTTTATTTATTTCTCTCAAATAATTGCGTCACCTCTCCTGGCCTAGAAAACGTCATTTTTGAAAACTTTTTTGATTTTTTTGTTTTGTATGCAGAATTGTCATTACAAGTCTGGCACTAAAGTGTTAATGTCACAATGTTACAACAATGTAATTCCATGTGTTTTCACTTTGTTACAGGTGTATATGTGTTCTTAAACAGACTTTAATCACACAGCGTCTGGTGCTCTATGCTATATCGAACAGATTTAGAGCACCGATGCTGTGTGTGTAGTTTTTTGATAAGTATGGTGTGGAGCGCCGAGAGTTGGTCACACTGAGCTGGCACTACCTTTCGCCCCCTTGAGCGATGTACTGGTGTTAGAGCCCCCAACATACATCACATTCATCAATGCTGACCAGGTTACTACAGCGACGGAGGCGCTCTGTTACAGCACCTGATACCCGCGCATGAGCATCTACTAGCAGTAGTTCTAAGCGCTGTTATACAGACGCTCATCTACCAATACCTGGCGTTACTAATGAATCAGCCTCCACGTTTTGCTATCTTACATTTGGGGGATATTCCTTCTTCTTTCTCTGCAGGTGCTCTAAAAGCAAACATTTTGTTATACAATGTCAACCTCTAGTTTGAAATTAGAAATAGAGTTATTTAAACAGCACACATGGCATTAGTTAGTGGGCACTACTTTAGTCCTGTTATAATGTACAATAGTCTTATATAGAAATCATTTATGGTGCCTAACTAAAAAGTTACTCTGAAGAGGGTCCAAACATGCCTAACTGCCACTCAACCATTCATTAATATGCCTCAGACGCATCTAGGCCCTTATTTATGAAGGAATAGCGACAGGTAGCGACTGGTGAGCGGCCGGTAATGATGGGCCCCGCCACGAGAACGCCGGCTCCCCACCACAATCACACATTTATCAAGCCAATCCTGCTTAGCGACTGAGATAGCGCCATATAGCCACTCATTCATCATTATTCCAGCCTCAGCCCACAGCGCCAGCGTCCGACCTTGAACAGCGACAGGTATGACCTCTCGCTACCTAGCACGCTCCAATGCATTTCAATGGAACAATCTTTAAATATTAATAATTCATTATTATTTTTTTTAATATTTTTTTTTAAATGTGAAAAATTCTGTGACCACTTCCATTTTAGATAATTTTTTTAAGGGAAAAAAAATAATAAAAAAAAATTGTACAGAATTGATATTACAGGGCTGATATTAATGTATTCATATTACTTAAAAACTTGTTTTTTTTGTTTTCCAAAAATATGGTTGTTTGGGGGTTAAAAAACTACTTTTAACCCATCGCCGCCAGCGCTCTGGGGTTTAAACAAGCATTTTACAGCGCGAGAATTTTTTGAGCGTGATTTTTTAATGAATATGGTGGGAGCCGGTCGCTATGGCCAGTCGCTATCATGCGCTCCCATACAGCGCGGAACCTGTCAAATAGCGACTCCTCACCCAATATTCAACATTACGGCAAACCGACCGAGTCGCTATCAACTATCGAACAACGGCCAAGCACAGCGACTACTAGCGGGCGCTCTGAAAATGCAGCTACAGTCGCTCAACTGTCGCTACCTGCCGCTATTAATGAATCGGCCTCCTAGTAAGCCTTCCCGTGTCTTTTAGACTCCAAGGCCGGCCGTGCCACTGATTGGTTCACTTTAAGCCCTAAACAGGATAGGTATGATATAATATTCTTAATTTACTCTTCTGGCTATTCTAAAATATGTATAAAAGGAGTGTTGGCGCTTAATTGTCTAGTAGACCCACCTACATGTTTAGCCCTATCTTCTAGTGTCACAGCGACCAGCCTCTTTAGGCACTAAACAGAACATGTAGTGGAAGCAATGGCCCCTCTTTGATTAATAATAGTAATTTCAGTGCTTGCAACAACAGCAGGCTTTTCCAGAAAATGTCAGGACAGTTATGCAAATGTATGGAGGGGGGGGGGGGTCATTTGAATAAAATAAGAACATTTATCTTCATCCGGTTTATATTAGTGCCACTTTTATTGAAAAATTTGGTCATGGATGAACTTGTTGTGTAACTTGAAGCACCACGTGGTGTATGGGATGATGATCCTCCCGATCTATCATTATTGTGAACTTAAATGATCAATCTGTTAATTTTTGAAGGTATTTCTCTGGTAAATTTACAGGCATTCCCAATTTAGGGTTAAATAAGCCAGTCAGATGAATAGTAAGCGGTCTTCAAATATAGCAATCCAGTCGACTTCTTACTATAGGCATCTTTTGACCTGGGTATAAAGAGAACCTGCACAGTCAGCTTAACTTGGCCCAGACAAAAAAAAGACATTCTCTTGAATAATTGTACTTACACAGTTGTTCAGCCACAAATAGCCACAGGTTAGAATACCTGTATAAGTGTATATCAAATAACAGCATGCAAGCAAGTCATAAAAATCATGGGTGGTCATATCTACTGGTATGTCTAGTGGAAATGCTTCAAAGCCTCACAAGAAATGTTGTATTACATACAGTATCTCATGAAAGTGAGTACAACACCCTCACATTTTGTAAATATTTTACTTTTCATGGGACAACATTCAAGATGTCTTATATGACAAGCAGAAAGAAGACGTGGAGGCTGATTCACTACTAGCGGCAGGTATTGGCAGATGAGCGTCTGTATAGCGGCGCTTAGAGCGACCGCTAGTAGACGCTGTAAGAGTAAGTAGGTGCTAACGGCAATGACTCTGGAAACAGTTCTTAGCTGAAATAATGAGCGGTTTATTGAAGACAAAGTCCAAGTACAGTCAGTGGTTTTCCTCACCAGCTTTAGCAATGTTCAGTGTCCCTCTCAGGGCATACAAGCCCAGGCTGCTAATCCACAGGGTCAAAAAAACATAACACATAAAGTCCTTCAGTTGCAGTTCAGACCTGTAGGTTTTGGGAGCAGTTAGGCACGGGCTCCTTATCCCAGTCTCTACTTCTCCACACTGGAAGCCTCAGCAGCTCCTTTTATTAGGCTTCCTTCCTTCAATTAATCTAATCACCTGGAAAGACCTGGGAGTAGGGGAAAAACACGTAGAGGACTGGGGATGTGGACTGGATCTCTGATATCCCGGCATGGATCGTGCCTGGCTGAAAAACACAATAGCAACCAATGGCAGATAGTGAAAACTGCTTTCATAAAACACACATTTGCTAACATTAGAAAACAATAAAAAATGTTATATCAGCTCAGTACCTTTTAAGTGGACCAAAATCCAGGATTTTGACTACCCGGGTTTTGGTCTTTGCCCCCGGGACCCCCATACTGAATGTCCCGCTGTGTAAGGACAATTTGGATCCCCTCATTCTCATTATAGGTGTGTCTCAATTTGGCATTGACATTTTAGCAAGCAGTTTGTGTAGCTGTTATTGTTTAACTTATGGGGTTATATAAGAAGGGATAGGGCCAGGTAGTGCCTCGTAGCGGCAGGCAGCGCCTGGTGAAAGCCGGGCGCTGTACCCAAAACCACATTTAAGAAAGAGAATCTGGTGAGCGCCTCTAACAGCGCCATGTAGCGTCACATGTATTAATACAGGCGCCGCAGCTTATAGCGTCAGCGCTCTAGGCTCAGGAGCGCCTTGTAGTACCTGTCAATCTGTTCAAAAACAGACTATGATCACACAGCGTCTGGCACTCTATGCTACAGCGACCAGATTTAGAGTGCCAACGCTGTATGTGTGTGTATAGTATTTTGTTAAATATGGTGCGCCAGACACACTGAGCTGACACTTCCTGTCGCTTGCTGCAGCGCTGTACTGTTGTTACAGCGCCCAACACACATCATATTAATCAATGCCGGCCATGTTACTAGAGCGACCGAGACACTCCGTTACAGTGCCCGATACCCGCTTACAGTGTCTATTAGTGGTCACTCTAAAAAACGTTCTAAACTGCCCAAGGATCCCTTGTCACATGCATGAGCACAAGAAATTAAAAAAAACGCTAACGAGAAGTGACCAAAATGACATAACTGGAAAGCATAACTGAAGCCTATAGGAGAATGACACTGAGCACCCCGCGTGCGCATGATGTGATGTGGCGTAGTCGGGAACGAACATAGTGCTGTCACTCAAATAATCCCAGACACTCAAATAATCCCAGACACTATATGGCGCTATGAGTGGCGCTATTCATTTTTGCCTTTATAAATATGGATACTGCCAGCCGCAGCATAAATAGACCTGCCACGATGCCACGATTTCTTAAATAAGGTCCATAGGTTACCTTTTTTACAAATTATGGGCCTTATTTAAGAAACGCAAGCGCCACCTAGTTTTCATTGTGTTTTTCAGGTGCTCATACCACCATACCTCCCCCCCCCCCGGCACTACCTATAGCTATCTCTGGAGTGGTGCAAAGTGGCTCTATTAATAAATTGGGCTCCCTATGTTAAAAATGACCTGTTCGATTTCCAAGCTCTTTTAGTTGACTGTCAGGGGGCTTCAAGCATAAGAAACATAAAATTTGCATTAAATTTGGGGCCACGCCGTGTGACCACGTTTTACTTCATGTATATTCCTATCTCTTTCTTGTCCATTTGCAACTTGAAGGTGCCCATCAGAATTATCACCCTCAAATCTTCAAGTAAAGGGTCTGCTCTGGAAATATGTGCAGCTTCTTGAAGGTCTGGCCCTGTTTCATGGATTCAGGGAGGCCAATAAAATAACCTTGCACACAATTCATTAATACACGACTTGCAAAGAAATGTACACTTTCATTTATTTGAATGTGCCTGCAAGCCTCGCACCTGCATAGCATTTTCTCAAGGGGCCTTCAAAAAGTTCCAGGCAATATTTTTCTTTTAGGTGAAATGGTTTCTGAAAAGAGAGCTGAATTCCTATAGTTTATGGGCCTCATCTTAATAAAAGTTGAAAAAAAATCTCATAGTAGTAAAAAAAAATCACTAAATAGGAAAAAGGCCAGAGAATGTAACTTTAAGATTCCAGGGCCACTAGATACCGTCCCCTCCCCCTGCGGCATCCAAAATCAGGATGCTTGCTGTGTGAAACCCCCTAGGTCACCCAGAAACTCACCGTCTTTCCTGGTCCAATGGCCGCATCTCCGCTATTCCCTTTAGCAGGACTTATGCCCACACCAGATATCTGTGACAGATGATGGCTGGCACAGGCACGCTCCCTGTTAAAGGGTAGAGGGGGATGCGGCCACTAGCGCGCTCGGATCCTCTGGCCTTAGACAAGCTCTTATATGAAGGGACGGGAGCGGAATCAAGCGCGCTGATTGGATAAGAGGCCACGCATGCGCCCTGTGACCAGTGAGTCAGATTGGGCTGGGTTGGGGGGGGGTTCACACAGAGGGACATCCCCAGTCAGGGTGCCAGGGAGCAAGGACAGTAATGCAGGATAGTTAAAATCCTGGGTTTTGGTCCATATTAAATGACCGTGGACTGTAGCTGGAACAGAAAGAAGAAGAGATGTCTTTAATGGGATTAGATTTTTTTTATCTGTGGAACCCATGGATCTCAGTGGAACACAATTATTGGTTAAAAGCCTGGGTGGCCTCCAAGATCCAATGTCTCTTCCCACGTCTTCTCCAGACGTGATGATACCTGCCCGTCCAACCTCTTTAAAGGCTGATACCCACCTGACCAGAACAGCCAGAGCAGGAGAGCAGGACAATTTATCACTAGCGCCTCGTAGAACCACTTGAGAGTGACATGACACATGATTGGCAGGCATGAAAACGCAGCCAGGGCCAGGGATCCTGTGTCACTTGACTGAGCAAAAAAAATTAAAATACACTAACCATAAGTTACCCATAAAAATGGACTGGAATGGCTAATTGAAGTCTATGTGAGAAACACAATGAGCGCCTGATGTGATGTGGCGCTGTAGGGAACACAGAGCCAGCGCTAACCACAGCACCTGGTGCTCTTGATACATGGAGAGGCGCTAAACAGTTTTCTGCATCATAAATATGACTTGCTGGTGGCGCTCACGAGAAACACCTGCCGCTACGTGCCGCTACATGGCGTTAGCGTTTCCTAAATAAGGTCCTTTGTTTTGTGGCTTTTGACTGCTAAGGGAGTTATTTACAAATGCTTGGAAAACTTTTCTACCTCCACATGGAGGTACATTTTCTACGTGGGAAGTTACTTGCTAAAGTGTGGAAAACCTTTGCATCTCATTGAAAAACCTGCATTTAATTTGAAGAACATGAAGTTCTGCTTAGTGTTTTCACTGCTTAGTGCTCAGAACTGTCACAACAAAATGATGGTACTTATGATGTTTGCTATCAATATGGGGCTTGGTTGCATTGTAAGGGGTGAACTTTTCAGGGCAATGCCCAATGCTAAATTATATGAAAACTGAAAAGCTTGGCTGACATACAGGGGCGTAACTTGAGGAGGATGCAGGGGGTGTGACCACACAGTGGGCCAGAAGGTCAGGGGGCCCCATCATTGTTGCTCCTCAACTTTATTTATCCTATTTTTGCTGACTTGGCAATTGAGTTACATAACAGTAAAAAATTTACTATATGAGCCATGAACGGGCCCCACAGCATAGCATAGTGACTTCTACCATGTTCCTGTAATATGGGAATACCAGCCTATATGCTTGGCGCCACTCAAGCTTAATTGTTGAAGATACGGCCACTCTTACGCGGCTCTGCAAAAGACCGGTCTTTGCATCTTCAATCTGTCTATCTTGGCAAAACTCAACAAGAAGACTACTTCAGGATTTGAGACTTGAACCGAACCCCGGTCTGGTTATTTATTTATGCGTTTTTGGGGGGCTTTATAGAGTTATGTTTTAAACAGTAGAAGAAGACTACATAATAAAGGACTTTAAAATCAGGATCACTCCCTTGCTGTCAGCTGTGTCATCCAGACCACACCAGTTGAAAGAAGACACAACATACCGTGCACCCACAGAGGCCCAGGGCAGGTTTAAAGAAACCCCCGGGCCGCGGCGGTAAGTATCTTTCTATACCACGATTTATTGGTAATGTAAAAAGTAAACTAGTAAGCAGGTAGAGACACCTTTAATACATTGAATATCTACAGTGTGACTGAAGGGGTGCTTGGGATATTTTTCCCCCTTTTCAACCTAGATTATCCTTTTGAGAACTAGGAAACAGCCTCAGCAGAGTAATCCTGAGTGAGACTATCCAGCCACCCTCATACAAAAATCGTGACTAGCGCGATATTTGATATATCTACCTTTTGCACCAATAACAATAAAAGTGAATGCCAATTTTCTCTCCTAAAAAAGAAGTGAGTTTTCTCCCCAGGCTCTGAATCAACCCCAATGAGGCTGGCATGTCAGGCCTCAGCAAACACCCTCCATTGCAGAGTTGTCTTTGTGACTGATGGAGGGGTGGCGTGATCCGGACAAGGAGGTGCCAGTGACCGGTCCGACCAGCACAGTATTTGGTCAGTACAGTGCCATGGCCATAAGATATACACATAAGGCTGGCATATGCTTAGGCATGTCCATGAACTTCTGAAATACCAGCCTATATGGTTGTGGTGCCTGTATCTGTTTTTTCTTCTTTTTTTAAATTAAAAGTTCAAGGGTTTTAAAGCCCCAGTTGCTCCTGTCTCGTGGCAGGAGCAGCAACATAGGATACACAGAGATTAAGCAAGGTTATGTAAAATATAAAAGTATTGTCTCCATGCAAAATATATTTTATTACGGTAACTTAAAGAAGAGTTTTGACTATCCTGGGTTTTGCTCTTTGCCTTGGGGACATACCGTTTTGGGATGTTCCCTGTGTGAAACCCCAGTAAATCTATCCCAGTAAATCTTACCTGACCGCCAATCAAACATCACATGTGCACATTCATCCAATCAGTGCCGTATGTTGCGCATATTAATAATCAGCAATTTGGCTCTGTTTAGAAGCAGAAATTGGGAGAAAAAGCAAAGACTTTACCAGTTCCCTTTAGATTGGGGCATGTTCCCACACCCAGCCCCCCAGCCCCAACACCCAGCCTATCTGCACCCAGAAATGCTGGTTATGGCTCGCTGAGGGAGGGGGGTTTAGCACAGCACGCCATCCCAAATCAGAGAAAAGTCAGTCTTTTAAAATCCAGGGCTGGCAACCTATTGTTTTGTTTCAATTTAAACAGGAACTTCAAAGGCCCTGGAGTCTAAAAAGCTCCTGGGGTGTCCAAGTTCAACTCTTTGGGGCATGCTGAACTGGAATGCCCCGCTGTGAGAAAGCCTTTGAATGTCTGTTTCACTCACCTTCTCCCGGAACCCTTAACCCTTCTTGGTGCAGTGGCTTCATCCCCACTTATCTCTTTCTTACCCACACCTGTCATTTAGAAAGGCCTGACACCTAGAATCTGAGCGGGGAAGTGGCTGGCGGTGCACTTGGCCCTGCTCTGCTTTATTTTTCTGCTTAGCTCAGCAGAGCCGAAGGGAGCCAGGCATTGAGCATTGAGCATGCTGATTGGCTAAGTGAGCTGCTCAGCCAATCAGCGCCCTTGGTTTCGGCTGTGCCTTTCTCCTTGGGAACGATAGGAAGGCGAGTTTCCTGGGCTAACCGGGGGGATACACACAGCATTTGGGATGCCCCACCTGAGAGGAACAACATCTGAGAGAATTCAAGCGGAAAGAGCATATGTTATATGTTTCCCGCACCCAGTACATACAGATTGCTTACATTAAAAATCATCCTACCTGCATCTACTGCATGTTATGAGCCTTTAAACATACAAGAGGGCGGCTCATGGAGCATCAGACAGCCTGCAAACAGGAAGTGTCTTCTGACTGTGTCGCTCTGCATTCTGGGATAGCTGTCAGACCCCATCTCTGCTCTGTCTGTGCAAAGCACAGCTATAACCCTGCCCCCTGTACTTTATCCTGCTCTCCTCCACTCAGTATGTGATGCTTCTGAATCAAGATGGCGGCACCTGTATCCTAGAGTCCTGAGCCTGTTGCAGTGAAAGAAAGAATAATAAGTGAGTGACTAAAAACTTACAATATAATCATTTTAGATGCTGGGGAATAGTTTTTTAAGGGTTTGGGTTTTTCATTAAATCATGCTGAAGGTCCGGTTTAAGGCCTGGATCCTTTGAGATCAGTGTATCTGGTCTCCCAGATGCAGCATGCAATGCAGTAAATGGTGAAGATGTTTACATGATTTGGTGAGTAATTCAATGTTTTATTTTATGCTACATATGTTCTTTGAGGCATGTGTACAAATCTGTGTCCAGTGTTAGCAGATGAAATGATAAATCCCACAAAAGAACTAGACAAAGCTGCATTCTGCCTGAGTGCTGTATATTTGGCTGTTTGCTGACCTCCTGCCTGCGGCCTTCATGTTCTCTGGGGCCTTGCTGGACCACAGAAGTGTGTTTGTTTCAGAATGATGGAGTGAAGGCGGCCAGCAAGGGAGATAGGCCCGGCATAAGAGAAGGCCTTGTCTCCACAATCAGTATTGCATTTCACTATATTCAGGCAATATATTTTAAATGGCAGCTAAATTTTTATGGGTAACATCTAACCCTCATTAACACAATTTAAATACCCAGCCATTCCCAGGGGTAGCAGCTGCCAGCCAAACTAAATACTTTGCTTCATGGTTACCCTTGCTATAGGCCTGACATTCAAGAGGCAACCTTTATTAATATGGCCTTTTATTTCTTCTCCAGTGACTTGTTATGTGACAGGGGTTACAAGATTGACAGTGAAAGTCTGCTTTCATTTAATCAGGTTGCTGCAGTCACAGGTTTAATAAACAAAATCGTAATTCACTTTCCACTACGATTGAGAGTAAATGCGCCATACACTAAATGTATCATATTGGCTTCATGCACTTAACTCAAAAATTACTTGAAGGAGAACTCCAGAAAACTTTTTTTTTTCAGGGGGAAAGACATGTACTTGATTTAGTAGCTGTATCCTGACATTTCATGTCTGCACCTAAACGAAAACTGCAGCAGTTGGCAGTTGTCCCTCCACTCAACTCAGAAATTTCAGACCTGGGCTAACTTGTTTCCTACCTAGTTATTGTGCTGCCAGGCAGTTTGGGGTTTTATGTTTTGCAGCCAACAATCCTGAAATTGGACTGTTCACCTCTATGTGAAAGCATATAATACCCTATGCCTCGCAGGGGGGGGGGGGGGGGTAAGCAACCTCAACTTTTTTTTTGGCGGGATCTTATTTGTCTTTTCTCTCTTTTAACTCAACTTGATGCAACAAGGCAACTAAAGACTAAAATGAAAGATAAATGTTTTTTCCTTTCTCTAAATGATGCCAAGTGAGCACAACTGTGATAAAGTGAAGGGACAACACTGATGGGACCCCTGACTTTCTGGGCCCAGATGTGGTTCCACCCCCAGCCCTCCTATAGTTATGACCCTGTTCTTACCATAAGGTTTTGCATTAAAATCCAATATCAAAGATGGAGGGGGGGGGGGTATGTGGCAACCATATGATCCGTTTAAACACTCACAGCACTCAAAGCAGACTTCAGAGATGAAGTCCTCATTTTTAGAAGTTTGGTATCGTAACCTTCTTGAGCTTCAAGCTGGAAACAGGTGATGTAATATGGTTACTCTGCTATGCTTTGTCATACTTTATTAACAAATAATTTCTCCTAGATATTTGAACCAACAATCCAGCTTCCACCAAACTACTCTCTCTTACTCCCTCCACTGGGCTTAAAGAATGGTCCACTGCCTCACCCACAAGAATTGTCACACTTTAGAACTTACCTTTAGTAACCTCCACTCAGAATATAACTTCTCTTTATCTCCACTGCCCCTCTCCGACCCATAACCTAGTTACACTGATTCTCTCTTCCATTAATACATCTTGTGGGTAAACAATAGAGACACACAAGTGCCCTGAACCAGTGGAAACACCACTAACAATTGGTATTAAAGAGTAGTGACACACAAGTGCCCTGAACCAGTGGAAACACCACTAACAATTTGTATTAAAGAGCAGTGACGCCTAAGTGGCCTTAACAACTGGTATGAGAGATTAGTGACACCCAAGTGGTTTGAGCAAATGGTATTAACCCTTTAAGTGCCAGCCTACCTGAAGTTTTTGTCACCCTCTGTTGCCAGACCATGTTTCACTATTTTGCGCTACATGTTCAACTGTTATTTTTGAAGGGATTTCCCAGTCTGGGCTTCAATATGAAATGTCTTTTGGACTTTTCTTAGTGTATTCTCAATACTTTTGGGTGAAATATGTGCAAAAAAATTTAAAAAATCCTTTTTTTACAATTTGTAGTGTTTTTTTTTGTAAAATGTAAGTTTGTCAATAAAATCTTATTGCATGTGAAATCCCAATTTCTCCCACTTACAGTGGTACCACATATGTATTGGTAGACACCCTTTCCTGCCCATGAGACTCCCCCCAAACTGAAACAGCGCTTTAGGAGATTTTCAGATAAAACATAACTATGCCATGCGCTATGTGCATCTTGCAGTTTTTCAAGAAAAACAACCATTTATATTCAGCGTGAGGTCAGCGATCGTGTCGGACCCAGGGAGAGGCTAAGATGATGGGGATGATACTGCCACTCTGTATGCTATAAAGATGATGAGAATGATACTGCCACAGTGTCTGCTATAAAGACGATATGGGTAATATTGCCACAGTGTCTGCTATAAAGATGATGTGGGTGATACTGCCACAATGTCTGCTATAAAGATGATGTGGGTGATACTGCCACAATGTCTGCTATAAAGATGATGTGGGTGATACTGCCACAATGTCTGCTATAAAGATGATGGGGGTGATACTGCCACAATGTCTGCTATAAAGATGATGGGGGTGATACTGCCACAATGTCTGCTATAAAGATGATATGGGTGATACTGCCACAATGTCTGCTATAAAGATGATATGGGTGATACTGCCACAATGTCTGCTATAAAGATGATGGGGTGATACTGCCACAATGTCTGCTATAAAGATGATATGGGTGATACTGCCACAATGTCTGCTATAAAGATGATATGGGTGATACTGCCACAATGTCTGCTATAAAGATGAGGGGGTGATACTGCCACAATGTCTGCTATAAAGATGATGGGGTGATACTGCCACAATGTCTGCTATAAAGATGATATGGGTGATACTGCCACAATGTCTACTATAAAGATGATATGGGTGATACTGCCACAGTGTCTGCTATAAAGATGATATGGGTGATACTGCCACAATGTCTGCTATAAAGATGAGGGAGTGATACTGCCACAATGTCTGATATAAAGATGATGGGGTGATACTGCCACAATGTCTGCTATAAAGATGATGTGGGTGATACTGCCACAATGTTTGCTATAAAGATGATATGGGTGATACTGCCACAATGTCTGCTATAAAGATGACATGGGTGATACTGCCACAATGTCTGATATAAAGATGAGGGGGTGATACTGCCACAATGTCTGCTATAAAGATGATGTGGGTGATACTGCCACAGTGTCTGCTATAAAGATGATGTGGGTGATACTGCCACAGTGTCTGCTATAAAGATGATGTGGGTGATACTGCCACAATGTCTGCTATAAAGATGAGGGGGTGATACTGCCACAATGTCTGCTATAAAGATGATGTGGGTGATACTGCCACAGTGTCTGCTATAAAGATGATGTGGGTGATACTGCCACAGTGTCTGCTATAAAGATGATGTGGGTGATACTGCCACAGTGTCTGCTATATAGAAGATGGGGTGATTCTGTCACTGTGCATGCTGCATTTTTCATTAGATACAATTTTTATCTAAAGAACAATAGTAACTTTTTTATTTTTTAATTGTATTTTTTCAGATTTGTGGTTTTAAATGCATCACATTTAACATTAAAGCTGCCTGTGGGTTTATTGTTTTATATTTTTTGGCCAAATTTGTATTGTATTGTATATTTGTCCGATTTTTTTTTTGTTAATTTCCCTTGTTTTATTGAATGCCACCAATCCAGCATTTATTAAAGCTGGGAAAGTGACAGTGGGGAATCATATATATATATTTTTTAATGTTTCTTACATTTAAAAAAAAAGCGCAGAGTCCCCCCCAGGGCCGGTTTTAGACAAGGTGTGGCCCTAGGCAAAATAAAAAGTAGAGGCCCCAAATAACATTAACATTAAATTACCAACAATACAATCATATTTAACTGGAATAACACCCATTTCACAAAATGGCTGTTGTACCTAGTGCAGGGGGCATCCCGACTGCCAGTGCCCCCTGTTAAACTGGAGAATTTCTAACACTCTTCCCAGTCCCCTGGCAAAACAGAGCGCTTTGATTGGTCACCATCGTCACATGGTTGCTGGGAGCCAGATACCTGGAAGAACCCTGTGGTCCGAGTGTGTGAAGCGGCCAATCTCAGAATTGTTCACAAAATGAGAATGGTACCTAGCACAGGGGGCATCCCGATTGCAAGCGCCCCCCCTCCATGTATTAACCCCAACCAGAAAATTCGTACCCATCTCCCTGGTACCCCAACAAAATGAAGCACTGTGGCCGCCGCAGTCATGTGGTTGCTGATGCCCAGATACCCGGCTGTGCTGGGTGATTGAGGAGCAAGGTAAGATTTTTTGGGTTTAACGGGGTTAATGCAAAGGGGGACCGACATTCAAAAAAACAAGTGTTAGTGAAGTGTCCACTTGTTCAGGCAACTTAAGGGTGACTACTGTTTAATACCAATTGTTAGCAGAGTATCCACTTGCTCAAACTACTTGGGTGTCACCACTGTTTAAAATCAACTGAAAAAATAATGAAATAAAAAAAATATGTAGTATCTAATAGTTCAGGCCACATGAGGCTCTTTTTGTTTACTAACAAAGAGTAAGTGAGTGTCCACTCATTCAGGATACTTGGGTGTCACTGCTGTTAGTGGAGTGCCCACTTGTTCAGGCCACTTAAGGATCACTACTGTTTAACACCAATTGTTATTAGAGTATCCACTTGCTCAGGCCACATCAGGCTCTTTTGAAAAGCAAAATGTGTGTAGTGTCCTCTGGTTCAGACCACGTGAGGCTATTATTTGTTAAATAACAAATAGCAATTGAGGGTCTGCTTGTTCAGGCCACTTAAGGGTTACTGCTGTTTAATAGCCCTTTTTTAATATTTTTTATGCTGCTGATGCTGGTAATAGAGGTGATGCTTCAGGGAGAGAAAGTGCTGTGGACCAGCATCCATGAGCAGACAGATGAGTAGCTGCTTCCTTTGCACCTGAAGCCTGGCAAGGTGGTGTGCGACAATGGGCATAACCTTGTAGTAGCCTTGGGTCGAGCCGGGTTGACGCACATCCCTTGCCTGGTGCATGTGCTCAACTTGGTGGTGCAGAGCTTCCTGGTTCATTATCCAGAGTGAGAGGAGGAGGGCAACTTTCTCACACAGCAGGGTGGCACCCAGCACAGATCACGGTCATCACTGGAGCATGGCTGGAGGGAGGAGCGGGAGGAGGAGACACCTGATACTGAGGACAGCTTTTCCTTGACTTAGGGCAGACTGGCGCACACATCCTCCAGTGCCTGAACAACCACAGAGTTGCCTGCATAGTCACCAGTGTAAATTTTTGGGTGGCCACCCTGCTGGATCACTGCTATAAAGAGAACATCGCCTCCTAAATTCCAGCAATGGAGCGGGAGTGAAAAAAAGGCAATTCTGTGAAACTCACCTGTTGCTTTTGTTCTCCGATCCATTCCTGCCTGTCCAGAAGTATTCACGTTTGGGAGTTCGCCCCTAGGGGGCGCTGAAATGCAAGATCAAAAGATATAGCTCCTCCCGGCCCCCTATAAAGGCAGCTGCCTCTCAATCCAGCCCCAATAGTTTAAAAGCAGTACTCAATAGAAGAGGCAGGCCGGGAAGTCCAAACAAAAAATAGGAGACCATGTTACCTCACATAGTCTCCGCTTGTACTCTCTAGAATCAAAACTAAAAACTGTATAACTAGTGTACTATGTGCAAAAATGGTTTAATCACCATAACAGGCGTGCAGGACATAATAAACCACAAGGGCGGGGTTGACGGGCTGGAATGGATCGGAGAACAAAAGCAATTCTACAGGTGAGTTTCACAGAATTGCCATTTTCTTTCTGATCCAGAAGTTTCATTTCATTTCACTACCGCCTGAAGCACCTTTTGGCCGAAAACAGCCTCAGCTGAGGCCCTGACATCCACCTTGTAAAACTTTGTGAAAGTATGAACTGAAGACCAAGTAGCAGCCTTGTAAACTTGTTCCGCTGAGGCCTGGTGCTGAAAAGCCCAAGAAGCACCAATGGCTCTAGTAGAATGAGCTGTGATCCGAAAAGGGGGTTCCTTCCCCTGGCAGAATAGGCTCATACCACCGCCTGTCTAATCCACTTACTGAGTGTGCACTTTTCTGGTGGCAATCCCTTTCTAGAACCCTCTGTTAAGACAAAAAGCAAATCCGATTTCCTGAAGGATTCAGTCGCAACCAGGTAATACCTTATGGCTCTGACCACATCCAAAGCATGGAATTAGCCGGTGCTGGACACAAAGAAGGCAAGACAACTTCTTCATTAAGGTGAAAAGGAGAAACGACTTTAGGCAAAAAATCAGTGAGTGCATCTCAAAGTAGGGTGATTTCATACATAGTGCGGCCAGCACTGATACGCGACGTACCGAGGTAATTTCCACCAGGAAAACCACCTTGAGTGTAAGCATAGACAACGTAGCGTCATTCAATGGCTCGAAGGAAGGACCCTGGAGAGCAGACAGCACTAGATTCAAGTCTAGTACCACACCGGTAAGACTAATTTAAGCGGTGGGCGGACATGGGAGACCCCCTGGAAAAACGTCTTGATCAATCTATGATTGGCAATGGACCTCTGGAAAAAAATGGATAAGGCCGAGACCTGAGCCTTGAGGGTGCTCAGCTGGAGGCCCAGGTCTAGACCGTGTTGTAGAAACTCAAGAATTCTAGAAATAGAACATTTCCGGCAAGGAAGGCTCTTGGCCTCGCACCAAGCGATATAGGCCCGCCAAACTCTGAAGTATATCATGGAAGAAGACTTCTTCCGTGTCTGAATCATTGTGTGAATAACCGTGGCCGATAACCCCCTCTCCATCAGGATTGAGGTTTTAATAGCAAGGCAGTCAAAGCCAGCGTCCGTAAATTCGGGTGCCGTAGCCACCCCTGTGTGAGAAGCCCTGGATCGTCGGGCATGATGTAGTGATCTATTGACATCTGTACTATGTCCGCAAACCAACTCCTCCTCGGCCAGCGAGGAGCCACCAGGATTGCTGGTACCTGGGCTATCTTGTGCGGCACTCGCCCAGGAGCGGAAACGGAGGAAATGCATACAGAAATATGAACTCCGTCCAAGGGATTGCAGAGCGTCTGTTGCTATGGCCAGAGGATCTCTTGAGAGAGAGAGACGAACCTTGAAAGCTTGTGATTGTGTCTGGACACAAAAAGATCCACGTCTGGTTGACCCCAGCGGAGGCACAGAGCCTGAAAGGTCTCGCTGCTGAGGGACCATTCCCCCAGGCGCAAGGAACTCCTGCTCAGGGAGTCTGCCTCCTGGTTTTCCACCCCGGGGATGTAAACCGCCGAGATGCAGGGAACATTCTCCTCTGCCCAAGTCGGAATCCGGCTTACCTACTTGAGGGATCTCTTGCTCCGAGTCCCGCCCTGGTGGTTGATGTAGGCCACAGCTGTCTGATTGTCCGAGCAGACCTGGATCGCATGGCCTTTTAAATAGGGAGTCAGGCGTACGAGAACCAACCAAATTGCTCTCAGCTCCAAGAGATTTATGGGTAACTGGTTCTCCTGTGGACCCCACTGACCCTGGATCTTCTGGGTCTGCCAAACGCCTCGCCAGCCCATAAGACTAGCATCCGTGGTAACTATCTCCCCTTGGGGAGTCTGAAAGGACTTGCCTACCAGCAGGTTCAGAGAGTCCAACCACCACAAGAGGGATTGCCTGGCCGGGGGGACGGCAAAAATCCCTGTTCCAGAGATTCCTGCGACCGATTCCAGCTGGTAAGCAGGTTCAGCTGTAGAGATCTCATGTGGAATTGGGCGAAGGGCACTGCCTCGAAGCACGACACCATCAGGCCCACCAATCTCATCCCCAGACGTACCGATGGCTGTTGACAAGCCAGCAAGGCCTGCACTTGCGTCTGGAGTCCCAAAACTTTCTGCAGGGGCAGAAAGACCTTGACCTGACGGGTGTCTAGCGTCATTCCCAGGAAGGATCTCACTGTTAAGGCGTGATAAATGACTTGGGGTAGTTGATCACCCAACCGAAGGCTTCCAGGATTGACAGTACAGTCCGGGTGTCGCTCTCGGCCTCCTGAAGGGACCGGGCCAAAATCAGAAGGTCATCTAGATAGGGTAACACATGAATACCCTGACTCCTCAGGATAGCCATGATGCCCGCCAGCACCTTGGTGAATACTCGGGGAGCTGAGCATATGCCGAAGGGGAGTGCCACAAACTGGTAATGTTGATCCTCCAGTGCAAACCTCAAAAACTTCTGATGTCCTTGGAAGATCGAGATGTGCAGATAAGTGTCCCTGATGTCCACCGTGGTCAAAACGTCGCTGGGCCGAAGCGATCTCACCGCCAACCACAACGTTTCCATGTCTGACCTTTACAAATTTGTTGAGACCTTTCAGGTCCAAGATCGGCCACAGCGATCCATCCCTCTTGGGGACCGGGAACAGGTTGGAATAGAATGCCTGACCCTGTTCCTGCCGGGGCACAGGGCAAATCACACCTCTCCGCAGGAGGTGTTGAACAGCTGCTCTCAAAGCTTGAGCTTTTAGCGGGTTTCGGGATATCCTTGAACATAGGAATTTTGTGGGTGGTCTGGCTGCCAGCTCTATCTTGTAACCTGAGGACACCACCTCCTGAATCCACCGGTCCGAGACGTGATGTCTCCAGCAGAAGCCGTCCCCCCACCAGTATGGGTAAGGGCGCCCCCTCATGCCTGAGTAGGTTTGGCTGGGAGTTTGGGTTTAGCTCCCCAGGTGGGGTTGGGCCGGCTGCGGGACCTACCTCTGCCCCAGGTATCTCTGCGGGCACCGGAAAATGAAGAGCCTCTGCCTTCCCGAAAGGACCGATAAGAAGAGGAGTTCCGAAAGGACCGAGCAGGCTTTCTTCTCCGAGGGAGCTTACCATTCTTGACCAAAAGGTCCAGTCGCTCCCCAAACAGCCGATTTCCCACAAAAGGTAGACTTCTGCATCGGCCGACCACTGCTTCAACCACAGAAAGTGGCGTAAAGCTACAAGCAAGACCGAAGTTCTGGCACCGAGTCTGACCACATCATCCATGACAGTAACAACAAAGCCAATGAAATCCAAACAGGCCTTGAGTTCCTTAAACTCCTCCGCCCCTTTGCGGGACTTAGCCTTTCTCCTGTTGGCTAGGGAGACAATTGCTGAGGCACAAGCAGGCCGAAAAAGGGCACCAACAAAGGTTAAAGCATGGCAGACCAACTGATCCATGCATTTGTCTGCAGGATCACATAAGGAAGCATTGTCAGGTGATGGCATAACCGTGGTGTTGGACAAACCTGACACCGGAGGGTCCACCTCGGGAGGGTGAGACCATAACCGAATCAATTCGGCAGGGAAAGGATACCGCCTATCCAGGCCTTTAGGAACTGATGGTAACTTGCTGGGCCTTTCCCATTTTTTAAGAATCATGTTAGGAAAATGCGGCTGCTCGGGAAAAACCCGCCGTTGTCTTTCAGGCCGAAATAAATCACCCTTTTTCCTCTTGGCCATTCTGGGAGGAACAATGTGCAAGGTATCAAAAACGGAAGAAAGCAAACTTTCCGTATCATCTGAAAGGAGGGAATCCTCATCAGAGGAGGAGCCAGAGATGCTGTCGTCACCAGCAGAAAGCAACTCCGCCACTGAGAGCAGATCATCTGGCGACTCACCTTCCTCCGCAGATCCCAAGGAATCATATCATCCGAGTAAACCGGCTCCAGATGCCGCTTCTTACTCGAAGCCTTTTTAGGGGCTGCCAATGAGATCTGTTTCTCGAGGCTAGCCAGCCTGTGCGCAAATTCAGCATGTGTCCCCTTGCTGGCTCCCCCTTCACTAGGGGCTAACTGCAGCAGCGGAGGATGCGGAGAGGCCGGTGGTAACGCAGGGCTAGGGTCAGGAGCGACCGCCTGCTCATGGTCCAAAACAATGCCTCTGCTGCAAGTGGAGCAAATTGTGCTGAATCCGCCCAGGGGCATACCGTGATAATACAGTGCCTATCCCCCGTATCCCCCAACACAGGACACCACAGGAGGGACTCATGACCGCGCCGCTCAGCGCAATGCAGGAGAAGAAGGACACATGCGAGGTCCCCAGCCACGCCCGCAAGACCCGCCGCATGCCGTGTCACACGCAGCGCTTCCAGAAGGTCCACCGGGGGAGCGTCACAGCAGAGACGGCCAGCCTGCATGCCGCTGCTCATGACTCCGCCCCCCGGCGAGTCATGTCCGGCCTAGTTGCTGCGCCACGGCGTCTGCGAGGAGCCCGCATGGCGCATGAGCGGCCGGACCGCTCCTCGCTGTAGGTGCTATAGCGATGGAGCTCTCCACCACTCCCCATAAGTAGCACCAAGCACAAGTACACACACATCAAATTAATAAAGCAAGTGGGAGAAGGGAGGGTATATATGAAATATATATATATATGTGGTTCCCCAGCAGGCTCACCATAAATGCCTGCGGTCAACTACTTTTTGTTAATAATGTCTGCGGCCCAGAGCCATGTGCTCTGCCAGAACGCCCCAGACTCCGGCGTTTCACCCTACTGTACATGGATCCCTGTTAGCAGCCAAAGCTGGGAGGCAAGGATGGGTCAGAAGAGATCCAAGGAAATAGGGTCCGGCAGCGGCCGACAGGCTAGGTGGCCCCGCTCTGCTGCCAAAATTCTGAGAGAGAGTGAAAAGCGATCTTATGCAGTCAACTGCAAGATAAAGAACTGGGGCTGGATTGAGAGGCAGATGCCTTTATAGGGGGCCGGGAGGAGCTACATCTTTTGATCTTGCAGTCAGCGCCCCTTAGGGGCGAACTCCCAAACGTGAAGACTTCTGGTTGGGCTGGAATGGATCGGAAAGAAAATCTGAGAGTACAAATGCACACTGGTGGATACAGTACTGCGTTCTCAGCTGACTTTGAGGGCTCAGTGGCAGCACAAGGCCTAGGAGGAGGAGCAAGTTGCCAACGCAGCAGGTGCACCAGCAGCCCCTCATAGGGGAGCGTGAGCATGGCCACAATTTGGAACACCTAATTTAATTGTCCACCACATCTACCACCAGGAGGCAGACTTTGACTCGCATGGTGGATGACTACCTGTTGACGCTTCTCCTAGTGTTGAGCGATTGGTCCTCCCCAATTTCTGGGTCCCCAAAATGAACATGTGGCCAGAGCTTGCACTCTATGCCTTGGAGGTGCTGGCCTGCCCTGTGGCAAGTGGCCTATCAGAACGTTTGTTCAGCACTGCAGGGGGTGTCATCACCAACAGGAGAATCCGCCTATCCCCAGCCAAAGTGGACATGCTTACATTCCTTAAAATGAACCAGGCGTGGATCCAATGGGACTTGGCTGTGCCAGCACCTGAGTGAGTGTTTAAATTGTTTGCTACCTCCTCCTCTGCCTCTTCTTCCTACACCTCCTCTGTCTTTTCTGCTTACCCCACCACATGCACCTACTTTATATTTATGAATGTATTTTACTATTTTTTTTTTTGTTTTCTGTTATCATTTTGAGTACTTTCCCCATTTTGCAGCCCTCTAGCTCTTGCTACCCCCATTTTACAGCCATTTTTGGGCCCCTAAGTTCTCGGCAAACCAGAACTTTAACGTGTCCGCTCACCCCTACAGAGGATACCTAATAGTCTAAAAATAAAAGAAGGTGCAAATTAAAATGTTTACATTTTACGGGTTCCATTTTCTTTAACAGACATTTCTTTACCATATGTAAACTGTTGCAAAAATAAATAAGTAAATAAAGTTACACAATCTTTCAAAAAATGTTTAACTTGTCAAATTCAAGGCTCAGTTCATCTCCAGACGGAAAACATAGCTTGTGTTCAGAAACACACGGGGTCATTTATCAACTAGAAAAAAGCCCAGCTGCAGAACTTTTTTAGCTGAATGTGTTTGTCCAGAATAAATATAAAAGGGCCGTAGCTAAACATTTTAAGGTTTATCTATGAAGAAAGGTAAAGATGGGTCCCAGATTTTGTTCCAGCCAGGGCTTAGAAATGCAAAACGTGCATTAAAGCAGACCTAAAACCAAAACAGCTTGTTTTTATCCCCCCTAAACCCTTATCTCGATTTGGACTGCCATTTGCGGGGAGATCCATAGAAAGCCCAAAATCAGGCAAAATACTTACCCGTACACATTTCCAGGGCCCCAGAAACCACATCCATGTGTTCACCACACCATCATCAACTATTAAGATTTGTCAGTGAGGCATACACATGCCATGCACGCCAATACAGCAAGGTTCCTTGGCCACTGGTCAGATGGGCATCCAAACTGAAATGTCCAAACTGAAAGGGGGGTTTGGGAAAATCTTGAGCTATAGGTGGATTCCATGTAAGAGTAACTATTTGCTAAACCAGCACAATTTAAGTTTACTGAAACATTAATTGTAGCCATCAGAAAGTATAAACCCACAAAGTAATTCTCAAAAGCCCAAAAGTGAATTGCCTTTTACAGTCAAGGCAGCGTTAATTATACCAATGTCTGCAGTTGGTCTGGTTGGATGCCAGCGGGCTCCCAAAGACAGTATACAGTCTTCTCGACAGAGAAATAACATCCACAACTACTGAACTGCTAGCTTACAGCAGCTACACTTAGCGATTCTATCACCAGAGAAATGTGTTAGGCTTTCCCATGTTTGCTATCCAAATACTAAATCCACAGTTAGCCTTCAGCAAGCTTATCCTACAACTGATCTTCTATATAACATCACAAGGTGAACCACAACTTAGAGGCCGATTCATTAATAGCGGCAGGTAGCGACAGTTGAGCGACTGTAGCAGTATTTTCTTAGCGCCCGCTAGTAGTCGCTGTGCTTGGCCATTGTTCGGTTGTTGATAGCGACTGAGTCGGTGTGTAGTAATGTTGAATACGGGGTGACGATTCGCTATTTGACAGGTTCCGCGATGTATGGGTGCGCATGATAGCGACTGGTCAGAGCGTCCGGCTCCCACCATATTCATCAAAAAATCACGCTCAAAAAATTCTCGCGCTGTGAAATGCATGTTTAAACCCCAGAGCGCTGGCGGCGATGTGTTAAAAGTAGTTTTTTAACCCCCAAACCACCATATTTTTGGAAACCAAAAAAAAAAAAAATTTTAAAGAATTTAGTAATATGAATACAATAATATCAGACCTGTAATATCAATTCTGCACAATTTTTTTTTTTTTGTACCTTAAAAAAATTAGCTAACATGGCAGAAGTGGTCACAGAATTTTTCACATTTAAAAAAAAAAAAAAAAAAAAAAAACAATAATAATTAATTATGAATATTTAAAGATTGTTCCATTGAAGAGCGCCAGGTAGCGAGAGGTCATACCTGTCGCTGTTCAAGGTCGGACGCTGGCGCTGTGGGCTGAGGCTGGAATAATGATGAATGAGTGGCTATCTGGCGCTATCTCAGTCGCTAAGCAGGATTGGCTTGATAAATGTGTGATTGTGGTGGGGAGCCGGCGTTCTCGTGGCGGTGCCCGTCATTACCGGCCGCTCACCAGTCGCTACCTGGCGCTATCCCTTCATAAATAAGGGCCTTAGTTTCTCTATCTGCACAGATAAGCTACACATCACACCCAATCCTAAAGCCTCTTTCTTCTTATTCCTTACCATTGTTATATAGGGTCCCGCCAGGAGAATGGATATATGTCAAAGCTGTTCTCCAAGATATTCTATATATACCACATACTGGGTTTTTAGGTGTTCAGATACAGCAACAACAGGGTCGGATTTGTGTCTTTAGATTTACATCTGAGAATTCATTTTAAAGTGGGTATGCTACAATATTTTCTTATTTATACAACTGGAATCACAGCTTCTCTTATCTAACTTCTTATTTTTAAACAACCCAAAGATGCTGTCAACCAAGTGGTGGCCCTAGATATTTCTGATGGTGACCTTAGAAGTGCCTGGAGCAAGTTGTGGTATGTTCAAAACTGAACAGAATTGGATGGTGGGAAAATGACAAGCCTTTGTCCATGTTCAGTTTGAGAGAGTGAGATGACAAAAATGAGGAGATAGCTGTTAGACAGTATAGAACACAATATAGAAGGGTGTTTGAAGCCAAATGAACTTATGAGTTGGGCAAGACCATAGGTTTAGAGATGAGCAAAAGTGTGACAGATGGAATAAAAGTACAACCCCCTGGTTGATGTGAAACATTTGAAACATCTGGGAAGGAACCTTAATGGCAAATTAAACACTTCTTGATCCTGGTAAAGAAAGAGGCTGCAAACTTGGTGGGCTCTGTAATAGTAAAATTCCAGTTCTCAGATATAAGACATACTCATAGGCATGCCACTTGAGAATTTTCCTCCAGTGGCATAAGTAACAGAATGACATTTTCTGAGACCTGCCCTTACATTGTACTTGGTACCCATTACATATCACACTGCTGTGTATCCTTGTCAGTTAATATTAGCAGTGGGAGGACTTTGAATATTTGCACCTCATAAGTAAACCTTCTAGCAGCAATGACACAAGGTATAAGGAAGGTATAAATCAAAATCAATGACAGGCTTCTATTATCTAGGCTTCAACAGCCATGGAATTAAAGCCACATACCTTAAACTGGGAGGAGGTATATGCAACAGATACACTTTCAGTCTGATCATCTGAAGGACTCACTGCAGAAGAAGTGGTGTTTTAAAAGATATTGATTAACACACAGCATTGCAAAATCAAAAGACAATATTAAAATCAAATACATCAAGTGTCTTGCGCTAACACTATCAAGGCTATATATATCACACGAAAACAATACTGTTTCATTATTACATCATAATGAGACAACAGAAAATACAGGCTGAATAGGCCAAAATGGAGCAAAAGAGTGACCAATTAGACAGTTGTTGAAAAATAAGTTATACTGACGCTATCAGGTACTTATATAGGACAAGCATATAAAATGGTCCACGAGAAATAGGTGAAAGGTAATGCTTCATATGGTCTTGAACAGGGGTCCCCAAACAGTGTGGTACTTGAGTTCCTACCAGGTGGTACTCAAGAAGGCTGAAGACCTGTGCCCCAACCTGATCTGCTGCCATCTATACTTTATCTAAGCCTGATTTACCTTCTAAAGATTATGGAAACAATGCGTGTGCAACTTTTGTGTGTTTCATGCACTTTTTAGTGTTTTAGCTGAGTGACTGACAGCTTACATGCACAACCCAGGTGAAACCTAAGCTAATTGGAAAATGGAAACTGGTACATGGTAAAAAAAATGTTGAGAGCCTCTTGTCTAGCAAAACATAATCTAGGTGGCCCCATGAAGCAAAATCTATTAGAGCGTACATATAATGATATGCGCGTACATTATAATGATATAGACCCAGTATAGAGTCATCAGTGGCTGTGTTATTAAAGTGGACCAACACCCAGGATTTTGACTATGATCCCTTACCGGGGTGCCCCGCTGTGTAAAACCCCCCAGAAAGCCCCCAAAACTCACCTCACCACACTCCCACGTAGCCACGGACAAGCGGGTGACAGCGGCGGACAAGACAGCGCGTCCGCCGCCGCCTCCCGCGCGCCCCTCTGACAGTGCGCGCGCCCGCGCCGGCCATTCACAAACGGCTGGCGCGGGGGCGCGCACGCCTAGAGGGACGCGCGGGAGGCGGCAGTGGCCGCTGCCGCCGCCGATGACGTAAGTTTTTCGGGGGTTTTGGGGGGGTCCCTCCCCGCGGGACATCCCGATCTCGGATGTCCCGCGGTGAGGGAGGTGATCAGCCCGGGAATCTTATAGATTCCCGGGCCGATCACCCCTGGGTGACAGTCCACTTTAATTCAGCATGTGCGGGCATTTCAATAGTAAAGCTGTGCAGCATAGCCCATAGATAAGACATTATATCCCCCCAGTAATTAAAAAGCAACAATGAAATATACTGTCAAATGCACAAGAACTATATATAAAACATTGACACAGTTTGATACAGGTTCTTTAGCTCTTGCACATTTCCTATTGATAACTGCCATAACTCACTAGCGCAATTGTGCACAATCCTTATTGATTTGATCGTACCACCAATATATAAAACATTGTTGTTTTTTGGGATGTGAGCCCCCCCCCCCCCCCCCCCCCAAGTGATCACTAAAGCATTCTATTGCAGGACAAAATCAAAGGTCTGGGATATAGTTGAATACCATCAGCCAGCTCTCTTCTCGTCACCACAGTGCACCTTAGTATGTCAAAATATCAGCTCGATATATTATCCAAAAAAATTAGACTTGCCTTTTAACATGCATCCATCCACCTCTTTTAAACCACCATAAGCGGCATGGGCAGGATCAGATCTTGGCTCTACATTTCCTTTATGCCAACTATTTTCTTTTGGCGCTGCACGTTCACCAGCTATGCCGGCTCCAGGTTTATGTGGGCCCTTGGG
Organism: Gastrophryne carolinensis; assembly: GCA_027917425.1. Classification (NCBI taxonomy): domain Eukaryota; kingdom Metazoa; phylum Chordata; class Amphibia; order Anura; family Microhylidae; genus Gastrophryne; species Gastrophryne carolinensis. The sequence continues at coordinate 74,475,763 of CM051244.1, forward strand.
CTGCATGGTCTCAGTGGGCTTCATTGTGGCGAAGAGTCGCATCACATCACTGAGGGATGTCCCAATACTGGATGCCCCCTATGGATCAAAAAAAAAAGGATGCCAGATGTGGCAATGCCCTCTCAGTCTGCCGCTGGTCAATGCCATCACACACGCCAAAGGCCGGCCCTGTCGGTGGGCCCCTGTCAGCTGCCCTGCCTTGTCTTCTCTACCCTGAACCAGGACCGTGTTCATGTGGCACCTCAGAATTGGCTGCCTGGGCAAAGGCTGCTGAGGTGGGGGCAGGCCCTTCCTTTAATTCTCAACCCTGGATTCTGTAAATGTTTAATCCTTATTCTGCTAATGCTGGAAATGTGATAGAAATAAAAATCTAAATCTGAATTTACTCTGAATAGTGTTCATCCTCCTGATTAGAAATGTAAGACATTCCTAAACTGCCTTTGTGTCCCATTAACACAGAAAACATTAACTACTAAACATAAATGTAATCAAACTGCATGAAAGGGGGGTCTGGTTGCTCTCTTATGTCAAAATAAGGATATTTTAAAATTGAAGGTATTTTTTAACTGGAGTTAAGCTTTAAAATGTTTCACAGATTCAAAGCTGACAAGAAAATGACTCCTGGCAGCTAACACCATCAAACTGTCTTGAGTTATGTCTCACCACTTTCCAGGATTCTCTGGGTCATACAGAGCTTCACCCAGGCTATGGGCTCCTTAGTAATGGTCTGCGACAGACTTTGAGGAGCCTTTTTAGTGGGCCGCAAATCAAACCTCTCATTTGAAAATGCCTTTATGCATCCTTTCGGAGGTTATTTCTAATAGTTTCCGTAATGTGTACAGTAAAAAAAATGATGAATCTGGTCAATAGGTCACATAAACCATGGCCACAGTGGGATTGGATAGGAACAAACATCCTTCGTGCCAGATGAAATGGTAAAAGAAATTGGGCATAAAAACCCATAATTAGATCAAAACTGAAAGTATATATATGTGTTACAACTTTGGCTTGCTCTATTTAACATCATAAATTCTACTCTGGTAGCATCTGCTAGCTAAATAACTTTTACCTCAAACCAATTTGTTGTTCCAATGGCCTAAAACGATATTCTGTCCAAGTGACTTCTACCCCAAAGTGATCTGCTGTCTAAATTACCTCTAAAGTGATCTAATTTAATGCCTTAACTTCGTAGTTCTGTCTCAAACAAATCTGCTCTCTAAATCATTCCACCCCAGCTAGAAGTGATGCCCTTATGGCCTCTGCACTCACCTAATCCCAAATAAATACCTAGGCTGGTAGAAATGACGTGAAGTATTCAGTAAGAAAATATAATTTATCCAAATTAATAAAAATAAATAATGAAGCACCTAGTATAACAAACACTGTAATAAAGGATTTCATAGACAGTAAATGTATTTCCAGAAATTAACCCAATATAAAATGCACAACTCTATAAGGATAACATTGTTTTTTGTGAAAAAGAGACGTCCCCAGCTCATTCTCAGCTTGTTTACAAGCACTGCATTACATTCCCCCTGCTCTAAAAGGCCACACCCACTCTCCCTCTGTGTCTGAGAAAAATAAATATTTAAACTATATATCTCAGCAACAAAAGCTTGTTAAAATGGTAAAAATTAGGAAATTGCCAGGTGTAGCCTTACACAATGGGCCAAATGTTTGGCAATGTATGCTGAATCACTTTAATGAAACTGCATGCTAAATATTTCTTGTGAATTAAAAAATATCTCAAGGGACTGTTTAAGGACTTTAGAAAAACATATATACTAAACATGCTTGCATAAAGAGTAACGCTAGATGTATTTAAAAAGCCTGAAGACAAGATTAAAACCCCATGATGCTCTCTGGTCTGAAAATTAGTGACTCACAATAAAACAAGGATGCACATTCTGTGCTGTCTGTCCATGAACTAAACTTATATTGCAATAACTTGTGATTCAGTTTTAAGTCATACACCGCAAGAAAGCATAGAGTATGACCTTACATACCACCTTCTGGGAGTGGAAATGTGAAAAGAGCAGAGAGGCTGGCGATCTGGAAGCTATCCACTGTGGATCTGACAACTTTGGCCCTAACTAGGAATTTAGGGCCACATTTTTTAAGGGGCCCATGATAGCAGGCATAGTGGTGGAACAACTTCAGGCTGCACCTAGCAAGATCCTCCTACTGGCATGAGTGGCTGCCACCCCTCCTTTGTATCTTTTTATTTTGTGCAAGCACATGGGGTGGGCTGGGTCTTGAGTGGTTTGGAGGAGGCATTCAACCCTTCCTTCCCCATGTGTTGCATTAAAAGTATAGGGCAACCTCGGGTAAGCTGCTCCCTATTTATCAATCGATTGTTTGTCCCAAAGGGGGCTCTCATAGATTAGAGCTAGGACTGCACCTGCACAGAGGCACCTTGGCGTTTGGTAGTGCGGCTTCAACATATCTCTGCAGATGTGTGCCAAACAAACCCTCTGTTTTCTAACAGATTTTGTTTTCTAACAGAGACAGATTGTAGGATTGGTTCCTAGATAAGTGCACTGGGATTTGAGGGTAATCTTGAGGAATGCATGGGTCTGTGGTATAAGTCGAGGGGGTAGTGCCCCACCTGATTACCCCTACCCCCTCCTGGGCATCAGGGGCCAGGAAGAGCCTGGTGTCTTTTGGCAGCCATTGAAGTACTAGATCTAACTAAGGGGCACAATGGCCAGGGGACTGGTGTTAAAAACCTGAGGACCACAGCCCCTATATCCGGTGCACCAGTTTGGGGGATAACCAAATCTCAGGGGCAAATATTTGGCCAAACAGCATTTCAACCGGAATGAAGTCACGTTGGTCTCATCATATGGCTTTGTAAAACTCCCTGAAACATTGTAATTGCCCTCCACCATGGTATTTCCCTTTAAAGAATAAACATAAGTTATTATTATTGTTTATTTATATAGCGCCATCATCTTCCGTAGCGCTTTACAAAGTAGTAATTACAGACAGAAGTTATAAAAGAATTTTACAAAGTGCGATATTCTAGAATACAAGGCAGACAAGAAAACATTCTTCTGTTAATATGTTTAAATCTTTCATCTCATTTCTTTTTATGACAGGCCCACCAATCATTGGAATGGTTCTGAGGCAGCGTTTGTAAAGTGAGGATGTGTAAGATTAATGAAGGTCTTATCATCCAGACCAGGCCAAGCTGCCTCCTGCTACTTTGTCCATAATCAATCTCAAACTTGCTCTCTTCCTGGCCTCTCCAGTCTAATCTTTGCTTTGTCATGAAATCCTGGGTGTTCCACAATGGAATCCAGCTGTGGATTCCTGAGCCTGACATGGGAGGATCCAGAAGATGATCCCTTAATGTTAAAGAAAAAATCAAAAAGTTAACAGGTTTACCTCTGAGCTCAGCACTTCCAGCACTAATCAAAGACTGGGAGAGAACAAGATAAATAATTCAAGCTGCCCAGGCTGGCCACACTCTGGAGATGTAGTGGAATGTCTCATTAAACATATATAGTTAAGTTGACTTTAAACTGTTTAAATTATACTTATTTGCTGGTGCCATATATTTATTTTAGACCAGGAGCCGTTACTAAGAAGGTAAAAGGTTTACAAGCTTAAACAAGTTCATAAAAAATAATTAAAAATCCGATTTTCTTTTGCTGCCATCAACCTGATAATTGTGCTTCCTAGAATCCCGGCCTGTGGGATGTGCAGCAGTCGCACAGGTCTCCAACCCAATCTCTCTAAAGGATGCACCAGGAGACCCATTCAGACACCTCTATAGAAAGAAAGCTCTCAACAGGTTTCTTCTTTTTTCTCCCTCTCTTTTTCTCTCTAATGCTTTAGTTCCTTCTCTTTCCTACTTTTACTTTTCTTTTACACATTCCTAATATCTTGCTCTCATTTTCATATTCCCCCCTCCTTCTCTTTTCCAAATTAACTCCCACTACTCTTGTCCTTATCCCCAGTTTCTTCTTGTCTCTTACACCTTCCCTCCATCTTGCTCTAATTTCCATATTACCCCTTCCGTCTCTTTCCACATTAATGCTCTCTTCAATTTTCCTCAATCCCATTTTTGCTTCTCTCTTACACCCACCCCATTTTGCTCTTATTTCCATATCCCCCCTATTCCCAATTGCTCCCTCTACTCTTGTCCTCATTCTCTCTTTATCCTGTTCTTTTACACATTTCATCCATCTTGCTGTCATTCCCATATTTCCTCTTCCTTCTCTTTTCCACATTTGCTCCTTCTATACTTGTCCCATTCATGGTTTCTCCTGTTTTTTCTCCTCTCCATCTTTCTCTCATTTTTATTTGCCCACATTCTTTCTGTTTTTTACATCTGTTCCCTCTTTTCTTTTCCTTATTCTTTCTTTCTTCTTCTGTTACACCTTCACTCCATCTTGCTCTTAAATCCAATTCCTCCTTTTTCCCACATTTGCTCTATTTCCTCCTTCTACTCATGTCATCCTTCCCACTTTCTTTTTCTCTTACACATTCCCTCCATCTTACTCTCATTTCCTCTTTATTGCTTTTTCCACATTAACTCCCTCTAGTCTTCTCCTCATTTCCACATTCTTCTCCTCTGTTACACCTTCCCTCCGTCTTGCTCTCTTGTGCATACTCCCCATTCCTTCTCTTTTCCACATTAACCTCTCTACTCTTCTCATTCCCACCTTCTTATTTTCTTTTATACTTTCCCTTCATCTTGGTCTCATATCGACATTCTCCTTTCCTTCTCTTTTCCACATTAACTCCCTTTACTCTTCTCATCTTTTCCACTTTCTTCTTCTCTTTTACACCTCCCCTCCATTTTGCTATCATTTATCACACCCCCCTTCCTACTCTTTTTGCTTCCCTGCTTTCCTCTGTTCTTTTATATATCCCATACATCTTGCTTTTTTTTCCATATTCGACCCTTTCTTCTGTTTCGAACATCTGCCCCCTTTCCGTTTATTCCTGCTTTCTCCTTCTTTTACACCTTCCCTCCATCCAGTGATAGACTGGGGCTAAAAATCAGCCTGGGATATTACTGGCTCCCCCACCAGCCTGCAATATAACAAGTCAACAATTACACTCCAAGATTAAGGCGATAGCATTGCAGGGACTGATCATGGGCAGGGGTGGATATGGTCACTCCTAAAGCAACTGTGCTTAAAGTGGAACAACACCCAGGGGTGATCGGCCCGGGAATCTATAAGATTCCTGGGCCGATCACCTCCCTCACCGCGGGACATCCGAGATCGGGATCGGGATCGGGATGTCCCGCGGGTCGAAACCCCCCAAAACCTCCAAAAAACCTTACCTTATCTACTGCCACCGCCTCCCGCGCGCCCCTCTAGATGTGCGCGCGCCCGCGCCGGCCGTTTGTGAATGGCGCCCTGTAAGAGTGACGTGCGGGAGGCGGCGGCGGACGCGCTGTCTTGTCCGTCGCTGTCACTCGCTTGTCCGTCGGCGGGGATTGGACAGCGCAGTCACGTGGGAGCATGGTGAGGTGAGTTTTTGGGGCTTTCTGGGGGGTTTCACACAGCGGGGCACCCCCAATCGGGGTGCCCCCCCAAGTGGACCAAAACCCAGGATAGTCAAAATCCTGGGTGTTGGTCCACTTTAAGCTTCAGTATTGTAGCACACTCCAAGCGTGTAAAATTGCCCCCAATTGTGATGCTTCTCCTTTTGTCTCCACCCCTTATCCTTATGTTTGTCAAGGCAGAGCTCTGTCTCCTGTTGTATCATGTTTTTATAACATTCACATTAAATGTGTAGCATCTTATTTGTAATGGTCTATATACTGTAAATTACCCCCCTTCTGTAATTCATATTTTGTACAGCACCACTGATGAAAATGGCGCTATATAAATAAATGACAATATAAATCTTATCAGCAATACATATTTTACAGTGTTAGCTTGTAAGGCAACAATTTCTTCTCTGTTTGCTTTTTTCACAGTATCTTTACCATATATAAAAAGCCGCCTATCTTGAGACATTTCAGATGCACTTGCATGACATGCATACATAAATGGGTCATTTGCATCTTGGTCTATTTAGTAAGGAGGGAGCAGATGCTATGCACAGACACTGTCAGACATTTATTCAGACGCCCTTCTTATTGGCAAAGGTAGAGGCAGAAGGTTTGGGGGAGAAACCTCGCCTCTTTTCAAGGTCATCTCTAACGGCTCTGTCTTCCATCAAGAATTCCTCACCTGATTAGAAGTGGCCTGCATGGCAGATTACAACTCATCACTGAATGACATTTATTTTGACTATTCCAATTTGCACCCTGTGGGAGAGGGTAAATAATCGAATGCCTGCAGCGTGTATTTACTTTACACGGAATAAGCTCTCCCATACTTGATCGGGATCATCATCTCACTCAGTCGCTCACTTAGTATCAGGAAGCAAATGTCTAGTCCATCCTTTTTTGTAGACCCTCTTTCTTCAGCTTCTGGGTGTCTCTCTTCTTTATCTACTACTGTTTACTAAAGGCAAATTTGAGTAGCAAAACTTTAGTAAAAAATATATTTTTTCACACTTGCGCATGTTGCTGCACCACAAGAAGCAGATTTACTTAAACATTAGCAGTGCAGCAAAATGCTGAAAAAAGTATAAATCATATTTCTCATTACTCTAATTTGCACTGAAATGTCCTGGCAGAAGTGCTTGCTTGATAAATCAGGCCCTAAATGTCTTGTGCTTATATCATCTCTGTTACTGGCTCTTTTTCCTGGAGAAATATTTTTTTCTGAAATATGTGGGTATTCTATTGCAGAACAATTGCACCAGCTTTTCATCCTTCGGTATTTACTGTCATGCTCCAGTGGAAGGCACCATTTGACCAAGAGCCAAGAAGGTGTGAAGCATCTTGGTCATCTTGTGGTCACAAGAAGCCTGATTCAAAGCCTCTCTATGAAGCCAACTCAGAAACCGGGAAGTTACAAACGCTCATATTATTCTCAGCTGCATCCTGATTTTCTCGGCCAGGCATATGTGATCCCAAGTGCTTTGCGTAAGCTTTCGATTTTGCCGAACAATTATGGTTTATGACTACTAACTAGCCTCGGAAGTCGGGTTTGTACCTGTTTCCAGCCATATTACAGCCATGTTACTGCGGAGTCCTTGGTTCTCAGTGCTCTGTGGCCATCTAGCTGGCATGGCGGCATACGGGTTGTTTGTTTTTTTCCCTCACTGCACCCCCACCTTGGGAGCATCCCATGTTTGTATGCATACCTGCAGTGTGACTTACCTTCTCCCCGCTGGTTCTTTTCAGGGCATCCAATGTTTCTGTGCATCCATGTAGTGTGACTTACCTTCTCCCTAATGGTTCCTTTCAGGGCATCCCTTGCTTGTGTTCATCTCTGTAGTGTGACTTACCTTCTCCCTGCTGATTCCTTTCAGGGCATCCCATGTTTCTGTGCATCCATGTAGTGTGACTTACCTTCTCCCCAATGGTTCCTTTCAGGGCATCCCTTGCTTGTGTTCATCCCTGTAGTGTGACTTACCTTCTCCCTGCTGATTCCTTTCAGGGCATCCCATGTTTTTGTGCATCCATGTAGTGTGACTTACCTTCACCCTAATGGTTCCTTTCAGGGCATCCCTTGCTTGTGTTCATCCCTGCAGTGTGACTTACCTTCTCCCTGCTTATTCCTTGAAGGGCATCCCTGTTGTCTGTATCCCCGCACTGTCACTTACCTTCTTCTTCCTTGTTCTTACCTGCTTGTTTTCAGAAACCTTCCCCCACCCTGGGTTTACCTTCTGCACCTCTCCTTAAGCATGTTTGGATTCAAAAACACACCACACTGCATACTGTTTTTTATTATTAACATTGTGCTGGTTCTTTTTCTGGAACCCACCTGAGTCTGGTGAGGGTCCAGCCTAGGGTGGCCCCATAGCCGCATACTCTCCCTGGTCCAAGGAGTCTGTAGGGAAAGATAAGCACAAAACACCAGCACAAGGCATACATGTCATTGGAAGTTCCTTGCCTGGAGCTGTTGTTTTTTGTCTGTTGTACTTCCTGTTGCTGGGTCTGACTCCAAGCATCCAACACCTGGGCCAGTCAGAATAGAAGGATGAGAAAGCTTGCAATGGTTGTTGACGATGCCTTACCCGCACACCCAGTCTTTGCTGTGGCACTGGTTGGACCCCTCTTCTCTGGGTGGGCTATTCAATGCCAGAATTTTGATGCTAGAAGAGAATCACAATTTAGTCACACAGTTCAGCACGAGGGGGCAGCTATGGAGCATCCACTTACCTCTGAAGTTCTGTCAAAACTGCCTCACTCTGGACCTCTGCCTTCTTTTGAGGACCAACCAGTGCTGCATAATTTGTGTATGTGTAAGACGTCATCTCCTGGCCATTGATGTGTGGCCACCGTCAATACCAACATCCTCTTGGCGTGGGTGTTGAGCTTGTCATGACGCTTGGTCATAAAAGTCTGCAATGTGAAAACACAAAATGTCAGTTTACCGTACTCCATGTGTTGTCCTAGTTTAGGTCCACATGCACGCTAACCTTCCCCTTTAAAGACCTGTGACACATATCTCCCCCCATGTGCAGCAGACCGATGTATGTGAGTGACCTTGCCATTAGGTGCATATGCACCAATGAGTAGGCGCGAATGCCGCTACTCCAAACCAGCATGTGCCTAGGCATCTCCACATCACTCCCAGCTCATTACTGGAGAATTGGACTTGTTGATGCACCTAGGCTAAGTGGCAGACCAAGGTCTCCAGGCCGCCATTACTGGCAGATTTGAAGGTCTAGGGATTTGCTCTTGTCTCATCTTCCAACGGTGTCCCCTACCCCCTGCGTACACACATCTGAGCCTCCCCAGCATCCCCATAAACAGGCAGGTTGCCAAAGCCTGGGCTCGCCTGTTAAATAAAATCTCAATTGTGTCCAATTGCCCACCCACTTGTGTATAAAAGCACACACCCGAGGCCTGTACTTTGATGGCAGTGCTTATTCCAGACTTAACCATGCCGCAAGGTCGACACCACTGCAGGCCCCGGAACTCGGAAGCCGGGCATGGCAGATAAGAATGCCCCACCCAGCCAAGGCACCGCAGCCCCAGGCACCACCACTCATGCCACAGGCACCTACCGGCTGCCAGCCACACTACCCACTGCAGTAGTGAGAAAGCCACACCCAGGACACCTGCCACACCCCACCATGAACCCAGTGTGCACCCCAGTGGGGGTCCCAGTGCAGAGCCCACAATAGAGCCCAGGGCGAGAAAGCAGAAGCAGAAACACAGCCGGTGTAGCTTGTACCCCTGCCAGCCTGCGCACCACCCCTTCCAGGCCTGGGAGTGGCGGCAGTGGCTCCGCATCCCCTACCCAGCCACAGAGAGTAGCTGCTGCCCCACAGCCACCATCTGGGAGGGGGGGAAGGAGCAAAACCAGAGGTACGCAACAACAAGTGCTTACCTGGGACACATATGTTGGCCAGGCTAGCGGCCGGATGGGGTTACCTACAATTGCCATGCCGAACAGCCAGTTTAATTGCTTTCAAATGCGTAGTGGGCAAACGTTGCTGTGGTGCCCAGTGCGTATACCATGTCGAGAACTTAAGAGATGTATTTAGCTTACATTGTTTCACCCTTGCATTGCAGCAACTACACAGCCACCAGCCCTGCCTCCACCTCTGGCACCCTCTGGACCTCCAGCCACCCCCGCTCTGCTTTCTCCACTGGAAACACCTGCAACACCTGGACTATTCACCAGCCCCACCCACAGTGAGTAGCTCTGACTGCATTGCATGTCCCAACTTTGGGGACTCAAAAATAAGAGTAGGGACCACACTAAACACAGAGTGCCTTGTGGGGCCGTGTGGCTTCCACATGTATCTGCAGATATGTGCAACCAAATCTCTGTCTTTCCACATAGCTATACATGTTTGGTGCTTAATACTTAGATGATCAGACGGTTAAACTGGGCGGTAAATTGGTTCCCAGGCCCTGAATAATAATAATAATAATTTTGTATAAATAATAGTGATGGAGCTGCTCCCACCCCCTTAACTCAGTTTAAACCACCCACAGTGAGGGGACCCAGCCCTTTAAAGAGGTAAATGTGGATCCGCAATGTGCTGATGGAAAGGGATATGGGGGATGTGTGGCCTCAGGCTAATGAAATGAAGACATATATTTGCTGTGTGGGACCGTGGCCAATAACAAACATTAATGTATACCTTTATCCACACAGACCCACCACCTCTCCTGGAAGCAATCCAGGACCTGGATAAATCCCAGGACAGCAGAGTGAGGAGATGTCCCCTAATCGCTTACAGACACCAGAAGCCACTCCGCCACCCCTGGAATTCAGGTCGCCTCCCATCTCCAACACCTCGGCAGCAAGGGTGGTTCAGCAGCAGGGCCTCAATACAAATTCTGAGGTGCTGATTACCCAAATGGAGGCCAGACAGGCACCAAGCAGGGAGAACCAGGCAACCCCCCCCCCCCTCCCCCCTAATCTGGCATGCTGTTTTTTTTTTTTGTGGGATTCAGTTTGGTAGCTCCACAAGTAAATGACACACAAAATTTGGTATGTTTGTTTAGCCACAAGCAAAGCAAAACAAAAGGGGAACTGCAGCAAAGAACATACAGAACAAAGCAAAAACAAAACAGACACAAATTATTAAAGGTTCTGGAGGACTGACTGTCCAGCACGGCTCTGGGTGCCAGAATAAAGATGGCCGGACACTTCCGGAGTCCGGAGCTGAGGTGGGGTTGCCTGCTCCAGATATGCTGGCAGCATCTCCAACAAGACATAATTGTGGAGGGCAATGCAGGAGACGATTCACAACCTTATCGGGCTTATACTGAAGCAGCGAATCCTGCTCTTTAATAGCCCAAAAGCACGCTCCACAATGCCACAGGTCTGGCGGTTGGCCCGGTTATATGCCTTCTGGCCTTGTGTCTGCGGACGCAAAAACGGTGTGAGCATCCAGGGCAATAGAGGGTAGTCTGAATCACCTAAAAGGACAAACAAAAAATAAAATACATTACAATCACAAAACAAGGGAAACACACACACACCGAGCTACTAGGAAGGGGAACCACAAAGGAAAATGTGCCATAAAATGAATAAATATCGAACATGCTGATCAGACAGGGGGCCACAGTTGCAAGTAGGCCGAGATTTTCACTGGCTTTAGACAGACAGTTTGCAGGCCAAACAAAAGGCAGCACTACAAGGACAAAAGAGTTAAACTAGGAACAGGGGGAATAGGGACTGAAACCAGGGACATGAGCACAGACTGTTGTTTGATGATAGTTGTGCATTATGCCTGTGAATAATTTTGCTAGCAGGGACCTCATTCATTTTGCTTCTGTCATTTATTACTGTTGGTACTTGAACCTTCTGATTGTAAAGTGTTGTGGAAAATGGTGGTGCAATATAAAGAGAAGAATATTATTATTGTTAATTATAAATGACCACCCCTGTGAGAAAATGGGAAGTGGGAAGTTTGGGGCTCATTTTTAGTGACTGTCCAGGTAAATAAAACAAAACAAAGTTCACTTACCTGCCATTGATTAGTCCTGAGCCAGACCAGGTGCAGAGCTATCAGCTCTTGCTGGCTGTGAGCTGGACTTGAATAAAAACATTTACATAAATAAATATATATAATATATATATATATATATACATATGGAGAGTGAGATCAAGAGAGGGAGTGAGCGTGCGAGCGTCACATCTAGGAGCAGACACGTCTCCTGTTATAAATGATTTTTTTTTTTGGAGCATGCGACTTTTAGATGAATAAATATATATATATATATAAAATGTAACAAATGCCATTTTTATCGACCCGAGTTTCTAAAATCAAAAAGAAAATGAGACTGATGGTGGCCTGCATAAGTTGGAGTCTTTTCTGTAACTTGCTGAGCAGGAAGTGCACTGTATACATATGGAAGCTTCTTCTAGGTTTTTGGCTGGAAATGATCAAGACATCTTGCTGACGTGTTTATAAAGAAACATTTTTAAGGTTGGGCTTAAGTGAATTTGCAGTGAGAGAAATAGCTCAGGGAAGGACAGATTGTGGAACAGTGATTTCAAATAGGCTTTATGGACACATCCAAGCTTCAAAACCATTTTTCATCTCCGGGGTTGGGCTTTATTTTCCACTGCTTGGCTGCCAAAGTCAAGATGCTCTGTTTGTCTGTGACTGCAGGTGTTGTTTTTTTTATTTAGTGGGAGCGAAATCTGCAGCCACCCAGACTGTGAAGAGATTTTCATTAGATAAACAAGGTTCTGTTTACGGCAGCGAGGTGGCAGTTTTCCAGCAAAGCCATCACACAGGGCTTAGTGTGAGGAAGAAAAAGAGGACCATAGCATCTGCCACTGCTTTGCCCAATCAGTGAAGAGGACATGTGACAGCAACCTGACCTTACGCACCATACCTGGCCTTGCTATAACATGACATCAACCTAGACGACTAATGCTCAAGTAAAGAATACACTCTTGTACTTTTCTCTAATGCACGCCCATTTCCACGAATCCATTCTTGATTGATGGTGGTCAATGTAACAATTTGTTGCACACAGATCGATTAGTGAAAATGAGCCACAACATATAAGCTAAAGTTCACAGTGGTATGGAAACATTTTTGGCCCCACTGTTAACCCTCCTATAATTTGTATATTTACACATTTAAAGTGTACCTGCCTGCTGGCCACATTATTTTCTTCCATCTAGTCTGAGAAGTGCTACTGCCCCAAATCTAAATTAGTGGACGCCGTAGTGCACCTTAGCTAAAAGGACGGGATGCGGCCATGAGCAGGAGCCGACATAAAGGTGAGATTTGTGGGGGCGACCCAGTGGGTTTCACACAGTGGGGCATCCCTATTTCAGATGCCCTGGGGGAAGGCTAGCCGCTAGCCATCTAAGAGACTCCAGGGCCACCACCAGCGGCTTTTGTTTTCCACTATAATAATTTATTAAATTGTTGCTGGTCGAAGACCATTCAAAATATATAGAGGGAAATTCTAGACAATAAAGTACAACTATCTGCAATTATGGGATTGCATGTGTACAAGATGCACTTGATTCAGCACAGTTTGTAACTTTTATGGATGTGTGATGTCAGGTATTTTTTGCAAATTTGTTTTTGTTGCTATAGAGGAGAGGAGCATAATGGGGAAACACCAGGAAATGCCCTCCATGTCTCTTCCCGCCATAGTTATGCTCTGTCACTCGGCTGCCTTTGGTGTATAAATGCTTTTTTCCCTGGTGTGGGCATTCCCCCTTGGCTGGATTCCAGGGTAGAAGAATGGGGGCCTATCACCCCAAGTGCCGGCAGTAGTGGTCACTTTGGACTAGCCAAGGGACTGGAACAGCCATGCAATCACATTTCTGCTTGGTGATAGAGGAATAGAATTGAAAGAAGGGGCAAACTTTTCAAACCTGCTGTGGCATCTATGGATACCTGCAGGATATAGAAGAGAGGCACATGGGACAGGCTTCAGAGCGTCCTGTTCTCTCCGCTGCTCATCAGTTTGCCGGGGGGGGGGGGGGCAAATGCCAAAGGAGCAGCTCACCTTGCGCTTCAGGCAAGTTATAACATGTCAAGGACCAACAATATCAAGAAGTTTGCAATTAAGCAGCCACAATCCAAGCAACATAGTGGGAACTGGAATGACTTTGGGGCAATGCTTGGAGTTATTTTTCTCTCCTTGTGCACTACTTGTGAACTGGTACCCAAAAGACCTCCATCAATTAACTGGGTCTGAGGTGGCAAGCACCTGAATCCTAATTGTTGGGGAAAATGTAGGCGATCTGCTCTGAGACTAGTATAAGACCAAGACATTGGCCTTAAGGAGCTGCTGTGATAGTCAGGTCATGTACAGAAATTCTGCAGATTGGATATAGGAGTAGAATAAGATGGTGGGAAAATGCCAAAATCTGTTTGGTCCATGTTAAGAGTGAAACAAAACCTTGCACAGTCACCCCTGGATTCTAAAATATTCCAGGGCCAGCCACTGGCCATCTCACTGTGTAAAACCGCCCCCCGGGTTGCCACAAAACTCACCTCCTTCCTTGCTCCCTCACCAAGATAAACATCGGGTGGCCCCATCTCTTGCATCTTTTAGCTGGTTGTGCGCTCCCATCCCCGGCCATTCAGAGAGACTGGGGGTGGGGATTCACCTGCTTTGCAGAGCATTAAATATGCACAGCAAATGGCTCTGATTGGATGAGACATATACGTCATGGGACTAAGGAAAGGCGAGTTTGTATGGGCAATCTGGGGGGGGTATCACACAGCGGGGCAAGTAACAAAAACTGAGCTAGTTAAAATCCCGGGTTTTGTTCCACTTTAAGAGAGTGAGGTGCCATGAATTAGGAGATAGCTGTTAGGCAGTTCGGAGCATGATAGCAGAAGCTCTTAGCATAAAGGAACTGTATCACAATATTGCTCAGTATTAAAAATCCATATAAATAATCTGAATAGTAGGAGGCGAAGCTATTTATTCCCCCAAACTAAAAATCCAGCCAGCCAAGCATGTGGTTTTCTTCAGCTGGAAGCAATAAAATCTGAGGGTTTTTGAGCATTCCTTTTCCCTTTACAGGGGGATCTGCTCCATTTCATTGCCTGAGCCGGCCTGTGGGGAGCAGTGGCATTAACTAGTCTAAATATCTGCCCTAAGTACTGTATAATGAGTAAAAGCATCTACAGACATCAGAAGAATTACGATAGTAATATGCTGTAATTCCAGCACAGGCTGGCTCAGGAGAAGGGTTATTAGAGTTAAGCAGATCTCCCCTGTAAAAGTAGACTGACTGCTTCACCCTGGATATTTTTCTACCTACATTGTAGGAAATAAACAGATTTGGGTGGAATTTTCTTGATGCAGAGTATATAGTATAATTAACCCCTCTTTATTTGGATTTTTATTAATGAACTATTTCTTTGTGATAGAAGTCCTTTTAAAAAAGTCCAAAGCTGTTATTTTTAATTTTACCCCGGGCATCTTTAAGGTCCATAGATTTATTCAATTGCTTTTGGGGAGTACAAGGGTTGAACTTGATAGACATGTCTTCGTTTTTTAACTTGAATTACTATGTAAATATATATTAACGGCTGAATTACTATGTAAATATATATTAACGGCCATGTAATACACTGACTTACGGAACACTTGTTTTATGAGGTCTTGAAGATCCAGTAGCCATAATTTGTCCCAGCACCCAGAAACACATCACAAGTTGCAACATTGTATACAGTAAGGAGCAGCAGTTACAGTCTAATGCGTCGCTCTATTATACCCACAAAGGGACCCGCTGGTATAAACAGCTTATCTATTATAAGTGTACTGTGTACAATCGGCTTAGGATAATTGGACTTTTTTTCCAGTTGTCTAAACAAAAACACTGGGGATTTTTCAGACTGAGAAAAGAAGAATGAAGCAATTATCCAATCACATAATTAAACATCTTCACATCTCTCCTGGGTGCTTATCAGACCAAATGCAGCTTCCTTGAGCTAGATGGGTTGGCATTTGAAAAGGGAGCCCAGATGGAGGACATGTCATATCAATGCCCTGTAGAGTTGTGATTTAAAGGCTGTCACATTGTCTTTGGCATTTTTGTACTCAAGTTCTTTTCTCCTCTTTGTAAGAGTTTCGCTATACAAAATTGCTATGAAAATCTATCTTTTAATGGTTGCAGAAAATTATTGTGTGGAATATGCAGAATACTAATGATCCGCATGATCACATAAAAAAAAAACAGTCTGGGCAAGACCTGGTTAGTATTCACCAAGGGGGACCCTGCTGCTGATAACAAACACTTGACTTTTCCTCTATAGAAAGCTTCTTTCTGATCTCCCATGTGACACCCCCCTCCCCTATTTGGTCTGAGATTAAACCATCCATTTATGCACACTGACAGCAAAGGGTACTCGTTCTTATTGCACAGACAGTCCTGTGTTTTTATATTGTACTAAAAAGGGAATAAAATTAAATTTAAAATTAAATCCAAAAAATAGAAGAATACAAGTTGCGTATACAGAATCAAGGGTTGAGCTTGACTCCACTCATTCCATTCAGCAGAACTGCCTTTAACTTGGTGCTGGCAAAGTTTTCTGTGATTGGTCGATAGAAAGCCAATCTCCAAAAACCAAAGAAGAACTCTAATAACAGAAGTTGCCTTTTCTCTTGCAAAATAGATGCCACAAAGCAAAAAAAGACACATATTCACAGTTCAGTTACAGTATACAACCCCATAGGATGTAAAACAAAGAAGAATGTAATGATTTCATATAACCATATTTTATTCACAATAGAACAACGATCACATAGCTAAGGTAGACATGTTTTTATTTCATTTGAAAAAATTAGCTGATTTTAAAAATTGATGGCATTAAAACATCCCCAAAAATTTGGAATGGGGTCATGTTTGCCATTCTGTGGTGTTTCCTCCTCTTCGATGCCTTTGATATTTTGCGTTGAGGAACATTTTTCTAATATTATTGTACAATGTTTTGAACGCAGTTTTATATTTAATATATTTGGTTGTGATAAACTTTTTTTTTACAAAGTCATCCTATAATCCTTTTTTGATATGGTTTCCTCCCATTAATTCTAAATTAGTTAATGTTTTTTCAGATGAAATTGAAAAAATGTGAATAAAAATAAATAGGGAAAAAATAAGATTTATTAGAATGGCAAGTCATTAGATTCTTGTTTTCTCTCATTTTTGCAGTTTCCCAACCATATATGTTGAGTTAATAAATTTGACAACAAAACATAAATGTCACAGCGGTGGAAGTGAGCCGACGTTTTGGGTGCGCAGAGGCCCCCTTCATCAGGACCCACCACATGTAAAACAAGAGAACAGATTGCCATTCAGAATACTACATAAATAAAGGATACAGCCAATCAGAGGGCTCAGAATAGTGCATTTTCGCGCCTGACGTCACTAGTGACGTCATCGGCGCTGTCACATATACAGAAAGGAATTATACACATAATGTGTAATTTACAGTGTGCCCGCCGATATAGCAATAAAGTAGGCGGGCCGCATGTGAACTTACCTCTCTACGGACACCCAATCACCCAGACGCGCGAGGCTCGCCAGACACCGGCGCCCCGGTCGGCGGGGAGGTTGCTAGGCAACCCCTCTCACCACCGTCCTCTGAGAGGGGAGGCCGGGACTGACATCACCCATACATCCAACTGGGCATAGCAAACAGATGGATCACACAAGACACAGCAGACTTCCAAATAACACCTGTCATTTATGGTTTACCCAAAGTCCATAAGGGACTAGATCCACTTAAGTATCGTCCAATTGTAGCAGGGACTGATTCTGCGACCCAACCCTTGGCTCAATGGATTGATTTCCACCTACAGCCCTATGTGACAACATTACCCTCGTACTTGAGGGATACAGGAGATTTCCTGCAGAAACTTAACAGCATTTCCACCACTGGGGCATCCCTTATGGTGACCATGGACATATCATCCCTAAACACGAATATTCCGAATGTGGAGGGCATTCAAGCAGTAAGGCATTTCCTTACTAGAAAACCAGCGGAGATCTCCACGGAATTCCTAACCATGGGCCTAGAGATTGTACTGATGAACAATTTTTTCAAGTTTGAATCTGGATATTTCCAACAGATTATCGGAACTGCTATGGGCAGTGCAGTAGCTCCGGCATTTGCAAACCTGTTTATGGGGTGGCTTGAAGAGACGAGCATCTACCCCACATCCCAGTACAAAGAATATGTGTCTTTTTGGGGGCGGTACATAGACGATATCATCATGATCTGGGAAGAGGATGAGGAGACAGCAGTGGCATTCATCACGATGCTCAACTCCATATTTCCCAGCATCAAATTCAATCCAGAGATGTCCAAGAACCACGTCACTTTCCTAGATGTGGCACTAGATAAAGGCCCAGAGGGTCGCATTACGACTGGACTGTTTACCAAACCCACTGACAGGTGGGTCCTGATGAAGGGGGCCTCTGCGCACCCCGAAACGTCGGCTCACTTCCACCGCTGTGACATTTATGTAATGTAGCGAATACAACCTTTTTCAATGAACTTTTGGAGTGCTGGTCCTTCACAAACGAATCTGGTTTATGCGGCGTCTCCGCGGACCGGGCACCCACGCAAGAATATTGTGCCTAAGGTAAGAGTGCGGCTGTTCCCAGAAGTATATGTTCATAGATAGTTCTACACAAAAATGTCTGTGATCTGAGATAGTTCTGCTGATTTCTTTAAATATTCTAGTTCTAGTCCAGATACCATCAGGAATGTCTGGGACCAATATGACATACATTTCTGGGGCACTTTCTGCAGAGGTACTGAGCGGAACTGAGAGAGGTGCATGAGTGGTACTGGGTGGGGGTAAATCAGTGGCACTGGGGAGCAGTTGAAGGTAAAGGTGAGCTGCAGCCTATACCAGTAAACCACCTAATCTGATGAACTGGCAATCAAGGAATAGCAAAGGGTATTTCAAAATTACAAAGCTAAGCACACAAGAGTAACCTTGAAAATTATAAAGCAGCTAATACAACATGTAATATGACTGACTGTTATATTCTCACTAATTGATCTGAGTTGTGCAGTCACTTCCAGCATGGGATTTATATGCTCCTGCATGACCTGCTCTCTGCTAAGCTTCATTTTGTAAAGTTTCCTCAGCAGAAGCAACTTGCAGATTAAACTGGATCTCTTATGCAGTCTTTTCAGTACATTCCACATGCCTTTCACAGTATTTTCACCCTGTATGTGAATAAGCTGATCTTCTACTAGTAAGCTTATGGTGGCCCATGCCTGTTTGTTTTTTCTTTCCCAGTCTTGATTATTGTCCTGTGGTCTCTCGGTAGTGATAACCTCCAACAAGTCATCTCTGGATAATACTTATTAAGCTTACATAGCAGATAGTTGTCATTGTTCAGCTTGGCCACTGAGAGTTTGAGCTCTGAGCTGCTGGCCATTCACCCTCCTTTATATATAAGAACAGTCTTCCTTGTATACAGGAGATGTCTCCATGGAAGCTTCTTTATGTCGATCTCTGCATCAGCCGCACCATCTCCTGTTTTGCTCTGCCTGTGCCTTGTCTGTGTCTGTCTGTGTTGTGGTGTAACAGGAGCTGGCTTTACAGGAACATGAGTGCAGTAAGATAAGGTAACCTTACATGGTGGGGGGCTCCAGCATTCTGGATGCCCCTCCCCAGAATGTCATTTAGAGGTAGCACTGGCGGCCAGCAACACCGCCAACTTCGCCGTGGAGGATGTTGGTCCGCTTTTAGTGTCTGGGCACCCACTTGTCAAATTATGTTCAGTGAGGATAAATGTAAAGTAAAGCACTTTGGGTGTAACAATCTACAGGCCACATATGTCCTCGGAGGAGTAAAGTGTTGAGAAAGATCTGGTAAACCACAGGCTTAATAACAGTATGCAATGTCAAGTAGCTGCTTCCAAGGCCACCAAGATATTATCATGTATTAAAAGAGGCCTGAAATCACAGGATAGAGATGTTATATTGCCTCTTTACAAGGCACCGGTGCGCCCTCATATTGAATATGTGGTCCAGATATGGGCACCAGTTTATAGACATGATGGCCTGATTTTGCAGAGGGGGTGCAGAGGAGAGCCACCAAACTGATAATGGCAATAAAGGATCCAAAGCTCAAAGAAAGATTATGTATTTAGACTTCAGAGGAGACACCTAAGGTGGGGGGGTGGCATAAGCGTGTATAAATATATAACTAGCCAATGCAAAAATTACAGGGAAAATCTATTCAATCTCCAGAGGTACCTTCCTGCTTTACCTTTACCTCACTCTTTTCCTTCAGAACACAGCGCTTACCCCTGGAACTGTGTCACAGCGCTGGTCTTCTTTCTTTAAACATTGCAGGAGACAGGTTATTGTCACCTATCGGTGCCGCCCCTCACATCCCCTCGCCCAATCAGCTTGGCAAAGCGGAACCCCTATTACCATAATAATTTCCCCCCTCCGTCTCCTCCCTCTTCAGAGCAGTGCTGCACACCCAAGTCCTCCTTAACTAACTACCTATCCACCCACCCATCTTGCCACCAACCCACCTACCTAGCGACCGACCAACCTAGATGACATGGACGTTTGTGCGTGCACACATGCACTTTGGGAGTGCATGCATGTGTGATTGTGACTGGGAGTGCTGGTCTAGGCTCTAATGTTGCCTAGCAACAGGGGGAGAAGCACAGACATGGTGTCTGAAGCCAGTTCTGGGAATCTTACAGACCCCACCCATTATGTTGATTATAATGCTGGTTATTATACAGTATTGCAGAGCCAAGAGCCACACCCATTTGCTTCAGAAGAGAAATCATAAGGTGAAACTGTAAACCTCGATATCTTGGACATTTCTTCAATTTAAAAACGGAAAATGGTTTAGGACAGTGGCAAATGTGGCCTGACGCAATGGTGTAACAATTGCCTTTGCCTGAATTTTCACTTACGATAACTCTGTGGAATAGCCTCCCACAGAATCTTGTTACAGCATCAACAGCTGACAGCTTAAAAAAAGGATTAGATGCTTTTTTAGAAGAAAATATTAATGGTTACTATTAGCTGTTTCCTTGGCCCTTGAATTTGAACTTGATGGACATGTGTCTTTTTTCATCCATATTTACTATGAGCTGTAAGTGCGCAGAGTGGGTCCGGTGAAGATGATGTGGGACTCCTATCAGGCTCAATGGCTGGGCCCTCCTCTATGGCTGGGCCCCATACAGGCGTCCTGGTTGTACTGCCAAGAAAGATGTCCTGAGTGCCTCCAAATATATATATATATATATATATATATATATATATATATCCTCAAAATATTTAGAGTGAATAAATATATGCTGTCTCAATCACTTCCATCCTTTTGCTATCCTAAACTTAAAGAAAAAATATTTGTCTGGCTGCAGCTTTGAGGTTCTGAAGCCCTTAGCAGAGAAATCAGGGAGGGCAGGACTTATACTATTTTTGCTTATACTTTAGATTTCTATGCTGTATATTGACATATGGGGGTGCATGTGGCATATTAAAATATACATCTATCAAACTAATTGCGGATGTATAATAGATAAATGTTCTGAGAAGGACACAGAGGGACAAAGTTCATTCCATCACACAAGACCTCCTGAGCACAAACTATGGGAACGCTCCATTTCCAGATACTGTAAAGGGCGACATAAATAGACAGTAAGTTCTACACAGTCCATTTTATATTATTATTGCATCCATAATTTTTTCTGTTTGATTTTTTTTTTGTTTTATTTGGCTCTGCTTAGCGTTGATAAGCTTTGTGTATGTTTCCCCACATATTTAATATCTGATAAGCCGCCACTGTAAGCTTTTAGAGATGACAGGGTTACACTTGGGTCATGTATAACACACAAAGGATGGATTATTTCCCTAGATTTACATTGTTTGAATAACATTTTTTCTTAACAGAAGACTCGGTTAAGAAGTTATTAAAAATAAACATCCTTTGAGTTGGAAAGAATTTTCTGTAGAAACCTTCAAGACAAACGGCTCTATGCAAAGATGCGTTATTTGTATATACTGTAGTGTGTATACATGGTCAGAGTCCTTTTCATAGGAGTTGTGTACAGTACAGTTTTCAAATGACACAAACAGATATACTGCAAGCAAGATATGCTTTCATTTTAAAGCAGACCTAAACCCTCCTTTGCAACCCTGTCCTGGTCCACAGGGACACTAAACTGACCTAAACTACCCCTGTATACAATCAGTAAGCCCTGCATTACAGAGAAACCCACCATTTCATATCAGAGCTTGGCTGCTAGGGGAGCACTAACCGAAAGAGCAAATAAAAAAGCAAAATAAATACTGTAGGTAAGAAAATAGAAATCATTTTTGGTATTCAGCTATATGGAGGAGTTGGGGGGAAGCTTTTTAAACCGGACCTTCACCCTGAATAAGAGCCTATCTTATATGTTTCCCCCACCCTGTACATACAGATTGCTCACATTAAAAATCATCCCACCTGCATCTACTGCATGTTATGAGCCTTTAAACACCCAAGATGGTGGTCTCAGGCTGCCTGCAGACAGGAAGTGTCTCCTGCCTGTGCCGCACTGCATTCTGGGATTGCTGTCCTTTTCCTGACCCCGGCTCTGCTGTGTGTGTGCAAAGCACAGCTATAAACTGCCCCCTGCACCCCCTGTGATAATACTGAGGCAAGATGGCGGCACCCGTATCCTAAAGTCCTGAACAGAATTGCAGCCCAGTGGGGGAAAGAATAAAAAGTAAGCGACTAAAAACTTATTTCTAAGATTTCTAAGGGTTTGGGCTTTTCATTAAATGATGCTGAAGGTCCGGTTTAAATTCAGATTATAATGCAGTGTGCAGCAATTTCAGCAACAAAACAGCCACTTTCCTCGTCAGTGGACACAGAAGTCCATTTGTTTAGGTCCGCAGCACAAGTCTCTCACTCTCTGGCTCCCCAATGGAGACCGCCTGTCTCCTCATATGGCTTCACCCCAGATTGTACAGAAAATTCCGACCTGGAGGGAGGGAGTCCCACTGCCAACCTACCTGTCATTCCATAGAAATCTAGGCCCAGGAAAACTTGGGAAAAAAATGGCCTCAGTATTCTAAGAACACTGAAGCAACAAGCCTCCTGGACTAGCATTCCGGGTGAAATATCCACCCCCTCCAGAGTATAGCCAGCAACATGCCTACATCACCATTAGCTGCAATTATAGCTGCAAGTCTGTCCAGGTATGTCTCTACCAGATTTTCACATCTAGAGGCTGAAGTGTATGCCCATTGCTCCCTGCAAAATAGCCATAACTAATTGGATTTGTATGTTTGTGTGAGTGTAATTTGACCGATTTGTCCCGGGTTTAGTTTTGTGCCCCGCTGTGTGACCCCTCCCCAATTTATACATAATTTATACATTTATACAATTTATACAGACATCACCTCTGCAGGCTCCAATGATGAATGTTGGGCTCTCGTCCAATGATAGCCGCCCACTATGACTACATCAATCGACAAGAGGCTTGCATTGAGTTGAATGGGGAGTGTTCTGCCGCATCCCTCCCACACCTGGCCGTGCGCAAACTCCAACCCCATCTGAATGACTCAACTCAATGAGAGCCACATGCTAAGTGGCGTAGTCAAAGCTGGCGGCTGTTATTGGATGAAAGCCCAGACATGCCGCTGGAACCCAGAGAAGTGAGTTTTTTTGGACGAACTGGGGGTTTCACACAGTCAAGTCATAGCGGGTGTCTCTCATTGGATGAAAGCCTGTGCATGTGCCATTGGAGCGGGTAAAGGTGAGTGTTTATAGGCGCACTGGGAGGTTACACACAGCATTTCAACACAGCACAATGTTTCATGGTGGGGATGGTGAGTTCAGGGTGATGTGCAATGTTAACTTTCCACCAGCCATAGTGTTTGTCATCTAGGCACCTTCTTGCACGTTCTTCCACACTATTGCTGTATCCCCTACATAGCTTGATGCAAACTGCTTACGGGACTTCTAATGGCTTGCTTTCATAAACTACTTTCTTTTTGCCACTACTCCATAAAGGCCCAATTTGTGGAGTACTTAATAAATAGTTGTCCTGTGAACAGATTCTCTCACTCATCTTTCCTGGAAGGTCAGTTCAGGTGGATGGCCACACCTTGGTAGTTTTGCAGTTGTGCCATAATCCATTTATAAGCTAATGCCAAAAAGACGGGGAGGCCGATTCATTAATAGCGCCAGGTAGCGACAGATGAGCGACTGTAGCGTGATTTTTACAGCGCCAGCCAGTATTCGCTGTGCTTGGCCGGCGTTTGCTTGATGACAGCGACTCAGTCGGTGTGCGGTAATGTTGAATACGGGCTTAGGGGTCGCTGTTTCACAGGTTCAGCGTTGTATGTGAGCGCCTGACAACGAATGGCCAGAGCGAACGGCTTGCTTCATATTCATTAAAAAATCACGCTCCGAATTTGCTGGCGCTGTCCATTCCTTGTTTAAACCCCAGTGCGCTGGCGGCGATGGGTGTTAACTAGTTTTTAACCCCTAAACAACCATATTTTTTGATTGTAACATTATACGTTTTTTGATTCATTTTGTAATATGAATACATTAATATCAGACCTGTAAGATCAATTCTGCACAAATTTTTTTTTTTAATTTTTTTTACTTTAAAAAAAAACCTAACATTGCAGAAGTGGTATCAGAATTTTTGACATTAAAAAATAAATAAAAAAAAAAATACCAATTAATTATGATTAATTAAACATTGCTCCATTGAAATGCATTGGACAATGCCAGGGAGCGACAGGTCATACCTGGCGCTGTGAGGGAATTTGCAGCGGCGCTGTTCGTTCCAGGCGGCTTCATGATGAATTCCACGCTAGCCGTCGCTCTCGCCGGCGCTAGCCTCATTTAGCTTGATAAATGCGTCATTGTGACCGCCGCCGGGCGTACTTGAGTCGGTAGCCGCCGATAGCTGGCGGTACCTGGCGCTCGTCAGACACTACCTGGCGCTAGCCCGTGATAAATAAGGCCCTTATTCATGAAGGGATAGCGCCAGGTAGCATCAGGTAGCGGCAGGTGAACGCCGGGGATGGCACGCAATTCCACATTTATGAAGCCGAATCTGGTGACAACGCCATGTAGCGTCCAACTCATCATTATCCCAGGCTCAGCGTACAGCGCCGGTGTTCAGCCTTGCAGAGCGCCACGTATTACCTCTCGCTACCTGGCGCTCTCCCATACATTTCTATGGACGATCCTTTAATCTCCTTCCTGATCCCAATTTTTTTTTTTAATAAAATCTCAAATATTTCTGACATGCTGGCTTAGAAAATGAAATTTTTGAAAACTTTTGGATTAATAATATTTTTATGCAGAATTGTCCTTACATGTCTGGTATTAAAGTGTTCATGTTACAATGTAATAACAATGTAATTCCATATGTTTTCGCTTTGTTACTAGTGAATACATGTTCAAAAACAGCCTTTAATCACACAGCCTCTGGCACTGTGGGCTACAACCACCCGATTTTGAGCGCCGGCACTGTTTGAGGCTGTTTTTTTGATAAATGTGGTGTGAGTCGGTCGCACTGAGCTGGCGCTACCGTTCGCTCCCACACAGTCGTACTGCGACTCACACAACATATTCATCAATGCCGGTGCTCTGAAACAAAGGCCCTTATTTAACAAGGGATAGCGCCAGGTAGCGAATGGTGAGCGAACGGTAATGACGCTCACCGCCATGAGAACGCCGGCTCCCCACCACAATCACACATTTATGAAGCCGATCCTGCTTAGCGTTAAGGAAATAAACAAAATTGTTTAACAAATACCGCGCTATATCTAAAACCTAACAAAAAAGCTCAACGTGTGTGACTCAAGTCCCAATGAAGTCCAAAATAGATCCAAAATTATAATAAACACAGAGCTAAAGAAGTGATTAAATCAGTGTAGAAAAATTCCAATAAAAGTTCCAATAAAAAGCATATGTGGTATCCACCGTTGTGTGCCCGTCACCAGATTCACAAGGCGCTTACCAGATAGGGGTTTAATTATTGCAATAGGATAGGTGCAGACACCTTAAACATCCGAAATCGGGATCTCCAAAGGATTAGATGATAAAACCTCAATTATAAGGGAAATCCAGTGGAAATGGATTCAGCTCTCCTTTAGTGTCGGTTGTAATCCAAACTACAAACTTCAATCTCACAATTCCTCATACGCAGAGATAATACTCGAATCCCATGCAAATGGAATAAAGAAGAAAAAAGAACTAGTGCAACATTGCTAAATAAAACCAACCAATTTAATGCCAGCAGAAATGCACTCACAAAAAACGCAGAGTAAAACAGCATGTAAAAAGTTAAAACCGCGAACAGCTCTCACCGCTCCCGAATTCTGAAACTTGCAAGTTACCAAAAAGACCTCCGTTCATCAAGGGAGCCCGAGCCTCCAACGCGTTTCGTCGCTCACGGGCGACTTTAACTAGGATGCTCGGCGCCGCGTCAAAGCCGGTATTTATACACATTTGTACACATTTGGTTGATTATGATATACAGGCGAAAACCCTGAGTGAGCGTTTTACTGAAAAAGGGTATCCTGTTGGAGAAATCCAAAGTCAGGCACAGCGGGTAAGGGCTCTTGATCGCCAGGCTATATTAAATGGTTCTAAATGTGAGGGCCCTAATGCTAATAAGAAGGATGGGTTTGAATTTGCCTTTATCACTGGCTATAGCTTACAGCACGGTAAAGTAAAAAGAATCCTTAATCGCCATTGGCATATCCTTAAAGAAGACCCAGTTTTAGGTCCCATTTTACCGGAACGACCGGTGTGTATCTACAAACGAGCGCCTACATTAAGAGATCGCCTGGTTCGGAGCCATATAGATCCCCCAAAGCCTGTCAACCTCATTTCCAACCAGCTAAGGGGGTTCTTTAGGTGTGGCAAGTGCATGGGCTGCAAGATCACTTCGACATTGGCCAAACCTATGAAGTCCTTTGTTGACCACAGAACAGGAGAATCATTTAAGATTTTGAATTTTATCTCCTGTAATTCTAAATTTGTAGTATATCTGCTGTGGTGTCCATGCAATTTATTTTATGTGGGTAGAACTTCCCGTGAACTTAAGATCCGGGTTCGGGAACATATTTATAACATAAAGCGGGGATATGATGCACATAGTGTCTCTGCTCATTTTAAGGCTGTACATAATTCGGACCCTAGTCTGTTGTCCTTTATGGGCATAGACCGTATAGAGAAAAAATGGAGAGGGTCTCACCAGATACGGGAACTTAGCCAATGTGAGAGTCGTTGGATATTCAAACTGAATACTCTCACTCCACAAGGTTTAAATGTAGAGTTTGATCTTAATTGTTTTATCGATATGTCATGATTTTTGGATTTTATTTAGGGTTTTTTTAATTGTTATATATGTTAATTTGTTTAGTATGTCCTTTTTGATAGTCCATTGAATTTAAAATGTTTATAAAATTGGGTCAAATGTCTAACCGCTAATAGCTTTCACCGCTTTTGTTATTTGGTTTAGGTCCGCTTTGAGAATAGAGATTTACCTTATTTGGATAATTGGACCCCTTTTATTAATTAATTTTTTAAGTCATATTTCCTTAATAAGGTGGCCTAATGGAATTTTTATTGTTGTATAAAATGTGGCTCCTAGAAATATTGTTTTCCATTTAAGCCGCTAATACTTTTAATTAATGAACAAGCGTAAAAGCTTGCCAAGTATGGGGACACAGGATTAGAGATTTTTTATATTATCCGGTGAAACCCCTTAGTGTATTATTAGAATAATAGTTTTTTCCTATTGAGGCCGTTTTTAAATGTTTTTGTATTAAGGTCATATAGACCTGGTCAGTCGCCTCTTGTTTGTGATTATCTATTCACGTCTTGGTGGCTAGAAACTGACGTACTGGTCGAGCCTACCTGTGGGCGGTGTTGTGGTTACTACACCGCCCCGTTGTATGAATATGCAATTTGGTTGACGCGTATTGCGTCACCGGGGTGGGCGGGGCTAGCTGCCCTCGTTTTCAGGAAATTCCGGTATAAATACCGGCTTTGACGCGGCGCCGAGCATCCTAGTTAAAGTCGCCCGTGAGCGACGAAACGCGTTGGAGGCTCGGGCTCCCTTGATGAACGGAGGTCTTTTTGGTAACTTGCAAGTTTCAGAATTCGGGAGCGGTGAGAGCTGTTCGCGGTTTTAACTTTTTACATGCTGTTTTACTCTGCGTTTTTTGTGAGTGCATTTCTGCTGGCATTAAATTGGTTGGTTTTATTTAGCAATGTTGCACTAGTTCTTTTTTCTTCTTTATTCCATTTGCATGGGATTCGAGTATTATCTCTGCGTATGAGGAATTGTGAGATTGAAGTTTGTAGTTTGGATTACAACCGACACTAAAGGAGAGCTGAATCCATTTCCACTGGATTTCCCTTATAATTGAGGTTTTATCATCTAATCCTTTGGAGATCCCGATTTCGGATGTTTAAGGTGTCTGCACCTATCCTATTGCAATAATTAAACCCCTATCTGGTAAGCGCCTTGTGAATCTGGTGACGGGCACACAACGGTGGATACCACATATGCTTTTTATTGGAACTTTTATTGGAATTTTTCTACACTGATTTAATCACTTCTTTAGCTCTGTGTTTATTATAATTTTGGATCCTGCTTAGCGACTGACAGAGCGCCAGATAGCGAATCATTCATCATTATTCCAGCCTCACCCCACAGCGCCAGCGAGCGACCTTGAACAGCGACAGGTATGACCTCTCGCTACCTGGCGCTCTCCAATGCATTTCAATCTTTAAATATTCATAATTAATTGCTATTATTATTTTTTTTTTTTTTTAATGTCAAAAATTCTGTGACCACTTCTGCAATGTTAGATATTTTTTTTAAGCTAAAAAATAAAAAAAAAAAACGGGCAGAATTGGTATTACAGGTCTGATATTAATGTATTCAATGTTCATATTACAAAATGTTTTGAAAAACATGTTTTTTTTTTTTGCTAAAAATATGGTTGTTTGGGGGTTAAAAAACTACTTTTAACCCATCACCGCCAGCGCTCTGGGGTTTAAACAAGCATTTCACAGCGCGAGAATTTTTGGAGCGTGATTTGTTAATGAATATGCTGGGAGCCGTTCGCTATGGCCATTCGCTGTCATGCGCTCCCATACAGCGCGGAACCTGTCAAACAGCGACTCCTAACCCCGTATTCAACATTACCGCACACCGACTGAGTCGCTGTCAACAGCCGAACAACGGCCAAGCACAGCGAATACTAGCGGGCGCTGTGAAAATAACGCTACTGTCGCTCATCTGTCGCTACCTGGCGCTATTAATGAATCGGCCTCAAAGATCCATGAGCAGGCACAGCGACTACTAGCGGTCGCTCTGAAATCCGAGCTACAGATGCTCATCTGTCGCTACCTGGCATCAGTAATGGATCAGCCAGCCCCTCACCACCACGGCACAGGATAAGATATCATATTAATGTGTCATTTTCTGCTTTTTGGATATTTGCACTCCGCTTTAGCCATTGAAAACCTTCATGCCATCCGCAACTCTCAACTACCCCATAGCTGCTGCTGACTGGCTTGGATCAGTTCATGAAAGAAATGGCCACTGCACATACGCAGGATTTAAATGAAGTGCCTGGGGGGATTGTGGGATATATACCCCTTCCAGATGCAACAGAGGCAACAATAACTGGACACTTAATGGGGCATTGGTCATTAATAAGCATGCATTGGTTTGTTCATCAATGACATTTTTTATTTTAAACATTTTTGACTGGAGAGCAAAAACAAAAAAACAAGAAAAAAAACAAAAAGACTGTAGAGCTGCTCTAAAAACAGAGCTTGCCAAATAGAATAATTGTGCCAAAGATCTGTTCGGATCAGACCAAATCAGCAACATACTTCATCTGATTTAACTTTAACCTAAATCTAAACAGCAACACTAGCTACAATCAAAAAAAATGTTGGTCAATCATATTCGAAATGATGACATTGGCAATGATATGGATATTTTTAGCAGTAAGGGAAAAGGGGAAATACTTCAGCAACCCATGATAATCTATGTGGCAGATGGCAGAATTGCCCTATAGTGTCCTATCTTTATTAAAGAAGAGATAACCGATGGTATATTATGGTATCGGGGGAATTAAGATAGACTAGTCAGCATCCTTCAGCTAAGAAGGCTGGAGGAGAAGCTCTATTTTTTCATTACCGGTCCGGAAGAGAGATTTCAGGGGAGGCCGGCGAGAGCAGACAGACTGCTGCTGATTAACTTGACAGTAAATATTGATGAGCTTCATCTTCTTCTCCTCAAAGCCACTTTTAAAGTGGAGGCTGCGCAGCTGTTGAAAGTGACTTGCCAAAGATGAGGAGTCGCTTGCCTGGCCTCTATCCTGGCGCTTAACAGCTTGAACTCCATCATTAAAAGGCTCCAAATGATCCTTTCTGAAATGCATTAGGTTATTTTCCTATATAGGATTTTACCTACCCTCCTCCATATAAGATCAGTGTACTGGTGAAAAGTGTCTGCTAAATGTGATATATTTCAAATAATATGTCCCTGGCCAAACCAACAAGGAAAATAGATATTCAGTCCACTCTGCCACTGTCAGGTTTCATTAAGGAGCTCTATAAACATTCTAGCCTGCGAGACAGATCTTATCAACCCATTTACTAAACATTCTTGGCTGATTCCTAAGTTGAAACATTCTACAATTATTAACCTCTTTTATGGCTTCCGCTTCCACCTCTGCTACATCAAATATCATTTTTTTTAGGCTGCCTATTTGGATATGGGCTTCAATGTGACTTGGGTAATTTTAGGCATATCCAACATTTTGTTCATAAAAACCTCTGATAACAAAAAGAAAAGAAGGAAGCACTCATCTAAATGCAATTTAACCCTTTCAGTGGCAGATTACATAGAGATTGTGGCCCTTATTTAACAAGGGATAGCGTCAGGTAGCGAATGGTGAGCGAACGGTAATGACGGTCACCGCCACGAGAACGCCGGCTCCCCTCCGCAATCACACATTTATCAAGCCGATCCTGCTTAGCGACTGACAGAGCGCCAGATAGCGAATCATTCATCATTATTCCAGCCTCACCCCACAGCGCCAGCGAGTGACCTTGAACAGCGACAGGTATGACCTCTCGCTACCTGGCGCTCTCCAATGCATTTCAATGGAGCAATCTTTAAATATTCTTAATTAATTGCTAATAATGTTTTTTTTTTGTTGTTTTTTTTTTTTTTAAATGTCAAAAATTCTGTCACCACAAAATTGTCCAGAATTGATATTACAGGTCTGATATTAATGTATTCATATTACAAAATGTTTTGAAAAACTTTTTTTTTTATCCAAAAATATGGTGGTTTGGGGGTTAAAAAACTACTTTTAACCCATCGCCGCCAGCGTTCTGGGGTTTAAACAAGCATTTCACTGCGCGAGAATTTTTTGAGCGTGATTTGTTAATGAATATGCTGGGAGCCGTTCGCTATGGCCATTCGCTGTCATGCGCTCCCATACAGCGCGGAACCTGTCAAATAGCGACTCCTCACCCAATATTCAACATTACGGCAAACCGACTGAGTCGCTATCAACTACAGAACAACGGCCAAGCACAGCGACTACTAGCGGGCGCTCTGAAAATGCCGCTACTGTCGCTCATCTGTCGCTACCTGGCGCTATTAATGAATCGGCCTCCCCTTCACCTTCTGTTGCCAGGCCATTTTCAGCATTTTGCCCTACCCAACACTTGACGTACAGTTAAGTCATTTGCAGAAGTGACTTCCCACAATTTGACGTAACTGTACTTCGTGCAGAAAGTTGTTCATTGGCCTCGATTCAATAAAGGTAGAAAAAAATTCTCATGGTAGTAAAAAATTCAATTCATGAGAAAAAAGCCTGAGAATGTCACTGTTACTGAATCACTAGATAAAAAGACAATGAAAGTCAATGGCAGCTTTTACTACAGTGTAGAATGGAGTAAACAGTTCTCTACTTTTCTTAGGAGTAAAAAAGTGCCATTGACTTTCATTGTCTTTTTATCTAGTGATTCAGTAACAGTGACATTCTCAGGCTTTTTTCATGAATTGAATTGAATTTTTTACTACCATGAGCATTTTTTTCTACCTTTATTGAATCGAGGCCATTAGGGTTGATTCAGAGCCCCTTTCTCACCTTTTTTTGCGTGAATATTTCCATTCTCTTTCATTTTTTCCCCTCGTCAGATTCAGCAAAGCCTTTTTTCTGCGAGTACTTTAGTGTGAAATGTTTTTATTTTTGCATGACTTTTCGTTTGGTAGCAAGACCTCCATAAAAATGATGAGAAAGGGGCTCTGAATCAACCCTATTGTGTCAAATGACACTGTGATCAGCGGAAAGGACTGCTGTCACTCTTTACATAGGGTAATCAAGTGAGTATTAGGGGGGAAGGGAGATCCAGGCACCTGAGCTATCTACCTGCCCACCCAAGAGGCAACTATGGCGGCTCCTCAAACAGGCTGAGAAGGGGGGAGATCCAGCAGCTGGGCTGGGCTGGGCTGGGCCCGGGCTGCAGCTACATGTCACAAGTCATAGTAAATTCACGCTGTGTTGGGTCAGACTGGGGATCAATATAGGGGAGAGGCTCTACAGGCTCCCCTAAGTGCCTGATTCTCAGCCCAACCCAAAACATAGTGATTTTACATGCAGCTCTGGAATGGGAATAATACTGGAGGAAGCTAAGGAAGGCCACTACAAGAGGCGGCGGGCCAATTAAGCGGGAGGACTGACAGTGAGTGTTGGCAGAGAGGGAGATCCAGCGGCCACAGTCTTGGGCTGCTGCCGCTTGTAAACATTATGCCAATGTATGGGATTGAGGTGGGGATCAGTTTCTCGATCTATATGAATATATAAAGGGGAGAGGCTCTACAGCCCCCACAAGTAACTGACCCCTGACCCCATTGTCCCCAGATAATTCCTGCAAAGCAACCCCCCCCCCCCCCCCCGGGGTTAATTTGTGAGTTTTGCTTAAAAAAAATGAAAAATAACTGTTTAATTTTTAAAACCTCTAACAGCATTAAAAAATGTAAACATTTTAAAATTAAGTAGACATGTGGTTAATGTTATTTATGATTTTTTTGTGTAGAATAACCATCTGCTTTAAGAGCATTAAAGGAGCAGTATCGCGAAATTTGCATTAAAAAAGATAAATAATTAAATAGCCACACAATAGCTTCTAACATGTGTATAAACAATCTGGCGATAGAAAAAGGAAAAAATATATGCCTTTCTTTTAAATTGTATACTGACAATGGCTCAGTCCATTTGCTGAATAGGGGGATCTGCTGGGTTGTATTTAGTGAGCTGCTTCATTTAGCCCACTGGTCTCCAAGCAACACTTTTGCCCTTATTCATCAAGCGATAGCGCCAGGTAGTGTCTGACGAGCGCCAGGTAGCGGCAGCTAACGGCGACTACCGACTCAAGTACGCCCGCGGCGGTCACAATGACGCATTTATCAAGCAAAATGAGGCTAGCGCCGGCGAGAGCGACGGCTAGCGCGGCATTCATCATGAAGCCGGCTGGACTGAACAGCGCCGCTGCAAATTCCCTCACAGCGCCAGGTATGAGCTGTCGCTCCCTGGCGATGTCCAATGCATTTCAATGGAGCAATCTATAATAATTCATGATTAATTGGTAATAATTTTTTTTTAAATTTTTTTAATGTCAAAAAATCGGAGAACACTTCTGCAATGTTAGGATTTATTTTTAAGTCAAAAAAAAAAAAAAAAAAAAAATGTGCAGAATTGATCTAACAGGTCTGAGATTAATGTATTCATATAACAAAATGATTCTAAAAACATGTATAATGTTACATTCAAAAAATATGGTTGTTTAGGGGTTAAAAACTAGTTAATACAGATCGGCGCCAGCGCTCTGGGGTTTAAACAAGGAATGGACAGCGACAGCACATTCGGAGCGTGATTTTTTGATGAATATGAAGCTAGCCGTTCGCTCTGGCCATTCGTTGTCAGGCGCTCACATACAACGCTGGACCTGGGAAACAGCGACCCCCCAGCCAGTATTCAACATTACCGCACACCGACTGAGTCGCTGTCATCAAGCTAACGCCGGCCAAGCACAGCGAATACTGGCTGGCGCTGAAAAAATCACGCTACAGTCGCTCATCTGTCGCTACCTGGCGCTATTGATGAATCGGCCTCCAAACCTCAGAGGCACTGTAATCAGTGGTAACGGCTGTGTGTGTGTGAGGTGAGACCAGGTGACTCAAATGTGTAAAATCTATACAAAATAAACTAAACTGACTGAAAACTGAAAAATTCTTCTTTGAATAACTGTGCAGGAAAATCTAAAGGTATTAAAGTGGAACAAAACCCTGAGTGGCTTACCCTGAAGTCTATAAGACCCGGCGATTGACCTTACCCCTTGAGCATTCTAAACCACAGATCCCCCCATTTTTCTGGCGCGCTCACGCAGATAGTCATTTAGACAGGCCGGGCGGCCAGGAAGGTTACTGCTCAGGCTCCCCATCTGCGTGCAAACAGAGCTGATTGGATGAGAGCCCGCGCATGCGCTGTGGGGCAGGGAAAGGTACGTTTTCACAGAATTTCACATATCAGGGCATCCCAAGTCGGGATGCCCATAGGGGCACAAAACAAAACTCCAGATAGTGAAAATCCTGGGTTGGGCTTTGCTCAAAACACACAAAGCTGAAAGAAAGATGATATGGAAAAATGTGTTGAGAAAAGAGAGAGAAAATGGTAAACTGAAAGATTCTGCAGCAGAGCCAACATGAAGGGAAAACCAAAATCAGCTAAATGACTTCTAGAGCTTTTCTCTCTGTTTTAGATATATAAGTTCTGGCCAGGCAATGTTGCAATGTTGTTACATGAGCTATTAGTCTCCAGCTGCTCAACACAGACATCATTTTTTTCTAAATTTGTAATTCTTACTCCAACACTTACCTACATTCAAAGTACCATTTAAATATAAGTCACCAAGAAAAATTCACAATACTGCTCCTTTAAATATCAAACTTTTTAAAATTGGTAATAGTTTGTCATAAAAAAAACTGATTTTGCTTTGATAGGTGGTGCCATTCCAAATTTATTACCACATATAGAAACACATGTTTTATTTGTAAAATATGTCCTGGTCAGGAACATCCAAACTGTCTGTGGCTGAAAAGGGTTAACTCTAATCTATGCAGGGATTTCAAGGAAAATGACGGGCAGGCTGATTCATCACTAGCTCCAGCTATCGGCAGATGAGCGTCTGTACAGAGGTGCTAAGAGCGACCGCTAGTACACGCTGTATATCGGGCGCTGTAAGAGAGCGCCTCAATCGCTGTAGTAACCTGGCTGGCATTGATGAATGAGATGTATGTTGGGCATTCTAACACCAGTACAGCGTACAGTGCGACTGACTCTCAGTGACTCACACCATATTCAACAAAAAACACACACAGCGTCAGCGCTCTGGATCTGGTCGCTATAGCATAAAGCGCCAGATGCTGTGTGATTAAAGTCTGTTTTTTTTAACATACTCAATTTTTATTGGTATATTTAAAGCAGAAGTCAAGAATACAGACAGTATCCATTGTCAGCATATATTAGCACACATTACATGGGTCAGACATTCAACATAGCAATATAATACATTCTTCAAGTCAGGGTAAAAGCTTTTCCAGGACAGTGCCCTTCTTAGGCCGCCATTACAAGGTAAGCAGCTGGGGAGCCTCCTTCCTATATCCTCCTTAAACGGTGTGGGGGGAGAGCTCCACCTATCTAGGGGGTGTCATCCATATATTCTTGGTGTTACCCGTTAGATTCCTGGTATAGTATAGAGATTGGGGGTTAATGACTGACCCAGTTTCAACAGCCCTGATGACGAACTTACTACAGACCAACTGGACAGGAGACAGACCTAATGACCAACGAGGGACAAACATACAAACAACGTCCACACTCACATTCAG
Source organism: Gastrophryne carolinensis (assembly GCA_027917425.1). Lineage (NCBI taxonomy): Eukaryota > Metazoa > Chordata > Amphibia > Anura > Microhylidae > Gastrophryne > Gastrophryne carolinensis. The sequence goes on from CM051244.1 coordinate 74,511,258, forward strand.
TCCGACTAAAAGGTATAGAGAGACTAGAGGTACGAAGAAGAGGGAGGGGGGGAGGGACAGAGGAGACACAAAAGGGGAGAAAGAGTAGAGGGAAAGAGATAGGAACGAAAGAGCCCTTGCCGATCAATGTCAGTCAGAGGGGATTCAACCGCTGGTGAGTGGTCGAGCAATTCCCCAAGAGGGGGGGGACTAAGCCCTCCAGCCACCCTCCAGAGCATCCCATCAGTAAAACTACTCCAACCTCCCAGTATAGTATTTACTGGGACCAGTTATTCCCACACTCTTTTATAAGCTGCTGTATCTTTGAAAAGTGACCACGTCGTCCAAATCTTCCTATACGCGTCCAGCCTATCTTGTCTAGCATAGCATATTTCCTCCATATGTTCCACGTGATTGACCTGACCTACCCAGTCTTTGATTGTGGGGGCTCTCTGAGACCTCCAGTTCCTCGGAATAAGCACCCTAGCGGCGTTTAAGAGATGTCTAGCTAGAGGGGCTCCGCCCGCTATCCCTCCACTGTCTGAAGACCACCCCAGCAAGACCGTCTCGACATTCCATTCTAATGGTTCTCCCATAATGTGAGTGGATAGTTCTTTCACCTTTGACCAGAAGTCGTCTAGGGCCTGACATGACCACCAAATATGTAGCATCGAAGCTCCAGACTGTCCGCACCTCCAGCATATATCCGGCACTAGGGGGAAAAAGGAATGCAACAGTTCCGGAGTCCGATACCAGCGTGTGATCAGCTTATAATTTGTCTCCTGCATCGAGCTGCTTATTAATCCTTTGTGGGCAGATTTATACACGTTTTCCCATTCCTCCTCTGAAAAGGCTCGGCCTAGGTCCGTTTCCCACCTCTTCTCCCATGGCTTCTCCTCCAACTTATCACTCCGCCTTAACATCCCGTAAGCCCATGATAATAGGTGTGAATCCGGTCCCATGCCCAGACAGGCTCTCTCAAATTCAGTAGGGTCCTTGCGCAATCCTGCCATGACATCTTTTGATGAGAGAAAGTGCCGCATCTGGAGATAGGAGAGGATAGAAACGTCCCTTTCCAATAGCAGTTGCAGTTTCTGTTTATCTATGAAAGCTCCTCTATCCCACAGGTGATATGCCCTCAGCGGTCTAGGACCCTTGCAGTCTTTTAAGAGCGGGGACTCCAGCCCCGGTGGAAAAGCCGGGTTGCCACCTAGCGGGGTCAGGTGGCCAGGTCGGGAGGAGAGCGCCCCTGAACCTTTACAGAGCACCCCAAGGATCTCCAGGGATGCCCCCACCAGTGGATGGGTTTTGATCTCACTTGGGATGTCACATCCTCTCAAGTTGCTAAGAACATCCAGTCTCCCCCCCTTCTCGATTTCCCCCTCTATCCGAACCCAGTCCTTCTGCGACCTATGAATATGCCAATCTACGATCCTTCCAATATGAACTGCTCTATAATATGTCCGCAAGCAAGGTAGTCCAGAGCCCCCCCGTTCCCTAGGGAGTACCAAGATACGTCTCCTGATTCTGGGAGGTCTACCAGCCCACACAAACCTCATAAAAGTTTTTGTCATGTCATTAAAGAAAGAGTTGGGGATTTTTATGGGGATGCATTGTAGAAGGTACAGCAGTCTCGGCAGCACGTTCATCTTAATTACAGCTATGCGTCCGAACCAGGACAATCGCAATCTATTCCAGCTTTCCAGTTCCTTTTTAATCTTAGTCCCCATCGGGGCAAAGTTAAGCTGAAAAAGGTCCGAAGGAGAGATAGGCACCTCGACTCCTAGGTATTTTAAGCTCCTCCCCTCCCACTTGAAGGGAAAAAGCGTGCGGAGCTCACCCACCTCCTCCCTCGGCATTGACATATTCATGGCACAGGACTTGCTAAAGTTGATTTTCAGATTCGTGAGCCGGCCAAATGTCTCAAATTCTTTCAATAAGTTCGGCACAGAGGTTCTCGGCAAACTTAGAAAGAATAGCATATCATCTGCATAAGCCGCTACTTTCCTTTCCTTTGACCCAATCTCCACCCCCTTTATATCAGCATTTAAATTAACCTTTCTTAGAAACGGCTCTAGTGAAAGAGCAAATATTAGGGGGGACAGCGGGCAGCCCTGTCTGGTACCATTGCGTATGTGAAACGCAGAGGATGTACAGGTATTGACTCGTACTCTGGCGATGGGGTCAGAATAGAGCGATAGAATTCTGTTCCGCATCTCATTTCCCAAGCCTATATGCTCCAGAACTTTCTTTATCCAGCCCCAATTGACCCGATCAAATGCCTTATCGGCGTCAGTAGAGAGCATAATCGCTTTAATTTTCCGGGTCCTCGCCCACCATTGCACATTCAGAGCTTTGATGACATTATCACGAGCCTCTCTAGTAGGGACAAACCCCACCTGGTCCTGTGTGACCAGATCTGGGAGGAAGGAAGCAACCCTGTTAGCTAGAGCTTTCGCGAATAACTTCACGTCCACATTCAAAAGAGAAATGGGGCGGTAGCTCCTGCAATCAGTTGGGTCTCTCCCCTCTTTTGGAATCACCACAATCCGAGCTTCCAATGATGTGTTGGGCAGTTTGCCCGAGGATGAGGTGGGTTCAAATGCTCTCTGCAACATAGGGAGCAACAGGCCTGGAAAAGTTTTATAGTATTGTGTAGGGAAGCCATCCGGACCCGGGGCCCTCCCTGGCTTAGTGGATTTCAGGGCGTTCTCCAACTCTTCCACCGATATCGGGGCCTCCAGTTGGGCCACCTCATCCTCGGACAATGATGGCATCCCCGATTCAAGTAGGTACGCAGCCATAGATCTATCTTGATCACCTCCCTGTTGTTGTCCCTGAAGGTTATATAAGTCAGCATAAAACTTGCCAAAGACATCAGCCATAGCTTCATTTTTTTGTAGCAGTAACCCGTCTCCTGCCCTGATGCCCTCAACTCGAGTGTGAGCAATTTTGGGTCTTAACGCTCGTGCTAACATCCTACCAGATTTATTACCCTGCTCATAGTAGAGCCCCAAGCGCCTAGTGAACCACCGATTGGTCTCTCTAGACATCCAATCTCGGAGCTCCACTCGCTTCATTTCCAGATCCCTAAGGCACGTGTCCTGGAGTGACTGCTTGTGCGCAGATTCCAGGTCTGCTATTTGTCTAAGCAGGTCTTTTTGCTTTTGCACCCTCTCCTTTTTAAGCTTCGAAGCCTCCTGTATCAATATGCCTCTCATTGTGCATTTCTGTGCCTCCCAGATTGCCATCGGATCCATCCCTTCTGTCACATTTTCCTTAATATAATTGGCCAGACTATCTTTAAGCTTCGTCACCACCCTGGGATCCTTCAACAGGCTCTCATTGAGTCTCCAATGCCACTCCCCCCGTTCTGCGCACGGGAGAGTCAACGAGAGCACCACCGGGGCATGATCGGAAAAGGTGATGTTGCCAATCCGAGTCTGCTCCACCCTCCCAAGGTCCCTTTGTGAGAGGAACACATAATCAATTCTGGAGTATTTAGCATGAATAGGTGAGTAATAGGTGTAGTCTCGGCCTGTTGGGTTCATCAAACGCCAAGTGTCCACCAGCTCAAGGTCCTGTAAGGATCTCTTAATCCGCTTCAGCGCTTTATAAGAGATGGCAGTCTTAGCGTCCGATGTATCCACCCTGGGGTTCAATGCACAGTTCAGGTCACCCCCCAAGACCACCACGCCCTCCCTGAAGCCATCGAGCTTGGCCAGTGCCTTTGAGCAGAAAATATGTTGGTCTTTATTAGGGGCATATACATTAGCCAGGGTGATGACTGTGCCATTTGGGAGGGACCCTTTCACGAACACAAACCTGCCTTCTATATCCTTTTCAATGGCCGTGACCCGGAGCGCTATAGATTTATCAACAAGGATAGAGACCCCTTTTGCTTTATTGTTGGGTGAATGGGCCGAGAAGCAGGTTGAATATGTTCTATTACCCAGGAAAGGGGCCTTGTTTCTTTGAAAGTGGGTTTCTTGGATCATAGCGATGTGTGCCTGGAACTGCTTCAGCTCCCGAAATAGGGCATGTCTTTTAACTGGAGTGTTTAGACCTTTGGCGTTTATAGATAGGACATTTAAACTTAAGGGTTTCATCCTGCCTAGGGAGAATTAGTAAGATTGCTTTGCTACGTCCCAATTTAGTCAAGAACAGTCCCCAAACAGGATGTCGTGTGGAATCTTTTCCTTCCCTCCCGGAGACAGAGATTACAGAGAGAGGAGGAGAAGTGGGGAGAAAGTAGTGTCTCAAAAGTACACTCAGAGAGATGAGGGGAAGGACAAGACAGTACAGGGAGTGACACAGAGAGGGGTCCAATCACACGTCAATCTCACACAGAAATACCACTCAGAACACCCGCGCTGAAAGAGGGCCGGAGGAAGTGGGAATATCCCCAATTCCTAAACAGGTTATGGAACTTTAATGGGACTGCTCCCCCAAGGGGAGCGCCCCCACTGTGGTTATCCCTCCAACAACAGAGGAATTCCCGTGAGATCAGGGTGAGAGATGCTCCCCTCCCGATCTCAATAGAGATTCAACCTGGATTACCAGCCCTTTCTGGGGAACCGTGGAAGGCCAAGGAGCTCTACCGGGGCCACCAACTCCTAGTGTCTGTAGTGTTATGGATCAACTTGCCCTCCCAACGAGGCCCCCATCCACAAGCCCGTGCCCCTGTCCTACGTATCCCAGGCCTCTGCTTGTCATAGGACGTGAAGGAGATTCAGAGCCGGCTCCGCTCTCCAAGTCCCTCTTCCCCACCGCCCCAGATCCACCCCCCCTATCACCTCCATTCTGCGATAGGTCCCATGAAATACAACTACGCCAACTGGGCCCCTCCTCCGATAGCTAGCCGGGCGCATAGGCGACTAAGCAGCGAGGTCAAACCTAATACATGAAGCCGCTGCATGCTAGAAGAGGAGAGTAGGCCCCGTATCCATTATCAACCCCGTCTCTCTCAGCTCTGCTTTAGACATCTGGGCGCCTCCTCATCCGGAGTGCCCCCTCCCCTCCGCCGGGGTCGCGGAACGGCGCCGCAGCACAGCACCGCCGATCAGGGCTCCGTGCCCCGGGTCGATGTAATGACGCGACACATGGCCAGGGGAGATGAGTCTCCCTGCGAACACCACAGCTCGTAATGCGGCGCCCCCCCGCGGCCCGCGAGAGAGCCAGCCCGAAACCCCACCTCCATGCCCCATTTCCTTTAGTGCTTCTCGGCTAGGAGGAAGCCCACCCCCACGAGGCGCGAATTGCACCTACTCGGATCCCAATATACTGTATAAATATAACATTACTGAATCAAAGCTACGCATTTTAGGCCTAAACCTGAAATCTCCGTGTCTGCGAGGTTGGGAGGCGCCGGGAGAGCAGGGGATCCCAGCCCCCATCATTGGAGACGACGGGCCCCCAGCTCCCCAGACGCCACCCCAGCAAAATGCAGATGAGAGCCCAGCGCCCATTACAAATGAAGCTGTAGAACTAGTAGAGCCTGTCAGGGCAAATATAAACATAGGTTCAGCTACCCATCCACCCCCTCCTCTCCCAGCGCCCCCCCAATGCCAACAAGGACATTTCCAAGGATTTCAAATAATTTGTGGCTGTGCCCAACCGCAAGCTAGCGTCTGGCCTATGATGCTATACAATGCATGGGCCTAATAGCTATAGGGAGTCAAGGAGGGAGATCTCCATCATGGGGGTATTAGAAGATTTGAACATTTCAAATAACATGGGGCTGTGCCCAACAGCAGACTGGTGTGTAACCTATAATGCTATACAATGCATAGGCCTACCAACTATAGGGAGTCAAGGCGAAAGGCCTCCAAGCTGGGGGCATTAGAGCATTATCTCATTACAATTAGTTTGGGGATGTGCCCGTCAGCATACTGGTGTGTGGCCTATAATTCTATACAATGCATAGGCCTAAAATCTCCAGGAAGTCAGGGAGAGAAGCCTCCAACATAGGGGTATTAGAGTAAATGAGCATTTCAAATAGTTTGGGGATGTGTCCAACAGCAAACTGGAGTGTGGCCTATAATGCTAAACAATGCATAGGCCTAACAGCTATAAGGGGTCAAGGAGAGAAGCCTCCAACATGGGGGTATGTGAAATTCTCTTAGCTTTGGTAGCCATCGCGGCCGCAGCAGGCGTCGATTCAGCTCCTGGATCTGGAACGGGATCTCGCACCAGAGTCCGCCCGTGGGGAGCGCTCCCGGTCTGCTCGCCTGGGTGTTCTGGGGCGATCCTCCCCATTTGACCTTCTCACCAGTTGCGGGATAGAGAATTCCTGAAGCCAGTCCGGTATCGCAATTAAGGGAATCCGCAGCTGAGCGCAGAAGTCCGGTAAGTCCTCTGGCATCCGGAGTGTGCAGGTCTTGCCATTATTTGAGGCCGACAGGGCAAAAGGGAAGCGCCATCTATATATGATGCCTCTTTCTCTGAGAAGCGCCGTGAGAGGTCTCAAAGCTCTCCGGTTTTGCAGTGTGATATTCGATAGATCCTGATAGAGTTGAACCTCACAGTTGTTGAATAAGATGTGGTCACGGCTTCTAGCCTTCGCCAGGATCTCCTCTTTTAAGGGAAAACTCTGTAGGCAACAAACGATGTCTCTGGGGGTGGAATCTCCCACACTGCGAGGTCTCAGTGTCCGGTGGGCTCTGACAAACTCGATCTGTGTCCCAGGCGGTCTTTCCAGGAGAGAATTAAAAATGGAGGACAGGGCGTCTTGTGTTTGGTCTGGGCCGACCTCCTCGGGTAGGCCTCGCACCCTGATGTCACACCTCCGGTTCCGATTTTCGAGGTCTTCCAGATGGCGATGAAAATCTAACAGGTGTCTGTTGTGCGCGCGCACCACGTCTCGGACCTCGGTCAGTCTGATCGACGTGCAGGCCTCCTCTCTCTCCACTTTGTCAACTCTTTGGGAGAGTTGTTGCAGGTCGCCACGCAGGTCAGCAATGGCAGCCGTGATGGACGCTTTGATCTCTCCTGCGAAGCTGGCCAGTTCGCTGCGGGTGGGAAGTTGACTAAGCTTTGCCGACAGCGCGCATTCCTCTCCTTCAGAGGTAGGTGCGTCTTCCCGCTCCGGAGAACTGCACGTGGAGCGCGAGTCCGCCATATTGGAAGCTCGGGGGTCCTCTCTTCCCTGGCTCCGAAATAACTCCGGGAGTCCTTTGCCAGCCGGCTTTGAGGTCTGAGAGGATCTGGGGGTCTTAGTGGAAGACCCGGGTTTGTTTAGGCGCCCCATCTTCTAGGTGGCACGCGGATATAAGTGCTTCTTAGGGGACCTCGTCAGGAGCTCGCAGTTCAAGCAGCCATCTTGCTCCCAGGCCAAGCCACGCCCCCTAAAGTCTGTTTTTGAACACATATCCACCAGTAACAAAGCGAAAACACATGGAATGACATTGTTTAACATTAATACTTTAGTTCCAGACCTGTAATGACAATTCTGCATAAAAATATTAAAAAATCTATAAAAATCTATAAAAATATAGGCCAGGAGAGGTCATACAATTATTTGAGAGTAAAAAAAAAAATTAAAAAGAAGAAAGAAGAAGAAAAGGAATGTCCATTGAAATGTATGGGAGAGCGACAGGTAGCGACAGGTAATACCTGGCACTCTGGAAGCTACGCTACATGGCGCTGTTAGAGTCGCTCACCAGAATCACCTTCATAAATGTGGTATTGCATACAGTGCCCAGCGTTCACCAGGCGCTGCCTGACGTTATACCTTGATGAATAAACCCCATATTGTTTTTTTCCAGCCGAGTTTGGGCTTTAACATGAAATCTTGAGATCTTGTTTGTATTTTCTTCAGTGCTTTCTTTCTATTTTTGGGTGAAGTAAGTGAAAAAATACATTTTTTACATTTTGGAGCTTTTTTTTAAATAAAAACACTTCAAGGCATTAGATAAAGCAATGAACACAGACCTGTACTAAGAATGGTACTTCCCTCAGGAATAAAAAAGAAAGAAGAAAAGACAAGAAGAAAATTAGTCCGGGAAGCTGCCAATTGGCCTATAGCAACTTAAAAGGAGCTGCGAGGATCTCCTGTATACAATATATGTCCATGCAGTGGGGTAAGGTGGCAAGATGGATGAAGAGATAAATGATGGTATATTATGGCATCAGGAGGAATTTAGAGCAGTCACCCTCTTTGAGCTAAGAAGGCCGGATGAGAAGCTATTTTGCCAAACATGAAGAGTCACTTGCATCCCTACTTTAAACACCATATTTTTATATTTCCACCCTTAACCCTTTAACCGCCAGCCACATAAAATTTACGTGCCTGACTAGCAACTCAAAAAATTAACAAAAACACTTACCTGACCCCTCATTAGATCTGTCAGGCCCTCTTCCCCTCCTCTCCCGACGGGCGCCGCCATCTTGCCATGGGGACGGGGCTAATGACGTCACTCGACGGGCGTCATGCCAGCTCCAAGCCTCTCAGCTGTCAGATGCCGGTGATCGGGGTGAGAGAAGGAGGGGCAGGAAATCCTCTGATCTCCTCCCTCCCCGCCTCCTCTGGCTGCCGATCTCCGGCATCTGTCATTGGATCAGCGAGGGACACAGAAGCTGACGATCGGAGGTGAGTATAAAAGAAAAAAAAGAAATTAATAAAATAATTATATAATATATTATTATAGAATTATATAAATTATTCTGCTTTTTTATACATTTTTTTGTGAATCCCTGTGCAACCTAAAAATTCTTCGAGGGGTTACTTCCAGAAAGATGAGCCCACTACAACAAGCTGGGTACACTTAGAAAGCTAAACATACTTTCAGGGAATATATGGTTTATGGGGGGTATTCCAAATGGTTGTTTTGGTAGAAAAAGCACAATGTGCGCACTTTGTCTGCAGAGCTGAAATTTTCAAGTGAAATTACCGTTACGCACATGCTTTACTTTGGGGTGTTTGGCAAATCTTCCCTGAACAATAGCTATGCATGTTGGGTATTGTTCTGTTCGGGGGATGTTGCTTTTTCAGATTTTTTCAGGTTTTTTCTTGTTTGCATATTGTTTTTTTTAGGAAAATGTGACCTTAATTCTGCCTTTTTGTTCTTTTTTTAGGGAAATCCTGTGCAACCAAAGAATACATTGTGGGATTACTTCCAGAAAACTGTGGCCACATCAACAAGCCAAGTACTACTAGAAAGCTTGAGTTATGTACTATCAGAGAATATATAGTTTGTTGGGTATTTCAAATGTAAAGGATTGTTTTTCTTGCAAAACTGCAAGGTGCGCATAGCACATAGCATAGTTGTATTTTATTTGAAATTTTCCTAAAGAGCTACTTCAGTCTGAGAGAGTCTCCTGGGCAGGAAAGGGTGTCTACCAATACATATGTGGTACCGATGTAACCGGCAGAAATTGGGGTTTCACATGCAATAAGATTCTACTGACAAACTTACATTTTTTATTACACAAAACACTACAAATTGTAAAAAATGTTTTTTTTTTTCACATTTTTTACCCAAAAATATTGAGGATACACCTAAAAAATGACAAACAAGACATTTTGTGTTAAAGCCCAGACTATGCTGAAAAAACAATATATAATTTCCCTGGGAAATTCCTGGAAATCCCTTCAAAAGTCACAGTTGAACATGTGGAACCCAAAATGGTGTGGAACCCAAAAAAGGGTGACAAAAACTCCAGGTAGGCTGGCAGTTAAAGGGTTAAATATTTCACTTTCTTTTCAATAGAATTGTACAAATTATAGGTGACACTGAAGGTGGAAACATTTCTGAAAGAATTCTTCAGATTTTGTAACATTACATTGTAACAGGGGTGTGCACACTTTTCCTGTTAGTTAAGTAGAACATAACCCAACCGGGCTGGCCCAGGAGTCTACAAGAAGTCCCACTTTGTAAAACCCCAGGGATTGCCCCAAAAACTCACCTTTCCCCAGGCTCCCACAGTTTTGCAGCCCATGGCCACACCACCAGCTTCCCTTTAGCTGAGGTGCGTTCCAGAACCCAGACATTCAGGGACAGGAGCGTACCTCAGACTAGAAGGAAGCCAGGGATGCTTGTCACATCAGTCGGCACATTTAAGATGAGCAAATTGTTGATCTCAAATCTGACAAGTGAACATGGATATGACAACAGCTGTTTTTTTTAACCCGAGCCACCACCAAGGAAGAAGCATCCCTCGAGGTACTCACGTGGGGGGCATGGGCTTATGTGGTTTTGGTCTGCTTGTGTTTCTCACAACCTCACCTTGTCACATGGTGCCATGTGTAATTACACAAATGTTTGAAAGTCAGAAAAAAAACACATGGCTTAGTTTTGTTCATAATACCATATATAGCATCACTGAGAAAAGATGCAAAAAATGCCCTAATGCCCCAACACCTGTGCTGCAACCCCCCAAAAAATAATTACACTTTTATTAGGATACAATCAATCTTTATTGATCATAAAATACATGTGATAAATTGTAATAAACTGCCTGACAAGGTGAAAAAAATATTATATAGTTATATAATTATCCAATCTCATAAAAATATATAAAGCTCCCTCCTACCTATGAATCCAAAACACAACAGTAAACATGAATGTGAGTGCAGATATATATGGCCACTATGATCACATTGTTGTACAATAGGCTTTTAAAGGCCTATGAAAGTGCAAGTGCTTTAAACAAAGTAAATAAATACCCCCCCCCCAAAAAAAAGTGACAGACGCAAGGCAGGATCAGAGCAACAAGGTTTTGCAATTTCCTAGTCGATAGCTAGAAATGCAACCTCCCTCTCCAGCATAAGCACAATATAGGCCATCAGGGTCAGCAAGGCAGGGCTAATGCAACCAGCCTTTGCAGCTCATTGGCCAAGAGCCAGATGGGAATCATTCCCCCGAGGATGTGCTCACTCCTGCTGGAAATGATAGCATGCTTGCTCTAACATAGTACATATAGTAGAGGGTGGCCTGCAGCTAGGAAGCAATGTGCCAATAGGTCAGCGCTGGGCACATAGTAGTAGTATGCAGGAAACTGAAATAGACATGGAAAGCAGACAGGAGTATCAAATGTTACTTGAATAATACCATTTTGTGAGTACTCACCTGTAAAATGGTTATTACGAGTATGTCACACACCCCACTTCCAAATATTCATGACACTTGGGAACCCGGCCTGTAGAGGGCGATCTTGCAGAGATGACATGGAAAAAGGAGCCCCTCCTGGTCCATAAGTACTGGGTTCCTCCCACTATTCCTCAGTCTTTTTAAAAAGCAGTGAAGAACCAGGAAGAGCAAATTATATTCGATAATTGAAAAATAGTTTGAAAATAATAATCACCATATAAAGGATCCCTTAGAACAAAAAAGGGCGGGGGAAGTGGGGTGTGTGACATACTCGTAATAACCACTTTACAGGTGAGTACTCACAAAATGGTATTATTCCTAGTATGTCACACACCCCACTTCCAAATATTCATGACACTTGGGACATCCAATAGCAGTGTCTATAATGGGTGGGGATCCCCAAGGAATAATGCATAACTTAAATTACTGCAGCTTGCAGAATTTTGGGGCCAAAAGCAGCATCCGCTAAGGCCCGCACATCAACCTTGTAAAACTTAGAAAAAGTATGCACAGAAGACCAAGTCGCAGCCTTGCAAACTTGTTCAACAGAAGCCTGGTGCTGAAAAGCCCAGGAAGCTCCAATAGCACGAGTAGAATGAGCGGTGACACGAAAAGGGGGAACCTTCCCTTTAGCCATATAGGCCCCAATGATGGCCTGACATATCCACTTACTAAGGGAAGATTTGGCAGGAGCAAAACCCTTCTTGGGCCCAGAAGGCACAACAAAAAAGGGATCCGTCTTGCGGAAGGCCGAAGTAGTAACTAAATAATACTTAACACAACGAACTACATCCAAAGAATGTAAGACCCTTTCCTTGTCGTTACTAGGTTTAGGACACAAGGAAGGAAGAATTATATCCTGATTTAGGTGGAAAGCAGACACCACCTTAGGAAGGAAATCCGGTTTAAAATGGAAAACAACCTTATCTTGATGCCTCTCAAAATAAGGGGCTAGAATAGACAAAGCCGCCAGTTCAGAAACTCGGCGGACAGAAGTAATAGCAACCAAAAAGGCAACCTTCTGAGTAAGAATAGAAAGAGGAAAGAGGAATATCCTGCAAAGGCTCAAAGGGAGCGGACTGCATAGCTGAAAGCACTAGGTTAAGGTCCCAAACAGGAAGTATAGGCTTTCTGGGAGGCCGCACATGCGCGACTCCTTGGAAAAAGTCTTAACCAAAGGATGAAGAGCAAACGACCTTGAAAGAAAATAGCCAAGGCAGAGACTTGCCCTTTCAAGGTACTAATCTGGAATCCCATATCCAGACCTCGTTGCAGATATTCTAGAATTCTAGGAATAGAAAATACTCTACAGGGCAAAGCCCTGGATTCACACCAATCAATATAGGACCTCCAAGTCCTGTAATAAATGACAGAGGAAGACTTCTTCCTAGCTCTAATAAGAGTCTGAATAACCACATCAGAAAGACCTTCTTCTTTCAAGATGGAGACTTCAGCAGCCATGCCGTCAAAGCCAGCGTTTGTAAATTGGGGTAACAAAGTTGACCCTGAGTGATGAGATCTGGAAGAAGAGGCAGATGGAAACGATCCACTGCCAGCCTTACGACGTCTGCGTACCACAGACGTCTTGGCCACCTTGGCGCCACCAGAATTGCTGGCGCCTCCTCCAGTGCTAACTTGCGTACCACCTTGCTGATCGTGGAGAATGGGGGAAACAGATATAGGAACCCTGACCGAATCTAAACTGGCAGACCCTGTAAGAAATGGGTCAGTCGAAGTAGAACAAGACGTATGGCCCGAAGCTCTAATACATAGATTGGAGAATGAGCCTCCTGAGGCCCCCACAATCCTTGGAACTGATGCTTCTTCCAGAATCCCCCCCAGCCTACCAGGCTGGTATCCGTGGTAACCAGTTCAGAAATGACTTGCCCTTCTGGAGGTTGTGCGATATTAACCACCACTGAAGGGACTGCAAAACGTGGGGAGACAATAGACAAGTCTGATTTAATGATAGTGGGCACCTGTCCCACTTGCCAAGAGGAAGAGCTGAAGCGTCCTTATGTGAAACTGGGCACACGGGACTGCCTCGCATGCAACTACCATCAATCCCACTAGTCTCATCCCTAGACAGATAGACTGACGAGGGTTGGACAAGAATAGACTAATCAAATCCTGAATCAGAACCATTCCAGAATCAGGCCCAGGAAGGGAATTTCCCTGGACGGACAGAGAGAGGATTTGGGGTAACTTATTACCCATCCGAACCTCTCTAGCGTAGAGACCACCATCCTGGTGTCCAACTCTGATTGTTCGAGGGAGGAGGCCGTGATAAGAAGATCGTCCAGAAAAGGCATAATGCGGATGCCCTGGACCCTGAATATAGCCATCACTCCTGCCAGCATCTTGGTAAAGACTCTTGGGGCCGAGGTAAGGCCAAATGGCAGGGCCACAAATTGATAATGCTGGTCTTCTGTCGAGAACCTGAGAAATCTCTGGTGACCCGGAAAATAGGAATGTGCAAATAAGCATCCTTGATGTATATGGATGTCATGATGGAGAGCATCGATCATTGATCGCAGAGACTCCATGCGGAATCTTCTGAAACGGATAAATTGATTGAGTCTCCTTAGGTCTAGGATAGGCCGAACAGAGCCGTCCTTCTTGGGTACCGTGAATAGGTTGGAGTAAAACCCCAAACCCCTTTCTGCTGGAGGCACTAGGCAGATGACAGCCATGTTTAACAGATTCGCTACTGCTGCCTGCAGTCCCTGCGCAATTCCCGGATCTGACGGCATCCGGGACATGAAAAATCTGGGAGGAGGCCGGGACTCGAATTCCAGTTTGTAACCGGAAGAAACTACTTCCAGAACCCAATTTTTCTCCAAATAGGCGCAATCTCACAAACGGAAGTGCTGTAAACGATTTCTTGGCTACAACATCCGCCGCCCACTGCCGCCTACACATCAAGGCAGAGGTTCTGCTGCACATGAGCAGAGTATCATCTAAAGCAGAAAGTACAAAATATGCAAACATCTCACAACGCTTAAGAGCGGCGTACTCATCAGAGGCCGGTTTAAGCCCTGAGTTATTCATTAGGTCTCTCACAACAGACCTAATAGCCACCGACATAAGCGCTGAAGCGCCAACAGGCTGCAAGGCCGAGCCTACACTGGAAAAAGCGTGGCACGCCATTTGATCAATACGTTTGTCCTCTCCATCCTTGAGTGTAGTGGAGTCAGGAAGTACAGGGGCATCCACCTCAGGAGGTGATGACCAACGTTTAACCGTATCAGCTGGAAAGGGATATTTTTTGTCCCAGCCCAAGGGAATGCCATGAAGCCGTGCAGGCTTCTCCCATTCTTTAAAAATAATATCATCAAAATGCTTTTGATTTGGAAATTCCAAACGAGGTTTAGAGGCTCCAAAGAATTCCCCTCTCTTGAGAGGGACTACTTCAGGAGGAGTAATAACAAAAACCTCAAATAACTGGGCAAGAGCTTTTGGGGTAACCACAACACTCTCTTCACCCTGCTAACTTTCAGTACCAACAAATTGCTGTTCGTCAGAAACATCAGAATCCTCATATAATTCCCCTTCTTCTAACTGAGAAGGGTCAGACCAATCAAGCAATTCGCAATTGTCCAACTCACTTGCCAAGACGGCATGAGTCAAATGCTTTCTTTTAGCTGAGGCCTTCTTAGCCACAGAGGTAGACATAAATCCTTCAAGATGAGCCAATCTGGCACATAAATCAGAATGCGACTCACCACCCATGACACCCGTGGGGGTACGGACAAGACACGGCAGAGTAGGAGAAGAGGCAGTAGCCGCAGACCCTGAAGCCTGGGCCCCAGTTTGCTGCATAATGGTTAATTGTGCACAAGGGATGCAAGAACTGCGTTATCCCAAACAAGGGATGCCCCACATCCAAAACATTGCCGAGTCTGTGCCAAGGGAATTGCAAGCCCATTAACCTGAAATGCCTCCATATGATGCTTAGTATTATACCTATAATTGATTATAGTCGCCAAGTATATCTGGGTTTTACGCAATTGCTACCCGGGATGCCCCTTCAAGTCCCAAGTGGGAGATTTTTTTTTTTTTAGCCGAGGCCTTTCTGGCCACAGAGCTAGAAATAACTTTCTGAATATTAGCCATCTGGCACACATATCAGATTGCGACTCCCCAACTGTGACAACATCATCTGGGGTACGGATAAGGCGGGGTGGGGTAGGAGAAAAGGCCAGGGCCACAGACCCAGAGGCCTGGGCCCCCAAGTGCTGCGTTATGGCCTGATGAGCACAAGGTATGCAAACAAGTACATTATCCCCCACAAGGGATACCCCACAATCCACACACTGCCGGGACTGCCCCGAGGGGAGCCTAAGTCCGGTATCCTGGGAAGCCTCCATATGGTGATCTTTAAGGTAGTCGCAACGACCAGAGGGAATTACGCTGTTAAAGCTACCCGGGATGCCCCTTCAAGTCCCAAGTGGGAGGATTTTTTTTTTTTAAATCCTTTAGGACTATTTTAGGGCAGGCTAGATGGAGCATAAGGTCTCCTTCTGCCGTCAAACTTCTATGTTTCTATGTTGTTGGTCTTTAACACATAGAGCCAGGTAACATGAATCCAGGTCCACCTTAAAGTGGAACACAAAACCTGAACATAAGGGCAGGAGGACATAAGCCAAACATACACATCACTCAAAACCAATACATATATCTGTGTATCTATAAGACAGATTTTCTTCAGTAGTCAAAACCCAGCATATCCAGAGTCAAGGCTCCAAAGAAGGCTGGACAACAGGCCAGCTGCACCAGCCACAAGTAATGGCTTTAGCAGCAGTTAGGCTTGCACAAAAGCGTAGGTGCGGCAGCTCAGCACAGGGGAGTGTTTACAAAGAAACTCCAGCCTGTGCAATCAAAGTGTTGTCTCTCTAGACAGAGCTGGAGCTAGCTACTGGAAAATACCATTGAGTGAATAACCAGCTGAAAATCAACAATGGCCGAATTTGAAGATTACACCATCTATTTTAAAAGCAAAGACTTGCCACAAGCTGAGCTTCCTGCGATACTTATGCTGCTGAACAGTGCTAAAACACACACAGACACACACACACACTTTTCCCATGTGACTTTTTAGCTTTATTATGGGAGAAAGGCCACCCCCCCAAGGGGCACAGAGAGACACTGCAGGGGGGGGGGGACCCATACCAATAGGTGAAAGGGCAAGATGGACAGGGCATCCCAAGCCGGGGATCACCAACCCGGACACCGCCTACCCACATTTGGGTCTCACGGAGGAGTAAAACTCCTGTATACACCAGAAGGTGTATGTATCTACCTTTGTCTGAACCATACAGCCAGGGCTGGGAGGCATACAATATAACCAAACAGGTTTAAAGAGTATCAGACAGAAATAGAGAAAAAAAGGGTCCGGGAGCAAACCCGGCTACCTGCAGCTTGAAGGAGAGTCATCTTCTGAATGCTTCGCCGACTGCAGAGACGAAAAGACTGAGGAATAGTGGGAGGAACCCAGTACTTATGGACCAGGAGGGGCTCCTTTTTCCATGTCATCTCTGCAAGATCGCCCTCTACAGGCCGGGTTCCCAAGTGTCAGGAATATTTGGAAGTGGGGTGTGTGACATACTAGGAATACTGCTGTTGGTTTCAGGAACTCCTTTTGTTTGATTTATTTTACAGGATTGAATATTTATTTATTTTACTAGCATTACTATACTGTCACTTTGCTACTAGAGCCTATTTTAGTCATCCAAGCAATGAAACCTACAAAGCATGATGGAGAGGCATAATCATTTAGCTGTCATCACTGGCTATCTAATATGTTCTCATTGTAATTCAATACATTAATGGTTTCCTGCTGTATTTTCATGTATTATATGCATCATTTCTTCATAAAGCTTGGATAAACACTGGGACGTATGTAATGACTTGGTTTAGACACTAGGTACAGGGGACTTAGACTGACTGGCTTTTGAAAATTGGAAATGGAGCAGGACCCTGATAGTAGCGCCCCAGCTCTCCTTGTAGCTATGTTTTGCTTTTGAGAGTCTGCGACTGTGGATTTAACAAATAAAAAACATTCGATGCGTCCGCCAGACTGCATCTAATTTTTCATCGCCGCCATATGTGCACCAATCTAAGCGGAGGTTGATTCACTACTAATGCCAGGTAGAGGCAGATGAGTGTCTGTATAGCGGCGCTTAGAGCGACCTCTAGTAGACGCTGTAAGCGGGTATCGGGCGCTGTAACAGAGTGCCTCAGTCGCTGTAGTAGCTTGGCCTGCATTGATGAATGTGATGTATGTTCTAACACCAGTACAGCGCTGCAGGGAGCAAAAGGTAGCGCCAGCTCAGAGCGCCAGATGCTGTGTGATTAAAGTTTCTGAACACATATCCACCAGTAACAAAGCGAAAACACATGGAATGACATTGTTTTAACACTCAGACAATAACATTTTAGTGCCAGACCTGTAATGACAATTCTCCATGAAAATATAAAAAGTCAAAAAAATTTCTAAAAGTGTTTGTTTGCAGTCAGGAGAGGTCACACAATCACACAATGATTTAAGCAAAAAAAAAAAAAAAAGTCAAACACGCTGTTTAAACACAAGCAAATGAACGCCCATTGAAATGTATGGGAGAGCGACACTGAGCGAAAGGTAATACCTGGCGCTCTGGAAGCTAGAGCACCGGCGCTATACGCTGAGCCACCTGTAATAATACATGTGACACTACATGCCACTGTTACAGTCCTTCAGCAGATTCGCTTTCATAAATGTGGTTTTGTGTACAGCGACCGGCGTTCACCAGACGCTGCCTGCCGCAAGAAGCACTACCTGGCACTAGACCTTCTTAAATAACCCCCTAAGCTGATTATTTAATATCAGGAGTTGACTTGCAGCGCCATTCCATACAATAACAGCGCAGTAATATATAGATGTCGGTGCTCCAAAGCGGACCTGTATGCTAAACACCGCATTTCATAAATGAAGCCCAATCGCCATCTAGCTCGCCGGCATGTGCCGAGGTAGAGACTAGTTCAGCCATAGTGAGGCTTAGATCGGCACACAGAGCACATAAATATCACATAACACTGACCACAATAAGAAATGTCATTTGTGGTTGTAAAGAATGAAAGAAATAAAACATTGCTCTCCCTTTCACCTTGGTATATAAGGCTCACATGAGAATGTTCAAAAATCCAATTTGTTTAATAATTACATTTAGACATAATAAGATCTAATACACCAAGTTTTTATACAGTAGATGCAGCTAGAAATATGGTCTTTATGGGGTCACTCCCCCTTCACCCTCCTGGGAATACCAAACTGGTCAGGGATAACATTCACTATTCACTTTCATAGTCTACTTTAGGCCTGATTCAACAACCAGTACATTTTCTCTTGGTGTTGAATCAGCCCCAGGGTAAACAATGAAAGTGAATGGCATTTTTCTCTGCTAAAAAAGGAGTGAGAATTCACACCTGGCTCTGAATCAACCCTAATGTGTTTATATTAGCAACGTACACCAAAGTGGAGTTTTTGAGTACAAATCAGAGACTTCCTGACTCTGGCTTTCTAATCATCTGATTGGCTGAGGCAGGAACCAGAGGTTTACCCCTTCTGATCTAATTCAATCTCTATAGATAAGGGGATCCCAATCTTGTGTACCGGTAGCTAAAGGGTTACTGGTATCATTCTCACCTGGGAAGGTCATTACTGCTGCGTGAGTCAGTAGTTTTTACTCAAGGCCAGAAAAACCACTCCCACTTTAGGATCACAGGAATATAAGAAACTTGGAAACAGCATGTTGATAAGTAAAACACAGGTATGGGGGCACAATCCTAACACAAAAGTTTATTTTAATTATTTTTTACATTCCAGAAGAGGAAAACAATAAGGCAGAAATACCAAAAACCTGAAAAAGAGACTCTAAACCCAGCAGCAACAAGCCACAATGGTCCCCACAGCTGTCTCTGACCACAGCATAGCATGTCCAAGACTAATAAAGCAATGCCATGACACCCCCTGAAAGCTCAGCCACGACACAGACATTGAAGAAAAGAAAATGGCTTTGCTAAGATTACATAAGAGATTTTGAGATGCTTTGAAAATTTTACTTTGCTCCTGAGAAAGATAAGGGGGGGGGGGGGTAGTGTGTGCCTGGACATGGAATTTAAAAATGAATGTTTTTATTAAAAACCTATTGTAGTGTCCCAATAACAATATTCAAGCCATATTAAACTAGTTCCTATGTGTTGTATTCTGTTGGACAGGCATAGAAAGGTTTGAACCATTACATTAAATATAGGCCACACTGCAGCAAAGAGCTGTAAACTGTGGCATAATATGAAGTCTCTAGGGGGAGCACTAGCTAAGATTTTCTTACTAGCATAGAAAGAAAAGTTTCTCAGGGATTTTTAAAAAAGATAAATAATTAAATAGCCACACAATAGCTTCTAACATGTGTATAAATAATCTGGCGATAGAAAAAGGAAAAAATATCTGCCTTTCTTTTAAATTGTATAATGACAATGGCTCAGTCCATTTGCTGAATAGGGGGATCTGCTGGGTTGTATTTAGTGAGCTGTTTCATTTAGCCCACTGGTCTCCTAGCAACACTTTACCTCAGAGGCTGACACTGTAATCAGTGGTAACGGCTGTGTGTGTGTGAGGTGCTGCTTTTGTTATGAGACCAGGTGACTCAAATGTGTAAAATCTATACAAAATAAACTAAACTGACTGAAATTCTTCTTTGAATAACTGTGCAGGAAAATCTAAAGGTATTAAAGTGGAACAAAACCCTGAGTGGTCGACCCTGAAGTCTATAAGACCCGGCCATTGACCTTGCCCCTTGGGCATTCTAAATCAGGATGCCCACTGTGTGAAACGACCCCTGGATAACCACAGATCCCCCCATTTTTCTGGCGCGCTCACGCAGATAGTCATTTAGACAGGCCGGGCGGCCAGGAAGGTTACTGCCCAGGCTCCCCATCTGCGTGCAAACAGAGCTGATTGGATGAGAGCCCGCGCATGCGCTGTGGGACAGGGAAAGGTACGTTTTCACAGGCGAACTTGGGGATTTCACATATCAGGGCATCCCAAGTCGGGATGCCCCTAGGGGCACAAAACAAAACTCCAGATAGTGAAAATCCTGGGTTGGGCTTTGCTCAAAACACACAAAGCTGAAAGAAAGATCATATGGAAAAATGTGTTGAGACGGCTGCCAGCACTGAACAGCTGATACTTTGATACATTGTTTACCCCTCTCCTCAGTGTGGAACAGGCCAGAGTGTCGGGCTCCGACACTCAGCAGACATAAACATGAGCTATTAGTCTCCAGCTGCTCAACACACACATCATTTTTTTCTAAATTTGTAATTCTTACTCCAACACTCACCTACATTCAAAGTACCATTTAAATATAAGTCACCAAGAAAAATGTGCGATACTGCTCCTTTAATTCTAAGAACTTGTGCCTCCAGTTATCATTACTGAAATGTTGCCACCTAGTATGAATGTTACAATAATGACGATTCATTACAGAGCATTAGATAAGCACACAGGACATAATCAATATTGACTCACAGTCAGTCCATACTTGTCTCCAGACTGTCTCCATCATGGTCGAAAAGCTCTGAGCATAAATTACTACTGTCCCAAGAGGTAGTTCATTGATCCTCATTTCTCATAACTGGTTTGTTGGCAGTTAGCTCGTCTATAAATAAACTATAAAAATTGTCAGTGCTGCATTAGTTGTTACAACAGCAGCATAAATAAGCAACAATTCCTTTACACAATACCCTCTTTTCTGGTTTGGTAACATTGAACCACTGTAAAACAGATTCAAGTCAATACTATACTGTAGTATACATGCCTGTATTTCCCATTAGGCCCATTAGGGTCTGTGTCTAAGGTGGCAGGATGTAGGGGACTGCACCTCTCTGGATAAAATACTAACCCTGTATTTATTCGCACCCAACTGAACAACGTCATAGAAATCTGGTATATGCATTGACTGGCATCGAAAGGACCTTAAACCAGCGATGTGCCATGATTTATTTCTCCAAGTCTGTTGCTCTTCCACTTGAGCCACATGCTCTTGTGTTTGTGTGTGTCTGGTGTGTTTTTTGTGTTTTTTCCCTGGGTCCTTATGCTCCTTGCTCCTCCTCAGGTGTGTCTGACTTACTCCTCTGTCTTCCCTATAAATGTACAGTATGTGTCTAGCCTCACCTCCGGGCTGGATCATTGTATATGCCTACCTAAGTGAACCTGTGCTCTCCAGCCCTCTGTGAATCTTGCCTTGTAGAGTGTACAGGAGCTCACATTCTCCTTAGTCTATATATAGACCACGACTCTCCATTGTCTATATCAAGTCTGAGCAAGGACTTTGCTT
This sequence comes from Gastrophryne carolinensis, assembly GCA_027917425.1. NCBI lineage: Eukaryota > Metazoa > Chordata > Amphibia > Anura > Microhylidae > Gastrophryne > Gastrophryne carolinensis. The sequence goes on from CM051244.1 coordinate 74,532,703, forward strand.
AAAGCGATTGGCAAGTCAAAAGTAAAAAAAATATTAGTAGCTTACCTTTCATAGAGTGGCTCCAGCGCTGTCCTTCCTCCCCTGTCTGCCTCCTTAGTGAGATAAATCACTTTCTCATTCTGGTTTTCGTCCCCATCCCACAGATGCGGTCCACCAATTAACCTTCATGCACCTTTACAGATCATATAGGATGTATGCAAGTTGTGATGTCTTGCTACTTCTTTAAAACCAGACTGGAAACACATAATAACCTCATGTGTCTGATAGTGGAAATCTCTCTGACATTTGTCAATTTAAAGTGGATCAAAACCCAGGATTTTGACTATCCTGAGTCTTGATCCTTGCCCTGCTAATAGATAGTATAGGGATGGATAGTAGGGATGCATCTGCTGGTCACACATGGACTGGGGGGGGGAGGCGAGTATACCAGGAGACCTGGACATCCCGATTCTGGATTCTAAGATGGTCAAAGTGTGGTCAAGGGGAATGGAATGCATCTGCTCAGCTCAGGCTCGCTTATATTACATACATATTAAAAGGTTTTGAAATGGCTTGTTTTACACTATTCACATAGGGGAAAAGGTGGGAGGAAGTTAGTGCCTGGACAGGGACTATAAGGGTGGAGGTCTATTGAAGGGAACAGTCTGTTTTGTCCTGGGGACGGAGGATCCAGCAGTCTTGCACAGGACACCTTCCAAAGTAAGGCCAACCCTGGTTATATTATAAAAAAAAATGTTATTCTGATTGCCATGCAATATATTCCATCAAGTAAAGCACCCAGGATGCCTTCTTTGGGTAAAATACAGACCCTCTTTCTGATTTATACTGGAAGGAGGGTTGACTGAACCTTGAGGTTACCTGACCGCTGGCCCTTCAACCATTGTAATAAGAACAATTCCCTTTTCCACATTAACACATTAAAACATATTTGAATTAAAAAACAACACTGTAGGGAAAATTTGGAAATTTTAGTTCCTTTTTAACTCTATATTCTGTACTAGTAGGACAATTTCATGTCATTTAGCCTTGTTTTTCATGAAACTCTAGCCAGTAACCCCCCCCCCCCCCCCCGTGCTCAAAATTAGGCCACAGCTTGGATACGGTCTCAGAATTTAAATATTTGAATGTCAAATCAGACACAAATAGAAACTAGATATTCAAGTAATGGCAAAGTAAAGAGGATTAAAAAGCAATGGAAGACCCCCCTATATATGTGTGTATATGCATACATAGGCACTGCCCCTCATTTGTATAGGGGGCGCCCAGCTAACCTCAACGCATAAATTACACATACAGAAACCACCACAACTGGTTAAATGCTGGGCTGGCCAATAATATACAGGCGTGTTTGGCCAAAGACACACTTTTAATGACAAAGATTATGGCACAAGATAAATGCATATGAAAAACAAGAATTATATACACATAATCATTCAGGTAATGGCCTATAACAGACCTTTGCTAGTTGCTTTAATTTAACGAATTGACATGGCGCCATGACAGGGTACTATCTGAAATGACAAAATAAAATGGCCCAAAAAACAGATAAGAAAACAAACATTTTTTTGCTGTTCTATGCGCAGAAATTAGGGGGTATTTTAAATGGAGGATTTTTATTTTAATCTACAGCTGTCCTTTAATTGTGGGCTAAGATACCATGCAAGGAAATACAGTAAAGGTCAGAACAAGTGCCTGTTTGGCAGGTTTACATTATTTATTCTCAGCCAATTTTATTTCCCAGCCATAACCTGGAAATGTAAATGTCAATAACAGTAAGTCACTGATGTGGAAAAATCAATATGAATCATTCTGTTCAATGTGACTTCTGAATAGGTGCTGAGATCAGTAGAATACAGGTTACAAGGTATGTGATCTATTACTCAGTGCATCATATCATCACTTTGCATAGCATGTTAAAGAAGAACTCTGCTGAGGGCAGGATTTGTTACCCAGGACAGCCATCTGGGCCGTACATGCTTAATTTTAATATGGAGCAATTTTCAGCTGTTGAATTAAAGTGGACCAAAACCCACAGAGATCAGCCCAGGAATCTATAAGATTTCTGGCCGATTGATTACCTCCCCCCGGGGCTTCCAGAATCGGGATGCCCCACTGTGTGACACCCCCAGGTCACCCATAAACTCACCTTCTTTCCCGTTCCAATGGCGCATGCGCAAGCAGCGGCCGCATCCCCACTATGGAAGAGCTACAATCCAGCAGATTTGGCCAGTGACCTGCAAATACAACAGCAAAATAGACAGTAGGATGTTCTCCTCCAGTCAATATATAGCAGTCAAGGAGGTGCTACGGGGTGTGACCACACTCCGTAGACAAAAAAGAAATGTAACCCTCTGCACACTCATACTATTGAAAAAGCTAGCTATCACTTGTTTAAAACATGGACTTTTAGTTAACATAGATTGCAATGAATGTAAAAGCGAGGTAGCCACGTCAAGGCTGTCCAATTTATACAACTAGCTTTTCAACAGTATGAGTGTGCAGAGGGTTACATTTCTTTTTTTGTCTATGAAGTGTGGTCACATCCCATTAAAGTCTAAAGCGGGAAAGTTTAGAATGTGCTTTTGGCTTTCTGGAAATCTACTAAAAGCACCCACATGCCCCCAAATTGCGTGATAGGAAGACCTCAAAATCTGGAGCACATTGTTATAGTTGACACAAAAACATCAGAATTCCCTTTAGCCAAAGAATATGTCTCATAAAGCAATAATGTAATTTTAGAGTAGAAGAATTTACCTTTTATTTTTGTACAACATATGCTCTATGAGCTCTCCTTAAAAAATGAAACTATTTTCCATAATTATAGTCAAGGAGTGTACTTAACTGTATACAATTAAAAAAACGACTAAACAATGTCCATAATTATAGCAAAGATATTGTATATACTGTCTGCATATCTCCTTTTAAATTATATTCAAGATGTGTATTTTTTTTAGCCAGGAAACAGATTTTAATTAAATACAGTACATTTGGATTTAGCATTGGCTATGTATTTATGAGTATTATTTATTATTATTTTTTAGCTTATTATATTACTCTGAAAAAGGCAAACATTTTAGTCAGTCATAATAGGTCACCATATAACAAAATCTCATAACCAATATTAAATTAAGAATTTAAATTAAGGATAGTATTATGTTTGTATGTTCCCAATATCTCCAGCCCACTGCTTCATTCTATAGAAGTTGTGGGCTGTTATGATTTTTTAGCTTATAAATAGCCTTCTTTAATATAGTATAGTGAACATTAGCATCAGATTTTGTTGAAACATATTATAACAGAGCCCCTATTCAGCAGACCCGAAGGCATAAAGTTTAACAGCCCTATATAATATATATGGAAGGTAGTAAGTCGTCTAAACAGACCCTTCTTTAGCATCTCGAAAAACAGAGAATGAGGTTGTACCCAAAGACCTTTTAACAGAATGAGATACGCTTCAATAATAAACAGGTATTCCCCAAGGCCTCTTTCAGTGTTTCTGTATATTTTCCATTATCCCATCGTACCACACTGGCCTTCTGCTCACCGCAAAACTAGAAGTCAGACTTCATCCCGGAAACCTGCTGATGGAAACCAGTGCTTCTGCTGGAGTTTTTCTATTTACCTTTGAAAAAGTGTGGACAATGTTTTCCTGTTAACCTACAGCAGTGCATCTCTTTTATATAAGTAATTAGAGAGTTTTGCATTTAAACAGCAATTCATTAAAGAGACAGTCTATTCCATACTTGCCTTAAGTTCGAATGATTAAATCAGTGACTGGGTAAATCAATTACCAGCCTCTAAACTCCTTTTCAAAAGTTGGAGGCAAGCTTCCTGTCACCACCTATTGCTGTTATAAAAAGGCATCTGTAAGATAAGTGTAAGATCAAAGCATATAATTGCTGCTGGCGGTAAACTGTGCAGGAGGCTGGAATAAACAGACAGGCAGAGGGAGTGTTTGCACAGTGATGAATGAAGAAGACTGGGGTTAAGGCTACTCTCTGCTCTCTCTCCTCTTAGATGGCCTGGCTATGGAGAGAAAGCTGGGGCATGGCTATAGAATAGCCTATAACTCAGCAAATACACCCTTTTGAGGAAGAAGACCAGGAGGAATCTCTTGCCTGAGAAATATGTCAACTATACTTTGATATAAGTGATAAACTTTGAATTTAGGTCATGGTTATGTTCAACCAAATATTGCCTATCCAGTTCAGTTCAATCAGACATAGATAGAATCAAAATCTTGGTCAAATGATTCACCTGCCTCTATCGATGTCTGATTGAACTGAACTGGATAGGCAATAGATATGCCCCCTATACTAGCCTGGCACATCAGGCTTAGGGACTGAAAACGCATGGTGCTCTCAGCCTCCCTCCATGCAGGCACACCAGACTCCATGCCCTTTGGCACAGGTCTGACACTCTTCCAGAGCTACTCCAAACAGGTAATCAGCCAGAGTTATTGATAAGCCTGCATTGCATGCTGGGCAGGAGGTTTGCTGGCTGCTCTGCGGTTTGAACGTGTATAGGGGTAATTAGGATCCCATATCAGTAAAAAAAAAAGTATAAGAAAAAAACACCACTCCCCTTTTATTCACTTACTGCTTGCATCTTCCCCTCCAGTCCTGTAGGCTTGAAGATCTCCAGCACAAGTAGAAGCCGGCAAAGATCTTGAAGTGATCTTATACACAGAAAGGAAGTTCATGTTGTCACCCTCTATCTCAAGCCCAGTGCCCCCAAACAGCCTGTGTTTCTTTTTATTACTAAAGCCTTTGCATGAAGTGGATGCAGTCGGCCATATTGCTCCCGGCTGAGCAGCCCTGGCCCCTGGTGCTTTTCAGTGAAGATACATTCAGTTACAGTACAGACAGCTCAGCAATTGGGAACACATCAACCTAAGTGCAATTATGTGACAGTTTATTTGTAAATTAATTAATTAGCATATGGCTGCCATTCACCATAATACTACTTTAAGTTAGTGTTTTCATCAATATTGGGCAAAGGCTTTAGTAAAAAAAAAAACATACACTATTTTGGGGCACTGGGCCGGGAATGGAAGGTGACAACATAAACTTCCTTCTGAGTATAGGGGCACTTTAAAAAGGATAATTCCACTTTCAATGGCATCATTAAAAGTCCCCATTATTGTGTGCCAATATGTTGTGATCAAGGTGCTGAGTTTAACTGTTTTACTAGCAACAATGTGTTTTCCTTAGAAACATACATCAAATTGGTATTCAAATGTATATTTCAGAAACTTCCTGACTCTTGCTTCATAATTATCTCATTGGCTAAGGCAGAGATTCAACCTCTTCAGATGGGGGGTCATTGTTTTATATTACACTAGCTAGAGGGTTACCAACACCATTCTCAGATGCGGAGGTTATTACTGCGTCTTTGTTTAGCCAAAGCTGTTGATGTGTTCACCTGTTACAGTTGAAGGATTCTGGAATTTGTAGTAGGTAAGTATACTAAAGGAATTTGCAGGGCCATTTTTAAAACACAGAGCCACAGGAATATAGGAAACATGGAGACACCAAGCTGATAAGTAAATCACAGGTCTGGGGGCACCATCCTAATACAAGTGTTTATTTTACATTCCAGAAGAGAAAAACAATATGGTAGAACTCCAAAAACCTCACAAAAAGGGAGTTTTCCTTTAAAGCAAGCTGTGATTATGAGGCTGATTTAGGACTAGCGCCACGTATTGCCATTTGAGCATCTATGTAGCGGCGCTTAGAGCGTCCACTAGTGGATGCTGCAAGCGGGTGTCTGCCGCTATAACCTAGCATAGCATTTTTTTTACCTTTTAGAGCAATTTTGTACTTATGGAAAATATCAGGCATATGTGGAAGAGCAGAGATGGTGAATATTTGGGGCATTTCCAAAGGGCTACAGATGCAGATGTATACCCCCTTTTAAGATGCCTAGGGGTAGAAGATACATTGGCCTACCACAACTATTAGGATCTGCTTTGAAACTGAAATAGAAAGGAAACTCCTAACGCTTAACTGAACCAAGTAACCTAGTACTATAAGGTGTTAATGAGTTTCACCCTCACAAAATGTTGTTTCATATGCTGTACATTGTTTTAAAGGCCTACAGTTAGGACAAACCATGTTTATTGCAGAAAGATTTGATTTGTGTAAAGTCTTGAGACTTGACCTGTCCAGGCTATCTTTTAAATCAAATCAAAACCATATTACCTCGCAGATTTCAGCTTAGCTGCTGTGTCAGAAGAGATTTGTTGCTGAATTAGCTTTTGCTGTTGTAAAGCTATGTCTGAAGTTTTCTCCCCATCTGTGTTTCAGAATATTAGATTTCAGTCTCTGAAAGAACGGTGCTCCTTTTTTTTTCCTGTTTGCTTTTTTAGTTTTATTTTATTCAGTTAGCAAAAAACATGCAATAGTTTTTTTTGTTTTGCCTTTGTACTTTATTAAATATAAAGAAACAGAAAAGCAGAGGAAATGTTAGATCAAAGACAGAGAAGAGTGTGTGCCACATAGTGTGATGCAGGTAGATTTCCAACTACCTCTATGTGTAAAATAAAATGGTGGGGGTTAGGCTACAGAAAAGGGGGCTGGATCACAGCTGCTGCAGCTTTATGCAGCGGCACAGCAGGATGAACCAGCTGCATGGGAAGTAAGGAAGGACCACTTTGATACTACACTTCACCCCACCGATCTGGATATATTTATGGAGTTCAGAGAAGTTTAGAGGTAGATAAGTTTCCCAAATCAGCCAGCATTCTCCAAGTGAGTGAAGAGGTTCCATTTGGGTTGGTGATTTTTTATGGATGATATTTGGTGGGAAACCTAAGCCTTGGGAAAATAAGAACACACAGGAACTGGAGTCATTTATTTCCATTAACAACTCTATATTTAGAGTCTAGAAGCAAAAACAAACTTTCAGACTACCGTGATCTGCAGAACTGCAATTCACCCAACAAGACCATTTTTCTTTCGCCATCCATTAAACTTGGGAGCTGTTGCGAAAACACTTCATTATTACTTATCTATTGGTCTCACTTTTTCAATTACATTCCTACACATTCTCCCACCCCTTCTTTCCATTCAACATGATAAAAGAATTAGCATGAGGATAATTTAACAAATGCTCTTAAAAGTCTGTAGAGCTTCTGCTTTCTATTACTAGAAAAACCCCACGGTGACTCTTGATAGGTTGATACGTTTTGTTCTGCACAGTAAACAGAGCCCCATATCTTACTCTCACATAAGGGTTTTTCACAGACTTCATCAGGATTTGTCATGAAACTTGCAAGCGATGTGCTCAGTAGTGAAGCTCAGTAGTTGCTCATGATGGCTGTACCCTTTTCAGCTAATTAACTAACATGCTATTCTCATTCTTAATCCTAAGAGGGCTGGAAGGACCAAACCATGTTTGACCAAGAGTTATCCAAGTTTTAAAATAAAAAAATAAGTTATATTCAAAACGTTGACATTCGACATAAGTATGTCGTAAGTAAAGAGTGCTTTCTTAAAACAGAAAGTATTTGCATAGCATATAGAGACCAGGAATAACATGATTTACCCATGATTCTTAGAAGTAGGAGGAATCTCGGCCAAGGTAGATACAGACAGCTTCCAGCAATTCCTCCTGTGGCCTCCCAGAGAGTGGATACTGGTGAAACTCAGCAGAGGGGGGGGGGGGGGCAGAGTGTCAAGTGTGATGATGATGCAGAATCAGGAACACTAGGCAAGAACTGAGGAAGATCTACTGCCTGTTGCCAATGGCCAGTGACCCAAGCCCAACATGGGAAAAATCCAATCTAGGTTTTGGGGGAGACTGCAACAGAGCCAGAGAATCCAGAGCCAGCAAGAGCCGTAATCCAGAGTCAGAGTTCAGGGAGCCAAAACAGGTAGTCATCCAAGCCAGGGGTTGAGAGCCAAAGCAAGGTTGGTATCCAAAGTCAGAGAGTCAGAGTCGGAGCCGAGTTGATATCTTAAGCCAGAAAGTCAAAATTGAACTGGGTACACACGGGAACAGGAGGCAAGTGTCACTTCAAGATCTGCAGGCAACTTCCCAGCAGCGCAGATTTTTTAAAGGCTGCTTGGTGCAAGGCAGTGCCCACTGCAGATGGGCATAAGTGCGGAAACTCGTGCACGCCTACGCCGCGGATAGCATCGCGCATGCACAGAAACCTGTGTACACAAGCTGAGTCCAGGGGCCATCTGGGCTCTCTGGCCACGCACCGCCAGAACAGTAACACCCAAGGGCAAGACAGTGCTTATGCACACCACGTGGATAAGTGCGCGCACACCGGCCCACGCAAATAAGATGGTCTCCTACCGTGACACTGCCCTCCCAAGGGGTGACCTCTGGGTGTCCTCGGGTGCTGGCCTGTCAGGATGGTCTTGATGGAACCTTCAAACAAGAAGCATTGATATTTCTTGGGAGTTCCCAAGAATTCTCCTCTTCACAATAACCTGACCACTTAATGAGGTACTGTAACCCTCGCCCGTGTCCTCTTGAGTCAAGGATCCTCTTAACCGCATATTTTGGTATGCCTACAACCACAACAGGCTCTGGAGCTGAAAAACTGTAAACAGGTGGCCAAGATGACTTTAACAGAGACAAGTGGAATACAGGATGGATCTTGTATGAATGTGGTAACTGAAGTTCAAATGCCACATCGTTATTTTTTCTCCTGGTTAGAAAAGGGACAATAAATTTAGGTCCAGGTTTCAGGATACTAAGCACAGCAGGACCCAGTCATCAGTTGAAAATGACGGATCAGGATTTCTAGAGGTGTTCGCAGCCCTATTATATTTCTCCTGGGCTTTCTGAATATTTTCTCTAAGTTGCTGATGTGAGATAATTGATTGGTAAGATCCTGGAGCGCCAGTAGATATCCACAGGGGAATTGGGAATCACCGCGGGATGGTACCCATAGTTGGCAAAAAATGGAGAAAAATGTGTTGAATCGTGTATGGAATTGTTAAGCGCAAATTCCGCAAGCAGCAGAAGCAAATTACAATTATCTTGGAGATAAGTGGCATAACAGCGGATGAACCGTTTAAGTGTCTGGTTAGTCCTCTCTGTTTAACCATTACTCTGAAGATTATATGCTGAGGATAAAAATGGAGAATTGTTTAGGCTCATGTTTAGTCCAAAAGATTGACATGAACTGGGCCCCCTTACAGACACAATATCGTCAGGGAGTCCATGAAGACAAAAAATGTGTTCGATGAATACTTTTGCAAGAACAGCTGCAGATGGAAGGCCAGTAAGAGGGATAAAATGTGCTCTCTTTGAAAATCGATCCCCTGCCACCGAGTGCCCACCAAATTTGTCTGGATCTCAGTCTTTTTGAAGAGCGCAGATGCTTATAATTTTTATGATCAGTCAAAATCAGGACCGGATGTTGAGCACCTTTAAGCAGATACCGCCACTCCCCTAAGGCCAATTTGATTGCTAGCAGCTCTCTATCCCCACATCATAATTCTTGTCCGAAGGGGTACGTTTTTTGGAGAAGGCCACTGTGTGTGGAGAATTCTTTTTTACTTATTCCGTAGGACAAAATGGCACCATCTGCTGGTCAGAAGCATCTACTTCCATGGTAAAGGGGAGCCAGGGTTTCAAAAGTGGAGTGGAAGTAAAAAGATGTTTTAACTTATTAAAGGCTTCCTGCGCTGCCTGGGACCACTCAATTTTAGATGGTCACATCTGTAATAGGCTTCATAGGCTGCACTGGTCACATCTGTAATAGGCTTTATAGGCAGCACGCCCCTGAGACAACAATGGCCGCAACTTTAATTTTTCTGTTGGCCAGATGAAAAAGAAGACAGACAAATAAGTAGGCCTCGCATAAAGCAAAACAACAGCTGGCAGGGCAGGGATTTGGGACCCTATTACCTGGGCAATTAGCAGGGCAATTGGCCATGAAATGTCCAGGGGCCTTGCAGTACAGACACAAATTTTGAGTGCGGCGACGGGCCCAGTCTTCTGAAGACAAGGCAGGTCGTACCTTGCCCAGCTGCATAGGTTCAGATGAAGATTTAGTAGCAGAGTTAGGTCCCCTTGAAGCTGAGGTAAACTGGAAATTTGCTAAATTAGACTAGGAGCATTCTGAACACCGTTCTCTAATATGCTTGTCAATCTGGATTGACAAGTCAACAGTTGTTTAAAGGTACCAGGTGCCTCTAGTCGAGCCATTTAATATTTAATGAAGTGAGAAAGCCCCAATCTGAATTAAAATTTCAAAGCATTGTCATTCTGACCAGCATCATTATGACAGACGCCCTTCACCAAAATCATGGTATCTTCACTCTGCTACCATCTGGAAAACGGCTCTGCTGCCTGGGGGCCAAGACTGAGAAATTAAGAGAGAGCTTCTTTCTGCAAGCCATCAGGCTTCTCAATTCAAGTGGACACATACCCCTCGATTCAAAAAGCAAAAGTTAATTGATTTCGGATCGAGAATCGTAAGTTTGGGTGGGTGTTAGTCATTTTTTCCTGTTTTTTTGGCCATTTACGACTCGCACGAGCCTACGTTCGAATGCGTATATGCTCTTACGATCATTGCAAGTTCGTTCGTAAATTTTAGGATGAAAACGTAAAACTTAGGATCAAATCCTAAAACTTAGGATGAAAACGTAAAACTTAGGATAATTGGATGTGTTTAGGTGTGATTCAGAGAACAGTTTTCAAACCTCTAAATACGTTTTAAAAGAAAGCCACTGCCGACACCTTTTAGCAGTCGTATTGCTGTTCTTGAACAGGTTTTTTGGCTATGTGGAGGAGTCTGCGCGTCTTGAGCTGCAATGAACTGCATGTATCAGCATGGCCGAGGCCATAAATTGTATGGCAATGCATACCTGATTCATGTATGCCTTATAAAAGCATTTTAATGTGGACCTTAATTAGTCCTTTGCATGTAAACCTTTATTTGGCAATATATTTGCGTTAATTAAAGAAACTTATGTCCTTTGGTATTTATTTTTAAATTGATGTACTAGAATAATATTTTTAGATTGCATTTATTGGTGTAGTTGTTTACCTTTGCTTTGTTTAATTATTTAAGCACATCTTTGGTCAGATGCATCACACTTACTGAGGAGAGGAGAGCGGGATAAAGTGCAGGATGTGGGTTACTGCTGTATTTGGCACAGACACAGCAGAGCTGGGGGCTCGGAAAGGTCAGAAATCAAAGAATGCAGAGCAACACAGTCACAAGGCCCTTTCTGTTTGCAGGCTGCCCGATAATACCTGAGCCGCCATCTTGGCTGTTTCTAGGCTCATAACATGCAGAAGTTGCTGGGTGTTTTTTAATATTTGAGAGCAATCTGTATGTAGAGGGTGTGGGTAACCACTCAAAAAATTTAAAGTTGTACCATTTGAAGCCAAAATATTAAAATTAAATCCACAAGTAAAAAATGCAAGTTAACTAAAAATTAAACAAAGTAAGATTTACTTATGCAAATGCATTCATTAATGGTTGGTTACTACAAAATGAATGAAATAAAGAAAAATAAAAGACCAAATATTTAGAATGCACTTTAATGAGGTAAGTTTGTAGTGCGCAGCCGCAAGATCAGAAGGATTTACGTCCAGACAAAAAAGGAAAAAGGGCAAAACCAATGTTGCAACCTGAGAAATGAAACGGAAAATTCAGGATGGAAACTGACATAGGTCTGATTCCCGAACTGCCATACGAACGGACGTATATTTTAGGATAGAAACGTATTTGCTTATAGAATCACTCGCAAGTTCCTACGAACGCACGAGCGGACGTGAAAAATAGGATGATCGGCACCCAAATCCAAGCTGTTACATGTTTCTTTGAATCGACCCTATAGTCACCACAAGTACCACCACACGACCTAAAATGTATGGTGCAAAATAAAACTGGAGATATAACGTACATTTCTGAACTGAACTGCACTGCACTATGTTTCTGAACTGAACTCTGCCATCTACTAACTGATTAATCTAATATGTTAATTTTGAAATGTCTAATTAGTAAGCTTCTTCTTCCCCCACTTGTAGAGAGTGAAGAACAGCTGTTTTTGAAAGAATGAAATTTCTTTTGGTTCCCAAAAATGTTCAGGTAGGGGGGCACAGGGCACAGGCAGAGGGTCAGTTCTCTGGTTGGAGGAGGCCAGAATAACTTCAGCAGAGGTGGAGGCATTGTGATTAGCAGGGGGATGACAGTGAGTCTCTATTTCACCCTGTTCGGAGTGGCCCTGATGGAGTACCCAAACAACTTGGGTTAATTTGCTCTGGTTGTTGTATAATGGCTTTATAGGCTGCCTGTGTCTGGGCCGGGTCCATTTTGTCTGGCCTGCAGATAAGGTTACGTACTTGTATAGAGACTTGGCTGAGGTAGATACAGACACCTCCCAACAATACTGTCTGTGGCCTCCCCAGAGGGTGGATACTGGGGAAACTCAGCAGAAGGGAGGGCCAGAGTGTCAAGTGTTCTGATGATGCAGAATTTCAGGGAAGATTGGTGCATCATAGCCACAGAGTCCAGAGCCAGGAAGAGTCAGAAATCCGGAGTCAGAGCCAAAACAGGTAGTCATCCAAGCCGGGGGTTGAGAGCTAGAGCGAGGTCGATATCCAAAGCCAGAGAGTCAGAGCCAGAGTGGGGAAAATATCCAAAGCCATAGAGTCAGAGCGGGGGCGATAGCCAAAGTGAGAAGGCCAGAGCCAAAGTCGAACTGGGTACACACGGGAACAGGAGGCAAGCGTCACTTCAGATAGATTTGCAGGCAACTTCCCAACACCGCAGGTGCCTTTTTAAAGGCTACTTGGCGCCAGGAACTGCCTGCCGTGGATCCACAGAAGCATGGGAACTCGCACTCTCCGCTGATAATGGCGTGCATGCGCGAAAACCCGGGCACACAAGCTGAGTCCAGGGGCCATCCAGGCATGTGCAGACCAGTGCGTCAATCACCTTCCGACCGTGCGAACCTCTGGCCACACACCGCCCGAACAGAAACAGCCAAGGAGCATGATCGTGCATACGCACACCCCCATGGGCAAGTGCTTGCACGTAAGAAACACTAGGTCTCCTACCCTACCCTAAATGATCTCTTTTAACCTTTGTGATAAATTCAGTACACAGAAAAATCAGGCTAGGCATACATTACGTGCAGGGACTGGGTGCACTCCCTCAGATGGGGTCAGGGCTAAGGATGACTGTAGTTAGATCTTTCAAAGCAGTAGACCAGGAGGAGAATTGAGTTTTAGGAAAACGTAATGTGTTCCCTATAAATACCATAACAATTTCACTGATTTCCAGACCTTGTGCAAAAGCTCCTTTTTAAAACTCTGTGCCCCACCCATACACTTCAAGGACCTCTCAACACAAAAAAAAATCATACAGTTTGTAGGAAAATTTAAGGATCTGTCCAGGCATATAAAATAGGAAAGCCATACTAACCTTTGTCCCCTGCCACTATTTCATCTAAATAAAACTTACCTGGCCCAAGTTGAGCCATGCGGCAATCAGGCTATCCTCTTCACTGGCAAAATAATCTACATAGACATATATGCATCAGTTACCTAGTGCACACACCCTGGTGAATAAAGTACGGGTCTATATAGATAGGAACTCAGGACCCTGTATGCTTTATTTAAACAGAGTAGGACAGAACAGCCTAAGGCACCATAAATAGCTGTGCCTTGCCTTCTACTGGAGATCTGCAAGTGTATTTCTTACTGGAGTAAATGTGTGCAGCCAGTTCTGTACAAATGATATTATTCTCTTTCCCCTAGATGTAGCAGAGCATAGTAAAGGTAAGGGGTAGTAGAAGGGATGTGGGTTAGGGTTTCTGTAGATCAGCATCCTTCCTGCCACAGAGTTCCCCTCACACAACGCTGTGTCTTATGTGCAGCATTCTTGATGGGCCCTATACTGGAGTTATGTCCTGTTTAAAAATTAGGAGAAAAACATTTTTCAGGTAAGGTCATTGAAATATACAGTTTGAGAGTCAATAAATCCAGAGAAGTAGGGCTATAAAATGTAATTTGCAAGCCTTGTTTAAGAGATTCATAACGCAAATATTAGTCAAGCTTGATTCTGGGACTTAATACTTCCAAACTGTCTAAATACTTGAGCTAAATAAGCGAAAACATTCAACACCAAATAAACTAAAGGGGTGAAGAACGAGAGAAATGGACTCTGCGCATTTCCAGGGAATGGAAAATCTTCACGTGGTCGATCATTTCCTGAAACCGAAGCCACCTAACAAGGCTCTTATTGTTGGCTGCTTAAGAGCGAAATGTGGAGCTGAGAATATTTTCTCTTCATAGATTTTCCCCGGGGATGCTTTATGGAAAAAGAAATTCTGTTTCACTATTGCCTAAACGGTTTCATTCCTGTGCTGTAAAACAGAGACGCGTTTCTTACATGGCAAACAAATTAAGCTTCATACTCGGCTCGGCATGTGAGTGCAATTATCGGCGAGTGGTGTCACCTATGTAATAGAAAATATATGCATCAAAGTTCTACAAGCAATATCATGGCTTATGTTGCCATGTTTGAGACTGTAACCCCTGTGATGAGGGTGCCAATAAGAAAATGATGCAATTTGACCTTGCATTTATACACTTTGCAATCATTTCTTTTCATTGTGCTATGGATATATTTTAGGCATTTTGAATGAAAAACACCAAATAAAAACTTAACAACATTGCAGAGAAGCAGGCTGAACTGGATTAACTAAAGCGGGGTCCCAACCTTTCTTACCATGAGAGCCACAATCAGCACTGAGAAATGCCTGGAAGCCACATTTGATGTGAATAGACTATAGATGCCTTATAACTATAACATATATGTGCATGCAGGCCTCTTAAATATCTTGCCCTATAAGCGAATACCCAGGTCCAAAAAGGTTACACAGCATAACTTAAACCAAAATCCCAGACACAGAGCAGTCCCTCTTATTTTCTTTTTTTCTTTAGAAAGTATTTCACAAACATAGGTGGTGCCAGGAACCAGGGCTGGGGAGTCGGTATGCCAAAGCCCAACTCCTCAATTTTATCAGGGCCCGACTCCAACTCTGACTCCTTCACATACGGGCAATAATTAGTAATACATTTTCTGTAGTAAATTTGTGACATTTTCTCATCTTTATTAAGCAATAGGGGTACTTATATAGAACATAAAGCATTTATTGGAATACGATTTCTGAACAAACAACTAAAAGCAGTTGATGCCCAACCTTCAGTGCCATCGGTGGCGGTCCCTGGCATCCCTAGTTCTAGTTCCCAGTTGTAAAGCTGAGATTTCCTTTTCTGCAGGGCCACTAGAGACAGTGTAGAGCTAATTCCTGAAATTAGTACCTGTGAGGTCACCTCACCTCTAAATCGGTTTATCTCATCTCTGCTTATCTCTTCCCATCTCACTTCTGCCTACCTTGTCACCTCTCCCCACCTCACTTCTGCTTAACTCTTCCCGTCTCACCTCTGCCTACCTCGTCACCTCTCCCCACCTCACTTCTGCTTAACTCTTCCCGTCTCACCTCTGCCTACCTTGTCACCTCTCCCCACCTCACTTCTGCTTAACTCTTCCCGTCTCACCTCTGCCTACCTCGTCACCTCTCCCCACCTCACTTCTGCTTAACTCTTCCCGTCTCACCTCTGCCTACCTCGTCACCTCTCCCCACCTCACTTCTGCTTAACTCTTCCCGTCTCACCTCTGCCTACCTCGTCACCTCTCCCCACCTCACTTCTGCTTAACTCTTCCCGTCTCACCTCTGCCTACCTCGTCACCTCTCCCCACCTCACTTCTGCTTAACTCTTCCTGTCTCACCTCTGATTACCTCGTCATCTCTCCCCACCTCACTTCTGCTTAACTCTTCCCGTCTCACCTCTGCCTACCTTGTCACCTCTCCCCACCTCACTTCTGCTTAACTCTTCCCGTCTCACCTCTGCCTACCTTGTCACCTCTCCCCACCTCACTTCTGCTTAACTCTTCCCGTCTCACCTCTGCCTACCTCGTCACCTCTCCCCACCTCACTTCTGCTTAACTCTTCCCGTCTCACCTCTGCCTACCTCGTCACCTCTCCCCACCTCACTTCTGCTTAACTCTTCCCGTCTCACCTCTGCCTACCTCGTCACCTCTCCCCACCTCACTTCTGCTTAACTCTTCCCGTCTCACCTCTGCCTACCTTGTCACCTCTCCCCACCTCACTTCTGCTTAACTCTTCCCGTCTCACCTCTGCCTACCTTGTCACCTCTCCCCACCTCACTTCTGCTTAACTCTTCCCGTCTCACCTCTGCCTACCTCGTCACCTCTCCCCACCTCACTTCTGCTTAACTCTTCCCGTCTCACCTCTGCCTACCTCGTCACCTCTCCCCACCTCACTTCTGCTTAACTCTTCCCGTCTCACCTCTGCCTACCTCGTCACCTCTCCCCACCTCACTTCTGCTTAACTCTTCCCGTCTCACCTCTGCCTACCTCGTCACCTCTCCCCACCTCACTTCTGCTTAACTCTTCCCGTCTCACCTCTGCCTACCTTGTCACCTCTCCTCACTTCTGCTTAACTCTTCCCGTCTCACCTCTGCCTACCTTGTCACCTCTCCTCACTTCTGCTTAACTCTTCCCGTCTCACCTCTGCCTACCTCGTCACCTCTCCCCACCTCACTTCTGCTTAACTCTTCCCGTCTCACCTCTGATTACCTCGTCATCTCTCCCCACCTCACTTCTGCTTAACTCTTCCCGTCTCACCTCTGCCTACCTTGTCACCTCTCCCCACCTCACTTCTGCTTAACTCTTCCCGTCTCACCTCTGCCTACCTTGTCACCTCTCCCCACCTCACTTCTGCTTAACTCTTCCCGTCTCACCTCTGCCTACCTCGTCACCTCTCCCCACCTCACTTCTGCTTAACTCTTCCCGTCTCACCTCTGCCTACCTTGTCACCTCTCCTCACTTCTGCTTAACTCTTCCCGTCTCACCTCTGCCTACCTCGTCACCTCTCCCCACCTCACTTCTGCTTAACTCTTCCCGTCTCACCTCTGCCTACCTTGTCACCTCTCCCCACCTCACTTCTGCTTAACTCTTCCCGTCTCACCTCTGCCTACCTCGTCACCTCTCCCCACCTCACTTCTGCTTAACTCTTCCCGTCTCACCTCTGCCTACCTCGTCACCTCTCCCCACCTCACTTCTGCTTAACTCTTCCCGTCTCACCTCTGCCTACCTCGTCACCTCTCCCCACCTCACTTCTGCTTAACTCTTCCCGTCTCACCTCTGCCTACCTCGTCACCTCTCCCCACCTCACTTCTGCTTAACTCTTCCTGTCTCACCTCTGATTACCTCGTCATCTCTCCCCACCTCACTTCTGCTTAACTCTTCCCGTCTCACCTCTGCCTACCTTGTCACCTCTCCCCACCTCACTTCTGCTTAACTCTTCCCGTCTCACCTCTGCCTACCTTGTCACCTCTCCCCACCTCACTTCTGCTTAACTCTTCCCGTCTCACCTCTGCCTACCTCGTCACCTCTCCCCACCTCACTTCTGCTTAACTCTTCCCGTCTCACCTCTGCCTACCTCGTCACCTCTCCCCACCTCACTTCTGCTTAACTCTTCCCGTCTCACCTCTGCCTACCTCGTCACCTCTCCCCACCTCACTTCTGCTTAACTCTTCCCGTCTCACCTCTGCCTACCTCGTCACCTCTCCCCACCTCACTTCTGCTTAACTCTTCCCGTCTCACCTCTGCCTACCTCGTCACCTCTCCCCACCTCACTTCTGCTTAACTCTTCCCGTCTCACCTCTGCCTACCTTGTCACCTCTCCTCACTTCTGCTTAACTCTTCCCGTCTCACCTCTGCCTACCTCGTCACCTCTCCCCACCTCACTTCTGCTTAACTCTTCCCGTCTCACCTCTGATTACCTCGTCATCTCTCCCCACCTCACTTCTGCTTAACTCTTCCCGTCTCACCTCTGCCTACCTTGTCACCTCTCCCCACCTCACTTCTGCTTAACTCTTCCCGTCTCACCTCTGCCTACCTTGTCACCTCTCCCCACCTCACTTCTGCTTAACTCTTCCCGTCTCACCTCTGCCTACCTCGTCACCTCTCCCCACCTCACTTCTGCTTAACTCTTCCCGTCTCACCTCTGCCCACCTCGTCACCTCTCCCCACCTCACTTCTGCTTAACTCTTCCCGTCTCACCTCTGCCTACCTTGTCACCTCTCCTCACTTCTGCTTAACTCTTCCCGTCTCACCTCTGCCTACCTCGTCACCTCTCCCCACCTCACTTCTGCTTAACTCTTCCTGTCTCACGTCTGCCTACCTTGCCTATGTTAACCTCTTCTCACCTCTCCCCACCTCACCTCTGCTTAACTCTTCCCATCTCCCCTTCTCTCTGTCACACCTCTGCCACATAACCTCGGCCTACTTCACCTTTGCCTACCACTATACATCTCTTTCCACCTTACCTCTGCCTCCCTCACTGACATTCTCCTCATCTCTTCACTCTTTCCCACCTCGTCCTTGCCCAATTCTTCATGCTTTACCTCTGCTCACCTCACCTCTACCAATTCCACACCTGCCTACCTCTACTCACTTCTGCTGATCTCTTTCACCTAACCTCTGCTCACCTCACCCCTTACCATTTCTGCTCACCTCAGCCTTTCCTACTTCACTGCTGGCCACTTCTTGCTGTCATTTCCTTTGCCCAAATCTGCTCAACTCTGCACATACATATATAATATTTTAAGCTCTCCTGCAGTAAACTGTGTTTTGGCTGCTTCCATTTTATTGTGGGTCCTTGAAGGGAAAGAAAATGTGGCCCCTAGATCTAAAAAGGTTGCACCACTGAACGTGTCCAAAACGTGTCCAAAGGCGGGCAACAAAAATGGTGGAAGGACTTAAACTTAAAAGGAGAGACTTAAAGAACTTAATTTGTACAGTCTGGAGGAAAGAAGGGAGAGGGGGGACATGATTGAGACCTTTAAATATGTGAAAGGATTGAATAAGGTTCAGGAGGGAAGTGTTTTTAAGAAGAAGCTTAATGATAGAACAAGGGGGCACAACCTGAAGCTAGTCGGGGGGAAGATCAGGAGCAATGTTAGAAAATATTATTTTACAGAAAGAGTAGTAGATGCTTGGAACAAACTTCCAGCAGAGGTAGTTGAAAAATCAACAGTCACTGAATTTAAACATGCCTGGGATAAGCACACATCTCTCCTAAGATAAAGAGAACATACAGTATACACATAAGGGCAGACTAGATGGACCGTGTGGTCTCCTTCTGCCGTCAACCTTCTATGTTTCTATGTTTCACTGACTTGAAGTCACATTCCAAGCAGAGGGTCACATTAGCTGCTTTCTGCTTGCCCCAAAATGGCTATTGGGGCCAAATCTTTCATTCACTTTGCACTCCCTGATAAACCCTGCTGAACTTGCTTTTTTTCTGCTGACTCCTCTTTTTCAATCCCTGAAATGAATTCACTTTGGAGAGGACTGTTACATTGAAAAATGCATTGATGAGTCATCTTCTGCAGAAGACCCAGCAGAAGGGAGGGAGTTTGCTAGGTCTTAGAAAGAAATATAAAGCAGGCTGAAAAAAAAGGTGCAGCCCCTCACATTCAGTATGGTGAGAGCCGAAAACAGGCATGCAAAGAATGGAGTAGGATTGAGGGGTCGTAAACAAGGCTCCATGGACGCCACCATGAGAAGCTGGAAGAAAACAGAATCACTAGCTCCCTGACATTGGTAAGTATGAAGATGCCACCACTGCACAGAGGAGCTGCAGGGGAACATAGACTTTTTGTGTTTCTGCCTGGACGATTCCTTTAAATTCATGTAAGTTTCAGGCATTGGAGCAACATGAAGACACTGAGTATAAGGGACAGCGGAGATTGGAGTTGTGATCCATCACCAATAGAACACCCTGCTGCTATTTATCCCTGATTTTATATACAAGAGCGTTAGCTTGAGAGAACATAAAATACATTTATGATTAATGTTTCTAAACTTCCAGTGAAAGTTACATTAATTATATATTATCACTTCAGTAAGAGATTTTTTTTTTTATGCTGGAGTCGGAGTCAGTACATTTTTTTCGACTCCAGCTAAATCTAACTCGGACTGCACAGCCCAGGCTGAACATCCATAAAATTCAACATTTATTGTAATCTATTAAATTATAGCCATGTAAAAGCAAAAAATGCAGGCACAGATTAAACTAACATGATCAAGCGTTGATGAATTTCTGGTCCTGCTTGACCCTTAATATAGAATCATTTAAATACCTGTGCACAAAGCCCAGAACCAATGCCCTGTCACGATATTCCTTGGTCCAATGTGAAATTATTACACCTTCCAGTGTTAGCAGTACAAGGAACATGCGGTGTCTGAATTCTGCCCCTAATCCCAGGGCATCAACTCCAACCGTAGGGTAAAAATACAGAATAAAAAGAAAAAAGAAGTAAGGGTAGCATTTCTTATCTCCAGACTGTTACCCAGGATTATGTGGAGACTGATAAAAAGGGGGCAAAAAATCATGCTTAATCCTGGCAGAAGGGGTCCTGATCTCCAGGCCAGGAAATAGTCAGCATCAGAAATGGTATCCTTAGATACAAAAAGACACTCCTTCAGAGTAAGAAAACTGTCCACAACCCCAATAAAATACAAAAAAAAACATATTTTTTACAAGCAACACTAAACAACAATAGACAAGTCAAAAGACACTGCTTTAAAAAAACACCAGATCAACAGGTCATAGATGATATGTATATATATTAAGGGCAGTCCCCATATGAAATATAATCAGTTATATTATATGTATATAATGTGTACATGTGTATATATGTATACTATAAAAAATATTTTTCTGTGGCCCCTCCCACAACAGGGAGGGGTCAATATACACCAGCCAACCACCAGCGGGTAGGGGAGGTAGACACGCCACCTACAGGTTGAAAACACCATATTCCCTGGATAGCCTGTCATTTCTGGGGTGCCCTAACTGATCATATCTGATGCATGGAGGACTAAGACCACCTCAGTCGTACAGGTTGTCACCAGGTGTTGGTATACTGGATTTCCTTTTGCATAAGAATTTCACCCCCATGTTTTCACATAAAAGCATCCTATGTGTCCTCCACCTCACACATGTACTTACTAGATATGAAATTGATCGAGGCAGCTCATCCGGGACTTAAAACAAAGCTCAACATAGGGTAATAGTGTTTACATTTTCATGGTGCATTTAATGAGATAAGAAAAATGTTAAACTCCAGTACATCACATGAAAAGGTTTTCAGTCCTCCACATGTGACAGCCATACACAGTTAGCCACTTCACTAAAAGCAATCTATAAATGTAAACAATAAATTCCACTTCAACTATTTTGTAGGACTTTTGTCAGACAACAAAAACCTAGACAAGCTGGTATCCCAGCCTCTGTATTACCCATCAAGCATGGCTCTGACAGTGCCCAGTCCTACGCACCACGTACAACCCTAAACCTAAAAGTGTTCTGATCTAGCAGCCACACAGCAGGGATCTATGACCCCTGGGCCAAGTTCCAGCCTTACAAAATACCTTGATAGGTTCTTTATTATGTAATATTAGGACTTGTTAAATGTCAAAGCTGTCAGCGTTAGACTTGGGAGGCTTGCCCTCCTTGACTGGATAGAGCCCAGTGTACAGGTACCCTCTAAGGCCAGATAGGACTAAGTTAAACTTTTGTTTGCACCTGAGCCTGGTGCTTTTAGACTATACTCCCCATATCAGTAACCATTCATGGTTTAAACAAACATCCCGAACACCCTACTTTTATATATAAAATCTTAGAATAATTTATTATTTCAAACAAAAGGACAAGTTTGAAATATCTTCACACTACAACAATTTTGTCGCAAAAAACATCACTTGTATAAGAGGCATGTGGCCATGCAGCCCAAAGAACCGGGAGCCCGGTGGCGCAGTTGCAGCACTCCACCGTGCCATCTACAGCTAGGACGCCGCTCTGACCAGTAAGGTGTTTGTTTAAACTATGAATGGTTACTGATATAGGAAGTATAGTCCAAAAGCACAAGGCTCATGTGCAAACGAAAGTGTATGATCCGACCCCTATATGGCAGAAATCATATGAGGAGTAATCACACTAATATTGTCATTCTATGAAATTATTGCAACTGAGCATATTGTAAAACCTTTGACCAAATAGGTACAGGAATGAGCAAAAGAGCAAGAGAGAATGAGCAACTGTACACCAAGATCTACAAGAAGAGAAAAATAATCCCTGCACATACCCAACGCTGCTGCTATGGTCACTGCTAAGGTGAGGGAGCTCACTAACGCTTACTCATGAAGGGGTGTTTTTGTGTATAAGGCTCACTTGTCTCTACTTTAAGATCTTGGTTTTCAGACCTGGTGTACAGTTGCCAATAGCAACAGGTTGCAGGTAGCGAAAACTGCTTCCATAAAACACACATTTTCTAACATAAGAAAAAAATACTAGATGAACTCATTGAGGACATCATTTTTGCAGAAAAAATATATACTTAAAAAGGACCTATCTGAATATCTGGGGGGCAGGAGGGCGCCTCAGCTGCAGGGATGCGGCAGTGGAAAGGTTAGAGATTGCAGGCTTTTGTGGGGGGGTCACACAGTGGGGAGGCCTCAGGGGCACTTGCTGGCCAGGGTGGCTTTTAGACACTAAAAATGCCATTTAAAGTGAACTTTCCCTTTCACGCCAAAGCAAAATCCTCATACTATTTTATTGTGCCACCTACTGGAAACATTCAGTTATAATGAAACATTCATGCACTTTTAATTGGAAAGAATTGGTAAAAATTCATGAATGTTATGTTTGTATACATGTATACATGTGTTGTGGAGGACCAAAACCCCTTTGCCCAACCGAGTATCTCCTAGTGAATCCTCTGGATACATTCTGTATGTGTGTATTACTCACGCTTTCCTCTATAACCATGCTGCTTCAATACCTGATGTTTATTGTTATTTATTTACTTGTTATCTTAGTATAGCGTCAGCCATGATCACACTATTGTCTACATTAGCTGTAGCTTGCTAGATAGCACCATCTAGTGGTAGCAAAAAGGCACTGCTATACGGCATTTTAGAATAAGGCAGCCATCCACAAAGAGAACAATCCAGTGATTGCTATTGTTCTCTAACAGAAACTGCAAAGAATAATAGCATCCA
Source organism: Gastrophryne carolinensis (assembly GCA_027917425.1). Lineage (NCBI taxonomy): Eukaryota > Metazoa > Chordata > Amphibia > Anura > Microhylidae > Gastrophryne > Gastrophryne carolinensis. The sequence goes on from CM051244.1 coordinate 74,555,846, forward strand.
TCTCTCATATGCTTCAAGCAGAAGAAACCATCAACATACTTGAATTAAATGTAGTGTGGGCAAATCTGGAGATGCTTAGATGAAATATGCCATTATTAAGTCCTGTTCATGCCATTAATCCTTGATTCAAATAGCTATTCTAAAATCCATCCATGACATATGTAAGGCGAGCACATGGAAAAATATTCAGATCAGGGATGCATTTTCAGATGCAGCTCCAAAGTTGGTCAAGCTCAGGAGCCTGGGAGGTGGCATGGCTAGTAAATTGAATGGAGCCCCACCAGGTGCAGCACCACTGTGGTCCCCGTAATTCATGTCAGGCCCAATTCCCCAGATGTGATAGATATTAATCTGTCTGAAGAGATTCTTTAGCATACCAAGTCTTAGGACTAAAAGGGGGACTAAAAACAACCTGACGTAGAGTGCCCACACACACTCTGGGCACTCATGTCCAGTCTTAGCTTTACTCTGAGGAGGACCAGCAAAAGGGGGGGAAGGGGGCGAGCAGGGTAGTCCAGTGTGTGGTCAGTTATCCAGTAATCCAGAGGCCACGTCTAAATAGGGGGAAGCAAAAATATCTTCTGGTGTCACAGAGGGGGAAAAGGAAGAGGAGGAGGGGTGAGGTACTTGATTGAACATTGGCTAATGGACTTCAGTGCCTTTTGGAGTCTAAAACACATGACAGCTGAGGCACTGTAAAGTCTCTGGCTAATTTAATTTACATGACTAGTTTTTTTTATATCAGGACTAATGTGATGAAGCAGCAAACAGAATGGGGTGCACCCCATTATTATAGAAGATTCACTCAGCTCAGTTCCTGGCAGATCCTCTTCTTCCTCCTCTGACACCAGTGACTCCTTCTCATTCTCCTACTTTTCAAGCCCCTCTAAACCCTCATTATCAGGAACTCCCAAAGGACACCAACAGCACTGCACAAGGGACCATACTGTGCTAGGCCCACACAGCAACACAGACCCAGAGCTGCTGGGTGCTTTGCAGGAACCCCCCATAAATTCATTCCTGGCAAGGTTGTGTGTGACAATTGATCCGAACTGCTAGCAGTCCTTCTCCCTGGAAATATGACATACATACGTTGCCTGGTTCACATGCTGATCCAGTAGTTCAATGCTACTAGATAGAGAAGACACACATTTCGACTATTCTCCCCATGTGACTATGCGCGTCGAAACAGAATGGAGCTCTAGGCTTGCCAGAGTTGCAAAAGGATGCCACCCAGTGGCAGGAAGGTGCAAAGGGGTGAGTTATATTACAGTTATTTTTTTGTGTGTGTTTTTTGTTTGCACTTTACTCATTATGAGAGTAGGAGACGCGGTAAGCCACCTGCCAAACATGCCAGTGTGTGGCCTGCCAAAATCACCCTGTCCAATTGCCCACATGCCACTGGCCAGGGCAGTGTGAAAGAGCCTGGTGCCCATCGGCATGGGCTTGGTGTTCTTCCAGGGGTTCTGAAGGACTGGTGGCTGGTGATGAGCTTAGAATCCTGATCTAGCCAATTCACCCCCCCCTCCCAGATTTTTTCAAGGGCACCCTCCTCTACGACCCTCCCTTCCAGTGAGTCACATGGGGAAATTCTACAAAGGCACTACCTCTGTAATATAAAAGCTTCCCTCAACAGCATTACATATGGCAAGATGCAAATGTATAGGAAGGGGGGACCCCCTCCCCTACAGCTTACCAACCCAATGCCCCTAGTATTTACAAGCCCCTATGCTCTTCCATGGGTATCCCCGGCATCCCGGGAAGACTACAATTATCAATTACATTTAATTGTAGACACCCCTCCTTGTTTTTTTCTTCTGATGCCCATGGTGGCTTTAGCAGCCACCCCACGAACATCTTATGTTTAGGGGGACACAGGTCCTCCTTTTATATATATAGACTTCCCTCTCTCGTGACCTGCCATTACTCCTGGCCAAAAGCTGCCCCACAAAGTGTGGAAGCCACAGAAGTAAATGAAATTAAACAAAATACTTTTGTATGTTTTATTTTTTACTTGTGGTCCAAGGAATAATACTCGACCGTGCAGCTTGACAAAGGGATTTATCCCAGAACTGCTGGCATGTCGGCCCCAGAACTACGCCGGAAGCGTGGGATGAAGCGCTGGGCTTGGATCCAGAGTTCAATGTGTTACTTAGCACCGATCAGCTATGCGGGATAAAAGGTAAGAACACTTTAATATTTCTATTTTCCTGATCAATGACTTTAATTTCAGGTGTATTGCATTTTCCTTCTTTGCCAAATCATTTGAACCTGCAAAAGATAAACACCTGCTCTTTTTACCTTTTTTCTATGGCCTTTGCTAAATCAGGTTCATAGTATCTAAACTGTCAATTTTATAGCCACGGGTTTTATATTGGAAGAAAATTATACTCACAGTTCAAGGGAAAGCAGAAGGAGAAAATAAGTGAATAGTAATTTATCTATAAGGATCCTTAATGACTTTATTATATTGCTGATTACTAACCTTAGTAATGACAAAAGTCTATCTTACATTGTATATTTTCACACCAAGTATGAATGTCAACATTCACTTATAGTCAAAGTTCAATTCACTCAAAAAATGTAAGTTTAGTAAATTGTTCCCTTAAACTCCCTCTCAGTGATGTAATATATTTGAGTGGGCTTAGCTCCATTCAGATGCTGTGGGATAGCAAGGAGATTGAACTGCATGGGGGCAGCCATCTTGCCACAATTCTGACAGGCCTGCTTGTGAAAAATTCCAGTCCTGCAGTCCAAATAATCCATAATCTCTATGAAATAATGTATGAGATTATATGTGGGATGTCCTCCTAAACATCCCTATCTGGGGCCCCTGGGGACTAACCCTCGCACTCCCAAAAAATAACAACCCAAAATAACTAAATTCAAAGCTTTATTATGGATAACAAGTTTAAACCATATATTACAATTACAACAGTTCATGGTGCCATACCGTGCATAACCACATGGGGGAGCCGACTGGCCAGACCTATACTTATAATGTAATAGATATCAGTGATTAAATCAAAGACCCAGAACCGCGCTAAAAATAATTGACCCAAAAACTTACAATAGTGAACTGCTCAACGTGTGAAAGTCCTTATCTCAAAAAAGACCCAAAGTATTAAAAATAAAATAAAAAACACAGAGCACACAATTACATCTAAATGCCAATTCTCACTTAGTGAGGCATAGACTTAATCAACCCAAAACAGTCCAAAACATTAGAAAATAAAAAAGTGAAAAAAAGTGAAAAAAAGTCGGGTATCCCACGGTGCATGCACTTCACATGAACGTGTGCAAAAATACCTCCACCAAACGTGCAGACTCTTACCGACTTCACAGCAAAAGAAAGCCTTCAAATAATATTAATCAACGCTATTGCCCCCACTGGGCTTCCGTGTGGATCAGAACTGAAAACGTTGCTCAACCTTTATATGATGACTCCAATTAATAGATATATGAAAATATCGCTTCAAAGAGACCACAGTCTCAGTAGTAGTCAAAATTGACTCAGATGGTGCCAATTCATTTCATGGATGTAAAAAACAAAGAAAGTTTACAGCAACGAAACGCGTCGGCGGGTGGCGAGCGGTGGATCCAGGATCTTTATTTGAGCTACCATTTGGAACTATATTGCCAGGCACTTGGGACGCGGTAGGAGACTGTCCAATTCCAGCGCCGGTGAGATCGTATCATGTTTTATGCTTATCACATTTTTTTATCATGTGAGTGTATTTCTTGAATCTAGATTAAAGGAGAGATTTTTTTAGCAGTACTGTACCATATTTCTCTTTCTTTGTTTTTTACATCCATGAAATGAATTGGCACCATCTGAGTCAATTTTGACTACTACTGAGACTGTGGTCTCTTTGAAGCGATATTTTCATATATCTATTAATTGGAGTCATCATATAAAGGTTGAGCAACGTTTTCAGTTCTGATCCACACGGAAGCCCAGTGGGGGCAATAGCGTTGATTAATATTATTTGAAGGCTTTCTTTTGCTGTGAAGTCGGTAAGAGTCTGCACGTTTGGTGGAGGTATTTTTGCACACGTTCATGTGAAGTGCATGCACCGTGGGATACCCGACTTTTTTTCACTTTTTTTCACTTTTTTATTTTCTAATGTTTTGGACTGTTTTGGGTTGATTAAGTCTATGCCTCACTAAGTGAGAATTGGCATTTAGATGTAATTGTGTGCTCTGTGTTTTTTATTTTATTTTTTATACTTATAATGTGCCAAAATACATGGTGACAGCCTATATACTGATCAGTCTAATAAAGTGCTAAGTGCTTCTGACCAAATGACATCAATTCAAACAAACAGGACCCCGAACATGAGCCAGGCCCAACAAAAAACAAGGGTGAAAGAGCAAACAATAAAGCAATATACAAACAATTCTATCAGTGACAATCTTACTGTGTGTCTGGCCAGCAAGGATCCCCACGGCAAGCCCACGCGTTCCGAGCCTAATGAGGCTCTTTCTCAAGGCTGTGTAATGATGGGGAACACAGTCCCCCACTCCTCTTATATCCCCCACCCCGCCATCTATCCCAGATAGTCCGCACATGTGAGGGATCGGCCCCCACACGCTCCGGCCGGAAGCGCGCGGGGCCGGAACCGGAAGTGATCCTGCGCTCCAGCTTGGAGCGCAGGGCTTCCTGGATGTCATGACGAGGGCTGGACGCAGCGTTCCGCCCCCCGGCACACGCGTCCCACCTCCCAGAGCGGGGGTGAGGCGCAGGCAAGGGGAGACAAAGCTGCGCCGCCTCGAGCAGCACAATGTGGCAGACTGGGACGTCGGAGGGGTGAGTATCTCTCGTTGGGCACTACAACTAAACTATTAAAAACACAAGGGTACACATCAAAAACATCTTATATTATAATATAAAATAATGAATGATATATGCACAATAATTCCATGTATTATTTACACAATATTTTACACCAATGGCTAATATTCAAACGTATTCACAAGGTTGGGCTAAATTTGCTGAATGTGGGCAACTGAATGTAGCCCATAAGTGATGAAATATGTGTTCTACGTCGGGTATTTAAATCACATGTCTCCTAAATTGGAGGTCCGAGTCTACCTAAAGTGGATCCTCAAAGTGGACCTCAAGTGTCCCCTATGGCTTGGGTGATCCCATTTACATCTAAAGGGGGGGATGCTCGGGAGTCCAATCCCTGTCCGCCCCCCATATGTGTGGATATTAACATGGGGTTGATGTGGACCCTATAATGACCGGACAAAGTTATGGTTGGGGGTTACTTTGTCCGGTCATTATAGGGTCCACATCAACCCCATGTTAATATCCCTCACATGTGCGGACTATCTGGGATAGATGGCGGGGTGTGGGATATAAGAGGAGTGGGGGACTGTGTTCCCCATCATTACACAGCCTTGAGAAAGAGCCTCATTAGGCTTTATTGTTTGCTCTTTCACCCTTGTTTTTTGTTGGGCCTGGCTCATGTTCGGGGTCCTGTTTGTTTGCATTGATGTCATTTGGTCAGAAGCACTTAGCACTTTATTAGACTGATCAGTATATAGGCTGTCACCATGTATTTTGGCACATTATAAGTATAGGTCTGGCCAGTCGGCTCCCCCATGTGGTTATGCACAGTATGGCACCATGAACTGTTGTAATTGTAATATATGGTTTTAAATTGTTATCCATAATAAAGCTTTGAATTTAGTTATTTTGGGTTGTTATTTTTTGGGAGTGCGAGGGTTAGTCCCCAGGGGCCCCAGATAGGGATGTTTAGGAGGACATCCCACATATAATCTCATATAGTATGCATTTGCAATAGGGCCCTTGTTTTTGGGCAGCGCCCCCGGTGTACATAGATATTTTTACTTAATAGTGAGTGTGCCACCTGCCGATACTTCTATTACACAGACTACCTCTATGAAATAATGCTTTATTTCTAGCCAGACGTATAAAGCCATCAGCTGTAATGACCCAGAAAGCTCTTAAAACATTGTATTATCATAGTAAACAACTTTACAGCAGCTGAGGCCATTGACTTACATTGACTGATACAATGTTAAATTCATTTCCTCAAGCAGCTGGTATTCAGAGTGCTTGTGTAAGATGAAGAACATGCCAATACCTATACTGAGGTAAATCTCTCTCATTTTGGTGTTGGCTGCTCATAGCAAGCTTCAAGCTACAGACAGCCTGCATTGTTTGGACAAACAATATCACAAAGATGTACTGCAGCCATGCTGATCTTCAGTATCGTCATCATTATCTCCTTCTGAAATTCTGTGTGGAAACAGATAAAACTCTCTCTGGCTAGTTGGACTCATCATAAGGAATGTCACGATCAACTAACCTCGGGATCGGTCCCGTGTTTGGGGGACGTCCCTCTCTTATGACCTCTGGCGGCGCTGTACACAGCGTGCCCACCAGGCTGTATCAAAGGGATAATGAGCCCAGAGCTGTTCTGGGCGAAAATGCCCTTTAAGGTTAAATTGGGCAAACTGACAAAGGTTCCATTGTCCACCAATCATGACATCCCCTCCAATCTCATTAGCTCATTTAAAGGTTGTTTTCCCACACTTATTCCTTGCCTGTGATAGCGTGCTGCTGGGTGTGATATTGTCTGAGATCCTCGTTCATTTCTGTTGTCAACCTTATCTTGCTTGACCATCCAGTGATTGCCGCCTGGGCCGACCCCTGCTTGTATCCTGATCACGAATCGGTCTCATCCTTTGTACTGCGTACCCGTGACCTCCCGGCTTGACCCCTGGCTCGACCTCGACTCTTCTCTTGTCTCTCCTTTTGGCGCTGCGCGAGTAAGGACTGATTACCCATGTATGACCCCAGCTTGCTCGACATCACCCAGTCTTGCCTCGGGTTCATCTGCCTTCACCCCTGTAAGTCCACATCCTTTGCGCTATGAAGTCCTGGGGGCCATCGTGTCCGGCGAGGCGTGTAAAGCATCACGGCAAACGGAAGCTTGGCTATAGGTGAAGCTAGCAGCAGAGATAGGGGGTTGTGAACTTACCTAGAAGGCGGGTGTCCCACGGGGCTTGAAAAGGAAGCTCAGAGCTCAACTGCATTATGCCTGTGTGCATGTGTAATCATGTGCTCTCAGGTGTGTTTCAGGGGCTCCCATGTTATTCTAGGAGCGCAGCTATTTCACAACATATGCATGGGGTTAAGCAGCATATGCTACAGATCGTCAAATGGGGGCTTTAGGGGAACAAATGACTAAATGTTATTAATTAACTGGAGGTCTGCTTAAAGGGATTATCCTTTGTCCTTTGGAATAAAGCAACTAGGGGCTAATGGGCCCCGATGACACAGGGTACAGCTCTCCCCACTTCCGACCACCGCACTCCAAACATCATAAAGACATAGGGACATTTGCCCCAAACCTGCATTCTCCAGCGGTCTAAAATAAACTGAGAGATGCCACAGAAGTGGTCATAGATAAGACACAACATATTACAGTAACTTACAGTAGCCCATTTTCTAGTCCTAATCAATTTATCCATTTTACCACCACAGTCTTCGCCTGATAACTTGTTTTTTTTTTCTTTGCACAGATGCTACCAGGTTATCTGGAGGAAGCCCTGTCTAAGGGCAAAATGCACTGAGTTTATTAAATAACTGTTACTGAGCTGAAGCAACCTATATTCCGCGGTCACTTGCACATGTTTGTGATTATTTTTTATATTTTTTTTATAAATAACGATCTTCAACCTGAAGATCTCTTTTTAACTGTTTCATGAAACTTACTTCCTTATATGCTTATGCATAGTTTTCAAAGTTTTCAAGATTTAAAACCAGTCACAGCAAACTAATATACATTTAAGCACTGTTTGTAGTATGACTTTTGGGGATCTTGCTTATTTTGTTTTTGTAAAAAAAAGAAAAATCAAGTTAGGCACCTTTTAACTTATTTTTGAAACATCTGAAAGGGCAGTATACCACTGAGAGATATGGCCCGCTCTTAAGGTAGGAACACATGACCACCAGCAATGCATTAGAAAAACTTGACACCCTCTAGTTATCAACGAGATCTGAAAATGAACAGAAACAGAACAACTGCCAGGCATTAATAGCTTGAACTTGTTATGCACAAGCAAATTCAAACATCTGGTTTCTTAAAAGGAGGCCAAGGATGAGAAGCCGGTATGCTACCCTTTTGTATGTTTAGAAAATAAGTTAACAGGTAACTAACTTGAGTTTTCTCCAAACATCCTTAGGGCCACATACCACTGGGAGGATAAATGAGATTTTACCACTATAGGGGGGTGGCTGCTTATAAAACTTGTGCCAAAAGACTGATACAGTCAATAAGTCTAGTGATAACGGTTAGCAAAACTCTTAGCACTCAACCAAGAGCTGCTCTACAAATGTTCGATAGAGGCACCAGCTTCCTCTGCCCAAGATGTAGAAACACTTCTTGTGGAATGCGCTGACACTCTTCCCATGTTATAAAGCAGTGAAATCTCATTTTTAGCCAACAGGCCAGGATTGTCTTAAAAATACATTGACCCTTCCTAGGCCCTGAAAAGGTCACAAATCAAATGTCTGCTTTTCTGCAGCCCTCAGTCTGCTTAGGGTACTGCATAAGACATAATCTGATACCCAACAATTAGCAAATAGGATCTGAAGATGACAAATCTTGAGAACTAACCGATAGGTGAACTGTCTACTGTGTTCTATAAAATTCAGAAAAGATTGTCAGCAAGTAACAGGAATCTACATGTAACACCAGGCGATCAGAAAAAAACTGTCGGCAAGGGAGGACTTGAACATCGCTAATCCTGCAAGCCAAAGAACCGCAATCAGAAAAGGAACCTCCCAATTGAGGTACTTGATATAAGACCCTACCAAGGGCTTGAACAGAAGCAACCGAGGCTATAAGCACTCAAGCCAGGCCCCTATCTGTACTTTTAGAGTCAGATACTCAGGCCCACATCCATGCCCCTTGTATAAACCCCAGAACATCAGAAAACCCTGTTTTTAGTTTCCAGGAAAAAAAGTTTTCAGACCTTCAAGCAGATCTTTGTAGTAACTTATTTACCATTACCAAATAAGTTGTTGCTGACTCTGGATGAGAACATCTGCTTCAGCAGCATGGAAACCTCAGGGTCCAAAGAATCAGCTTTTACATCTTGACATAGAAACTGGACCCTGGAAATTAGATCCTAAAGACTGGAAAAAGCAATGTTTTACCACAGGTAGCAATCGTGAACTATGGTCTCCTTGGACCACCAGGGAGCAAACGATAGAATGGTTTCTTGTTTTCATTGATCATTCCACAGGATTGGGGGGAAATATTTGTATGAACAGTACTCACTGGCTGCCCACCATTCAAACCAACACTGCGGGTGCTCAGGCAGCAAATGTTCGTCAAACAGATATATTTCAGAAGTTCCTCTAAAAGATCAATCTGACTGAACACTGTTCTAAAGAGGGACCATTACGATTCCTGAAGATTAGATTGACAAACCCTTGAAAGTATTGCTGAAATAGACAGTAGATTTGTTTCTGCACACATAAGGATCTCCTCTGCAATCAAGTATCAGGTGGCTGACGTTGTCCCCTTCATTGTTGATTTAGGATACCGCAGCCACATTGACGGAGTGGGTTTACACGATTTGAGGAGGCTTAAATCTAAGAAAATTCTGTCCTTCTCTATCCAGAATAATGGTCACTACAATTATAATGTCCACTCAATGGTACTGATCCTAAAGGTACCAGCAGCAGATAACCTGTCTCATGTATATTTAACTTCTGAATGCCTGTCTGAATAAAGGCTCATCATACATTTGCTTTCTCTATCTTTAAAGCCCAAACTCTGATGAAAAAAATATCATTTTCCTCGAAATAATAGTTATACATAGTGCAAAATGGCGAAAAATGGCAACAGAGGTTGACCAAATCTCAAGTAGGCTGGCAGTTAAAAGTATCTATACATGTTGGGTTCAGAATTAGCATGTTATTTTGTTGTTTGCAATTGTTTTTTATTCTTTTTTTTAATACATTTTTTTAGGGAAACCCTGTGCAATCAGTGAATTCTCTGCAGGGTTTGCATCCAGAAAACTGTGCCCATGACAACAAGCCTGGAACGCTGAGAAAGCTTGATGTGTGAACTTTGAGGGAGTGCATAGTTTGTGGGGGGTATTTCAAATGTAATGTTTTCCTGAAAAAAAAACAGCAAAGTGCGCACAGTACTTGTATTCTTTTTAAAAATTCTTCTTCTGTTTCAGTTTTGGGTGTCTCCTGAGCAGGAAAGGGTGACTACCAATACATATGTGATACCCTTGTAAACGGGAAGAATAGGGCTTTAAAAGGCAGGGCTTGAGCTCATGGCTTTTTTACAACATGTAAAAAATTATAGACAAGACATTTTATGTTAAAGCCCAAACACTGTTGAAAAAAACAATATTTAATTTGCCTAGGAACTCCCTGAACTTTCCTTCAAAAATCACAGTTAAACATGTATATGAAAATTGACCTGGCAACAGAGGGTGACAAAATCTCAAGGTAGGCTGGGACTGAAAGGGTTAACCCTTCTAGTGCCAGCTACGTGACTCTCACGTAGCTGCCTCTCCAACCGTTAAGTGCCAGCTACGTGAGAGTCACGTAGCTGACTTTAGAGGCCCATAAAACAAAAAGTAAAAAACATACAGACTTACCTTACCCCTCATTTGAAAGGGCCAGCGATTCTGTACAAGAATCCGCTGTTAGATTCCCCCCCCCCCCCCCGCCGACATCTGAAAAAAAGAAAAAACAGTAAATGACATTTACTCACCTCGCAGCGTGATGGGTCTCCCCGGGTCTTCTCTTCCCCAGGGGGGGCTCCGATCCCCCCCCTGGGCTTTCCACGCTGCTTGTGAGGGCCCAGAAACGGGCCATCACCATCCTCTTCGGCCGACGCTGGCCCCGCCCCTAACCCCGCCCACTTGATGACGTCATCCCGCTCCTCGGGTTACTGGCACCCGGGCTCCGATCTGTCAGTTGTCAGCAGCGATCGGAGCAGGGAGGGTGGGAGGCAGGGTGGCTCTGATCTCCCTGCCTCCCACCCTCCCTGCTCTGATCACTACCGACAACTGTCATCTGCAGCAGCGTGGGACACTGGATGGGAGGTAAGTATAAGTGAAAATAGAATAATAAAATATTTGTCTGGTGTCTTTTTTTTAACTTAACCCTTTGTGAACTGGTAAGGGGTCCATGAGACCCCTTATACCAGTTCACAAGGCTCTGGGTATGGCAGGTCACCTGCGGCAAGCGGGTGACTTGCCATAACCCCCAGCCCCCCATTACCTGCCTCCCCAACGGCCAGGGGGGGGGCAGAAGGGCCCGGGCCACGTGGCTATGTGGGCTAGTAGCCTGCAGGGCCAGGGGCCACCAACGCTGGCCCCTGCACCCTGTTCTACAAGCCCCCATAGCTGGTCCGGGTCGGTAATGCTGGGTAAGGGGGACCCTATGTCATTTTTTGGGGGGATTTTAAGGGTTTTTAACCCTTAGAATTCCAAAAAAGAAATGAGGCCCCCCCCCCCCCCCCCGGGAGGGGGAACCCTATGTCATTTTTTTTTTTTTTTTATTAACCCCTTACAACTATGCAATCATATTGCATAGTTGTATCCTATCTGGAATCTCCTAAACTGCTGTTTCAGGAAAGGGGGTATACCTATACATATGTGGTACCATTGTAACCGGGAGAAATAGGGCTTTCACACGCAATAATATTTTATTAACAAACTTACATTTTTTATTACAAAAAAAACACTACAAAACACTACATTTTTTTGCACATATTTCACCCAAAAGTATTGAGAATACACTAAAAAGAGGCCAAACAAGACATTTCATGTTGAAGCCCAGACTCTGCTGAAAAAAACAATATATAATTTTCATCGAAATCCCTGGAAATCCCTTCAAAAATCAAGGTTGCACACGTGTAGCGCAAAAACGTGAAAAGTCGTCTGGCAACAGATTGTGACAAAAAATCTCGGTAGGCCGGCACTCAAAGGGTTAACCTGAAATGTCTTGTTTTTTTCCTCAGTGCTTTTGTTTTACTTTTGAGTAATAAATATTAAACAAAAAGAAACCGTTTTATTTTTTATAAAAAAATATGTTCATATTGCATGTGAAAGCCCCATTCTGCTCGTTTACAATGGTACAACATGTATAAGTAGACCACCATTCCTGCCCAGGAAATAGAGCGCTTTATGACATTTTCAAATGAAATACTACATCGGGGTCTCATGGTCCCCTTACCAGTTCACAAATACTTAAATGTAAAAAAACACACAATACACAGCGAAAATGTGATTTAATTTTTTTTTTCTACTTACTTCAACTCCAACAGAACAGAGTGCCTTGCCCTCGCACCCACCCTCCACCCACTTCTGCTCACCCGGAAGTGAGATGACGTCATCTTGCTCACAGTATAAAAGCCCCTCCCTGTGGTGGTTGGCGGGGCAGGGAAGGGGTGTTCTCTGCCCCACTGAAGGCAGCAAACTGGCATTTAGAGGCTCACTGGGGAAAGAGAAGATGCCCAACGCTGGATCCAGGATGGAGGTGAGCTTTTTTTTTATTTTTTTGGTATTAGTGGGGGAAAATTTTAGGCACGTGGATTCTACATGCTTGGCACTTAAAGTGGACTCTATAAGACTCCCGGGTCGTTCCATCCCCTCCCCGTGGGGCATCCAAAATCGGGATGCCCCGTTGTGTGAAACCCCCCAGGTCAGCGGCTACCCTTACCTGAATTACGGTCCAATTCCCAACATCCCTCGTGCCCGTGCCGGCCATTTGTGAATGGCTCCCTGTTAGAGGGAAGCGCGAGATGCGTCCGCTAGCACGCTCGGAGCTGCTGAGCTAAGACGTCTCTTAGATTTGCATAACTCAGCGGCTCCGAGCGCACTGATTGGACGAGCGGACGTGCATGCGCCGTAGGACTGTGGTGAGGTGAGATTATTCGGGAGATCTGGGGGGTTTCACATAGCGGGGCACCCCGGTTGGGGGAGTGGAGCAAAACCCAAGATGGTCAAAATCCTGGGTGTTGGTCTACTTTAAAAAGGACCAAAACCCAGGATTTCGACTATCCTGGGTTCTGGTTGTTGCCCCAGGGGCACCCCTGAGCTGTGTGAACCCCCCCCCCCAGGTCGCATGAATAAACTCACCTCTTCCCGGTCCTACAACGAATGCGCAGCCACTTGTCCAATCAGCGCGCTCAGATCTGCTCGAGCCCCTTCTTCCAGACGCTCATCAAATGTGAGTGGATTTGAGCGTGCTGACGACGGCAATCCCCGCTACCCTCTAACAGGCAGCGTGCCCGCGCAGGCCATTCACAGGCCATAAAGGGATAGCAGGGATGCGGCCAGATTTTATTATCCCTAAAGTAGACCAATCTGTAGACCAATTGGAAGGTCCCAGGGACAAGGACCAATCACCAGAATAGGGATGCCCCCCAATTTGGGATGCCCCACTGAGGGAAACCCCCCCCAGACCGCCCACTGAATTCACCTTTCCGCATGTGTGGGCTCTCACAACACAGTGAATTGCTCTGTTTGGTTTCAGGGAGCCTGAATGTAGGTGTACAGTGTCAAGGTAATGGGGCCCTGCAACAAAGAAAAGTGATCTGCTATTCACCACAGCACAACACTGTGGGATCCCGAAAGAAGGCCGCTATACATTGACCCCATGGAGGAGGGGAAGAGGGTGGAATTGTGATTCTCCTCATCCCGCTTTACTCACTAAACCACTCTCATGTTCACGCCACTTAGTAAAGCTGAAGGGTGAGCTGGCCATTCAGAAATGCCTGACACAGGAGGAGAAGCGGAGGATGCCACCATGACCTGTGCATGTGCCATGGGATCGTTTGCGAGGTGAATATAAAATGTGATTTGAGGGATTTCACATAGTGAGGATGCCCCGGGAAAGATATTGGTCCTCTTCAAACCGGGGAACAGGGAGGCACCTCAATTGTGGGCCGCAACCGAATGTCCACGGCGGCCAATCACAGCGCTGGGTTTTTCTGGAGGAACAAGGCGAAATATGAGATTTCTCCCATTCAGTTTAAAGAGGAACATCTCTTTAAACTCTGTGTTATTAAAAAAAAGTCTTCTATTGCAACAATGTGTTTACCTTAGCTCCACCAAAGTGTACATATCATAGACTTCCTCACTCTAGCTTGCTAGTCATCTGATTGGAAGGATCTCAGTCTTGTGTTCTTTTAGCAAAAGGGAGGTTCTCACCTGGATAGGTAATGAGGCTGCTTAGACTTATCCAAAGCTGCTAAAGAGTTCACCTGTTACATTGGAAGAATTGTGGGACTTATAGTCCATGTCTTTTACTCAAGGCCATAACAACCACTCCCATTGTGGCAAAATTGAGTACTAAGAATATGAGAATCAAAGGAGGCGAGTGAAAGCGAGCGTCAGGAAGGTGAGTGAATGGGGCGGATACACACAGCAGGGCATCCAAATTCAGGATGCCCCCACTAAGAGTAACAACACCCCAAAAAGTGAAAATCGGGTGTGTTGTTCCTCTTTGAATTAGAGCCTATCTTATATGTTTGCCACACCCTGCTCACATTAAAAATCATTCTACCCTCACCTACTGCATTTAGCCTGTAAACATCCAAGATGGCAGCCCGGGGAGTATCAGGCTGTCTGCAAGCAGGAAGAGTCTTGTGACTGTGTCGCTCTGCATTCTGGGATTGCTGTCCTTTTCCTGCCACCAGCTCTGTTCTGTCTGAGCAAAGCCGAGCTATAACCTGTCCCCCTGTACTTTTGCCCCCTCTCCTCTCCTTAGGATGTGGTGCTTCTGAGGCAAGATGGCGGCCACCGTATCCTAGAGCCCTGAACAGAGTTGCAGCCCAGTGGGGGAAAGAATAACAAGTGTCTAAAAACATAAAATATCTTAATTTTAGTTTCTGGGGAATAGTTTTAAGGGTTTGAGCTTTTTATAAAGTGATGCTAAAGGTCCGGTTTAAGTATTGAATTGATTGGGTCCATTTTTGTACATCCATTATCTATAACAGATCAGTGTGTCCTCCTCGCACATGTGAGGCTCCCGCCTGTCACAGTAGAGGCAGTCAGAGCCCCCCACCCCTGTAGCTCCATCACAGCGCCTGCTTGTATTACCCATAATAGTGCACGCCAGGAGCACAGTCGGGAAAACTGCAGCAGCGTCTACCCGTCTCTATGGCAACCTCTACTCCAGCCGCGCTGCCCGGAAGGAAACGGAAGTGACGTTGAAGTACCCGGAGAGGAGCTGCACAGGCTGTTGTGATCCGGTAGCTCCATTGAGCTGTCAGGTGGTCTCCTCCCCGGGCTCGCTTTTTGGCAGCTAGAAGACATGAACAAGCAGGACTTGGCGGATGAGGCGCTTTTCTTGCTGCTGCACAATGAAATCGTGTCCTGTGTGTACAAGTCACCCGAGCAGGGGGAGCAGGTGAGCTGCACTGTAATGCTATGTGATGTGTGATTGGGGGGTGCTGTGTGATGGGGGATGCTATGTGATGTGATGGGGGGTGCTGTTTGATGGGGGTGCTGTGTGATGTGATGGGGGGTGCTGTGTGATGGGGGATGCTATGTGATTTGATGGGGGATGCTATGTGATGTGATGGGGGGGTTCTGTGTGATGTGATGGGGGCATGCTATGTGATGTGATAAGGGTGTTCTGTGTGATGTGATGGGGGGATGGTATGTGATATGTGATGGGGGGGTGCTGTGTGATGAGGGGATGCTATGTGATGTGATGGGGCGATGTGATATGTGATGGGGGCTGCTGTAATGATGTGATGGGGGCTGCTGTAATGATGTGATAGGGGGGTGCTGTGTGATGTGATAGGGGGGTGCTGTGTGATGTGATAGGGGGGTGCTGTGTGATGTGATAGGGGGCTGCTGTGTAATGGGGGATGCTATGTGATGTGATGGGGGGTTCTGTGTGATGTGATGGGGGGGTTCTGTGTGATGTGATGGGGGGGTGCTGTGTGATGTGATGGGGGGGGTTCTGTGTGATGTGATGGGGGTGCTATGTGATGTGACTGGGAGGTTCTGTGTGATGTGATGGGGGTGCTATGTGATGTGACTGGGAGGTTCTGTGTGATGTGATGGGGGTGCTGTGTGATGTGACTGGGAGGTTCTGTGTGATGTGATGGGGGTGCTGTGTGATGTGATGGGGGTGCTGTGTGATGTGATGGGGGGGTTCTGCTGTGTGATGGGTGGTGCTGTGTGATGTGATGGGGGTGCTGTGTGATGTGATGGGGGTGCTGTGTGATGTGATGGGGGTGCTGTGTGATGTGATGGGGGGGTTCTGCTGTGTGATGTGATGGGGGTGCTGTGTGATGGGGGTGCTGTGTGATGTGATGGGGGGGTTCTGCTGTGTGATGTGATGGGGGTGCTGTGTGATGTGATGGGGGGGTGATGTGATGGGGGTGCTGTGTGATGGGGGGGGTGATGTGATGGGGGGGTGCTGTGTGATGTGATAGGGGGGTGCTGTGTGATGTGATGGGGGTGCTGTGTGATGTGATATGGGGGTGCTGTGTGATGGGGGTGCTGTGTGATGTGATGGGGGTGCTGTGTGATGGGGGTGCTGTGTGATGTGATGGGGGGTGCTGTGTGATGTGATAGGGGGGTGCTGTGTGATGTGATGGGGGTTCTGTGTGATGGTGGGGTGCTGTGTGATGTGATGGGGTGCTGTGTATGTGATGGGGGTGATGTGATGGGGTGCAGTGTGATGTGATGGGGTGCAGTGTGATGTAATGGGGGTGATGTGTTATGTGATGGGGGCTGCTGTAATGTGATTGGGGGCGATTTGATATGTGATGGGGGGCTGCTGTAATGTGATGGGGTGATGTGATATGTGATGGGGGCGATGTGATATGTGATGGGGGGCTGCTGTAATGTGATGGGGTGATGTGATATGTGATGGGGGCGATGTGATATGTGATGGGGGGCTGCTGTAATGTGATGGGGTGATGTGATATGTGATGGGGGCGATGTGATATGTGATGGGGGGCTGCTGTAATGTGATGGGGTGATGTGATATGTGATGGGGGCGATGTGATATGTGATGGGGGGGCTGCTGTAATGTGATGGGGGGCTGCTGTAATGTGATGGGGGGCTGCTGTAATGTGATGGGGGGCTGCTGTAATGTGATATGTGATGGGGGGCTGCTGTAATGTGATGGGGGGCTGCTGTAATGTGATGGGGGGCTACTGTAGTGTGATGGGGGCGATGTGATATGTAATGGGGGGCTGCTGTAATGTGATATGTGATGAGGGGCTTCTGTAATGTGATGGGGGCAATGTGATATGATAGGGGGGTGTTGTGTGATGGGGGTTCGATCAATTCCCCCCGGGCATCCAAAATTGGGATGCCCCAATCACTTACCTTGTTTCCCAGTCCAACGGCGCATGCGCGAGCCGCGGCTGCCTCCCCGCTATTGCTCTAGCAGGGGGCGTACCCACGCCAGGGATTTGTGAGTGGCTGGCGCAGGCACGATCCATGTTAGACAAAGCCTTAGACAACATGATGTCAGAGGTTCCGAGCGCGCTGATTGGACGAGTGGCCGTGCATGCACTGTAGGATTGGGAAGAGGTGAGTTGCCTTATGCGATCTGGGGGGATTTCACTTTTTTTTTTTTTTAAAGTTGCCATGGGCAATCTGGGGGGGGGGGGGGGGGGTTTATGCAGTGGGGCCAGAAAGGACCAAAAACCATGATAGTCAAAATCCTGGGTCCACTTTAAAGGGTAATTCCACTTTCGATGACATTCTTCAATGTGCTAAGATTATCTGTTATTTTTTAATTTTTCATTTGTTTGCAACTCTGTATTATAAAGAATGTTTTCTTTAGCAACAAAGGAGGTGCAGCTACGGCACATATATGCTACGGTCTCCTGTCTCCCATCACATGGAGCTGTGCTAAGAAAAGGTCGAGCATTTCCCTAATGCAGGGCTCACTGATGATGTGAGGGGGATAGGTTAGAGTAGCTCTATGTCCCTGTAGAATAGGGCCTTCCCTGCCATGATGTTCCAATGTAAGCTCTTGGTCCAATGAAAGCCCAAAGAATCTCCTCCTCCACCATGAGCCAGGTCAGGTCTGTCCATCAGGGGTATCTGGCTGCTGCAGTGTATACTGTACTTCCATTCCCCCTATTATGGCAGTATCTGAAGATCAAATCACCTAGCAGGGCATCAAACCTAATCCTAAACCGCAAATAGTCCAATGAGAGAAGCGATCAGAATTGTATCGTTCACAGAAAGTCTTCCCATTTCAGCAGAGAGAGCCGTTAGACCAGTGACAGGTAGTCTGACTGCACATACACTGTGAATTACCTGCGAGTTCAGCTCTACCTGATCTCTAGACTTTAGCCCTGTTTAATAGATCCTTTCCCCATCTTATCAGATAAAGACCGGTCAGAGATAAACTATGTATGTGCACAGACTGTTCTGGCTTCTCCCTCAGTCCCCAGCACTAAGAGCCACTGTACCCCCCCCCCCCCCCCCCCATGCCAGAAAGCCCAGCCAATGTTCTACCACCATTGATGTAGCCTCAGCATCATGGATCTTCACCCCTGCCAGATTAGCTACAATACTAAAGCTGCAGTATCATGGGCTGGCTGGGGAAATCTTTGCTTTTTGACCCCAGTCCGCCCCTGGTGGAGCGTGGATCTTCTAATCTGGTAAGTACTGAAGATGTGTGCTGCAAGGGAAAAGGTGAGAATAAATTAAACTGTGGGATATATGCCACCATTTACCTTCAATGTATGGTATAAGGGTTATAAATTACCATGAGCTTATACCCACTCTAGTGTCTCTTAGACATCGCCTGTTAAGTTAATGTGGGCCAAAACCCAAGCCAGGGCTGAATGAAAACTACCACCATGATTTGAGATGCTCCCCTTTGTAAACTCCCCAGGATCGCCTCTAATCTAACCTGGTTCCTTGCTCCCATGGCTTACCCTTTCCCCTGGAGGTTGATCCAGCCTGGCTCTGGCTCATTACATGGTATTGGAAATTTTTCCATTTCTATTAAGGCTCCAGACAAAATTTCCCTGCCAGCTCCAACAATGGAGAGATAGGTGGAGTTGGTCCGGTCACCCCTTCCAGTTAGTTGGGTCATGCTCCTTGTGTCTGAGACAGAAGCATACCCTGCTGCTGGTCCCGGAAGCACCTGGGTAAAGAGTGCAGAGAACCCTCAACATGTTAGGACTTTGGATGTCCTGGATTCATAGAAACATAGAAGGTTGACGGCAGAAGGAGACCATACGGTCCATCTAGTCTGCCCTTATGTGTATACTGTATGTACTCTTTATCTTAGGATAGATGTGTGCTTATCCCAGTCATGTTTAAATTCAGTGACTGCTGATTATTCAACTACCTCTGCTGGAAGTTTGTTCCAAGCATCTACTACTCTTTCTGTAAAATAATATTTTCTAACATTGCTCCTGATCTTCCCCCCGACTAGCTTCAGGTTGAAGCTTTGGCAGTACACAATACTCTCTACACAATCCTTGTACTGAGAGTGCATTAGTTGGGCCATCCAACTGTGCTTTACCAAAAGCAGTTACAATCTTTTTTTTTTTTTGGGGGGGGGGGGGGCTATAAAGGGACTCTTTAGGCTGAAGAGCATAAACTAACATTGATCAACTCACCTCCTAATGGCTGCCCTCTCTTTTCCTGTCAGAACACAGCTGCTCCTGGTGGTAGAAACAAGCAAAGTAGAGAGTAGTGACACACCCATTGAATTCCTTTGCCATATACCACCAATCATACACGCCGACAGGTGGTTTATAGCTCCGCCCCTGTTTGTCAGCTTAGCAAGTATGAGCACACTAGTATTGTGCAGCCATCTTTTCATCCAGCCTTTCTCCCCTAGACCGCAACCCTAATTAGCATATGCATTGCCTTGTCTATTTAGCGATTCAATCACTGTCGCACCTAATTCGCATGTGAATTTTTTTTTTTTTTGCAGGAGAATGCCAGGTGCATTACAAAGCTGGAGAACATGGGATTCCGAGTAGGACAGGGATTAATAGAAAGGTAGGTACTTCTGGGTGTAGTGATTTGGGCACCAAACATTTACCTACATTCCAGGTTGCCCGAAGTGAGGATGCTATATCTGTTTATCCTGGCTGCTGCTCTGGCAATGGGGCTCAAATCCAGTAACAGGTGAGTTTGTTTTATGGCCCTACACCATGTGTCAAACTCAAGGCTCAGGGGACGAATGTGGTCCTCCAAGCTTTTTTATGTGGCCCTCTAAGCCTTTTTATGTGGCCCTCTCACAAGTACCAGATGATGGTTGCTGTGTTGGCACTGGCCCTTCTAGTTGGCCCGGTCACTCCAAGGATTCTGATACTGGCAGCCTGTCCTTACACCTGTGTGTGGTCCTGCCGAGTGATGCACTGATCCACTGTGGAGCACAGTACTGCCCCTAATCCCAGGCATGGGGCCTATAAAATGGCTTGTAAGCCTTTGTTAAGTTTTGGGGGTAAGCGTTGTGTTCTGTGTCAGTGTGCCATACATTGCTACATCTGCTGCATCTGTCTTGGGCAAAGTAATTATAGATTTTCATCTGTCCTGGCCAAAATAATTCAACGTCTGTCCTGAGAAAAATGATCTGTGTCTGTTTTTAGTTAAGAGTCTGCTTCTGTCCTGGGCAAATATTGTAAGAAATGTCTGCAACCGTTCCGGGGTTAAAAAAAGTTGTGCCTATCTCGGACAAATTAATTCTGTATCTGTCCTGGGCAAAATAATTCTGAGGCTGTTTTTAATTAAGAGTCTGCTTCTGTCCTGGGCAAAATAATTCAGGGTCTGCATCTGTCTGGGGTTAAAAAAAAAAGTTGTGCCTGTCTCGGACAAATTAATTCTGTATCTGTCCTGAGAAAAATAATCTGTGTTTGTTTTTAGTTAAGAGTCTGCTTCTGTCCTGGGCAAATATTGTAAGAAATGTCTGCAACCGTTCCGGGGTTAAAAAAAAAAGTTGTGCCTATCTCGGACAAATTAATTCTGCATCTGTCCTGGGCAAAATATTTGAATGCCTGTTTGCATCTCTCCTGGGAAAAATCATTCTGTGTCTGTAACCATACATTTGAATGGTCGTGTTTGCATTTTGTTGGTTATTAACCGGCCATTTAATTATGACCAGGATTCTGATGTGGCCCTCTGTGAAAATGAGTTTGACACCCCTGCCCTACACAGTGCATGGCGGGGGGGGGGGGGGTCTATTTATACTTTAAGGTCTCTTTTAAGCCCAAAGCCAGCTAAAGTTTGCTGTTTTTACTGTCAGTGACCCCACTGCAGCCCTACTTCCACTAATTCTATGCTATTAAAGGCTTTAAAATGGGACAAAACCCAGAACCCCAGCCCTGTAATCTAAAAGATTCCAGGGCCAGCCGCTGGCCTTCCCCCGAGGCTTCCCAAATCAGATGCACCGCTGTGTGACTCCGCTTACTACACTGCCAAAAAGCTCAAAATATATCTTCTTGTCCACATGATAGCCAGCATTTTTGCGGTTGGGGATGTAAGCGAACATTTAGTCATTTGTTCATGTTATTTACCACTAAATACCAGCAGGTGGTGCTAAAGTTCCAATGCAAACCTTCTTAAACCAGAAGTTCCCTAACTTTTTTTTTTCCAAGTACCAATTTCCATTTTCTAATTCTCTGAAGTACAAACTGGTGGTATGTGAGGGTTTTCAGTCCCTTTAAAGTGCACATATATTCACCTTCTATCCCCAGTCCAGTGCCCCAAAACAGCCTTTGTCTCTTTTTTTTTTTTTTTACTTCCGCCTTTGCCCAATATTCATAACATGACAAACTGGATGCAGTGTGCCATATTGCTCCCTGGCAGAGCAGCCCCACCCCCAGTGATGATGCAATCAGTTACAGTACACACAGCTCCGCAATGGTGAGCACTTCAACCTAACTGCCATTATGGGACATTTGGTTGTAATTTAATTAAATAGCGTATGGCAGGCCATTCACCATATTACTACTTCCTGTTGTTTTTTCCGGGTGTTTGTATGAGTACTGGGCAAAGGCTGAGGTAAAAAAAGAAACACAGGCTGTTTTGGGGCACAGGGCTGGGGATGGAAGGCGACCACATAAACTTTCTTTCTGAGTATAGGTGCACTTTAAATGCACATTAATTGCCATATATACATCATCATTACCATGAGTAAAGTATAGATGGCAGCAGATGAGGTTGGGGTAAAGGTCAGTGTGTAACCTCATTCAGTACCACCTGAAAAGCTCTCGGGTACCAGTACCATTGGTTAGAACCCCCCTGTTCTAAACTATTCGTATCATGTGTGTGCATGTGTTTAGCATTATTTTATATTTTCTATTAGTGGTTAGAGCTACTCCCACCCCCTTTACTCACCTTATTTTCTATTAGATTTACAAAAGACACCGCAAGATTCAAAGATGAACTGGACATTATGAAGTTTGTGTGCAAAGATTTCTGGACTACAGTATTTAAAAAGCAAATTGATAACCTGCGGACCAACCACCAGGTGAGACTTCATCAGTATGACAGTCCAGACAATGGCAATAATAAGGCAGCAAGGCGACCACGCTCCAAATGTGGGAGGAACCCAGTTAATGCAAACACTGCTGTTTGCCATGTCTGCTGATGCTGGGAGTGTTGATGGACTGGGGTGGCAGTACAACCATATTTGAAATGTGGATGTGAACAGATGGAAAAGGAAGGAGGGCAAACTTTAAAGACCTGCTACAGTATCTACAGCACACTGAAAGAAATGGAGGAGAGGCACATATGACAGGATTCAGGTGAGCTCCTTGCTGCCTATTTTTTGCCATTGCCTGGGCTGTCCTTTGTGCAGACCTCTAATTAAAAAAATGACAGTTTCCCCTAAAGCCCCTCTGTGGCAATTAGTCATGTAAGCTATTTGAGAGGGCTTAAAGTGGACCAACGCCCGTTTTCCCGCTATCGGGTGTCTGAAAGGGGTCTAATAGATCCGACAGGCCTCTGGCTCTTTCCTGGGGCATCCCAAATTGTGAAATCCCCCAGGGTGCCCCATAAAAACTCACCTTTCCCCAAACATCCTCCAGGACGGCTATCCGAGTATCTCCTCCCACCTGGAAGAGGAATCAAAACTGGGTCCCTTCCTCTCGGGACTCAGTGTTTTGCGTTTCCTCTCCCAGGAAAGAGGCTGGATAACATTGTCTCCATTTGTTATTTTTTCCCTTGGGAGAATGGCAGGCCCGGACTCCCTCTTCTTTCTTTGGCAGATTTCCGGTGGTGCTCCGGGTGACCCAGTGCTGTCAAGGTTATGGGTCCCCCCCTACCTCTCCACTGTCCCCCAGGGGTTTCCTTTCCTGGAGCTATTCCTGGTGGCAGTCACCAGGTTAGGACCCAAATTGGGCTAGGCTCCCCTTTCTTTCCCCTACTGGTTCAGTTGGAAAGTGGGGGATGTGTGGCAGTCAGTTAGCCATCAGGGATGCTGGTGGCAGGTGAGGTTGTCCTTTTTTGTTTTTACCTAAAGCTGGCTGGTGGCGGTGTCCCCGGAAATAGGTGCCTCAGCCTGTCAGGGATTCAGGAACGAGCAGTCTCCCAGGCCTGGATTTTCTACTACGGGCTGCTGCTGGCTGGCGGTTCGGGAATCCGCGCTCGCATGTACTTACTGAATTGGCCCAGAGACAAGTGCTTCCGGATTGAGGTGTGGCTACCCGGGAGGTGACTGCCTGGCAAGCGAATTTGGCAGCCCTCCGGAAGGCCTGCAGTCAGACCTGCCCAATAACCGGAGGGTTGCTGCCACATTATTTATGTGACCCTTTGCAGGTAAACCTCCCTACTTGTTCCGGGCGGCGGTGGTGAAGAGGAGAAAGCGATGGAGATTCCCTAGATAAGAGAGTGGACATCTTACTTAGACGAGCCTGGGATGCTGAAACTTTCCAGTTTAGACCGTTACTGGCCACGGATTGTGTAAGCAGTGTCCTAGATCTTTGGGTGGAGAAGGCTATGGGTGGATGTTTCCAGTGATGCCTCCAAGAAGGAAAATTTTAGATGCCCTCTTGTTTATTTTCAATTTTATCTAAGGCATCAGAGTCTATCAGGGCTAACACTAAGAGAATGGCCGTGCTTAATTGTGCCAGCCTTGTGGTATCCCTTTGAGGGTTCAAAGTTGTTTCAACTCTTTCCCCTGGGCAGGTGAAGAAATTTCTTGTGAAAAGGAAGAATACTCTTCCTCCATGCCCAGAGGACTAAAGACCTATATTCCCTCAACGTGGTCTCAGGGGTTCAGATTCCAGGAGGCTGTGGTCCTCCCAACTTCAACAGCCTAAGCAGTCCTGACGTATGTCGGAAAACCCCTTTATACTTCAGATCATTCAGGGTGGATATCCCTGGAGGGGTTGTGAGACCCCAGGATTCTTTTATTGTAACCAGTTGTCCCAGGGACCCTGTGAAGTACCAAGTCTTGCCTTAGTGATTGCTCAACTAAGGGAAAAGGCAGTGATAGAGGAGTTACCCTGGTAGCTGAGAGAAACTAGATTTTACTCCCACGTTTTTTTGGTGCAGAAACAATCCGGAGACTTTCAGTCGATCCTCAAACATGAAGCGGTTAAGGCGGTCCTTCACTCTGAATAAGAGTCTATATTATATGTTTCCCAAAACCCTGTACATACAGATTGCTCACATTAAAAATCATCCTAACTGAATCTACTGCATGTTATGAGCCTTTAAGCATCCAAGATGGCGGCTCATAGAACATCAGGCAGCCTGCAAACAGGAAGTCTCTTGACTGTGTCGCTCTGCATTCTGGGACTGCTGACCTTTCCCTGACCCCAGCTCTGCTCTGTCTGAGCAAAGCACAGCTATAACCCCACCCCCTGTATTTTATCCCACTCTCCTTTCCTCAGTAACTGCGATGCTTCTGAGTCAAGATGGATATCCGAAAGTCCTTAACAGAGTTGCAGCCCAGTGGGGGAAAGAATAATAAGTGATTAAAAACCTAAAATATATTAATTTTAGATGCTGGGGAATCGTTTTTTAAGGGTTTGGGCTTTTCAATAAATTATGGTGACGGTCCGGTTTAAGCCAAGATATCAGGTACAAGAGGTTCTGTATGGAGTCCATCTTCACTCTCAGGCACATACTTATTCTGAATGGTCTCAGTAGACCTCCAAGACGCTTACCTTCACATTCACATTTTTCCTTTGCGCGGGAAATATCTAAGGTTTGCAGTAAAGATAGACGGGGATAGTCTATCTCTGGCAGCTCCAAACAATGCTTTTCGGTCTTTCATCCGCACCTCGGATTTTCACAAAGATCCTTGTGAGCCCATCTGAGACTAAATCAGATAGGCATTGTCTGCTCCTTTTTGCTCCAACCAGAGAGCTGTTAGAGAACAATGTGAAGATAACATTGTCTCTCCTTGCAGCTTGGTTTGGGTTGTACACATACAGAAATTGAGTCTTACTGTACTTATCTAGGCTACAGAATAGACAGCTGTCTAGAAAGGACCTTTTTCCTGCAGCTGAGTATAGAAAAGATCACCTTTCTGCCCTACGTCCAGGGTCATCTTACTGTGTCCCTAAGAAAGATTATGGTCCTTCTGGGGCACAATTCCTGCGATGATCTGGGCCCAATTGCACTCAAGAGAGCTCCAAGCCTTCTGCCTACAAACTTGGGACAAGGACCCAAAGTCTGGACTTGCTGGTGACAATTCCTGTTTCGGTCTGTCACTCCCTGTTATGGTGGACAACCCCAGGAAATCTCTCTCGGGGAAGACCTTGGCACCAGGTAGATCCAGTCCGAAATACTATGGATGCAAGCTCCCACGGGTGGAAGCTCATACTCGCTGAAGCCACATTCAGGGAGCCTGTTCCAGTCCTATGACAAGGAAATTGTCAAACTTCAGAGAGTTGAAGGCGATTCAGTTAGCGCTGAAACGCTTAGAAAAAGAGATAAGGGTGCGAGAAGTCCTGATCATTTCAGACAACACAACAGTGGTGGCTTATCTGAACCATCAGGGAGGCACAGGGTCCTTCGATCTGAGGTCTTTGGCTGTGAGAATTTGCTCCAGTTGGAAGAGATTTCTGTCTCTTTGTAAATGATTCACATCAAGGGAGAACTAAACATGATAGTTGGCTTCCTCATTAGGGTAGAACTCCGGCAATTAGAGTAGCAGTTAAACGACCTGGTGAGCACCTGCGGGTCCCCAGTGATAGATCTTTTTGCCCACAGAGCAAACTCAAATGCAGTCTTTTCTCTGCTGAAGAACCAAGGAGAACTAGTGGAGGATGTATTGTGCCAAAGGTGGGGACATTTCAGACTTTGTTACGCCTCTCTTCCTTTTCAGATTCTTCCCCTGGTAATAAGGAAGATTTTGGTGGAGCAGTTTAGTATAAGCCTCATTGCTCCCTGGTGGCCAAGGAGGGTGTGGTTCTCGCTCCTCTATCAGATGGCAGTGAGACCTCCAATAAGGCTACCACTGATTCCCGACTTGTTGCATCAGGGTCTGGTGTCTCATCCTCAGGTTCGAAACCTCAACCTGACGGCTTGGATCCTGAATCTGGTCTGTTAAGGAGCAAAGGCTTGTCCAGTCCAGTTATTAGGAACTTGCTAAAGCACGAAGGAGGTTACCCGTAAGATTCATGGAAAAATCTGGATGAAAACGTCTTCATTTTTGTTCTTCACATAACCTGGTTCGGTCTAACCTTCCGGCCATTCTAGAGTTCCTTCAGGAAGGTGCCGACTTGGGGTGACTTACAGGCCTTGTCAATCAATAAGCCTTACCTAAGGATTTTTTTTTATGACCATGTTACAATCGGACCTGATCCATTGTTTCTTCCAAAGATTGCCTCTCTATTCCATAGGTCTCAAGAGGTCTGTTTGCCAGGTATTAAGACGGAGGACTCCTACATTAATGATCAGATGCATCTGCTGGATGCTAGACAGATTGTCTTAACCTATTTTGATCGGACTTCGGATAGGCGAAGTTCTCCTCTAACTGCCTTAAAAGCAAAGTTATTACAGTTTATTCCTCTTTTGGTGTTGTGCCTCATTAACCAATTAACAATACATTTATTCATTCATCCATTATGGTGATAAATAAAGATACATTCGTCCAGTTCCTCAGATTTCCCTCAGGTTTTTATTATTCCCCCTGCTGTATCTAATAACATCCAACAACATGTATTAAACCGGAATAATGCCACAAAATTCAAACTTTTGCATCTGGATAGCGCACCTCACCTTTATTTTGCTGGAAAGTCCATATTATTGTTTTTAATGACCGCTCCTGGGTGTCCTGCGGCTGCAAAACTGGATGTTCCTCTGGCCGGAAAAACTGAAGTGCTGCTACACTCTTGACCGAGTGGCGCACTCCTGCTGCCTCTGTCAATGGTAGGGCTGTGCATTCAATGTTGCGTCCAGCCGATCAACGGTTAAAATGTAACTTTTAATTGTTCCTTATTTAAAAATCACACCAAAATAGCAGCATCTATAGTGTAAAGATCACAGGCAGCACCCCAGGAAAGAGGGCTAGCTGGCATGTGTAATGGTAGGGGTGTGAATTGACAAGAATCTGGCGATACGATATCACTGGTATAGGGGTCACATAGATTATATATATTTTTTTCTGACACCCCTAGTCAGCGGTGGCTCAGTGAGAGGGCACGCACGCCAGGCCGACCAGCCCCCTCCCCATCCCAAACAGGGCATGCGCAGACAACTCTGAGAGGGGCAGCGGGAGCACGCCGCTCGAGCTGCGCTTCCATTTTTCCAGCCAGAGGAACATCCGGTTTTGCAGCCACAGGACACCCAGTAGCCGCCATTAACAGCAAAAATATGGACTTTTCAGTAAAATAAAGGTGAGGCATTTTTTTGGGCGGGTGCACTATCCAGATGCAGAAGTTTACATTTTAGGGGGTTATTCCAGTTTAATTCAAACCCTTGTTTGTGTCAATTCTTCATGCCATTAAACCCTATATAAACTTGAATATTGTTACATACTCAACCTATTCCTTTCACATCCTAGGGAATCTATGTGCTTCAAGACAACAAGTTCCGCCTTATAACTCAAATGTCTGCAGGAAAGCAATACATGGAGCATGCACCTAAGGTAGCGTCTGTCTGAAGCTCTTTCACACAGAAATGTTTAACTTTTTATCTTCCTGTGAAAATAGATTTAAAAGCAGACCAAAAGTTTAAATAGACTTTTGGTCCACTGGCTAAGATCCCAAAGGGCATCTGGATTTGGGATGCCCCACAATGAGACCATGTAGAGCCCTTAGGGCCTGGATCTGGCCCTCCAAGTCTTTTTATGTGGCAGATGGCAGCGGCTGAGCAATGCCCCGTCTAGCTGGGCCAGTCACACCAAGGCTGCTGACATCGGCAGCATATCCTCTTGCCTGTGTGTGGTACCACTTAGTGACTTCTAATCCTGCCCACAGGTGCCATGTTCTGTTTAACATTCTGGGGAAGTAGTGTTTGCAACTGTTCTGTGTCTCCCGATTTGGGATACCCTGCTGTTTGAAACTCCCCCCAGATCGCCCAAAACCACTTACCTCTTCATGGTCCCACGGCTCAGGCTCCTGTCCAGTCAGAGCCATTTGCTATGCGTATGTTTGACAAATGGCTCTGTTTGTGGCAATTGAGAGTGGAAGCAGACACAACCGCAGCAGCGAGCGCGCTCCTGCCCCCCAGCCTATCTAAATGGCTGGTGGCAGAATCGTGTACACAGCCCAAAAATGCTGGGATGCAGCCACCCGATGTTTACTTTGGTGAGAGAGCCAGGAAGCAGGTGAGTTTTGGGAAGGCCAGCAGCCATCCTTGATTCCGGGGCCAGCTTAGCCAGGAGTGATAAATGGGGGGAGGGGGGGTTGTATTCATATATTAGGTCTGCTTTGCTGGACTTTCTCATCAGACCTGGACTGCTAAGGCTCCCCTGCTTACCTGGAGAGTTGCACTTGCAGGGGCCAAGCGCCTCTATGAGCTGCATGCCAGGTCCCACAGTTCCAGCTTCTGGCCTCATTGTGGGCATGCATGGTATATGGAACCAGACCAAAGTCTTCTTCTTCTTCTTATGGGCCCCTTGACCTGGTCCCGTAATCGGCTGTTCACATCTGTCAAGAATGAAGCTGGATTGTCTGCAGGTAAGAAGGAGAGCCTTAATGGCCCTGTTCTGGTGGGTCCAAAGTGGACTTTTCTTTCAGGTAAGTCAGGTGGTCATAATAATGTTTAGCAGCATGGCCCTTTGCTCCGTTCACTAAGCATATACTGTATGTTTTACCCTATAAGACGCACCTGCACATAGGACGCACCTAGGATTTGGAGGAGGAAAATAAGAAAATACATTTTCTGAACCAAATGTTGTGCTAAAACACAACCCCGCCAAGAACCAAAAATTGGCAGAATCTCCCCATTACAGGCAGTATGGCATTACCTCCCCCATTCCCCATCGCCAGTATGGCATTCCCCCTCCCATTCCCATTGGCAGTGTGGCAATCCCCCCATCCCATTCTCATAGGCAGTGTGGTATACCCCCCCCCCCCATTCCCCATGGGCAGTGTGGGATTCCCCTCTCCTATTCCCATAGGCAGTGTGACATTCCCCTCTCCAATGGGCACTGTGTCCCCCCCCCGCCATCACTATATAGGTAGTGTGTCATTCCCCTCCCCATGACTATATAGGTAGTGTGTCATTCCCCTCCCATTTCCATAGGCAGTGGGGCTGCGGAGAAGAATCGGCGGCATATACAGCAAGGGCGCGGAGGCAGCAGGCAGGGATTGGTTGCCCTGCCTGCTCGCCTGCCGCGCCTCCATCTTTGGCCTCCCGTGGCTGTGGCAGCCAAGCCAGCAGCATGGGATCGATGGAAAGGTGAGTTTCCATTTTTTCCCGCCCCACATTTTCCCAATAAGACACACTGGAATTCCCCTCCACTTAATACGTGCCCCTTATAGGGCAAAAAAATACGGTACAAATGTTTGGGCTCTGGTTGATATATATAGCCTGCATCTGCTGTTTCTGTCTATTACACTTCCTTTCATTTAAAAAAAATGGCCTGTAAATTCCACCTTTACTTGTAGAATTTCTTCCGGGCAAAGACATTCAGGAATGATTCCCCTAAAATGCCAATACTGAAGCTTACTGCCTGCTATGACATTTTGTATGTGTCTTCATTTCTGCTGTCTACCTCTCTAAAGCATTATGTATTGTCTTGCAGTATTTGGCATTCACATGTGGATTAATCCGAGGAGGGTTATCTAATTTAGGGATAAGAAGCATTGTAACAGCAGAGGTCTCAGTAATGCCAGCATGTAAGTATGCTTTCTGAGGATTTGCTGCCTTCTAAAGAAATGATTAGTAAGAACGAGGCTCCCTCTGAGTTAGCTGCCTCCACTGACAAAATTATTAAACAGAGCACCCCCACCAATGTAGAATCCAAAAATCCAATGCATAACCCCCACTAATGCACAATCCAAAAATCCAATGTAGAACCCCCACCAATGCAGAATCCAAAAATCCAATGTAGAACCCCCACCAATGCAGAATCCAAAAATCCAATGCATAACCCCCACTAATGCAGAATCCAAAAATCCAATGCATAACCCCCACTAATGCACAATCCAAAAATCCAATGTAGAACCCCCACCAATGCAGAATCCAAAAATCCAATGCATAACCCCCACTAATGCAGAATCCAAAAATCCAATGCATAACCCCCACTAATGCACAATCCAAAAATCCAATGTAGAACCCCCACCAATGCAGAATCCAAAAATCCAATGCATAACCCCCACCAATGCAGAATCCAAAAATCCAATGCATAACCCCCACTAATGCAGAATCCAAAAATCCAATGTATAACCCCCACCAATGCAGAATCCAAAAATCCAATGCATAACCCCCACTAATGCAGAATCCAAAAATCCAATGCATAACCCCCACTAATGCAGAATCCAAAAATCCAATGTAGAACCCCCACCAATGCAGAATCCGAAAATCCAATGTAGAACCCCCACCAATGCAGAATCCAAAAATTCAATGCATAACCCCCACTAATGCAGAATCCAAAAATCCAACGTAGAACCCCCACCAATGCAGAATCCAAAAATCCAATGCATAACCCCCACTAATGCAGAATCCAAAAATCCAATGTAGAACCCCCACCAATGCAGAATCCAAAAATCCAATGCATAACCCCCACTAATGCAGAATCCAAAAATCCAACGTAGAACCCCCACCAGTGCAGAATCCAAAAATCCAATGCATAACCCCCACTAATGCAGAATCCAAAAATCCAATGCATAACCCCCACTAATGCAGAATCCAAAAATCCAACGTAGAACCCCCACCAATGCAGAATCCAAAAATCCAATGCATAACCCCCACTAATGCAGAATCCAAAAATCCAATGCATAACCCCCACTAATGCAGAATCCAAAAATCCAACGTAGAACCCCCACCAATGCAGAATCCAAAAATCCAATGCATAACCCCCACTAATGCAGAATCCAAAAATCCAATGCATAACCCCCACTAATGCAGAATCCAAAAATCCAACGTAGAACCCCCACCAATGCAGAATCCAAAAATCCAATGCATAACCCCCACTAATGCAGAATCCAAAAATCCAATGCATAACCCCCACTAATGCAGAATCCAAAAATCCAATGTAGAACCCCCAC
Organism: Gastrophryne carolinensis; assembly: GCA_027917425.1. Lineage (NCBI taxonomy): Eukaryota > Metazoa > Chordata > Amphibia > Anura > Microhylidae > Gastrophryne > Gastrophryne carolinensis. Next base: position 74,587,486 of record CM051244.1, read on the forward strand.
CAATGCAGAATCCAAAAATCCAATGCATAACCCCCACTAATGCAGAATCCAAAAATCCAACGTAGAACCCCCACCAATGCAGAATCCAAAAATCCAATGCATAACCCCCACTAATGCAGAATCCAAAAATCCAACGTAGAACCCCCACCAATGCAGAATCCAAAAATCCAATGCATAACCCCCACTAATGCAGAATCCAAAAATCCAATGCATAACCCCCACTAATGCAGAATCCAAAAATCCAATGCATAACCCCCACTAATGCAGAATCCAAAAATCCAACGTAGAACCCCCACCAATGCAGAATCCAAAAATCCAATGCATAACCCCCACTAATGCAGAATCCAAAAATCCAATGCATAACCCCCACTAATGCAGAATCCAAAAATCCAATGCATAACCCCCACCAATGCAGAATCCAAAAATCCAATGCATAACCCCCACTAATGCAGAATCCAAAAATCCAATGCATAACCCCCACTAATGCAGAATCCAAAAATCCAATGCATAACCCCCACTAATGCAGAATCCAAAAATCCAATGCATAACCCCCACTAATGCATAATCCAAAAATCCAATGCATAACCCCCACTAATGCAGAATCCAAAAATCCAACGTAGAACCCCCACCTATGCAGAATCCACAAATGTCATGTCTTAAATGTAAGGTTAAAATAATTGTGGTATGCCAGTAGTAGGGTAACAGGCTGGGACAAGAAGCAAAGAAGCAGGGTGACAGACTGGCAAGGAGCAGGATCACAACAGACACAGAAGCAGGGTAACTGGCTGGCAAGAAGCAAGTACACAGGACAAGGATTGCAAGTTGGCACCGAGCAGGAGCACAGCAAACATAGACAAAGGTTGGAAGGCTGACAGGGTAACTGTCTGGAATGGACCTGAATTACAGCAAGCACAGGATAACAGGTTGGCAAGGAACAGGACCACAGCAGGCACAGGGTGACTAGTTGGTGGGCAGTAGGGTTACAGCAGGCACAGGATGATGGACTGAAAAGAACCAGGATCATAGCAGATACAAGAGCAGGGTACAGGCAGGGTGGCAGCAGGCACAAATCGACTGGTTGGCAAGCAAACAGTAAGAGCAAGGCAACAGGCTGGCAAGGGGCAGGATCACCGCAAACAAAGGGGCAGGCTGGCAAGGAGCTTGATCTTTGCAGACACAGGAGCAGGGTGGCAGGCTGGCAAGGAGCTTGATCTTTGCAGACACAGGAGCAGGGTGGCAGGCTGGCAAGGAGCTTGATCTTAGCAGACACAGGAGCAGGGTGGCAGGCTGGCAAGGAGCTTGATCTTTGCAGACACAGGAGCAGGGTGGCAGGCTGGCAAGGAGCTTGATATTAGCAGACACAGGAGCAGGGTAACAGGCTGGCAAGGAGCTTGTTCTTAGCAGACACAGGAGCAGGGTGGCAGGCTGGCAAGGAGCTTGATCTTAGCAGACACAGGAGCAGGGTGGCAGGCTGGCAAGGAGCTTGATCTTAGCAGACACAGGAGCAGGGTGGCAGGCTGGCAAGGAGCTTGATCTTAGCAGACACAGGAGCAGGGTGGCAGGCTGGCAAGGAGCTTGATCTTAGCAGACACAGGAGCAGGGTGGCAGGCTGGTAAGGAGCCTGATCTTAGCAAACACAGGAGCAGGGTGGCAGGCTGGTAAGGAGCTTGATCTTAGACACAGGAGCAGGGTGGCAGGCTGGCAAGGAGCTTGATATTAGCAGACACAGGAGCAGGGTGGCAGGCTGGTAAGGGGCTTGATCTTAGACACAGGAGCAGGGTGGCAGGCTGGTAAGGAGCTTGATCTTAGCAGACACAGGAGCAGGGTGGCAGGCTGGCAAGGAGCTTGATATTAGCAGACACAGGAGCAGGGTGGCAGGCTGGTAAGGGGCTTGATCTTAGACACAGGAGCAGGGTGGCAGGCTGGCAAGGAGCTTGTTCTTAGCAGACACAGTAGCAGGGTGGCAGGCTGGTAAGGAGCTTGATCTTAGCACACACAGGAGCAGGGTGGCAGGCTGGCAAGGAGCTTGTTCTTAGCAGACACAGTAGCAGGGTGGCAGGCTGGTAAGGAGCTTGATCTTAGCAGACACAGGAGCAGGGTGGCAGGCTGGCAAGGAGCTTGTTCTTAGCAGACACAGTAGCAGGGTGGCAGGCTGGTAAGGAGCTTGATCTTAGCACACACAGGAGCAGGGTGGCAGGCTGGCAAGGAGCTTGTTCTTAGCAGACACAGTAGCAGGGTGGCAGGCTGGTAAGGAGCTTGATATTAGCAGACACAGGAGCAGGGTGGCAGGCTGGTAAGGAGCTTGTTCTTAGCAGACACAGGAGCAGGGTGGCAGGCTGGCAAGGAGCTTGATCTTAGCAGACACAGGAGCAGGGTGGCAGGCTGGCAAGGAGCTTGAACTTAGCAGACACAGGAGCAGGGTGGCAGGCTGGCAAGGAGCTTGATCTTAGCACACACAGGAGCAGGGTAACAGGCTGGCAAGGAGCTTGATATTAGCAGACACAGGAGCAGGGTGGCAGGCTGGCAAGGAGCTTGATCTTAGCAGACACAGGAGCAGGGTAACAGGCTGGCAAGGAGCTTGATATTAGCAGACACAGGAGCAGGGTGGCAGGCTGGCAAGGAGCTTCATCTTAACAGACACAGGAGCAGGGTGGCAGGCTGTCAAGGAGCTTGATCTTAGCAGACACAGGAGCAGGGTGGCAGGCTGGCAAGGAGCTTGATCTTAGCAGACACAGGAGCAGGGTGGCAGGCTGGCAAGGAGCTTGATCTTAGCAGACACAGGAGCAGGGTGGCAGGCTGGCAAGGAGCTTGATATTAGCAGACACAGGAGCAGGGTAACAGGCTGGCAAGGAGCTTGATCTTAGCAGACACAGGAGCAGGGTGGCAGGCTGGCAAGGAGCTTGATATTAGCAGACACAGGAGCAGGGTGGCAGGCTGGCAAGGAGCTTGATATTAGCAGACACAGGAGCGGGGTGGCAGGCTGGCAAGGAGCTTGATCTTAGCAGACACAGGAGCAGGGTGGCAGGCTGGCAAGGAGCTTGATATTAGCAGACACAGGAGCAGGGTAACAGGCTGGCAAGGAGCTTGATCTTAGCAGACACAGGAGCAGGGTGGCAGGCTGGCAAGGAGCTTGATATTAGCAGACACAGGAGCAGGGTGGCAGGCTGGCAAGGAGCTTGATATTAGCACACACAGGAGCAGGGTAACAGGCTGGCAAGGAGCTTGATCTTAGCACACACAGGAGCAGGGTGGCAGGCTGGCAAGGAGCTTGATATTAGCAGACACAGGAGCAGGGTGGCAGGCTGGCAAGGAGCTTGATATTAGCAGACACAGGAGCAGGGTGGCAGGCTGGTAAGGAGCTTGATCTTAGCAGACACAGGAGCAGGGTGGCAGGCTGGCAAGGAGCTTGATATTAGCAGACACAGGAGCAGGGTGGCAGGCTGGTAAGGAGCTCGATATTAGCAGACACAGGAGCAGGGTGGCAGGCTGGCAAGGAGCTTGATCTTAGCAGACACAGGAGCAGGGTGGCAGGCTGGCAAGGAGCTCGATATTAGCAGACACAGGAGCAGGGTGGCAGGCTGGTAAGGAGCTTGATATTAGCAGACACAGGAGCAGGGTGGCAGACTGGCAAGGAGCTTGATCTTAGCAGACACAGGAGCAGGGTGGCAGGCTGGCAAGGAGCTTGATCTTAGCAGACACAGGAGCAGGGTGGCAGGCTGGCAAGGAGCTTGATATTAGCAGACACAGGAGCAGGGTGGCAGGCTGGCAAGGAGCTTGATCTTAGCACACACAGGAGCAGGGTGGCAGGCTGACAAGGAGCTTGATCTTAGCAGACACAGGAGCAGGGTGGCAGGCTGGCAAGGAGCTTGATATTAGCAGACACAGGAGCAGGGTGGCAGGCTGGCAAGGAGCTTGATATTAGCAGACACAGGAGCAGGGTGGCAGGCTGGTAAGGAGCTTGATCTTAGACACAGGAGCAGGGTGGCAGGCTGGCAAGGAGCTTGATATTAGCAGACACAGGAGCAGGGTGGCAGGCTGGCAAGGAGCTTGATATTAGCAGACACAGGAGCAGGGTGGCAGGCTGGCAAGGAGCTTGATATTAGCAGACACAGGAGCAGGGTAACAGGCTGGCAAGGAGCTTGATCTTAGCACACACAGGAGCAGGGTGGCAGGCTGGCAAGGAGCTTGATATTAGCAGACACAGGAGCAGGGTGGCAGGCTGGCAAGGAGCTTGATATTAGCAGACACAGGAGCAGGGTGGCAGGCTGGCAAGGAGCTTGATATTTGCAGACACAGGAGCAGGGTAACAGGCTGGCAAGGAGCTTGATCTTAGCAGACACAGGAGCAGGGTAACAGGCTGGCAAGGAGCTTGATCTTAGCAGACACAGGAGCAGGGTGGCAGGCTGGCAAGGAGCTTGATATTAGCAGACACAGGAGCAGGGTGGCAGGCTGGCAAGGAGCTTGATATTAGCAGACACAGGAGCAGGGTGGCAGGCTGGTAAGGAGCTTGATCTTAGACACAGGAGCAGGGTGGCAGGCTGGCAAGGAGCTTCATCTTAACAGACACAGGAGCAGGGTGGCAGGCTGGCAAGGAGCTTGATATTAGCAGACACAGGAGCAGGGTGGCAGGCTGGCAAGGAGCTTGATATTAGCAGACACAGGAGCAGGGTGGCAGGCTGGCAAGGAGCTTGATATTAGCAGACACAGGAGCAGGGTAACAGGCTGGCAAGGAGCTTGATCTTAGCACACACAGGAGCAGGGTGGCAGGCTGGCAAGGAGCTTGATATTAGCAGACACAGGAGCAGGGTGGCAGGCTGGCAAGGAGCTTGATATTAGCAGACACAGGAGCAGGGTGGCAGGCTGGTAAGGAGCTTGATCTTAGACACAGGAGCAGGGTAACAGGCTGGCAAGGAGCTTGATCTTAGCAGACACAGGAGCAGGGTGGCAGGCTGGCAAGGAGCTTGATATTAGCAGACACAGGAGCGGGGTGGCAGGCTGGCAAGGAGCTTGATATTAGCAGACACAGGAGCAGGGTGGCAGGCTGGCAAGGAGCTTGATCTTAGCAGACACAGGAGCAGGGTAACAGGCTGGCAAGGAGCTTGATCTTAGCAGACACAGGAGCAGGGTGGCAGGCTGGCAAGGAGCTTGATCTTAGCAGACACAGGAGCAGGGTGGCAGGCTGGCAAGGAGCTTGATCTTAGCAGACACAGGAGCAGGGTGGCAGGCTGGCAAGGAGCTTGATATTAGCAGACACAGGAGCAGGGTAACAGGCTGGCAAGGAGCTTGATCTTAGCAGACACAGGAGCAGGGTAACAGGCTGGCAAGGAGCTTGATCTTAGCAGACACAGGAGCAGGGTGGCAGGCTGGTAAGGAGCTTGATCTTAGACACAGGAGCAGGGTGGCAGGCTGGCAAGGAGCTTGATCTTAGCAGACACAGAAGCGGGGTGGCAGGCTGGCAAGTAGCTTGATCTTAGCAGACACAGAAGCGGGGTGGCAGGCTGGCAAGGAGCTTGATCTTAGCAGACACAGGAGCAGGGTGGCAGGCTGGCAAGGAGCTTGATATTAGCAGACACAGGAGCAGGGTGGCAGGCTGGCAAGGAGCTTGATATTAGCACACACAGGAGCAGGGTAACAGGCTGGCAAGGAGCTTGATCTTAGCAGACACAGGAGCAGGGTGGCAGGCTGGCAAGGAGCTTGATCTTAGCAGACACAGGAGCAGGGTGGCAGGCTGGCAAGGAGCTTGATATTAGCAGACACAGGAGCAGGGTAACAGGCTGGCAAGGTGCAGGATCACAGCACACACAGGAGCAGGGTGGCAGGCTGGCAAGGAGCTTGATATTAGCAGACACAGGAGCAGGGTAACAGGCTGGCAAGGTGCAGGATCACAGCACACACAGGAGCAGGGTGGCAGGCTGGCAAGGAGCTTGATATTAGCAGACACAGGAGCAGGGTAACAGGCTGGCAAGGTGCAGGATCACAGCAGACACAGGGTGATAGGCTGACAAGGTGCAGGATCACAGCAGACACAGGGTGATAGGCTGACAAGGTGCAGGATCACAGCAGACACAGGGTGATAGGCTGGCAAGGAGCAGGATCACACAGACCAGGCATGGCAGACACAGGGACTTGCTAGGATATAGGCTTTGCTTGGACACAGTATTTCTGATGTGTTAGAAAGGCAGAACAGGGGGGAGGAGGTGCTTTCTGAAATCTTTACCATTCCCGCAGCTTGCCACTCGGTTGGATTTTGTTGAGCACCACTAACCAGCCACCCACACTGCTGCCACACGTGCCTACTCCAATATATTCTTGCATGACCTTGTTACACTACATAGTTTATATGGTCTGTAATGGAGCTAATTACATTTTTCAGTAACTGTAAAGCTGTTTTTTTTCTTTTTATAGGTAAATTCCAAGTGATGATTCAGAAGTTGTAGCACAAGAATGAATATGTAAAGATATATAAGAGACTGACTGTACATCACAGCATATAAAGCATTACGGATCTTGCCTTTCATAAAGCCGGCCTTTTTTTTTTTTTTTTTTAGCTTCATGCCTTTTAACAGATGACCTTCTACCGCCCAGCCTGCTGCATGTACAAATCCCCCCCCTCCAAATGGCAGCTGATGGAATCTTATTTTCATAGAACAGAGGATTTCACTACAATGTTGGCATAACTGGCAATGGAGAGGGAGCCTTCCTCTAGTACGTATACGCTACATGGGCTACTAGGAGCTGCTTTTATGCCTTCTTACAGAGATACAACCATATGTTGGGGTGTTCACACAAACTACAGGTTTTTAGAGACTGGTTGACAAGCTAACATTTTTTCTTCTTCTTCATGGACAGCCATCATTAAATACCAGTAAAAATGAAATGCCATTATATGATAGGCTACCGAAAATATTTGACTAATAGTCTTTAGTTAAAAGAAAACTTTCACAGCATTTTGTAAGTATTCCAGAGGTGCATTGTATCAAAACAAATGCTGCACTTTTGATGCATTGGCTATGCATTTGCATTTTTTTTTCACAATAAGTAAATGCTAAATTCTATTGCATTGCAAGCGCAGCGTTGGTACACTGTATTGCATACATGCATTGTGCTTGTGTTGCCATAGACTTCTATTGTTACTACGTTGCACTGAAAAAGGTGTCTGCACCATTTTTTCACTATATCCAGTCCAGGTCGTCCCAAAAGTAATGACAGTTGGGTAGTCCGCCAGTTGACGCAGTTACTGGAAGGTCCAAAGCTGTAACTTCTCCCGGCCCCTTATAAAAGGAGCTGTCTCAATAGAATTCCCAGAGTTCTCTTGCAGTACTGCTGTGAGGATTGTCGTTGGATACTCTCTCTGGATATGCGGCTGAGCGGGGCATTTTAAGCCTGTCGGCCGCTGCACCCTATTGCCTCTGTTCCCATGTACGCACGTATGCCTCCCAGCCTCAGCTGATGGGACAGGTGAAGGTAGGGAGAACGCCAGGGTCGGGCGTTCACAGAGCTATGCTCTGGGCCGCAGACCCTCTCTAAAGGGTAGCCGGCCATAGGCAATGGTGAGCCTATTGGGGGGGGGGGGGGAAGGAACCACCTAAGCCCGGGTTATCCCTTGTCTGTCCCACAGCGTTATTATTTTTTTGTGTGAATGTGTGCTCTTTTTACTTTGTCACTGGCACACTTACCCCCCTCGGTGCCTTTCCCTCTCCCCTCCATCTTGTCAGCGCGCTGTGAGGGTGGGTGGACCTGAGCGGCGTCGGCAGTCTTTGTGAGGCTGCGGCCTCGGGAGGATGTGCGGGGCGCGCCGCGGGGGGGGGGGTGAGGCCGCTCCGTGGGCCGCCCTCCTTTCTTCCTCTCTGGCACGATTTCGCGCCCGCAGTCGGGGGGGGGGGGTGCACGCGATGACACGTCTTGCGTCATAGTTTCGCGCCCCGCCCCTCGAGGTTCGCCGGCGCTGCATTCCGGCGCAATCTTCCTTGCTGCACTGCTCTGCATGAGGCTGCGTTTTTCTCCTGCTGGGAGCCTTAATCTGCCTGCCGCTTTGCTTGTGGGGTCCCTGGACGTCCTTCTGTGTGGTCGGTCCGTGAGTCCCTTTCTGTTGATAGATAGATATATATATATATATATATCTATCTATCTATCTATCTATCTATTAGATGTGCATGCGCTGTGGAATCTTATGGTCCTTCCCATTGTGTCTTTTAGGTGGGATCCCCTTGCCAGCTGAGGGTTGTGCCTTCTCCCGGTCTCCTACACCCCCTCTCTCTCTCCGCACCCTCTCCCCTTAAAGAGGGATTACTAAAAAGAGGGACTAAATTGGGGGTCACTTGGTTTGGGCCGTAAGTGCCTTGTAACCTGTATTTTTATCACCATAATCACCATAATGGAGGCTTCTGGGGATAATGAGCTAGGGGCCCCATCTGGGCGGGTGAAACTCTGCCCCATGTGCGGTACCACCCCGCTGGGCGGACTCGATTGACGATTTGTGTAAATTGCGCTGGGAGCGTACTTTTGGAACATGTTAGGGCGAGCGTCCCTGCCCCTAGCTCTCTTTTGCCTGCGGCCTCGCCAACCCCCCCATTACTGCATTCAGCCCTCAGTGAGGGGGAAGCCAGCAGGGGGTCCCAACCTGATTTGGCTCACCGGGTGGCCAGCCTGGAGAGACAGTTGTCTTGCACGGCTACTGGGAAGGCCACGAGTAAGAAGCGGCATATCAAGCCGGGTTACTCGGATTTTGCTGATGATGATGACCTTTTTGGTGGTCTGGACTCCATGGAGAAGGGAGAGTTGTTTAAGAACTCCGCTTCCTCAGGGGATCGGTCGGTTGGCTATGATAGCGAGCCTGGTTCTTCCTTGGACGAGGATATGTGGCTCCCTGACGACACGGAGCAGTTGCTGTCTTCTGTGTTTGAGACTTTGCATATTGTCCCTCCTAAAGCGGCTAAGAGGAAGCAGGGTGATTTATTTCGGCCTGAGAGACAGAGGCTTGTCTTCCCGGAGCAGGCCCACTTTTCTAATATGGTGTTTAAGGAATGGGAAAGACCTAATAAATTGCCATCGGTGCCTAAGGGCTTGGACAGGTGGTATCCCTTCCCTGAGGAGCTGATCCGCCTCTGGTCCCGTCCTACCGATGTGGATGCCCCTGTGTCGGGGTTATCCAATACTACGGTTATGCTGTCACCCGATACTGCTTCCTTGCGCGACCCTGCTGACAGGCGCATGGATCAGCTGGCTTGTCATGCGTTCACCTTTGTGGGTGCCGGGCTTCTCCCTGTCTGTGCCGTGGCCATTTTCTCTCTTGCCATCAGGAAAAGGTGAGGTGCCTTGTTGATATTGCCAAGTCTCGCAAGCGGGCGGAGGAGCATAAAGACCTCAAGGCCTGTGTGGATTTCATTGCCTTTGTAGTCTCGGCCATGGACGATAGTGTCCGGCTTGGCTCCAGGGCTGCGGCTCTGCTCTGTTGCGCTTCGTCGCTCGTACTGGCTGCGGCAGTGGTCGGCTGACGCTGCGGCCAAGAAGTTGCTCACTAGTATCCCCTTCCTGGGGCTCAGGTTATTCGGGGAGCGTCTGGATCTTCTGACCAAGGATGGAAGACTCCCTCAGCGAAGGACGTCTGTGCGGCCCTTTCGGGCTTCTTCTGCCTATCGCTCCTTTCGAGGAGGAAGAGGCTTTTCTTTTTCAGGTGGCCGCAGAGATTTCTGGCGTCGAGGTAGGCCGACCCAACCCCTCCTGGGGAGCTAAATCCAACCCCCCTGCCATGCCCTCTCAGGCATGAGGGGGTGCCCTCACCCATTCGAGTGGGGGGACGGCTTCTGCTATTTGCTCACATCTGGAGACAGCACGTCTCGGATCACTGGATTCAGGTGGTGGTTTCCTCCGGGTACAAAATAGAGCTGGCAGTTTGGCTGCCCTCAAGATTTCTTCGGTTGCGGATTTCCCAGAACACATTGGCGGCGCAGGGTTTAAGAATGGCCGTTCAATGCCTTCTGCTATCAGGTGTGATTTGTCCCGTGCCTCACCAGGAGCGAGGTCGAGGGTTCTACTCCAATCTGTTCACGGTGCCCAAGAAGGACGGAACACCTATCCTGGAGTCAGATATTTCCGCATGGAGACCCTATGGGCCGCGGTGAGCTCGCTTCGGCCCGGCGACTTCATGACCACTGTGGACATCAAGGATGCTTATCTGCACATTCCGATATTTCTGGGACATCAGAAGTTCCTGAGGTTTGCGCTGGAGGATCAGCATTACCAGTTTGTGGCACTACCGTTCGGGATAGCCTCAGCCCCTCGGGTGTTCACCAAGGTGCTGGCGGGCATCATGGCTGTCCTGAGGAACCAGGGCATTCGTCTTCTTCCTTATCTGGACAATTTACTGATTGCGGCTCAGTCCCTTCAGCAGGCCCAGAGCAACACCCGGACAGTGTTATCCACTCTCGAGGTCTTCGGTTGGGAACCCCAAGTCTTCTGTCACTCCCTCAATGGTGAGGTCCTTTCTGGGCATGACGTTGGACACCTCTTAGGTCACGGTATTCCTGCCACAGCAGAAGGTGGCGGGCCTCCAGGCGCAGGTGCAGGCCTTACAGTCTTGTCAGCGGCCATCGATCCATCTGGGGATGAAACTGGTGGGCCTAATGGTGTCATGCTTCGAGGCAGTGCCCTTTGCTCAGTTCCACATGAGACCTCGTCAATTGAATCTGTTGACGGTTTGGACCGAACGCAGGAGTCCCTGGAACAGGAATTTTCGCTGTCCCCACTGGTCAGACAGTCCCTTTTGTGGTGGTTGGACTCCAGAAATCTGTTGGTGGGCAGGTCCTTTCTGACTCCCCGTTGGGAGATTGTCACCGGTCACCGAGAAGGGGTTGTCTGCTAAGGTTGTTCAGACCATGATTCAGGCACGGAAGAAGTCTTCTTCCATGATTTCCATGATTTACTACAGAGTTTGGCATGCCTACATTTCTTGGTGTGAATCCAAGAGTTTCCCTTGTCGCACATTTTATGTTTCTAGGATTTTGGAATTTTTACAACACGGCTTATACCTGGGTCTACAGCTGGGCACCCTCAAGGGCCAGGTCTCAGCCTTTTCCATTTTTTTCCAAAGATCCTTTGCCAATCATAGACTGATCAGGACTTTTTTCCAAGGGGTTGCCCATGTTCGCTTAAGGCTTTATTACCTGGTTGCGACTGAATCCTTCAGGAGGTCGGATTCTATCTTTGTTCCCACTGAAGGTTCCAGAAGGGGTTTGCCGCCGGCCAAGTCTACTCTTAGTAAGTGGATTAGACAGGCGGTGGTGCAAGCATATTCTGCCAAGGGGAAGGAACCCCCTTTTCATATTACAGCTCATTCTACTAGAGCTATTGGTGCTTCCTGGGCTTTTCAGCACCAGGCCTCCGTTGAAAAAGTTTGTAAGGCCGCTACTTGGTCTTCTTTTCATACCTTTACATAGTTTTACAAGGTTGACGTTCGGGCCTCAGCTGATGCTGTCTTTGGCCGAAAGGTGCTTCAGGCGGTAGTGAAATGAACTACATGCTGTTCCGCACTGGGGATCCCGCCCTAATGGACACTGCTTTTGGATGTCCCAACTGTCATTACTTTTGGGACGACCTGGACTGGATATAGTGAAAAATACAATTCTGTGAAACTCACCTGTAGAATTGTGTTTGAATATATCCAGTCCAGGTCATCCCACCCCGCCCTTATTTCATTTTCTCTTGTTTGCCGGTTACGGTGATTAGTTTTTGTTGGAGAGAGTACATGCTGAAGCTATGCGAGTTAACATGGTTTCTTGGCCTCCCGGCCTGTCTCCTTTTACTGTTTTTTGACACTCCGGGAATTCTATTGAGACAGCTTCTTTTATAGGGGGCTGGGAGGAGTTACAGCTTTGGACCTTGCATTAACTGCGCCACCTGGTGGCGGACTACCCAACTGTCATTACTTTTGGGACGACCTGGACTGGATATATTCAAACACAATTCTACAGGTGAGTTTCACAGAATTGTATGAACTGACCCATCTAGGAAATTGTACAGTGTTTTTCCTGTGTTGCAACAACACAGAACGCAGAGGTGTGAACAGAGCCTTAAAAAGGAGCAACATCCCTCCTGAGCCGCTATAAGATTCTTGGCGGGGGCTGCTCTAACTTTTTATGGGGCACCCTGAATTAACTCACCCCCCCCAACTGCCCAATCGCCTCACTACTCCAACATGCCCACAGCGCATCCCCTCGCTGCATACCCCTAGCTGTGGGCATGTCGGTACCAGGGCTTTCTGAATGGGCAGTGTGTGGGCGAAGCTAGAGGCAGGCGACGCCCACTCTATTCAGTTTTCCTTGCCGCATGGGGTATACATGGTGGAGCATCCCAAATCGGGATGCTCTGTCTGAGAGAAACAGCACCCAAGGAATTCTATTTCATGTTTTGTTTCTCTTTAAGACAGACAAATAACAGACCCTGTCCCATCATGAGTTTACATGGTGTGCTGGTCATTTCCTGACACACAAACATAGCTGTGACCAGCACCAAATTGTTACTTAAAATTGATCAAGGCTTGTAATTGAAAAGACACATGCTGCCCCTCCTGCTGACAGGCTGCTCACTTTCTGCTGACTCGCTCCTAATTTGAAAAAAGAAACAATTCTTTTAATTTTTGTTTTTTAAAGCAGCCATAAACCCAACTTTTTGTCGGATATCTCCTGCACCCCTCACCCTACAGGCAGTACTTTTTTGGATCGTTTTGCTGTCCTGTCATTCATCAATTTCCCCAAAGTCCCAGTTTGAAGGCAGGACCAGCAGTTACCACGTTACATCATGACCCAGTTACAGGGATTTAAATATGCTGTTGGTGCCCTAGCCCAAGGCCATGTTTTGCTGCTGCAGGAGGTGGTTTTACAAAAAATTTATTTTTCTACTCCCATAGAAATGACTAGCTGGGAGATTCTAGGCTGTGTAGAGCCTATAAAACTAGGACTGGTGCTTTCTCTGTGTGTCATATCCATTTGGGATGCCTCATGTGTGGAATCTCCAGTAATCGCTGCAAAACTCACCTTTCATTAAATCCTACAGCAGAGGCCACCACCGCATCACTGCTTCTCTCTGTGCGTACCCGCTCCAGCCTTTTGTTAATGGCTTGTATGGATCACAGAGCTGCAGGCACAGTAAAAAGCTAAATGGAACGTATGCCACGATTGACCGGTGGCCTTTCCATGCACTCTGTGAGCGAAGAAAAAGTGAGTTTACAGGTGATTCTGGGGGATATACAAAGTGGGGCATTCCAAATCCCAGACAGGAGCAACAAAACCTGAGATTAAAATCTGGAGTTTGTTCCTTATTAAATAAATTAAATTAGACATATTTTTTTTCAAAAGCCTTAAAAGCACAGGTATTTCATGGTAGTTGTTCTTTATTATTCTCCTGTGCCTAAACTAAAGCCAATCCTTTTGGTGTTTGGGCTTGCTATGCTAAAGGTGCACTGCCAATATTTAAGGCAACTTGAACTTCTCCACCTCCACCACCCAGTCATGTGGGGTCACTCCAGCCAATCAAGGTACCAGTAGAAGTCCTCCAGGACATAGCTGGCTCCTGGGGCCCAATATTTAAGCACAATGGGCAACCAAAAAGCATTTAATGTATTTACCAATGAGACAAATAATTCTGATTGGTGTAGGATCAGATAACTTTTATACGCATAGACAATTATGCTACATTTAAGGAATAAGGCTTATTGTGTGTACATATATATATTTCCAGAGTAGCTTTGGTTTACGATGCTAATCCTACAAATGTATTTACATTGAGCCTTTATGGTTTTGTGATGGGCCAACCCTTCCAATAAGCTAATTCTAAAAACACCCTTGACGCCCAGCTTTCTTGTTTCCAGCTCAGTCTGGAAAAATAGGCAGGAGGTGAGATGATTGGCTTTAGAACAGAAGTCTTTTTGCAGACAATTTCAGAGCAAAAATTACTTTATATATTCTAATATGGCAAGGAAAGTGTGCCAGCAGTAGCACACATGGAGCATGTAGGAAGCAGGGATGTCTTTGTGCACTTCTATTGCAGAATTTGAGCAGTGCGGTATCCCAGTTAGGTAGGTGGCTTAGCAAAGCGGTCCTCACCATGGGGCATCCTGACTTAGGATTGGAGTTATGTATTTGTCACTTGTGAAAGGGTTTCATGTGGTTGCAATATAAACACATGTATGTGGAAAGTCTAAATCCCGGTGAGCAGGTATTAGGTAGAAGCTACTGTATGATTAAAAAATATGTACAGATACAGTTATGGTAAGAAAAACCTTTCGTAGGTCTCAGAACCGTCCTTGGCATTTGGTTCAATTGTTAATAAATTGAAAGTATGGCACCAGTGTGACTTTGCTAACAACATGCCATACCTGGAAAGTCACCCCCTAAAGGTATCAACTAGGGAAGAGGTATAATACAGCTCCAATTGCTTTTTCTCTGCCGCTTTATAAAACCATGGCAAGGAGAGCCATTGTTACAGCCCACAGTTTCCAGAAGGCATATCATAGGCTCATGTACAGTATTTATCTCCTTTCACTCCATTAAGCCTCATATATGTCTGCATGTGTTGAGGGGGTTGTTGGGTGGAGCAGAAAGCAGGTGAAAGGCTGTGCCTACCTCGCGGGATGATAGTGGCCACATGGGTGCTTTTATTTTGGTAGTACTGTCTGCCTAAGAACAAAATAAAATTTAGGCTGCTTACGTTTCTGTTCAATTATGTTATTATATGTCATTGTTTCTCTTCTTTTTTGGTTTTATAACACATTGTGAATTGTTATATGTATTTTAAAAGGAGAGCTGAAATAGTACATTTTAAAAATCTCTTTCTTTGCGTTACTAAACCAAAGGTGCAGCAACAGGTAGAGCAGAGGTTAGATTCGGAGCCAGGTGAGAAAACTGCCATTGACTTTCATTGCCCTAAGGTAGACAAAGGCCTTGATTTGTCAAGAGTTGAAATAATTCTAAAGGTAATAAAAAATTGATTTCATGAGAAAAAAAACTGAGAATTTCAATGTTGATGAATCGCTAGTTAGGAAGACAATGAAAGACAATAGCACTTTTTTACTCTTGTAAAAAATGCCCTTGACTTCAATTGTCTTCCTATCTGGTGCTTCATCGACAGTGAAATTCTCAGGCTTTTTTCTCATGAAATGAATTTTTTTACTATCATGAGAATTTTTTTTAACTCTTGATGAATCAAAGCCAATGAAAGTCAATGGCATTTTTTTCTCCCAAAAAAAGGAGAGAATTCTCACCTGGCTCTAAATCAACCCCATTATGTCATCCCATGGTGGCTGTCCCAGCTCAGCTGTGTGCCCAAAGAAAAATGTGTCTGTTTCTTTGTCATTTAGTAGGTGAAACAGTATAAAAAAAATGTAATAACTGATCCAGTGTTATAATATATATCACATTGGTTTGGTTATTACGCCCTACTGTAACATGTGGCTCTAGTAATTATTGCTATATTATTGAATATTCATGCCTTCCCACAATAGGCTTTACTTACAGATATACATTACAAATTTTAAAAACTATTTTCATTTTGATTTGATTGGAACCTGGGGGGTTGTATTCTCAATCTAGGTGCCATATTATGTTTGCCTTTGTACTACATTCATACAACTGCCCCAGGGTTGAAAAAGCATCGCTAAAGTCTTGCTCCATTCCATGTATTTTCTAGTAGAAAAATCTGCACACTCCACTAAAGGCAAACTGAAAGTTTTACATAAAACTTTGGGCAGACTAAACGAACTCCAGAAAAGCAACAATAAAAAAGCAGCCGGCTTTTCTCTGAGGTTTTCTTCATTGCTGATAATTCAGACGTTGCATTAGAAACTTACATTTTTAATGTGTTTCGCACAGCATAAATTGTATCTATAATTTGTGCCGTTCGCCCGTGGCAGTATTATTATTTCTTGTAGCAGTATATAACTTGTATAGCAATTGGAAGATGTATATTATAAGGGAATCTATTGAAATTGGCGATAAGTCGCTACTAAAAGAATGTAATAATCTACATAATTTATTTTGAACATGTTTTGAGGGACATTTGTCATATCAGTTATTTACATTTATTTTTAAACATTAATGTATGTCTTATAAATGTATTAACACTAACATGTAACAGATTAAATCCGATTTTATCCATTAAACTTATTTTCTATCACCTTGTTTTTATTGATATTTAAACAGACTGAAATGTACCTCATAGACTCCAGGGCTGGGTGATTTCTTGTCCTATGAGCATCCTGATTTGAGATGCCATGCGATAGTGTGCCCATACACTCACCTTTTTTTTTTTTTCAATCATGCATGGCTACGTTATCCTGGCACATCCTGCAGACTTGTATATGGGTGGAGAGAGCGGGGTGCCTCAGCTTAACCTAGCCGTGCATTCAAGCAACGGTTTTTGTAGCCATTTCCTTTCTAAACAGCCTTCTGTTGGAGGGTTTCCTCCTATAAACCTCTCGCTTCAGGTCCTTTCACAACATTTTTGTTGTATTTAGGTCAGGACTTTAATTTTCTTTAACCATGCTTTGGTAGAACCACAAGTATGCTTTGGGC
This sequence comes from Gastrophryne carolinensis, assembly GCA_027917425.1. Classification (NCBI taxonomy): domain Eukaryota; kingdom Metazoa; phylum Chordata; class Amphibia; order Anura; family Microhylidae; genus Gastrophryne; species Gastrophryne carolinensis. The sequence continues at coordinate 74,604,051 of CM051244.1, forward strand.
CATTGACTTGTTGCATTACCTAGGTTCTCTTGAGAGTCGGCTCACAAACAAATGTCCCGACATTTTGATGATTCAGACATACTTATTTCATGAGAATGGCAAGCCATCCCATCCAATACTGTTAAAATGGCTTTCTGGCTTGCCTTTGAGAATATCAAAGATAGACACCTGTTATTTACATAAAACCAGACAACTACTTGCACCTCGTAAACCTATTGATTCAGAGTCAGAAGCCACCATGTGGCGACAGCCATGTTAAGGCTATTATAGGCCATCTACTCAAAAGTAAAGAGGTGTTTTCCTAGAATGCACCCCCCCCCCCCCCATATGAAGCTTAAGATGCGTCTCTCCACAAGGTGGCTTGCGCTTGTTTTGGTACTCACCAAGTCTTACCACTATACAGCCAAATACTTTGGTCTAGTGCTGAGCCAAAAGCTTGAAATGTGTCCACAAGTGGAAGATTTTGGGCTGGGTAAATTTTAAGCTAATCATTGGCATGGGTCCGAAACATAAAGAGATCATTTCCATAATTCCGCCCATTGCAAGGAGTAACGGGTAATTCTATTATTCCTTGTGTCGGGCACTCTGTAAATACTTTCCGTTGTAGGAAAGGACCTCTCTTCCTAAAGTAATAATACAAGTAATATTGGGTTTTCTGTTTGATTGATTTGGTTTACTTTATCTACTTTTAGGACTTTAAAACTAATGTAGCATTAGGTAAAATTTATGCAGAAATATAGAAAACTATAAAGGGTTTACAAACTTTTAAGCATACTTGTATATCTTAAAAGCAGGCCAAAACCCAGCTGAGCCAGATCTAAAAGATTCCACGCTGTGTGAATTCCCCCAGGGGTGCCGTAGCACTTACCTTTTCCCATCGCTCACTCGTCGATGTAAACAAGGGCGACTGCATCTCTGCTTACTTCAGCTGTGTGCGTGCTGCAGGGGATGCGGAAGCTCTCGCCCTCATTGCCGAGCAGTTAATATGCATGGAGAATGGCTCTGATTAGACGAAAGCCCACGCATGTGCCGTTGGATCAGGAAAAGGTGAGTTTCAAAGGGCGGCGCAGAATAAAACCCGGGAAAGTCAAAATCCTGTGTTTTGTTCCACTTTAAGACACCAAAACTTCATTGTATGCAATCTATTAAAATCCAAACACTGTAATCAAGGAGGAACCTTCCTCTTTCAAGTAGTTTGTAAAAAGAGAAAGGCCTGGCCTGGATTACTACAGTCTATGTTCACATACATTTGGATTAGATACTGCTGCAGGCTGTGGATATATTGGTAAAAGGAAACAAACAACTTATGATTTTGGCTTTCGGTGCCAAAAAGTGATCCTTCAAAATTTGACAAAGGCACAAAAAGCTTTCTTAACATTCTACACCCAGGGGAAAACAACCTGGTACCTTAAAGCGGACCTTCACTCTGAATAAGAGCCTATCTTATATGTTTCCCACACCCTGTACATACAGATTGTCCACATTAAAAATCATCCTCCTTGCATCTACTGCATGTTATGAGCCTTTAAACATCCAAGATGGCGGCTTATGGAAGCCGCCATCTTATCAGGCAGCCTGCAAACAGGAAGTGCCTTCTGACTGTGCTGCTCTGCATTCTGGGACTGCTGACCTTTACCTGACCCCAGCTCTGCTCTGTCTGAGCAAAGCACAGCTATAACCCGCCCCCCTGTACCTTATCCCACTCTCCTCTCCTCAGTAAGTGTGATGCTTCTGAGTCAAGATGGCGGCGCCCTAGATTCCTGAACAGAGTTGCAGCTCAGTGGGGGAAAGAATAATAAGTTAGTGACTAAAAACGTAAAATATATTAATTTTAGATGCTGGGGAACCGTTTTTTAAGAGTTTGGGCTTTTCATTAAATCACGCTGAAGGTCCGGTTTAAAACGAAGCATAGCAGGACAGCAATCACTCATTTCTTGTGTAGAAGTGTGTAAAAGAGAAATATTTGCCACACCTTAAATCTCCTTTATTCCTATTAGAAATCAATATTTCAATAACGCAAACAGAAAACTCCTACTTAAAACTTTCCATATACTGTAACATCCAGCGAGGTATCTAAATAATAGGATTACCTTAAATCCTATGCTCTTACAATCTACTGAAAGTAAGAAAAGATCTAGTTATCATTCTTGAAAAGCAAGCAAAAAATACCATAGGATACAAAGTATAACTAACCTGAGGAGGTCATTTAGAATACACAAATTTTAAGGGAGCCACAGCACTCAGCCCTGTTAGCTCACAGCCAATCCTATAATCTTTTTTTTTTTTTTTTTTTTATTGGAGATTTCCCCAAGTAGATACATTTATATTGGGTCATCCTTGTGGATTATAATTTTTCACTATACTTAAACTAGTAAATATACCCATAAATTGTTTAATTAGTCTGAGTTGTATTATACTCATCTATTCTTCGTGAACCCCCCCCCCTCACCTCCCTCAGGTGGGCAGCAGTCGGATTAATTTCCGATATTTTTTTCATAATAGAATTTAGCTGGTTTTTATAATTTGGGCACAGGGTTAAGGCTAATTCATTTGTCAGTACTGTCTTCAGGCTTCTAAACCACATTTCTCTGTTGGGGGGTAGATGGTTTGCCCATCTCTGAGGAATTATTTTTTTCGTTGCCCAGATTAATAGGGAGGGAATCTTCCTATCTTTTTTTGGCCATGTACGTGGGAATAGATTTAGTAGACCCCATTCAGGGGTTAGTACTATTCTGGTGTTAGTTACCTCATCCAGCAGTCTTTCTGTAGCCGACCAGATCTTTTTTATGAACGGGCAGTCCCACCAGAGATGGATAAGCGTTGCTGGAGTCTGCTTACACCACCAGCATCCAAACGTTGGGAACCTGGTATTGTAATCTGAAGTGTAATAAAATCGTGTGATGAATTTATAGCAGAAAATTTTTAGTGTTGGAGACAGTATGGCTATATATGTGTCAAAAATTTCCACCCACTTCTCGTTATCCAATTCCATTTTTAAATCATTTTCCCATTTTTTCACATAGCTCGGTGTTATTGGGGTTATCATCCTCTTGATCTGATTGTAGAAGTAAGATATTTTATTTGGTGTTATACAAGAATTTATGAAAATATCTTGTATAGCATTAGGTTTTGATGGCATAGTAGGAAGGGCTAAAGTACTAATATAACTAGTTACTTGATTTTTAATGAGAGTAAAGCTGGATGGGTTCTCTATAAGTTGTACTCCTTGCACGCTTGACCATATGTGAATTATTCTGGTATGGTACTTATGTTTATGCCTTAATAGAGTTTTATTGCATTCCCCGGGGGGGAAATCAGGATTTGTAGTAAGTGAGCGCAGGAGATCTGGATATGGAAATAGGTTTTCATTTTCCATAATGCGCATCAATGTTTTTATTATTGCCCACGTAATAGGATTAGAACAGTACTTTTTTGAACTTATTCGGTTAAGTGTATTATAGTTACAGGAGGAAACTTCTTCTATCGTTAATGGGAATAATTCGGTATTAGGCCATTCTGCATTAGGAGATAAGATTATCCATTCCTCTAGTCTTTTAAGTTGGGATGAAATAAGGTAAAGCCGAAATCCTATATATATAATCTGTTTCTAAAATCTAAGTTCTTAGTTGGCACACATCTGCAGAAGTAGGTATAAGCTGCACCACCAAACGCTAAGGTGCCTCTGTGTAGGTGCTGTTCTAACTCTATGAGATCTCCCTTTGGGACTTACAATGCAATGGATAAATTGGGAGCAGCTTATCCTGCCCTATAACCTCAAGTGCAGCACATTGGGGAAGGAAGAGTCAAAAGCCTTTCCTACCCCATGTGCTTGCACAAAGTCAAAATATACAAAAGGGGTGGCAGCTATTCCGACTAATTTATAACTTACCTGGTTGGTGCACCACCTTTCCTCACAATCCATATTAAAAGTGTTTTTTCTGTCCATTATTATTGTCCATTATCCATCTCCTCCCAAGTTTATTTTATTTATTGATAGTTTCCTTGTTACACACAAGTACATTTGAAATCATACTGAAGTAGAAAATGGCACAAATAAAACAATGTTTATTTGGTCGAACGGGGGCTTGCTTACTTCAACAGCCAACCCCCGAAATGCTCCCTTTGCAGATTTCTTAAATACCGGTTTAGACAAAGGAACTTAAATGACCATCCTGATTGGATGCGTCATACTTCCATTGGACATTTCAAACATATACAGCACATATAGAAAGTTTAACTTACAGCTTAGGAACATTGGTTTCTCATTAAGCAGACCTAACATTCTTAGTAATGGTCATTCCTATGAGGGGAGGGGTCAATCACACTCGCCCAATAGCAATCAAGATGAAAACCATTTGGAAAGTAGATTGAGCCCTGTACATGTGTTAGTGCCCTGATTGTGAATGTAAAGGGCTCCATTTTTATGTGAAAAGAACTAAAAACTATGGGAGGTTTGGTTGCCTTCTTCGTGGCTGCAGAAGGTCTTTAGTTAGGGTTATCTTTTTAACCAATTCCACAAGCTGTCAGCTTTTAGTAGGAATTTAGGGAACAGGCCACGAACTTAACAGGTTTTCAAAACAGCCACATGGTCATTGGTGCATACTTTTTCTATATTTAACAAGTTGGGGCAGGTTTTTGCAGGCTGCTGCTTTAATGTTCAGTGTATTGTGGTGAAAGTTTTAGATTTTATGTTTTTATGATTGCAGCCTTATTTAAAGATCTATGGGATGTTCACCCTCATTCTTTTTTGCTTTAGGACATCCCAGCATTACAGAATTATTAGAAGACGTGTCTTCCATACAACATGAATATAAGAAGAAATAATTTAGTGGTTACCATAAAATATTCTTCTTTTAGTTATATGGCAGACTTCCAGGGGTGCTGTCTTAGAAGCTGTAAGTGCCATCAGAGATTTCTTGTTTAGTACATTGAATGGCTGAGTAAATATTTTTATAGATTCAAGCAATACCTGAGTCACAAATGTAATGTACACAAACATTGTGTGCGGATGTAAAAGGTTAAATATTTAATTTTTCCTCGCATTTGTTTTATTGTTTTCGCAAGGAACCAAATGTAGAGTGTGTACATCCTGTGCAGTACATTAATGGCATACAAGCCTGGACTGGCCTCTGGCAGGGGAGAAAAGTGGCAAGAAAATGAATGTCTCATTGCAGAACACATCGCTGATCATGGCTCCCAGTATAACAGTGCAACACAAACAACAACAAAGATCCAATAAATTGATGGGCACCCACATTCTGCTTGTGTTTATGTACATGGAGACAGGCATTTCGGAATAAATAATGAATTACAAATCATTTTAGCGTTAAAGTGGAACATCAGTCTAAATTTAAGATGCCCCCCGCACTTTGCATGATTTGGGGGTTTGTAAAAAAAAAAAAAAAGATGTCCAGTCCCACAGTGGAAGGGGGCACCTGGAGTCCGGCTTCTGCACCACAAGCAGTGGCAATGATTCTGGGTAACTGTTAGCCAATGATTGAAGCAGCCACATCCCTGCTGTTACAGTGACTAAGCAGTCACTGATGATTTCTGGTCTTTAGATGTACATTTCAGAAGCTTCCTCACTTTGTCTTGCCAATCAAGGCCAAGGCAGACTCGACAAATGCAGCCCCATCTGCATTATTTCAATCTCTTCAGATAAGGGGAAACCGTCTTGTGTTGAAGACGCTAAAAGGTTACTAGCAGCGTTCTCAGGTCAAAAGGGTGTTTGCTGCTGCTTTGTTTAGCCAAAGCTACTAATAAACACACCTTTTACAGTTGAAGGATTTGGGGATTTGTAGTGAGATAAGGACAGTAGGATCTTTAAAAAGGGCAAGAAAGCGACTCCTACTTTACCAAGACGCATCCAGGGGAATACAAGAAACTTGGACAAAGCATGCTGATAAGTAAATGACAGGTCTGGGGGCACAATCCTAACACACTGATTTATTGTACATCCCAAAAGAGGAAAATAAAAAGGAAGAACACCAAAAACCGGAAAAAAGGCAGTGTTTCTGTAAGGCAGAACCTGAGCTTACAGTGCCAATTCTTACCATAGGGTCTGGCACAAAGCAATCTAAGAGGAGGGGGGGGGGGTGCACAGAGAGAACTCGCTGGGGATTGGAGGTCTGCTCTAAAGAGACCTGGCACTAACGAGATTTCCAGGACCAGACATGGGTACCCACCAGCTAACATACTCTCTCCCTATCTGAGACAGCTGGAGGCAGGTATACAGGATGGGCCTGCACATAGTGCCATACAACCCTACCTGGTAAACCCCAGCAGCCAAGGGAAGGCAGCAGTGGGTGGCAAGGCAGCAGCCACCAGCAAGGAAATGTGGAAGCAGATAGGTACCACTGGCTGGTCTTGGGCATCATGTTGTTGCACATCTGTGGGGGGTGAGCAGACCTCCAGCCTTTTTGGAAGGGTGACTGCTATAATGCATAGTTAATATTTTTGCTTTTACTGTATATTTTTTAAATAAAGCTCCAACCTTCTTGACAACAGATTAAGCAGCATATTGAGGTGAACAGGAATGGTGAATAGGAAAATCTATAATACAATTGCACAATAAGGACGCAAGCAAACTCAAACTTCAGCTAGAAGTGTGTGTTCGAGGTCGGCATTTGGCCAAACCCAGAGAAGTTGCTAAGTCTATCCACCAGCATTTAGCCCTTATCGGCGAATGAGGGGTGCACTTTAAACTAATGCAGCCTGTGCAGCACATAGGAAGTGTCTCTAAACTTACCTGAGTCTGCGATCGGGTCGGCGTTCTTTCCTCTCACAAAATGTCCACGGCCGGGGCTTCAATAAGATGGCCGCCCTCATGAGTGACAGATCAAAATATTACCAATTAGTGGGACTCCAACTCTCAAGAGTAATTTAAAGTTTGTCCTTTATTTACTCACAATCAAAAATGAATTGCAATGGCAGCACTTAGCATATCTCAGCATATATAAACCTATACAATATTTAGAATTCCTTATTGAGACAGGGAACCATGCCACCCAGCCCTCCTCCTGTCCCACTTCTAGAGCCCAACCCCTGCCTGACTAGATGATAGGTGACTATATGGACCTGGTGGAATAAAGACAAGAGAAGGGGGCCATAGACAAAATACTTACACTTCCAGCATTCACTAATGTTGGCTGCCCCCAGCAGAACAGTAAACATGCTGAGCATACCCCATACTGGCAGTCACATAGGATGTTTATAATAAACTTATACACTTATAATAAACTTCATGTTAGGACCATGCCCTGGCAGGCTTAAAGGCTAAAGGATACGGGGTGGCGACAAAAGGAGGCAGGTCATTTGAAGTTGTCAGGACTGTGATGTTGATTACTTTGGCCAGATGATAGGCTCGTCAAAGGATTGTCTAGGTGGAAGAAAAAAAAATCTAAACTCACCTTTTGTCACACTGTGGTGTTCCTCCGAAGCTCCAGAACCCATCATATTTACTGTTGGCGGGGAGCCAGTGATTCAGTCCTCCAGTGCCTTGCAGGGTGGCATCCATAGAGCCTTGTTTATGCCCCCACACGTCGCCTTCTTTCTTTGCAATAAAGGGGATGTGTGCCCTGCCTCACCAAGCCTCCTCCATTGCAATAAATGGAGTAGGTGTGTTAGGGGGGCATAAAGCCATCTTGATGGACGCTGCCATGTCTGTCCAGGCTGAATAACTGACGCTGCCATGTCTGTATAGGCTGAATAACTAATTCTCTCTAATTAATATGGTGATGCTGTGTGAAGGAACTGCGGGGGACACGTTAAAGACTTCAAGGGTGGGGGAGTGGTGAATTGTATAGGGGAAGGCATTTTCAGTGGAATATGGCAGTGTGTGAAGGTAAGAGTGGGAGGGGGCAATCAGGGTGGAGAACATGAGGAGATTTTCTGTATTTTTGATAAGCAATGAAGGAAGGGCCAGGTTGCAAAGAGCTTTGCAGGTTATGTTTACTTTTAAACTTAATTATATACTTAAACTAATTATATTGTCTGCCAGACAATATAACAAAACTGGAGGAACGAGGAGAGAGCTGGAGAGGGGTGACTTCAGGATAGATTAGGGGGTGCCTGTAAAGTTTACAAAAAAAAACACCCAATAAAGCAGACCTAAAACCAAAACAGCCCTGTTCTGTCACCCACCTGTGCTCCTAAATCTGCGGCAGCTGCAACTGTATGTGCGTTCTCCATGCTACACCCAATGAATCCCATTGCTTGCCCGGAGCTTGGAAAGTAATTAAGGGGGATATTTAAGAAAGGATAGCGCCAGCTAGTGCCTCGTAGCCTCAGGTAACGTCTGGTGAACGCTGGGTGTTGTACGCAAAACCACATTTATGAAAGCGAATCTGGTGAGCGCCTCTAACAGCGCCATGTAGCGTCACATGTGTTATTAAAGGCGGCTCAGCGTATAGCGCCGGTGCTCTAGGTTCCAGAGCACCGTGTATTACCTGTGGCTCTGTAGCTCTCAATTTCACTAGGTTTTCATTAGGTTGTGTATAAATAGGGTGTTTGGCTTTTTTTTTTTTTTTTTTTTTGCTCAAATCATTGTGTGACCTCTCCTGGCTGCAAACAAACACTTTTCGAAACTTTTTGGACTTTTAATATTTTTTAATTATTTATGCAGAATTGTATTTACAGGTCTGGCACTAAAGTGTTAATGTCACAGTGTTAAAACAATGTCCAATGTCCATGTGTTTTCGCTTAGTTACTGGTGTATATGTGTTCAAAAACAAACTTTAATCAAAAAGCGTCTGGCGCTCTATGCTACAGCGCCCAGCTTTAGAGTGCCGACGCTGTGTGGAGCGCCAAGTGCTGGTCGCACTGAGCTGACCTTTCACTCGCTGCAGCGCTGTACTGGTGTTAGAGCGCCCAACACACATCACATTCATCAGTGCCAGCCAGGATACTACAGTGCCCAAGTCTCTATGTGACAGCGCCCAATACATGTTTACAGCGTCCACTAGCGGTCGCTGTAAGCGCCGCTTTACAGACGCTCATCTGCTGATATCTGGTGTTAGTAGGGAATCAGCCTCCAAGTCCAATTTCAGGCATTTCTTAAGTAGGGGTGGACAGGCATCCCAAATTGAAAGCTTTGACCACAGTGGGCAACAGAGTGTATGGGCAAGGCTTGGCTTGTACAACCTCTTTTGAAAATCTGGTTCATACCTATTTGTGTGTCTCAATAGCCTAAAACAAAATGGGTAGGTTCCTGCCATCACAGTCATTACCAGTGTTGCAATACACAGAATGCTGTTTATTTTTGTTATCGTTCCCACCCTGAACACTCCCTATATTAATAATTTTGTCAACAAACTGGTTTAACTACCTCTCTAATACACTAGTAAAAAAAACTGTGAACCGTAACATGGTAATAAATACAATATATAGTCTGCGTCACGCAACCAGTTTCTTTTTATGGCTTTCCTTTCATTAACAGCCGCACTGCTTACCAGTGGTGTAACCAAATGTGACAGGGCCCTGGTGCAAACATTAAATGGGGTCATTTCAAGGCTCATACAGTAAACTTTTTTCTCTTTTTTAACTCAGTTGAATGAAGCTAGACTGAAACAGCAGAGACAAGTGGTCCTTCTCTTGAATTGATGGCAAGTGAGCAAAAATATGATAAATAAGGTGGAGGAGCAACAATGATGGGCCCCCCTTAACCTCCTGGGCCTCGGTGCAGTAGCACCCCCTATAGTTACACCCCTGCTGCTTACCATAGTTATATGTCAGCCGGGGGGAGTGGAGGACTAGGACAAAAATCACCTGGGATTTTACCCTTCCATGGCCAGGTCGAGACATTCTAACTGAGCCCCCCTTCCCCATATACTTCCCATCCAGTTATCTGGAGGGGTGGAAATTGCCACTCATATCAATGGTTATGAATCTTTGGTATTATAGGATCAGGGGTGGGTCATAATGCTGGGACTAAAACAGGGGGGGCTGGGATTCCTTGGCCTGTGAGTACGATGGGCCTGGGTATAGGGGAATGAGAGGGAGACTAAGGGGTAGGAATAGGATATGGGTGTTAGAAGCAAAGAAGTAGCAGCCCAACTGGCTCCAAAGCAGTGTGGCCCACTGGGAATTCTCATGGTTCTCTCTATGGCAAGTCAGTGTGTGGGTGCATCGGTTTTCGGGGGCACTGCAAGTCCAAAACATAGAACCAGCATTCCAAAAATAAAGTCTAAAGCTGAGTTTGTCAACATTTCAGGGTCCTCCTGGGAATTCCTCTTGAGAAAGGGGTCTTGCATGGCCCAGAAACTTTGACAATTGGACTTATTGCTGTATTTCATTATACCTTTGGATTATATTATAAGGCTTTAGACTTATTGCAGTGCTGGTTCTACTTTTTGTCCTTTCCAGTTAAATAACAGATTTTGTAGCTTGGTTTGGGATGATTCTTTTCCTCCAAATCATTGTTGACTTACTGTATCTGTAGATATATAACAAAAAACAGATATACTCATCTTGCCCGCATTCGCCGGCTTCCCTGGAGCTGCGCATGCTCCCACGCCCAGCCTGTCTTAATAGCGGCATGCACCCAAAAAAACTTGGGTGGGGGTCTTTATCGGAACATCTGCATATAACAGCAAACAATAAAGCTATGGTGAAATGGCACTGTACTAACGGCTGCACACTATCCAACCCTGTATGGGACCAGCCTCCAACCAACAATAAGCTCCCTATAAACACAAACTGACACTGGTATATTGTGGCTGTGGTGCATGTCAATCTTTATCAGTACAAGTGAAAAAAAGGCAATGGAAAAGTAGAAACCCCCTTCCCATCAAGACACAAAGTTATAAATTTAAAGAGCCAGCGCCCCATCCCAAACCACAGCCACCCACAACCACAATAACATCTAAGCCGGCAAATGGAATTCACTGAGTCACAAAACCAAAAAATTGGTTGCACTGCCAGCTCCCGCCATTCATATTTAAATGCATAGACTGCTGATTCCTCTAGCTTGAGGCAGCTATTGGCTAAGGATTGATTGCAAACAACGGAGGTGAAGGTATATAGGCCCATCATTACACAGTGCTGCATTGGACACTTAGGGCCTTATTCATCAAGTGATAGCGTCAGCTAGTGTGTCAATAGCGCCAGGTAAAGCCAGCTATCGGCGGCAACCGACTCCCGAGCGCCAGGCTGCGAACACAATCACGCATTTATCACGCTAAATGAGGCTAGCGCCGGCGAAAGCGTCAGCTAGCGCTGGATTCATCATGTAGCGGACTGCAACGAACAGCGCCGCTGCTAATCCCATCCCAGCGCCAGGTCAGACCTTTCGCTACCTGGCGCTCTCCCATACATTTCAATGGCAGACACTGCAATGTTTTTTTTAAGTGTTTTTTGTGTTCTTGTCTTTTGCCAAAAATTAAACACATGTTGTTTAGGATATGTTTGATTAATCTGTCTTGTTTTTATTGATTTTTTGGTGAAAGATGTAATTTTTAGACTGGAATGTTGTGAGTGAAATCTAAAATGCATCTCCTCCCACAAAACACATTAGCCTCAAATTAGCTTGCTTTCTGAACACCCATGGCTTGTAAAGCTACTTTTTAGTCAGTCATGGTTGGCGCTCACGTTCGCTCATTGAAATTGTCAGCGCCCAAGCTATTCTGCAGCCCTGTCCTTGTTGAATCTGTGGTGGTCAGTGTTTGGGCAGTCGCTGTTGTGATTCGCTATGTGCCGGCGCTAGTGTCGCTGTGCTGCGCTGTGCTGTTCATACATGTGCCTTTCTGCATTTTTCCCTGAATTCACTTGCAGCGACCCCAGTCGTTCTTAATGAATACACTGTAGTTCTGAGCGTGCATATGTCCACATTCTGCAGGATTTTTTCAGGCGTACAAGCTCATAACAACCCGTTATGCATTCTCCTGTGTCCCACATTATCATGTTGTTGGATAGTTATATTGTGTTCTTATTTTATTAAGGAATCAGATTTTTATTTGTAAGCAACCAGATCTGTTTTTGCTCTGACCTATGCATTACAGGATATTGAACACCCAGCTAAATCAAGCTAATAATTAATTGCGTCTGGCCCCCCCACCCCTCCCCCACCTCCCCCACCTAACCCCCTCCCCCCCTGGGCCAGCAAAAAAGAAAAGGAAGAGGGTGGATAGCCGCGTAAACGGCCAGGTGGTGAAAGTGAGTATGTTTTCCTTGGATTATATGTTTAATCTGTTCTCAGTATAAATGTTTAGGCCATTGGTCTGATGTCATGTATTGATAACCTTTTTTTTTTTCATTTCTCATAGGATTTCTGCATCCACCAATACGACTATGCCCGTGGGGGCAAGAAGCGCATTGCCCTGGAGGTGAAGGCCACAGTGTCCTGGCACTTCAACACCAGGCTCAGTGTCAGAGCAATAATGCAGAAGTGGTCCGACTTTAAGCGCCGGGACCCTGAAGGCGTGTACCGCCTATATGATGCGTACGCTTCAGGTAAGTGGAAGTTGATGCTATGTTTATACTTTTTGGGAAATAATATTCTAAGCTGTGTCCATTTTGGGTAGTAATTGTAATTTTTTTTATTCACCCCCTCAACACAGATAAGCGTCCTCCCCTGGGGAAACACGTGGGAAGGGATTCCTCCCCCTAACGAGACAGGCGGACTCGGGGGAGTCATCGGGGGAGGGTCCCTCTCGAGTGTCCTATTTAGAGGACCCAGGGGAGGAAGGGGATGACGCCCCAGAGGAGTGTGCTGCTGGGGGGCTGTCAGGATCGAGCCTCAGCTCCTCACACTCTGAATCTGAGGAGTCTCACCAGCCAAGGGGCCACTTTCAAGTGGGGAGTCCAAGGGGGGTGGAAGTAGTGGACTCTCCCACACTCCCTGAAGGAGCAGGGAGTGAGAGGGAGGAGGGTGGCCCTTTGGGTGGGGGATCTTCGGATCAGAGTGTGAGGAGCCGAGGCTCCACGCCTCCTCCTCAGAGCCCTCCCTGGGTTTCAAGTGGCAGCTCATCCCCTGGTGAGTGCAGATTTAGTCAGTGTTAGTCTGTGACAGGTTACATATGGCCATTTGTACTTAGCCCTTGCCATTCCTCTCTAATTTGCAGCGCATCATATAGGCGGCACCCCCAGGAGCTTTTGGCAACGCCTTCTCCACGGGCATAGTCATGGTAAGTGTTTGTTGTTATCCCTCACATTACATATGTTATGCCATTCCTTAAAGTGGACCAACACCCTTTGTTGATTGGGCTGGGAATCTATAAGCTTCCCTGCCCAATCACCTCCCTCACCGTGGGCCCCCCCCCAAAAGCCCACAAACTCCTTACCTCATTGGGGGTGGCAGAAGCCGCCGCCGCTGCCTCCTGCGCGCCCCTCTAGATGTGTGTGCACCCGCGCTGTCCGTTTGTGAATGGCCTGCGCGGGCGCACGCCCTGGAGGAGTGACGCGCGGGAGGCGGCGGCGGACGGGCTCTCTCTCCGATTGGTGTGCCCTGCCAAAGTGGACCAAAACACAGGATAGTATAAATCCTGGGTCTTGGTCCACTTTTAACATACACATGTTTCATGGTCCATAGTACAAGCTGGTTTTATAATTTACATTAACATCACAAACCCCACTACAGTGCAATCCAACTGGCAACCACCCCTATGTTTCAGCCCACACAATGATGGCGGCTAGCAAATGTGTGATTTTCTTAATTTTTCCCGGCTAACATATGTTGCACACTCTACAAGTAAGATTCTACACTCAACTGCAAATTAGGCCTTACCATTGCACTGTCAAGGTTATTGGCACATTATCTTTATGTGTCCATGTTGCACCCATAAATAATTTACATGAACTCATGGACCAGGAAATATGCTAATGTCGGACAACATGTGTGTAACCATGCAAGCATTTGTTTTGGCAGACTCCATAACCAGATGGCTGTCAAATAGTCATGTGTCATTGTCCAACTAATTTTTGGTTTCTCTTTTGCTTTCTCCTGACAGATGTGGCCACGCAGACGGAGCCGGTGACCATCCTCCCCACCCCAGCTCCCGGGACGGCCAGCAGCATGGGCCCCAGCCACAGCTGCGATGGTGAGTACATCCCACTTCATATGCCTAAAGACTTGTGACCCCTATGTCTTATAGTAAATTCTGGAGACATTTACAATGTACCTATGTGTTTTCTAAACACACATCTAGGTTACATGTGTTTGTTCAACAATCCTAAATGCATGTCTGCATGCTTGATTGTTGGCCCCCATTCTTGTTTTTGCCACATAGTGTAAAATTGTGGTTTCTTCTAAACCAAATTGGCCTGCTAAGGTGGTGACCTCTAATATGCTTGGCCCAACCAGTTTAATCGTTAGGACTTAGGCCCTGATGTTTGGCTGTAACTAACCAAATAAATGTCCACACTGGGACTTAGACCTTAATTTATTCCCAAGAGTTCAGAGTAAATGTATGCTTGGGATGTTGTAGCCACATTTAAGGCAGCCACTAGTACTCATATAATGGTAACACCTAAGGGCACAGTGGCCAACAATGTGAATGTGAGCGTCAGCTAATTTGAGCCAATTACATTACATTGCTACATCTGTGTATGTTGAGGTCACATTCTATCTTTTGAATATGTTTTTTTTCTACTCTCTACAGCTTGTGAAAACCAGCATCGCAGACTGTGGCAGTCGGTCCGGCGTCTTCGCCTTATGCTGCTGGCCTTGAAGAGGTGTCGTTATGGTGGGGGGGTATGTTTTGAGCCGCTGTGCGGCGGAATGTTGGGCCTGTTGCCCGCCTTGCGGCATAATAAATATTTTGTATTTTTATAAATACAGTGTGTTGTGCCTTGTCAAGCATAGTTTAAGTGTCTACCAACCCATTATTTGTAAAATGTTGCTGTACCTTTGTAGCCATTTAATGTGTAAACCATAGTAAGATATGGTCACCAATGTGTTTCATACATTTCTGGCTACATGTACATATCTAGATCTAGAGACTCATCCCTGACTGTGTTCTTAGCTATGTCTTTGAAAAAACACAATTTAGAGGTGGGGTACTCAAATGTATTTGCACAAAATGAAACACAACAAAAAGAAATTCAATATTCTTGGCTTGGGGGCCTGGGAGGTTGAGAGTTATTGCTAGGGGTGGTGTTGGGGGACAACAGTGCAGTAAAAAAAATAGACTGCTGTTGTATCAGCTGATGCATCAACAACAAACTTTGGTCCTGGCGCTGGAAAGATTGCTCCATCGCATGTGCAATGCGATCCAGTACCCTGTTGGTTTGAATTTGTTGTCCTTCTCTCACATCCTGGAGCTGGCGCTGCAGGTCCTCAATTTGTTGCCGATACACCAGCACCTGATTTTCCAACGCCGCAATGCGCTCATTAGTTCCATCACGCGGCTGTTGGCGACTGTAGTCCTCCAGCATCTGGACCCCTAGCTCATAAAAATCGGCACTGGTCGGTGCCACACCTCCTCTTGTTGTGTGTTCCAGCTAAAAAACCAAAAGAAAAGATTGTAGTGAAGGTGAAACAATGCAGGTATGCCCCTACCAATCATTTACCCAAAGTGTAACAATCAAACTTACCCTTGATTGAGCCTCTGTAGCTTGTCCACATGGCACTTGGGAAGAGGTCCCAGCTTGGGGTTCAGGTCTGGCCTCCTGCCAAAACACCAATGAAATAACATGTTACATGTTGGTTCCTGGACTACCCACAAACATGTCAATGTGGTTATTGTTCCCCAAAATCAGCCATGTTACCTCAGTGCCGTCCGCCCGAAGTAGTTCCAGGGTCTGGCTGCCAGAAAGGGGCAAATCCACATCTGAGAGATGGGGCAAGCTGGCATATGCTAAACAGGAAAGTCATGTTAGTAGGTCAGTGGACCAAACTCAAATGTGATATGGATAGACTATCGAGGCCATACCTCGACAAAGTTGCAGATTACACACTAGCCAAAAGGGATCTTGTAAACTCAGATTGCTAACATGTATGTAAGAGGAAGATGAGCCAATAATTGGGCCAAACAATAACAGACACATTGCTCAAATTACACATACCCGCCATCTCCCACATGTCCGGAGTTTGGCCCTCACTCGAGCTTTGCCCTTGAAAAAACACGTTTAAACACAAGTTGGCCTACTAAATTACCAAAAAAGGTTTGCAAAAATCCTTACTAGATAATCAAGCAAAACCAACTTACCCTCATCTCTAGCAGCCTCAACGTGAAGGGCCCTTTCCGGACAGCCACTTCCGATATTCCGGCCAACTAAAATACACAATTAATGTCTCTAAATATTCCTAACACTACTCGGGTGAATGTTTGTCTTTTAAAATACTGGATGGTCCCACTCTCGACATCAAGATCATGCTTCATCTTTTGCATAAGGGCCCTTCTCAAAGTGTAGAAGCGTTTCTTGCAGGATGGGCCACTACGTGGGTATTGAGCACTGCCAGTAAGCTGCTCCCCAATGGCATCCCACAATTTGCTCCTTTCTTGCTTGCCTATAGACTGGCTTTGGGAGCCAAATATTAGCTCCCATTTGGCCAGGGTAAGGCGCACAAGAGTATTGTTCTCCGCCAAATTAAATTCTGGCTCCCTCTTGGCAAATGGGGGGCTGGCCTTGGGTGCAGGCTCACCTTGGGCCTGGGCCCTTTTCCTTAAGGGAGGTCTGCGCACAGCACCCAACACACTCCTACTTGGGCCAGCTGTGGCCGGCAGATGTCCAGAATTTGGCTCCATCCTGTAGCTGCACACACACACCACTAGACAACACACAAGCACGCATACAGACTACAGAATGGCATCACCCTGTTTTTGGGTTGGGCAGGTTTTATGTGCTCTACCAACCAATCACAAACAGGTCCATTTAATTGCTTCACACATACTGGCCAGGTGCTTGTAGCCACAGCTCCACTGCACTGATTGAACCATGTTTGGTAGGCAATTAACTAATTACAGAGCTCATTAACCAAACAACACACAACCAAAGACAACAATGTACTCATGTATATTAAACACTTGTGACATGTGGCTCTACAAACGGCTATTTAAATAAAGAGCAGCTTACCTTTCATTGGTCCACCACAGAATTTTCAGCCATGTCTGTTAATGCACGCAAGTTTCGGCTCACGTACGCTAGTAGCACTACTAGCGTGCGCATGCGCAATCCGTTTCACGCACACCTGGGTCAGCTAATTGCAGACAGGAAATAGCAGAGCAACGCAAAAGGCGGCAAAGCGGACCTGTCCTTTTTCAAAGTGAAGTATAAATGGCTGGATTTGCCAACCTTCTGGTATTGTTACACTGTGGCAAAGGCTGTGGTGTGGTGGTGTGGTGTTTTTGTCCCTTAGCTCATTTTAGTGTCTGGCTGGGTTTGGTCCTCACTCTCTGTGGCTTGTTGGGTGATTTCTGACATCAGTGCTGTTTCTTTAGGAGATTGATTTTGTTGGCATATGCAAATATTGTGGAGCATACAGCAAGTGAGGCTTGATTTTGGGGCCTTTTGTGGGCTGTGCAGCAACTCCCCTCTTGGTTGTGCCTAACTTAGAAAGCACAATTTCAGCAGTCTGTTGGTTCAGACCACTATACTTCTGGTTTTGTGGTGAGCTGCATTGTAGTGAGTGTGTGAGGAGTGTGCTTGCTTGTGTGTGTGGTGTGTTTGTGGTTTTTGTTTTTGTTTTGCTTCTTTGGTATATCTGTTGAGTGTCAGATGGATAAGGGGGTGATGTATGGGTTATGGGTGCAGGGATGTGTGAGAATGCTGGAAGAGCAGGAGGCCAGGGAGGAGGGTGCTGTGAGGCTTAGGGCACCCCGATCCTTTGGCATCCGCCTTTCAGTGTGGGATTTAAGTGACGAGCAGATCAGGAGCCGCTTCCGTCTGAATCGTGCAGCACTACAGTCCCTATATGATCAGATTAAGACCAAAATCGATCCATCCACCAAACGCACCAGATCCATTCCAGGCATAGTACGCCTATGTGCCAGTCTTAATATTTTGGCACGAGGGAACTTCCAGACAACCTCTGCCCTCCTCAGCGGGATCAGCCAGGCTACAATGAGCCGCATATTTTTCCAGGTAGTACTGGCTATTTGTGACCTGATCCCTATTTACATCAAATTTCCTGAGGATGAGGATGAGGTTGCCAAAATAAAACATGCATTCTATCGCATGGGAGGGATCCCGAATGTGCTAGGGTGCGTGGATGGTACACATATCCCTTTCCGCCCTCCCCGCGCACAGGAGCTGCATTATCGGAACCGAAAGCAGTTCCATTCCATCAATGTCATGGTTGTGTGTGACCATGACATGAAGCTGCGGGCCGTGAGATCTGGTTTCCCCGGCTCACGCCACGACTCTTACGTGCTGCAGCGGTCAGTCCTGTGCCAGAAGTTTGAGAACAACGAAATGCCAGCTGGCTGGCTACTGGGTAGATAAGTAACCATGTCAAAGTATTTTCCCGAAAATATGTGGCCTAGTAAGCTATATTTTTAAAAATGCAAAAAAAAAAACATGTACTAGTACTAATTGCTGTCTCTCTCCTTGTGTTTTTTCCACAGCGGACAAGGGATACGGGCAGAGAACATGGGTGATGACTCCGGTCAGAAACCCACAGACCTCTGCCCAAGAACGCTACAATGCAGCACATCGCAAAACCAGAAGCATTGTGGAACGAACCATTGGACTGCTGAAAGCGCGCTTTCTGTGTTTGGCACACCCAGGAGGAGAGATGTTGTACAGTCCACAAAAGGTCTCCAAGATTATCCTCGCATGCTGTGTGCTCCACAATCTTTGTATATGCCACAGAATCCAACCCCCTGAAGAAACAGCACTGGTGCCCGAAATCCCCAACTTGGCCGCAGAAACGAGTGAGGACACCCAGACTGGCTTTGAGCTAAGGGAAAGCATGATCACTTTGTTTTTTGCAGTAAGCTAACTACCCTTCACTCTAATCCAAGTACTGCACTACAGGGGAAAAATTTGTTGCCTACAATCATAATTTGTCACAAACTACTATAAGGGCTGTGTAAGCTGACCCTAACCACTATAAGGGCTGTGTAAGATGACCCAAACCACTATAAGGGCTGTGTAAGCTGACCCAAACCACTATAAGGGCTGTGTAAGATGACCCAAACCCCTATAAGGGCTGTGTAAGATGACCCAAACCACTATAAGGGCTGTGTAAGATGACCCAAACCACTATAAGGGCTGTGTAAGATGACCCAAACCCCTATAAGGGCTGTGTAAGATGACCCAAACCACTATAAGGGCTGTGTAAGATGACCCAAACCACTATAAGGGCTGTGTAAGATGACCCAAACCACTATAAGGGCTGTGTAAGATGACCCAAACCACTATAAGGGCTGTGTAAGATGACCCAAACCACTATAAGGGGGGTGGGGGAAGTTGACCCAAACCACTATAAGGGCTGTGTAAGATGACCAAAACCACTATAAGGGCTGTGTAAGATGACCCAAACCACTATAAGGGCTGTGTAAGATGACCCAAACCACTATAAGGGCTGTGTAAGATGACCCAAACCACTATAAGGGGGGTGGGGGAAGTTGACCCAAACCCCTATAAGGGCTGTGTAAGATGACCAAAACCACTATAAGGGCTGTGTAAGATGACCCAAACCACTATAAGGGCTGTGTAAGATGACCAAAACCACTATAAGGGCTGTGTAAGATGACCCAAACCACTATAAGGGCTGTGAAAGATGACCCAAACCACTATAAGGGCTGTGTAAGATGACCCAAACCACTATAAGGGCTGTGTAAGATGACCCAAACCACTATAAGGGCTGTGTAAGATGACCCAAACCACTATAAGGGGGAGGGGGGGAGTTGACCAACATAACAATTAGGGGTGTTGTGCAAGTTGGCAAAAACTGTCCCAAACAAAAAAAAAAAAATGTCAATAAATGCGAAAAAAAAATTAATTATAAATACTAATTCCAATTTTTCTTCTTTTTTAGGCACCAAGATAAAAAACCACTGGATTTTTATTTGTCACTTTCACCCAAAAAAAAATAAAAATAAAACAAAATTCACCAAAGAAACATGTTGCAATGTGTTTACTACCGAAGGTACTAACATTGATTTCAAGCCAACAGCAAACCAAGGCGCAGGCGCTGTGTTGAATAGCGTGTGTCAAAATGACAGCGCCTACAAAGCTGATCTGAAACATCATATTCACCAATGTAGGCATTGTTCACAACAACGGCAGGTAGCGACTGAGGAGGCCTGCTATAGCGAATCGCAGCCGCCCGCGGCGTACGCTAGCGGCGCTCATAGCGCCATACTTCAGTCGCTCATCTGTCGCTACCTGGCGCTATTACTGAATCGGCCTCTTAGAGGGTTATTTAAGAAGGGATAGCGCCAGGTAGCGCCTCGTAGCGGCAGGCAGCGCCTGGTGAATGCTGGGTGCTGTAAGCAATACCACATTTATGAAAGCGAATCTGGTGAGCGCCTCTAACAGTGTCATGTAGCGTCCGATGTATTATTACAGACGGCTTGGCGTATAGCGCCGCGCTCTAGCTTCCAGAGCGCCAGGTATTACCTTTCGCACAGTGTTACTCCCCCATACATTTCAATGGACGTTCATTTGCTTGTGTTTAAACAGCGTGTTTGACATTTTTAATTTTTTTTTTTTTTGCTCACATCATTGTGTGACCTCTCCTGGCTGCAAACAAACACTTTTAGAAACTTTTTTGACTTTTTATATTTTTATGCAGAATTGTATTTACAGGTCTGGCACTAAAGTGTTACAGTGTTGAAACAATGTCATTCCATGTGTTTTCGCTTTGTTACTGGTGGATATGTGTTCAAAAACAGACTTTAATCACACAGCGTCTGGCGCTCTATGCTATAGCGACCAGATTTAGAGTGCCGACGCTGTGTGTTTGTCCCTTTTTGATAAGTATGGTGTGGAGCGCTGAGAGTCAGTCACACTGAGTTGGCGCTACCTCTCACTCCATGCAGTGCTTAACAGTGTTAGAGCACCCAACATACATCACATTCATCAATGCCGGCCAGTTACTACAGCGGCTGAGGCTACTAGCGGTCGCTCTAAGCGCTTATCTGCCGATACCTGGCGTTAATAGTGAATCTGCCCCTTATTTTTCAGTTTTACAGGGTTAGGTGTGATTGTGGTTGTGGATGGCTGTGGTCTGGGATGGGGCACTGGCTTTTTAACCTTACAACAATGCCCCCCAAAAATGTGCAGCTTGAAAAGGACGAAATGTCCACTATATTTATCTATTAAAGGCTTCTCCTCTTTGTTGATACAATTAAACCAGACCAACAGCTTTGCACAGTTGGAAAACAAACTCGCCCCATCTGAATGCATGATACTAAATGATTGTCAGCACTTACATTTGATCCTGCACCCACTCAAAGCTGAAATGTTAGCTCACTGATGTTCTCCCAGTAGCAGCCGTTTTGAAGCTTCCTTTCCCAGCAATCCCAGCCTTGCTGCTGCTTGGGTTCAACTGTCATAACCCACAATTCAAAGCGGCACCCCAGCAGCACTTCCTCGCTGAAGATGCCCTGTATCTGGTTATAAAATTGACCACACTAGGGGTTACAAAAAGGTAATTACATTTATGTGCAGTAATCTGAATTGCACTGCGGAGGGATGGATACGTGCACTGTGTCTTTTAAGGGTGATGGTCCCAAAAGACATAGGAGCTGGTATCCTAGCATGGCCAGAAATCCACTGTGTGGAATCCAAGTCATGGGGATATCAGCCCCCTTGCTTATTATGCATGTTGTTTAGTTCCAGGAGGAACGGTGCTGGGCTTTTTTTAATTTAAAAATGTTTTTGAAACTTTTAATGAAAAAACTGTGTAGAGTATGTCATGTACCTTTTACATTATATTCCAGCCTAGAGCATCTGTAGGAAGCCAAATTGAGGCATAAAAACTGGCTTTAAATTTGCACAATCATTTTACATATGCAGCACTTTTGGGTTTTTTTTTGTCTGCTGATTTTAATTGTATATGTGCAAAAAGAGCAAAAAAAATCAACCCATTTTTAGATTACTAACACATTGGCCTCGATTCAATAAAGGTAGAAAAAAAAGGCCAATGTTTCCAAATGAAAAAGTTTTCTATTTAAAAAACAGATGTACATATATATATATATATATATATATATATATATATATATACAGTGTATAGCATATAGGCTCCTTTGCCATAGGACAGCTTAAATAAGTCTATACATTACTGTGACTAGGAAGATCGATTACTGTTAGTATATGTTTTCATCTGATGCAATTATCTAATTTGTATTTTGAAATCCTGAAATGTCCTTCGTGTGCCAAGTGAATGTCAGCTTCGGGCTAATGCTACACAATAACTCACACTTTGGAATGATCTCAGTATCATCACAGGTACTGTACAAGGAAGGCGAGACTATATATATCAATTTCAATGATGGGAGTGACATAGCTGTGACGCAAACATGTTAAGTGACATTCCAGACTGATCCGTCCGGACAGAACGGAAATCTCGGGTACTCGTTACATCTATTCTTTGGGAACTCATGGGACGCGAAGTTCAGTAGGATGAGTACAGTAGCTCCATTGTCTCACTACAAGGTAAGTAGCATGGAATACATGGAATCTTGTATCTGCATTTGATTTGGATATACTATATCAGTGGATTGTTGGTTATTACATCACTTTGAAGACTGTGATGTTGTCTCTATAAAAAGGGTTATCAAACTAATGTAAACCTAATGCCTGCCACAATCTACCAGCCATGTGGAATATTGTCCACATTTGCATTTTCCATATTTGATCAAACTAAGATAAACCTAATACCTGTCACAATCTACCAGCCTTGTGGAATATTGTCCATATCTGCATTCTACATATTAACTACAAGCACTATGGTGCTGCTGCTATCCCAAATAGGTATGTGCCATGCTGCACCTTTTCCTTAGAAGCAGACAGGCCCCCTACCATGACTGAGCCCAATATGGGGAGGATATATGAGGAGACACCTATCTTATGGTTGACCCCACTAACAGTAGCCCTGACTCACCTGCAGAAAACAGGATGGCTGGGATAAAGGCCCCAATGGCCTTGCCACCCTCCACAAGAAATAGTCCTCTTCCAATGTCCTGTTCCAATCCTCCATTTTATTTCCTGTCATAGGTGATTATACCAGATTATGTCTAAACATAGACTGATGGCAATGGCAATTCCTGCGCCCCACCCCCCCCCCCCCCCCCCCACCAGTCTTTTTGAATAAAGCTTCTTAGGGTCCAGAGATTGGATGCTTTTTTGGCATCACTGCAATAATTGCAATAAACTAGAGGCTTCTCAAGCTCATCTCATCTTAGTTCAATTAGCCTGGCTTTATCCACATGTTTTTATTTTCTCAACACATTTTCCTAAAAGTTTTGTGGGCAGTGAGTGGATATATCAATGGATATCTACCACCTCCCTGAAAATGAGACAGAGCATTGTTTCGACACCTTGCTGATAAAGTATTGCCCTGTGGCTGTTTGTTGGCTGTCTCTTTTACATCCTTGTCTCTTTTTTTTGTACATTGGTCCATTTTAAATTCTGATTGCCTCAAGTTACTAATGAACAGAGAGATTCATCACAGCAGTCATGCTTATCAGTGTATCATTTCATTGCTTCCAGTTTTCCATTAAAGGGATTGTCCAGGCTCAGTGTAAATACAAATCATTGTTTGCTTACCTACCATGCAGAGGATTGATCCTGGGGTACTGCTAAACAAAGTTGCTGAGATATTCCCTCATTTAAGTTACCCAGCCCCTAGTTTTTATTTGTGCATGACCACCTTTTATTCACCCTGAGAGGTGAACAAATCTCCACTCCAGTACCCATGCCTGGAGAGGATATTTAGCTTATTTATCTACTTGTCTGTGTCTTGCGTGCGTCTGAGCTCAGTAAAAATGTCAATATCAGCCAAAAAAAACAATGTGAGAAACCGTGAAAGACAAACCAACACATGACCGCCCCCTCCTCCTCCTGTTTTCACAAACCTTCAGAGGGAAGAATCTTATACTGTGATTTTGTATTTCAGCCTATACTGTTATTTAAACATGCTGTAAAACAAAGTAGGTTAAAATGAGCATGAAGGGGAGCCCTGCCCTTGATTTGAGGGCTACTATGTTTTGCATATCTGCTTATGACGAAGGCTTCTTATTAGTGGCTCACCCTCATCTCTATAAATGTACTATATGTAATATCCAGTTTAGCACGTTTTCTTTCCTTGTTTTCACGTGTACAAAATTTCATAACAACGCTACCGCAGACAGTAAATACATGACACCAGGTTACCCTATTACATGTCATAATCAACACACAAATATCTTAATCGCACAAGGTGTATTTAAGTTCCAACCACAAGTGGATATTTTATTACAAAACCCAATTAGCTATGTTTATGACTTCTGGGTCCAACCTGAACGACATGAAACTATAAATACATAGTACATCCATAAATTGCTATGAGCTCACCAAATGTAGGCAATGTGACTATGGCGCTTATTTATCAAGGGATAGCGGCAGGTAGTGCCTCGTAAGCGGCAGGCAGCGTCTGGTGAACCCTGGGCGCTGTACGCAATACCACATTTATGAAAACGATTCTGGTGAGCGCCTCTAACAACGCCATGTAGCGTCTGATTCATCATCACAGACGGCTCAGCATATACCGCCGGCGCTCTGGCTTCCAGAGGTATTACCTGTCGCTACTTGTCGCTCTCCCATACATTTCAATGAACGTTCCGTTTCTTCTCTTTAAACAGTGTTTTCTTTAAAAAATGTTTTCTCAAATAATTGTGTCACTTCTCCTGGCATAGAAAGAGTCATTTTTGAAAACTTTTTGGATTTTAAATATTTGTATGCAGCATTGTCATTACAGGTCTGGCATTAAAAGGTTCATGTCACAATATTATGTCATTCCATGTGTTTTTGCTTTGTTACAGGTGGATATGTGTTCAAAAACAGACTTTAATCACACAGCGTCTGGCGCTCTGGGCTACAGCGACCCAATTTTGACCGCCGGCACTGTGTGAGGCTGTTTTCTTGATGAATATGAGTCGGTCACACTGAGCAGTCGCTACCATTCGCTCCCATATAGCGCTGTCCTGGTGTTAGAACGACTGACATACATCAAATTCATCAATGCCGGCCAGGTTACTACAGCGACTGAGGCGCTCTGTAATAGCAACCCACGGCCGATCTGAGCGGTCGATCTTCGTGCCGCTGTACAGACGCTCATCTTTCGATACCTGGCACTAGTAATGAATCAGCCTGCCCGTGTATATACAGATACATGTTTCACGTGTAAATATACAAAACAGTCTGCCATGACTAAAATCAAATAAATGAGCAGATCAATACAATACAATAGGATAGAAAACAATGATCCTGCAAAAGTGAGAAAAACATTAGTGGCTAACTACTGTGCCTTTGTGCTGTGAAGTGATAGTTATATCAAATACTCAAACGGTGTGTCCTGTACTTTTATATTTTCCCAGTCTTCCTTCATTTCCATGTTTTACCTCCGCTCCAAACTTTTTGAGGTTGGACAGAGGGATACAAATGGCCAGACGTACCTTTGTGTCATGCTTACGTTGTTTAGTAATATGTGGCAGGACCTCTATCTTGTGGAAGAGCTCTTGTCATCTTGCGTCGAGAGTTTGCCGTTGCGTGATGAGCTTTTCACATTTTAGCGAATTCCCTATCAGGATTTAGAAACGAGAAAGTAAAATGTAGCACATATGAGATAGACAGCTTGCCACATTTTAGTGAATTACTCCCTACATTTATGAGAATGGAAAAAGAAACCATGTTCTATTTCCAAGTTCTGGTCTTTCAGAAAGAATGGAACGAGTTCTCTCCCTCTTCTGTTACAATGTAACTTGAATAGAACTGTTACAGTATAGTTGAAGTGAACCAACAGTCAAAAATGACTTTAACCAGACCAACAGCGATTTAGATTGCTGCACATAAAAATGTATTTACCTTTTTCTAACTCCTGCTGTGATAACTTTAAAAATCAAAATGGTGGCTCATGGATATGCACTCTGCCTGCAAACAGGAAGTGCTGCTGGCCTTCCTGTTACTGTGCATTGTCAGTTATGTCAGTTGAATTCAGGCAGCATCGTGGCTGGGATGTTGCGAAAAGAAAGCTTCCAAAATGGACGCTACCACTAGAAAATTGGTGAGGAGCCGTTTCAGCTTTGAGTGGATGCAGGAGCAAATGCAAGTGCTAACAATGCTTCAATATCAAGCATGCAGATGGGGCAAGGGGGTTTTAGGGAGTTTTCTTTTCCAGTTGTGCCAGGCCTTTGGCCAGGTTTAAGACTACTGATAGTTAAATAGGAAGTAAAGTCACAAAAGTCTATACCCCCCCCCCCCATCATCCCAAATTGTGAGGTCCCCACTATGTCTTGCCCCCACAGGCCAGACACCGGGCACCCCCTACTAACCCTTCTGTGTTCTGTGTTTCATCAGTTGTGCAGCTTTTCAGTGACTTGATTGGTCACTGCCAGTCAGGTGACACAGCAGACAGACAGCCTGCTTTGATGTAAGTGTGTATATATATGGGAGTGCCTGGCCCTTGCCACAAAGGGGAAATGGTGCAGGGCATCTCAAGCCAACATAAATTATTTTTAGTCCAGCACACTAATTAGTTTTGCTCACAAATTATTTTTGGGCCATTACATACAAAGTAGCATACATGTGTGTTAAACTGCAAGTGCCAGTATATTCAGGCATCAAATCTCCAGACAATAGGTTTCATGGTTAACAAGCTCTATCACACCACACATTATACCAGAAATCAATCTCTGGGCCCCATAATACAACAACAGCACAATGCATATATATCTATTACCTATGAATCCAGTCAGCATTTGTCTGATGAGTTAAGACTCGGACCAGGAGTTAGGTAATGTTTGCACTTTACCACACATATACGCTGCTTTGTATGTAATGGCCCTTCTGATATGCTTCTATGCATTCTTTATTTATGGTTTTTGAACAGAAGGTAGACATATACAAACCAAATTGTTTATAGACATCAAAACATTTGCGTTCATATGCAACAATGGCATAGAAAGACAACATTTCCTACATAGATACTGGTCCCTGTCTTCCACCATAAGTGATACTGGTAGACTAGGAGGCCGATTCATTAATAGCGCCAGGTAGCGACAGATGAGCGACTGTAGCGTGATTTTTTCAGCGCCAGCCAGTATTCGCTGTGCTTGGCCGGCATTAGCTTGATGACAGCGACTCAGTCGGTGTGCGGTAATGTTGAATACGGGCTGGGGGGTCGCTGTTTCACAGGTCCAGCGTTGTATGTGAGCGCCTGACAACGAATGGCCAGAGCGAACGGCTAGCTTCATATTCATCAACAAATCACGCTCCGAATGTGCTGTCGCTGTCCATTCCTTGTTTAAACCCCAGAGCGCTTGCAGCGATGTGTATTAACTAGTTTTTAACCCCTAAACAACCATATTTTTTTATTGTAACATTATACATGTTTTTAGAATCATTTTGTAATATGAATACATTAATCTCAGACCTGTTAGATCAATTCTGCACATATTTTTTTTTTTTTTTTTGACTTAAAAATAAATCCTAACATTGCAGAAGTGGTCTCCGATTTTTTGACATTAAAAAAAAAAAAAAAAAAAAATTAATCCCAATTAATTATGATTAATTATAGATTGCTCCATTGAAATGCATTGGACATCGCCAGGGAGCGACAGCTCATACCTGGCGCTGTGAGGGAATTTGCAGCGGCGCTGTTCGGTCCAGGCGGCTTCATGATGAATGCCGCGCTAGCCGTCGCTCTTGCCCGCGCTAGCCTCATTTTGCCTGATAAATGCGTCATTGTGACCGCCGCCGGGCGTACTTGAGTCGGTAGTCGCCGTTAGCTGCCGCTACCTGGCGCTCGTCAGACACTACCTGGCGCTATCGCTTGATGAATAAGGGCCTAGGTGATAACACTTGCCAAGGATCCATCAAGTCTGCGTCTTCTAAACTGAACAGGAAACAATATAGCAATGTGGGGCAGGGGAGACAGGAAGTAGGTAGAAATATAGGAGACAAGAAGAAAAGGGGAGGCAAGACAAGAGGGTCATTGTTTAGGAGGGAAGGGGAGAGAAGGGAAAGGGGCAAAGTCATCTGTCACGGTCCAAGAGGTCTTTATAATCAGCAGAAAAGTTTATCCATTGGTATGCTGCTATATTTAATGATATTTATTGCCTTGATGATTACTAGAGACTCAATGTAATCTGTACTGTAATATCACCTTTTTTATTTTATTACATTTATATTGTTTTTTTTTTTTCTTTTTGCAGGAAGAGGCATCAATTTGTGAACTAACTGTAAGGGTAATACAGGCAAAAAATCTCCATGGGACGGATGTTGGTAAGAAAGTTCATATTAAAGAAAGTTTTGTACCTCAACATGAAAGTAAAATTATCCATTTCAAAGCATCTCTAAATCTCTGTTTATATGTAAATACATTATGTATTCTAAGAAAAGCTGCTGTCTTTGCCTCCATTTCTGGGTATGATTGATCTGGGAAGGGAATTTCATGGCGCGTCTTTATGAGTCATATTAACTTGCTCTGTTCACTTGAGCCGAGAAGTACAAGGGGCCATGCGTCTTCTTGTTTGCGTGGTCCTGGAGAAATGGATTCAGTAGGAGGGCATACTTTGGAGCCCTGCTATGGCTTTTAGCCAGTGCAGAAGGGTATGAAGAAGAGGAACATGGGACAGGCATCAAGTAAGCTGCTTGCTGCCTCGTTCTTGCCTTTAAAGAGGACCAGCCAGCATAAGGAGTGCTAAAAATTTCTAGATTCTCACCCGATGAGTCTTATAAAATTTTGATATTATTACTTGCTTACCTAAATGGGATCTGCCTGTTCATGTTCATATCCCCAGGAGTCCCTGGATTTTTTACCCTGGTCCTGGTGATTTTTCTTCCGGGTCCTCAATGAAATATCACACTTGATTAACCGTGGTTTGTACAGCGTCACTTACCCAACCAGCCACAGAGGGCAGCGTCTTTCCCCTTTCCCTGTCTCATGCATAATACCCCCAAACCACTGCCACTGTGATGTATTCAAAATATAAAAAGACTATATATAATTTATCTCTTATCCCCTTGCAGATTGATCCACCTTTGTACTGTCAGCGCCAATGTTGACAACAAGCTTCAGTGCACTCTTGAGTGTCCAGCACTGTAAGCATATTAGTGGTCACATAGGACAACCATGTTCCCAATCAATGAGTAAGCCTGCTCTTTTGTGACTGGAAGCAGGGACCAATGTCTCTGGTAGGGCCTCACATCATTCATTTCTCATTAATTCAGGGTGCTCATTTGCAGACAAAAATACTGAAAAGCCATCAACTGTATAAATAATTTACTCTAACACCCTGATGAATGGATAAACGGATGACTTGCTTAGCAAGATTTCTATTTGCCAGTGATTCTAGGTACACAGTTAGAAGCAGGGGCAGGCACATGCTAGGGAGTATGCTGTCCATGCCATAGCTAAAATCAGTACAATGGAAATTAATCAGACTCGGGGACTGCAAGGGATCAACCTTTCTGATGGTCAGTTATGGACAATAAAATCAACAGAACGCCAAATTTTCCATGTCAAGAAAGTAAACGTTTTTGCCACCTCTGATACCGAAACGTAAAATTTTTGCCACCTGAGGTAGGTCTGGGTGTCACGTGATCACACTAACAGACCAGCCCAGCTCCTATGATCATGTAGCACGCTTTCCTAAATCACTGTCCATTTCAGCAGCCCAGTGCACTACAAGGCTAAGCAAAGCCACAAACACATATAGGAGGCCTGAACCATACACCAACAGGGTTTATGTGCCAAACTGCAATCCACATCCTTTCAGAGTGGTGGTGGAACCTCTCCCGGAAGAGGTGTAGAATTGTTGCATAGTCCACTGCCATCAGTACAAAGCTATTTCTGTGTGGCAGAGTCTCTGGTGGGCTACCCCCCACCGTCTGACAGGTGTCGTGCAAATGGCAGTGGGTAGCCATGTCGGGCCGCACTTGTTTCTTGGTGAACCCTATGTGCCCAGTCATCCGAATCTCTAAGGTGTACCGCTTCTCGGCCCTGGACTGACTGTCGGTCCTGGGCCATAATCAGGTACAGCTGCGCTTGTCTCCAGACCATCCGCCGGGGGGCTGGGTCCAAGTGGAGATGTGCCTTCTGCTTGGTGAGAGCTCTCTGGGGGTCATCAGTGTCTGATGCCACCCCACATCCCTGCCTGGATATGGTCGGAAATGTGGAGATCACCATGTCTTCAGTCAGTTTCCCAGTACCTGTCTCTGGGCCTCGTCTGTCTTGGCAGCCCCTTGGGGGGAAGGGAGGGACCCGTCAATCCCCTGAGGGGCTTCTGGGCCTCTGGTGCTCCTGCTGTGCTCATCAGCGGTCTCAACAACTGAAGTCCCAGACAGCACCCGCTCCTCCATTCCCTCCACCCAAGTTGCCAGTCCATACGGACAACCCTAGTCCCTTAACACCCCAGGTGGGACGAAACCCTGGCATGGAGACTTACCTGGGAGTTCCATCTCTCCTGGGACATCCCTCACACCATCTGTAGGTTCCACCACAGCCGCTTTTTGTTCCGGGCTGGTCTTCTTGGGCCAAGGTACCAGGAACCCCTGACGTGGAATGGTTGGAATAGCGGAGACTGCCCCATCCCCAGTCCGTTTCCCAGAACCTCCCTCCAGGCCTCCGACAGGCCTGGCAGCCTCTTGGTTGGAAGAAAATCATCAGACTGCCAAGGAGCCCCTGGGCTACCAGAGCTCCAACTGTGCATGACAGTGCCCAGAGCCGCTGTGGCCTCAGGTAATGCCTGACCCCAGAATGACCAGCCTGGCCCTCCAACAACCCAGTTGTGGAGCAACCCTGTGATGCGGACTTAGAGAGGGGTCCCATGTCTCCTGGAACAGCCCTCAACTCACAGGTCCCTCCACAGCTACTGCTTGCCCCTGACTCATCCTCTCAGCCACAGGGTGAAGCCAGCTCCAGCATGCTGGAATAACCTCCTTTCTCAGGGAGGAAGAAGCACACAACGGGAGGAAGAAGCACACATTATACTATCTACCCCCACATTCCCTTTGGCAGGCAGGTTACACACATTACTCACATTAATTGCACACTTTGGAGTACAGTTTCATTACAGTCTGGGGGACCAGACTTTGGGGGTTCAGTGGCCACAGATTGAAACAGTAGATGCCCCAAGTCTGTCCCTAGCAAAACACTGGCAGGGATATTTGATGATACCCCCACTGATCAGCAGGCAGTGCCGATTCATGTCCCTCGATCCCAGGTGGGGACACCATTTCAGGGCGCACAAAGAGTTGTCTCAGAATCCATGTCCAAAAGTCCCAGGGCCACGGCCTGGCCCACAGTGACGGGTTGTACATTGTCCAGGAACCTCGCTGACCTCTCACCCACACACAACACAGTGGATGATGGGAGAGGGAAGCGTCAGGGATTTCTCAGCGGAGAGATCCCGATTGTAAAAAGTGACCAGAAATTGAGACTGAGAGACAGAAATGGATATGGGGCAAACCGTGTTTAATAGTGAAAAACAGTGATAACCACACGTCAAACACACTACAATCAAACTGCTGTACAGATTTCAAGGGGAACATATAACACATGTGTAAGAAAACTGTACATATATACAGGTGAAAACAACACGCTCTGGCTGTACATACACAAGATGGAGTCTGGAAACAAGCATGCTTAGGGATCAAAAGGAAAGTCCAAATTCCAAGGCGGAAACACGGCTGAGATAGGGGAAGCAAAACACAAGAGCTACGGCAGGAGTCCTGGGTGCAGGGTTCAGGGTTCAGATTTCAGAGTACCTGGGATCTAGGTACAGCGCTCTGGGATCAAGATGAATAAACAATGCTAATCCACTGCCTGAATGAGCTGATCAGCTAAAATAGGCTGAGAAGTCACAGGTGCTGGCTGATTACCAGCACCTCTGCAGGACAGAGCCATCTCCTGGTGGATCAGCATATTGCAGGGGAAAGTTCCAGAGAAGGAGCCAGCCAGAAGCAGTATTAACCAGCGGCACACTCTGAAGCTTAAGGAGGAACTCCAACCCTGACAGGAAGTAGGGTTAGGGGCCTTGGGCTGATGGGCAAGAACAACAGATGATGCTACCGGCTGCTTACCCCCTTCCCAGCTGGCAGGTTTCCAGGTCTCTGGGGCCCTGTTGTGTGAGTACTCATCCACAAGTGCTGCTGTTGCCCCCTTTGGCTTACGATCATGTAGATACTGTTGCAGATCCTCTGAGCAGTTCCTGTCGTGATGAGTTCCTTCAGCTGCTGGACAGTGGTGAGATCTAAGCCAGTAGTCCATTGTTTATTTGCCCGCTGTAGGGTCCTCATGTGATTGGCCTAGCTGTCGGTGGGACCCTGTTGCAAACTCTGCAGCATGATAGAACTCATAGGCCAGGTTGTACTGGCGGACCAGAGCCTGCTTGATTCCCTCGTAGCTCAGGGTGGTCTTGCTGAGTAGGTACCCAAAGATTTCCAGGGCCTTACCCCTGGTACTGGTACTTATTACATATGGTTTCAAAAGCCAACAGAAAGGTGTTCAAATCTGTACCTGTTATGGAGTCCAACTCCGGACACAGCTGCGCACGCATGGGTGCCAACCAGCCGTGCGGACTGCGCAAGTGCGGGAACATGCACGAGATAGCTCCTCTCTACCTCCTTGGATACTCTGCTTTGATCTGCTTCCCTGTTGCTGACCAGGATTGGACTTTGGTTCTGCTTTGCTCCGCTTCCCTGATGCTGACCCAAATTGGACTTTGGCTCTGCTTTGATCTGCTTACCTGCTGCTGACCCGGATTGGACTTTTGGCTCTGCTTTTAATCTGCATTACCTGTTCCTTGCCAGTCCTGGACTTAAACCAAATCCCTTTGCAGCTCACCTGTCAGAGAACTGCCTTACAGCCTCAACCTTTCTGCAGGAGAGCCGCCAGAGCTCTTGATCATCCATCCCACCAGCCATCCCAGCATCTGGCTGCGGCCCTCCTGTAACTCACGGTTGGTTTACCCTGTTCCCAACCCGAGCAATAAGAGGTGCCACCTCCACATTCAGTATTCCACCAGGTAAAACTCAAAACAGAGAAATCCATTGCATGCATCTTTGGGGCACGGTTCTCAGGGGACTCATTACCAGCTGTGCTGGGTTGCGGGTGCTGAAGCTTAAGCTGGGGTACTTGTAGTTGGTGGACCTATTCATCTTGTTTATGATGTTCTGCTGCCTGGACCCCCTCACGACATGCTGCCATGACTGTCTCATAGATTGCCCAGCCCCCAGCCCAGAGGCTGTCCAGTGCAGCAGGAGGGCATCCAAGCTGGTCTGGCTGGTGGGAGCAGCAGGCAGGGCATGCTGAGCACTGGTGATTTGTTCCTGGGAGAGCCCTGACTTAGGCCATCCACACCCGGTGCAACATCATCATCCACCACACCCACAGCAGCAGTCATCTCCCTGGCTTTGCCCCAAGTGGCACTTGCCATACCTGCAGCTGCTGGTTACTGACAAAACTGTACACTGATGTAATCACATCTTACTGTAATCACTCTCAGAATTGCCAAGTGTTGAGTTGATCCTAAGATCCCAGCAACAGAAAAGACACTGCTGGTAATCTTTAGTGTATAATAGTATGAGGCACACACTCACATATACTATTTGCCTTTTCCCACCACACTGCCACCAATCGTCAGGGAAACATGTGTCATGTGATCACGCTAACAGCTCAGCACTTATGATCATGCAGCACACTTTCCTAAATCACTGTCCGTTTCAGCAGCCCTGCAGACTACAAGGCCCTGCAAAGCCATACAGATCAACGATTCTTGGCTAAGACAAAAAGATTGCTCAAGTTAAATATAGATTTTAATGCTGTAGGCACACTAGGCAGTTATTACAAACATTTGGCTATGGTGGAATTAATACAAATGCTGTTCTGAGTAGTGGGATGCAGTTTACAGGTACAGTGAGTTACAAGCAGAGATACAACATAACGTCAGATGAATGAGTATGGGTCAGGGCATCCAGGAAGCTTGGAGTCAGCCCTGTTTCTAGTTGCTGGTCCTATCTCAGCATGCTGCCATGTGTCTCCCTCCCAAGTAGTGACAAAGTCTAGATCTACCTTTAAACTCTGGTCTCTGACCCAGACACGAGTCCTGGGGAATTCTTTTGAATCACCATCTGCTATCATACCTCCCTAGCTAGGGGGGATGCTGGCCCCTTGCTGTCTGACAAAGGTGTTCAGGAAGCCGCAGGGAGAGTTTCAACCTGGAACTGCCTTTTCTGAGTGTCAGATCCTCATGCCCATATATAAATTTCCAATTCCTGCCAGGCTTGTGTAAGGGTGACATTTGCTAAGACTAGAGAATCTTAAAGGGGGGAGCCAGGTATCAGCAATAAAACAAAATATTTGCCCTATTCCTCTCAGGCTACATTAAAAATAGGGTCACTAGATCATGTGCAAATGATTAGACCACCTTTTCAAGAGAACATTGAAATAAAACTTTACTATTTAAATCTTAGCTACATTATCTTTGCTGTTGGCATCAACATGTCTAGATCAGATGCACTTTCACAAGTCCCTGGAAAAAAGGGCCATACAGTAAATGCTTATGATTTTGCACCTAAAAATTGGGGGGAAATGATTCTACTGTCCAGAAAAATTATTCATAAATGGAGACATTTTTTGTTTTCTTTCATATATATTACCTTTCCCTTACATTAATTAATGTACAGCAATGATTATATTGAAGAATCAAATTTGAAAAATTCAAGTGTTTCTATCTAGCCTACTTTTTTCTTGAAAGTTTTGAAATTCTGTCTCAGAAATTCTCACTTTCCTTTTTTTTTTATTTGGATGATATTATTATTATTATTATTATTATTATGTTCTATCAAGGAAAACCTGGGATGTGAGCTTCGATAACTATGATCCTGTAAAAGTAGTGAGCAAGTGTGCTGCATGCTTCTGTTACAATGCGATCTCCATTGTATTTAGGGATTGTAAATAAAATACTGTAAATATTTGGGGCATTATTGAGTTCTATAAGCCTGCCAGTGGCATAGCTGCACTGACAGGCTTATTATTTTAAGTGATGGTATTCTGACAAAGCTGCTGCTAAGATCAAAAAATACAATAGCATGTCTAAATCTAGGCAATGTGGTATCTGTGATGTTGTAGGATTAAACATTCAAGCTGACATTATCATAGGATGGGTATCACCCACAGAGGAAAATCCACCTGATAATGTTGTTTCCAAGCAGGTAGCGCTGTAAATTGCTTCTGTTAGTTGCAGTGTCTCAAAACATCTCTGTTGTGACTGAGTGTAATGTCATAAAAAGTATCTTACTCCTCATCAAAGTACAAAAACATTGTCTAGGAAGTTGAGCAGTAGCAAGAGCTAATCAGCAGTCCTTAGTGTCTGGTATTTAGACATCCACTTGGTACATAGTTGGCATATGAAGCTTATCCTGATTGGTATATGAAATATATCCTAATTGGTATATGAAATATATCCTAATTGGTGTGTGAAATATATTCTAATTGGTGTATGAAGCATATAATTAAATAATAATATAATATAATAATATTACATAATAATATAATTAAATAATAAAACCCTAGGAAAAATTATGTCAAATTAACATTAAGTGCCATGAAATTGCAAACATTTTCTGTCTGAGAAGTCAGTGAACCAAATGTGTGTTATGTTTTCAATCTAGTGAGCAATCCAGATTGCTACGTTTGTTTGTGGCTGCCAACATCATTAACAGATAAGAGAAGAACCAAGACAATATGGAACAACCCAAATCCTGTCTGGGAGGAAACATTTTACTTCCGAGTACACAGCCAAATTAAGGTAGGAAGAACAGAAAAGAAATGCTTTATAGCTTAACGCCAGTCAAAATGTTGATTTTACATTTTGATACAAAGCACACAGATGTTTTTATCAAGAA
This sequence comes from Gastrophryne carolinensis, assembly GCA_027917425.1. Classification (NCBI taxonomy): domain Eukaryota; kingdom Metazoa; phylum Chordata; class Amphibia; order Anura; family Microhylidae; genus Gastrophryne; species Gastrophryne carolinensis. Next base: position 74,640,048 of record CM051244.1, read on the forward strand.
CTAGCATTACTTCTTGTTTGATCAAGGGGTTGCAAATTGTTAAGCAGATAATCCATGAGTTCCATAAATACTAAAAAGTGATAAACTGTGGAAAAATAGGGGGTTCCCAGAGAAGAAGACATTTTTACTGGCACCACTAGTCTATGCCCAGGCACTCTTGACATAAGACAACACGTTACCAAAAGCATGAGATACATGCATGGAATCATGTTAAACCTTCCTAGTTTGTTCCTCTGGGTCTCTGATCTCTAGATACATTTCCTGACCACTATACTCTCTTTCTTCTTTGAAAATTGGCCAAAGTTAGTAACTGAAAATAAGACAACCAGGCTTCAAAGTGTTTTTTGCAGTTGTAGGCATTATCCTTTGCGCAACAAACACCTTGTGTTCATCTCCTAATTTAGAAAACACCTTGTATTCATCTCCTAATTTAGAATGCAAAGTTTGCACCCTTACTTGGGACCCTACTTGGGAGCTTTTACTCACAGCCATGATTCAGTGAAACTTGTCTTTAAGCGAGCCAGCTGTCAAAAATTATAATTTTCTTTCTTTCTTTACAATAGGGGGCATACTGATTGGTAATAGACCTCTCCATAAGCTTTAGACTGCTGGGCTTAGGGGTTATGTTGCACAAAATAACTGAACAAACTGAAATTTAGTGGCTAAACAAATGTTGCCTACAGCTCTAATGAATTACATCTAAGTACACAGTACATCGAAAAGCCAAAGAGAATGCTACACTTATTCTAATGAAGATCCTCCCCCAATATTTTCATATATCCCCAGAATATCCTGGAGTTGTCTCTACACGATGAAGATGTGGGGACAGCAGATGACCATCTGTTCACTGTGTGCTATGATCTAGGGAATGTTCCACTCAATGGAATGGTGATGGAAAGATTTATGCTCAATAAGGAGGTGAGTCCTGACCAATGTACTTTGACACTATCCAAATAACACCAGCTTTAGAGGTATAATAAAGTATATATAGCAGTATATAGTATATAGCAGTATACCTGCTTCTTGGTGAAAATTAACCTTTAGTGTAGAGCTGAGAGGGCAAGTGATAAGATGTCTGGCAAGTGTAGTTCCACTGCCATTAAAAGCAGCAGCAGCCTGGAGGAGAAGGGGGGTTATCACAGAAATGAATACATCCCAATATCTTGCCCCAAACACATCACTGTGACAGCTAGTGAAGTCTGTAAACACTTTCAACAATAGTAAATGAATAACCAAGAGTTGTGGAGTTTAGGAGTGGCTGAACAATCTTAACCTTACGCACATCATATGGTAGTGTAATGTACCTTATCCATGTGCTGCCGTTAAGAATCACAGATTGGCTTAGTTAGCCACATAACTGCAATGAAAGTATATAAGAAAAAATAGGGTCATGCAAAAACAGTGCTGATTCAGGCTGCCCTGCTGCAAAGTAAAGAGGGAGTCCAGACATTTTGGGCATTTTCGTCTTTAAACATTAAGTGAAATGTTTGAATAAGGTTCAGGAAGGAAGCGTTTTTTAATAAGAAATCTAATGATAGAACAAAACGACAGAACCTAAAGCTACATGGTGGGAAAATCAACAGTAAGTGAATGTGAACATGCCTGGGATAAGCATACACCTAACCTAAAGAACACCTAAAGAGAACATACACCGTAAGGACAGACTAGATGGACCATGTCATCTTCTGACATCAACCTTCTATGTTTCTGTAGACGAACAGCCAAGAAAAGAATAAGGCTGCCATGTGAATGGTTTAGCTGAATGCATTTTCCCCACGTGCCAAAAGCTGCTAATCCTGACTATTCTTAGGACTGTACCTGAATACCTGAATTTGTCTCAACGCAGGATCCGATCCCAAACGTTTCTTTTATGGAAGCCAGGTTTATTGGGAGCATGGGGAAGGTGAGCGGGGAGGGGGCGGGAGCTTCCCTTACTGGGGTAAAATAGGGAAAATGTATGGCCTTTATTGCGGTCCCTGGGGAGGGGGCAGAGTTATCCTAAGAGAGAGAGTAAGTATGGGTACCTGTTCTGGTCTCATCCCATTAGTGGGGTCGGGGTCGGCGTCAGCACCCCGCAAGGTGGGGCAGCTGCCGGGGGCCCCAGCCTCCAGGGGGGCCTCTGACAGGGCTGGCCTTTGGGCTGTGCGACGGTGCTTGACCTGTGGCAGACTGGGAGTGGCGGTGCAAGTTTTTTTCCACGCCGGGCGGGGACAACAGTATGCAGCCATAAGGTTCCGCTGCTGCTTGTGCTGTTCCCACCAGGGAGAGGAAGGGGCCTCCACACCATGTGACAGGCGCACCGGCAGGCTGCGGCGGATCAAACAGCAGGCAGCAACAAGGAGACAGGGAGTGCGTGGTAGGAGTGAAAGCACCGTAGAGGTAAGATGATTTCTTTTTCTTTTCTTTTAATCCTTGGGGGGGGCATCCAGATTTGGGACGTCCTTCAGTGATGTGACGTGACTCTTCACCACAAAGGGACCCACTGAGACCATGCCGCCCAAGGGCCCACGTAAACCTGGAGCTGGCCCTGAATGGGGTAGATGGTTACTTACCATATTGGTACTGGTTGGGGCCAGTAGCCCCATGGCAGTAGCACTGAGGTGACCCAGGTTGGCATGGGTGGGTGTCCTCATCCCCAGGTTGGAGTGTGGTAGGGTGGTCCTGGGTGGTTGCCTAGGAAGTAGGGAAATGGTTGGTATCATGTGGCCAATTTGCCTAGCTCATAGTTCACTCCCATCTCCCTTGGCAGTGGCTGCTTGGGGATGCCGGGGCCTCCACATCATTGGGCTGCCTGGTCCCGTGCTCGCGTCCTGGGTCAGGGCACGTTGGTAGGGGTGGTTGTCCCTGTCGGTCTTGGCGCCTTGGGGCTCCATGGCTCAGAATGGCAGGTGAGTGAAGTTAAAGACTATTTGTAGTGAGCCCCTGAGTATAAAAGGAGGGAAATAGGTCTAGTGCCCACCCCAGTATAAGAGGGAATAGAGGGTGGTTACTGCCCCTGGAATAAAGGGTGCAGAGTGAAGTGGTGGGAAAGGAGGGCAGAGCAAGAGGAATAGAGCTTAGCAGGAGTTCTGTTCTCATGCAGTGACAATGGGAATTTGTCTGAATCCCGACAGGATCTGTGGGTGAGGCCTGGGGTGTGGAAGAATTGTGGGAAAGGGACTAGACCCACTCCAGATATGATGTTTTGACCAAGGGAAAGGAGCACTTAAAGAGGCTGGGAGAACATCTAACCTGGTGTACCCTGCAGACTCAGCCGGTAGATCCCTATCCCTGTTTCACCTCACTGCAGCCTCCAGCTGTCTATGGTTAGTGCTCATGTATCCAGTGTTCAAAGGAATCCTGTTGAGAGATCCTGGGGAGAGGTGAAGTCTCGGTTTTGTGGTGGTCTCGGGCTTCACCGATATTGGAAATCTTAGGGTCTGGACACTTACCTTTCTCCCTATCCTGCTTAGTCCACCTTTATCCCAGGAAACTACTGCTAAAGTGTTCATGCCAGTTCCTGTATTCTATTTAAACTATCACATATTAACCCTTGGACTTGATCCATGGCTGTGAGAAGATTTAAACTGCCAGGATATGTCCCCACAGATAAGGGTGGCTTGTGTTTTCCCCATGATCCCTGACAAAGACGAGTACCTGTCTCAAGATGTTGCCTGGGCTGTGCCCTACTGCTAGTGTCAGAGATTAATTAATTGTGAACTGTGAAAGCTAATGCGCCGTCAGGACTGTGTCTCAATAAAGTATTAGCTTTGATTTGAAAACCTCCATCGCTGTTTTCCTTTTTCATCTTATTACAGTAGTTACTATGTACTAATAAATAAATAAACTAATATCTATCTTTTTAAAGTTTCAGGAAGAACTTCATGTAGAATTTTGTCTGGTGCCCCTGTGAGTATGAATGCTCAAGTAAATGTATTTTCTGACAGGCCTCCATAAAGCCTTGTGAAGACACAGCTACAACATCTTGTTGCTGTCTGCCACTTTCAAGACATTTAGCCTCAAATACTGTTTGACAGGAAGTTTATTTAACGGAAATGCTGAAAATCATGGTAAAAACTGACGACCAGCACCAAATGACTGTAATGTGCTATTGACCATCTTCTGGTCCTAGCAACATTCATAACTTTTCAGAAGACACTTATTACTGGAGGAAAAAGAAGGTCAAAGCACACCCTCTGTTAGAAAAAGGGGGATACTGAAACAGTGCAGAAGATAGTGTTCCTTGTCTATCAGTGTCTATCCTACACACAGACAAATTACTCAATGCATTAAACGAAAAAGACGAACTACTCAAAGTTAAATGCAAAAAAGTGTAGGGAATTTATTAAGGATAGTGTACAACACAAGTGCTGACAAAATAATAATAAAAAAATGATATACCATAAGAAAAATACTGACAGGTAGTATTAGAGAAATGACCACTAGATGGTGCTGTATCAAGTGCCAGCCACCAGTGGATAGGCACACATGTAAACCAGACACTACTGTATTATCATTATAGCAAGTAAATGGTTAACAGCAAGTAATAGAGTAAAACATACTATGGATGCAGGGTCTGAATAATCCCCCAAAACCCAAACACAATTAGAAATAGGCAATACACAATCCAATGAGTAAGGAAAGAATATATACAAAAGTAAAGCTTACAGGCAGTGCCACCAGGTGGACCAAAAGTAACCGTCGATGTTTCGATTTATAGAGACGCACAAAGTGGTGCACCGCTCACAATAAGTAATACTGTGCTACACTGTAACCATTAAAACACTGCATCAAAAAATGGGCCCATGGGGCACAGCCCAGAAACCCAATTAACAGGAGCACCAAAACCAGTAAGAATACTATTTCATTTATTGAGAATCAAAATAATCAAGAGACACAAAAACACAACAACACTGTACAACACTAACACATTAAAAACACTGCGTATCCCCAATTTCATCCAGTGCTGCATATATAGCAAAAATACCTGGGCAGCTCCTAAAATATCAGTACGTATACTAAATTCCCAGTAATACCTAATCTTTTTTGTGCCGGCACAAGAACCTAGCCTCCCACTATCAGTTCAACTCTAATAATAAAGTGACAGTGCATAAACAACATTATATCAATTCATATAAAGTGCAAAACATCAAGGTAACATATCCAAATATTCACTATGTGCAAATTTATATAAAGTGACTAAGTGCATAAATTATTTATAAAGTAATAATACTAATAGTAACATCAGAAGTCAGTATGTGTCCCGAATGGTATTGGTCATGGACACAACACGCGAATTGCAAAAATAAACACATCAAACAATCAGACATCAACAATAATAGACAGAAAGAGAGACCAAATACTAATCCTGGCAACGGGTAGATCACGTAAGTAAGGAGTGGGGAACTAGCAGCAGGGACACCTTCGATCGCAGCCGCCCGTGCCGCTTCCCTGGGTGAGTAAATAGCAATTAAAATGGCCTGCTTAAATACCTGTAGATTATCATATCAGAATTCCGCCATTCGTCAGGTGCTCCTGGAACGCATCTGCGTCTCAGCACAGATCCAGCGCGGCGGATATGACGTCAACCGTTGCCGGATATGACGCCCCGGGGTTATATCAATTCATGTCGGTGTGATCAATCACACAGGGGGCGGGGCCTCATGTCCCAGGCAGGTGAACATCGCCTCGCCCATCACACCTGCCCCCCCGCTATGTCACACCGCATCTACGCCCATTCCATATCACCGGGGTCTCACCGCATATCGCAGTGCCCGCAACAAGCCCCAATACGGTCACCCCGTACTCACCCGCTCACAGAGCGCTCATGCAAGGGCCAGAATTAAGGCCCGGCACGCACACAGATCGAATGTGTGTGCGCACGAGAGGGTGCACAGGGCGCCCTGCAGTCAAGGGTGCAACCCATTTCTATACAAAAAAGTTAAGATTACAGCTCAAGGTATAAGCAGGAACACATTGTGCCTCCATCAATAAGCATATCAAGTATATATCTGTGGAAAAAATAATAATAACATATGTGTGAAACACGCATGAATTGAGGACCTAATACTGACTGCTTAATAGTATCCACTTTCTGCTACATTCTTATATCTGACAACTCAACAATTATAATCACGCAGTGATTCTCGTGTAGCAGGAAACACCACACCTAGAAGAAGAAGGGACCGGGAGAAAAGTCAAGTGTGTCGGCGCCGGGGTATTGAGGGAGGGCCCCGAGCCGGGGCCAACCGTCAGCCCAGGTGTCGCGACATCTTAAATCAGGAGGGACAAAAGCAGCCAAAGGGCTCACAATTAGTACATAGATAGAGAGCCAGTTGCTACAGTCAAAACACAATCTTGCTATTGTGGCGACGGGTGTGATGGAGTTTCCAGATGCCACCTTCAGGGGGATCATCTACTAGGATACGGATGCTACAACTGCCCTCGTGAATACCACTTCGTGAAGACTTCAGTCCGTTAACAGAGAATACTAAAGAAAAAACAAAAACAAAAAATGTGTGAATAAGTTAGGGTGAAAAGAAACAAGTGAACAAAATGAAACTGTGGCCATCAAATAACTAAGGTGCCAAACACAACATGCACATTAGCCATACGCCTGTACCAACTCCCAACAGGAGAGAGAAAGTAAAGTGCCACATGTGCATGTGTAATCAAAAAGTATAATTCACACATGAAGAACACTTCCCCCTCTCTCGTGGGAAGTGCAATACAACCCAGTTGTATCCCTGTGCAAAATACCAGGGAGAACAGCGGGAAAAAGAACCCAAGTGAGTTATAAACATATGAACACAACCAATATAAATACCTTACTGAAGGCAATTAGATATATCCAGTCTACTAGAAGAGAATATTTTCAAACATACCCCCCAGTGTCCCCATCCCAAAGTCCAAGATGATCGACTACACCCGCTATCACTAAGTACAAGACTGTGATGGTTCAACCCAAAAACGGGGTGAACGCCCAATCCTCGTTCAAGCCCTTCGGACTACAGGTATCGAGTTGAAAGATCCACCTTAACTCCCTTTGTTGGAGACGGCGTTTCAGGTCACCACCACGTGGGCCTACAGATACTCTCTCTAATCCCACAACTTTCAATGTTTTGGGGTCACCCCCATGTCTTGCCAAAAAATGTGCTGCCACAGGGGAGATGTTCTTACCCAATTCCTTATCCCGGCTAGCCAGCCGGATATTTGACAAATGGGCTTGGATCCGAGTCTTCAGCGCATTTTGTGTCTCTCCTACATAGGCCAGCGGGCACCCACACTGTAGCAAGTAAATTACAGACCGTGTCCTGCAATTGATAAAAGAATTGATTTTAAATTGCCTGCCAGTCTGTAAGTTAGTAAAGTATTTTGTTTTTTCAACATGTGCACATATCGAACAATTTGCACAAGGGGCACATCCTGGAACATTGTTTTTTTGCAACCAAGTTCCAATTGGTAAAAAGTGGCTTTTACAAAGATAATCCTTCAGGTTCGGAGCTCTACGAGCCGTTAATGAGACTCTTGGGCCCACTATTTCTGCCAGTGCTGGTTCTGACGAAAGTATGTGCCAGTTTCTGGAGAGGATACCGTGGATGTTCCTCCATTGTTTATTGTAATTTGTCACAAAGCGCATCCCCCCTGGTGTCCTTTTAGGCTGTCTGTCCTGTCGGGGACGGTATCTCAACAATTCCGTCCTATCTGATTCCTTGGTCCTAGTATATGCCTGTTTTACAATCCTATGTGGGTATCCCCGTGTCAAAAATCTCTGGGTTAGATCCTTTGCTTCTTTTTCAAAGTCCCCAGGATTCGAGCCCGGAGAAACTGTCCATAGGGGATCCCTCTTTTTAAGTGTGGAATATGTGCGCTATCGTACCTCAAAAAGCTGTTTACAGCTGTAGGTTTTCTATAGAGGCTAGTATCTAGCCTGCCATCTGGTCTTAAAAATAGCCTGACATCCAAGAATGTTACCTCTGTAGTAGACATAGTCCAGGTGAGGGTGATGTTAAATTCGTTGTCATTTAGTCCGGTGAGAAATTCTTGACAGGACGACTCCGTACCCTGCCAAAAAATCAAGATGTCATCAATGTAGTGGTACCACCCCAACAACGCGGGGTGGCACCGCTCCAATTCCGCAGAGAAGACAATACTTTCCTCCCACCAACCCAAGAAGAGGTTGGCTATTGAGGGGGCACATTTGGCCCCCATGGCCACACCTGAGATTTGCTGGTAATACTGAATATTGAATGTAAAATAGTTATGGGTCAGTACAAAATTCAAAAGGGCCAACAGGAATCCATGTAGGTCCACCCTCTCTACTGACTCTTTGTCTAGATAGAATTTGACCGCAGTCAGGGCCAGGTGGTGGGGTATGATCGTATATAGTGACTCGACGTCACATGTGACTAATAGTGTACCAGGTGGCAGGTGAATATCCTCCAATTTTTGGAGAAGGTTAGTTGTATCGCGCACAAAGGATTGAAGGCTCAGGACATGGGCCTGTAAGAACAAATCCAGGAAGGAACATACTGGTTCCATGAGGCTTTTTATCCCAGAAACAATTGGGCGGCCCGGAGGGGCACTGAGGCTCTTATGTGTTTTGGGTAACACATAAAAGGTAGGGGTGACAGGGTAAGGGACTGTCAGATACTTAAATTCTTGTGCACTAATGATGCCCTGCTCTCGACCATGGCATAGGAGGGCATCTAGCTCAGACTTATATGTCACGCCTGGGTTCTTGGCGAGATGCACATAATTGCGAGTATCCCTCAGCTGTCGATTCACCTCCTGTAAGTAATCAGATGTTGCCAAAACCACCACATTTCCCCCTTTGTCAGCTTTCCTTATAGTTAAGTCACGGTTGTTTTTTAGGGTGTTGAGAGCCTCAACTTCAGCTTTTGTTAAGTTGTTTCTGCCATACATTTTGGGTAATTCTAACACCTCCTTAACTACTGTATTGAAGAAGACCTGAACCGGGGGGGAAATGTTGAAAGAGGGACAAAAACTAGAAGGGCATTTTAGGCCACTTGACGTCCTTACCAGACCAGGATCCAATGCAATTGTAGAATCCTGTTCTTGCAACAGCGATTGTAAATCCAGCAGGGCATGTCGATCCTCTGGGCCCAAAGTCACCAATTCGGTGTTCCTTTGGGAAGTCCCAAAGTGTTTTTTCAGGAGTATTCTCCTACAAAAGAGATATACATCTTTGATCAGGGAAAAACGATCAACATTAATGGCAGGTGAAAAAGAGAGGCCCCTTGATAGGACTGACTTCTCTGCAGGACTCAAGACATGGTCGGAAAGATTTATGATCTGTAATTCATTGGTGTTTAATGCTGTGCTCTCATCGTAAAACGTTTGTAGCCCCAGCGTTCCCTGTTTCTCAGGGCCCTCCTGGTTCGTCCTCTGCCTATTTATACCTATAAACCGAAACGTCAAGAGTAAAGACGTCTGTAAAAATTAGGGGTTACTTCAAAATAATGACTTAAAGAAGGCAATGGTGGAAGTGAGCCCCTGTTCAATACAACTATATGTATGCTTTCCATTGTTGCCTGTTTGAATGCCCCAGTGGCATGGTGACACCTGGACACTATCCACCAAGACTATAGGGTCGATTCAGAGGCAGGTGAGAAAACCTTCTCCTTTTTTAGAAGAGAAAACTGAAAAACCATTCACTCTCATTATCTACCTTCAGGCTGATTCAATACCAGGTGAAAATTCACATCCGGTTGTTGAATCAGCTGCACGGTAAGATAGACGATGCAAGTAGAAGGCAATTTTCTCTCCTAAGGAGTGAGTCTTCTCACCTGGCTCTGAATCGACCCCAAAAACTAAAATGTAAGGCATTTAATTAAGTCGAATCATAATACTGTATAATTCCTTGTCATAGAAAAGCAAAAAAACACAGCGCACAGCGTATTAAATCAGCCCTAATATAGATGACACTGATGCTCAACGTGCCGGACCCCTCTATTCCATCCGAAGTCCACCGGAAACAGTAATATAATTAGGGCACAGAGCAAGTGATCTTAAATACAACTTAGAATATTGAAATATTCAAAAAAGCAGCAAAGCAATTAAAAGTCCAAAATGCCACGGTGCATGCACATAGCACAATATTTAAATAGATCCAAAATCACTTCAAGTTCCGCATAAAAATACTTTGGGAGCTCTGCAGTTTGATTGAGGTTAATACCGCATTTAAAACGACATCCCCCACTCTGAGCTGGTAAGAATATATCAGTGTGGTGGTGGTATCACTTTGTATGTCATCCTTTTTTACACATATTTGAGACTTTTATGCGGAACTTGAAGTGATTTTGGATCTATTTTAATATCGTGCTATGTGCATGCCCCATGGGATTTTGGACTTTTAATTGCTTTGCTGCTGTTTTGAATATTTCAATATTCTAAGTTGTATTTAGGATCACTTGCTCAGTGCCCTAATTATATTACTAATTCCTTGTCATAACAGAATGCAATGGTGCTTTATAATAATAAACAATAATAATAATAATAAGTTGATGATGACTGATGAGAGAAACACCTGCCTATATATTTCTATAACAAAGGGTACAAGCCACTTTGGGAGTGACAATGCGGTTAAAACCAGACAAAACAGGCCTTTATTCCAGACAGAAAGCATCTACATAGTCCATACATACCAAGGATAACCAGGATCTACCCAGAATTCTTAGCAGTAGGCAGATTCATGTAAATAATTTCTTTTCACTTTTGTGATATCTCAAGCGGTCAGAAAGAGCTGGACAGGCAAGTACTTTCGTATAAGGTTCAGATATTTGCACAGTCATCACTTGATACTTTTGGTAAATACACTTTACACGTATCTATTAGGCATAGTCTGCAATTGCTTAATATGACAAAGGTTATTGGGTGGTCTGAGAATGTTGCCATTTTGCACTAAATCATGGGCATATAAACCTTACTAATGTATTGCTATATCTATTTCACAGGCCAGAAACAAAGAAAAAGGTCACAACTAATGGAGTCCTGGTGGTAAGTATGTTCAAATACCTTTAATTTAAATAAAGCTGTCCAGGCAGTACTGTGACAAATGTTTTTCAGTCTAGATGTTGTTCACCAAGGGATACAATCACCCTGGACACCAGTCCCTGAGGATATATTGTGTGCTCTTGGACCTCATTTTGTAACCAGAGGTGTAGTAAAAAGGAGTAAGCGAGAACTCATGTCCAAATAGCAATAGGCCGAACTGCAATAGTGGAATCTCTGTCACACCGTGATCTTTAACAGGAAATGCATATTTTTTTCTGATATAACAATTTTTTTCTGTGATATAACAACAAGGCTGCAACCTAACAGTCCTGCTAACCTAACAGACCCTGAATTGCCACCAGTACCCCTTTAAGGCCAAAGCTGGTGTCCACAGATGCCAAAATATCAAGCTTGTAAAGCTTGGAAAGAATCCTTAAATGGAAAATCAGGTCATTGCTTTGTAGACATGCTCTACCAAGGCATGTTGGCAAAATGCCCAGAAGCAGCCTTCCACCCATGTGCAATTTGCTGTTACTTGGAAACCCCCCAAATACTAACCATTAAAGGACAACTGTAGGCAAGTCTCTAGTGAGTAATGAAACCATACAGTATAGTCTCATATCTCCCAACTGTCCCTGATTCGGAGGGACTATCCCTGTTCCCATGTTCCTTGTTGTTCTTCTCTGTGTTTTGTTGAGGTTTAAGATGCAGATCTGCATCAATAAATGATTCATTCTCCTAATCAAAGAGTTTATATTGAAACTGTTACAACTTATCTCCTATCCATCCCTCAGATCTATCTTCAAGGCCCACCAACAGGTCATAGTTTATGAATTTCCACACAGATATACAAGTACTTTGTGTCCAACCTGCTGATGGGCAGACATATATCTCCCACAATGAATGATACAGAAATATTTGTTTGCCCACATGCATTGGTAGGAAACCCCTAGACCTGGGAATGCGTTTCGGGATGCTCCTAGTATTAGAAGATATATGGCTCTGGCTTTGTGTTGAGGGAGAAACACAAGAGAGGTTGTGTCCTTTGTAGACATCCATGCTGGGAGGGGAAGACATCCATGCTGGGAGGGGAAGTGAACATCTTTAAGGTAGCTGAAATTCAGACTTAGTCACAGGTCAGGTTAATGGGACACACCCCTTTTTATTAGGAAGTTTTCAGTACAGTATACAGTTTTGTCCCTGGTATATCACAGAGGCCCACCATATAACTTGGCATTCACCTGGTTTGCCCTCCAGGAGTCCTCACCCAATTGTGTGATCCCTACCTCAGACATCCCTTTTCGGTTCTATGGCGGATGTAACACGCGGCATCATCCAAGGCCTCCGAAGTGAAAACTGCTCACTGGATGTCTCCTTACATCATCAACTTCCGAGGACCCTGGCCAGTGAACTTTTCTTCCTTCCTAGACACAGACAGCCTCTGGTTCACAGGGTCCTCCGGCCACCTACAGGCCCACTATTCAAGCGATGTAGAATTCCGAGGCCCCTGGCCAGTGTTCCATAGAAGCCAACACTGGTTAGTGGCCTTCACCAGCTCCCCGCCGGCTCACCCCCCGGAGGGGGCTCTGCACAAGCTGTGCCATACATCCTTACAGATTCCTGGATTGAATGTCTTCCCATCTCCCCCAACACTTTCTGGGTCTTCCCTTTACAACCTCAGACACAAACAGCAAGAGGAGATGGGCTGTACCTAACACATTAACTAATTAACCCCCTAGTGGCAGGAAGGCAATCATTCCCCATTATTTGTGTCACTGTCTCTCAAAGTCAGGGATTCCCCTGGGTCAATGAAACACTTTTTCACAGAGATAGGATCTAAGCTTCCATCCTGCTACACATCTAGATGATTGTTTCCTGACCTAGATTGCATAAATGCATGTACATGTATGTTTCCACTTGTGACCATATAGCCAATCACACCAGCATATGTGCATAATAATGTTAATAGGTCATTGTTTAGCTCTTAAATGTTTTATACATGTGTGTGACATATCTCCTCTCATTTCAGTGCCCAGACATGGTAGCGTTAGAAGTAACTATGGAAAAACACCGGAATAAAACCTTTAAAAGTTGGTATAAAATAATTCGTTATTACTTAAACAGACAATTCTGTACGAGAGGGGTATCAATAACTCACAGAAAAACTATATTTTGAATTTCTGGCCTTTGTTTTACTTTGGAAGTGTCATGCAAGTGAAATGGAATACACAGTGTATAGAATTGTTGGATAGGAAAACTTATACATACAGTTTGTCTGATATGTAATGTAACACTCTGTACTGCCAGGATGGTAGCCCTGAGCACAGGTATCTACAGCCATTGGCAATTACTCTGACACTTTGGCATTTAATCTTTGCTGTGGGGTGCAGGGCAGCACACAAGTGACTGGTGATGTGTGCCCATACCCAGGCTTGGACTGGCTCACAGGATTACCTGGTCCCAGGGGCTCCTTTAAGTGTCTTAATCACCAAAACCTGAACTATGTATAACTTAGTTGTGGCCATCCCAAGTGTACACACAAAGCCAATATAGTCTGGCATATTGTTTCTGTGCATGGACCCTGAAAGTATGCCAGTAATACTTCGAAATCTAAATGTGAGTTGGGCCCCCAGAGTCAGTTCTATTAGTGGGCCCCATATCTAGTGACTCCCCTGCCACTGGTAGCTGCCTTTAAAGTACATACAACCACATGGCACGCTGTATAGACAACCAAGGGCCTGCGATATCCAGATACCAATGGGACAAGTCCTACCTTTTGCAAGACACCACAGTATCTTTATCCTATCACCCCTGCAACCCTTTGAATATATATTAGCAGGTTACAAGATTAGTTGAGTATGAGTCCATGAGTCCTCCCCCAAAGAGTTATTCTATCTTTGTAAATTGCAAGTTGTTTTCTATCTCATATAAATAGCAGATCATTATAATTACGTTTTCTTCCTGTGTTATGTGTTCTGAAGGAAAAACAGAGCTGGTGCTGAATGTAAGAGGTTCCTATGAGACAGAAAGCAGGATCTTACTGTCTTCAAATAGCACCTCTGAGTCCCGATCAGATGAAACTGCGCTGTTCCACTATCCCCAAGATTACGGATTAGAAATGAAGGCCTCACTGCACAAAGTCTTCTCAACTTTTGATGTCACCTTCGTAAGTAGGACATCTTTTTTTACTATTATGCTCTAACCAGAAGAAAACACTGTCACATTCACAGCTTTAACATTTGTGGCACTGGATCCCGCCACTTTGGGCTATGCTGAGTATGTAAGATGTTGTATTGTACTCACAAACCAAGTACTACAGTCTGAATATGGAGGTCCATTCTTTATAGCCCTCTTCCATCAGTTCCACATTTTAACCAGGTTCCCAGTAACCCATCTAAGCTCCCACCAATGCTAAGCTTGCAATTATTGTTGAAAATACATTTTTACCAAATTATTGTGCCAAATATGTTACCCAGGGGTGGTGTTGCACAATAAATGTCACCAATGTCACCACTGTCCCCTCTATTGGCCAGTGCACCCCTCCTATACAACTCTCTATGCAATTGCCCATGCTTACTGTACCCCTATTAATCTACCTTTACACGTCCTCTCTATTTATCCCTCCCACTTTCCCCACAACAGGTTCAGGACCACTTCAGATGGCTCCATGGGCCACATGTGGCCCTCAGGCCACAGGTTTAGCACATGTAATCTAGGTCAACTCTGAAATGTCCAAATGTTCAAAGATCCAAAGCAAGAACAAGAACAGGAACCCCTATTCCCCCAAAATGTCTCTGATTCTATGGGCCAGGGCAGTTTCTAGCAAACCTGCCCCCTTCTCAGCCATCCTGTGTTGCTGCTACTGTCCCATACCGATGCCATGCTCCGTGCCTCCACTTTAACATTAGGCAGTGCCCCTCTTCATTACTGACCCCAGTATGGGGTCATGAGCGGTCTTGAGCAACTCTCACAGTGTCTTTCATCTGCAGAAAACTGGGTGGCTGGGATAAAGGCACCCCTAATGACCTTGGGGCCCAAGACGATAGCCCACACAGTGCCCTCAGTGGCACTCAGTGTCAGATTTAACAACCCCCAAAAAATGCTTATGTCGATGCGGTCACCTGCTAGCGCTGAAAAGGTTGCAGCGCCGGGCAATGCGGCAGGCAGAACTGGATTGAAGTGTTTAACGCTTATAATTTATTTGTAAAGAACTTGCATTGGGAATTGTCAAAAACCGAAACACAGGACCTAGATGGGCCAACATTTTTTTGGGGGGTTAATAAAATTGAAATTGGCTTATTTTGTTTGACAATGTGTAATTTGGACACCAACAACTAAAACGAAACCGAAATGCACTGTCAAGTTTCTCCACAGCAGTAATTTCTTGCAACTGACCAGCACAGGAAAAATACAGTGGCGCTGGGATAATTGGCCGGCAGGTACAACAGGCGCTGACATAAGCTGGCCAATACCTAGTGCAACAATCAAAGCTAATTAGCATTCTCTGCAGTGACTTCCAGCACCAATGTAGTCCACAGCACAGCGTCAGAGAAGATGGGAATGTCGGCGCTTCGAAGCTGGTGCTATAGCAAAAATGATCATAAGAGAATGCACATCATAAATAAGGCCCTAAATGCAGATTAATTCTAGTGGTGTTTTTTGTGCAATCATTGCTCTTTCCTCATCCATACACATAGGATTAACCCTATGGACATTAACCTAATAAAAAAAATTATTATGGTGCCCAATTAACCAGTCCTGAAAGCCATTTCACCATAATAATCTGTATTACTTTAAAGAAAATGTATTTATAGCCATCTAATAAAGTTTGCCTTTGGTAGTTTTGGAACTGAGCCCCTGGCCTCAAGACGAGGTGCGCCTCAGTATCAAGACTATAAGAAGCTGAGGCTAAGAACAAGAGGCCCAGCCATCACATTATAGGTTATGGGGCAAAAATATGTCATTATAGCTGTTTCAGCTATAGATGTTATAGCTGCTAGTTTTGAATGGACCTCAATCAATGAACCTGTGTAATTAGGAGTACAATTTAAATTTACATTAAGGAATATAGAAGATTTGTTTGTAACTGTCATTCATTTTGTTTCTTACTTTTAGAGTAATGAAAAAGAAAATGATGATTTACACCAGACCACTGTGCCACTTAATTTAGTCTCTCCTAAGGAGAGTGAAATCAGCATCCAAATGCCATCAATGGAGGCAAGTAAAATCATTTTATACTTTACCTGGTAAATGGTATCTGTGATTTGCAAAATTTTAAGGCCAAGCTATGCATCTGACCTTTACCTACTTAATCCAGACCAACACCTATTTTAAGTAAAATGGGAGATGCTCTGCCTGTATTCAGTGCAAGGGGCATCCCGACTGCTGGTGCCCCCGGCACATTATCCCCTGGAAAGCTAATTCAGGCAACAGCAATAATAAGACAGCAAGCAGTTCACCTGTCCCATGTCTCCACCATTTCCTACAGCGCCGGGTAGAAGCCATAGCAGGGCTACAAAGTTTGCCCTCCTTTTTTCATTTAATTCATCCAGGAGCATGCAAAGAAGTGGTCAGCCACTTTGTCCCTTGGGGCTCTCAGTACAAGAGACCATGGGAAGCCATAGTGGTGCCATAGCTGTGTTTAACCACAAAAAAAATGTTCAAAACTCACAAAGCTACTTCATGACATTCCTCTCCTGGTTCAGCCATGCCCAGAATGAAAGTTAAGCCAGCAGAAACTTAGAACAGGGTCTTTAATGTGGGGTGGAGGCACCATATATCAGGATGTCCCCCCTCGCGCGTCAGCCCATTTTACGTAAAATGGGTGTTGGTTCTGTTTGATATAAGATATAGAAGACACACCACTAAAAGAGTGGTGACAGTATAATAGGGAACATGAACCCATTCAAAAGTAGACAAGTTACATTTTTTTGGTCTGAATGCGGTCTGATTAAAGTGGACCAAAACCCAGGATTTTACTATCCTGGGTTTTGGTTCTTGCCCTCGGGGCAGCCTGATCGGTGGTGTTCAGGTCGCCTGAACTAACTTACCTTTCTCTGGGCCTATGCTGCACATGCGGCCTCTTGTCCAATCAGTCAGCTTGGATCTGCTTGGACCCTTCGTCTAAGCCTTCGTCTAAGGAGGTGGAGCCAGCCGCAACCCCCACTACCTTCTAACAGGGAGCGTGCCTGCGTCGGCCATTCACAAGCGACCGGTGCAGACATGTGCCCTGCTAAAGGAATAGCAGAGATGCAGAGATGTATGCACTGTTGGACCGTGAAAGAAGGTGAGTTTCTGGGAAACCTGGGGGGCTTCACACAGCGGGACAACCCAATTCTGGATGCCCCAGGGGGAGGGAATCTAGCTGCATGGAATCTTGTAGATCGGGCTGTGGGTTTTGGTCCTCTTTAAGGGTTTAGGGTTTTTGCAACAGCTGTATAGGAAAATATACAAATATGTAGAAAAATATGTACACACTATTTTATTGCCACCTAGTGGACACAAATTAAGATAGCAGTGTATGCAAGTGTGTATGGATAGAATTGACACGTAACAATTACAGTAAATCATTTCACTTTCTGTAACAATTCTAAAGGGTTCTCTGTAAAAGGTGCTCTCATCCAATCAGAGCCGTTTTCCATGCATATTTAATGCTTGGCAAACAGCTCTGTTTATATCAGGACCAAAATCACCGGCATCACCAGCAGCTGGCATGCTCCCTCTCCCAGCTTATCTGAATGGCTGGGGGCAGAAGCTTGCGCACGGCCCAAAGATTCCGGGGATGCAGGCACCAATATTCACATCAACAAGGGAGCTAGGAAGGAAATTAATTTTAAAAAACATGTAATTTGCATTCGATTGGGTACTAAATCAGAAGCTTTCTATGTATCACTACCAAAATCTAGTCAAAATCTAATCTAATTTGGTAAGGTGCAAGGGCTGAAGAATTAAAAGTTACATGATTATTTTTATTGTATATCAATTATATATTATTACCTTTTATTATTTTACAGGGCAAGCCACTGGGGATGAAACTTAAAACAAAAGAATGGTAATTATATCAGTGACTATTAATACCACAGCAAGGGTAGAAATCTTTACTAGCAGCAGTGCTTACTCCTCTGTACCCAGCAATGTCCAGATCAGGCTCAGAATATTAGGGTTGATTCAGAGCCCCTTTCTCATCATTTTTATGGAGGTCTTGCTACCAAACGAAAAATCATGCAAAAATGAAAACATTTCACACTAAAGTACTCGCAGAAAAAAGGCTTTGTAGATTTAGACAAGGGGAAAAAATGAACGAGAATGGAAATATTCACGCAAAAAAAGGTGAGAAAGGGGCTCTGAATCAACCCTATTATCCCTAATAGGCCACCATAAGATGCATGGCAGTCCAATCATCCTTTAGACCATATACAGAGATGTCTTGCTAAGAATCCTGGGACTGGGTAGGTTAAAACAAACAGAAAATCATAAAATGAGAGGGTCCTATAGCATACCTCCCAACTTTTGAAAACAGAAAAGAGGGACATTTGTTGTCCTTCAATCAAGCCACAGCCAAACCCTTAAAGGGAAACACCACCTAAGAATTACATAATAATAATATAGGCAAGCCCCCCCATACACATGCAACCCGCCTGCACACACACAGGCAATCCCCTCCCGCACACACAAGCTAGCCTCCTGCACATAGGCAAGGCTTCTGCACACATGCATACAGGGAAGCCCCCAACCACACAGGCAAGCCTCCTGCACATAGGCAAGGCCACTCACACACCCAAACTGGCAAGCCCCCCACACACACATAGGCTAGCCCCCCCACACACACACAGGCTAGCCCCCCCCACACACACACAGGCAAGCCCCCCGCACACACACAGGCAACCCCCCACACACACACAGATAAGCCCCCCACAAAGGCAAACCTCCCCACACAGGAAAGGAGCCCTGCACAGGCAACACCCCCACAGGCAAACTCCTCCACAGGCAAGGCCCCCTGCACACAGGCAAGCCTCCCTCTCTCTTTGAGACACCGCTTCACCAGCCTCACTTCTCAACTCAGTGACGCATCGCTCTCTCTAGCCCCAACGCTGCTTCACTCCTCACCGCCGCAGCGCCGCACGCCTGTTGCATCACCGGCTCTTGCACTAGCCCTGCCATGGACAGCATCACAGGGGACCATCTCCAGCTCCACCGACCACACCTGGCCCCGCATTGCCCCATCCATCCTCCGTTTAGCTGCTCAGCTGCGCGCAGGACTCCTTAGAGCAGCGCCACCTACCTCAGCAGTGTGGGACTTCTTAAATATGTGCTAAAAAAATAAAACAATTTTATTGCGTGAGAAACCCCAATTTCTCCCGGTCACAGTGGTACCACATATGTATTGGTAGACACCCTTTCCTGACCAGGAGACTCCCCCAAACTGAAACAGAGCTTTAGGAGAATTTCAGATAAAATACAACTGCGCTATGCGCTATGCGCACCTTGCAGTTTTTCCAGAAAAACAACCCTTTACATTTGAAATACCCCCCACAAACTATATATTCTCTGGAAGTACACGCCTCAAGCTTTCTAGGTGTACCAAGCTTGTTTATGTGGGCTTAGTTTTCTGGAAGTAATCCCTCAATGTATTCTTTGATTGCACAAAGTTTCCCTAAAAAAGAATAAAAAGGAAGGAAAGGAATCAAGCCACATTTTCCTAAAAAAAACTATATGCAAACAAGAAAAAACAAGTAAAATCTCAAAAAGAAACATGCTCCGAACAGAACGATACCCAACATGCATAGGTACTGTCAAGGGAAGAGTTGGCAAACACCACAAAGTAAAGCATGCGCATAACAGTAATTTTACTTGAAAATTTCAGCTCTGCAGACAAAGTGCACACCTTGCAATTTTTCAACCAAAACAACCCTTTACATTTGGAATATAAACCATATATTCCCTGAAAGTACACATGTTAAGCTTTCTAAGAGTACCCAGCTTGTTGTAGTAGGCTCACCTTTCTGGAAGTAATCCCTCGAAGAATTCTTAGGTTGCACAGGGTTTCCCTAAAAAAATTAATTAAAAAACTGAATAAATAACATGTTTTTCTAAAATATAAATATGCAAACAAGAAAAAACAAGCTAAATCTGAAAGTGCAAGGTCTGCCGAGCAGAACAATACCCAACATGCATAGGTACTATTAACCCTTTTAATTGCCAGCCTACTTGAAGTTTTGTCACCCTCTGTTGACAGGTCATTTTTCCCCACTCTGCGCCATGTTTAACTGTGACTTTTGCTGGAATTTTCAGGAAAAAAAAAAAAATAATATATATATATATATATATATATATATATATTGCAGCAGAGTTTAGGCTTTATCATGAAATGTCTTGTTTGTAATTTTTCTACTGTTTTTAAAATATTTTTGCGTAAGATAAAAAAATAAATAAAATAATATTTTTTAGACAATTGTCCCCTCTATTTTAAATAAAACATTTGTTTTATTAATGAAAACCATATTGCATGTGAAAGCCCCATTTCTCCTGATTACAATGGTACCACATGTGGATCGGTAGCCCCCCCATTCTTGCCCAGGAGACCCCCCCCAAAACTGAAAAGGCCACTTTATAACATTTACAAATAAAATACTGCTATCCACACTATAAACATAAGGGGTTAATTAAAAAAAATTTTTTGGGGGGGGGAATTTTAAGGGTTAAAAAATTACGTGGGGCCCCCCTCACCCATCATAACCAGCCCGGGACCAGCTATGCGGGCTTGTAGGAACAGGGCGAAGGGGTTAAAAGTAAAAAAAAAAAAAACACACATGGAGAAAAAATATTTTATTATTATTATTTTTTTTTTAATACTTACCTCCCATCCATCCTGGAGCACTGTGTCCCATGCTGATCACTCTGGCTTCTGCTCTCCTGCTGCTGCTGGAAGCCTTTTATAGCTGCTGGGCGAAAGAGCATAAGGGGTTAATTTAAAAAAAAACTACATAGGGGGACCCTTATTTTTTTTGGGGGGGGGGGATTTTAAGGGTTAGGCTAACCCTAACCTTTAAAAATCCCCCCAAAAAATGACATAGGGTCCCCCCTCCCGGGGATAGGGGTTAGGGTTAGGGTTAGGCTAACCCTAACCCTAACCCTAACCCTTAAAAATAAAAAATAAAAATGACGTAGGGTCCCCCTTACTCGTCATAACCAGCCCGGGACCAGCTATGGGGGCTTGTAGGAACAAAGTGGAGGGGCCAGCTTCTGTGGCCCCCCACCCTGCAGCCTACAAGCCCACATACCCTGTGTGGGCCCGGGCTCTTCTGCCCCCCCTGGGCTTTGGGGAGGCAGGTAATTGGGGGTGCGGGGGTTAATAGCAAGTCTCCCGCTAGTTGCAGGTGACTTGCCAGCCCACAGCCTTGTGAACTGATATAGGGGGTCTCATGGACCCCTTACCAGTTCACAAAGGGTTAACATAAAAAAAAAACGCACAACACAAAATGTCATTTATTAAAAAACGTTTTTTTTTCTTTACTCACCTCACCCGATTGTCAGCTCCTGTGTTGATCAGCTCTCAGATGCCCTGGTGATCGCTGGCCAGAGGAGGGGGGGCAGGGGATCAAAGCATCCCCTGCCCCTCCACTGCTCTGCCCAGCGATCACCAGGGCATCTGACAGCTGAGCCGAGGAGAGCCGGGACGACACCCGGGAGTGACGTCATAAGCCCCGTCCCCAAGTCGTCAAGATGGCGGCGCCTATCGGAAGGCAGGGGGAGAGGGCATTTTGAGCCCTCTCCTGAAGACTAAGCAGCCTAGGGGGACAATCGGAGGCCCCCAGTGAAGAGGAGACCCGGCGGGAGGCAGTGCGACTGCAGGTAAGTAAATGTCATTTTTTTTTTTTTTTTACAGTTAGCAGCTGCTGCTGCCGAAGCGGGTGGGGGCCTATTCTGGGGGCTCTCCTGGAGCCATCCAAGCCCCCATGGGGGAACAGATGGCACCAAATTAAAGAGGAGACCCGGCCGGATCCAACGAGGGGTCAGGTGAGTATTTCTTATTTTTATTTTTTTAACTAGCAGGGGGGAAAGTCAGGCACATAGATTCTACGTGCTTGGCACTTAAGTGGCGTAGAAGCGAGCACGTAGAATCTACGTGCTTAGCACTGAAAGGGTTAAAGCATCGTGAGCGCGCTATGCCACGGACTGCATGCAGCAGCAGACATGCTTGGCTGGATGTTTGTAACAGAGCAGGCTGTTCATCTGTCGCATGCTCCACAGTGACACCTAGTGTTCAGCCCATTGGAAGTACACAAAGCCTAGAGTGTAACCTCTTGGGCTTGATTTCACTTCCGGGTTTCCTGAGTCTGAATGGACAGGAAGTGACTTCACTACACATCCCTCCCTGTGCTGATTGATAGCCCTATTTAAGAGGACAGCTGGCCTACAGCCAATGCTGTGTTATCAGCTTTCTTCCTGGACTTTGTTTTCCCTGACGCCTAAATTCCTGATCTGAATACCTGGATTTATACACAGACAGATAACTCTGTTTTGACGCGGACTTGCTCGGTGGACTTTGCTTGTTTTCTGCCAGCCTCTGTCCCAGGATCCATCCTTGGACTCTGCCTAGACTTATTATTATTTTGCTCTTTGGGATTATTTTGCTTCACTTCGCCCCATACCTGGAGCTCTGCTCAGCTCTCCCTATGGTTGTAGCCAGGAGGGTTGACAGCTAGACAGATGGCTCATAGGTATAAACGTCTTTTTTTGCAAGGACTAGACTAAATCAGAAAGAATTTAACTTCTAAACAATAAAAGTGCAGGTACAGGTTTTATACATACAGTAGTGTAATAAACATAAAGCCCCCCCATAAAGAAATGAAATGCTGCCTTACCAAAGAGCTTCATAATTTGTAAGACAGCATGAGTATTAAATTGTGCATTGACAGATGTGTTTGAGTATGGCCTTGATGCCTTAAACCAGACTAAAATTCAAACCTTTGGTCTGCACAGTAGCTTTCCTAGCAAGCACCCCATTTTGGGATGCCCCCCCCCCCAAACAGAATACTTACTTCTCTGGGATCCCACTGTTGCTCAGTGGTGGTTTCTGATCCGACTATTTAATTAAACCTGTAGAAATTGCCAGTTGGGAAACAAGAGTAATCTCCAAAGAATTAACAGGTCTTATATATCAGCTGCAGAACCTGTAGACCTTGCTCCTCACAGTGCTGTTCTTTGCCTTCTTACCTTGCTCTTCTCGGAGAGCTCCAGGGTGTGCTTCTTCCTCCATGTTGCTCCCCTGTGACTTGGTTCCTCTGGGCTTGCTAGACTGCCCCTGAGGAGGACAGAAGAAAAGCATTTTATGAGGAGTCAGGGCTACACTGTATCCTCTGCCTGTAGTGTAGGGTAAGTGATGTTTCTCTCTTCACAGATCTACATTACCCATCTGAAGGTCATTTGTAGTGACAGGCCTAATCCGCTGCAGCACTGGCTTGTGAAATGATGTGGGTAGTAATGTATTCCTCACTTGGAATCCTGTGCCAAGGACATTGCTGTGGTCCTTAGGGTCCACCCATACTTATGAACTTTGAGTTACCCAACACAGCAAATACAGTAAATATCCCCCGCACCCTAAGGTGAAACCTGTGCCCTGTGCATTGCCTTGCCAGTAGCCTCTCTGTGCTATATATTTAAGGTATCAACTGTAGTGGTATGATTAGCTAGCAGGGGGCACAGTCTCTTTCATCAATGGCCACCTCATCATCACAGCAAGTGGCACTCCAATGTGATACACCGGCTTTTGCTGCCCCATGCATGGTATATGAGATGTGTCAGTTTACACCTCAGTTGGAGCAGGCAGCAAAGAAAGTTCCTAATGCCGCGAATGCTTTAAAGTTTTGTAACACTCTATCTAAAACAAAAATGGTCTGGAGATGAGCTTTTAAGCCAATACAACTTTACTCTAGCCTCTATCGCTTATGCGTAATATTTAAAGAGTAAGTCCGCTTTCAAATTAGTTTTTGGGTATATTTTTGTGTGCCAAAATTATGTGTTAAAGGGGACCAAAACCTAGAATTTTGACTATCCTGAGTTTTGGTCCTTTCCCCGGGGGTGCCCCGCTGTGTGAAACTCCCATCGCAGAGCGCATCTCATCTATTCCCTGTCCTATGGCGCATTCACAGCTGCTCGTCCATCAGTGTACTTCATCAAAGACCAGCAGCTCAGAGCGCGCTGGCGGCCGCATCCCCCGCTTCTCTTTAACAGGGAGCGTGCCCACGCCAGCCATTCACAAATGCCTAGAGCAGGCACGCGCCCTGTTAGAAGGATAGCAGGGATGTGGCCCTGGCTCGCGCATGCGCCGTTGGACAGGTGAAGCAAGTGTATGGGGCAACCTGGGGGTTTCACAAGGGGCCTCCCGATTGTGGATGCCCCGGGGGGAGGGAATCGATCGCGCTGGGTTTTGGTCCACTTTAAAGTGTCTTAAAGGTCCTTGCCCCTGGGTCATCCCAATCGGAGATGCCCCTCTGTGTGAAATCTTACGCACCTTTTCCCGGTCCTTTTGTGCATGCACGGCCTCTTGTCCAATCAGTGTGCTCGGATCCGCTCCTGCCCACTCGTCTAAGAGCTGAGTCTAGCCGAGTCCTAACCAGCAGACCCAAGCCCGCTGACAGTTGTATCTCCGCTACCCTCTAAAAGCCACAAATGGATGGCGTGGGTGCGTGCCCTGCTAAAGGTATAGCACGGAGCACTATAGTATATAGTATCCTAGCACCGGGTTTCCCTTTTTCAGACCGGTGTTACATAGCCTGGGTCTTGCTGCCTGGCTGCTAACAAGTATAGCAATTTTTTACTGTAGTTTCGCTTTAGGCACTGTCATGCTTTACTTTATTCAGCTTTAAATAAATAATGTGTTAATTTTATATCCTTTTTTAGCCCTGAAAAGCTGGATGTAAGGCTGGGGTTTGATCTGTGCAACAAAGAGAAGATGTTTCTAAACAAACGTCAGCAAATAGTAGCTAAGGCACTGAAGAACGTCCTACAGCTGGAGCAGGATTTGCTGCCTGAGGAGGTGAGTACAATGATATCTGTCCTTATTGCTTCAGCAGAAGTGCTCTACGTAGCCAGTGGTCATGTGTTTCCTGGAATTTTGAAGAGGTATCGTATGCCTGTATCAGACGGCACGCGCATGCCTGTCTGTATTCTTTATTAAAGTGGACCAAAACCCACCACAATCGGCCGATCAATTCCCTCCTCCTGGGGCATGCAAAATCAGGATGCCCCGCTGTGTGAAACCCCCCAGTTTGCCCCATACACTTACCTTGCTTCCCGGACTTTGCATGTGTGAGCTGCATCCCCACTATCCCAGGGTAAAGGACCAAAACCGAGGATAGTCAAAATCCTGAGTTTTGCTCCACTTTAATAATAGTAGCATGGGGACATTCTGTTCGGGTATGCCCCATGCTGCTGTTATTAGGAAACATTAGAGAAGGACAAGTCTTTTTAGACTTTACTTCCTCTTTATATCATCAAGGCAGCTGTCAGCTCATGGCTGGAGCATCTAATTGAAGAGTAAGGTGAGTACAGGCAGATAGGCTTTAACATTTTGTATCTTTGAGAACTATGGTTGGCTGATTTAAAGCCAACACCTGGAATGTCTGTGCTTTCTCCAACCAAGTTGTCTGGGCCCCTTTAAATATACACCAATTTCTATGTACCCTGCCATACTACCTAAACTGGACCAACAGCCTGGGACAGTTGGAAAAGAAAGGTAGTGGCCATCTAAATTGCCTTGGGGAGGGAAGTATATAAGCACTGTTGTGTTGGTCTGGTTTAAGTCATTTAGACTGTTGGTCCGTCATAAGGTATATTTATAATTAAAGGATTCCAGATATCATCAAAGATCTTCTTGTCTACCCTTCTCAATCCTCAGCCAGAAATGCAGACCCATGGTCTTTCTGTGTACAGAAATGCGGTATGGTAGGAGCTTATTCCATGTCAACTATAGGAGATTACTTTCAGGAATGCCTCTTGTTCCCTGCTAGAAAACACTGGCCTTTTTTGTAGGATATACTTGAGGTACAGTTAATCTGTAGGATGTATTTGTTCTCAAAGGTTTGTAGCAAAAGGGCTTGGTAATTATTTAATTATCCTTTTCCATTAGCTTGCTTTGATAATACAGTAGACGTGTAGGCCAATTTATCACTAGCGCCTCATAGCGCCACTTGAGCGTCTGCGAAGAGACGCTATTAGCGCTTCAGCCACAATGCCGGCCACAGGCAGACGGCAGCCCTGTGTCTTGTTTGTTTTTCTTTCCAATGGAAATAGCGACAGGTAGCACCGATGGGGAGGGCCATAAATAATTTATATTTAGCATGTAAATGAACAGCGCCAGCGCCGGCGCTGTGAAGCCACGATACTCAGGCATACAGAATCATGTGCAATATAAAAAAGGCTTTAAATGTGGATTGTAGCACAGTGACAAAGCAAAAACACACGTTATGACATTGGGAACATACAAATGGAATGACACATGATTGTCAGGCATGAAAATGCAAGTTAGCCGCGGGTAACCTTAGTACAATAATGAACTAAAAAAACATTCTGAACAGGCCAGGGATCCTGTGTCACTTGACAAACCCCAAAAACATTAAAATACGCTAACCAGAGGTCACTAAAAATAACGGGACTGGAATGGCTAATTAAAGTCTATGGAAGAATGACACCGAGCGCCTGATGTGATGTGGAGCTGTAGGGAACACAGCACCGGTGCTAACAAGGCACCCGGTGCTCTTGATACATGGAACACTACATAGCGTATGCTGATGGTGCTCACAAAAAACAGGCCCTAATTGTTGTTTTATATCCACTAGGTTCCTGTTGTGGCCATCATGGCCACTGGTGGAGGAGCCAGAGCAATGTCTTGCTTGAACAGTCATCTCTGTGGCCTGCAAAAGTTGGGACTCCTGGATTGTGTCTCATACATTGCTGGAGCCTCTGGTTCAACATGGTAAGGTAGCATTGTACAAACTAAGCTTGGTATTCTTAACAAATTCCTGCTGATGATCACTGCTGCTGATCTCTATCTGTGTAGTCCACAGTGGTCAACACCAGCCCCTCCAATGGTGATGCCCTGCAGCCTTATATCTTTCCCTTCTATATCACTGCAAAATTTACAGTGTCTAATTTCTCCTCCTCCACCTGGGTTATACTTTGATAGTCAACAAATATAAATCCTTTGTGTCCTGTGACCAAGGGCAGCCCCAGCTCCCTCTCAGCTTGTGTACAAGCACAACATTACCCTCTTCTAGCTCTGCATGACCATGCCCAGTCCCCTCTGTGTGTGAGAAAGAGCAAGGGAAAGTAAAACATTTAGGACATGGCCAGGAGTAGCTCTACAATCCTGCTGAATCCCTTTAAATAATAATACAAATTGTAACAAAACATAATATCTAATATCATATTATCTCTATCTAATAAGGAACTGTAAATGTAAAATAAACCCGAACCCAAAAAAGCTGGTCCCATCAACCAGCTTAAACTAATGCAGAGATTGTAGCAGCAGGAAGTGGTTGTAACTTACCTGAGCCAGCGATCAGGCCAGCGATCTCAGCTCTGTCATAATGGCCATGGCCAGCACTTCAAAAAGATTGTCCCAAAATGGGTTCGAGTTTGCGCCAAGTTTGGGTACCTGAATCAACGTTTGGGTCAAGTTTGGTTACCTGAATTGACCAGAATTGAAGGCTCCTAAAAAAACATTTATTGCTTTAAAGGGGCCCTATTGAGTCCTACAGTGTTCAGATGTTTTTAGGGAAAGCTTGTCTGTTGATAGGGCCTGTCCATTCTCAACATAACCACTGGAGTTGACAGATTCATCGACTTCCAATGAACAGCTGTAGTGGATTTTGTTGTCACACCCCTCTTGGTAGAGGGGCTTTGGTTTTGCTTGGCTCAATCCGGCCAGGGTCTCTTGATACCATTTGGGTACCTCGTAATCTGTTCCAGCTAAAATCTTTCAAGTCTTATTACCTACCCTCTTGAGTTAAGTTTTAAATGAAACCCTGGGCCACCAAGATGGGATGCTTTTATACTG
Source organism: Gastrophryne carolinensis (assembly GCA_027917425.1). Classification (NCBI taxonomy): domain Eukaryota; kingdom Metazoa; phylum Chordata; class Amphibia; order Anura; family Microhylidae; genus Gastrophryne; species Gastrophryne carolinensis. Next base: position 74,668,102 of record CM051244.1, read on the forward strand.
CAAAGGCATGGCATCTGCTGTCTCCCCTTCACAGTGTCCCTGTGGAGGGGGGGGGGCATGGAGAGGATTCACCAGAGGTCATTGAAGCCTATAGGGAGAATTTTGGATTGTGGGTTCTGGTCTCTGCAAGGCAACAAGAGCAGCCAAATCCTGTGTATGTAATTATTTCTATTTTATTTAGGGCGATGAGCAAACTTTATGAGGATCCTGAGTGGTCACAAAAGGAGCTTTCAGAATCTATACACAATGCAAAGAAGTATGTAACAAAGAAGAAAAGCACATTTTCAATAGACAGGCTAAAATACTATAAGCAAGAATTGGGACAGGCTTCCAGAAATGGACAGAAGACCTCATTCACTGACCTCTGGGGGCTGATGATTGAATCAATGTTTCACAGTGGGGTAAGAAAGGTCACTGTTTACTAAAAAACGTAAAATATCAACAAAGTCTGTACTGAAAATATTTAAAATACACCTAAATATATTCAGAATGGTGGTTGTATTAGCTACTGTATTGTTTGTAATCAAAATACCTAGGTATTGGATTCTGAGTGGGGTGTAACAAGGTTGCCACTTCACAGCAGGCACAAAAGGCGACGCCACATGGCTGATTAGGTTTAACTGACCACAGCCAGTTTTATTCATCAGGTTGTACAAAATAAAACAAAGAAAATCCAACGCAACGCAAGCAGTTCCTGGCTAACTAGGTGAAGGCCTGGTACCAGGCACCCCAAGACAGCAACAAAAGGTACAACCTGGTTTGGAAAAGTCCATTCAATTTAGACAGAGGCATAGCTAGGCTTTCTGGCGCCCCCCCCACCTGTGCTCAGGCCTGTTGCAGAGTGCTGGGAGTAGTAGTCCAGATAGACAATAGTGGTATAACAGGAACAGGCTTTACTCAAGAAAAAACAACAAGACAGGAAGAGAAGACCTTGCATTGATAGATTACAGCTCAATCTGCAGGAAATAACAATACAGCAGCAAAATACAACAGTGCCCTCTAGTGTCATAACCTGCAATAGCTGCAAACTACAATAAAACATAGTAAAAGTCAATTCAGCATAGACTAAGCTGTAAGTCTGTTGTACAGTGCTCCAACAAGGCCCCCCTTTGACCTACTGAACCAGGGAAATGTGCCCCTCCTGCCCCCCCCCAGCTACGCCTCTGGGTTTAGGTCGGCATTTCAGTGGCTCACAGCACATATGTCGATTTGCCCAAGCAGAGGGAGAGCCCTGAGTGTCTGAGTCTTAGACCTTTTCATGGCTCACACTACTGAAGCTTAATTAATTCACAGCCCAAGCCTGGCTTGTCAGCTCCCGGGTGGGTGGAGTTCACCTGAATCTTGGTAAAATATACACTCCATTTACGATTCTCCCGCACGATCTGCCACAGGGAGGATACTAGAGCAATTTCAGAGCTGGTTTTATTGTCTAGACCCTACTACAGACCTCTGGAGAGCCGAGAATGTGGTCACAGTGATCAAAAAGCAGTGAAGTAGTTTTACAGTTCCCCTAAATCATTAACAATGTTGGCTGGAGTTAAGCTTTAAGTCTTGGTCCTTCCCCCTGGGGCACCCCGCTGTGTGAAACCCCCAGAACACCTAGCTAACTGACCTCTCCACAAGCCCACCGTGGCTCATCAGATCAGCTTCTCCCGCCATGGTTATTAATGTTTGGCTGAAAAAAGCTGAATGGACCTGAGAAAAGCTGTGTGGCCGACCTGGGGTATTTAATACAGGGGGGCACCTCAAATCTGTGTGCCCCGTGAGCAAAGACCAAAACCTGGAATAGCCAAAATCCCGGATTTCGGTCCAGTTTAAAGGAGCATCGTGAAAGATGGCCCAATGTTAAAAATCCATATAAATATGCTCGATGGCGAGAGGAGGGGTCACTTATACACCCGGCATCAAGAAATATCCAGCCAGGCTTGTTTTTTTTATTTTTATGGCAGGAAGAGGAAATCAGTGGTCACGGTCTCTGTCACCCTTGATACACTAAACTGGTCACCCCTGGATTCCTTATTCCTACCATGAGAGAATAAACCATAAGCATGGCAGAAGTATTATTCAGCTGGGGTGTATAAGTGAGGCCTCTGTAGAATGTAAGCCACACCTGCACATAATTTACCAGCCATGCCACCTCCTTCCTCCATGCTGCAGGACCTCCGGCTCCCTCTCCAACCTGCACATTCAACTCCCTTGGCGGTGTGCCCGCCTCATGCTTCCGTCACCACGCACGCTCGTGCCTCCTCCAGCAGCACATGCATCCTCATTACCATCACCGCTATCACTGACATCACTTCTGTGCGTGCCTGGCGTCACTGCCACACGCCTCCTAAATTTCCATCACCAACGCGAGCCTCAGACTGGCCAGTGTGTGTCCGTCCGATTGGTGGGCAAATGATAAAAATACGAATCATCCACGCCTCTCTATCCAGAAATGTTGGACCCATCCTGAACAATATCATAATAATGTGCACTCATATGTTCAGGAAAGTAACAATTGTACTTTTTGAACAACTGGCACTGACATATCTGGGTTGCAGTCAGAGCCATATGTGGCACAGGACAAAAATTAGTATGTTCTCTTATGTAAAAGATCTTGTATGTAAAATAGAAGAATTAAGGAAGGATGAATACTCTGTTGTCTCAAAGAAGTTATTGTCTTGACATTTAGACATGTGACTGGTCAACGTGCAGGCTGATTTATTACTAGCGCCAGGTACCGACAGATGAGTGTATGTAGCGAAGCATTGAGAGCGACCGCTAGTAGTCGCTGTGCTCGGCCATAGTTCGCTAAGAGCACCTCAGTTGCTGTAGTAACATGGCCGGCATTGATGAATATATTGTGAGTCGCTCTAACACCAGTACAGCGCTGTATGGGAGCGAACGGTAGCGCCCGCTCAGTGCGACCGACTCACACCATATTCATTAACAAAAGCTCACACAGTGCTGGTGCTCAAAATCGGGTCGTTGTAGCCCAGAGCGCCAGAGGCTGTGTGATTAAAGTCTGTTTTTGAACTTGTATCCACTAGGAACAAAGCATATGGAATTACATTATTACATTGTAACATGAACACTTTAATACCAGACATATAAGGACAATTCTGCATAAAAATATTATAAATCAGACTTTTTCAAGGCCATGAGAGGTGACACAATTATTTGATAATTAAAAAAATAAATAAAATAAAACCCTGTTTAAAGAGAATAAAAGGATCGTCCATTTAAATGTATGGGAGAGCGACAGGTGGCGACAGGTAATACCAGGTACTCTGGAAGCTAGAGCGCTGGCAGTATACAGTGAGCCGTCTGTGATGATGAATTGGTCCCTACGTGACGCTGTTAGTGTGGTATTGTGTACAGCGCTCGGCTGTCACCGTTCGCTACCTGTTGTTACCTGTCGCTGCCAGTCGTTACCTGGCGCTATGGCTTGATGAATAAAGCCCTCAGACTGATTACAATCCAAATTGCCATAGAGCAAGCATTGGATGATTGTCTGTATGCATGCATAACTGCATAGGTCATCATGCACAGTGGCCCTAGCCAAAGACAGACTTGGAAGATCTTAACGTGTTCAGTGAAGAAATACGGTGATACCTTTTGTAGGCCGAGTATATTTTAAGGTGAGCTTTCGGGAATACCTAGTTATCTTCAGAAAATCTGTTACAAGGAACCACAACATTATTAACACAAATGTATACACATAAAACTAGAACACTTCAAAAGATGTTTTAAAAAAACCCTCTAAAAAGCATCAGGAGGTAAGAGGGTCATTTAGAGCAAGTTATTTACAATTGTCCAGGACATACATTTCAGACAAGTCAGGCTTGAGTCCATATTAAAACTTAAAGTGGACCAACACCCTGCCTGATCGGCCCTGGAATCTATAAGATTCCCAGGCCGATCAGATCCCTCCCTGCGGGGCATCCAAAATTGGGATGCCCACTGTGTGAAACCCCCCAGGACGCCCCAATTACCTTACTCCCGGTCCAACGGCGCATGGCAGGCCGCGGCCGCATCTCGTGCTTCTCTCTAGCAGGGCGCGTACCCGCGCCGGCCATTTTTGAATGTTTCCCTGAAAAAAGACTTGCCCTGTTTCCCTGAAAATAAGACTTACCCCTACCCTGAAAATAAGCCCTAGCATGATTCACACACATATCAAGTAGTCCCACTGGAGTCAGTTCACTCCTAAGCATATATGAGAGCATTGTGGTTGCTTCTGGTTACCAGGGGGAGCAAACCGCTACTCTTGCAATGCAGTGGAACGTGGAAGACAGCAGCTGGAATGCAAAAAAACGCATATTTTGGAGAAACAATTAATAAGACCTATTTAGTTTCAGGGAAACAGCGTAAATGCTTCTTCCTGTATAATCCTAACTTCTTTTCCAGTCTTCAACCCTTCAGCTGCCAATCACGAGGGAGCCTGGAAAAGGGGCCCATTACATGAACATCCACCGCTGATGTGCTTTTCATTGGTGGACGTTTAGATGCACACATGCTGCAGGGCGCTGACAGCTGCATCCCCTCTAACAGGGCGTGTGCCCACACCGGCCATTCACAAATGCTTGTCACGCTCCCTGCTAAAGGGATAATGATAATACGGTCGAAGCCCGCGCATGCGCCATTGGAATGAGAAAGAAGGTGAGTTTCCGGGCGACCTGGGGATTTCACACAGCGGGGCATCCCCCGATGCCCCAGGGGGAGGGAGTCCAGCGGCCCCGGAATCTTATAGATTTCAGGGTCGTTGGGGCATGGGTTTTGGTCCATTTTTAGGTACTTTCATGGATTATTCAGTATTTAAACAGCTTTTTTGTTACAGAGGAATGAGAGCAAGCTTTCTGATCAACAAGCAGCCTTGACGAATGGGCAGAACCCTTTACCCATTTACCTTGTTATGAATGTAAAACAGGACAATTCCAGCACACTGGACTTCAAAGGTATTCACAAACTTTCAATTAAAACATTTTTATTTGTAATGTTGATTTATAGTTTTACTTTAAAAATAGAAACCTCTGTTACATCAACTATAGTTTAGTAATAAATAAATATTTATGTGTTTCGGTGGACAGGTGGTGGATTCAGAGCCATGCGAGAAAACTCACTCCTTTTTTAGGGGATAGAAAACTGCCATTCAATATTATTCTCTACTTTGGGGCTGATACAACAACCGTATGTAAATTTTCACCTTGTGTTGAATCAGCCCCAAGGTAGACAATTTAACCAAATGGCAGTTATCCCCTCTAAAAAAGAGTGAGGTTTTTCTCAACTGGATCTGAATCAACACCAAGCAGTGGTTCTTGTGTCTGTATGAGTGCAACACACAGTTTATTAAAGTGGTCACCCCCGTCTGACTGTCTTCATTACACCCCTTGAAGTAAAAAAACTTCATAAGGTGAAGTGAAAGACTGAGGAAAGACAGAGAATGGGTATGGACTCCCAAAAAACTAGTCCTGTGACTGATATACTGTTGGGTTTCCCAACCTTTTCCCTCATTATCTTAAATACCACCAAAACAGAGAGGAGATGTGTCCCACATGCCAACATCATTGGTGGTAGCTGGTGGCTGCGTGCTGGGGAAAGTCAACTGCACCTCTTCCAAATTTAGCCCATGGGGTGCTTTTTTAATGTCCTTATTTCAATGGAGTATGTTAACGTAAAATAGCTCACTCAGATACAGGTTTCCAATCACACCCAAAAGCTTGATCCTCAATGATGTACTGCATTAGACCCAACTTATTACAATTTCAAGCAACCCAATATTTTGTAAAAAATATTTCCCTGCAAACCCTGTTTTCTCTTACCTGCCCCAAGCTTCCTACGCAGGACCAGGCACCACAACCCAGTCCCTAGAACAGCTGGAACCACATAACCACCAATCGCCAATCATGTGGCACGGTGATTGGATATTTGAAGTGCACATAACCCTTTACATATATCATCCTTTCTGCCAGATGCCAAAGGTGCCATATTGAAAACCCATGGCGTATGAATGGTGTTATTTAGATTCTACTAAGAACCGTACAGCTATCAATGGATTAATCTTTTCCATAATAGAAACAATACAAATACTATTCACATAACTTTATTTTCTTTAGAGTGGTGTGAGTTTACTCCTTATGAAGTAGGGCTTCTGAAATATGGAGCGTCCATTCGCACAGAGGACTTTGGAAGTGAATTCTATATGGGGCGGCTAATGAAGAAGCACCCGGAGCCCCGTATTTGTTACCTACAAGGTAATGCTTTTCATATGTTAGCATTTATTGTATTAGAGTGAACATCAAGTTTATTGCTGCATAACCTTTTTATGCTTTCTTATTTAGGCATATGGGGAAATGTCTTCTCTTTGAATTTAGTGGACACCTGGTACCTGACCACACAACTTGAGACTTTCTGGGATGACTGGGTCAAAGACCGAATAAGGGATATTGGTATTATTTTTTTTTCTTAATATGAAGTTTTGTTGACTGGTCCTGGGCTAGAATATCATGCCCAGGTGAAAAGTAAGTGAAGATGTAGCCAACACAGTTACAGGCAGCAAAACATATGTGACAAAGGCCTTAACATTTCCCTAATGTATCCAAAACTAGACATTTTCAACAATAATGGAATGGATTTTTCTCTTTGAAAATGATTGACTTAAAGTGATTGGCAATTAAAAAGTTCAAAAATAAATATCAGTAGCTTACCTCACATTGAGTCCCTCCAGTGCTCTCCTGATATGTCGGTCTACTTAGTAAGGAAATCACTTCGTCATTCAGCTTTCAGTCTCCACCCCCCTGACCTGTTCCTTCAATCAACCTTCAGTGGATCAAGAATGGAAACACCCTCTACTCCCTCCCCAGACGTCCTGATTGGCTGCCTCTCTCTGCAGCTATGAAACCGCACCCTCCTTTCTGTGCTAGCAGTAAGAACAACTAGAGACACAGCAATGCACTTAATTTTTTACTATGATATATGTAAAGCACACAGTGTTCTTACATCACATCCCTTTGCCACACTCTCTTTCTCCTCATTTTTTCTATGCATCTCCAATGCTCTAATACTTTTACTAATAACTTAGGAACTACAGGGTATTTATTTTTGAAAATGGAATGAAGTTTGAGATGTGCAACATGTAGCCCGAGACAATGGGACAACAATCGGGCTTGCCTTTAGTATAACTTTAAATAATAAAAAATCAAGCAGACATAAATTCAAGAAACAAACTTTAGGTCCACTGAATACCCTCCTTAGCAACCCCTGGGAAATCAAAAATCGTCTTACTTGGGCACCTAGTCTGTACTGTGGTGCTCTTGCATTGCAAGCAATGCAAGCCAATTCTAACTGCAATCAAAAAGACAAATTCAGCTCAATCCGCAGGTCAGCAAGGGCGAAATAGGCCTGGTATATCACAAAGCCAAGCAATGGCAGCTTGTCACTTAAGGTAACAGAGGTGAGCTTACATAGCTGAGAAAAAAAAAATATTAGCTTCATTCACAAGATGACTTTCACCAAACGCCTCCCTGGGCATGGTGGTCAGGCCAGTGTCCCTGAAGGGACATCCATTGCACTTAAGTGAACACGAAAAAACACACAAACTGCTGTGAAAGATCCCACAAATGATTGAACTTTAGATTGCTGAATCTTCTTCTCAGTGATTAAATCTGTTAGAAGTGCCCAAAATCAATATCACTGACCAAAACACATGCAGAAATATAATGCCCCCTATATACAGTATACAACATGCCACCAGCACCAATGCTAGTGACCTCCCCCCCACACACACACTTAAATACCAATATCACCTCTAGTAGAACACCCAGTGATGCTTTGGTCCCTGGTCCAAAGTTGATACGCACACACCGGTGTAAAAAATATCCACCCGCCAAGATGAGATACTCACCTACCAAGAAAAGGGGTAAATACCACATCTTCATACAAACCTCTCAGGCTCTGTGCACCAACAGGGTGATTCATTCCGAACGCCAGGTAGCAACAGATGAGTCTGTACTGCAGCGCTAAGAGCGATCGCTAGTGGTCGCTCTGATCGGCCATGGATGATTGTTTCAGAACGCCTCAGTCGTTGGCCGGCATTGATGAATATGTGTGAGTCGCAGTACTACGCTGTATGGGAGCGAACGGTAGCGCCAGCTCAGTTCGACTGACTCACACCACATTCATCAAAAAAACAGCCTCAAACATTGCCGGCGCTCAAAATCATGTAGTTGTAGCCCATAGCACCAGAGGCTGTGTGATTAAAGTCTGTTAATGAACATGTATCCACTAGTAACAAAGCGAAAACATGAAATGACATTGTTATAACATTGTAACATGAACACTGAACACAAAAATGTCATTTTCTAGGCCAGGATACATGTCAGAAAATTTTGTGATTTTTTTTTTAAGAAGAAAAAAAAAAATTGGGAACAGGAAAGGGATTTAAGGGACGTCCATAGAAAAGGTAGCGACAGGTAAGATGTGTTCTGCAAGGATGAACGCAGGCGCTGTATCTTGAGCCTGGGATAATGATGAATCGTACACTACATCATGTCGTTGTTCCAGTCGCTCACCAGATTCGGCTTCATAAATGTGGAATTGCGTTCATCTCCGGCATTCAGCTGCCGCTACCTGCCACTACCTGCTGCTGTACAGGCACTACCTGGAGCTATCCCTTAATGAATAAGGCCCCAAGTCAATAGATCCAGCGTAGTTCAGGTTGTTGTAATACTCGTTACCTTTCTGTTCCAACTGTGCCAGGCTGTTGGTCCGGTTTAAATCATTGCAGCCTCCAGGTATTCTAGACAGTAATTGTAATCTTGGTCAATGCTTTCAATCTTAAAATCCTACATCTTTTTTCGAAAAATAATTTTCACATAATTGCTATATTACTCTTTCAGATAATGAAGATGTCATGCAGAGAAGAGAATGTTCTCACCTAAAGACTCGTTTGTACACCCCTGCTGGTGCTGTTAATAAAATTCTGAAGGGAATTTTGACCAACAGACCCATAGACAGTGAGCAGCATAATTTCCTGCGAGGACTTCATCTACATAAGGATTATCATAAGCACACAGAGTTTACGACATGGAAAGGTAAGAAAAACTAATATGTGACAAGGGAAAGGACAAAACACCATCATTTACATTATCTATACCATATATAAAGTACATGTGCTGTGCAAAAATATGTAAACAATATGAAAAACCCACTCTATATAAATATATTGAGGTCCAGTAATGGAAGACTATATGATCCAGCATACACACAATACCGTCAACATAATTATGCCAGTCAAACTAATCAAAAAATGATGTATCATGTGCTTCCTACCCAGCCATACAATTTGCCAAATCTTCCTCCGACCAGTGGGTAAAGAACAAATCAAAATTTCTGAAGGGATGTACACACTTAAAACATTGATGAGGGGAAGATTTAGGTTAAATAAATGTGATGTAAGGGAGGGGAGCTCCATAAAGGGGAGCTCTGGGCCAGGACATGACTAAAGAATGCTTGATGTGTGGAGACTCACTGTACGGATGGGTTAAATGTGAGGGAAAAATTTCTATGTGTGTGCAAACATACAATTACCTTATATGCCCCCCCCCCCCCCAAAAAGAAACTACCGGGGACCATTACAGGTGAGCTGTTTTGAGATTGGTGTGTTCTAGTTTTGTCATTTTTTGTAGCATGACCCTGTCCCCAGGTAAGCACATGTCTAATACCCTGCTAAGGACAGCTTATCGGGGGATTAGACATGGAGTCCAGCACTCGTAAGGTCTTATTTACAGTTTTATATTGCATGTTGAGTTTACATGCAACCGAGCGCCTAACATGCATTTTTATCACATATATTGTAAATTTGAGATGTATATTTTCGTTTCTAATATTTTGAGATGACAATACATACAACGCTAAAGCAGGAGAAAGAATATAAGCATAACAGCATACAACACAAGTTTAAATTATATCCATCAGAGCAGTGAGAGTATGCGTGAGTGTGAGTAGTAGTATGTACTATACGTACCGTATATATATTAGTATTATGTATATATTATGGTATGTATGTATTAGTAGTTGTATGAATGAGTGAGAGTAGGCATGAGAGGGTGAGTGCGCAACTTCTTGCATCAGATGTAGTCCTTGTATTGTCTCTAAACACAGAATAGATCCAAACGTGGGTATTGAAAGAAAGGAAAACAAATCCTGAACTTTTGTTGGTCCCCACCTTGTGTGTCAAACTTCCCACTGATGCCTGAGAGGCCTAGGAAACAAAAAGTGGAAAAAAGAGGGAGGGGATAGGAGACAGAGTAGACTATATGGCAGGGTCTATTTTTTTAATATATTTAGCCATTTCAATGACTTTAAATGAGGCTCTGTGAGGAAGGGAGGTTTCAAGGAGAGTGATACAGGAAACAGTGAAATAGGACAATCGGAAAATCTGGGTGGCAGCGGTGGGCTGGAGGAACACAGTGACATTGATTGGTGGCAGGGGCGGACTGGCCATAGGGAGACCCGGGACAATGCCCGGTGGGCCGCACTGCTTTTGGGCCAGTTGGGCTGCTGTTTTTAACACCCACATTCAGACCTTGCCCCCTTAGTCTCCCTCTCAGCCCCCTGGAGGGGCCTGAGAGAGTGTCTCGGGCCAACTGTGGGCTGGTAAAATCCAGGGCTGGTTTTTGGCCCCAGTCCACCACTGACTGGCGGTGATATCCCGAGACAAGCCTGGAAAGTAATAAAAGGAGGAAGTCCCTCATACTACACCTTGGGAGCCCCTGGGCATAAAAGGGTAAAAAAATCTCTCTATTGGTTTATTGATAATAATATAAATCAGGATCGCGTGTGTATGTGTGGGATTTACAGGGAAGGGGGAAGTGTGAACCTGGTGCAATGGGCATGTATGATTGAATGTGTTTGGGATTGGTGTGTGTTTGGGGGGGCAGATGGGGCAATATTGATGATGTTTTTGTTATTGGGTGGGTATGCTGAATAATAAAATCTTTCATTTTATTGTTGCCAGAACCCTCTTCAGAAAGTTGAGCACCCGTGTGCTAAACTGGTTTTGTCTATTATCTTTCTTATCTTTTCAGATTCACATGTAGACCTCTCCCCCAATAAGCTTACCCCACTATCAGACAACATGTGCCTTGTGGATGCTGCTTACTATATAAATGCCTGCTTCCCACCATTACTTCGACCAGAGCGGAAGGTGGATATCATTATTTCTTTTGACTATACACTTGACACACCACTTCAGGTATGCCGTTGCAACATTTTCGTTGTTTCAAACTTTATTTGATGAAGTTAAATACATAGTGACTTATGGGCACGATCCTATTCCTAAATATATACATATTGTTCGTACATTCTGCTGTTTCAGGTAAAACAAGCAACATCTCCACTGTGTGCCAGAGAGGGTCCTGATCCATATGGATACTAAACTAGCCTATACTCCCCACTCATGCATTTTCAGAGCACCACATTAAAGATATACTCACCTAGCAGTGCTCCACCACATGAGAAAAGGAAACAGCTGCATAGTACATACAGTAGTCGAACCTCCATACCTGCTGTGCAGCATTGAACTATGCGGTTATTTCCTGAATCCCCATAAAACAGGGGTTCCCAGGCAGTGAAAGTAGGTTAGCTAGGATGCTTGCGAACCTAGACCCTACCATGCACAAAGTTGCTGATAAGGGTTTTAAGTGCCAGCCTTCCTAGAATTTTTGTCACCTTTTGTTGCCAGACCATGTTTCACTATTTTGCGCTACATATATTCAACCTTGATTTTTGAAGGGATTTCCAGGAAAATTATATATTGTTGGCATAATGTCTGAGTCTGAGATTCAACATGAAATGTCGTTTGGCCTTTTTTTTAGTGTATTCATACTTTTGGGTGAAATATGTGCAAAAAAATAAACAAAAATCTTTTTTTGCAATTTGTAGTGTTTTTTTTGTAATAAAAAATGTAAGTTTGTCAATAAAATCTTATTGCGTGTGAAACCCCAATTTTTCCTGGCTACAGCAGTACCACATATGTATTGGTAGACACCCTTTCCTGCCCAGGAGACTCCCCCAAACTGAAACAGAGCTTTAGGAGATTTTCAGATAAAATACAACTATGCTATGCGCTGTGCACACCTTGTAGTTTTTCCAGAAAAACAACCCTTTACATTTGAAGTACACGCCTCAAGCTTTCTAGGTGTACCAGGCTTGTTTATGTGGGTGTAGTTTTGTGGAAGTAATCCCTCAATCAATTATTTGGTTGCACAGAGTTTCTCTAAAAAAGAATAAAAAAGAAAAATCAAAGCTACATTTTCCTAAAAAAAACCCTATTTCCTAAAATATCAATATGCAAACAAGAAAAAACAAGCTAAATCTCAAAGCGCAAGGTCCGCCGAGCAGCACAATACCCAACATACAAAGGTACTATTAACCCTTTTAATTGCCAGCCTACTTACAAGTTTTGTCACCCTCTGAGAGGTCATTTTTCTCCGTTTTGCGCCATGTTTAACCGTGATTTGTGCCCGATTTCCCAGGAAAATTATATATATTTTTTAGCAGCAGAGTTTAGGCTTTAACATGAAATGTCTTGTTTGTAATTCTTCTACTGTTTTTAAATATTTGTGCTTAAAAAAAATTAAACAAATAAAATAAAATAATATTTTTAGACAATTGTCTCCTTTATTTTAAATAAAACATTTGTTTTATTAATGAAAACCATATTACATGTAAAAGCCCTATTTCTCCCGATTACAACGGTACCACATATGTATCGGTAGCTCCCCCATTCTTGCCCAGGAGACCCTCCAAACTGAAAAAAGCACTTTATAACATTTACAAATAAAATACAACTACTATCCACACTATAAACATAAGGGGTTAAAACCCCGTAAAAATCCAAATAAAAAATTACATGGGGTCCCCCTTACCCAGCATAACCAGCCTGGGACCAGCTATGGGGCTTGTAGAACAGGGTGCAGGGGCCGGCTTTGGTGGCCCCCCACCCTGCAGCCTACAAGCCGACATACCCTCTGGGCTTTGGGGGGGGCAGGCAATTGGGGGTGCTGGGTGTTAATGGCAAGTCACTTGCTAGCCACAGGTGACTTGCCAGCCCCCAGCCTTGTGAACTGGTATAGGGGTATCATGGATCCCTTACCCTTCACAAAGGGTTAAGTGTAAAAAAACACAGACACAAAGAGAAAATATTTTATTCATTGTTTTTTTTTCTTTTTTTCAATACTCACCTCCCACCCATCCCTGGGCCACTGTGTGGCTTTTGCTCTCCTGCTGCTGCTGGAAGCCTTTTATAGCTGCTGGGCGACAGAGCATAAGGGGTTAATTAAAAAAAAAGACATAGGGTTCCCCCTCCTGGGGGGTGGGGGGCATTTTTTGGGCAATTTTAAGGGTTAAAAACACTTAAAAATCCCCCTAAAAAATGACATGGGGTCCCCCCTACCCATCATAACCAGCCCAGGAACAGCTATGGGGGCTTGTAGAACAGGGTGCAGGGGCCAGCTTTGGTGGCCCCCCACCCTGCAGCCTACAAGCCCACATACCCTCTGTGGGCCCGGGCTCTTCTGCCCCCCCCCCCTGCGCTTTGGGGAGGCAGGTAATTGGGGGTGCTGGGGGTTAATGGCAAGTCACCCGCTAGTTGCAGGTGACTTGCCAGCCCCCAGCCTTGTGACCTGGTATAGGGATCTCATGGACCCCTTACCAGTTCACAAGGAGTTAACAGTAAAAATAAACACAGGACACATAATAAAAAAAATGACATTTATTATTTTTTTTTCTACTCACCTCCGATGTCCCGATCATGTCCCACGATGCTCCGATGACAGCTGCTGGTGATCGGTGGAGGAGGGCTGGTGGGGGGCGAGAGATCAGAGCCCTCTCCCCCCATCCAACCTTCCTCCTCCGATTTCCAACAGCAACTTAGCTTGTCGTCGGCTGCCGGGTGAGAGGTGCCCGGTCACCACAGCCGCCACCCAGGAAGTGAGGGAGAGGGCGATTTCTCGCCCTCTCCTCAGAAGAGCCTGGGGGGGGGTGATCGGAGGCCCCCCAGTGAAGAGGAGACCCGGCGGGGGGCATCGCGCCTGCAGGTAAGTAAATGTCCATTTTTTTTTCTTTACAGTTAGCAGCGACTGCTGCCGAACAGGGGGGCGGGGATGCTATTCTGGGGGTTCTCCTGGAGCCATCCGAGCCCCCATGGGGGATCGGATGGCACCAAATTAAAGAGGAGACCCGGCCGGATCGATAGAGGGGTCAGGTGAGTTTTTTTTTTTTTTGCCACTAGCAGGGGTAAATGCCAGGCACGTGAATTTTACGTGGCTGGCACTTAAGTGACGGAGAGGCAACCACGTAAAATTCACGTGCTTGGCACTTAAAAGGTTAAAGGAGCACTGTCGCAAATGGCTAATGGGAGAATAGGTCACTTATACACCCAAACTGAATAAACTCCTCTTCCTCTTCCTTCCATTAGAATAAAAAAATATGCCTGTATGAAGTTTGTGAAGTGACCTCTACTCCCACCATCCAGCCTATTTATATGGATTTTTATCTTTGGGCTAATTTTCGCAATAGTTCTCCTTTAAAAGAACCGAGTAACATTTGCCAACTGTGCTTGAGGTGGCCTGTGTGTTTATTTTTATGAATGACACTTCTCCACCTCTCAACTGATAGTTGTTACTTCTCCTACTGTGGTGGTGGTGGTGGGGGGGGGGGGGGGGGGCTTGTTACGTTGAGATACAACTGTAGCTCAATGTAAAAACTTTCTCCTGCACTAGAAGTAACATTTTCATCATCTGAGAGACAGAGAAGTGTCATTTATGAAAATAAACCCACAGCCCATCACCAAAGCAGTTGGCAAACGATATTTGTCCTTTAACAATCTCAATGCATTGATCGGCAAAACAGTTTAAACACCAATATTAACTATTCAAAGTAAAAATGTTCAATGGGCGCCGCAAACGTCTTCATGATACTACATTTATTGCAATACCCGTGCCAGCATAGCCATAGCCTGCCCCTGCAAATGCTTAGCCATTGCTTTAGATCAGTGGTTCTCAACCTTTCTAATGCCGTGACCCCGCAATACAGTTCCTCATGTTGTGGTGACCCCAAACCAAATAAAATTATTAATCCGCGCTAGGAAAAAGCCTAGTGTGGAAAAATTAAGCAACATGCTCTATATTTGAGCGGAATCCGCCACAGCCTCCCATTGACTTAAATTGGAGAGGAAGACATGTGTCATTTCTCCGCCTCTTAAAATAGGAGGCTGCGGCAGATTGGGTGGTAACGCGAGATTCTTGGGAGCTCTCTTCCACAAAATCCGCTGCACTCACAATGAAATCAATAGGAGGCGGATTCAACGCCGTAAACCGCTGATTTCAGCAGTTTCCTCATTCAGAATATGGGAAAATAGTGGGAGATATGGGAGATAATTATACATTGGGGAACAGTATGAACTACAGCTTATAGTGGTCTCTTATAGTATAAGACCGATGTAGCTCACACTGTGTAAATGTATGGCCCTTTGTGTAAGTGTAAGCTACTTTGTGTACTGTGTAATGATTACACACAAAGCACCTTACACTTACACAGTATTGTGTGTATGGTGTGAGTACTGTTTTTACATTATTAACCTTTTTTACACCAGCAGGCTGCGTCCCCCCACTGATGACATCAGCAAGCGCCGGACACATGTAATGCGCTGCTATGGACTGTGGAGGGTTCCCCCTGCCCCTTAGGCCCCGGACAAATGATGCAATCACATCTGCGCATACGCGCAGGCATTCCGTTTGGAACGCGCATCCATAACGGTGTGCATTCCAGCAGAATAACGCTGCTGCAGATGGTAGCGCGACTTCTCAGCGGCTAAAGCCATCGGAAATATGTATTTTCCTGTGGCTTTAGGCGACCCCTGTGTTTTGGTCATTCGACCCCAGCCTGGGTCACGACCCACTGCTTTAGATGCTTTTAAAGTGGACCAACACCCTCCCATGATCGGCCTGGGAATCCCGGACCGATCAGATCCCTGATTGCGGGGCACCCCGATCGGGGGTGCCCCACTGTGTGAAACCACCCAGAGACCCCTAAATCCCTACCTTATGCACGATCCAGCGGCGCCCGCCGCCGCCTCCCACGCGTCCCTCTAGCAGAGTGACGCGCGGTGAGGCGGCGGGGCGCACTCTCTTGTCCGTCGGTCACGTGGGAGCGAGGAGAGATGAGTTTTTCAGGGTTTCCTGGGGGTTTCACACAGCGGGGCACCCCCGATCGGGGTGCCCTGCCGAAGTGGACCAAAACCCAGGATAGTCAAAATCCTGGGTGTTGGTCCACTTTAAGGAAAACACCTTTTTTGAAATGTTTTTGCTGTTCTGCCTTATTGTTTTCCTTTTTTGGAATGTAAAATATATATTTGTCTTAGGATTGTGCCCCATACTTGTGAGCTACTTATCAGCATGCTGTTTCCATGATTCTCATATTCCTGGGGCTCTGTGCTTTTTCATGGCGTTGAGTAAACACAATGGACTACAAGTCCCAAAATTCTTCCATTGTAACTCTTTAGCAGCTTTGGCTAAATCTAAGCAGCCTAATGACCTATCCAGCTGAGAACCCAGCCATTAACCCTTGCTACTGGAACGCAAGACTGTGATCCTACCAAACTGAAGAAGTTGAATTTCAGCAGAATAGTTCAAACCAGTGACCCATGCCTTAGACAATCAGATTATTAGCAAGCTAGAATGAGGAAGTCTATGATTTGTACTCGAAATCACCACTTAGGTTTACATAGCTAAGGTAAACACATTGTTGCTATGGAAAATGTTTTTTTTTTATAACACAGAGTTGCAAACAAATAGAAAATTAAAAAAACAGATAAGAACAGATAAAAAAACAGATAAGCTTAGCACATTGAAGACATGATTTTGCCACACAATAATGGAAACTTTTAAAAATGCCATTTCAAGTGGAATTACATTTTTAGCCCTGCAGACAGGGTTGTTTCTAGAGGAGGGCTAGCATGGCGATCTTCCTGGGGGACTAAGCCAGTTTTCTTCAGATGGTTCAGGGCCGCTGTACATGTCATAAGGCAGGCCTTTCATGTCCCCATATTGGGCTCAGTCATGGGGTGGGGGCACAGCCTGCTTCTAAAGGAAGAGGTATCGAAAATATATGGGTAATGAACAGCAGCAGCATGGTAGGCATTTGCCTAGAAATTGCCCTGCCTGTGGAAGGGGTGGCATGAACACCTTGTCCCTCACATGCCCCAACAATGTAAGGTATTAAGTTGGGTGACCAGAGCATCAATGACACATCCCAGCACAATATGAGCTAACAGCGTACATTTCTATGCCAATGTGTTGGTCACCTCTTGCTGAAAAAAAAGTCAGGTACCTATTTTTCCAACTGAGCCAACTGACACACAGATATCATGTCTTGGTAGGTGGGGTCCACAAAGAAGGACATCTCAAACACATGGTTATCTTCGGAGAATCACATTCATGTTCCACTGCAGCATTTTTCATGTTCCAAAATCTCAAGTTAAATGGACACTATAGTCAAGTCATCACATCCTCATTCACAAGTTTGGCAGCAAAGAGCAGCCAGTCATGTGACCACAAGCATCCATTAAAGCTTAATCTGCAAGCCCACATGAAAAACCCAATTAGTTTTCAGCAGTAATGTGATTGGGGCCATACAATGAATGAGCAACATGGCTATATTTGTGAACACAAGTTAGTTGATCAAGTCTGCCCCTTCCAGCCGGGCTTTGCAAATCCACACAGAAACTCTCTCCATTTTGGTTTCTTATTCGTTTTTTGCAATTTTGAAAGGTGTGAACTGCGCTTATGCAACAACCACCGCAGCTTGCGGCATGTTAAGTTGTCTGCCTTTGCTGACACAATACATGTTGATTTCACTGGACTTTTTTTGCCAATTTGGTTCAGAAATGACTCTCAGAGTCTCAGATTATTAAAATCTTGGTTGCTTGGGTTAACAACTCCCTTTCTTGGTTACATTCATTGTTTATTCATTTAGGATTTCATTTCATGTATTTATGAGTTGACAATATACCAGCAACCCACTGATTTTGTACATATTAGATTTGTGTAAATGAATTTGCATCAATTTAGTTACATATTGGGTTTCTGATTTATTTAGGGATCATTTATTAGGTTCTTGTGTTTTTATTTAATAAAACCTAGATCCCAGTAATTCACCTTTTATATATCATTCAATCACTGGCGGGGTTCTACTTTATGACGGTGTTTTTGCATATTTCAGCACACAATAACCTTTTTAATGCTCTGATGCCGCTATTGGAAGATTAAACTTTCATGTTATGTTAGTATTTGTGAAGTATATTCATTATACCAGTCTGTGTATTTTTTAATTTTGTACCATACTTTTTGAATAACTAGACACTACTATATCTAGTTATATCCTACATCATCTATTTTATTAACCAAATATCTATTTATTGAAATATTTTGCATGGTGTGTACTCGCTTTTTCCCATGACTGTGGTCAAGCTTTGCCTTTCTTTTTGGCTACAGGCAGTAAAGCAGACGTCAACTTACTGTACAACACAAGGCATCTGTTTTCCTACTGTGTCACTGAGTGAGGAAGATGAAGAAGAACACAAGGAGTGCTATGTATTTAGAGATGAAGACAACCCTAATGCTCCTATAGTGCTTCACTTCCCTCTAGTGAATGACACTTTTAAAATATATAAAGAACCAGGTATACTTGTTTAGGTCACTACATTAACACTGCCATATTGTTCTTTTCCTGCACTGAAAATTGGAAAATTCTTTCTAGAGGTGTTTATTTTAAACATGTTTGCAGGGCTAGGCCAAGCTTGAAGGCAAAACTGCAGGATGGCACTCCCTGGGAGACTTTGTGCACTCCAATAGACCCCTATCCTGCCATAGAAAAAGGCCTACTTAACATTCCAGTTGAATTTTGGGGTGCCCATTAAACGGTATAACATATGTTTTGTCCCCGGAGGAGGTAGGCACCATCTGCTCACCTCTGCCAGCTGAATTGTTGGAGGGAGGGTCCATTGTAGGATGCACTGTGCGTTTAGTTTTTAGGGGGGTTGGGGGGTCTATTGGAAGGTGTGACTCACAAAATCGATTGTTTAAATGTCTGTCTGATCAAGCGATCTGTTATGTGTGTGTGGGTTGCTTCAAGCACAGAGAGCAATCACACCAGAAACACCCACACACAAGTACAAATAACTGCCACTACCACCGTTAAACTACACTTAAAATGGTTATATTGGGCCGGTAGAGCCCCAATCACCATTGAATCATACAACCATGCAATCTTTAGAAACCAGGTTCATTTTTAGAGCCTCAAAAGAACAAGCATAATTGCCATTTAATTGCCAGTAAAGATCGGCCTGTGCTTGGATGGAAATATTTAATATATTTAAATAAAAAGGCAAAGATAAAAATAAAAAGACAATAGACAGCAATTGGCAAAAACTGTTAAAACCACAGAAAAATCACTGAATATCCTATACGTCACCAAGTGGTACAAATTCTTCAGGTTCTGGGGGTTGGAGGAACTGAGCTGGACACACACCATGATCAAGAATCAGACCCCATATACGTGACCTCTTTTAATTCTTGGTCGCCTTGCATTATCCTCAGGAATCGGGGGGGGGGGGGGGGCTGAACACCTCACAACAGGAAAGGGCAGGGGCTGGCTTGATATTATCTCTATTCTTTATGACTAGTGTTGGCCGAACCAAAACTGCAAAGCTTGAGTTCATACCAAACTTTTCAAGTTCAGGTTCAGCCAGAAGTTTGGGTTCGGCATTCGGGCCTGACACTAAAGCTGGTTGATGTGTTGCTGAGCCCTCCCCTCATCCAATTAAGCCTGTCAACCAGTCAGAAAGGGAAGTAGGCAGGACCAGGCCAGCAAGCGCCACACAGTCTGCTATTGGGGCGATTGGGGGATTCTGTCACACAGTCTGCCATTGGGTTAATGGAAGGTTCTGTCACACAGTCTGCTATGGAGTGATGGGAGGTTCTGTCACACAGTCTGCTATGAAGTGATGGGAGGTTCTGTCACACAGTCTGCTATGGAGTGATGGGAGGTTCTGTCACACAGTCTGCTATGGGGTGATGGGGGGGTTCTGTCACAGTCTGCTATAGGGTGATGGGGGTTCTGTCACACAGTCTGCTATGAAGTGATGGGAGGTTCTGTCACACAGTCTGCTATGGGGTGATGGGGGGTTCTGTCACACAGTCTGCTATAGGGTGATGGGGGTTCTGTCACACAGCCTGCTATGGAGGTGAAGGGGAGGCTCTGTCACACAGTCTGCTATAGGGTGATGGGGGTTCTGTCACACAGCCTGCTATGGAGGTGAAGGGGAGGCTCTGTCACACAGTCTGCTTGGAGGTGATGGGGGGCTCTGTCACACAGCCTGCTGTGGGAATAATGGGGGATTTTGTCACACAGTCTGCTATGGGGATAATGGGGGATTGTGTCACACAGTCTGCTATGGGGTGATGGGGGGGATTCTGTCAAAAAGTCTGATATGGCGTGATGGGGGGCCCTGTCACAAAGTCTACTATGGGTTGGTGGGGGAATTCTGTCACACAGTCTGCTATCGGTTTTCCCAACACTATTTATGACCCTTTAGACATATGATTCTAATAATGCTGCATATTGTTTGAGGGGAACCCTGTACAAGCCCCAATTCTATGTTTCTAGACATAGCGAAAGCTTTTGTATGCCTCCAATCTTAGATAAATAATAAATATATATATAATCCCAACACGGGTTCTGCACTCTGTGAGGTCCTCCTGGAGGTCAGGTTTTGACAAGTCTTAAAGTGGACCAACACCCAGGATTTTGACTATCCTGGGCTTTGGTCCACTTCAGGGGGGCACCCCGATTAGGGGTGTCCCGCTGTGTAAAACCCCCCAGAAAGCCCCAAAACTCACCTCACCACGCTCCCACGGACAAGCGGCGGACAAGACAGTGCGCCGCTGCCGCCTCCCGCACGTCGCTCTGACAGGGCACGCGCCCGCGCCGGCCATTCACAAACGGCCGGCGCGGGCACGTCTAGAGGAGCGCGCGGGAGGTGAGGTGAGTGTTTTTGGGGGGGGGGTCCCTCACCGCGGGACATCCGAGATCGGGATGTCCCGCGGTGAGGGAGGTGATCGGCCCGGGAATCTTATAGATTCCCGGGCCAATCAGGGGTGGGTGACAGTCCACTTTAAGAATTTATTGAAAGAGGTCTATTATCTATCATATTTGGGTTATGAGACAAATTAATTTTGGAACCTTTCCTAACTGAAATACTATGCACGCCAGGCATATGCAATCCCGGTTTATTTTTACTAGGATGCCTGGCTTGTAGGGATGCGGGGGGGGGGGGGATAGGGGGAGCAAGGGAGTGAAAATGGGAATTATTAAAGAAAATTTGGCATTGAATGTCAAACTCTCTACCCCCCAATTATTAATCTACCAAAGGTTACCAGCCAGCACTCCCTCTCCCCAGAATAAAATGGCAGTCTGCCCTCTAATCAAACCCCCTAACCCCAATCACAACCCCACCCTGCAAAACAAAGCATACCACCCACTGATCAAAACAAGGCTGACTGCAGTCTGCAGAAGTTTTTGGCACTCAAAAGCAGCTTCCTGTAGAAGAGTAAGCTGCTCTTATTGACTCCCTCCTGATGCTTCACATGTTCGCTAGGGACAACACAGGCAAATCTTCCATTAGCGGAACTGTGAAGGGTTGTCTAGTGTTGTTTCCTCAACTTTATTCCTTCACTTACCCAGTCAACCATGTGCTTTGGACCACCACAGCCCACCCCTGTGCTGGTCCCTTTAAAAAAAGGTTTATGCAGGAGCTCTGCACACCCAGAGGCCATCCTTGAATGTTTGATAAGGAGTTAAATGATTACTTTTTCATGTACAGTTCCATATATTGCTTAGATATTATTTAGACTGCTACTTTCTAATTTTTCACATTATTTTCTAGGGGTATTGAGGTCACCAGAAGAAATGCCAGAAGGCGACGTGGAAATTTCAGGAAGCTCGTCGCCTTACTACATAACCAATTTTACTTACAGCGAGCAAGAATATGACAGGCTGATGAAGCTGACACAGTATAACCTCCTGAATAACAGGCAGCTCATCACAGATGTTCTTGAGGAGGCAGTAAAGAAGAGAAAGGCCAAGATTTTGAGTGGAATGTACCAGTCCCAAGCTTTGCTCAAGTCTGTGTTATTAGAAGGTCAACAGCAACTGGAATCAGCTACATGAAATCAGAGGGCAAGCTCAAAGTGAAGACAAAATACAACCTTCAGTGATTTAAAATGGTATAGGATTGCCATAGTTTATTTATATTTAGATCTAATTCACAAGAATTCAAAGACATGAGATAATGTAGAACCATGAAGCGAGCAGCTAACAATTCACATTTCACATTTTTACCTGCCCATCGCCTCCATGCTGTGCGATGCCCGTTCAGTGGTGCACCTGTTTTCTTATGTAGTCATCACTCCAATGCTGTGATCTGGCTTTCTGGCAGAATATGCGCCATATGGCATTCCTATAGTTGTGTGGATACACACCTCCATATGACCTGTAGTGGCACGTCACTGCTTGAGGCAGCACGGTCTCACCTGCTGGAGGTAGTGGAGCCTTAGGGGAAGTTAAATGTTAACTTCAGAGATTGGCAATGTGCTCCCACAGATTAGTGCAGTCAGTTAGCCATTGTTGTCCTGTAAACTTGATTAGATAGTAGCCACATGAAGATGGGCCTCTCTGACTACCTTGCCAGTGACAGTCTTCTGCTGCCAGCGTATGTACAATAGTTTACATGTTGCTGGCCAGATTTGTTTTGACATTTCATTTGATTGCCACTTGGACCGATGTTTTGTCTGAACCTGACTCTACTGCTAACCACTACTTACGTATACAACCCTTCTGTTGTGTAACTAGTTGGACTGATTTCACATTACTTCAGCTATCTTACGGACCCACCTCTAGTTCTATTCTTTGAAGCTACATTTTATAAACGGATTGTCTGTGTGTACCCTTACATGGATCTATTACTTAAAAGCAATCCCACACCTCTTCTGCACCCCTCTCCTGGGTTCTAACCCTTATGACCATCGGCAGCCAATTGCTGTCCCTGGCAGGGCCACAGTAGTTGGCCTCCAGCAGTCACATGGGTCTGGGACTGGCTGTTGATGAATCCAGTACTGGAAGAGGTACATTTTCAGGGTCCTGTTTTGGGCTAGTGGGGGGGGGGGGGGGGGGCATCACATGACTGTTTTAATCCTATTGCCTTCACACAGTTGAACTAATTATTAAGGATATGACATCTATGACCGCATGACCTGTTGGGTTTTGAACACAGGGTTGGTAACACTGACTGCAACAGAGGAGTGCCATGGCTTGCTACGAAAGAAGTCATTGACTTTCATTCCTGAAGTCCTCAGACCAAAATGTGCCACACTACACTTGTTGGGAATAATGGGTGCCTCTGTGAACAGAAGTGCCTGTGTACAGCACGCCCATGGATCACAATGCCATTTCAATAGCAATGCTCTGTACACAGGTCATGCCCACCCATCATTCCGGCTTCTCATACCAAAGCTGCAGGTGAGTAATCCATGCTGCAGGAGGCCGGTGTGTTGGGGTTGTAGAGTCTTGTGTACATGTGCAAATTAAAAGTATACCTTAGACTAGAATGTGCCAATATCTGCCTCTTAAAACATTTCAAACTTCAACGTTCAGACTTCAACTTGGAATTCACAGATAAAATTAGTTTTTCTAAATTTTTATAGAATAAATATTTTTGTATAGAAATAATAAAAAAAAACAATAAAAAGTCATATTGACCCCCTTTGAACACAGTTGTTGCTCTAAAGAGAATAGTAAGCTCAAACTTAGGTGACAAATCCTTATTCACGTCCTCAAGGGGAACTATAGTAAAAAATTATTTTAGTTCCGCAGTACTAATTAGCAGCAGGGCAGCATGGCCCGGGCTGCTCCACTGTGTATCACCACCATTAAAATAAGAAACAGGGTGCTGGGATACTCACCACTTCTGGGCCTCCTCTACTGCGGCCACAGAGCAGCCTATCAAAATCGCGGCCAGTGCTGCTTGCGGTCACGTGGAAGAGTCACCTATCAGAGCTGCCAGCGGGCGAGCCTATCGGTGCTGGCCACAATTCTGATAGGCTGTGTCGTGGCTGCCTCAGAGTAGGCCCGGATGTGGTGAGTATCACGGCACCCAATTTCTTATTTTAATGGCAGCGATACGTAGCGGGGCAGTCTGGGTTGGGCTGCCCTGCTGCTAATTAGTACTGCGGAACTACAGTCATTTTTTGACTGTTGTTCCGCTTTAAAGTGGACCAACACCCAGGATTTTCACTATCCTGGGTTTTGATCGATCGAGGGTGCCCCGCTGCATGAAAGCCCCCAGAAAGCCAGAAAAAACTCACTTCACCCAGCTTCTACGGCGCATGCGCGGCCGCTCGTCCAATCAGCGCGCTCAGAGCCGCTGTGGTATGCGCGTCCAAGGGTACAACCACAGCGGCTCCGAGCATGCTGGCGGCCGCATCTCGTGCTTCCCTCTAACAGGGAGCGCGCCCGCCCCGGCCATTCACAAGTGGCCGTGTGGGCACGCGCCCTGCTAGAGAGAAGCACGAGATGCGGCCGTGGCTCGCGCATGCGCCGTTGGAACAGGAGTAAGGTAAGGTGAATGGGGCATCCTGGAGGTTTCACCCAGCGTGGCATCCCGACTTTGGATGCCCCCGCGGGGAGGGATCTGATCAGCCTGGGAATCTTATAGATTCCCAGGCCGATCGGGCAGGGTCTTGTCCACTATAATGTTCTCTCCCCTTGACTATTTGCATACAACCTGTATGACAATTATAATCTGAAGAAGAGGAGATGTTGCAATTAATAATTAAGTAAAACCAAATGTAAAAGTTTAGACTGGCAGCTGGGGTATAAAAGAGCAAGCACCACTTCTAAGTCATGCTTGTTGCTTTGAAAATTTACAATTTTTTTTAAGTTAAAACCCAGGATTTTGATTCTGGGGTTTGGTCCTTGCCCTCAGGGCACCCCGATTTGGGATACCCCGTTGTGTGAAACCTCCCAGGTCGCCTAGTAAAGCTCACCTTTTTCTGCGGCACATGCACAGGCTTTTATTCAATCAGCACATTCGGCTGTGCTCATCAATTTCGGGCTAACAATTGGCTAAGGGTCAATTATAGCCAAAAAAGCCAAGTGGCCTCTAACAGGTTGCTTGCCCATGCTGGCCATCCACAAATTCCTAGCATGTGTATGCATATGGCTTACAGCAGCCACGGCCCTCATGCTCTGGTTGAAGCAGATGAAACCTGGTGCTGTAGGTCAATATCCCATAGAGCACAATGGCCAGAACTGCATTGAACTGTTTTTTGCTTATAATTAATATTATACACATTTTTTGTACACAACTTGCACTGGGACTTCTAAGTAATGGAAACACAGGACCTAGATGTTTTTTTAAATACTAAACTTGATTTTAATGGTTTCTTTTTCTTACCAATGTGCAATTTGGACAGTTAAAATACAGCCTAAACACACTGTAAAGTTTGTACCCTTTGTCCCAAGCAGTGATTTCCTGTAAAAGTAATGATTAAATGCTGACCAGCGCTTGAAAAATACAGTGCCAATCTTTTCAAAGTGGAAAAAAACTCATAAATGCTCTGTGCAGCGTCGAAAAGACAGTGGTACAAAGTGTCGCTTCACTGGCGCTGGGATAATCGGCAGTCGGGTCCAACAGATGCTGACACAGGCCGTCCAATGCCTAGTGCAACAATCAAAGCAAATTAGCGTCAGCCCCTCCAACTTCTAGCACCAGTGGCAGACAAGACAAAGATGCTGGCATTCCAAAACTGGTGCTATGGCCATGGAAAGGTGCTAAACGACGCACATCATAAATAAGGCCCTATATTCTTTAAAGCAACTCAATACCCATTTTATACAAGATCACATCATAGGGCAGCGCATAAGGGGGACTACACCCCCCTGCAAACCTGGTTTTACCTAAGTTGCTTGTCATTCCCTCAGCAAAAACGGTACACGCTATCTGTCCCCAGCTGTCACATGGTCCAGAGTCCTCTTCTGTGCGTCTGGACGCGAAAAGACCCTGGACCATGTGACTGCTGGCAGCCAATCACAGTGCCTGGTTTAGCAGAGGAAGTGAGGTGTAGGCAAGGTTAAACTGGGTTTGCAGGGGTGGGTATCTGATGCCTCCTTCCAGCTGTTAGATCGCTTTAATCTCCAGCCCTTATTCATTTCAGAGCCTTTTTAGGAAACCTCCATTTCTGTCTGGAATACTTTAAAAGAAAAATATATTTGTATCGCTCTTTCAGCGATTGTCCGAAAGGGACATATAATATGAGCTCGGTGTTTGTTAGGTCTGGTTTTACAGATCACTCCAGACATACAATTTCTGTATTTTATAATTGTATTTGTGTGATAAATATATAAATAATCAATTACCTCAATGTAATACTGAAAGAATGCACAAGCAGATATTCTGGCACAGCCAAAAGCTGCATTGGCGAAGAACATCTTTTTGTTGTGATTTCATGCTGAATCTTGAACTACATTGGAGCAAAAGGTCTAAGTAAAAAAATCAATATATATTAAATACATTTCCATAAACATTATGTATGTTATAATTAACACTCCTTTTTATGTTTGTATGTTAAACTGTATTTATATTATGAACAGATGTACAGTATATGCTAAACTGTCAAGTTGATTTGTAAAACTGCCATTAAACAATATATGAAGTGAATGCAGATGTCAATCCAACTATGTTAATAAGGTAAAGATAAGTCAGTGTGACTGGGGGTCCACCAGTAGAACTGACTCCAGGACCCATTCAGGGGGGGGGGGGGTGTTAGCACAATAAAAACCAGAATGCCCACTGGAGAGAGCCTCTGAGTTCAGGGGCCTAATGGTTAATTCACCTGTTACCCTGTGAGGAAGCCAAAGTCTGTGATAAGCCAATATTTCAAAATACAAATTGTGCTTTGTTACACCTGCAACAGCTGCTGCTGCCACCAGAAAAAAAATGACTGGTAAATGTGAAAAAATATATATTGCAATGCAAACTGAACATACAGAAAAGAAACAGATACTGAAAAAACAATCTCTAAGGCCATAAAAATATTGCCTTAAGGGGGATGCCACAACCAGGAACTAGGTATAATAAATGGGGGACCCATTTTCTTAAATACAGGCCCTGCCATTATTGACTTCTAGCCCTGTAATAAGAGACATATTAAATCTGCAGTAATCCTTTAGACCCTCAGTGGAATATGTTGCTACGAATTTGCTCTGGCTGCAGCCAGGTCTGACTGACTGAGAATCATGTGAAGTCAGCAGAGACATTCTATAGACCATCATCTATGAAGGGACACTTGACAGAACTGGTCGGATATTGTAGTTATGTAACCCAACTTGAAAACTGACATAACCCAGCACAAATACATTTGAAGTCACCGTGTCTTCCATAAGATGCAATAGAAAATGTGCTGTCTTTACATTTGTATAGTCATAGTTGCTGTTGAAACCAAAGAAATATGTCATGTGAAAGTAAAAACAGATACTGCAAACTGTACATACTGTAGAAAAAAGGAACTGATACTAAGAAAAAAAATGTTTGAAGGCTGACCGAATAAGAACAGATACTAAAAATGAGTGGGCCACAGGGATGGTGGGACTGGGGTGCAAAATTAAAAAGAAGTGGTGATATAAGTTAGTCCAGGCTGTACAAAAAAGAAAGGGCACTTACCTACCATTCTGTGGGCTACCGCCCCCTGGTTTAATCTCCAGTGCCATCTCCAGTGCCAACAGTGTTTGGCCCAGAGTTTCCCATGCTGAATTCAAATCAACATGGGACGCTCACTAGTGGTCACATAATATGTCCCCTGTTGCCAATCAACGGGGGAACCTGAGCTTACATAACCATCATCAGGGACACTCAGCGAGGCCAGGAAAGAGCACACCAGAGCCAACACCACTGAAACCAGAAGGCTGATAACAGCCCTCTCTTTTTTTCTCCTGCCATAGCACTTGCTGCCCCTCACACAAAATTCTTTCAGTGTACTAAAGTCTACCCAGTTTGTCAGAGATGCAACCCCAAGTGCCAGCCCTGCAGTGACTACTTTTTCCAGGTTCCTTCATTCCTCATGTAATATAGTAACATAGTATGTAAGACTTTAGTTTATCCAGTCCAGCCTAGCATTCTTACAATGAAGAAGCTGCATAGGATTCCAGCTGCACAAACGATCGTTGCGTGCGCCAGCCATTCAAATACAGGGGGCATGGCCATGCACAGCCTGAGAAGGATGTGTGTGATGCAGCTGCTGGCTGTGCATGTGCCGAGGACTGGTTGGCAAGGTAGAATATTGGGCAACTGGGTGGGGGGCTTCACACAGCAGGGCGTCCCAATTTGGGGAGAGGAAATCAGGCGGGCCTGGAGTCTCATAGACTTCAGGGCCGCTTTTGGTACACCATAATAGCTACCTCCAAGTCCCCCCATATTAACTACCTCATTTTAATTTGCTGCTTTATCTATTTGCCTTAGCAGCATGTTTTCTGTGGATTCTGTTATTATTGGAGGCTTCTAGCAAACCCTGATCAGTATTGTGTTTTTTTTTTTCACCCCCTGTACTTCTACTCATACAGATCCCTCACATATATCCTCCCATAGTGTGGGCTGTAAATAAGATTTACTAATATCAGACTCCACCACTATGCATTTTTTACAGTCCCCCCTAAACACATGATAATGATAACATTGTAGGGTTACTGACCAGGCATAGCTTTCATCCAGCTATGCATCAGTTACCCTCACAATTCTATATTGTTCTTCTGTTATTATCAGTTCTAGTTCATCCATTTTATGTGTCATGCTTCTAACATTGGTAAACATGCAGTTCAGATGATTATGGTTATTGTTTATAATGTCCATTTGCCTATACTCCCCCAGAAGTTGCATTTCTACCCCATTTCTCTTTCTTTCCAGCCGTCCCCTCTATAGGTGCATATACCGACCCCCAGTGCTTAGTTTAAACACTCTTCCAATCTTTTAGCCATCTTCTTCCCAGTGACAGATGCACCTTCCCCATTTAGGTGCAGCCCATCCCTGCCTGTCAAAGAACCTGTAACCCACTTAAAAGTCACCCCAATTCTCTAGAAACCCAAACCCCTTCTTTTTACTACAATTTGGAGCTACCTGTTTATTCCCCTAATCTCCCACTGCCTCTCTGGTGTGGCAGTTGGTACTGGTAGTTTTTCTGAGATTACAGACAAAACAAAAAAGGAGTACTCTGGCGCTCAAATCCTTCCAGCCTGCAACAAATCCTACAATCTGTCTAAGTTTAAAGAACTGAGGTTTTTGTTGCACACATTTGCAAATGTATGGGAAGCTGCAGGGCCACACCTGTAGGATTTTTTGCCGGTTGGTAGGGATTTCAGTGCCAGGGTAAGCCTTTTTGTTTTGTCTGTAACAGATTTTCGAGTGCGTACCGCCCAGTCCAGCTATACATTTATGGTGCTGCTTGCCATTTATCTTTTGTTTTCTGAGATTACTACAGTTAAGGTCCTTGCCTCAAGCTTGCTGCATACGTCTCTGAAATAATTTTTAAAGGACCTTCCACCTACTCCTTCCTATGTCATTAGTGCCAATATGCACCATGAATACTGGGTTCTTGCCAGCCCCCCACAATAATCTATCTGCCTGATCCGCGACACTTGCCCCAGAAAGGCAACGCACTGTTCAGTGATCCCATATTGCCTTGTCTGTTCCCCTAATAACTGAGTCCCCCACTACCAGCACTTGTCTCACCTTCCCTGTACTCCTATTTTCCTACCCCTACTTACTGGAGCAGACAACAATGTTGTCTTGCTGCAGCTGTGCCACCCCCAAGCTAACATCCTGCCTTTCCAGGTTATCAATGCATCATAATGTTGCCAGTTTTTCCATTAGATCCAGAATCTTGGTTTCCAAATGTGCAATGCGCTCACATGTTGCACAGCAATATTCACCCTCGAACGGGTGTTCAAGCGGTGCATAGATAGCACAAGATGTGCCCTGGAAATCATTGCTAAGCATAGAGCACATTTTTCCTAGTTTGGGGAAAACAACTACCTCTATAAGCAGTTACATTTACAATTAGCAAACAGTTGAGAAAGTAGAAATCAGAGCCATTGTTCCAGCCGGCAGAATATGCTGCCCACGTCGGTGTCAGTGGCCAACTGGGTGCTGGATACCAGCCACAGGGCTGAGGGAAAGGCAAGATTTACAGACATTCGGGGGCACTGCCTATAATGGTAGATGCAGCACACTGCCTGTAATGTGAGGGGGGGCCCTCACTACCTTAATGGGTGATGCCGCACATTGCCTGTAATGGAGGGATGCCACTCACTCGTTGTAATGGAGGGATACCACTCATTTGCTGTAATGAGCGATGGCCCTCATTCCCTGTAATGGAGGGATGCTGCTCACTCGCTGTAATGAGGGATGCCCCTCACTGCCTGTAATGGAAGGAAGGAAGCCACTCACTGGCTGTAACTAGGGATGCCCCTCAATGCTTGTAATGGAGAGATGCTCCTCACTGCCTGAAATGGGAGATGGCACACATAAGGGTCGATTCAAAGAAACATGTAACAGCTTTGATTTTGGTGCCGATCATCCTATTTTTCCTGTACGCTCGTGCGTTCGTATGAACTTGCGAGTGATTCTATAAGCAAATACGTTTCTATCCTAAAATGTACGTCCGTTCGTTATGGCAGTTCGGGAATCAGACCTATGTCAGTTTCCATCCTGAATTTTCCGTTTCATTTCTCAGGTTGCAACATTGGTTTTGCCCTTTTTCCTTTTTTGTCTGGACGTAAATCCTTCTGATCTTGCGGCTGCACACTACAAACTTACCTCATTAAAGTGCATTCTAAATATTTGGTTTTTTATTTTTCTTTATTTCATTCATTTTGTAGTAACCAACCATTAATGAATGCATTTGCATAAGTAAATCTTACTTTGTTTAATTTTTAGTTAACTTGCATTTTTTACTTGAGGATTTAATTTTAATATTTTGGCTTCAAATGGTACAACTTAAAATTTTTGGTGTGGTTACCCACACCCTCTACATACAGATTGCTCTCAAAAATTATAAAACACCCAGCAACTTCTGCATGTTATGAGCCTAGAAACAGCCAAGATGGCGGCTCAGGTATTATCGGGCAGCCTGCAAACAGAAAGGGCCTTGTGACTGTGTTGCTCTGCATTCTTTGATTTCTGACCTTTCCGTGCCCCCAGCTCTGCTGTGTGCAAAATACAGCAGTAACCCACATCCTGCACTTTATCCCGCTCTCCTCTCCTCAGTAAGTGTGATGCATCTGACCAAAGATGAGCTAAAATAATTAAACAAAGCAAAGGTAAACAACTACACCAATAAATGCAATCTAAAAATATTATTCTAGTACATCAATGTAAAAATAAATAACAAAGGACATAAGTTTCTTTAATTAACGCAAATATATGGATGTATTGCAAAATAAAGGTTTACATGCAAAGGACTAATTAAGGTCCACATTAAAATGCTTTTATAAGGCATACATGAATCAGGTATGCATTGCCATACAATTTATGGCCTCGGCCATGCTGATATATGCAGTTCATTGGAGGTCAAGACGCGCAGACTCCTCCACATAGCCAAAAAACCTGTTCAAGAACAGCAATCCGACTGCTAAAAGGTGTCGGCAGTGGCTTTCTTTTAAAACGTATTTAGAGGTTTGAAAACTGTTCTCTGAATCACACCTAAACACATTCGATTATCCTAAGTTTTACGTTTTCATCCTAAGTTTTAGGATTTGATCCTAAGTTTTACGTTTTGATCCTAAGTTTTAGGATTTGATCCTAAGTTTTACGTTTTGATCCTAAGTTTTAGGATTTGATCCTAAGTTTTAGGATTTGATCCTAAAATTTAGGAACGAACTTCCGATGATCGTAAGAGCATATACGAATTCGTACGTAGGCTCGTGCGAGTCGGAAATGGCCAAAAAAACAGGACAAAATGACTAACACCCACCCAAACTTACGATTCTCGATCCGAAATCAATTAACTTTTGCTCTTTGAATCGAGGGGATTGCCTGTAATTGGGGATGCACCTCACTGCCTGAAATGGTAAATGATGCACAATGCCTGTAATGAGGGAAGCCCCCCACCTACAAAACTTGGGTTTGTCTTATGGTCAGGTGCATTTTACAAAGCAAAAAAAAATATATAAAAGACTCCAGGGCCGGCGGCTAGCTTTTCCCCAGGGCAACCCGATTCAGAATGCCCTACTGTGTTTGAAACCACCCAGGACACCCATAAAAACTCACCTTTCCCCCTCTAACAGCATATCCACAGGCTTCCGTCCAATCATTCAGATAGGCTGGGGAGGGAGCACACGCCGCTGGGGATGCGCACGCTCCCCATTGAATTCATTCAATGCCCTTTAGCGAAGGATGTAAACATGGCAAAGTGCTCTAATTGGATGAGAGACCACGCATGCGTCGTTAGAGGGGGAAAGGTGAGTTTTACTGTGCGAATTGGGGGGGGGGGGTTCATACAGCAGGCAAAAATCAAAACCCGAGATAGTGAATTTTTTTCCTCATAATTTTGGGCCCCTACTTTTAGTTTTACCCAGTTTGTGGAATATTCCTGACAGAAGCAGACAGGCACCACCATAGAGACCAAGAGCTAATACAGCAACAGCTCCACCTCGCATGAGCCACTGGGTGGCGCCAAAGAGAGCGCCTGCAGGTGACTAAAGCACGCCGATTGGCAGCTAGTGAGGAAAGGAGGGGGCGGGCCGTGGCGCAGGTGACGTGTCCCGGGTGTGGGACGGGCGGCTGACAGGGAAGTGCTGCTCGCTGTCACCATCCACCTGCTGAGGAGCGGCGCTATTCGGGCGCGGTGCGGGGAACATGTTCAGCTGGCTGGGGAAGGAGAGCGGCGGCTCGGGCGGCCGCCACCAGGACGTGCACCAGACGGTGACGGGCGGCCTGCAGTCTCTCTACATAGACAAGCTGCTGCCGCTGGAGGAGCATTACCGCTTCCATGAGTTCCACTCCCCGGCGCTGGAGGAGGCCGACTTCCAGAACCGGCCCATGGTGCTGCTGGTGGGCCAGTACAGCACCGGGAAGACCACCTTCATCAGGTGAGACCCCCCCCCCATTATCCCTGCTGGTGGGCCAGTACAGCACTGGGAAGACCACCTTCATCAGGTGAGACCCCCCCCCCCCCATTATCCCTGCTGGTGGGCCAGTACAGCACCGGGAAGACCACCTTCATCAGGTGAGACCCCCCATTATCCCTGCTGGTGGGCCAGTACAGCACTGGGAAGACCACCTTCATCAGGTGAGACCCCCCCCCCCCCCACATTATCCCTGCTGGTGGGCCAGTACAGCACTGGGAAGACCACCTTCATCAGGTGAGACCCCCCCCCCCCATTATCCCTGCTGTTGGGCCAGTACAGCACCGGGAAGACCACCTTCATCAGGTGAGACCCCCCATTATCCCTGCTGGTGGGCCAGTACAGCATCGGGAAGACCACCTTCATCAGGTGAGACCCCCCCCTCTATTATCCCTGCTGGTGGGCCAGTACAGCACTGGGAAGACCACCTTCATCAGGTGAGACCCCCCCCCCCCCCATTATCCCTGCTGGTGGGCCAGTACGGCACCGGGAAGACCACCTTCATCAGGTGAGACCCCCCCCTCTCCATTATCCCTGCTGGTGGGCCAGTACAGCACTGGGAAGACCACCTTCATCAGGTGAGACCCCCCCCCCCCTCTCCATTATCCCTGCTGGTGGGCCAGTACAGCATCGGGAAGACCACCTTCATCAGGTGAGACCCCCCCCCCTCTCCATTATCCCTGCTGGTGGGCCAGTACAGCACCGGGAAGACCACCTTCATCAGGTGAGACCCCCCCTCTCCATTATCCCTGCTGGTGGGCCAGTACAGCACTGGGAAGACCACCTTCATCAGGTGAGACCCCCCCCCCCTCTCTCCATTATCCCTGCTGGTGGGCCAGTACAGCATCGGGAAGACCACCTTCATCAGGTGAGACCCCCCCCTCTCTCCATTATCCCTGCTGGTGGGCCAGTACAGCACCGGGAAGACCACCTTCATCAGGTGAGACCCCCCCTCTCCATTATCCCTGCTGGTGGGCCAGTACAGCACCGGGAAGACCACCTTCATCAGGTGAGACCCCCCCCCCCTCCATTATCCCTGCTGGTGGGCCAGTACAGCACCGGGAAGACCACCTTCATCAGGTGAGACCCCCCCCCCCCCATTATCCCTGCTGGTGGGCCAGTACAGCACAGGGAAGACCACCTTCATCAGGTGAGACCCCCCCCCCCCCCCCATTATCCCTGCTGGTGGGCCAGTACAGCACTGGGAAGACCACCTTCATCAGGTGAGACCCCCCCCCCTCTCCATTATCCCTGCTGGTGGGCCAGTACAGCATCGGGAAGACCACCTTCATCAGGTGAGACCCCCCCTCTCCATTATCCCTGCTGGTGGGCCAGTACAGCATCGGGAAGACTGCCTTCATCAGATGAGACACACCCATTATCCCTGCTGGTGTGTGTACAGGGGATGGGCCTGGCGCTGGCCAGCATGGCGTTTCTGTAGGGCTTACTTGTTTGGCAGGTCCATTTGCTTCAAAGAACGTTCCAGCCAAACATTGAAAGGCCCCTGAACTAGGCACAAGGGGGCATCCTGAGAAGGGGTGTCCCATTCCTTGTCCCAGGTATTCACCTGATTATGTGATCCCTGGCAGCATCCCCAGGTGACCACCACCAGCAGCTAGGCCACAAGGGTCACATGAGGTCATGATATGGTGCAGGTAGGTTAGTGTGGGTGTATGTTGCTGGTATGTCTTCCCCTCCACTTCCCACTGCCTAGTTCAGAGAGTCTTTATTCTTATTTCGCTGTAGGGCGCCTTTTGAAGGGAACTTCTAAAAGACTCCAGGGCTGCCCAAGTTACACTCCTAGGAGCATCCCATAATGATACCCCACTGTGTAAGCCCTGCACCCCCCCCCCCCCCCGGTAACCCCAGATCCACTCACCTGATCCTGGAGCCCTTGCTGTGTCTCAGCACACTTGGCTCCCTTCAGCTCTGCTTGGCTAGTAAGAAAAGCCAAAGGGTGGTGGCTGGCCACCTGCTCCCCCAATGGAAGCTGCGCTTTTGTGTTCTGGGATGCCCCACTGTGTAAATCTCCATGCAGCCACCTCCAATCAGCGGCCTCTCGTCGGCAAGGTAATGCTAATCCCTGCTATTTCTTTAGCAGGGTGCGTGCACCCTCCAGGCACTTGTAAATGCGTGTTTTAAAGAGGGCAGGGACCAAAACCCAGGATAGTCAAAATACTGGGTTTTGGTCCACTTTAAAAGTCACAAAAGATTTTTGAGTCACTAGTAAGAATTCCAAGGATTTGGAATATCCTGCACACTTACCTACTTCCATCATCCTGTAGCAGTCTTATACAGATTATCTTTCTGCTCTCCCAGCAAACCTCATGATTTACCTGTGGTGGAGGGGGAATGCCACGTGCTCAGAGCACTCTGCATTTGGCTGTTCTGAGATAACCTACTGGTAGGTAATTGTACAGCCCTCTTATAATCAAGTCTTTTTGATATTTGGATTGTTTGTAGGAGCCCCTAAATAAACCTCCATCCATGCTCACA
Source organism: Gastrophryne carolinensis (assembly GCA_027917425.1). NCBI lineage: Eukaryota > Metazoa > Chordata > Amphibia > Anura > Microhylidae > Gastrophryne > Gastrophryne carolinensis. Next base: position 74,703,868 of record CM051244.1, read on the forward strand.
CCATTAGCCACAGGATGTCCCCGAGTCTGCAGGCAGTCACTTTGGTGCAGGCAAAGGTAATTGTTACACCATTGTGTCTGGCTACATTGTCTTAAACTGTTTTCTGTTTTTAAATTGATGAAGAAATGGCTGAGATATCGAAGTTTACAGGTTCAGCCAATGACATTTTCTTCTCCCATCGTCCTTCAAGACAGCCACAGAGGGGGCAAGCTCCACCTCCTATAGAGGAAACACAACTGGAACAAGTTCAAAGGCCCCACCCCTTCCCCCCAGTCTTCAGTATTGTTTCCTCCCTAGGAGGAAAACCGCTGGAACGACTAGTTTGTTTTACATTTTTTGTTTTCTACACCCTAGGAGACCTTGGGGGAGGTGCTCGCCAACCCCCTGGCTTTTCTCCACAGGACACTGTACCTGTTGGCAGGGGGTCAGTTGGAGCACCATAACACTGGTCAGGACACCAGGACTGAATCTCCAGTTGGGGGCAGAGCCTATTGGGCTCTGTCCGTGGCGACTTCCGGGCTGGGAGGTCACTGTTGCTTGGAACCACTTGCGTTCCAGACACACTTCTGAGCAGAGAGGGAGACACTGCCAAAACAACAGCAACAGGCACGGAGCCTCAGCCGTGCTACTCACAGCAGACGGTGTTCGTTGCCATCGTCGGGATAAAATGGTGTATATTCTCCGCTGTTTTGGGGGGATACACAGGTTAAAAGGGCCTATTGTATGTATATAGCATCCTCGGAATTGCACTAATCGGCATTCCTTTTCTTTTATCTCCTGGCCTCCTCCATCTAAAAAGGAGAAAGAGAAATAAAAGGATAAAGATCATCCCAAGCCCAAATTGTCCCATGATCCTGGCAGATTCAGGGCTGGGGCGTCTTCCTCCAGGGACACTACCTCCGTTCAGTCCTAGGGACAAGCTAGCCATGTTCCCACAGACCCAGCGCAGGTCTGTTTCCTTCTCCCTTATTGGTAGCCACTGAGTTAGTGGATATTGGAGGCTTAGTTTACTCGGATGAAGATTCCCTTAGTACAGACCTGGGCAATGTACGGCCCGCGGGCCGTATGCGGCCCTTTGCTAGGCTCTTACCGGCCCGGGCTGAGCTGGCCAGTAAGAGACGCAGAGGAAGGGAAAACATGCCAGACTCGACGAGCCGAGTGGCCGATCGGCTGCTGCTTAAAGTGGACCAACACCCAGGATTTTGACTATCCTGGGTCTTGGTCCACTTCGGTGGGGCACCCCCGATCGGGGTGCCCCGCTGTGTGAAACCCCCCCTAACCCCCCGAAAAACTCACCTCTCCCCGCTCCCAGCGCCGACGTACAAGAACGTCTAAGCGGCAGCCGCCGCCGCCGCCGCCGCCTCCCTCGCGTCACTTTCGGCGCGCGCGCGCCCCCCGCCGGCCATTCGCAGACGGCCGGCGCGGGCACGCGCACGCCTACAGGAGCGCGAGGGAGGCGGCGGCGGCCGGCCGCCGCCGAAGATAAGGTGAGGAGTTTGGGGTGTTTGGGGGGGTTTCACCCCGCGGGACATCCCGATCTCGGATGTCCCGCGGGGTGGGGGGTGATCGGCCCGGGAATCTTATAGATTCCCGGGCCGATCACCCGTTGGTGTTGGTCCACTTTAACTTAGGTGATCGCCTGTGTACAGTGTGAGAGGCTTAGGTTAAGCAGCAGCTGATCGGCCGCTCGGCTCGTCGGGTCTGGCACATTCTCCCTTCCTCTGAGGAGGCCAGACCCGATGAGCAGGTGATAAGAGACCTGGGGACTTTGGAAGGACAGAGTAGGGGCTCCAGAGCATCAGTAAGTCTGCTCAGAAAGATTATGTAGTTTGCTTGTGTTTTCCCTTCCTGCCTGCTGTCTCTTTTTCACCATGTACCTGCCCACCATGCTCTCACCATGTCCCCTTCCTGCTGTCCACATGCTCTCACCATGCCCCCTTCCTGCTGTCCACATGCTCTCACCATGCCCCCTTCCTGCTGCCCACCATGCTCTCACCATGCCCCCTTCCTGCTGTCCATCATGCTCTCACCATGCCCCCTTCCTGCTGTCCACCATGCTCTCACCATGCCCCCTTCCTGCTGTCCACCATGCTCTCACCATGCCCCCTTCCTGCTGTCCACCATGCTCTCACCATGCCCCCTTCCTGCTGTCCACCATGCTCTCACCATGCCCCCTTCCTGCTGTCCATCATGCTCTCACCATGTCCCCTTCCTGCTGTCCACCATGCTCTCACCATGCCCCCTTCCTGCTGTCCACCATGCTCTCACCATGCCCCCTTCCTGCTGTCCACCATGCCCCCTTCCTGCTGTCCATCATGCTCTCACCATGCCCCCTTCCTGCTGCCCACCATTCTTACACTTTGCCCCAGCTGATATGAGCTCTCCTTCCAGACTGCCAGAAGCCAAGGGCTTCTCTGATTGGCTGGGAAATTATCACATCAGAACGTTTAAAGTGGACCAAAACCCTGCTTTATCAGCCTGGGAATCTTATAGATCCCCTCCCCGCGGGGCATCCAAAATCGGGATGCCCCGCTGTGTGAAACCCCCAGGTCGCCCATAAACTCACCTTCTTTCCCAGTTCAACGGTGCATGCACGAGCTGCGGCCGCATGCCCGCTATCCCTCTAGCAGGGCGCGTGCCTGTGTCAGCCATTTGAGAATGGCCAGCGCGGGCGCGCTCCCTGTTAGAGGGAAGCTCGAGATGCAGCCGCCAGCGCACTCAGAGCCGCTGAGCTTAGACGTCGCTTAGACGCCCATAGCTCAGCGGCCCTCCACAATATTTTTAGTTTCTCATGTGGCCCCATGGAAAAAATAATTGCCCACCCCTGCCTTAGTATAAACTTTAGGGGAGGATGTAATGTCGAGACTGACCCCAGGGTCAGTAAGCAGTAAGATTTCAGAAGAAACTTTGTTACTTCTGGAGGACGTTTATGATAATATGCAGATACACGCTGCCGAAAAGGTTTTTTTTTTTTTTCTGACTAGTTCCTTAAAGAGGAAATTACCCTTTAATTATGGAGTCTAATCTTTGGACCAAGTGTCCTAAACTTGATGCCTCCCTGGCACAGGTGTCACAATCTGCTGACCTCAGTTTTGATCATCACAAGATCCTATAGATCGCCTCACAGAGGGAATCCTTAGAAGGACATGGGATGCGGCAGTCTTTGCCTTTAAACCCATGATGGCTTCAGATTGCGTGGCTAAAAACCTGGGCCTGGCTTTCCAACCTCGGGGGGTTATATAGAAAAAGACACACCAAAGCAGACTCTCCTTGCCATGTTCCCTTCCATGTTTAGAGCCATTTGCTTTTTAGAGGGTGCCTCGACTGAGGCAGTTAAAGCTAGCGCTAAGGCCACTGGCCTTTTCATCTGTGCCAGAAGAGCCATCTGGCTAAAAGTCTGGCAAATGCAGCCCACACCTTTTTAGTCTGGGGCTTTTAGTTTGGGGCAAAACCATCTGGGGCTTCCTGGTGATTTTTTAATCTGAACTTGTACAGAACTTACAAAAGATTTTGGATGGAGTCTATTTTCACGGTCAGGGATCTCTTGGCCCAGGACGATTCAATGATCCGTATCAATCTCCAAGATGCCTGTTTGCACATCCCAATTTGGCCACAGCTTCCTAATATTTGCAGTATTACTAAACAGAGACTCCCTTCCAATATAGGGCTCTGCCCTTCGGCATTTCTTCAGCATCCAGAATTTTTACAAAAATCTTGACAGAAGTGATGTGTGTCCTAAGATCTCAGACGATTCCAGTTCATAACTAGACGACATTCTGATGATGGGGAGATCAGTCAGAAATCTTACAAAACCTCAGACGGACACTGTCCCTGCTACAGAGTCTGGGTTGGAATATAAGTAGGGACCAGTCGGTTCTGTTACCATCCAGAACCTGAAAATTTCTCGGCCTCTCGGCAGATGATTTTCCTTCCGACCGAAAAGCAGGAAAAAAACTAAGGTTTCCTTCAGAATGATCCTATCACTCTTAGGGTTAATGGCTTCCACCATCCCAACCATCACATGGGCACAGCTGCACTCAAGGCCACTACAGGGTTTTCTACTTCAGACCTGGATTCCTATGAGCAGATCATCACCCTACCAGAGAGAATCAATAACTCTCTCTGGTGGTGGATGGATCCCTCAGGACCCTTCTGGAGACAAATCCTATAGTTATCACCACAGATGCCAGCTGTTGGGGGTGGGGAGCACACCTAGACTCCCACCACATACATGTGATCTAGTCCACAGAATTGAGGCACAGATCTTCAAATTTCAGAGAGCTCAAAGCACAGCAAGGTACAGGAAACTCTGGATCACTTCAAAACAAGGACATGCAGATTCGAACTGACAATATGACTACCGTAGCTTACTTAAATCACCGGGGGCGGGGGCACCAGATCAGAAGCCTTACAGTCCCTTGCACTGTCCTTTATGGGGCCTCTACATCTTTGGATCAGATTGCGATCAGCAGTCCACTTAAAGGGATTCCTAAACTCGCAGCGGATTTTCTAAGCAGAACTCGGGTTGGACAGTCAGAGTGGAGCCTAAATCCACAGATTTATCAAATATTGGTAAACAGGTGGGGCAAACCAGAGAGAGATCTCTTCGTGTCCCCAACAAATTTAAAATGCCATCACTTTTTCTCGATGAGTTGGGGGGCGGGACCCTGGGAGTAGATGCTCTGGTCCAACATTGGAAACTTCAACTATCCTCTGCATTCCCTCCAATCATGTCCTGACACAGGTGCTTTGCAAAATGGCTTTGTAGCAAAGATGGGTTATATTAATCGCACCAGCTATGGCACAAGAAGACCCATGGGAACTACCGCTAATTCCAGACCTACTAACTCGGGGTCCGGTGCTTCACCCGAATCTTCAGTCTCTAAAATTATCGGCCTGGATCCTATATATACTATATTAAAGAAAGAGTCTTTCTAACAAAGTGGTCATGACGATCCTAGAATCAAGGAAAATGGCTACCAGAGAAAGGCGCTAAGGATTCCTACAAGAGGGCTTTGAACAGGGGTTAACAGTACCCTAAAAACCCAGGCCTCAACCTTATCGGTCTTCCTAGACAGAAAACTGTGGAATCGCTCTTTGGTCAACAGATTCTTTATTTCATAGCCCGGAAGAAACCTATACTTCGTAACCATTGTCCTTCCTGGGATATAGTCCTGGTCCTCAAAAGGTTATCTGAACCTCCCCTTGAAACTGTTCAGTTTAAGAATGGAAAATGGTTTAGGATAGTATTGCCTGCAGTAGCACCCCCATTAATAACAGTTTTGAAGCCAAATTCTCTGCTCTGCCAGTGACTGGGAATTTAGTCCTTGCCCCCGGGGTGTCCATATGTGGCATGCTTCACTGTGTGAACCCCCCCCCAGGTCAACCACCAATACTCACCTGTCCTATGGCACATGTACAGCCTCTTGTCCAATCAGACGATTTGACATCCATGTAGTCAAGCACGCTAAGACTCCACTCCAGCCTAGCAGAGAGCATCAGAGGCCACATCCCCTTTACTCTCTAACAGGCTTCGTGCCTGTGCTGGCCATCCACAAATACCTGGTGTGCGCCCTGCTAAAGATATAGCCTTTGGTTTGGGGAGAAGGTGAGTTCACTGGGCGACTTGGGGGGCTTTACACAGCGGGGCATCCCTAATCTGGGTGCATCGGGGGGAGGGAATTTTCACTATCCTGGGTTTTGGTCCATGCCCCCTTGTGTGAAACCCACCCAGGTCACTTTGATGTTCACAAACAGCACCTATATGTATAAAGACAGGATATTTTATGTTGGCAGTGTACTGTGTATGATGCTGGAGTAAATAGTCAAAAATAAATGCATATATTTGTGTCTTCTTCTCCGAGATCCACCCAGATTTAAAAATAGTAACCCTGGTAATTATCAAGACAGGAAAATCCTTCTGAACATTAGCCAGGTTCAGGGTGACCTTATCCTGCCAGGATTTTAATAAGATGGACTAAGATGTGCTTTCATGTACCAGCCAGGGGTAGACATAAGAATGGGGGTTATATCCCTGTTCATTATTCCCTATAAACCAACCGTATACCCCAGGCCACTGCTGCAGCACAACAAGCGAGGCCTCACATTTCTCTCCTAAAAATGGATCACGCTTTCATATGAAATCTTGATCTCTCTCCCTCTCTTGTAATTTTGAAAACAATCTTTTTATGTCTGTAGCATTTTATCCACTGCTTAAATTGGACCAAAACCCACTGAACTTGTGAAATACATTTGGTCATATCCCCTGCCGTTATTCCCTTCTTAGGGTGTAGAACTAGAAATGGATCATTTCGTTTTTCGAATCGTCCTGGAACACTGTTTTTTTTGCTGTCCCTCTCTGTAAGATGGCAGGCAATTAGTCATTGCATTGGGGTGGCAATGACCTCATTGACACACATTAATGGCAATGAATGGAGGAGGCGGGGCTTAACAGCTAAAACAAGGGCTATTATCTGTGATTAGAGTGAAGCAGGAGCACAAAAAATGGCAAAAGATGCTCTTCATGGGAGGATCAGTTCAGGGGATGCTAGTTTAACCCTTTCGCTGCCAGCCTACCTGCAGCATTTGCCACTCCCTGTTGCCAGACGATGTTTCACTATTTTGCGCTACACATATTCAACTGTCATTTTTGAAAGGATTTCCAGGGATTTCCCAGGAAAATTATATATTGTTTTTTTCAGCAGAGTCTGGGCTTTAACATGAAATGTCTTGTTTGTATTTTTTAGGTGTATTCTCAATTTTTTTGGGTGAAATGTGTGAAAAAAAATAAAAAATAAATATTTTTTTACAATTTGTAGAGTTTTTTTGTAATAAAAAATGTAAGTTTGTCAATAAAATCTTATTGCGTGAGAAACCCCAATTTCTCCCGGTTACAGCGATACCACATATGTATAGGTAGACACCCTTTCCTGCCCAGAAGCCTTTTATAGCTGCTGGATGACAAATGGTTAATTAAAAAAAAAAATGACATAGGGTCCCCCTTCCCGGGGAGGGGGACCCCATTTTTTTTTTTGGATTTTGAAGGGTTAAAAACCCTTCAAAATCCAAAAAAAAAAATGACGTGGGGTCCCCCTTACCCAAAGTAACCAGCCCGGGACCAGCTATGGGGGCTTGTAGGCACAGAGCGGGGGGGCCAGCTTTGGTGGCCCCCCCACCCTGCAGCCTACGAGCCCACATAGCCTATGTGGGCCCGGGCTCTTCTGCCCCCCCCCTGGCCTTTGGGGAGGCAGGTAATGGGGGTGCGGGGGTTAATGGCAAGCCACCCGCTAGGGCAGGTGACTTGCCACCCCCCCAGCCTTGTGAACTGGTATAAGGGGTCTCATGGACCCCTTACCAGCTCACAAAGGGTTAACTGTTAAAAAAAAAAAACACGACACAATAATAAAAAGTATTTTATTAGAAAAAAAAAAATTTTTTTTTACTGTACTTACCTTCGATTGCAAGCTCTTGTCCCTCGCCGCTCAGCTGACAGATGCCGGTGATCGGCATCCAGAGAAGGAGAAGGCAGGAGATCAGAGGATCTCCTGTCACCTCCTTCCCCAGCGCCGATCACCGGCATCTGAGAAGCTGAGAAAGCTGAAGCCCGTTCGGGGCCGGGATGACTTCATAAGTCATAGAGGCATGATGGCGGCCGCCATCGTGCAGAAGAGAGGAGAGAGCCTCCCAGGCTCTCTCCTGAAGATCGGTAAGTCCTGGGGGGGGATCGGAGGCCCCCCAGGTGAAGAGGAGGGACAGCGGGAGCCAGCGCACACACAGGTAAGTGAATGTCATTTTTATTTTTTTTTTTTTTTACAGTTAGAAGCTGCTGCTGCAGAAGCGGGGGGGGGGGGGCGGCCTATTCCGGGGGCTCTCCTGGAGCCATCCGACCCCCCACGGGGGATCGGATGGCACCAAATTAAAGAGGAGACCCGGCCGGATCCAACAAGGGGTCAGGTGAGTATTTTTTATTTTTACTTTTTAAACTACAAGCGAGGAAAGTCAAGCACGTAACACCTACGGGCTTGGCACTTAAGGCCCAGCCAAGCCAGCACGTAGGTGTTACGGGCTTGGCAACAAAAGGGTTAAAATGTGGGTTTTGGTGTGAGAAATGGGCCAATAATAAAAATCCATATAAATATGCTGGATGGTGGGTGGAGAGGTCACTTATACACCCAGCAACAAGAATTATCTAGCCAGACATGTTTGTTTGTCTGTTTTTTTTTTTTTTTTTTTTTTTTTTTTTTTCAGCTTCAGTCACCCCTGATACAATACACTAAACCTGTCACCAGGGCCGGATTAAGAGCATCCCGGGCCTGGTGCTGTAGATTTTGACGGGCCTATTTATCGAAGTATGTAAAATGAAAACGCAACACAAAGCAATTTTGTTTAAGACAAAGTGCATTTGTCACATGTCTAATGTACATTAAATTACCAGGATAGCTGAATACATGTTAGTGTATGAAAAGTTAGCATATCTTCATAGAGTTTGTTCTTTAGCTAAAAAAAAAAAAAAAAAAAAAAAATAAATCAACTTGCTTTTGGGGGGGGGGGGGGGGGGGCAGAGTGTCAAAGAGGTGTTGTAGAGGGTTCGCTATGCCCCCAGACTGTAACACCTATCCGATGTGACGTCACACCCGCAGCCTTTTTGGTTAACACAGGGCTGAAACATGAGCAGTAGCACAGCACACTCAAGCACACCTATTTACCACTCAATGCACCCCTAAAAATGTATTTTTGTTTAACAAAATAAAGAATCAAACAGCGGTATATCTGCTGATCATAGCTCAGCCATTATAGACAGACTTGACTAAAAGCTATAGGTAAATCTGTCTAGAATAGCTGAGCTATAAGCAGATATGCCATTCAGGAGGCCAGAAAAGCTAGGTAACAATTTCTCACCTAGCTTTTCCATGGTCCTGAATGGCATGTCTGTTTATAATGGCTCTTATAAGCAAACATACCATTCCGGAGCATAGAAAAGCTAGGTGAGAATTGTCACCTAGCTTTCCTGTACAACTGAAAGGCAAATTCGATTGGTGGACGGTGGTACCTTTGTGGGGTGTCTGGTGAGACTCAAGCTCCTACTGCTGCGGGACCTGCGTCAAGTGGCAGACTGCTGGGGGGGAGGAGCCTCCTACGCGCCCCGACATCACATGGGACACGCCAGAGCCGTATTTACAACTTGTGCTGCCCTAGGCACTTTTTGGTCACGCCCCCCCCCCCCCCGAAAACATATACACACAATCATTCATACACACACACCCCCCACTCATACCACCATTAATTCATACATACACACCATTCATTCATACATACATACATACACACCATTCATTCATACATACATACATACACACCATTCATTCATACATACATACACACCATTCATTCATACATACATACACACCATTCATTCATACATACATACACACCATTCATTCATTCATACATACACACCATTCATTCATTCATACATACACACCATTCATTCATACATACACACCATTCATTCATACATACACACCATTCATTCATACATACACACCATTCATTCATACATACACACCATTCATTCATACATACACACCATTCATTCATTCATACATACACACCATTCATTCATTCATACATACACACCATTCATTCATTCATACATACACACCATTCATTCATTCATACATACACACCATTCATTCATTCATACATACACACCATTCATTCATTCATACATACACACCATTCATTCATTCATACATACACACCATTCATTCATACATTCATACACACCATTCATTCATACATTCATACACACCATTCATTCATACATTCATACACACCATTCATTCATACATTCATACACACCATTCATTCATACATTCATACACACCATTCATTCATACATTCATACATACCATTCATTCATACATTCATACACACCATTCATTCATACATTCATACACACCATTCATTCATACATTCATACACACCATTCATTCATACATTCATACACACCATTCATTCATACATTCATACACACCATTCATTCATACATTCATACACACCATTCATTCATACATTCATACACACCATTCATTCATACATTCATACACACCATTCATTCATACATTCATACACACCATTCATTCATACATTCATACACACCATTCATTCATACATTCATACACACCATTCATTCATACATACACACCATTCATTCATACATACACACCATTCATTCATACATTCATACACACCATTCATTCATTCATACATTCATTCATACATTCATTCATTAATTCATTCATTCATTCATACATTCATTCATACATTCATTCATACATTCATACACACCATTCATTCATACATACACACCATTCATTCATACATACACACCATTCATTCATACACACCATTCATTCATACACACCATTCATTCATACATTCATACACACCATTCATTCATACATTCATACACACCATTCATTCATTCATTCATACACACCATTCATACACACCATTCATTCATACATTCATACATACATTCACACCATTCATTCATTCATACATACACACTATTCATTCATACATACACACTATTCATTCATACATACACACACACCATTCATTCATACATACACACCATTCATTCATACATACACACCATTCATTCATACACACCATTCATTCATACACACCATTCATTCATACATTCATACACACCATTCATTCATACATTCATACACACCATTCATTCATTCATTCATACACACCATTCATACACACCATTCATTCATACATTCATACATACATTCACACCATTCATTCATTCATACATACACACTATTCATTCATACATACACACCATTCATTCATACATACACACCATTCATTCATACATACATACACACCATTCATTCATACATACATACACACCATTCATTCATTCATACATACACACTATTCATTCATACAAACACACTATTCATTCATACAAACACACTATTCATTCATACATACACACCATTCATTCATACATACACACCATTCATTCATACACACCATTCATTCATACATTCATACACACCATTCATTCATTCATACATTCATACACACCATTCATTCATTCATACATTCATTCATACATTCATTCATTAATTCATTCATTCATTCATTCATACATTCATTCATACATTCATTCATACATTCATTCATACATTCATTCATACATTCATACACACCATTCATTCATACATACACACCATTCATTCATACACACCATTCATTCATTCATTCATACACACCATTCATACACACCATTCATTCATACATTCATACATACATTCACACCATTCATTCATTCATACATACACACTATTCATTCATACATACACACTATTCATTCATACATACACACCATTCATACATACATACACACCATTCATTCATTCATACATACACACTATTCATTCATACATACACACTATTCATTCATACATACACACTATTCATTCATACATACACACTATTCATTCATACATACACACTATTCATTCATACATACACACCATTCATTCATACATACACACCATTCATTCATACATACATACACACCATTCATTCATACATACATACACACCATTCATTCATTCATACATACACACTATTCATTCATACATACACACTATTCATTCATACATACACACCATTCATTCATACATACATACCATTCATTCATACACACACACACACACACACACACACACACACACACACACTCCTTCATACACACACCCACCCCAGTCATACCCACTACCCACACACATAATTCACACATACACACACACACACACACACACACACACACACACACACACACACAATGCCCCCCCCCCATCATGCCAGTCACTGCTCCTAAGAAATGATAATGGGGATGGGGGAAAATACTCACCTTGCAGAGCTATCCTCTTCTGATCTCTGCGGTAGCCAGGCACTGTTCCAAGGCAGAACATTTTTAGCCACACCAAGAGTGACTAAAAGCTTATATCTGCAATGTCAGGATCATAGGCAGCATGAGATGTACTCATGCAGTGTGTGTGGTGCTGCAGTGTATCATTTTTTGGTCCACAATTGTAAATTAATATCCTTGCATCACAGCACCACAAAGTCCCCACCAGGGACGTGAATATAGGAAGTGCGACCGCACCGGGCCCAGAAGGTCAGAGGGGCCCCATCATTGTTGCTTCTCCTCCTTATTTATCATATTTGTGCTTATTAGGCATTATTTAGATAAAGGAAGCAGCATTTGTCTCTGCTTTTTCACTCTTTAGCTGTTTAGCTACATCCGGTTAAGTTAAAAGACAGAAAAATGTTACTCTATGAGCATTGACAGGGCCCCATTTAATGTCCACACCAGGGCCCCATCACATTTAGTTACTGCCCCCAACAATTACTATCCATGTGCCTTCCTGTGCCCTTAGAACAAAAAAAAAAACCCAGTGTGAACATATTCCCTAAAAGTAATTATCAGAGTTCAAGCAGATTCCGCCCTCCTGAGTTGGGATGCCGTGATTCCCCTGACACTCACTTACAGCAAACTCTTTATTGCTGCAGCATCCGCCACCATGTATGCTCCCGCTGGCAACCATCTGAGTCTGCCTGATGCAGATGACCGTGGATGACACTGGGGGCCCGCGCATGTGCAGGATTGCTGGATTAAGGTATCAGGTGAACTGAGGGGTTTCACAAAACTCAGGGGAGCAAAATCCCAGGTACTGGCAACATTTTAAAGAGGAAATAAAGTCAAAGATGACTTTAATTCCTCCGACCTCTGCAGCATGGGGGCATCCTGATGCACATTTTTTATTTAAAATAAAGGAGGCAATTTTCTAAAAAAAATTTGTATTTATTTTTTTTTTACTTAATAATAAATAAAATTAATAATAAATAAAATTTACAAATAAGACATTTCATGTTAAAGCCTAAACTCTGCTGCAAAATATATATATATAATTTTCCTGAAAATTCCAGCAAAAATGTCGCAAAACATGGCGCAAAATGGGGAAAAATGACCTGTCAACAGAGGGTGACAAAATCTCAAGTAGGCTGGCAATTAAAAGGGTTAATATTACCTCTGCATGTTGGGTATTGTTCTGTTCGGGGGACCTTGCGCTTTCAGACTTAGCTTGTTTTTTCTTGTTTGCATATTTATATTTTAGGAAAAGGTGTTTTTTATTCAGCTTTTTTATACATTTTTTTAGGGAAACCCTGCGCAACCAAAGAATTCTTTGAGGGATCCATTCCAGAAAGATGAGCCCACAACAACAAGCTGGGTATGCTTAGAAAGCTTAACATGTGCACTTTCAGGGAATATATGGTTTATGGGGGATATTCCAAATGTAAAGGGTTGTTTTGGTTGAAAAATCGCAAGGTGCGCACTTTGTCTGCAGAGCTGAAATTTTCAAGAAAAATTACCGTTATGCTCATGCTTTACTTTGGGGTGTTTGGCAACTCTTCCCTTGACAGTAGCTATGCATGTTGGGTATCGTTCTGTTCGGGGGATGTTGCTTTTTTAGATTATACTTGTTTTTTCTTGTTTGTATATAGTTTTTTTAGGAAAATGTGGCTTTGATTCTGCTTTTTTATCCTTTTTTTTTTTTTTTTTTTAGGGAAACTCTTTGCAACCAAAGCATACATTGAGGGATTACTTCTAGAAAACTGTGGCCACATCAACAAGCCTGGTACAAATAGAAAGCCTGAGGTGTGTACTTCCAGAGGATATATAGTTTGTGGGGGGTATTTCAAATGTAAAGGGTTGTTTTTCTGGAAAAACTGCAAGGTGCGCATAGCGCATATCACAGTTGTATTTTTTCTGAAAATCCCCTAAAGCTCTGTTTCAGTTTGGGGGAGTCTCCTGGGCAGGAAAGGGTGTCTACCTATACATATGGGGTACTGCTGTAACCGGGAGAAATTGGGATTTCACACGCAATAAGATTTTGACAAACTTACATTTTTTATTACAAAAAAACACTACAAATTGTAAAAAATAGATGTTTTTTTTTTTGTTTTTTTTTTGCACATATTTCGCCAAAAAATATTGAGAATACACCTAAAAATTACAAACAAGACATTTCATGTTAAAGCTCAGACTCTGCTGAAAAAAACAATATATCATTTTCCTGGGAAATCCCTTCAAAAATCACATTTGAACATGGGGAGTGCAAAATAGTGCAAAATGGTCTGGCAACAGAGTGTGACAAAAACTCCAGGTAGGCTGGCACTTAAAGGGTTAAGGATCTCGGAAAAAGAACTGAACTTCCAGAATGTTCCATTGTCTTGCTATGATGTGCTTGATTGTGTCATGGACAAAGAATCACAGGGGCTTGGGTTCCTGCAACCCTTCCTAGGGCATCCTTGAAAGACACGGCTTGGAAACTAATTAAGCGTGGTGTAGATGGCCTGGATAAGATCTTCTACCGAAAATCTGAAACTCTTAGATATTTCCTCCTTAACAGATTTACTGGAAGTCCCAGAATCAACAGACTCATCTGCAGATCTGTCTCTTGAGGTTGAACATATCCCCTGACTGACTTGAACCATCCTAGCTGCGCCGCTAGCTACATTTCCCCGCTACCCTATGGATTGGGACTGGGAGTCACTATAAAAGCTAGGTAGGTACTGGTCTAGCTTGGACAGCAAAGGTATTATCCAGGCTGTTAGACAAATTGGTTATAAAACCAGAAGTTATAGAGTTAAGATTGAAATTAGGGACTGCCAGGACCTCCAGACAGTGAACACAGACATCTTTATTCCAGCTATCTGAAAAGGGCATGTGGCAGAACAAGCTTTAGGGGCAGCTTCTCTTTAATTTCCTTAGACCGCTAGGCTCGCCTGCCCAGTCGTCCTGTATCCTGGGCCAAACACTGTTCATCTATCACAGCGCGCCCAAAAATTACGTTGCTTGTCCCAGCGTGATGACATCATTGCGACCCAGAAGTCTTGGCTCTGCCTACCAGCTCAGACCAGGCCGAAGCCTTTTCTATGGGCCAGATGCTGCACTACTTACTTGTGTTCTCTCCGAAATATCTAGCGAGGACAAGCATTCGAAAAGGACCCCCTCCCCTAGTAAGTCAGAAAACCTGCCATGGTCCTGGTCTTCCACCATCCAGTTCCCGACTTTGGGGAGAAAGGGTATCCGGACCCACCATCAACCCCTGGGGGAAAAAAAAACTATAAGCGGGAAGTTGCTCCTCCACATGTTTCCTGGAGAGGAAACGCATGACACTGAGGGCTAGAGGGAAGGGGTGGGCCTTCCAGTTTTGTGTTTCTTGTGCAGGGGAGGAGGTGGTGGCTAAGCTTGACCTGGAGGATGCTGTGGGGGACAAAATATGTTCTATATCCCTCGCAGGTGCAGTAAAAG
The DNA here is from genome assembly GCA_027917425.1 of Gastrophryne carolinensis. Lineage (NCBI taxonomy): Eukaryota > Metazoa > Chordata > Amphibia > Anura > Microhylidae > Gastrophryne > Gastrophryne carolinensis. The sequence goes on from CM051244.1 coordinate 74,719,283, forward strand.
TTTTTTTTTTGGGGGGGGGGATCTATACATTTTTTTTTTCGAATGTGTGTAAGAAATGGCTCACACAGGATGTGGTTTTTAAATCGCACCTTGCATCACCAAATAATTAGCGTGTATTTACAACATCAGAGGATTCAATATGGCTGCTATAGAAGTGCATGGTCCATAATCTCACTAAAGGGTATTTTATAGAAAATAAAAGTGAGCAGGCCACACACTGTCCATCATCATTTACAAAAATATATTGTATTTATATTGAGGCTGGCAAAAAGATTAATTTATGACTTGTTAGAAAACTGCTACCTAAAGCAGTGTGGGATGCCACCATTTTTTTAAATTTATAAATAACCCCATCCTGTACAGTCATTATTCCTTCCTTAGTGTCTGTTATGTCATCCGGTTCTTTATATAATCCTTGGAATAAAATATTTGTACTGACTTTAGATATATTTATCTGTGGCTTTAACTTGCTACTGTCATGTTTTTGTTTCCTGACATTGTTGGCATCTTTTCTGAGAAATGTAAAGGGGGTACTCGTTGATTAGTAGAGCATTCAACTGTTTCGCCTTTTAGCACATGTCCGCTATCAGAGTCACCTTGCTTATGTAACTCGGCATACTGCTTTGATTGTTAACTATGGGGAGAGAGAGAGGCTGTCTCCCCTGCATCTTTGGGCTGTCTATGCGCTCCAGATATGCTCCCCATTTAACTCAATGAGAGCTGTCACATAAATGGCAGTTGTGGGTATGATCAAGTAAGAGGGCGAGTATGTGCTGCCCAGTCTCGGGCCATGAGTGTGTTGGGAGGGTGGCACAACAGGGCATCAAAATTAGGATGCCCCTGTGCTAAGAGGATCCGATTAGTTTCTGTCTGTTTTGCATTGAGGGCCTCTTTGATAGATGTTCTGGTGGAGCTCTGTGTCTTATCTTTTATAGTGGGAAAGGGGTTACAAGTCATGGCAGGTGTATATTGCTATGAGGTTGGGGACATGTAGCTACTGTCACAATTTTTTTTTTCTTTTGCCCCCTGGTTCACAAATATATAATTTTTCCACTGGATATTTTTAGATCTATCCTCTTTTGAACCCAATAATTTAATTTTGTGCACCAAACAAGTCTGAAGTCTGATGAATGTCTCTTGGCCGGGTTGTTCCTTCCTTGTGAAGAGTTTTCTTGCCCTCTGCACTTCCATTTTCCCTCTGGACAGGAATCCACATTGTTTTCGGTTGACACACACAAGGCGCTTGTTTGGATTAATGAAAATTATCATTGTAATGTAGTGGAGGAAGGCAAACCTCGTGTTTGGTAGTTCAGACACTGTGCGTACAAGTTCCCATGATTGTGAGTTTTTTCTTTTTCTGGCTGCGGAAAGCGAATGCTAACCTCAGCAACATTAGAACCACACTCAGAAGTGATTTTGCAAGTCCTTTAGAATAACTTGTGTGTTACTGAGTCACTGCTTTTACTCGACTAAATGCAATTTTTTAGGGATGTTAACCATCTGCCACCAATATGGTTGTAAGCTTTGTGATTCCTGAGCTGTATGTAAAAAAAAAAAAAAAAAAAAAAAAAAAACACTTGTAACACCTACAGCTCTGTCAGCTAACTCTTTTTTTAGCCCCTAGAATGAATTTGAGTCCAAGTCTGCAAGAAAGGACAGATCATCCAACCCTTTATCCTTTATCCAGACCGTATATCTTGACTTGCTTTGCTGTTTTTTCTAATTATCGCAATGTGAAGGGTTAACTCTATGGGTTAAGTCAATTTTTTTTTTTCAACGTACCCTTGTAAAGCAGGGGTCCCCAACTCTTTCTAACTTGAGGGCCACATGGAACTTGTTAGGAGCAACATCCACGATAAATATAATAAAGAAGCCATATAGTTCTTTAAAGCAGACCAAAATTCTGAATTTTAGATATTTTCTAAAATTAAAAAATTTTCTTTTTGGTCTTTATTACAGGATTGGCAGTTCTCCTACCTCACTCCATGCTACCACAGCACGTGTCAATCATAATAGATTTCAAAACCCTCAGTCTTTTCTGAATGAAGCTGCCCCTTTCTAAATGTAAATACCCTGGGGGAGGGGGAGCATGGAAATGGACCTCCTGTAATATTGGACTGGCAGGCCACTTGAAGCTTTGCAGGTATCTAGGCTTTTAAGTTTTTTGAATGGTGCCAGTATTCCCAATGGTCCGAGGCTCCCCAAAACTGCAGCTCGGAAGCCATATGTGGCTTTGAGGGCTGTCTGGGGGTAATGCCTAGGTGGGCAGTGCTGGCATACCAAGTTCTGCAGCTTGCAGTACCATGCTCTTTTCCAAGCAACTCTCTGAATGTAGGAAAGATTGGACACCCTTAAAGTGTTTTTGTAGCAGATGGTCTATTGTATAGAATGTACCTTTTTATATATGCTTGCTGGTATTTCTTTTTCAGTTTTTTTTCCATGCAGTTTTAATATATGCAAAGAATCTTGTAGTAATTTTGTTTTTCTTTTTTATGTGCACTAGATATCTACTAGAACAAGATTTTCCAGGAATGCGAATTGGACCAGAACCTACAACAGATTCTTTCATTGCTGTCATGTATGGTCAAAAAGAAGGAAGCATCCCAGGAAATGCTCTGGTTGTCGACCCTAAAAAACCCTTTCGGAAGCTAAATAGTTTTGGAAATGCCTTCTTGAATAGGTGGGTGTCTTCGTAGTTTAAAAAAAAAACTGACTTTACCGCAATGCTAGGATTGTGTGGGACAGTCTCTTCTTCTTTACCAAAATCTGATATTCCACACCCCCTAGAGGGGGCACACTTGTATATGCATACACACCCTGGTCCACACGAACTCAGGGCGATCTACACAGCCGCTGGCGGGCCACAACATGCCCTGACAGGTTGAGGTCTCCCTTTACTAACACCAGTGAATAGAGCCCTGCCAGCCCAATAGAACTGTGACCAGCTTTAGGGTAAGATTACCCGGTACGTTAACTGGGTTATAGTGGTCCAGAAGCCAGCCCCGGTAGCCATAAACCAAAAGCCCGTATGCCCAATTTCATGGATTGAGATTAAAAACAGCCCAAGATTAAATTGTATATTTTATCGCCTTAAAGTGTAACAATACCCTGTCCAGCCGGCCCCGAACTCCAAAGGTTTCCAGGACGGCCACTGACCCTCTCTCAGGCCATTCCAAATTGGGATTCCCCAGGGGGTCGCCTACAAAACACACCTTTGCCAGTGGCTCAAATGACAATGTAAAAAGCTGTGGCCGCTTCTCTGGGCTGAGGCACGTGGTCCTGCGCCCAGCCATTCAGATAGGCTGGGGGCAGGAGCTCATACCAATCTAACGAAAATTGGAGATGGGGCAGCCAAGATGGCGCACGTCATTCTGCATATTTCAGATCAGCCAATTGTCAATCTCAAATTTGTATTGCGGGTGTGGCTACGGCAGCAGAAAAGCCTGGGTTATGCAAAAACTGGTCCACGGCCAGAATAGTACTTGGGCAACATGGGGAAGGGAGGGTTACACATTGAGAGGGCAGAAGAGGTACACAAGGAGGGTTTTGCTCCGCTTTAAGGGCCCACTAGACAAAGAATTTATTCATAAAAAAAATATATATATACAATACGTATCGTGATACACATATGACGATCCAATATATCCCAATTCTGTCTCAACGACTATATATCGCAATTTTTTTAAATTACATTTGTTTTTTTTATCTGGGGTCCCCTCCCTACCCAGCATAACCAGCATGGGACCAGCTATGCTGGGCTTGTAGAACAAGAAGCAGGGGCCAGCTTTGGTGGTCTCCCTGCCCTGCCTGCTACAAGCCCACATAGCTTCCCTGGGCCCTGGCTCGTCTGCCCCCCGGGCTTTGGGGAGGCAGGTTATTGGGGAGCTGGGGGTTAACTAGCTAGCCCCCGCGGATCTCATGGACCCGTTACCAGTTCCAAAAGTGTTAATAGTAAAAAAAAAAAAAAAAAACACTCCGCACCAGAAATATTAAAAAAAAAAAAAAAAAAAAATTCTTTACTCATCTCCGATTGTCAGCTCCTGTGTCCCTCGCTGGAGGGGGAGGCAGGGGGATCAGAGGATCTCCTGCCCCTCTCCTTCTCTGCCCAGCGATCTTCACATCCGAGCTGGGATGACGCCCGTGGGGGTGACGACATCTGCCCCGACCCCCGAAGGCGCCCATCAGAAAGGCAGGGGGAGAGGGCCGGTCAGGCACTGAAAAGCCCCGGGGGGGGGGGGGGGGGGGGGGAGTCAAAATTGATACTAGGGTGAAAGAATCGATTCAAGTATTGTCGACTGAAATATCACGATACTTGACTGAATCGATATTCCAAGTATGTCTCACACCCTGCTTCGGATAGATTAATTACACGTGGGTTATGGTCCAGTAGAGGGCGAACTTCTGCAGAGATGACTAGAAAAAGAAGCCCCTCCCAGTCCATAAATACCTGGGACCTCCCACACATTCCCCAGTATTCTCTGCAGGAGTCGGCGAGCAAGTCAGAAGATGGCTGTCTCTTCCTTGCAGGTACGCCTGGTTCACACCCGGCCATCTTTGTCCATATTTCTGCCCGGACCTAGTTAATTTTAAACCCCCTATGCCTCCCAGCCTAGGCTGCAGGTCCAGGTGAGGGTAGGGTACACCTTAACAGGTGTACTTATAGGAACCTTGCTCCTCCGTGAGACCCCATAACAGGGGGTAGGTGGCTACCAGGCTGGTGACCCTGGTTTGGGATGCCCTGTTCGTTTCCCCACTCTCTACTACTGTAGTTGGGGATCTTCCCCTTCCATTACTCCCTTTCCCGCAATGAGGGGGGGCTGTATCCTTTCACTCATGATCCTTCACCTTTTTGTTTCTGTGTGATTGTGTGGGTGTGTGGTGCTTGCACTGTACTGATGCGCCTGTTTCGGAGCCGCAGCGCGTCTCTCTCTCTCTCTCTCTCTCTCTCTCTCTCTCTCTCTCTCTCTCTCTCTCTCTCTCTCTCTCATTCTCCCATTCATTCTCTCTCTCATTCTCCCATTCATTCTCTCTCTCTCATTCTCCCATTCTCTCCCTCATTCTCTCTCACTGCATTGGCGGGGAACCGCGATGATGGGGAAGGGGCGGGGCCAGCCGCGGCGCTGCGCTGGCCCGCCCTTCTTCTTCCTCTGCTGTCTGCACATTTTGGTCGGAGAGGCGCCATTACAGCGTTGAGTGCCCTGCGGGGCTTCTTCTTGTTTTCATATACTTGTTTAAGTTATATGCGCCTTTTTTGTCTAGCGCGGCGGCGGCCATTAATAACGTATCTGTTGCACATTTGTGTTTAAATCGTATATTGACATTTTCTGCATGTATGATTGCTGTGTAGAGTGTCCACTCTCTTTAGATCTTTCAGGAGGACCCTGCTTAGTTAAAAGGGGGGTTTCTCCTGGTCCTAGGGTCCCTTGGCTAAATTTGGGGCATATTTATTATTATTATTATTATTATTATTATTATTATTATTATTATTATTAAAATCCTCCCACTAACGGACTTAAGGGGCATCCCGGGTAGCTTCTAGCGTAATTCCCTCTGGTCATTGCGACTACCATAAGATTCACCATATGGAGGCTTCCCGGGATACCGGGCTCGGGCTCCCTTCGGGCAATCCCGGCAGTGTGTGGGTTGTGGGGCGTCCCTTACGGGGGATAATGTGCTGGGTTGCATACCATCTGCACAGCAGACCATAATGCGGCAGTCGGGGTCCCAGGCGTCTGGGTCAGCGTCGTCGGTCTCATCACCTACTCCACCACTCCTGATCCGTACCCCTAGTGACACTGTCATTAGCGGGGAGTTGCAATCTGATGTATGTGCTAGATTGGCCAACATCGAAAAATTGATTTCTAGCTCTGCGGCCAGAAAGGCCCCGGCTAAGAAGACATTTGTCGCTGGCCGCGCCGGTTCTGGATTTTGATGATTGATTCCCTTGACTGGTCTGATTATTCCCCACTTGAGGAAGGGGAACTGTTTGCGGAATCTGATGGCTCTGAGGATCAGCAGTTTTTGGATGCTGATGCTGGGCAGGTGCATGGGGATGCTGTGGATACCCCTAAGATCCTGGCCCTTTTATTTGCTGGCTATTTCTCCTCCGGCGGAGTCTCCTCCACAGAAGGGGGAATTCTTTGGGACCTCTAAGCCTCGTTTGGAGTTCCCAAATCGGAAGCATTTCGAAAATCTGATTCTTAAGGAATGGGAAAGACCTAGTCGGCTTCCTGGTGTTCCTCAGGGATGGGATAGGAAGTATCCCTTTCCGGTGGAAGCGGTGAAGCGCTGGTCGTCCCCTCCCGAGGTCGATGCGCCCGTTCTGGGATTGTCCAACACATCTGTTGTGCACTCTCCAGACGCCACCACGATTAAGGATGGTGAGGACCGACGTATTGATCAAATGGCTTGCCATGCCTTTGCTAGCGTGGGTTCAGCCTTGCGGCCTGTTTGTGCTTCTGCGCTCACGGCTGTGGCTACCAGGTCTGTGGTTAGGGGCCTGTTGAGTGGTTCCCAGCTTAACCCGGCCAGCGATGCATTTGCAGCGCTTATGCGGTGTGAATTGTTCATGTCCTTTGTCTTATCTGCCTTGGATGACACAATATGTATGTGTAGCAGAACTTCTGCGTTGCTGGTGGCTATTCGCCGATCGGTCTGGTTGCACCAGTGGGTGGCTGACATTGCGGCTAAGAAGTCACTTACAGGGCTACCCTTGCTGGGTATGCGGCTGTTTGGAGATAAATTGGATTCAGTAGCGAAAGGAGGAAAGCTACCGCAATGCAAGAAGCAGCGTTGCTCCTTTCGGGGGGCAGGCTCCTTTATTCCTTCCTTTCGCGGGGCCAGAGCAGGCAGAGGAGCTGCCTACTCTGCCTTCAGAGGTGATTCCTGGAACAGAGGCAGAGGACGGGCCCGTCCAGGACCTGTATGGGGTTCCAAGCCCGCTGCCAAGCCAGCTCAGCAATGAGGGGGCGCCCTCACCCTTGCGGGTGGGAGGACGGCTGCGGCACTTCTTCCAGGTCTGGACCCGGGAGGTCACAGACAAGTAAGTGGCTCTTGGAAGTGGTCTCTTCCGGGTACAAACTGGAGTTCGAGTATCGGCCTCCTTCCAGATTCCTCAGATCTTGGGTCCCCTCGGACCCCCGGGCTGCGCAGGGGCTCCTGTTGGCAGTGAAAAATCTTCTGGACATGGAAGTCATATGCACGGTGCCTTTGTCAGAAAGAGGCCGGGGCTATTATTTCAACCTCTTCACGGTGCCCAAGAAGGATGGATCCATAAGACCCATTCTGGATTTGAAGCTTCTCAACAGGTTCATCAGAACCAAGAAGTTCCGCATGGTTGACTTTGCGCTCAGCCATCCTTTCTCTTCGTCAGGGGGACTTCGTGATGTCCATAGACATCAAGGATGCTTACCTTCATGTACCAATCTTCCCAGCACACCAGGGATTTCTCAGGTTTGTGGTGGGAGATCAGCATTTTCAGTTTGTGGCCCTCCCGTTCGGGCTGACTTCGGCACCAAGGGTGTTCACCAAGGTGCTGGCGGGTATAATGGCCCTTCTCAGAGCCCAGGGCTTTCGCATTGTGCCGTATCTGGACGACCTCCTCATTACGGCATCTTCTCTCAGACAGGCGGAGCTAGACACCAGGACGGTGGTGTCAATGCTGGAGAGGTTCGGCTGGGTGATCAACCACCCCAAGTCTTTCTCCCCGTCAAGGGGAAGGTGCGGATGGTTCAAGATCTGATACGTCTTCTTCTGACCAACCCTCGCCCGTCTATCCGGCTAGGGCTGAGACTGGTGGGGTTGATGGTGGCTTTCTTCGAGGCAGTCCCCTTTGCTCAGTTCCACATGAGGTCGCTCCAGCTCCATCTACTGTTGGCTTGGGACAGATGTCCGCTGTCATTGGATCAGTCATTTCTGATGTCTCCCCTGGTTCGGCAGTCTCTTCAGTGGTGGCTGGAACCAAGGAATCTTCTGAGGGGCAGTCTTTTCTGACCCCTTGTTGGGAGACTGTCACCACGGATGCCAGCCTGTCGGGCTGGGGGGGTTTCTGGAAGGAACATCAGTTCCAGGGGCTGTGGGGTCCTCAGGATGCCCACACCCCCATCACGCTCAACCACAGGGTATTCTGGTCCCTTTGTCACAAGTGGGGGAATCCGGAGGTGGATCTCTTTACCTCACGTCACAATCGCAAGCTTCCTGCATTTGTGTCTGTCTCAGGATCCTCTTGCCCTGGCAGTGGACGCCTTGTCTCTTGCCTGGAGGGGTCTAGGTTTTCTGTATCTGTTTCCCCCCTTCTCCGTGGTAGGCAAGGTGGTGCGCAAGCTGGCCCAAGAGGGTGCGCCAGCAATTCTGGTGGCCCCAAGGTGGCCGACAGGTTTGGTTCGCAGACGTCGTACGGCTGGCGGTAGTTCAGTACAGGTTGCCCCTGTTTCCGGATCTGATCACTCAAGGTCAACTTTGTTACCCATTTCCAACTTCCCATGTTCCAATTTCCAAACGCTGGCTTTGACGGCGTGGCTGCTGAAGCCTCCATCTTAAAGGAGGAAGGTTTGTCTGATGCTGTGATTCTTACACTTGTTAGAGCTAGGAAGAGATCTTCCTCTAACATATACTACAGGACTTGGAGGTCCTATATTGACTGGTGTGAGGCTAGGGCATTGCCTTGCAAGGTGTTTTGATTCCTAGGATTTTGGATTTTCTTCAACACTGTCTGGACCTGGGGTTCCAGCTTAGTACCTTGAAAGGGCAGGTCTCTGCCCTGGCGGTCTTCTTTCAAAGGTCCTTTGCTCTGCATCCCTTGGTTAAGACTTTTTTTTCCAGGGGGTCACTCATGTGCGCCCCCCTAGAAAGCCTTTGTTGCCTGTTTTGGGATTTGAATTTGGTTCCGTCGGCCCTCCAGGGGCCTCCTTTTGGGCCGGTGCAGGATGTTGCACTTTCTATGCTTGCACAAAAGATTGCCTTTTTGGTGGCTATTACATCTGTTCGTCGTCTCTGAGTTGGCGGCTCTGTCCATTCAGGCCCCTTACTTTGAGAGACACCAGGACAAGCTTTAAGCCAGATTTCCTTCCTAAGGTGGTTTCTGCCTTCCATCTCAATCAGGATGTGGTTCTCCCTTCCTTGTGTCCTAAGCCTAGCAATGACAAGGAGAGGGTCCTGCACTCTTTGGATGTGGTTAGTTGCGTGAAGTACTATTTGGTGGCTACTTCTTCCTTTCGTAAGACGGACTCCTTGTTCGTGGTGCCCTCCGGGCCCAGGAAAGGTTTGGCGCCTGCCAAGTCTACCATTAGTAAATGGATACGTCAGGCCATTGTTGGGGCCTATACTGCCAAGGGGAGGGTCCCCCGCTTTTCAGATCACTGCTCATTCTACTCATGCTGTTGGGGCTTCTTGGGCTTTTCAGCACCAGGCTTCTGTTTAACAAGTTTGTAAGGCTGCTACTTGGTCTTCTGTTCATACTTTTTCCAAGTTTTATAGGGTTGATGTGCGGCCTCAGCGGATGCTGTTTTTGGCCGCAAAGTTCTGCAAGCTACAGTGGTTTAATTTGTGCACTATTGCCTGTTGGGATCCCCACCCTTTTTTGGACACTGCTATTGATTGTCCCACGTGTAATTAATCTATCCGAAGCAGGGTGTGAGACATACTTGGAATAATACCATTTTGTGATTACTCACCTGTAAAATGGGTATTATAAGTATGTCTCACACCCTGCTTCGTCCCACCCTGAGTTGTATCTTGGATCCTCTATATGGTAAAAAAAAACATTTTTCTCATGGATTTTATTGGCTCTTCCCTGTCTCCTTTCTTATACTGGGGAATGTGTGGGAGGTCCCAGGTATTTATGGACTGGGAGGGGCTTCTTTTTCTAGTCATCTCTGCAGAACTTCGCCCTCTACTGGACCATAACCCACGTGTAATTAATCTATCCGAAGCAGGGTGTGAGACATACGTATAATACCCATTTTACAGGTGAGTAATCACAAAATGGTGTTTTTTTTTCTGACACCCCTAATAAATTATATGTCCGATTGGCAAATACAAGTGTTGGGTACAATGAGAATTGAGCAGGTAAAGTATATGTCAGTTACTGTATGATGTTGATGAAAAACAACCACAGGAAAGCATGAGGTCTGTATTCCTGTAGCTTGTCTTGTTTCAGTATGATATCCAACGTTGCCTCCCCCCTTGGATGAATGGGTAGATTTTTCCCTTTCCCCCAGAATTTTAAATACCTAGTTGATCACTCTCCGTGGGAAGGGGGGGGGGGTTAGCTAAAAGATCCTGAAACGAATACGGATTCTAACTTTCTGTTAGAATGTCATAGGAAGCTGGTTCTGGTGTCAGTGGAACCAGATCTTTTGTTCCTGACCAGCATGAGGCCGGCAGGAGTTGTACAATAAGAACAAGCATTGGAAAAGAAAGTTACATTGAATATGTAGTTAAGTAGTCAAGTTAAAGAACACCTCAACCACCAGTCATTGCTACTTTTGAGGGGAAGTTGCATGACTGTATGAAAAATAATGGCTCCAGTTGTCATGTGGATTGTTGCCTTTTAAGGCTTAGTCATTTATGTTGGAGGTATAACACTGGCTGGAAACCCCCACATAGAAACCCTGCTATTTCTTCATGGTATTGGCATGCTGTGCTACTAAGATGAGCTTTGTAAGTTTTGGTAATGGCTACAAACTTGTATTGTTTAGAGAGATGTTACTGTGCTAAAACTTTTGATGGTAATTTGATGTGACCAAATGCTAAATTTACATTTTGCTGCTGTCTTGGAGTGCCATGTGCCTTCTGCTCACTATAGCAACATTTTTTAAGCACTGCATTCATAGATAGCCTAGACGGGCCTCTGAAGAACAAAGATTTGTACGCTCTTCAGCTGCAGCTAGTAAGTTAAAAGATCAGTCCAGTCAAATTAACCTACCCCCCCCCCCCCCCAGCTTTATTTGGCAGGGCTAAATCTAAAGCAACACTGATTGAAAGACACAGCCCTTCACAGCAAGCATGATGTGAACAGAAAGCAGACTGGCTTTAACTCTTTGCCTGGACTGTTCCTTTAAGTCACCTTCTTGTGACCCAGTAAGGAACAGTCCAACTCTATGTATTTTTTTTTTTCTTGCTTTTCTGGTTTACAAGTTGGTTGTGCGAGTCTGCTCATCCGTTCATCCATGTACATGAAAGTCTTGCCTTACCTATAGCCATTAAAAGCTGTCACTGCAGATGCTTTCTTTTAGGGCACCAGCATCTGTTGAAATAAATAAAATTTGACTTTGTGGCCCCTTTCACACCTATCTGCTTGCTTTGCAATACAAAGTGTGTCCAGTCCATGTGAATCATTTGTGTGGTCCATATTTAGAGCTCGTTTCCACAAGCAGTGATCATGACAATAATCATAATAAAGAGCACAAAGTAATCCAGACCATCCAAGATAATTTGATTGTTGGCTAGAAATGACGTCAGGCTGAACAAATAGACCTGCTGATAGAATTAGAAAAATGTGGTCACTTGATTCCTGAAGGAAATTGTGGCAAATGCATTCTTCCTGCACAGTGCTAGGCTGTAAGCACAAAAAGAATAAAAGTAGGAATGGTCTGTGGCCTGCAGAACCACTTTATAGGCATTGCCTTGCTAATTGCCGATCCTGTCTACCTGTTTGTTCCATTTGCACAGCTGCAGGAGAAATTCATCAAAACAAACAAAAGTTTATTTATTCACCATATAAAATACCGTATTTTTCGCCCTATAAGACGCACTTATTTTCCCCCAAAAGTGGGGGAAAAATGTCAGTGCGCCTTATCGGGCAAATGTAAAAAAAAAAAAAAATGTCCCGGCCCCGCCGCTGCGATCGCTGTCTTTTACCGGCAGCAATAGCAGCGGCGGGGCCAGAGACAGTGCCTGCCGCTCCTCCTCCTGCTGCCTCTTCCTGGGCACGGACAAACACCCAGGTCAGGGCAGCGGGTGGGCGTGGCCTTCACAACTCGGTGCAGGCCGCATCCACCCGCTGCCCTGACCTGGGTACTTGCGTGTGCCCAGGAAGAGGCAGCAGATGAAGGAGCGGCGGACGCTGTCTCTAGCCCCGTCGCTGTCATCGCTGCCTGAAAAGACAGCGATCGCAGCGGCGGGGCCGGGACACAGCCCGCCGCTGCTTCTGACGGCCAGCTCCGTGAATCGGGTGGGCGTGGCCTGCGCCGACATGGCGCTGGCCACGCCCACCTGATTCACGGGGCCGGCCGCTCAGTGAAGCTATGTCAGCGGGCAGGTGAGTTTTATTTTTATTTTTTTTTTAACTTATGCTGCACTGCCAATGGGGGGAGAGGGGATACCACACAGCCTATACTAATGAGGGAGGGGGGATGCCACACAGCCTATGCCAATGGGGGGAGAGGGATGCCACACAGCCTATACTAATGGGGGGAGAGGGATGCCACACAGCCTATGCCAATGGGGGGAGAGGGATGCCACACAGCCTATGCTAATGGGGGGAGAGGGATGCCACACAGCCTATACTAATGGGGGGAGAGGGATGCCACACAGCCTATACTAATGGGGGGAGAGGGATGCCACACAGCCTATACTAATGGGGGGAGAGGGATGCCACACAGCCTATACTAATGGGGGGAGGGGGGATGCCACACAGCCTATGCCAATGGGGGGAGAGGGATGCCACACAGCCTATACTAATGGGGGGAGAGGGATGCCACACAGCCTATACTAATGGGGGGAGAGGGATGCCACACAGCCTATACTAATGGGGGGAGAGGGATGCCACACAGCCTATACTAATGGGGGGAGAGGGATGCCACACAGCCTATACTAATGGGGGGAGAGGGATGCCACACAGCCTATACTAATGGGGGGAGGGGGGATGCCACACAGCCTATGCCAATGGGGGGAGAGGGATGCCACACAGCCTATACTAATGGGGGAGAGGGGGATGCCACACAGCCTATACTAATGGGGGAGAGGGGGATGCCACACAGCCTATACTAATGGGGGGAGAGGGATGCCACACAGCCTATACTAATGGGGGGAGAGGGATGCCACACAGCCTATACTAATGGGGGGAGAGGGATGCCACACAGCCTATACTAATGGGGGGAGAGGGATGCCACACAGCCTATACTAATGGGGGGAGGGGGGATGCCACACAGCCTATGCCAATGGGGGGAGAGGGATGCCACACAGCCTATACTAATGGGGGAGAGGGGGATGCCACACAGCCTATACTAATGGGGGGAGGGATGCCACACAGCCTTTACTAAGGGGGGGGGGAGAGGGATGCCACACAGCCTATACTAATGGGGGGAGGGATGCCACACAGCCTATACTAATGGGTGGAGGGATGCCACACAGCCTATACTAATGGGGGGAGAGGGATGCCACACAGCCTATAGTAATGGGGAGAGGGATGCCACACAGCCTATAGTAATGGGGAGAGGGATGCCACACAGCCTATACTAATGGGGGGAGGGATGCCACACAGCCTTTACTAAGGGGGGGAGAGGGATGCCACACAGCCTATAGTAATGGGGGGAGGGATGCCACACAGCCTTTACTAAGGGGGGGGGAGAGGGATGCCACACAGCCTTTACTAAGGGGGGGGGGGGGGAGAGGGATGCCACACAGCCTATACTAATGGGGGAAGGGGGATGCCACACAGCCTATACTAATGGGGGGAGAGGGATGCCACACAGCCTATGCTAATGGGGGGAGAGGGGGATGCCACACAGCATATGGAAATGGGGGGGAGAGGGGATGCCACACAGCCTATGGAAATGGGGGGAGGGGATGCCACACTGCCAATGGGAATGGGGGCACATTTCCTATATGGGGAATACGGGGGGGGAATGCCACACTGCCCATATGGGAATGGGGATGCCACACTGGGTATACAGGGAATGGGAGGGGGGAGAATGCCACACTGCCTATATGGGAATGGGAGGGGGGATGCCACACTGGATATACAGGGAAATGGGAGGGGGAGAATGCCACACTGCGTATATTGGGAATGGGAGGGGGGAGAATGCCACACTGGGTATATGGAAATGGGAGGGGGGATGCCACACTGGGTATACGGGGAATGGGAGGGGGGAGAATGCCACATTGGCTATATTGGGAATGGAAGGGGGGAGAATGCCACACTGGGTATACAGGGAATGGGAGTGGGGCATGCTACACTGTCTATGCAATGGGGGCATCCCACATGGCCTATGGGAATGGGATAGGGGAATACCACACTGTAATGGTGTGTTTTTGGTTTAAAATATTTTTTTTCTTATTTTCCTCCCCCAAATCCTAGGTGTGTCTTATAGGGCGAAAAATACGGTATATACTAAAGAAATCATCATGGGGCACCAGTGTGTAAATAGACCATTCAAAACTAAAGTACATATAAGTGCATCTACGTCCTAAAGCGGGTAGTTAGCTGTTTGGGGTCCCCTTCCCTTCCCACCACTCCATCCCTCCTCCGATTCTATATGGCGTCCGAGCAGCTTGTGAGGCTTCAGCAGAATGTACGACTGCGGGTGTTCGAGCTGCTTTATGTTTTTCGCCCGCTAGTGTGGGTCTGTGGAGCTTTCTAGAGGCCAGGCTGCGCTATGCATGCACCTTCGTTTTTTTTCAGCCTGATGGAAGGTGGGAGGAGGGATCTGCTGCAGTGGCACTCAATGACGTCCGTGCTAGGCACAGCTCCAAGACCCAGCTAATGCACGCACTCCTGACTTAGTGGACCAAAACCCACCTGGATCATCCCGGGAATTTATAAGATTCCCGGGCCGATCCATTCTTCCCGCTGTGTAAACCCCCCCCCCCCCCCCCAGGACGCCCGCTACACTTAACTTAATCCCGGTCAACGGCGCATGTGTGGGCCGCGGTCGCATCTCGCGCTTTTCTCTAGCAGGGCGCATGCGCGCTTCACAAATGGCCGGCGCGAGATGCGCCCCCCAGTACGCTTGGCGCCGTTGAGCTAAGATGCTGCTAAGATGTACATAGCTTAGCTGCTCAGAGCGTGCTGATTGGACGAGCGGCTGCGCATGCGCCGTAGGACCGCGGTGAGGTGAGTTGATCCGGCGATCTAGGGGGTTTCACATAGCGGGGTGCCCCGAGGGAGTGGACCAAAACCAAAGATAGTCAAAATCCTGGGTTTTGGTCCACTTTAAAGAGGAAGCACTAATCTTAAGTGTCTTTTCTGGTCTCCCTCTCATTTTACCCTAGAGGGTTAAAAGACTCAGCAATTAGGAACCTCCTTGCTTGCTTATTTATTGAGCTAGGGGAAGGGCGTCTCTACCCCACATTAGATTTCAGAATGGCGGATCAGGCAGGGGAATCCTTGCAAGTCCCTGCTCCTTTATCATCTACTATGGGAGACTTTGCTGTGGATAAACATCCTCCCAACTCGATTGATCCAAGTTCATTGAAAACTGTTGGCTGCGCAATCTGGAAAGGAGGAGTCCAGCTCTACTCCGGTAAGTCCCTTTTGTATTTATGGGCACGTTCTTGCAGTTTTCAGGGCTACTTTGAATTATTATTTGTTTGGAAGGTTATATAGTATCCTTACGGTCTACTACTCCTTGTTTTGTATTTTAGACCAAGCCCTCCTAAGGAAGTGTCCAAGACTAAAACTTGCTCAGAGTCTAAGGATAAAAGTAGGAGATGCCCAATATGTGAAATCAAGCTACTAGATTCTTATAGGAAGCCTCTTTGCAAGCCCTGCAAAGAGGTCGTGAGTAAGGAACTTCAGCCCAACATGACGGATATGATGAGAGTTCTGGAGGATCATATTTACTCTTCCTTTGAGAGTCTTGGGACCTCAGGGGACTCGGTTGGACATAAGGAGTTTGTTGGGTATCCCCTAGATCCCCTTTTTTCAAGAGGGCAGGAGTCAGAGGTCTCGGATACCCCCCTTTCTGACAGGGATGAGGGCCCTTTCTCCTCCTCTGATGGCTCATGTTCTGATTCAGTTTCACCAGTGAAATTCCTTTTTCCTCCAGAGGTTTTACCATATCTCCTGCATATGGTTCATCTTTCTATGGGCATTGAGGTAGGGGTTGCAGGTGATTTAGAGACCAGGGGCACTTAACAGGCGTTATCTGTTCATTGAGCAAGACTTGCGTATTTGGATGCCCTCCTATAGCCAAGAAGATTGATACCCTCTTAAAGAAAGCATGGCAGGCTGAAACTTGTACACTCAAACTGATACTAGCCTCTACTTGTGTTGGCAGGAATCTTTAATTATTGGTTTCAGCAGCTTAAATCATGTCTCTTGACATATCTCATGTCTGATGCCACAGCAGAATCTGTGAGATTTTTTTCACGGGAAATGGCCCTCACCAATTTGGTGTGTAGGACTTTGTGGCTGCGTACTTGGACAGGAGATGCAGGTTGCGCCTGTGTGCCATACCCAGGGAAATAAGGAAGGGTTTCTCAATAGAATTCATGCAGTCCCTCCTAGGAACTTTGTTACTCCTCTCCAAGGGTTCTACTTAAGCATTTTCCTAGTTAAGAAGACAACTAGAGGATTCGCTTCATTCTCAGTTTGAAGAAACAAAGTCTTTCGGTACGGCACATGCGCTTCTGCATGGTATCTATTTTCTCTGTGAGGAATCGGCTCTTGCCTGGCTCCTTCAAGTCCTTAACAGGCAGGTGCCAATGAGCTTTTGGCCCCAGCCTTTTTGAGATTTGCAGTAAATTTGGGGAACCAAAGACTTTACTTCCAATTTGTATGCCTACCCTTGGGGCTGGTGTCTGCTCTGAGTTCTATCAGAACCTCTAGCTGCACTAAGGCCTAAAGGAGTCAGGATCATAGCATATCTAGACAGAATCCTCCCCTTTGCCCCAGATCAAGAGAAGTTGCTCCAGGATATGAAATTGACAAAGGATTGTTTGCTACGATTGGGTTGTATCCTGAGTTGCCAGAAGTCCAGTCTAGCCCTGTAGCAGGTCATGACTTGCAAATTCCTTTACTAAATCTGGGACTTTGATTATCCTGTCTGAGTTTGTGGCAAGGCAAGCACAGGTTTGTCAGTGTCCTATCCTGGTCGCATCCCAAGGACATAGTAGTGAAGATGGACACTTCTTCATGGGGTTGGGAGGCCCATTGCGGAACCCTGGCTGCTCAAGGGAAATGGTCCAAAAGACTGAGCCTATTGAATCTCAGAGAATTGATAGCTGTGAAGGAGGCATTGCTAGCCTTCTCTCCCCACCTGAAGGGTCATCCTGTACAAATCGGAACAGACCATGCGACTACTATGGCATATCTGAATCATCAGGGGTCATCCGTCCTGCTACAAGCAGCAAAGGAAATTCTGATCTGGGCAGAATTTAACCTTTTATCCCTACGAGCCATCTACCTGAAAGGTTGTTGAAATCGGGTGGCAGATTTTTTGAGTCGCTCTCTTCTATCTGAATCAGAATGGTTACTGAACTGGGAGGTTCAGAATAGTGCTTTGTCAGGATCCGCAGAAGTGGCTACTGACACTTCAAACCCTGAGATCGCAATGCTCCTGAAGAAGGCTTTTTCAAGGGAGGTGACTTGATCACCTCCCTTGAAAAAGTCTTCTTCAGGAGCATTGCGATCTCAGGGTCTTAAGTGTCAGAAGCCACTTCTGCGGATCCTGATTTCTGCTGGGAAGTCGAGGAAGATTTATTTGAAAATCTGGAAAACTTTTTAACACCTGGAAGTTTTGTAATTAAAGATTTCCTACTAGTCTTCCAGTAGGAAAGGATTTCATTCAGGAATGAGTCATCCTGGGTCTCGGCATCTGTACCCTGAAGGTCCAATTAGCAGCCCTTTTTGTTTTTCTGGGTGAGAGACTTGCATCTTTTGTGTTGGCCAGGCATTTTTTGCTAACTGTTAGGCGGTCCAGACCGATCCGTTTGTGGTTAGCTTCTCAATGGGATCTCACCCGGGTCTTTAGCGCTCTGGCTGCACCACCCTTTGAACCTCTTTCTAGCTCTCATATTACATTTCATGGAAGGCATTCTTTTTGGTGGCAATAACTTCAGCCCGCAGAATGGGTGATATCCAGGCTCTATCCTGTCGTCGCCACCTTGCTACCTTCCTAAGATCTCTTCTTAATTTCATCAGAGCCAAGAGATTGTCCTTCCATCTGCCGTGGATAGTGATCCGTCTATTGGTTCTGTAGATAAGTATTTGGATGCCAGGTCCTGTTTGCTTGAATACTTTCGAAAAATAAAGGATTGGAGAAAGGCCGATGGCTTATTGGGTTCCTTCTCAGGTCACAGGAAGCGTCAGCGAGTTTCTTAGCCCGATGGATGAGGAACACTATCAGTATTTCTTACAACGGATCTCCTTCTCTAGGGCGGATTACAGCTCAATTATCAAGCAGTATTTCTACATCTTGGGCAGAGCAAGCTGAAGCCTTAATATCTCAGTGGTATGCTGCCCTTTCAGGTGTTTAGAAAATAAGTTACCAGGTAACTAACTTTTTTCCTAAAGTCCTGAAGGGGGGGGGGCAAAATCTGTTATGCTTTCTTTCCTAAGGTGCCAGATCTTCTCTGAAGATCTCCTCTGTTTTTTACCAACCAACTGAGCATCCTTCTTTAGGGCAGAATGTTATGAAGAGGCGCTTTTCTACAGTATCTCCTGCAGACTTATACCCTGTATCTAAATTGTCTTGTCCCTGCCAGAATCTTGCTAAAAATAGGATTTTATTACTGGCCAAGATGTCTGTCTTACAGTAAACCTATACTCAGAAAGTTTTATGTGGTCACCTTCCATCCCCAGCCCTGTGCTTTTACCTTATGTTTTTATGGATATTGGGCAAAGGCTGAGGTAAAAAAAAGGTTATAACCAAACTGTCACATAATGGCAGTTAATTTGAAGTGCTCCCCATCACTGAGCTGTGTGTATTCTGATTGCATCATCATTGGGGTGGGGCTGTTCAGCCAAGGAGCAATATGGCCGACTGTATCCAGTTCATGTTATGAATATTGGGCAAATGCTGAGGGAAAAAAAGAAACCCAGGCTGTTTTGGGACACTGGGCTGGGGATGGAAGGTGACTACATATACTTCCCTCTGAGTATAGGTACACTTTAATGAATAGTAGTTTTGCAAAATGTATAGAGATTTCTACCTGGTTTAAGTGTTTGGCAAGTTAAAAGATAAAGATCAGTAGCTTACCTTGCAGTGTGTGGCCGGAGTGCTGTGGTTTCTCCTCCGGTCTCTTTAGTGAGGGCAATCAATTGCACATTCAGCTTTTAGTCCCCACCCCGTCCATCAATCAACATTCAGTGGTCCAAGAACAGAAACGCCCCCCCACCACCACCTGCCCAGGTCCCCTGACGCCTCTCTGCAGCAGTGAAACCCCACTGTCCTCTCTCATCGGTGTGCTTGCATCACATGGCTGTTGCCACACCCACTGTTTATCCATTATCTCCAATGCTCTTATTACTTTTAAAGATAACCTAGGAACTACAGGGTTTTTTTTTTTAAACGAATTTGTTTAGGACAATGCAACATGTAGCCAAAGACAATGGGACCACAATCCGGCTTGCCTTTAGTATAGCGTTTATGCAATTTGTTTCTACCGAACAGTCTGTCTTGCCATACAAGCATCAAACGATCATTGTTTTTCCTTTCTTGCAGGTTCATGTGCTCACAGCTTCCCAACCAAGTTCTTAAGAGCATCAGCATCATTGATTCTCCTGGAATTCTTTCTGGAGAGAAGCAGCGCATTAGCAGAGGTATATAAACTTTGTATGTACTTACAGCATGGTGTGAAAGCTCCCCTGACTGGACCTTTATGTTTTTAGTTTATTGGGCTATGTAGACCAATTGTACGTAGAACTTTGTTTAAAGGGGAGCAACTACCTCCCTAGAGTCTATAACACTCTGGGGCTGGTGGACTTCCTCTTCATAGAGCATTTCGTATTGGGATAACCTGCTGTGTGAGACCCTGGGGATTGGCTGAAACACTCGGCAGTGATGCCACGCTGCTCCTCTGGGCTGCAGCCGCATTTTCCCTGAGTGTTCCCTGGGGTTAGACTAGGCTAGGCAAAGACTTCCCAGTTATGTTTGGACCTCAAGTGTCATTGTCTCAGTTTAAAGCTGGTATGATAAGGTTGACAAAGCAATTACAGTTGTTAAAGTCGACCAAAACCCATGAGTTGGACTATCCTGCGTTTTGGTCCTAGCCCCCCCTGGGCACCCCGATCCTCCTCTGTGTAAGCCCCCCCCCCGGGCCCGGTCACACAAACTAACTCGCCTTTCCCCTGGTCCTCCTGTCCAATCAGCTCGCTAGAATGCTCTGACACGGAGCATAGTCCGGTCGAGCACTCCGGTGGCCACTTCCCTGCTACCGTCTAACAGCGTGCCTGCCATGCACAAATGCCTGCTGTGGGCACATGCCCTGATAAAGGAATAGCGGGGATGCGGAGCTGCTCGTGCTTATGCTGTTGGACCGGGACGAAGGTGAATCTACCAAGCGACCTGGGGGGATTTCACACATCTGGACACCCCAGGAGGGTAGGAATCAAGGGGCCCTGGAATCTATAAGGTTGGAGGTTTTGGTCCCCTTTAAAGGGGTTGTCCAGACACATGTTAAAAAAAAGTCCTTGTTTTGAATATAGCTGTTGCTGAGACCCAGACCATTTTCGTTAGCCCAGCACCTAGATTTTATTTATTCATGCCCACATTTTTATCTTTTGGTGGACATATACAAAGGGAAAAGCCAGGCAAGTAAAGCAAGTAGCAGCTATCGGCGGCACAAATGTTGCTAAGGAAGTAAATGATGAACTTTATCAAGTGTGAAAAGCACATCAGATGTTGCAGGTAAAACCAGGCTACCCACAAATTCCTATTGGTAAAAAAAAAAAAATATATATTTATATATAATGGGGGGCGGGTCTTAAAAGGTTAGGATATTAATAGCACATGTCTAATTATTCACCTTTTTCTAGTCCCCATTAAATCTAAATATTAGAGCACCTGGCCGCCGCCTTCTTTTACAACTTTTCAGATTCAAGATTGTTCATATGAGTAACTTTTTGGTTAGTTTTGTCTGGTTGTGCGGGAGACTTCAATGCAGTTTAGGCTGGGGATAATCTTTTACCAATGTAAAATGAAGTGCAACTGGTTTATTTTAATCTCACAGATTAGCCCCATCATAAAATGGCACAACATTGTAAATCGGTAGACAGATTTTGAAGAAAAAAAATCCCTCACCTTTTGTCTGGGATCAAGTGCCGGGCGTCTCCTCTTTCCCCAGCAGGCCTCAGATTTCCTTTTTTTCCTCCTACCTTTTTTTCTTTTTCTGCACCCCATGCAGATGCTTCTGACAAGCTCTGTCCTGACACAGGAAGGGACCTTTTATACCAGCGAGTGAGATGACGTTGGGCTTTTATACGTAATATGATTTTAAAACTTACGTTTTTGATGTTTAACTATAAAATTTACTATTTTTTCCCCTATATATTTCACCCAAAATATTGAGAAGGCACTGGAAAAATTACACACACATTTTATGTTAAAGGACAAACTCTGCTGGAAAAAAAATAAAAAAAATAAATAAATTAATATATATATATATATATATATATATATATTTATATTATATTATATTAACTGGAAATTCTTGCAAAAATCAGTTGCTGAAAATGTGTTAAAGGGTTAAAGACTCCTTTGCCTGGATCTTCCTGCGATTCTCAAACCCATCTTTATAAAACCCTGTTGATATCCCCTCTGTATTTATGGAAGTTTCCACTTGCTATAGAGTAGCAGGTAGATTGCTTTGATTCCCTTGGAATTTCTATTTCAAACAGCTGCCACTTTTAGAGGCCTTGACTTTCTGTTCTCCAGGATTTCCCCATCTGTTTTTTTTTCTTAATTTCCTGTAAGTATTCAAGGTTGCTGTTCATATTTTAAGGTGTTTGTTAGCAGGAAACTGTTACAAATGTTCCTTTTATGTTTGTATAATTATGAAGGGAAATACTGATTACATTTTGGCAGATCAGATTATATCTTGGAAAACTCCACTAAGGACGTGTAATTCTTTTTACTCTGGAACATGGTTTTCTTTCTCATCCACTTCCAAAAAATGATTTTGTTTCAGTCCCATAACTTATGAGTTGCCTCAAACTCTAGTTAACTAGCTGTAAGGGAGTATGCTATGCCCCCTCTTGGGGTATTTCACACTGCATTAGATTTTATTGTAAGGAGTATAGGACTGGTTTAGTCGCCTGCTCCCCACGGGAGTGATTAGGGTCGATTCAAAGAAACATGTAACAGCTTTGATTTAGGTGCCGATCATCCTATTTTTCCCGTACGCTCGTGCGTTCGTATGAACTTGCGAGTGATTCTTATAAGCTAATACGTTTCTATCCTAAAATGTACGTCCGTTCGTATGGCAGTTCGGGAATCAGACCTATGTCAGTTTCCATCCTGAATTTTCCGTTTCATTTCTCAGGTTGCAACATTGGTTTTGCCCTTTTTCCTTTTTTGTCTGGACGTAAATCCTTCTGATCTTGCGGCTGCGCACTACAAACTTACCTCATTAAAGTGCATTCTAAATATTTGATCTTTTATTTTTATTTATTTCTTTCATTTTGTAGTAACCAACCATTAATGAATGCATTTGCATAAGTAAATTTTACTTTGTTTAATTTTTAGTTAACTTGCATTTTTTACTTGTGGATTTAATTTTAATATTTTGGCTTCAAATGGTACAACTTAAAATTTTGTGTGTGGTTACCCACACCCTCTACATACAGATTTGCTCTCAAATATAAAAAAACACCCAGCAACTTCTGCATGTTATGAGTCTAGAAACAGCCAAGATGGCGGCTCAGGTATTATCGGGCAGCCTGCAAACAGAAAGGGCCTTGTGACTGTGTTGCTCTGCATTCTTTGATTTCTGACCTTTCCGTGCCCCCAGCTCTGCTGTGTCTGTGCAAAATACAGCAGTAACCCACATCCTGCACTTTATCCCGCTCTCCTCTCCTCAGTACGTGTGATGCATCTGACCAAAGATGTGCTTAAATAATTAAACAAAGCAAAGGTAAACAACTACACCAATAAATTCAATCTAAAAATATTATTCTAGTACATCAATGTAAAAATAAATAACAAAGGACATAAGTTTCTTTAATTAACGCAAATATATTGCAAAATAAAGGTTTACAGGCAAAGGACTAATTAAGGTCCACATTAAAATGCTTTTATAAGGCATACATGAATCAGGTATGCATTGCCATACAATTTATGGCCTCGGCCATGCTGATACATGCAGTTCATTGGAGCTCAAGACGCGCAGACTCCTCCACATAGCCAAAAAACCTGTTCAAGAACAGCAATCCGACTGCTAAAAGGTGTCGGCAGTGGCTTTCTTTTAAAACGTATTTAGAGGTTGGAAAACTGTTCTCTGAATCACACCTAAACACATCCGATTATCCTAAGTTTTACGTTTTGATCCTAAGTTTTAGGTTTTGATCCTACAATTTAGGAACGAACTTGCGATGATCGTAAGAGCATATACGCATTCGTACGTAGGCTCGTGCGAGTCGGAAATGGCCAAAAAAACAGGAAAAAATGACTAACACCCACCCAAACTTACGATTCTCGATCCGAAATCAATTAACTTTTGCTCTTTGAATCGAGGGGATTGTGTACTGCATTACTGAGAGATTCAGTATTCAAAAAAAAAAAAAAAAGCGGTTGTTACTTTTTGACGCTGATTGTTTCTAGTCCTGCTGATCGCTGGATCGAAGCCTGCAATCCCATGCTGTCTGGGGCCTGAACATGGGGTTGTGACACCCCGGGCTCACATGCCGAACCATCTCTGTTCATTACAATGGAGATAGTGTACCGTGGCCTGACATGCCTCCCCTCCATTTTGGTGAATGGAGAGTGCATGGCCACGCCCCTGTGACTGATGGCAGGGGCTTGAGTCGGCATGGAAGCACTGGTGAATGAAGATTAGTCCTGTAGCAACACAAGCTCTGATCCAGAGATCAGATGAGCTGCTAATCCCCAGACTAGCACCAATCAGTGGTGGTGGACTGCTGGATGACTTTAACCTTCCATTTTGGAGAAAACAAAATGATTACTGTGCACATCGTACTCAACATGGATAAGCTATGCAGATAAATTGCATTCTTATTGGGACAAGAACGTTGCTGCACTTGGACATATCCTCCACAGATTAGGAAGAAGGTGAAGTACTTGATAAGAAGGCTTGATATTGACCTTGGCTGGGCAGTGCTCCAGGGTCTGTGGCAAAAATGTCTCCAGTAGTGCATAATATCTTTGATCGACATACTGCTGAAGATGCTTTCTGAACCAATAACTATTCATTGTGCTGATTAGCTTTGAAGAAGTTTAAATCTTAAGACTTTCGTGTTTTTGACCAGAAGAACTTCCATTCCTCTGCTTTGATGTATGGTGGGTAGGTGTGCTAGATCACAAGGTTGTTTTCTTGCAGAACAACTGCTTAAATGCAGTATTGCATGGAGCAGTCATTAATGCAATGCCATGATTAGGGCAGCGGACGTCTTGGAAAATCATTTCTGAATAGCTTCTATTCAATGGCTAGAAAACCCTACACATTTTTTGAGCATACGGAAATGCATTTGGTTTTCTATGAGTATGTTGTCCTGTATTGGGGAAACTGGAACCTTTGACATACTCTAATTGTGGATGGAGGCATACCACGATTTTTAGAACTGATTCTCTTTTGGCATATGGGTGAATTCAATCCATACAGTTTTGATGCAATAGCATCAAAACTAGGAGTCTTTGAACAATTCTCAGAGCTTCAGGAACCTTCCTCAATAAACTTGGTCCTATAGCTTGGTCCAGTTTTTTTTTTTTTATGCAAGTGGTTGGGTTTGCACAGCAAGGTTTCTTGTTTTTTTCTCTCGATAGTACTGAATAGATAATAAACCTTTTTCATAGGCTTTCTGAGGTATACAGTCTTGTGAAGACTTTATTCCATGGACTAATTTATCTACCACACACTAAAACTAAAACAAAACAAAAATAAAGCATTGACTTCAGTACCATGGAGAAGCTTCTATCTCCATGCTTAGGGAAAATCTTTCTTACTGCCGCCCTACCAGTTGGTCCACAGGGGCAAAATCTCACCTTTTCTTGGTTGCTTTTTACACTTTGTGTATTTCTTTCCCTGACTATCTCATTTTCATGGGCGATGACTGTATTTGCTGATTGTAGTTAGGACACTCCTTTCTAGCTTTTTTTTTTTTTCTATACTACGATTAGAACCCTGGAGCGTTTTTGATGCATTAACCACTTAACGGCAGAATGGCTAAAAAAGGAAGGGGCTTGTTTGATTGTGCTATATTTGCCACCACACTTTTGCTGATCAGTGCTGCAAAGCTGCTACTTGGCTCTTATATTCCCATTGCCCCTATTTCAGTTGTGTTTTGGTATTATCAGTCTGAGAGCCTGTTTGTGTTGC
The DNA here is from genome assembly GCA_027917425.1 of Gastrophryne carolinensis. Taxonomy (NCBI): domain Eukaryota; kingdom Metazoa; phylum Chordata; class Amphibia; order Anura; family Microhylidae; genus Gastrophryne; species Gastrophryne carolinensis. Next base: position 74,744,717 of record CM051244.1, read on the forward strand.
CTCTTGTTCAGGGATGTTGCAGTCCTCAAAAGTATATGTCCCGTCCAGTGAGAATCCTACTGCAGACCCGCCCACTTACTCATATGGAGTCCCTTGTGCGGGTGCGTGTTGCTCGAGAACCCCTGATTTGCCATTCTGAACGGGGTGTAGTGTAGTTGCGCAGCTGGTCCAGCAGTAAACAGTTTCCTGCACTGAGCTGCCAGTGGCTGTGCTTGGTGGTGCAGTGAGCAGTCGCTGAGCCCCTTGCGCCCCCCTCCTAATCCGGCCCTGCTTGTCTATTTGAAATAGGCTGTGTTCCTTTTGTTCTTGACAATAACCCTATCATGACCTATCAGTCATAGTAAAATATCTAATGTTTTTTTTACATGCTTTAAATTAAAAAAAATAAAGGCTTGGGATTCCTTATTGCATGCCATCTTGATGAAGCTCAAGCTCGGTCTAATGAATAAAATCTGATCTTTGACAAATGATGATCATAATAATGAAACGGAGCTTCGATGTGAGCAAGAAGTACACGCCCTACAATGTTCAGCATCTGACACTACTTAAAAACAAAACACAAGCCAATTCCTAACCTGAATTTATAAGCCATGCTCCTGTGCTGTAAAACGGACACCCCATGCCAAAGCCATTGCCCCCTTAATAGGGCTCTATCTGTGTTTTGCCCAAACCAACTCTTTAACCCTTTCAATGGCACCCTATCCCAAGATTGTCACCTTCTGTTGCCTGGCATTTTTTCAACATGTTGCACTATATATATTTAATATACCGTATGGGTATTTTTGCAGGAATTTCCAGGGAAATTGCTTTAGTTTTCAGTAGAGTTTGTGCTTTAAAGTGGACCAACACCCAGGATTTTCACTGCCCCGCTGTGACACCCCCCAGAAAGCCCCTAAAATCTTACCTTATCGGCGACGGACAAGCGACGGATAAGCCGCCGCCTCTCACGCGTCCCTCTTACAGGGCCCGCGCCGGCCATTCACAAACGGCCGGCGCGGGTGCGCGCCCTACTAGAGGGACGCGCAGGAGGCGGCGGCGGCTTGTTCGTCGCCTATAAGGTAAGTTTTTTAGGGGCTTTCTGGGGGGTTTCACACAGTGGGGCATCCCGATTTCGGATGCCCCGCGGGGAGGGAGCTGATCGGCCCGGGAATCTTATAGATTCCCGGGCCGATCAGGGTTGGGTGTTGGTCCACTTTAACATGAAATGACTTGCTTGGAATTTTTTAGTGCCTTCTCCAGAATCGTTTTTTCCATTTTTGAAGCCTTTTTTGTAAATTCTGTTTTTTCAAGAAAACCACATTGCATGTAAAATCCTATTTCTCCTGATTAAAAGGTTACCAAATATATCCCGTCCCTAGGAGACACTGCAAATTGAAAAGACCGCTTAATGAGCGAAAATACAATACAACTGCACCTTGCTGTTAACTATTAAGGGTTAATCCCTTCATTTAAAAAATAAAAGGCGTGCTCCCCCCCCCCCCCCCCCAGTTAAACCAGTTATGGAGTCTGGTGGACCAGGGCGCAGAGGAAGAGCATCTGGCACAGCCCACATGGGCACCATGGATGCAGGTGATTTTGGCAAGCAAGTCACCTGCTTGTGGCAGGTGACTTGCTAGCCCCCCTGTCCTGTGAATTGGTATAGGGGGGTCTCAATGACTTGGTGCACAGGGAACTCCGGTTCTCTGCCCTGCTGAACACCCCAGCCCAGCATTCAGAGGTCCCTGGTGCTAGATCCTGGATGGGGGGGGTGAGTTTTCTTCTTTTTTAAAGCTCTTAATGGTGGAAAATGCCATGCACATAGATTGCCATTTTAAAGTGGACCAACACCCAGGATTTTGACTATCCTGGGTTTTGGTCCACTTCAGAAACCCCCAAACTCACCTCACCACGCTCCCACGGACAAGCGGCGGACAAGGCAGCGCCGCCGCCTCCCGCGCGCCCCTCTGACAGTCTGACAGGCTAGAGGAGTGCGCGGGAGGCGGCGGCCGCTGCCGCCGCCGCCGATCAGGTGAGTTCTTTTGGGGTTTTGGGGGGGGTCCCTCACCGCGGGACATCCCGATCTCGGATGTCCCGCGGTGAGGGGGGTGATCGGCCCGGGAATCTTATAGATTCCCGGGCCGATCAACCATGGGTGACGGTCCACTTTAAAGAGGAATAAGGTTTTCACTTTACTGGGTGTACCTCTCTGGCATGGCATCCCAATTTGGGATCCCCCATTGTGTGTAGCCCTGTGAATCACTGAGCGAGCACACCTTTGCAGCAATCCCGCAGTGCATGTGCGGGCAGGCAGCCAAACGGTGATCTCCGGTCAGCTTCTGCTGCCAGTAAGCTGAATGGAGTGATTGTGGTGCTGGCCGTCCCCCCCCTTAAAGCATGATCTGCTGTGGTCAGAGACAGCTGCGGGCCCACTGTAGCTTCCATGGAGTTCTTCAAGGGACCACTTATTTTGTGTGGTCCTGAAGGAATTAAATTAAAAGGGCACACTTTGGAGCACTATTATGGCCTCTACCCTGCCCTGCAGAAAATGGAGATGAGGCACATGGGACAGGTGTTGGCGTTGGTCCCCGCCTCAATAGGCCAGTCTGGGGGGGGGGCATTCAGAATGCTGGAGCCCCCCTGAAAATAACCCTCAGAACAGGTGTTGGTCTGCTTTAAGCAGAGTGTGTTCTAACCCCCACCACAAAAAAAACATTATAAATAACTTGAATGCATAAAGAGCCACACAGGCCCATTACAATTTAAAACACAGAATACATATGGACCCCCCAACAAAAAAGGTCCTCTTTAATTCATATGCAGATTACTTTCATGACCCCCAAAGCTAATAACTCACCTAAACCAGCAGCCAAACGCTCTATTTGATTTTTGCGCACAACCAAGGCATGCTGGAACCTAACCAGTTCTCCTTGCACTACTCTAGCAAAACTGTAGGCCCCTTTCAGGGAGCAAAGTGCACCTTTTGACATACAATTTCAATACATTTTGGTAAAGGGCCAAATGTTTGACTATTTACCGTGTTTTATTTTTGTAAATTCACATTTTTAACTTGGCATGAACATACTTTTTTTATTGACTGTGTCTAAATGTCTAAAGTGCTTTTGTCTGGCTGCCATATGCTTTGTAGAGATAAGAGGTTTTTTATACTTTAACTCTAAGTGGAGGGAAAGGGAAGTTTATGTGACACCCAGTCACTATATTTCAACTTTGACATTTAAAAATGGAATTAGTAGCAATTAGTCCTTTAAAAATGTATTAATGGATACCAGATTTTTTCTGCAGTGGTAGACAAACAGAATTATTTAAGCCTTAAAGTTATTTTCTGTAGTTCCTAAATTATTTGTAAAAGTATTAGAGCATTGGAGATGCAGAGAAAGAAAATATGAAACGGTGGGTGGCTGATTTTTTTTTTTTTTTTTTTTTTTTTACTTGCCAATCACTTTACGTAGCCACCCTATCAAATGTATTGCTCATACTCACACAGATTAAAGCCAACAATTTTGATGTATGGCAATTCCCCTGTTATATTCTGCCATTTTATCTTTTTTTATGTTTTTTAAAATTGGGTGTTAAAAAAGCATTTGAGGCAAATGCAAATTGCTACTCTCATGTATTCTCTAACATTTACTTCAATGCAAAGATGTAAACCCGAACTTCAAGCAAAACTGTAGTGAACAAGTTGAAAATGGCAGGGACGTAGCACAATTGTTCTACAGCTACACTAGTAAAACTGCTCAGAATATTAAACACTGTATCTTTGTTCCATAAGATGCACCCAGTAGTGCATCTTATGGAACAAATAGTAAATATTTCCAATAACTTAACTTTTTTGTCCACATAGGTTATGACTTCTGTCAAGTCCTGCAGTGGTTTGCAGAACGGGTTGACCGGATTATTCTCCTTTTTGATGCCCACAAACTGGATATATCCGATGAGTTCTCTGAGGCCATTAAAGCCTTCAGGGGTCAGGATGACAAAATACGAGTAGTCCTCAACAAAGCTGACCAAGTAGATACCCAGCAGCTGATGAGAGTCTATGGTGCTCTCATGTGGTCATTAGGAAAAGTGATAAACACTCCAGAGGTAGTACGTGTTTACATTGGCTCATTCTGGGCTAAACCTTTACAAAATACAGAAAACAGGAAACTTTTTGAAATGGAAGCTCAGGATCTGTTCCGGGATATCCAAAGCCTTCCAAAAAATGCAGCACTTCGCAAACTAAATGACCTTATAAAGAGGGCTCGCCTTGCAAAGGTAAGAACTTTTTATCCTATAACGCCATGCTTCTTACTTTCCACCTGTATGTATGTGTGTATGTGATGTATAGCTTTTGTCTCTGGTTAGCAACCAGCTGGGGAAATGTTTGCTTACCATGAGCATTATTGGCCAAAGACAATTTAAAATAAAACTCTCTATTTTAAAATCAATAGAACAGTGTCTGGCCTTGGGCAGAATTCATGGACCATGTTGAAAATAAACTTGAAATGCACGTTTTACTTTCCGTTCCGTTCAGCAGGTCATTTAGTTTTCAAGCGAGCCCCTGGCAAAATAGGTAACAAAGCCTCTTGGGAACAAGCAAGAAACTGGTATGTTTTCCTCTCACTTGCGGTGACTGATGGGCCAAAGGGAAAGAACCTCTCTCAATAAAGTGATCCTGGAGGAAGGGGAATACAAGTTCCTTTACAGTATTTGGCTGTATGGCAGCCCCATGGAAATTGAAGCAAAGGCAGCTACAGTGGTGGGGAGAAGTGGCCGGGTTTTGGCTGCTCCTGTTTAACTTACTAGCCTTGTTGTTTAAAGTCATCCTAAATTTGTGCTCCTTGTTCAAGAAATGTAATCTCATTTCTCTTCACCCACATGTCGTGTGGTGCATGTTCTGCTGTATGCGGTCACATCATTTCAGGTAATATACCTTGTCATCCACCTGCATTTCCTGCTTCTCTGTAGGCTAAATTTTGACCAATACCTTTCCACTATTATAACTGTTTGCCCCCTTAAAGTGGACCAAAAGCCACCCTGGAGTCTGAGACTCCAGGGCAGGCATACTCCTTCCCCTTGGGGCATACGTATTTGGGGTGCCCCGCTTTGTTGCCCAGTAAGCTCGCCTTCCCTCTGATCCAGCGGCACATGCGCGAGCAGCTATTCCTTAGGCACCAAGCATTTGTGAATTTCCAGCATGGACACACTCCCTGATAGAGGGCAGCGGGAATGGAGCCGAGTCCTTAGACAATCTTAAATGAGGTAACATCCGTGCAGTCCAGTGTGCTGATTGGACAGGAGGCCACGCATTCGCCATAGGACCGTGCGTTTGAGTGGGCAACCTGGGGGGTTTCACACAACACAAACCCTATGTTTTGATCCACTTTAAGGTTGTTTGTGTGTCAGTATTCGGTGTAGGAAAACAGTTGTGACCCAAATGCAATTCCCTTTGCTGTAAACACTCTGAGAAAATGAAACCACAGCACTATTTTAACCATAAGCGAGTTTGAGTTTGGATGGAACTGCTCCAATTTGTATTAAAATAACAGGAAGTCCTGGCAGTTCTGTGTCTGTTAGACGCCAGCTTAGTGTTCCAGATGGTAGCCTGCCTTAGTTTGGTGTGAGTTTTAAATTTGCCTGCTCTGGTTTTCCCCTGGGATATCAGGGTTGACTGAGCTTCACATTTTTTAATGTTTTTTGTGAGTAAACACTTTTTCTTAGAAATTTGTCCCTTGGCGCAATTTGGCATCACACAGCTAAATATGGTGCTGAATTGCACCCAGGAAAGCTAGTCATCAGAAAAAGTGTTTAGTCACAACAAAATAGTGTTGATTCGGCAGCGTATTTTTTTTTTTTTTTTTTGCTCATTTTGTTTTTTTGTGGGTAAACACTTGCTGCGTGATGCCAAATTGCACAGAGGGACAAATTTGTAAGAAAATGTTTACTCACAAAAAATGAGCAAAAATGGTGCTGAATCAACCCTATCTATAACCTCGAGTGCAAGCCTTCCTTCCTTTGTTCTGAATTTGTGCAAACACATGGGGTGTGGGGTCCAGGCTGTACTGCGAGGTCTTCGACCCTTCCACCCCATGGCTTGCACTCGAGGTTATAGTGCAACCTCAGGTAAGCCTGCTCCCAATTTATCTATTGCATTTGTATGTCCCAAATGGGGCGCTCAGAGATTGGCGTTAGGACTGCACCTCACAGAGGCGCCTTGGCGCTTGGTGGTGCAGCTTAGGCATGCTTCTGCAGATGTGTGTCACTGAGCCCTCTGTTTTTCACCAGATTTAGAGACGATTTTAGGTCGTCTGCAGGCTAACAGGGTTGAGTGCCGTGGCTCCTTTAACCCTTTAAACGCCAGCCACGTAAATTTTACGTGGCTGCCTCTCCAACAGTTAAACGCCAGCCACGTAAAATTTACGTGCCTGACTTTCCCCAGAAAAAAAAAAAAAAGTAAAAATAAAAGACACTTACCTGACCCCTCGTTCGATCCGGTCGGGTCTCCTCTTCAGCCAGAGGGGCTCCGATCGCCCATCGGGGCTCCTCCGGCTGCAGGGGAGGGCCCGGAACAGGGTGCCCCCCCCCCCCGTTTCAGCAGCCGCCCGGTTTACTATAAAAAAAAAACAAAAAAAAAAAAAAACAGTCACCTACCTTTGTCCCCGCCGGCTCCCGCAGGCTCTCCTCTTCATGGGGGGGGGGCTCCGATCCCCCCCCCCCCGCTCTTCTGTCTTCTGGAGGGGGCATAACAGCCCTCCTCCCTTGCCGTCTTCCGATGGCGGCCGCCATCTTTGGTGACGTCACGGGGCGGGGCCAGATGACGTCACCGCCGGGTGTCATCGGGGCACCCGGCAGTTCGTCTCTCAGATGCCGGTGACGGCTGGGCGGGGAAGGAGGGAGGTAGGCGATCCTCCGATCGCCTGCCTCCCCCCTTCTCTGCCCAGCCGTCACTGACAGCAGATCGCCGCGGGACACAGAAGATGAAGATCGGAGGTGAGTAAAGTAAAAGTTTTTTTTTTTTTTTTAATAAACTTTTTTAAAAAAACGTGTCTTGTCTTTTTTTTTTACCTTTTAACCCTTTGTGAACTGGTAAGGGGTCCATGTGACCCCTTATACCAGTTCACAGGGCTCGGGGGTCTGGCAAGTCACCTGCGCTAGCGGGTGGCTTGCCATTAACCCCTGACACCCCCATTACCTGCCTCCCCAAAGGCCAGGGGGGGGCAGAAGAGCCCGGGCCCACATAAGCTATGTGGGCTCGTAGGCTGCAGGGTGGGGGGGCCACAAAAGCTGGCCCCCCCACTCTGTGCCTACAAGCCCCCATAGCTGGTCCCGGGCTGGTTACTGTGGGTAAGGGGGACCCCACGTCAATTTTTTTTTTGATTTTTAAGGGTTTTTAACCCTTAAAAATAAAAAAAAAAATGGGGTCCACCCCCCCTGGGAGGGGGGACCCTATGTCATTTTTTTTTTTTGATTAACCCTTTGTGTTCTGTCATCCAGCAGCTATAAAAGGCTTCTAGCAAGTGAGCAGAAGCCAGTGATCGCCGAGGGACAGAGTGCTCCAGGATGGATGGGAGGTGAGTACAGTGTAAAAAAAAAAAAAAAAAAATTAATAAAATATTTTTTCTCTTTTGTGTGTCTGTGTCATTTTTTACTTTTAACCTCTTGTGAACTGGTAAGGGGTCCATGACCCCTATACCAGTTCACAAGGCTGGGGGGATGGCAAGCCACCTGCGCTAGCGGGTGGCTTGCCATTAACCCCCGGCACCCCCATTACCTGCCTCCCCAAAGGCCAGGGGGGGGCAGAAGAGCCCGGGCCCACATGGGCTATGTGGGCTCGTAGGCTGCAGGGTGGGGGGGCCACAAAAGCTGGCCCCCCCACTCTGTGCCTACAAGCCCCCATAGCTGGTCCCGGGCTGGTTACTTCGGGTAAGGGGGACCCCACGTCAATTTTTTTTTTGATTTTTAAGGGTTTTTAACCCTTAAAAATCAAAAAAAAAAATGGGGTCTCCCTCCCCTGGGAGGGGGGACCCTATGTCATTTTTTTTCTTGATTTTAACCCTTTGTAGTGTGGATGGTTTTTGTTTTTTTTGTGAATGTTATAAAATACTTGTTTCAGTTAGGGGGGGTCTCCTGGGCAGGAACGGGGGGCTACCGATAAATATGTGGTACCGTTCTAATCGGTAGAAATGGGGCTTTCACATGCAATATGATTTTCCTTAATAAAATACATTTTTTATTTAAAATAAAGGAGTCAATTTTCTAAAAAAAAAATTTTATTTATTTATTTTTTTTTTCACTTAATATTGTAAAAAAAAAAAAAAAAAATTACAAACAAGACATTTCATGTTAAAGTCTAAACTCTGCTGCAAAAAAAAAAAATATATAATTTTTCTGAAAGTTCCAGCAAAAATGGCGCAAAACATGACGCAAAATGGGGAAAAATGGCCTGTCAACAGAGGGTGACAAAATCTCAAGTAGGCTGGCAATTAAAAGGGTTAATAGTACCTCTGCATGTTGGGTATTGTTCGGTTTGGGGGACCTTGCGCTTTCAGACTTAGCTTGTTTTTTCTGGTTTGCATATTTATATTTTAGGAAAAGGTGTTTTTTATTCAGCTTTTTTATAAATTTTTTAGGGAAACCCTGCGCAACCAAAGAATTCTTTGAGGAATTAATTCCAGAAAGATGAGCCCACTACAGCAAGCTGGGTACCCTTAGAAAGCTTAACGTGTGTACTTTCAGGGAATATATGGTTTATGGGGGATATTCCAAATGTAAAGGGTTGTTTTGGTTGAAAAATCGCAAGGTGCGCACTTTGTCTGCAGAGCTGAAATTTTCAAGTAAAATTACCGTTATGCGCATGCTTTACTTTGGGGTGTTTGGCAACTCTTCCCTTGACAGAACCTATGCATGTTGGGTATCGTTCTGTTCGGGAGATGTTGCTTTTTCAGATTAAACTTGATTTTTCTTGTTTGTATATAGTTTTTTTAGGAAAATGTGGCTTTGATTCTGCTTTTTTATCCTTTTTTTAGGGTAACTCTTTGCAACCAAAGATTACGTTGAGGGATTACTTCCAGAAAACTATGGCCACATCCACAAGCCTGGTACGCCTAGAAAGCCTGAGGTGTGTACTTCCAGAGAATATATAGTTTGTTGGGGGTATTTTAAATGTAAAGGGTTGTTTTTCTGGAAAAACCGCAAGGTGCGCATATTGCATAGCATAGTTGTATTTTATCTGAAAATCTCCTAAAGCGCTGTTTCAGTTTGGGGGAGTCTCCTGGGCAGGAAAGGGTGTCTACCTATACATATGTGGTACCGCTGTAACCGGGAGAAATTGGGATTTCACACGCAATAAGATTTTATTGACAAACTTACATTTTTTATTCCAAAAAAAACTACAATATGTAAAAATTTTTTTTTTTTTTTTTTTTTTGCACATATTTCACCCAAAAATATTAAGAATACACCTAACAAATGACAAACAAGACATTTCATGTTAAAGCCCAGACTCTGCTGAAAAAAACAATATATCATTTTCCTGGGAAATCCCTGGAAATCCCCTCAAAAATCACAGTTGAACATGGGGAGCGCAAAATAGTGCAAAATGGTCTGGCAACAAAGGGTGACAAAATCTCAAGGTAGGCTGGCGGTTAAAGGGTTAAGACTTTTGTATCTTAATTGACCTGCTCGAGTGCACCTTCCAGGTTAGTTATAAAATGGTCTGAGTGGCTGCCATTCTTCCTTTTATCTTATACGGTGGATGGAGGTGAGTACAGCCATGTCTTTAAAGATTGGGTAAAGGAGCAAAAGCACTAGGCACCTAAGGGTTCAGATGGACTGTTTTCCTGTTTCTGGTTCTCAGTAGACACCGGTCTGGTGGGCAGTAGTGAAAAATGTAGTAATCCTGCTTATTAAATAACTGTTAATTGGGTACAACATGTTTTCTTGTTGCAAAACCTTGTAGGTCCCTGCAGTTGGCTGTTTTTGGTACACAATAATGCTTCTAAGATTGCATTTGAATTCTCCTGCACAGTTATGTTTGTGGTTGCGCTACTGCCGCTGCGCTTCAGCGTTAGTCGAGGTAAAGGCCAATTTAAAAAGTCAATCATTGTCCCATCTGCAGGATTAATCACACCATGGTGTTGATTCAATAAGAGTTGAAAAAATTCTCATGGTAGTAAAAAAAATTCTCATTATGGGGAAAAGCATGAGAACGTCACGGTTTTTGAATCACCAGCCAGGAAGACAATGAAAGTCAATGGGATTTTTTACTACATTTGAGAAAATTAGTGAACTCTTCACTTTTTTTACAGAGTAAAAAAGTGCCATTGGCATTCATTTTCTTCCTATCTGGTGATTCAGTTGGCTTTTTTCTCATGAAATGAATTTTTTTACCACCATGATAAATGTTTTCAGCTCTTATTGAATCAAGACTATAGTCTTAGGAACTGCAACGGCTGCAGTTACAAGCAATTTGCACAAGTCCTGATGCATTTAGGTGGTCGCTCGCGTATTGCACACCCTGCTGCTAATCAACCTAGGATCCTTGTGAGTAGCAACACACATGTACAAAGCATGGCCAGGGAGTGCACTATCAATGATCCCAGGTCGATTAGCAGCAGGGAGTGCAATACGTGAGTGTCCACCACCTCTATCCCTTTAAGTGCCAAGCACGTAGAATCTACGTGCTTGACTTTCCCCCCTTCTAGTAAAAAAAATAAAAATCAAAAATACTCACCTGACCCCTCGTTGGATCCGGCCAGGTCTCCTCTTTAATTTGGTGCCATCCGATCCCCCCGGAATAGCCCCCCCCCCCCCCCCCGTTTGGCAGCAGCAGCTGCTAACTGTAAAAAAATAAATAAATAAAAATGACATTTACTTACCTGCAGCCGCGCTGCCTCCTTTCGGGTCTCCTCTTCACTGGGGGGGGCCTCCGATTGCTCCCCCCCCCCCCCAGCCTCTTCAGCTTCAGGGGAGAGCCTGAAAGGGCTCTCCCCCTCCTCTCCCGACGGGCGCCGCCATCTTGCTGTTAAGCCCCGACATCACTCCCGGACGTCTTGCTGCCTCTCCTCGGCTCAGCTGTCAGATGCCCTGGTGATCGCTGGGCAGAGCAGTGGAGGGGCAGGGGATGCTCTGATCCCTTGCCCCCCCCCCCTCCTCTGGCCAGCGATCACCAGGGCATCTGACAGCTGATGAACACAGGAGCCGACAATCGGGTGAGGTGAGTAAATTTTGTTTTTTGTTTTTTTTTTTTTTAATAAATAAAAATTTTGTCTGTCTTTTTTTTTTTTTTTTACTGTTAACCCTTTGTGAACTGGTAAGGGGTCCATGAGACCCCTTATACCAGTTCACAAGGCTAGGGGCTGGCAAGTCACCTGCAACTACCGGGTGGCTTGCCATTAACCCCCGCACCCCCAATTACCTGCCTCCCCAAAGCCCAGGGGGGGCAGAAGAGCCCGGGCCCACACAGGTGTGTGGGCTCGTAGGCTGCAGGGTGGGGGGGCCACAAAAGCTGGCCCCTCCACTCTGTTCCTACAAGCCCCCATAGCTGGTCCCGAGCTGGTTACGACGGGGGGACCCTACGTCATTTTTTTTTAAACCCTAACCCTTAAAATAAAAATAAAAAAAATGGGGGGGGGGGGGGGGAACCCTAACCCTTAAAAATAAAAATGATGTAGGGGGGGGCGGGGCTCCCCATTTTTTGGGGGGGAATTTTAATTTTTGTATATTTTTTTTATTTTTAAGGGTTAGGTTTAGCCTAACCCTAACCCTTAAAATTCCCCAAAAAAATGCCCCCCCCCCCCCCGGAAGGGGGGACCCTATGTCATATTTTTTTTCATTAACCCCTTATGTTTATAGTGTGGATAGTATTTTATTTGTAAATGTAATATAAAGTGCTCTTTTCAGTTTAGGGGGTTTCCAGGGCAAGAATGGGGGGGCTACCGATACATATGTGGTACCGTTGTAATCGGGAGAAATGGGGCTATCACATGCAATATGGTTTTCATTAAAAAAAGGTTTTATTTAAAATAAAGGAGACAATTGTCTAAATATATATATATATATATATTTTTGTTTTTTTTTAGGCAGAAATATTAAAAAAACAGTAGAAAAATTACAAACAAGACATTTCATGTTAAAGCCTAAACTCTGCTGCAAAAAATGTATATGTAATGTATATAATTTTTCTGGAAATTCCAGAAAAAATCACGGTTAATCATGCTGCAAAATGGGGAAAAATGACCTGTCAACAGAGGGTGACAAAACTTCAAGTAGGCTGACAATTAAAAGGGTTAATAGTAACTAGGCATGTTGGGTATTGTTCTGCTCGGGGGACCTTGCGCTTTCAGATTTAGCTTGTTTTTTCTTGTTTGCATATTGATATTTTAGGTAAACATTTATAATTGTTTTTAGGGAAACCCTGTGCAACCTAAGAATTTTTCAATGGATTACTTCCAGAAAGATGAGCCCACTACAACAAGCTCAGTACTCTAAGAAAGCTTAACGTGTACTTTCAGGGAATATATGGTTTATGGGGATATTCTAAATTTAAAGGGTTGTTTTGGTTGAAAAATCGCAAGCTGCGCACTTTGTCTGCAGAGCTGACATTTTTAAGTAAAATTACCGTTATGCGCATGCTTTACTTTGGGGTGTTTGGCAACTCTTCCCTTGACAGTACCTATGCATGTTGGGTATTGTTCTGTTCGGGCGATGTTGCTTTTTCAGATTTTACTTGTTTTTTTCTGTTTGCATATAGTTTTTTTTTAGGAAAATGTGGCTTTGATTCTTCTTTTTTTATTCTTTTTTAGGGAAACTCTGTGCAACCAAAGAATTGATTGAGGGATTACTTCCAGAAAATTGCGCCCATGTCAACAAACCTGGTATGCCTAGAAAGCCTGAGGTGTATACTTCCAGAGAATATATAGTTTTGTGGGGGTATTTCAAATTTAAAGGGTTCTTTTTCTGGAAAGACAGCAAGGTGCGCTTAGCGCGGTGCATAGTTGTATTTTATCTGAAAATCTCCTAAAGCGCTGTTTCAGTTTGGGGGAGTCTCCTGGGCAGGAAAGGGTGTCTACCAATACATATGTGGTAACGCTGTGACCGGGATTAATTGGGGTTTCACATGCAATAAGATTTTATTGACAAACTTACATTTTTTATTACAAAAAACACTACAAATTGCAAAAAATAGATTTTTTTTTATTTTTTTGCACATATTTCACCCAAAAGTATTGAGAATACACCTAAAAAATTGCAAACAAGACATTTCATGTTAAAGCCCAGACTCTGCTGAAAAAAAACAATATATCATTTTCCTGGGAAATCCCTGGAAATCCCTTCAAAAATCACATTTGAACATAGGGAGCGCAAAATAGTGCAAAATGGTCTGGCACCAAGGGTGACAAAAACTCCAGGTAGGCTGGCAGCGAAAGGGCTATACATTCTGAGAACAAAGACTGTCCTCCCTTATATATAAGGCCCACTCTGCCCCCTATTCCATCCCACCTTATTCCATAACTGAGCTCATCCCTCACACCTGCTCTTACATCACAATTTAACCTCTTTCATCTGGCACCTTCCCTTCACTATTCAAACACACCGTTATAACCCCAATCCTCAAAAGATCCTCTGTACCTGTCAGCCCTAACCAGTTTCCGACTTCTCTCTGCTTCCTTTTTCATCCAGACTTCTGGAACAGTACGTTCACTCTGAATTGGCTTGCTATATCTCTGCTAACTCCTTAATAGATCCTTTTCAATCTGGATTCTGCTCAGACCACACTACTGAAACCGCCCTCTCCAAAGTAACGAACAATCTATTAACAGCAAAATCTAAAGGCCACTACTCTATCCTTATCCTCCTTGGCCTAGCCTCTGTTGACCATCCTTTTCTACTCCAAGTTCGGACATCTCTGGGAATTCAAGACCGTGCAATTTCAAGGCTTTCCTCTTAACTTTTGGATCACACATTTAGTGTGTCCCACTCAAGCGTGATTTTCTTTCCCCACCGTCTGTCAGTTGGTGTACCACAAGGTTTTGTTCTTGGACTTCTCTTCTCAGTCTACACCTATGGTCTTGGACATCTCATAAACTCATTTGGCTTCCAATACCACTTCTATTCAGAAGAGGCCTCCACATCAACTATATTTGTCACTGACCTCACAATTACTGTAACGTCCCTCTCTCTCATTCACACCTCACATTCAATCACTTGCCACCTCCTGCTGTCTCCAACTCAAACATCCGCCCCTTCCTCTCACCTGATACCACCAAAATCCTAGTGCATGCCCTGATCATCTCCCGACTAGATTACTGCAACACTCTCCTTTGTGGTCTACCAACAAACGGACTGGCGCCACTCTAAACTCTGCTACTCAACTCTCACCTCTCCTCATGCTTTCTAGTGCTACTCATCCGTCGGCCTTTCCACTGGCTGCCAATATCTGAGAGAATTCAATTTAAAATACTAACCTTAACATACAAAGCTCTTGAAAATCAGGCTGCTGCCTACACTTCATCACTTACCAGCAAATCCCAAACCCAGATACAATCTCCACTCTGCCCAGGACCTCCTCCTATCCTCAACTCTGATCACCCCCCCCCTCCCGCTTCCCCGACTTCACTTGCGCTGCCCTATTACTCTGTATTTCCCCTCCCATACAATCAGACACTCCACAAGGCTTTAAGGGTGCCCTGAAAACCCACCTATTCAGACGAGCATATCACTTGGCCTAAATAAAAAGTAGTCTGAGCCTCTTCAGATCACTTGCCATCTTACTAAGTATACACTACCTGTGACCTACCTTTTTTTTCTCCACCCTTATCCTTTAGATTGTAAGCCCACAACGACAGGGCCATCTCTCCTAGTGTATTTCAGTATTACTATGTATTTGTGATTTTGTCATGTCATTGTAAGTTAGTTGTTTTACCTGGTTTGTAATTTCACATTGTACAGCCCCATGGAAGATGTTGATAAATAAACTTTGACTATAATAACCTGCTTTGGGACACTCTCATCCACGCATTTGGCTCACTACAGGCCGTATAGTATAGTAGTATAGTACACTAGTATAGTATAGTACAAGTACTGTATTGATGTGTATTGATATCAACCTTTACTGTCCCTTTAATAATTCCATTGTTGATAATAGGTTGCAGTTTACATGCAGTTTGAGCTTGGAAACCAGAATAAAGCTAAAAAAGCTTGTAAGAGTCCTTAAACAAACATTGAGTGTAAACTACATTGACCAGTTACAAAAATGCAAAGCAACCATTATAGAATTACATCATCTATAGAACTTGGCAAACCGGTTTTCCAAGATATACAAGTTGGAGAAATCACAAGGTGTAAAACAAAGAAATGTTTCATGCAGAAAGACTACCTGCAGACAGGATGCATCACCTTATTGCACAAGCTCAAGACATCCTGCAAGGTGCTGCTCAAAGCATTCATTACACTGTGGAGAGTTGGTGGTTTCTATCATACTTGTGGGATTACTCTTCCAGTGCCATCCAGTATTGAGAAGAAAAGTTTAGGGGCACGGCCCCCTCCACGTGTTGGTTGCGTGTCCTATCTTAGAGTTAGTTGTTTTGTGTGTGAGAATACTATTTGATGCAAATGGATTTTACTTTCTGTAGGTGGGAATCTATGTATACCCTCAACTAGCAGTGAAATAATGCCCAGCCTGCGGGTATCAGCAAGTGACTAATTTCACTGTGCATACACGGTTTGCTGGCTAACTCAATACGATTGAAAAAGGCTTTCTAAGTGATTCAAGCTTCTTCAGGCGTAATACGGATTTGTAACTGACACAAATTTATACAGAAAACTGCAAAGGAGAATGTATAAATAAATGTGTGTGTTAGCTACAGATCTGTATTATACCCAAAGAAGAGGCTTCAATCGCTTTGAAAGCTTGCATTTTCGATCTTATTGAGTTAGCCAATAAATGATATTAACTTAACCTTGGATTTCCTGCTTTCCTGCTTACAAATTACTGTGCATACACTAAATGCTCCCTTAAAGTGGACCAAAACCCAGGATTTTTACTATCCTGGGTTTTGGTCCTTTCCCCTGGGGCACCCAGATCGAGCATTCCCCGCTGTCTGAAACCCCCCAGATCGCCTAGCACAACTTGCCTCTTCCAGTTCCTACGGAGCACGCGCGGCTGCTCGTCCAATCAGCGTGCTGGTGGGCGCATCCCGGTTTTCTTCTAGATTCCTAGGCCGATCGTGCTGGGTTTTAGTCTACTTTAATCTAAAGCTGACATGGTGTACTGAATGCTTTCATATCTGCATCACCTGCCAGAAGGAGGTGACCATGAGGCAAAGCAACTTGCTGACAATTCTATATTACAGAAGGGATGTTGACTGCTAAAAATGGTGATGGGAGTATTTAGGCTTTTTCAGACATTCCAAATCTCTATCAGTGTTGAACATTGACAACCATGACCTATTTGGATTCCATGCAGATGACAAACCTTCTGCCCCTCTGACATCCATTACTTTTCTTAAAGTGGACTATCCTGGGTTTTGGTTCTTGCCCCCAGGGCATCCCGATCATGGATGCCCTGATGTGTGAAACCCTCCAGGTTGCCCAATGTAGCTTACCTTTCCCCTGTCCTATGGCACATGCACGGCCTCTCGTACAATCAGCGTGCTCGCATCCGCTTCCGCAAAGTTGTCTAAGAATCCTCTAAGCCAAGTGCACCCCAGGGAGCTGTGGCTGCATTCTGACTACACTCTAAGAGGGAGCATGCCTGTGCTGTCCATTCACAAATGCCTGGCATGGTTGCACACTGCTAAAGGTGTAGCAGACAGCCACTTCTTGTGCATGCCTCGTTTGAGCAGGGGTGAGTTTACCGGGTGATCACATAGCGGGATATCCTGAATCTGAATGCCCCGGGGGAAGGAATTAAAGTGGACCAACACCCAGGATTCTGACTATCCCGGGTTTTGGTCCACTTCCCCCGATCGCTATGTGAAACCCCCCACCCAGATTGCCCGATTCAACTCGCCTCACCCCGCTCCTATGGTGTGAGATGCGCCCGCGGCCCGCGCATGCGCCGTTGGACCGGGATTCGGGTAAGGTTGGTGGCGTCCTGGGGCGTTTCACACAGCGGGATGGATTTTGGATGCCCTGCGGGGAGGTATTGGATCGGCCCGGGAATCTCATAGATTTCAGTGCCGTCGGGCCTTTGTTTTGGTCCACTTTTAAAAGTTCTGTTTGGCAACTACAAAAGGGAGATGGCACTAGTTGAACATATATAATGAGATGAGTCTAATTTTTCTTGGCATGCCTAGCTCACATTGTCCTCTCTTAACCCCCCCCCCCCCCATTCCAATGATGGAGGCCCATAGCTTTCTTTATCTCTTGATAAAATAAACACTTGCACAAGCCTGGTATCTTCAAAGGCCTTGGGATCTCAGACGTCATAAATTCCTGTTGTGCATTGGCGGTTTATTTACCACTGAAGTGGTTGGCATGTTTTGTAGCTAGTGCCCCCTTTACACGAGCAGATAAATTGATTGTTCGTTCAGCAAGCAAACGACCATACACATCTGCGATTAAACGACTGTGATTGCTCATGTTGCTCGTTCTAATAGCTTAAACGCATTTTTGGTGGGCGACTTCGGTTTCCACATTCCAAAAAAATTAGATGTTTTTGGTCAGCCAAACACGATATGACAGGTGACAGAAGAAACCATTCTTGTTCATCCTTTGATTGTAGCAACCGTTTCCACAGAGCAATTATCGCTTAATTGCTGTAGCTTTAGTGAGATCTAGCCTAATAATTGCTCTGTATAAACTGTACATTAGAGCATAAACAAAATGACTGAAATAATATGCTAGAATCCTGATGTCCCCCAAAGATTCCTGGAAGCATAACCTTTATTATTGCCCCCAAAAAGGAGTCCTGAACCTGAGTTGCAGCCACTTTTATTTAATCATATAACCAATAATTGTTTAGTTTGTATAACGGTGGTTGTGGCAGCTATAGAGGTACCAGTTTGTGGGTTATTCTCATATGATTATGTATCTGTGCTGAAAGCAAACTATCTGCCATAGAATATTTGTTATTATTCTGTGATGATACAGCCGTTTTTATTTAATTTCCTTGTTAAATTTGAATATTGGTCTGTAAGTGATGAAAATAGAGACTGCTCTGGTCGCTGATGGCTCAATTTCTGTTATCTTCTCCTTGCTGATTGTAACCCTAGTGCTGAAGAAACATTTATTGCGGTGCCATCATGTATTGCATACCATTTGGAATACCATTCATGCTTTTTCTTGTCATTTGATGTAAGTCATTTTAACACCCATCTGTGGAGTTGAACATTACCAGCAGGCTTCAGTAAATCTGAAGGCTTAATACTCTCCAAACCGATCTCTGCTGATTATAATGGTTGATTTTCCATATTTTTAGATGGTTGCCTAGGTAAACCTTTTTTTTCCTTCAGCTGATAGGAACTCTAAAGTTGGGGTCTCCGTCTCTTTATTTTGGGATACGTGAAATAGGAATGCGAGTGGTGTATTATTTTTGGCCTGCCACCCCAGGCCATTGTTTACTTGGCTTTTTCCTGTATATTAGCATTCCGTGTTGTGCAATGCAGTAGACTCTTATCAGCTGGAAATGGTGACCTTTCTACTTTCCTTGCCAAGGTCTAAAAGCAGAATCATATGTTATATACAGTACTCATGCTGCTAACATTTGTTTTTTTTTTTTTTTTTTTTAATTCTTTATTTAAAGGTTTTTGCATATAAACAGACATAAAGGAATCACAATGCACCATACATTACAATACAATGCACAATAGGGTAAGGGGGAGGGGGCAGGTGGGTGCGGGTCGAGTGTGGGGAGGGACAGGATAGCAGCTGAATCACTTATATGGCACGTAGGTCTACAGGCACGCATCTCAACACTGCTTAGAGGCCGTTAAGCGCGGCCGCTCCCTCTGGGCACAGAGCGACCTCGACCGGGCCTACGGTGCCAACTTCGCTCACCGCGTGTCGCCCACTGGGCCTCTTGGAATTATGGTAAAGACCCACCACCAGGGGGATCAAAAGTAGAAAGGGGGAAGCAGGGAAGGACCCCAAGTACTACACGCCAGAGTAACAGCATAATATTAACTCAGTGATTCTCTGGCTCCTTGAATAGCTGCTTAAACTCCTCAGACTCCTGGTAGATTAGCCAGGGCATCCACGTTCTCCTATACTGTTCGTCCCTATCGTGCATAGATAGTGTGAGATCCTCCATCTCCGCGATGCTTGAAACCTCCGAGGCCCAGTCCCTCACCGTGGGGGGTCTTTTTTGCTTCCAAAATCTTGGAATCGCTAGCTTAGCTGCATTCAACAAATGGACCCGCAATGATTTCTTATACTTGCTTACGGAGAGATTCGTCGAGTGCAGCAGAATCTGAGCTGGATCAGTGAGGGCCTGGCCCCCCGTAAGCCGAGAGACCACGGCCAACACACCCTCCCAGTATGCACGGATCTTGGGACAGGACCACAGGATGTGTATCAGGGTACCCCGCTCGACCCCACACCTCCAGCAGTAAGGATCTACCGAGGCACACATTCTATTAAGCCTGTCAGGGGTATAGTACCATCTGGTCAGAACCTTATAGTTAGATTCCTGTACTCTTGTGGCTATCGAGGATCTGTGGGCCAGAGATGCAATCTTCTCTCTCTGCTTCTTATCTAACTCAGTTCCTAAGTTGACCTCCCATTCCCTCCAGAACGCCGGAGGGTTCTCCCCCTCTCCCGCCAATAACGAGTACAATTTGGAGGTCAGATGATCGTTTGGCACCTCACCCAGACAAATCCTCTTGAGTTCAGAATGGGACCTGCACTTGTCTTTCTTAAATCCCTGTCCCGCTACAAAAGATTGCAACCTAACCAGGGTCCAAGGGTCCAGGTTCGCATTCTCCCATCTGGCTCTCAAGTCTGACAACGGCGTCCAACCACTCTTCGTAATCAAGTCTCCTGCCCGCAACTGGGTCAGTCCCCCCCACTCCCTGAGGTCTGCTCTGGATGGTCCAGGGGCCAGTAGTGGGTTAGTGATTATAGGTACCATGGGGGATGGCCACGGAGAGATCTCTGAGTAAGATCTGTACTTCCCAAAAACCCATAATGTTGCTGCGATAGTCGGGTGTCTTTTTAGGTCTGGAGGTAGGACCACCCTGCCCCACAACGAGACGTCCGCTGGGGTAGGGGTCACGGCGCGTTCTAGTTGAACCCATCTCTTCGTGTCCCAGCATGTCGCCCACTCGCAAACTCTCTGCAGATGTGAGGCCGCCCAATAGAGCTTAATGTCTGGCAGAGACATGCCCCCCTGGATCTTGGGTCTGCAAAGCGTGCGCCTCCCAATTCTCGCGCGCTTCTTGTTCCATACGAAGCTCAAGAGGGACCTGCTGAGATCGGCAAAGAAACCCGCAGGGATCCGAACCGGCAGGGCCTGGAACAAGTATAGCAGCCTGGGCAAAATTGTCATCTTAATTATGTTCACCCTTCCCATCCAGGAGAATGTGGGGAGGTCCCACCTCTCCAGATCTGCTCTGATTCTTCTGGCCAAGGGGAGGAAATTCAGGGACACTATGTTGTACAGGGAGCATGGCAACTGGGTTCCCAGATATGTCAATGAAGCCTTGGCCCACTTAAAGGGGAAGGACTGTCGTAAGGTCCGAACTAGATCCCCATGAAAGGAGACATTCATGGCCTCAGATTTATCAAAATTAATTTTTAGGTATGAGAGCCTCCCGTAGGTCTCGAATTCCCTCATCAGGACGGGGATAGCTACGGATGGATTGGTGATAAAAAAGAGCAGGTCGTCTGCGTAGGCGGCGACCTTGTGTGTACTCTCACCGGAGTCAAGTCCCCGAATGTCATCTTTATTTCTAATTGTACACAGGAACGGCTCGAGTGACAGAGCAAAGAGGAGGGGCGATAGGGGGCAGCCCTGGCGGGTCCCATTCCTGAATGCTGCTAACATTTTAACCGGACCAACAGCCTGGTACAGTTGGTAAAGAAAGGTAGCAGCCATTTGGAGCTAACTCTCCCAGCATTTCAGCCATGCTGCTGCCTGGATTCAACTGACATAACTGACAATGCACAGTAACATGAAGCCCAACAGCACTTCCTGTTTGCAGGTGGCCTGCAAAAGCATAAGCAGCTATTTTGTTTCTAAAATTTAGGTTAGTTAATTTTTTATGTGCAGCAATCTAAATTCCCCTGGGGTGGGATAAAATACCATTTTGTGAATACTCACCTGTAAAATGGGTATTATAAGTATGTCACACACCCCGCTTCAAGAAATTCATAACGTGTGGGTAATACTGACCTGTAGAGGGCGATATGCAGAGATGCCAGGAAAAAAGAGAGCCCCTCCCGGTCCATAAATACCTGGGACCTCCCACTCATTACCCAGTATAAGAACAGCAGTAAGGTAAGGGACCAGGAAGAGCCCAACACAAAGCATAACAACGCAAAGTTCACCATATAAAGGATCCAGAATACAAAAGGGCAGGGTGAAGCGGGGTGTGTGACATACTTATAATACCCATTTTACAGGTGAGTATTCACAAAATGGTATTATTCTAAGTGTCACACACCCCGCTTCAAGAAATTCATAACGTGTGGGACATCCAACAGCAGTGTCCATAAAGGGCGGGGATCCAAAACAAGGCACAACTTAAACCACTGCAGCTTGCAGAACTTTGCGGCCAAACACAGCATCTGCTGAGGCCCGAACATCAACCTTGTAAAACTTGGAAGAAGTGTGAACAGAAGACCGAGTAGCAGCCTTACAAACTTGCTCAACAGAGGCCTGGTGCTGAAAAGCCCAGGACGCCCCAACCGCACTAGTAGAATGAGCAGTAACACGAAAAGGGGGAACCTTCCCTTTGGCAGAATAGGCCCCAACTATGGTCTGACGGATCCATTTACTAATGGAAGACTTGGCAGGCGCCAAGCCTTTTCGGGGCCCGGAGGGCACCACAAAAAAGGCATCCGTCTTACGAAAGGAAGACGTTGCCTCCAAATAATACTTCACAACACGAACCACATCCAAAGAATGCAGGGCCCTCTCCTTGTCATTGCTGGGATTAGGACACAGAGAGGGCAGAACAATGTCTTGGTTTAGGTGAAAGGCAGAAACAACCTTAGGAAGGAAATCGGACTTGAAACGAAAAACCACCTTGTCCTGATGCCCCTCAAAGTACGGGGCTTGAATGGACAAAGCCGCCAACTCAGAGACACGCCTAACCGAAGTGATGGCTACCAAAAAGGCCACCTTCTGCGTAAGTGAAGACAAGGCAATATCATTCAAGGGCTCAAAAGGAGAATCCTGAAGAGCAGAAAGAACCAAATTCAAATCCCAAACAGGGAGCAAAGGTTTTCTAGGAGGTCGCACGTGCGTGACTCCCTGGAAAAAAGTCTTAACCAAAGGATGTAGGGCAAATGACCTTTGAAAGAACACCGCCAGGGCAGAAACCTGCCCCTTCAGAGTACTAAGCTGGAGCCCCAGGTCCAGACCATGTTGAAGAAACTCGAGGATTCTGGAGATGGAAAATTCCCTACAAGGCAACGCCCTGATCTCACACCAAACAATATAAGACCTCCAAGTCCTATAGTAGATATTAGAGGAAGACCGCTTCCTAGCAATAATGAGAGTTGGAATCACAGCATCGGAAAGACCTTCCTCCTTCAAGATGGAGGTTTCAGCAGCCACGCCGTCAAAGCCAGCATTGGTAAATTGGGATAACGTAGTTGACCCTGGGTGAGCAGATCCGGCAGCAGGGGCAGAACGAACTGATCCTCTGCTAACCTTACCACATCTGCGAACCAAACCTGTCTTGGCCACCTTGGAGCCACCAGAATTGCGGACGCACCCTCCAGGGCCAGCTTGCGCACCACTCTGGCCACCAAGGGAAACGGAGGGAACCGATACAGAAACCCCAGATCCCTCCAGTTCAGAGACATGGCATCCACTGCCAGAGCCAGTGGATCCCATGAGAGAGACACAAATGTCAGAAGTTTGTCATTGTGACGAGAGGCAAAGAGGTCCACCACCGGGAACCCCCACCTGAAACAAATCAAGCGAAACACTTTGGGGCTGAGAGACCATTCCCCCCCCGGCGAGCTGAGAACCTGCTCAGAGAGTCCGCCTCCGTGTTCTCCGCTCCCGGAATGTAAACTGCTGAAATGCACGGGACATGGGTCTCCGCCCAGGCCAGACACTTCCTTGAGGGCACTCCTGCTGCGAGTCCCTCCCTGGTGATTGATGTAGGCGACCGCCGTCCGATTGTCCGACCGGACTTGAACCGGCAATCCTTGCAACTGATGAGTCAAGCGAAACAGAACCATCCTGATGGCCCTCAATTCCAGAACATTGATGGACTCGTGAGCCTCCTGAGGCACCCACAGTCCCTGAAACTGACGATCCTTCCAGAACCCCCCCCATCCTGATAGACTGGCATCCGTGGTGACCGTCTCCCAACAAGGGGCCAGAAAGGATCTGCCCCTCGACAGATTGATTGGATCCAGCCACCACTGAAGGGAGCACCGAACTCGGGGGTCATCAGGAAGGACTGATCCAACGACAGTGGCGACCCATCCCAGGCCGCCAACAGATGGAGCTGGAGTGTCCTTGTGTGGAACTGAGCAAAGGGAACCGCTTCGAAGGAGGCTACCATCAGTCCCACCAGCCTCATCCCCAGTCTGATGGCCGGACGAGGGATAGACAGGAGGAGTCGAACCAACTCCTGAATCAAGAGAACCTTGGACTGAGGAAGAAACGCCCTGGCCTGGGAAGTATCCAGGGACATTCCCAGAAAAGACACTAACCTGGACGGAGAAAGGGAGGACTTGGGGTAGTTGATCACCCACCCGAATCTCCAAAGTGGACACCACAGTTCTGGTGTCCAATACCGCTTGGCTGAAGGAAGATGCCATAAGGAGAAGTTCGTCCAGATAAGGGACAATGCGAATACCCTGGGCTCTGAGGAGAGCCATCACCCCGGCCAGCACCTTGGTGAAAACCCTTGGAGCCGAGGTAAGACCGAAAGGAAGTGCCACAAACTGAAAATGCCGATCCTCCACCACGAACCTGAGAAATCTCTGGTGCGCTTGAAAAATCGGCACATGCAGATAGGCGTCCTTGATGACGTCAGAAAGTCCCCCTGCCGAAGAGAATGGATAGCTGAACGCAGCGTTTCCATGCGAAATTTCCGCGGACGGACGAACCTGTTGAGGATCTTTAGATCCAGAATGGGTCGAACCGAGCTGTCCTTCTTGGGCACCCTGAACAGATTGGAATAAAAGCCCTGACCCCTGTCTGAGGGGGGCACTGGGCAAATAACTGCCATATCCAACAGACTCTTTACTGCCGCCTGGGGATCCTGCGCGGCCAGAAGGTCCGAAGGCACCCGAGACCTGAGGAATCTGGGAGGGGGCCGGAGCTCGAACTCCAGCTTGTAGCCGGAAGTCACCACTTCCCGGATCCATCTGTCCGAGACCTCCCGGTCCCAGACCTGGGAGAAGTGTTGCAGCCGTCCCCCCCCACCCACATTGGTGAGGGCGCCCCCTCATTGCTGAGCTGGCTTGGCAGCGGGTTTGGGTTTAGAGCCCCTGCTGTATCCTGGGCGGGCACGTCCTCTGCCCCTGTTCCAGGAATCTCCTCTGGCTGCGGGGAAAACAATTCCTCTGCCAGCTCTAGCCCCACGAAAGGAAGGTGCAAAGGAACCCGCACACCGAAAGGGACGACGCTGTTTTTTTTGCGTTGAGGTAAGTTACCACCCTTGGCAACTGAATCCAACTTCTCACCAAAGAGCTGTAATCCCACAAAGGGAAGAGCGGTCAGCGACTTTTTAGACACAAAATCAGCCGCCCACTGGCGCAACCAAACCGAACGCCGAATAGTCACCAATAGAGCCGACGTTCTGCCACACCTCATCAGTGTCATCCAAGGCGGCTAGTACAAATGACCAAAACAATTCACACCTTTTAAGGCCAAGGAACTCGTCACTATCCGGATCTAACCCGGAAGAAGTCAACAGGTCCCTGACCAGCGACCTGGTAGCCACCACCAGCAGCGCTGAAGCACAAGCCGGCCTCATGGCTGACCCAACACTGGCTGACCCAACACTGGCAAAACCATGACAAGCCATTTGGTCAATGCGTTTATCCTCACCATCTTTAAGCGTGGAGCAATCAGGAGAATTTTTAAAACAGTAGTGTTGGATAAACCCAGAATCTGTGCATCCACCTAAGGTCTTTAAGGCACTGTCTATCTCTCTCCCCGGTGAGGTCCCCAAGCCTAGAAGGGAGCGTTTCCATACTGCGACTGCACGTTTGGAATTTCTAGAGCAGGCTCTTTTCCATACTGTTGTGCTCAAGGAATGGGAATGCCCCAGTAAACTTCCAGGGGTTCCTGGGGACTGGGATAGGAAATACCCTTTTCCCCCTGAGGTGGTTAATTGTTGGTCATCTCCCCCCGTGGTGGATGCGCCGATCATAGGGGTCCCTAATCCCCCCTTTATTACAACCCCTGCTTATAGTACCCTTCGGGATGCTGAGGACCGGCGCATTGATCTGCTGGCCTCCCATGCCTTTTATTGTGCAGGGACGGCGCTGCACCCGGTCTGTGCCGCGGCAATTACTGCAGTGGCCGCTAGAACCCTCATTAGAAAGTTGCTTGATAATCACCCTGAGGATCTCCCCTGGGAGGTGTTTTAATACACTCTCCAGTTGTGATGTATTTGTAAAATTTATCCTATGAGCGCTGGATGACACCATTAGAATGTGTGCAAGATCTTCTGCCCTTGTGGTGGCTATACTTCGCTTGGTCTGGCTGCGACAGTGGGATGCTACTAAAAAGACTCTTACTGGGCTTCCCTTTAGAGGGCAACGCCTATTTGGGGCCCGCCTGGACCTGTTCGGTAAAAAGGGCAAATCACCCCTACGCAGATGGCCGTCTCGGCCCCCTCGGGGCAGGGGCACCCCTCCTCCCCCCTACCTTAGTGTTAAACAGGAACCAGGGGTGTCCTTCCAGATTTTTCGTGCAGACTCCTGCCCCATGAGCAGCAGACAACGCCCTGGCCCCTCCAGCGGGGCTAAGCCCAAATCTTCCACCAAACCCCCTCAAGCATGATGGGGCGCCCTCGCCTGTCTGGATGAGGGGATGGCTGCAGCACCTTGCTCTTATCAGGAGGCATCTCGCCTCATTCTGGTGGATTCAGGAGGTTGTGTCCTCCAGATACAAGATAGTTTGCTGCGCGGCCTTCCCCAGTTTTATCAGGCCCCAGGTACTCCTGGTCCCTGCCGCTGTTCAGTTGCTGGCACAGGCCATGCTAGGCCTGCGAGGTCTGAGGGTCTCTTGCAGATTGCCCGTAACAGGCAGAGGCATGGGCCGCTACACCAACCTTTCCACAGTCCCCCAAAAGGATGGGTCGGGCTGGCCCATTCTGGATTCACAGCAATTCTCTAATTACAGGCAGTTTCTGCATGGAAACTCTGAGATGGGCCATCAGCACCTTGCGCCCAGTGGGCTTCTTGCCATCTGGGGAACTCTAAAATGCTTATGTTTACATCCCTGTGCCTTCAGGTCTCTGAGGCTCTTCAGGTTCGTGTTGGTAGTCCAACACTGCTAATTGTGGCCTCGTTCTCTGGACTTTCTTCAACTCCCAGAGTGCTCACTCAGGTGCTGACGATGGTGATGTCTCTGATGAGACCAAGGGGCGTCCGCGCGGTGACCTACCTGGACGTTCTTTCTCACTTCCCAGTCTCTACGTCAGGCTAAGTTGGATACCCGGTTGGTGGTGTCCATTGGGAGTCATTTGGATGGGTGATCAATCACCCCAAGTTCTCATGGTCCCCTTAAAAGGTAACTCCATTACTAGGAATGATTCTGGATTAGGTTCAAACCAGAACCTCCCCTTCTCAGCGATAAAGTGGGCAATCTGGTCACATGGGCTCAGTCCCTCATTGCTGTCCCGGTCCCTTCACCAGGCAGGGATGCAGCTGGTGGGCCCGTTGGTGACTTGCTCGGTAGAGGTCCCTTAGGCTCAGTTCCCCTTGGGCCCTTCTGTGACTTCTATTGTTAATACAGGACAGGGATCCAGCATCCCTGGAGCAGGGTCTGTGGGCCTTCCCACCTGGTAGAAGGTTTTTCTCTTGGAAGTGGATGAACTCAAGGGACCTGTCTGGGGGCAGTTCCTTCTTGCCCCTTCCTGGAAACGGTCACCATGCATGCCAACCTATCAGGTTGGAGGGGGAGGGTTTCTTCTGAAACTCCCTGCGATTCTGGGGGTGGTGGGGCCCTTAGAAGGTCCTTACGCCTATTGAGGTTCTAAACAGTAACTTTTTCAGTTGGTTCTATCTCGCTTGACCACTTCCCTTCTGGGCTTGCCAGTTTGGGGGCGCTCGGTCTGTCTGACGACGGATGTCCTACATTAATCGTTTGAAGGGCCTGGAGCTGGTGGACCCTCCAGGAAGTGTCTATGTTCCCTTCTGGGTGGAGACAGTGTTCCCTGCATATCAGTGATATTAGCTCCGGTAGAGCCCCTCTGCGACAGGATGTGCTAATCCCTGTGTCACTATGGAGTCCAACCAGTCGTGGATCTGTTCTGTTCCGTCACTATCACAGGCTCTCGGCCTTTGTTTCCCTGTCCCAGGATCCTCTGGCAGTGGTCTGGGTGCCTTAGTAACGTCATGACAGGACGTTCGGTTCTGTATGTCCTTTCTCCATTCCCCCTGCTAGGCGGGGTTCCGCGCAAGATTGCCCTGGTAAGGGGACCAGTGATTCTGGTGGCCCCCAGGTGCCCTAGTAGAGTGTGGGTTGCAGACATGGTACCGAGGACAGTAGTTTTCTGTACCTTTGCCAGGAGTGCCAGCTCTGATCACTCAGGGCCCCCTTTTACGTCACTCCAATCTACAGTCTCTGGCCTAGTGGGCCTGACTGCTGAAACATACATCGTGAGGGAGACAGGCTTATCTGTCTCGGTGTTTGAGACTATGGGAAGGCTAGGAGCAAGCTTCCTCTTCTTCTTCTATCTGTTATAGGGTATGACATACCCATATTGATTGGTGTGAGTCTAGGTCTCTTCCCTGTTGGGCGTTCTCGGTTCCCAGGGTTCTAGTGTTGTTTTCAGCATGATTTGGAGTTGGTTCTCCAACTCAGTACTCTGATGGGTCAGGTTCTGCCCTGTCCACCTTGCCTAGTAGTCTCTGGTTCAGTCTTCCTTGGTTAAGACCTTCAGGGGGTACCCATGTGCGTCCCCCATGTAATCCTCTGTCCCTGTTGGGATTTGAAATTCATTCTGCTTGCAGGATTTTGTCCCCTGGTCCTATTCAGGATGTTGTCTGGCTGTTCTTACCCTCAAGGTTGTCCTTTTGGTGACTGTTACCTTGGTCAGGCTTGTGTTAGCCCCCATTCCTTGAGATACACCAGGATAAGGTGGAGTTCCGCCTGAAGCCGGACTCTCTGCATCAGAAGGTGTCTTATGTTCATTGATTCGAGATATTGTTATCTCTGCTGTGCCTTTTTCCTAGCAACGCTGCAGAAAGGGTTCTGCATTCCTTAAACAGGTGTTGGAAGTTTTTTTCCTTGGTAGTCACTGTGTCCTTTAGGGGAACTGATGTTCCTTGGGGCCTATGGTCATTACATCCTGAATGTGCCCGATCTCGTCTGCTCTCGGGGAGTTGGGCAGCTTTGGCCCTGGTTATTACCTTAATGGATGTTCCTTCTGGTACTTGGTAGGGTCTACTGTAGCGATTGGATTCGTCAGGCTGTTACTCAGGCCTATTCCAACAAGGGGAAGAATCTTCCTTGTCGCCTTGATTCTTTTTCTACTCGTGCTTGACGCATTTTGGGCTTTTCAGCACCAGGCTTCTGTTGAACTGGTTGGCTTGGCCACTACCTTGGCCTTCTGCTTATACCTTTGCAAAGTTTTACAAGGTTGATGTTAGGGCCTCAGCTCATGCTGTCTTGGCCGTATGGGTATGCAGGTGACAGTGGTTTTAAACTGTCTGCTGTTGTTGTTTTTTGTTGGGGATCCCACCCTACTTTATGGACACTGCTATTGGATGTCCCAAGTGTAAGTACTATATCTGGAGCAGGACGTACTGTATACTAAGAATAATACAATTCTGTGAGATACTCACCTGTAGAATTGATATTATTTGTATACAGTACGTCCTGCTCCACCCCACCCTGTTTTTTCTTTTGCATTATTCTGGATCCCCTGTATGGTGATTGTTACCATTGTTATAGTTACCAGTTTTGGTGGTTAAATTCTCCCGGCTTCTTGTTCACTGCTTTTCAATGCTGGGGATTTGTGGGAGGTCCCCGGGTATTTGAGGGCCGGGAGGAGCCTGAATTCTAAGTATACAGTACGTCCTGCTCCAGATATAATACTTACACTTGGGTAATCCTCCGCCAGAGGGCGCTGTGCACTGCAGACATGCAAAAAACGGGCTCCTCCCGGCCCTTCATATACCCGGGGACCTCCCACAAATCCCCAGATTTCTCTGCAGTGCTGACTGCGAAGACATGAAGTATCACTCTCTCGCAGGTGATCGGGGCTATTACAGCCTGCGGCCCTGTTGGACTATTCCCACCCGTCCTCCCTGTGATGTGCCTCCCAGCCTGGGCTGCGCTGGTCGGGTGAAGGTAGGCAGCACCATGCGTGCTTAACGGAGCCATGCTCCACTGCAGTCCCCCACCAAAGGGTAGGCGGTTTAGGTTGATGGTGAGCCTCTTGTGGATGTCCCTCCCGCATTATTGCCCCGTGTAGCGGTGGACCCTGTGTAAAGGGTCGCCATCCTCCCTTGTTTCCACCCGTATTCGGGGGAAAAAGAATGGGCGGGGGGTGTGTGTGTTTGGGGGTCTCAGTGTACTGTATTGTCACTCCTATGGCCGTAGTTTGTCCCTTGACTGGCAACTGGGTGTCAGAGCCTCGCTGCTTGCTCTTTTTATTTTGGCCGCCGCCGTCTTTGCCTTCTCATTTTTTTTATTAAAATTTACTGTGCTGGGTGGCGCCGTCGTAAGACTACGAGTATCCATTAGCAGATGCTTTTACTAGCATATCCTATGCTTGGCTTGTCAAGCCTGGACGGCTGCCTCAGAGCTTCGCGCTCTTTAGGGGAGGCGGGGACCTGGCGTGGCGCGCTCCGCGTCACGCCCAGATTGGGCCCGCCCTTCGAGGTTCGGTTGGCGCCATTTTGTTGATCTTCGCTCGCGTGTTTGCGGTCCTTCTCCTCCCCAGGTCTGTAAGTGCCCTCACGGGTGATTTCATCATTTAGTATTTTTTCTGCCGCGCATGGCCCTGACACCTCTTATTCCCTTTCTGTCTTTCAGACATAAAAGACTCCGGTGGCTTCTCCCGGCCTAACATAAATTGTAGCGGGCTTACAAAAAATTCTCCCACATTCCTAGCGGGTCTTTGGGACATCCAGGGTTGCCTATTGCATTAATCCCTACTGGCATATATTGCATTGATAATCGCCATATGGAGGCATCTCAGAATTATGTGACCGGGGTCCTTCCGGGACAAGACCGGCTGTGTACAGCGTGTGGACAACCCCATGCTGATGCGGACAGAGCACGGGTCTGCGGACCCTGTGCTGAACAAGTACTGGCCCTGCAGTCAGGGCTGCCAGTGGCTGCGCCTCGTTTCAATACACCTGTCTCCCCGTGCTTAAATCTCACTCCTGATGAGTCGCACTCGAGCGGAAATGACCAGCAAGTCGTGCCGCGCAGACTGCCTACGGCTGGTCAGGTGATTTCGAGGTTGGCAGAGCGCTAGGGCCCTGGTAAGAAGCGGTCCCTGACGCCTCCGGTTTCGCCCATTCCTTCGGAAACTGAGGAGTTCACTACTCAGCAGGGTTTTGCTCTTTCTGATGGTGAGCTGTTCTCTGACGAGGGCTCATCTGACGAGGGGCCGAGGAGTCATGATGACACGGGCCCTGGTTCCTGGGGCCTGTGTGACACTGATGAATTACTGATAAAGATCTTCGAGGTCTTGTCTCTCTCTCTCTCCCTGGTGAGGCTCCCAGGCCTAGAAGGGAGAGTTTCCATACAGCGACGCCGCGCTTAGAATTTCTGGAGCAGGATCACTTCCAGGCTCTTGTACTCAAAGAATGGGAATGCCCTAGTAAACTTCCAGGGGTTCCAGGGGACTGGGATTGGAAATACCCTTTTCCCCCTGATGTGGTTAACTGTTCATCACCTCCCGTGGTGGATGCACCGATCATTGGGGTTCTTAACCCCCCCTTTGTTGCAGCCCCTACTTATCGTACCCTTCGGGATGCTGAGGACCGGCGCATTGATAGGCTGGCTTCCCAAGCCTTTTCTTGTGCAGGGACGGCTCTGCGCCCGGTCTGTGCCGCGGCCATCGCTGCAGTGGCCGCTAGGACCCTCATCAGAAAGATGATTAATCATCAACCTGAGGATCTCCCCTGGGAGGCGTTTAATGCACTCTCCAGTTGTGATGTATTTGTAAGGTTTATCCTTTTAGCGCTGGATGACACCATTAGGATGTGCGCAAGAACTTCCGCCCTTGTGGTAGCTATACGCCGCTTGGTCTGGCTGCGACAGTGGGGTCTTGACGATGCTACAAAAAAGACTCTTACTGGGCTTCCCTTTAGAGGGCGACGCCTATTCGGGGCCCGTCTGGACCTGTTTGGGAAAAAGGGCAAAACACCCCTTCGCAGAAGGCTGTCTCGGCCTTCTCGGGGCAGGGGCACCCCTCCCCCCCCCCCCCCTATGTTAGTGTCAAACCCGAACCAGGGGTGTCCTTCCAGCTTTTTGGTGTAGATTCCTGCCCCAGGAGTGGCAGACAACGCCCTGGCCCCTCCGGCAGGACTAAGTCCAAATCTTTCACCAAAACCCCCCAAGCATTATGGGGATGGCCGCAGCACCTTGCTCCTATCGGTAGGCGTCATGCCTCGTTCTGGTGGATTCAGGAGAAAGTTTCCTCTGGATGCAGGATAGTGTTTGCTGGGCGGCCCCTTCCCGAGATTGTCAGGTTGCTTCTGGCCCCTGTCTCTCTTCAGGTGTTGGCGCAGGCCACGCACGGCCTGCGAGGTCTGGGGTCACTTGCAGGTTGCCCTTAACAGGCAGAGGCAGGGGCCTCTACACCAACCTTTCCACATTCCCCCAAAAGGATGAGACGCTCTGCCCATTCTGGCCTTCCATAGGTGCGGCAATTTACATTCACAGGCGGTTTCTGCATGGTTTCTCTAAGTTGGGCCGCCAGTGCCCTGTGTCCAGGGACCTCTTGCCGTCTGTGGAGATCTAAGATGCTTATTTCATTGCCACTGTGTCTTCTGGACACCGAGGATCTTACAGGTTAGTGTTGGAGGTCCAACACTGCTGATTGTGGCCTTGTTATCTGGCCTCTCTTCTGCTCCCAGAGTGATCACCAAGGCGATGACGGGGGTGATGTCTCTGATGAGACCAAGGGGTCGTCCACGCGAGGAACTGCCTGGTCTTCCTTCTTTGCTTCCCAATCTCTATGTCAGGCCGAGTTTGTTACTCGGCTGGTGGTGTCCTTTGGGAGTCTTTGGATGGGTGCTCAATCACCTCAATTCCTCATTGTCCCCTTATTTGATATCTTCATTCCTAGGGTTGAACTTGGATTCGGTTCAGGCGGGAACCTGCTTCCTTGACTATAAAGTGGACAATCTGGTTACAGGGGCTCGGTCCCTCTTTGCTGTTCCCGTCTCTTCACCAGGCTGGATTGCAGCTGGTGGGCCTGTTGGTGGCTGCTCAAAGGTTGTCCCTTATGCTCAGTGCCCTTGGGCTCTTCTGCAACTTATATTGTAAATGCTGGACTGGGTTTCAGCTTCCCTGGAGCTGGGTCTGTGTACCTTTCCACCTTGGTACGGTGGTTCCCCTTGAGACAGTTGTACTCTAGGAACCAGTCAGGGGGAACCCCCTTCCTTGCGTCTTCCTGTAGATGGATACCAAATCTATCAGGTTGACGGGAGGGTTTTTTTCTTCTTCTAAAATCCCCTGTGATTCCGGGGGAGGTGGGACCTTTAGGGGTCCATTCACCTATTTTTGAAGCAGTAGGCTTTCAGGTTGGCTCTATCTCGCTGGACTTCTCCTTTTGCGGGATCTGTCTATTTGGGGGATCCTTGGTCTGTCTGACGACAGTGGCCTGTATTAATTATCTGTGTGGACTCGGAGCAGGATGATCCTCCAGGAAGGTATCGGACCCTGATCTGGGTGGAGGACAGTGTTCCCTGCATATCAGCAATATTCGCTCCGGTGGATGTCCTTCTGTGACAGGATGTGCTAATTCTTGTGTCTCTATGTGATCCATCTAGTGTGGATCTTTTTGGGCCCCGTCACTATCATAGGTTCTTGGCCCTTGTTTCCCTGTCCCAGTTTGTTCTGACCTTGGTCATGAGGCTTAGTAACTTTATGGCTGGACATTCTATTCTGTATGTCTTCATTCACCCCGCTAGGCGGGGTTCTGTGCAAGTTTGCTCTGGAAGGGGGAACCAGTTATACTGGGGGCCCCTGGGTGGCCTAGTGGAGTGTGGTTTGCAGATGTGGTACTGAGGACAGCGGACCTGTACGTTCTGTCAGGAGTGCTGTTCTGCTCACTCAGGCCCTCACCCCAATCTACAGGCTCTGGTCTGGATGGCCTGACGGTTGATTTACCCACTTTGATGGAGATGGGCTTATCTTCTGGGTGACTGTGACTTCTGGAAGCCTAGGAGTTGGCTTATTCTTCTTCTTCCGTCTATTGTGGGGTATGGCATACCCATATTGATTGGTGTGAGTCTTGGTCTCTCCCCTGTTGGGCGCTTTCTGTTCCCAGGGGTCTAGAGTTGTTACTGCATGGGTTGGAGTTGGCTCTCCTACTCGGTTCTCTGGAGGTTCAGGTTCTGCCCTGTCCGCCTCCCTGTAGAAGTCCTTGCTCAGTTTTTTGCCTTGGTTAAGCATTCTTTTGGGGATTGCTCAGGCGCATCCCCCACGTAGTTCTAGGGTCCCTGGATTTGCATTTTATTCTGTTTGCCTTGCGGGGTGTTTCCCCTTGGACCCATTTCGGATGCTGTCTGACTTTTCTTATCCACGAAGTTGTCATTCCGGGGGCTGTTACTTCAGTCTGCGTGTGCCTGAGTGGGCGGCTCTGTTTAGCTAGCCCTCGTTCTTTTATCTATACACCAAGATGAGGTGGTGGTCCGCTTTACGCCGGACCTTCTGCCTAAGGTGGTGTCTTAGGCATTTAAGACATTGTCTTTCTTTGCCTTATTCCTAGTAACGCTGAGGCAAGGGGATCTACTTTCCCTCAACAGGTGCTGGAATTTATTTCCTGGATTGTCTCTTGTCCCTTAGGGGGACTGATGCCCCTTGGGGTTTGTGGGCACCTACATCTGTATGTGCCTGATCTCGTCTGCTTCCAGGGGTTAAGCGGCCTTTGGCCTAGCCTTTACTTGGATGGATGTCCCTTCTGGTCCTAGGGAAGGTTCGGCTTCTTCCTGGGCTACTGTTAGCGTTGATCTTGTCAGGCTGTTACTCAGGCCTACTCCTTTAAGGGGAAGAGTTTCTTCTCACTCTATTTCTGATTCCACTGGTGCCTTGGTATCTTTGGGCCTTTCAGCACCAGGTTTTGTTGAACAAGTTTGCTAGACCGCTACTTGTTTTTTTGTTCGTACCTTTTCAAAGGTTTTTATGATGTTGACGTTAGAGCCTTTGCTCATGTCGCTCTTGGTAGCAAGGTTTGCAGGTGACAGAGCTTTTGCTGTCTGCTGTGCCTTTTTTGTTGGGGATCCCACCCTACTTTATGGACACTGCTATTGGATGTCCCAAGTGTAAGTATTATATCTGGAGCAGGACGTACTGTATACTTAAAATAATACAATTCTGTGAAATACTCACCTGTAGAATTGGTATTATATGTATACAGTACGTCCTGCTCCACCCCACCCTGGTTTTAGCATTATTCTGGATCCCCTGTATGGTGATTGTTATCATTGTTATCATTACCAGTTCTTTTTTTTTTTTGGTGATTAAATTCTCCCGGCTTCTTGTTCACTACTTTTCAATGCTGGGGATTTGTGGGAGGTCTTCGGGTATATGAAGGGCCGGGAGGAGCCTGTTTTTTGCATGTCTGCAGTGCACAGCGTCCTCTGGCGGAGGAGTACCCAAGTGTAAGTATTATATCTGGAGCAGGACGTACTGTATACGTATAATACCAATTCTACAGGTGAGTATTTCACAGAATTGTATTTTTCTGCATCTCAGTAATTTTTCATCACTGAAGAGATTGTGACACTCTTTGCTGTGGACAGTGTGAGGCCTACATAAAAATAAAGTGTTTCTGCCTTTGCAGCATAAAGTTAAAGGGACTCTTTAGGCAAGGTGCATAAACTGTCATTCAGCAGCTCACCTCCTCATGGCTGTGCTCTCCCTTCCTGTCAGAACAGAACCTGAAAGTAGAAACAACGCAAAGAGTAGTGGCTCACCCCCCGAATTCCTTTGCCATAGACCACTAATAATAGGGCTAAGCTCATGGTTTGAAGCTCATCAGCATCATCGGACTTTGGACACTGGGAGAGAGGGGGAACAGCCAGGGTGATGAGAATGCCTGTCTTACAGACGTCGTCCATAATGTTGATTATGTGACATCACAGAGCCAAGGTCCACCCCCAAATATTTCAGAAGATAAATCATAAGGTGAAACTGTAAACCTTGTTATCTCAGCCATTTCTTCTTCAATTTAAAAACAGAAAACAGTTTAGAGCAATGCCAAATGTAGCCCGACACAATGGTGTAACAATTGCCTTTGCCTCCTGTATACCTTTTTAAGACTTCCAAATCGGTCTCTGCCAATTTTTGGAAATTTTGCGCTTACTCTAATTAAAGTGCTACTTCAGACAAAGGTAATTGTTAGACAATTGTTTCAGGCTACATTTGGTTCTGTACTAAACTGTTTTCTGTTTTAAATTGAAGCAGAAATGGCCAAGATATCAACGCTTACAGGTTAACTATATGATTTATCTTATGAAAAAAGTAGGCGTGGGACCTGGCTCAACGATGCAGCTTAATAATCCTCTCTCTACGCTGACCACAATGTGATGAATCTGGAGGAGGAGGGAGGGGTGGAAGGAGGGATCAGCAATCCTGTCCTGCTCTGCTGAGCTGATTGGTGTTGGGATGAAAAAGTCAGTCACTGGCTGAACCTGTAAACCTCTATCTCTGCCATTTCTGCTTCAATTTAAAAACTGAAAAACATTTAGGACAGTGGCAAATGTAGCCCGACGCAATGAGGTAACAATTACCTATGCCTGCAGAGTCACTTTAATTACGGTTACAGGAAATGTACATTCTTTACATTTTACAGAAGTTTTGTGACTCAAAACTTTCTGCCTACCAAATAAAATACCGCTTACTCTTCCAAATGATTTAGAGAAGTCTCTTTAAAGCGAATGAAGACCATTTGGGTTTCCTCCGCTCTTCCCTGCCCCCCCTTCCCATTGCTCGAGCAGCCGGACACTGCTGTTGGCTCGATAGTGGGCCAGTCTTTCCACCGTGTAAGCCACACCTGGCAGCACTTTTGAGATCGCTGCTTGACTGATATCAAAGGTGTCACAGCCTGATCTGCAACTGCATAGTGTGAACGTAGCCTTAAAGTGATTCATCAAGCTAAAATAAAATGACTGATGGGGTTGGGGGGAACGTGCTCCAGCCTGCAAGCGCAGGTGAATGGAGTTTGAGGCCTGGGCGGCATGGGATGCGACTGTGGTGCAGGCTCAGGTCCAACAATCAGGTTAGTTACTGATTGCTGGACTAACATCGATCAGTGTTGTGGGGCAAAAGGCAACTACTCGGCCCTAGAGTCTAAACGACTCTAGGGCCGAATAAATGTGATCCCCAAGGGCATACTGATTGTAGATACCCTTGTGTGTGATACCCCCTGGTTTGGCCCTACTTGCCTCAAATCAGCAATTCAATGGGCCTACATACACCTGCGCTAAGCATGTCGGAATGGCTGGCAGCAGGTGTACACAGCTGGAGGAGGGAGCACCCGCCCCCCCGGGGGGTGCAAACGTCTAATAAATGATTAGAGGAGGCTGGCACACTTACTGGTTACCAGTTTCAGGTAAGAGCTGAACTGGGGGTTTCAATACCAACTTTGGTCCAAAGTACATCTGTTATGTGACCTTTTAATTGGTAGTCCCCTTAAAAACTGTTAGCGACATGCTGCCTGCCTATGTAGATGGCAAAGGTGTGCAGGTAAGGATCTTTGACTCTGATCAGTACATTGATAGATTGTATTCTAAGTATGTCACACACCCCACTTCAGTCATTGATTATTACACTTGGTTATTACCTACCGCTAGGTGGCAGTGTTGCAGAGAATCTCCAAAAAAGCAACAGGCCCCTCCCGGTCTATACATACCTGGTACCTCCCAATAATCTCCCAGTGTTATTCTCTGCAAGGTGGCGACAAGACAGAAGAAAGAAGTCTCCTGCTTGGGCTGTAGGCTGGGCAAGGGTAGATGGCACCTTGAGTGCCTAGGAGATTAGCTTCTCCGTTCGACCCCATATTATGGGGCATAATGGGATTCCGGAGTATTGATCCGGACGTGGGATGCCCCTAATTACATAGCAGTTAGGTACTGGCTCATCAAGCGAGCCTGTCAGTTCTGCACATAAGGTATGCCCTTTCCTCCCAGCTTACTGGCCCTTTAGTGTGGCTGTGTTGTGTAGTGTGTGTGCTGGGACGGGTGGCAGGGGCTGCTATACTTTATTCATTCTTGGCTGGGCCTCTGCTTTTATTGCGGGCGGGTCGGGCGTGTGCTACCGGCCCGTCGTTTGTGTGACTCCCTGGGTGTCATGGTTCACCGTTGGCGCGGTTCCCCTGTCAGCTTGTTTCGGGGGGCGGGGCCGGGCGGCGCTCTGAACAGGGAGCGCCGAGGTCGGCGCTCGCTGCGGCGTGTCTTCCGGGTGCTCGTGGGGGACCGGGCGGTTGCTCCGCCGGTCCGGTCATGGGGGAAGCGGGCGCCATCTTTTTTCCGGCGCCCGCGGCTCTGCAGCACAGTGGGGGGCGGGTCCGCGTCTTGCGCGGCCCGCGCCGTGATTGGCCGCTTGGGGAGGGGCGGGGTTATCGCGCTTCCATGGGCCCGCCTTTCTTCTCCCCTCTCCTGGACGGTGCTGGCGTTTCTTACTGGCTGGGGCCGCCATTTCGGCCTGAAGTAGCCCCGCAGGTTGGTAGAAAATCTGAGGTACCCTCCTTCTCTCATTGTCTTTTTTTCTTTGCTTGACATGTGGGCCTGCGGTAGCACCGCCGCGTTTATTATTATTATTATTATAATTTTTTTGCACTCATATTTTAAATGTATTGGTATTTTGGCTGTTCTCTCTCTCTCTCTATCCCCCCCACCCCCTCCCCCTCGCCTCGATCCCGCTGTTTGGGTGACTGTTTATCCAGCAGCCTAGGGCTTGTGGTTAAAGGGGGGGGGGAGACGGCCTTATTGTTTATAAGCACTGTATTTTGACATGTGTGCTGTTGTGCTGAAATGATTGTTGTTCTTGTTTTGTTTTTCAGATCCTGGGACCCCCATCTTTCAGGGCTCTCCCGGTCTTATATACCTGGCTAGTGGGGGTTGTTTCTAGGCCATTGTTCCATTTATTGGGTTATTTTTTATGCTAAATTCCCATGGTCAGGATTTTTAAAGAATTATATAGATATTAAAGGGGCATCCCGGGTCGCTTACTGCGTAAATCCCTGGGTTCTGCGAATACCATAAATTTCACCATATGGAGGCTGCCAAAGAAAACGGTCCTTCGGGACAATCCAAGGTGTGTGGGGGTTGTGGGGCTCCGCTCCAGGGGGATGATGTCATTTTATGTATTCCATGTGCGCAGCGGAACATTGAGTGGCAGTCCGGCACTCCGGTGCCTAGTACTTCATCGGCCGCGCCATCTCCCTCTCCCCCTCGCTTGTTCCGGACCCCGTGTGACGTTGTCATGGGTGGGGATTCGCAATCTGAGGTATGCGCCCGTTTGGCCAGCCTCGAGAAAATGTTTTCCGCAGTGGTCGCTCAGAAGGCTCCAGCTAAGCGGAAGCATCTGTCTCCGCCTCCGCCGGATTCAGATGAGGAAGTTATTGGGGACCTGGATTGGTCAGATCGTCCCCTTGAAGAGGGTGAGCTCGTTGAGGAAGAGGATTCCGAGGTTCAGCAGTTGCTGGGTGCTGAGGGGGACCAGGCTGAAGGCCCCCCTCCCGATACGCCTACTATTCTGGCTCAAATGTTTGAGGTTTTGGATTTGGATCCTCCGTAAGTTGCTCCTAGGCCTAAGGGTCAGCTTTTTGGGGTGTCCAAGCAGCGCTTGGAGTTTCCCAGTCAACAGCATTTTGAAGAGGTTGTACTTAAGCAATGGGAGCAACCTACGCGTCTCGTCGGGGTACCGCCTAGCTGGGATAGAAAGTATCCTTTTCCGGCGGACTTGATGAAGCGTTGGTCTGTCCCTCCTGAGGTAGATACTCCGGTCTTGGGACTGTCCAACACGGCGGTTGTACATTCTCCTGACACGACTTCTCTCAGGGACGGCGAGGATCGCCGGATTGATCAGCTGGTCCGCCATGGTTTTGTATGTGCGGGTTCGGTGTTGAGGCCTGTTTGTGCTTCGGCTCTTTTGACATTGGCGGTTAGGTCTATTGTCAGGGACTTATGTGTGGATCTTGAGCCTACCAGTGATGAGTCTCTCGCTCTTAAGCGCTGTGATTCCTTCTTGTCGTTTATTCTGGCCGCTCAGGAGGATGCCATGTTGATGTGTGGCAGGGCTACTGCCCTGCTGGTAGCTATCCGTCGTTGTGTGTGGTTGAGACAGTGGACGGCTGATTTTAATTCTAAAAGATCGCTCACGGCTCTTCCCTTTTTGGGTTTGAGGCTTTTTGGTGAGAGGCTGGATTCTGTTGCCAAGGGAGGTAAGTTACCTCAGCGCAAGAAATTTCGCCATTCCTTTCGGGGGACGGCCCCCTTCAATCCGTCCTTTCGGGGAGCCAGAGCCGGCAGGGGTGCGGGCTTCTCGGCCTCCAGGGGCGCCAGTTGGGATAGGGGTAAAGGCCGTGGCCGCCCCGTTCACGTCTGGGGCGCCAAGCCCAAGCCAGCTGCCAAGCCCGCTCAGCAATGAGGGGGCGCCCTCACCCGTACGGGTGGGGGGACGGTTGCGACTCTTCTCCCGGGTATGGGACCAGGAGGTCTCGGACAGGTGGATCCGGGAGGTGGTGTCGGCCGGTTACAAGTTGGAGTTCGAGTCCCGTCCTCCTCCAAGGTTCTTCAGGTCTCGGGTATCTTCGGATCCTTTGGCCGCACAGGGGCTCCTGGCGGCGGTAAGGAATCTTCTGGAATTAGCAGTCGTCTGCCCGGTTCCTCCTTCGGAGGTAGGGCGCGGGTATTATTCCAATCTCTTCACTGTCCCCAAAAAGGACGGGTCCTTCCGTCCGATTCTGGATTTGAAGTTTCTCAACAGATTTATTCGTCCCCGGAAGTTCCGCATGGAAACCCTGCGGTCTGCGATCGGTTCGCTTCGGCAGGGGGACTTTATGACGTCCATAGACATCAAGGATGCGTACCTTCACATTCCGATTTTCCGAGCTCATCAGAGGTTCCTTCGTTTTGTGGTGGAGGATCGGCATTTTCAGTTTGTGGTTCTTCCATTCGGCCTCACCTCTGCTCCGAGAGTGTTCACCAAGGTGTTGGCGGGGGTGATGGCCCTGCTCAGAGCTCAGGGGATTCGCATTGTGCCTTACCTGGACGATCTTCTCATCATGGCGCCTTCCTTCAGCCAAGCAGAGGGGGACACCAGCATGGTGGTGTCTATGCTGGAGAGGTTCGGCTGGGTGATCAATTACCCCAAGTCCTCTCTGGTTCCGGCCAGGGTGGTGACCTTTCTGGGGATGTCGTTGGACTCCTGCCAGCACAGAGTGTTTCTCCCTCAGGCCAAGGTTCTGTTGATTCAGGAATTGGCTCAGCTTCTTCTCTCCCATCCTCGCCCGTCCATTCGGCTAGGGATGAGACTGGTGGGGTTGATGGTGGCTTCGTTCGAGGCAGTTCCCTTTGCGCAGTTTCATACGAGGACGCTTCAGCTTCATCTTTTGGCGTCTTGGGACCGGCGCCCGAGGTCGTTGGATCGGTCCTTCTGGATGTTCCCTCGGGTTCGGCAGTCCCTTCTGTGGTGGTTGGTCTCGGACAACCTTCTGAAGGGCAGGTCGTTTCTGACCCCGCTTTGGGAAACTGTCACCACGGATGCCAGTTTGTCAGGATGGGGAGGTTTCTGGAAGGATCTTCAGTTTCAGGGGCAGTGGGACCCTCAGGAGGCCCACTTGCCCATCAATGTTCTGGAGTTGCGAGCCATCAGGTTGGTTCTGTCTCGCTTGACGTATCATTTACAGGGCCTGCCGGTTCAGGTTCGATCGAACAATCAGACGGCGGTTGCTTACATCAATCACCAAGAAGGGACTCGCAGTCTG
The DNA here is from genome assembly GCA_027917425.1 of Gastrophryne carolinensis. Classification (NCBI taxonomy): domain Eukaryota; kingdom Metazoa; phylum Chordata; class Amphibia; order Anura; family Microhylidae; genus Gastrophryne; species Gastrophryne carolinensis. Next base: position 74,786,179 of record CM051244.1, read on the forward strand.
GGTGCCCACAGGGAGGTGTCTCTGATTCTAGTTTGGGCAGAGACTCATGTCCCTTGCATCTCGGCAGTTTACATTCCAGGAGTGGAAAACACAGAGGCGGACTTTCTGAGCCGTTGTGCGTCCCGCCGGGGGGAATGGTCTCTCCATCCCCAGGTGTTTCGGTCGCTTTGTCTCCGATGGGGGACGCCGGAGGTGGATCTGTTTGCCTCTCGTCACAATCACAAGCTTCCGACATTCGTGTCACTGTTCCAGGATCCTCTGGCTCTGGCGGTGGATGCCATGGCCCTGAGCTGGAGGGACCTGGGGTTTCTTTATCGGTTTCCTCCGATTCCCATGCTAGGCAGGGTGCTGCGAAAGTTGGTTCTGGAAGGAGTTCCCGCCATTCTCGTGGCTCCAAGGTGGCCAAGGCGGGTGTGGTTCGCAGACATCGTTCGTCTGGCAGTGGATCAGTTCGTTCTGCCTCTTCGGCCGGATCTTCTCACTCAGGGCCAACTGTGTTACCCCAGTTTACAAACGCTGGCTTTGACGGCTTGGCTGCTGAAACCTCCATCTTAAAGGAGGAGGGTCTGTCGGATTCGGTCATTCGGACTCTTATTAGTGCCAGGAAGAGATCTTCTTCTTCCATCTATTATAGGTCTTGGAGATCTTATATTGATTGGTGTGAGGCTAGGTCTTTGCCTTGCCGGGTCTTTTCTATTTCTAGGATTTTGGAATTTCTTCAATCAGGGCTGGACTCCGGTCTTCAGCTGAGTACTTTGAAGGGGCAGGTTTCTGCTTTGTCTATCTTTTTTCAGAGGTCTTTTGCTAGCCATTCTTTGGTCAAGACTTTTTTCCAGGGGGTTTCGCATCTGCGGCCTCCTAGGAAGCCGTTGCTCCCTGTTTGGGATTTGAATTTGGTTCTCTCTGCTCTTCAGGCTCCTCCTTTTGAGCCTTTGCGGGATATTGCTCTGTCCACTCTGACTCAGAAGGTTGCCTTTCTGGTGGCCATCACTTCGGTTCGGCGTGTTTCGGAGTTGGCAGCCTTGTCGATTCAGGCTCCTTATTTTGAGGAACATCAGGACAAAGTGGTTTTTCGCTTCAAGTCAGACTTTCTCCCTAAAGTGGTCTCTGCTTTTCATCTTAACCAGGACATTGTTCTTCCTTCTTTGTGTCCTAAGCCTAAGAATGTCAAGGAGAGTGCTTTGCACTGCTTGGATGTTGTACGTTGTGTCAGGTACTATCTACGTGCTACGTCGTCTTTTCGTAAGACTGATGCCTTTTTCGTTGTGCCCTGTGGGCCTAGGAAGGGTTTGGCTCCGGCTAAGTCTTCCATTAGCAAATGGATTCGTCAGGCGATTGTTGGAGCCTATTCGGCCAAGGGGAAGGACCCCCCTTTTCGTGTTACTGCTCATTCTACTCGCGCGGTTGGAGCGTCCTGGGCTTTTCAGCACCAGGCTTCTGTTGAACAAGTTTGTAAGGCTGCGACTTGGTCTTCGGTTCATACTTTTTCTAAGTTTTATAAGGTTGATGTGCGGGCCTCAGCGGATGCTGTTTTTGGGCGCAAGGTTCTGCAGGCTGCAGTGGTTTGAGTTTTCTGCATTATTGCCTGGTTTGGATACCCACCCTTTTTTCTGGACACTGCTGTTGGATGTCCCAAGTGTAATAATCAATGACTGAAGTGGGGTGTGTGACATACTTAGAATAATACCATTTTGTGAATACTCACCTGTAAAATGGGTATTATAAGTATGTCACACACCCCACTTCACCCGCCCTTTTTGGTATCCTGGCTCGTTATATGGTGAAGTTTTGTTCTTTACGTTTGAGGGCTACATTTGTTTGTTCCTGGTACCTTGTCTTACTGCTGTTTTAATACTGGGAGATTATTGGGAGGTACCAGGTATGTATAGACCGGGAAGGGCCTGTTGCTTTTTTGGAGATTCTCTGCAACACTGCCACCTAGCGGTAGGTAATACCCAAGTGTAATAATCAATGACTGAAGTGGGGTGTGTGACATACTTATAATACCCATTTTACAGGTGAGTATTCACAAAATGGTATTTTTTTAAGCACAGGTTTTGATGCATTGATGTGTCAGTTACAATAGATGTTAAGAAGCACTATTGCCTACTCCAACCTAATTGTTGCTTGTATACTATTTATGTCAACTTAACTCTTGCAAGGAAAAACTATAAGATTAGGTAGTGATTTTTGTGGTTTTAGTGCCCCCATGTGGTTATAAAATAAGACACAAGGATCACATACAGCTCAGTTGCGCTTTTAGCCCCACACTGGAAACTAAAAATACTTCACAGGTCTAGTGCTGCTAATGCAGGTTGTTCAAACTGCCACACGTCAGCCCATAAAAATCTGTTCTTGTTCACTTTTTTTGAAATGTATTTTTATAAATCTTAACGGTAAGTTACTTTCTCTGACAGGTACATGCATACATTATTAGTCACCTAAAGAAAGAGATGCCGGCTATGTTTGGGAAAGATGCTAAAAAGAAAGAGCTGATTACCAGATTGCCTGAAATCTTTCAGCAGATTCAGCGAGAACATCAGATCTCACCAGGGGACTTTCCAGATGTGAAGAAAATGCAGGTACTGTTTCAGAGCATTTCTCTTACTCTGATTTATCAAGCACTTCTGTCAGTCAGCCACATCGGTGCAAATTAGAGTAGTAAGAAATATAAAATATTTTTTTCAAAACATCCTTAGGGCAGCATACCACTGAGTTCATGGCTCTGCCCCAAGTTAGGCACACATGACCACCAAAATACACAAAAGCTTTAGCTTTCAGACCCCAGTTCTCGGTGGTCTGGTTCCTGCCCCAGACAGGAACACAATTTCCTGAACCATTGGTTTAGGCAAGTATGACCGGGTCGCTGTAGGTCTGATTGGGTGGGCCCATTCCCTGGCTCCGGAGTCAGTCTGCTTCCCCTGTCCCTGACTCGTTTTCTGGCCTCCCTCTCGTTTACATCAGAGGGTTAAAAAAAATCTGCAATTAGAAACCTCCTTGCTCCCTTATTTATTGAGCCTTGGGGAGGGGCGCCTTTACCCTACAACAGACTTCAGAATGGTGGATCAGGCAGTGGAATCCTCACAGGTCCCTGCCCCTCTATCAGCTTCTATGGGAGTCTCTGCTGTGGATCAAAATCCTTTCGAACATTTTAATTGATCCAATTTCATGAGACTGTTGTCCGCTCAGTCTGGGAAGAAGAGGTCTAGCTCTGCTCTGGTAAGTCACTTTTTAATTTATAGGCACGCTCTTGCAGTTTTAAGGGCTGCTGTGTGTTATTTTCATGTGGTTGTGAGGGTGTATACTATCCTCACGGCCTACTACTCCTTCTATTCCAAGTATGTCTCACACCCTGCTTCGGAAATATTAATTACACGTGGGTTATATCCAGTAGAGGGCGAACTTCTGCAGAGATGACCAGAAAAAAGAAGCCCCTCCCGGTCCATAAATACCTGGGACCTCCCACACATTCCCCAGTTTTCGTCTCTGCAGACGGCGAGCAAGTCAGAAGGTGGTCGTGTCTCCTCCTTGCAAGTAAGCCCCCGGCCCCTTTTTTTTCTCTATTTCTGCCTGGACCTTGATTGTTTAAATCCCATATATGCCTCCCAGCCTTGGCTGAAGGTCCGGGCGATGGTAGACTACACCTTAGAGGTGTTTTTAGGGAGCCATGCTTCCCCGTGAGACCCCATTTTAAGGGGTAGGCGGTATCCAGGTTGGTGATCCTGGTTTGGGATGCCCTGTCCCTGATATCCCTTTTACTCTGTAGTGTGGGATTCTCCCCCCTTCCGGGTCTCCCTGTGCCCCTCTATGGGGGGGAGCCTTCTTTCTCTCATAACTTTATTTTATGGTTTACTATGCGTGTGGTGTGTGCCTGTGCTTCACTGTCTCTGTTACTACTGGGCCTTATGGCCGCATTGGTGGCTGCGTTTTTGTTGGGGAAGCTTCTTCCCCTCAGGTGCGCTCGGACTGGGTGCGGGGCTGGGCATTCGGCGCGATCGCCGCTGCCCGCCCCCCTCTTCTTCTGGTGCCATTGCGGAGCCCAGCTATTCGCTGGGATCCGCGTCCCTCTAGTGCTGAGGGAAGGGGGCGGGACCAGGCGCGGCGCGCAGATCCGCACTGGCCCGCCCTTCCCTTCTCTCTCTTTCACTGGATCTCTGGTGGATGGACGCCATTTTCCTGCTGTGAGTGCCCTGCGGGGCCCATATACTTGTTTTCATGCTATTATTGTGCCCCTTCTAGCGTTTTGGGGCAGCACCTTCAGTCCTCCATATATGTTTAGAAATTTCTATATATTTATATTGTTGCTGTATGATCATGTGCATTGATTGTGTGCCTTTCTCATGAGCCCTCCCCATTGTGTCTTTCAGGAGGACTCCCTACTATTACAAAAGGGGGTTCTCCTGGTCCTAGGGTCCCTTAGAGCAAAATTGGGGTCCTACAAATCCTCCCACTAGGGACTTAAAGGGGCATCCCGGGTAGCTCTGGCAGCGTAATTCCCTCTGGTCATTGCGACTACCTTAAAATCACCATATGAAGGCTTCCCAGGATACCGGGCTTGGACTCCCTTTGGGGCAATCCCCGCAGTGTGTGGGTTGTGGGGTATCCCTTATAGGGGATAATGTACTTATTTGCATACTATGCGCTAGACTGGCCAACATTGAGAAATTACTTTCTAGCTCTGTGGCCAGAAAGGCCCCAGCTAAGAGGAGGCTTCTGTCTACGACCGCGCAGGTATTGGATTTTGATGCCTATGATTCCCTTGACTGGTCTGATTATTCCCCACTTGAGGAGGGGGAATTGTTTGAGGAATCTGATGCTGAGGATCAGCAGTTTTGATACTGATGCTGGGCAGGCGCTGGGGGATGCCGTGGATACCCCCAAAGTCCTGGCCCATCTATTTGAGGTACTGGCTATTTCTCCGCCAGCAGAGTCCCCTCCGCAGAAGGGGGAATTCTTTGGGACTTCTAAGCCTTGCTTGGAGTTCCCAAATCAGAATCATTTTGAAAGCATGATTCTTAAGGAATGGGAGAGGCCTAGCCGGCTCCTCTGTGTTCCTCAAGGATGGGATAGGAGGTATCCCTTTCCGGTGGACGCGGTGAAGCGCTGGTCGTCCCCTCCCTAGGTCGATGCGCCTGTTCTGGAATTGTCCAACACCTCTGTTGTACATTTTCCAGACACCACCTCTCTTAGAGATGGTGAGGACAAATGCATTGATCAGATGGCATGCCATGCCTTTGCCAGCGTGGGTTCAGCCTTGTGGCCTGTTTGTGCCTCAGCGCTCGCGGCTGTGGCTACCAGGTCTGTGGTTAGGGACCTGTTGAGTGGTTCCCAGCTTAACCCGGCCAGTGATGAATTCACAGCCCTTAAGCGGTGTGAATTATTTATGACCTTTGTTTTATCTGCCATGGATGACACAATTATTATGTGTAGTAGAACTTCGGCGTTGCTGGTGGCTATTCGCCGAACAGTCTGGTTACGCCAGTGGGCGGCTGACATTGCGTCTAAGAAATCACTCACAGCGCTACCCTTCCTGGGTACGCGGCTGTTCGGGGATAAATTGGATTCAGTGGCGAAGGGTGGAAAGTTACCTCAGCGTAAGAAGCAGCGTCGCCCCTTTCGGGGGGCAGGCTCCTTCAATCCTTCCTTTCGCGGTGGTGCCAGAGCAGGCAGAGGTTTTGCCTACTCTAATTTCGGAGGTGATTCCTGGAACAGAGGCAGAGGACGCACACGTCCAGGCCCTAACCGGGGTTCCAAGCCCGCTGCCAAGTCAGCTCAGCTATGAGGGGACGCCCTCACCCATGCGGGTGGGGGGACGGCTGCGGCGCTTCTTCCAGGTCTGGGCCCGGGACATCACAGACAAATGGATCTTGGAAGTGGTTTCTTCCGGGTACAAACTGGAGTTCGAGTACCGGCCTCCTCCCACATTCCTAAGGTCTCGGGTGCCCTCGGAACCCCGGGCTTTGCAGGGGCTCCTGTTGGCTGTAAAGAATATTCTGGACATGGAAGTCATATGCCCGGTGCCTTTCTCCGAGAGAGGCCGGGGCTATTATTCCAACCTCTTCACGGTTCCCAAAAAGGATGGATCCATAAGACCCATTCTGGATTTGAAACTTCTCAACAGGTTCATCAGAACCAAGAAGTTCCGCATGGAGACTCTGCGCTCAGCCATCAGTTCCCTTCATCAGGGGGATTTCATGACGTCCATCGACATCAAGGATGCTTACCTTCATGTACCAATCTTCCCAGCACACCAGAGATTTCTCAGGTTTGTGGTGGGAGATCAGCACTTTCAGCTTGTGGCCCTCCCGTTCGGGTTGACTTCGGCACCAAGAGTGTTCACCAAGGTGCTGGCGGGCATAATGGCCCTTCTCAGAGCCCAGGGCAATCGCATTGTGCCGTATCTGGACGACCTCCTCATTGCAGCATCCTCTGTCAGGACACCAGGTCGGTGGTGGCGATGCTGGAGAGGTTCGGCTGGGTGATCAACCATTCCAAGTCTTCTCTCTCCCCCTCAAGGGAGATCTCGTTTCTGGGCATGAATCTGGATACCATTCAGACCAGGGTGTTCTTACCTCGGTCCAAGGTGCAGATGGTTCAGGATCTGATACGTCTTCTCCTGTCCAATCCTTGTCCTTCTATCCGGCTAGGGATGAGACTGGTGGGATTGATGGTGGCTTCCTTCGAGGAAGTTCCCTTTGCTCAGTTCCACATGAGGTCGCTCCAGCTCCATCTATTGTTGGCCTGGGACAGATGTCCGCAGTCATTGGATCAGTATTTCCTGATGTCTCCCCGGGTTCGGCGGTCCCTTCAGTGGTGGCTGGAACCAAGCAATCTGTCGAGGGGCAGGTCTTTTCCGACCCCTTGTTGGGAGACGGTTACCACGGACGCCAGCCTGTCGGGCTGGGGAGGTTTTTGGAAGAAACATGAGTTCAGGGGGCTGTGGGGTCCTCAGGAGGCTCACACCCCCATCAATGTCTTGGCGCTGAGAGCTTTTCGGTTGGTTCTGTCATGCTTGACGCATCACCTGCGGGGCTTACCGGTTCAGGTTCGATCAGACAATCGAACTGCGGTCGCTTACATCAATCACCAAGGAGGTACTCGCAGCAAGAGTGCCCTGAGGGAAGTTTCTCTAATTCTTGCATGGGCGGAGAGCAATGTTCCATGCATCTCAGCAGTGTACATTCCGGGAGTGGAAAACACGGAGGCGGACTCCCTGAGCAGGGGATTCTCTCGCTGAGGGGAATGGTCTCTCAACCACAAGGTATTCTGGTCCCTCTGTCACAAGTGGGGGTTTCCGGAGGTGGATCTCTTTGCCTCACGTCACAATCACAAGCTCCCAACGTTTGTCTGTCTCAGGATCCTCTGGCCCTGGCAGTGGACGCCTTGTCTCTTGCCTGGAGGGATCTGGGGTTTCTTTACCTGTTTCCCCCCTTCCCCATGGCAGGCAAGGTGGTGCGCAAGCTGGCTCAAGAGGGTGCGCCAGCAATTCTGGTGGCCCTAAGGTGGCCAAGACAGGTTTGGTTCGCAGACGTCGTACGGCTGGCCGTAGATCGGTACAGGCTGCCCCTGTTTCCGGATCTGATCACTCAAGGTCAACTTCGTGACCCCAATTTACAAATGCTGGCTTTGACAGCGTGGTTGCTGAATTCTCCATCTTAAGGGAGGAAGGTTTGTCTGATGCTGTGATTCGTACACTTAGAGCCAGGAAGAGATCTTCCTCTAACATCTACCACAGGACTTGGAGGTCCTATATTGACTGGTGTGAGGCTAGGGCATTGCCTTGCAGGGTGTTTTCGATTCCTAGGATTTTGGATTTTCTTCAACACGGTCTGGACCTGGGGTTCCAGCTTAGTACCTTGAAAGGGCAGGTCTCTGCCCTGGCGGTCTTCTTTCAAAGGTCCTTTGCTCTGCGTCCATTGGTTAAGACTTTTTTTTCCAGGGGGTCACTCATGTGCGGCCCCCTAGAAAGCCTTTGTTGCCCGTTTAGGATTTGAATTTGGTTCTGTCGGCTCTCCAGGGGCCTTCTTTTGAGCCGGTGCAGGATGTTTCACTTTCTTTGCTTACACAAAAGGTTGCCTTTTTTGTGGCTATTACCTCTGTTCGACCCTTACTTTGAGAGACACCAGGACAAGGTGGTCTTTCGCTTCAAGCCAGATTTCCTTCCTAAGGTGGTTTCTGCCTTCCATCTCAATCAGGATGTGGTTCTTCCTTCCTTGTGTCCTAAGCCTAGCAATGACAAGGAGAGGGTCCTGCACTCTTTGGATGTGGTTTGTTGTGTGAAGTACTATTTGGTGGCTACTTCTCCCCTTTGTAAGACGGACGCCTTGTTCGTGGTGCCCTCCGGGCCTAGGAAGGGTTTGGCGCCTACCAAGTCTACCATTAGCAAATGGATACGTCAGGCCATTGTTGGGGCCTATTCTGCCAAGGGGGAGGTTCCCCCTTTTCATATCACTGCTCATTCTACTCGTGCTGTTGGGGCTTCTTGGGCTTTTCAGCACCAGGCCTCTGTTGAACAAGTTTCTAAGGCTGCTACTTGGTCTTCTGTTCATACTTTTTCCAAGTTTTATAAGGTTGATGTGCGGCCTCAGCGGATGCTGCCGCAAGGTTCTGCAAGCTGCAGTGGTTTAAATTTGTGCATTATTGCCTTTTTGGGATCCCCACCCATGTTGGACACTGCTATTGGATGTCCCATATGTCATGAATATTGGAAGCGGGGTGTATGACATACTTGGAATAATACCATTTTGTGATTTACTCACCTGTAAAATGGGTATTATAAGTATGTCACACACCCCGCTTCACCCCGCCCTTTGGTATTCTGGATCCTTTCTATGGTGAACCTTTTATTGTTAAGATTTTTGGATTTGGTCCCCTTACTGCTTTCCTATACTGGGTAATGTGTGGGAGGTCCCAGGTATTTATGGACCGGGAGGGGCTTCTTTTTTTCCTGCAATCTCTGCAGAAGTTCGCCCTCTACTGGTTATAACCCATATGTCATGAATATTGGAAGCGGGGTGTGTGACATACTTATAATACCCATTTTACAGGTGAGCAATCACAAAATGTTATTATTTTGAAGCGAATAAGGGGGAGGCTTTCTCAATAGAATTCATGCATGTCCATCCCAGGAACGTTTTTGTTACTCCTCTCACAGGGGGCAGGGAGGAAAGACTGTCCATTCACAGCAACTTAGATTCTCTGTTGGATGTTGGAGTGATTGTCCTGGTTTCCCGTCACCAATATGGGTATTCTGCCGGTATACTACATGCACCTCTGCATTGCGTTCATCTTTTCTGTGAGGAATCTGCTCCCACCTGGCTGCTTTATGGTCTCAATAAATCTGAAAATGTCTGTTGTCAGGTACCAATGAGCTTGTCCACTCAAGTCTTCTTGAGATTTGCCGTTAAAGTTGGGGGATTTAAGACTCTGTTTCGAATTTGTAAGCCCACCTTTTGGGCTGGTATCGCCTCCAAGAACTTTTTCTAAAGTTCTAGCGGAAGTTTTTCCAAAGACATGGTAGTGACAGACACCTCTTCGTGGGGGTTTTGGGGCCCTTTGTGGATCCCTGACCACTCAATGGAAATGGTCCAGAAGACGGAGTCTATCCTCATCGAATTTCAGTGAATTTATAGCTGTGAAGGAGGCATTGCTAGCCTTCCTTCCCCACCTGAAGGGTCATCATGTACATATCAGAACAGGCAATGCGACTACAGTGGCATATCTGAATCGTAAGAGAGGGACAAGGTCATCCACCCTATAACAAGCAGCAAAGGAAATTCTGATCTGAGCAGAACTGAACTATTCTAAGTGTGCCATACACTCCACTTCGATCTTCATGACATGTGGGTAATCTCCAGTAGAGGGCGAACTTGTGCAGAGATGAATATGCAAAAAAAAAAAAGAGAGCCCCTCCCAGTCCATATATACTTCTGACCTCCCACCAATTTCCCAGTTCCTTATCTGCAGGGAAGGCGACAAGACAGAAGATAAAGACTTCTTTTACTTGCAGGTAAGCCGGCCCGCGCCCGGCCGTTTATTGTCCCTATTGCTGCCAGGACCCTTTCTAAATTGTCCCTATCTGAGCCTCCTAGCTTAGGCTGCGGGTCCTGGTGAGGGTAGGAGCACCCTATGGGTGCGGAAGGAGCATTGCTCCACCGCGAGACCTCATTATGGGGTAGGCGGTTACCCAGGTTTTGGTGATCCTGGTGTGGGATGCCCCGTCCCTACATGCCTGTGGCCCTATTCGGGCCGGGTTCCCCCCCCCCCTCCGGGTCCCTTACTTCCCTCTGGGGGGGGGGGGGGGGCGGGCCGTCATCCTCGACCTCTCCCTTTTACATAGTTGGTGTTGCCACTGTAAGTTGTGTGTGTTGGTGTGGATCACCTGGAAGTTATTCCTTGATGAATTGGTGCTGTTGCTTGGCCTAGCCTGCTGTGGTTTCTCCTGTCAGCCTGGGGAGCTTCTCTCCCTCAGGCTGTGTTTAGATAAGGGGGTGGGGCCGGGCGCTCGGCGGCTGCGGTAGCCCCGCCCCCTCGTTCGGCACGTGTTCTGAAGGGCCTCCCTGGCCAGATCCGCACTGCTGGGAGAGGGGTGGGGCCTGGAAAAGCGCGCCTTCGGCGCTGGCCCGCCCCCGTTCTCTTCCTGCTTCTTCCTGATCACCTCAGAGACGGGGGCCATCTTGCTGCATTGCTGCTGTCGTTTCTGGGGAACGGTAAGGGCCTGGTGGCCACTTCATTAGTTATTTGGGGGTCCCTTTCTGGTGGGGGGGCCCCCTATGGTACAGGCTTATGCTTTATTCTAAGTATACAGTACGTCCTGCTCCAGATATAATACTTACACTTGGGTATTCTCCGCCAGATGGCGCTGTGCACTGCAGACATGCAAAAAACAGGCTCCTCCCGGCCCTTCAAACACCCAGGGACCTCCCACAAATCCCCAGATTTCTCTGCAGTGCCGACTGCGAAGACATGAAGTATCACTCTCTCGCAGGTGAGCGGGGCTTTTACAGCCTGCGGCCCTGTTGGACTATTCCCACCCTTCCTCCTTGTGATGTGCCTCCCAGCCTGGGCTGCGCTGGTCGGGTGAAGGTAGGCAGCACCACGTGTGCTTAACGGAGCCATGCTCCACCGCAGTCCCCCACCATAGGGTAGGCGGTTAGGCTGATGGTGAGCCTCATAGTGGATGCCCCTCCCGCATTATTGCTCCGTGCCCCGTGTAGCGATGGGCCCTATCCAAAGGGTCGCCATCCTCCCTCGTTTCCCCCCGTAGCTCGGGGGGGAAAGAAAGGGGTGGGGGGGTGTGTGTGGCGGTCTCAAGTGTACTGCGATTACACGATTATGGCCTTAGTATTGTCCTTGACTTGTAACTTGGTGTCAGAGCCGCGCTGTTTGCTTTTTTATTATGTGCCGCCACCGCGCTCGTCTCTTTCCTTATTGGATGTGCTGCGCCGAGCGGCGGCATTGCCCCAGACGCTGCGGCGTCTCCATTGGCAAAAATCATGTATGCTATGTGTGTCATACTTTTTACAATATTTTCTACTGCCTTAGAGCTTCGCGCTCTTCGGGGGGGCGGGGGCCTGGTTTGGCGCGCTCCGCGTCACGGCCCGCTCTGGCCCGTCCTTTGAGGTTCGCTTGGCGCCATTTTGATGCTAGTCGCGCGCGCGTGGTAACGGCCCTCCTCCTACCTTGGTCTGTAAGTGCCCTCACGAGCGATTTTCATGATTCCTATTACTGCGCATGGCTCTGACACCCCTTTATTCCCATTATGTCTTTCAGACAGTTGAATCCAGTGGCTTCCCCGGCCTGGGTTAAATTATAGCGGGCCTTGTAAAATTCTCCCACCTTCCTAGCGGGTCTTTGGGGCATCCAGGGTTGCCTATTGTGTAAATCCCTGCTGGCATATTGTGCCTAGATAATCACCATATGGAGGCATCTCAGAATTATGTGACCGGGGTCCCTCTGGGACAAGACCGGCTGTGTATAGCGTGTGGTCAACCCCATGCTGATGCTGACAGGGCACGGGTCTGCGCACCATGTGCCGAGCAAGCACTGGCCCTGCAATCAGGCTTGCCAGTGGCTGCACCTCGTTTCAATACACTTATTTCCCCATGCTTAATTCTCACTCCTGCTGAGTCGCATACAAGTAGGGATTTGCAGCCTGCTGTGTCTTCCAGCCTGCCTACGGCTGATCAGATTATGGCGAGGTTGTCAGGGCGCAGGGGCCCTGGTAAGAAGTGGCCCTTGACGCCTCCCATTTTCTTTTGTCCTATGGGAACTGAGGAGTTGACTACCGTGTGACTATACCCCTTCTGATGGAGAGCTGGTCTCTGACTCAGGCTCATCTGATGAGAGGCCGAGGAGTCATGGCGATTCTGGCCCTGAATACTGGGGCCAGTGTGAGATTTGCTGATTAAGGTCCTGTCTGTCTCTCTCCCTGGTGATGCCTCCAAGCCGAGAGGGGAGCGTTTCCATACAGCAACAGCGCGCTTGGAATTTCTAGAGCAGGCTTGTTTCCATGCTCTTGTACTCAAGGAATGGGATTTCCCCAGTAAATTCCAGGGGTCCCAGGGGACTGGGATAGGAAATACCCCTTTTCCCCCTGAGGTGGTCAATTGTTAGTCATCACCCCCCGTGGTGGATGCGCAGATCGTAGGGGTTTCTAACCCCCCCCCCCCTTTATTACAGCCCCTGCTTATAGTACCCTTCGGGATGCTGAGGACCGGCGCATTGACATGTGCCTCCCACGCTTTTTCTTGTACAGGGACGGCGCTGCGCCCGGTCTGTGCCGCGGTCATCACTACAGTGGCCGCTAGAACCCTCATCATAAAGATGCTTGATCATCACCCTGAGTATCCCCCCTGGGATGTGTTTAATGCACTCTCCAGTTGTGATGTATCTGTAAAATTTATCCTATTAGCACTGGATGACACCATTAGAATGTGTGCAAGGACTCCTGCCCTTGTGGTGGCTATAGGTCGCTTGGTTTGGCTGCGACAGTGGGGTACTGACGATGATGCTAAGAAGACTCTTACTGGGCTTCCCTTTAGAGGACAACGCCTGTTGGGACCTGTTTGGTAAATAAGGGCAATTCACCCCAACGTAGGCAGCCGTCCCGGCCCCTCGGGGCAGGGTAACCCCTCCCTACCATAGTGTAAAACAAGAACCAGGGGTGTCCTTCCTGGGGGTTCGTGCAGACTCCTGCCCCAGGAGCGGCATATAATGCTCTGGCCCCTCTGGCGGGGCTAAGCCTAAGTCTTCCTCCAACATCCCCTCAAGCATGTCGGGGCACCCTTGCCCGTCTGGGTGAGGGGACGGCTGCGGCACCTTGCTCATGCCAGGAGGTATCACGCCTCAGACTGGTGGATTCAGGAGGTAGTGCCCTCCGGATACAAGTTAGTTTGCTGCGTGGCCTCCCCCAAGATTATCGGGTCCCAGGTGCTCCTGGTCCCTGCCTCTGTTCAGGTGCTGGTGCAGGCCATGCAAGGCCTGCGGGGTCTGGGGGTCTCTTGCAGATTGCCTCTAATAGGCAGGGGCCGATACACTAACCTTTTCACAGTTCCCCAAAATAGGATGGGTCAGTCTGGCCCAATCTGGTCTCACAGATTTTCAGCAATTTGTCAATTACAGGCGGTTTCTGCAATGGAAACACAGCGCTCGGCCATCGGCTCCTTGCGCGTCGGGGGCTTCTTGCCGTCTGTGGAGCTCAATGCTGCTTATTTTTACTTCCCTGTGTCTTCTGAACACCGAGGTTCTTCAGATTCGCGTTGGTTGACCAACACTGATAATCGTGACCTTGTCATCTGGCCTCTCTTCAGCTCCCAGAGTGCTCACCGGGGTGCTGACGGGGGTGTGGTTTCTCATGAGACCAAGGGGCGTCCGCGCGATGACCTACCTGGACGTCCTCATCACTTCCCAGTCTCTACGTCTGGCTACGTTGGATACTCGGCTGGAGGGTGTCCATTTGGGAGTTATTTGGAGGGGTGATCAAACACCCCAAGTCCTTATTGTCCCCTTCATTGGTAACTCCATTCCTATGAATGATTTTTATACAGTTCAAGTGAGGATCTTCCTTCCTCAGCAATAAAGTGGACAATCTGGTTGTATGGGCTCAGTCCCTCTTAGCTGTCCCCATCCCTCCACCAGGCAGGGGATGCAGCTGGTGGGCCCGCTGGTGGCGTACTCCGAAGAGGCCCCTTATGCTCAGTCCCCCCTGGGGCTTTCTGCAACTTCTCCTATTTGTCCTACGGGACAAGGACCCAGCATCCCTGGAGCAGGGGGGTGTGTGTGCCTTCCTCCCTGGTGAGGAGGTCCCTCTTGTAGTGGATAAACTCAAGGAACCTGCCTGAGGGCAGTCCCTTCTTGCCCTTTCCTGGGTAGACAGTCACCATGGATGCCAATCTATCAGGTTGAGGGGGGTCTTCTTCTGGAAGTCCCTATGGTTCCAGGGGAGGTAGGGCCCTTAGGAGGCCTATACACCTATCAATGTTTGAATCTCAGAGCGTTCGGGTTAGTTCTAACTCGCTTGCCTACTCCTCTTCAGGGCCTGCCTGTTCGGGGGAGCTAGGCCTAGCTGACGGCCTTGGCCTACATTGAATATTCAGGGAGGGACCCGGTGCAGGAGGGTCCTCCGGGAAGTGTCTCCGATCCTGATCTGGGTGGTGGACAATGTTCCCTGCATATCAGTGGTATTCGCTCCGGTGGAAGTCCCTCTGCGACAGGATGTGCTAATCCTTGTGTCACTATGAGGTCCAACCAGTGTGGATCTGTGTGTGCCCGTCACAAGCTCTCGGCCCTTGTTTCCCTGTCCCAGGATTCTCGGGCCGTGGTCATGATGATTTAGTAATGACAGGACAGGACATTCTGTTCTGTATGTCTTTCTCCATGCTAGGCAGGGTTCTGCACAAAATTGCTCTGGAAGGGGGGACCAGTGGTTCTTGTGGCCCCCGGGTGGCCTAGTGGAGTGTGGTTCGCACACGTGGTACTGAGGACAGTAGATCTGTGCGTTCTGCCAGGAGTGCCAGCTCTGCTCACTCAGGGCCCCTTTACATCACCCCGATCTACAGACTCTGGCCTAGACGGCCTGACTGCTGAAACATCCATCTTGATGGAGACAGGCTTATCTGTCTTGGTGATTGAGACTATGGGAAGACTAGGAGCAAGCTTCTTCTTCTTCTTCTTCCATCTATTATAGGGTATGCCTACCCATATTGATTGGTGTGAGTCTAGGTCTCTTCCCTGTCGGGCGTTCTCTGTTCCCAGGGTTCTAGAGTTATTACAGCATGGGTTGGAGTTGGAATTCTCCAACTCGGTACTCGGAAGGGTCAGGTTCTGCCCTGTCCAACTTCCTGTAGAAGTCTTTTGCTCAAGTTTCCTTGGTTAAGGCTTCTTTCAGGGGGTTACTCATGTGCGTCCCCCACGTAATTCTATGTTCCCTCTTGGGATTCAAATTTATTCTGCTTGCCTTGCGGGGTGTTCCCTTTGGACCTATTCCGGATGCTGTCTGACTGTTCTTACCCTCAAGTTGTCCTAGGGACTGTTACTTCAGTCAGCCGTGTGCCTGAGCGGGCGGCTCTGTTTAGCTAGCCCTCGTTCATAGATATATACACCAAGATGAGGTGGTGTTCCGCTTTACGCCTAAGGTGGTGTCTTATGCTCATGTATTCAAGACTTTGTCTTTCTTCTGGGCCTTATTCCTAGTATCGCTGAGAAAAGGGGGTCTACATTCCCTCTACAGGTGTTGGAAGTGTTTTCCTGGATTGTCTCTCGTCCCTTAGGGGGACTGTTGCCCTTTGGGGTTTGCGGGCATCTCCATCCTGTATGTGCCTGTTTTCGTCTGATTCCAGGGATTATGCGGCTTTTGGCCTGGTCTTTACTTGGATGGGTTGTCCCTTCTGGTCCTAGAAAAAGGTTTCGGCTTC
This sequence comes from Gastrophryne carolinensis, assembly GCA_027917425.1. Classification (NCBI taxonomy): domain Eukaryota; kingdom Metazoa; phylum Chordata; class Amphibia; order Anura; family Microhylidae; genus Gastrophryne; species Gastrophryne carolinensis. The sequence goes on from CM051244.1 coordinate 74,802,093, forward strand.
TGCCAAGGCTGGTGTTAGCTTTTGGACTTGTCAGGCTGTTACTCAGGCCTGTTCTTTTAAGGGGAAGAATCTTCTTCTCGCCTTATTTCTGATTCTACTTGTGCTTCGGTATCTTTGGGCCTTTCGGCACCAGGTTTCTGTGCAGCAAGTCTGCTAGACCGCTACTTGTTCTCTGTTCATACCTTTTTCAAAGGTTTTTATGAGGTTGACGTTAGAGCCTTGCTCATGTCACTCTTAGTAGCAAGGTTTGCAGGTGACAGTGCTTTTATCTGTCTGCTGTGCCTTTTTGTTGGGGATCCCACCCTACTTTATGGACACTGCTATTGGATGTCCCAAGTGTAAGTATTATATCTGGAGCAGGACGTACTATATACTTAGAATAATACAATTCTGTGAAATACTCACCTGTAGAATTGGTATTATACGTATACAGTACGTCCTGCTCCACCCCACCCTGGTTTTTGCATTATTCTGGATCCCCTGTATGGTGATTGCTATCTTTGTTGTTATTACCAGTTTTTGGTGGTTAGTTTCTCCCGGCTTCTTTTTTTTTTTTTTTTTTTTTTTGTCACTGCTTTTCAATGCTGGGGATTTGTGGGAGGTCCCTGGGTGTTTGAAGGGCCGGGAGGAGCCTGTTTTTTGCATGTCTGCAGTGCACAGCGCCATCTGGCGGAGAATACCCAAGTGTAAGTATTACATCTGGAGCAGGACGTACTGTATAGGTATAATACCAATTCTACAGGTGAGTATTTCACAGAATTGTATTTTTTGTCATTTTGGTGTGTGTGTATATATGTGTGTGTATATATGTGTATATATATATATATATATATATATATATATATATATATATATATATATAATATTTTGAATGATTTTGTTACGCTGTATAGTAAATGATATGCCTTATTGTGTGTTGCAGATGGCTTCATAATAGTGCATATTAAGGGGTTCCTCCTGGTCCTGGGGTCCCTAGTGTTAAACTGATCACCTTAAATCCTCTTTTTAGGGGCATCCCGGGTTGCTTAGGCATAATTCCCTGCGGTCTTGCGACTGACCACAAAAATCACCTTATGGAGGCTCCGCAGGATAATGGGCTCGGGCTCCCTCTGGGACAATCCGGGCCATGTGTGGGGTATCCCTTACGGGGGAGAATGTGCTGATTTGTATACCATGTGCACAAAAGGCCATAACGCGGCAGTCCGGTACCCAGCCTTCTGGGTCGGCTCCTCCCGCTTCATCGCCTTCCCCTCCACGCCTTATCCGTACCCCAAGTGTCATTGGTGCCAGCGGGGAGTCGCACTCTGATGTTTGTGCTAGGTTGGTCAGCATCGAGAAATGTATTGTTAGCACGGTGGGCAAGAAGGCCCAGGCTAAAAAGAGACATCTGTCGTCGGCCCAGCCCTTGTGGGATGTTGACGATGATTCCATTGATTTGTCGGATTATTCCCCTTTACAGGAGGGGGAATTGTATGAGGAAACGGAGACTGGCTATGTACAGTCTGGTGATGCTGATGTCTGGCAGGCGCTGGGGGATGCCGTTGATACAGCCACTGTTTTGTCACATCTATTGGAGGTGTTGGATATTGACCCGCCTGAGGCGCCTCCTCTCAAGAAGGGGGAATTTTTTGGGGCCCGCAAGCCCCGTCTGGAATTCCCTACCCAGGGTCATTTTGATGCGCTGATCCTGAAAGAATGGGAAAGGCCCAGTGGGCTTCCTGGTGCCTCAGGGATGGGATAAGAAGTATCCTTTCCCGGTGGAGGCGGTTAAGCGATGGTCTTCTCCTCCTGAGTTCGATGTGCCAGTTTTGGGTTTGACTAACTCTTCTGTGCTGAACACCCCTGACGCCACTTCCCTTAAGGATGGCGAGGACAAGCGCCTTGATCAGATGGCGTGTCACGCATTTGCCAGCGTGGGCTCGGCCCTGCGGCCTGTTTGTGCATCTGCCCTAGTGTCGCTTGCTACCAGGTCTCTTATCAGGGACTGGCTGAATGACGCTCAGTTTGATCCGGCTAGCGATGAGTTCGCTACCCTTAAGAGATGTGAATTGTTCATGGGTTTTGTCTTGGCTGCTATGGAAGATTCTATTGTCATGTGTAGCAGGACTTCAGCCCTATTGGTGGCTATGCGCAGATTGGTCTGGCTCCGACAGTGGACGGGGGATTTTGGGGCCATGAAGTCGCTTATAGCTCTTCCCTTCCTGGGTGCGCGGCTGTTTGGAGATAAATTGGATGCTGTTGCTAAGGGAGGTAAGTTACCTCAGCGGAAGAAACGGCGCCGTCCCTTTCTGGGGGGCTGGCTCGTTCAATCCTTCCTTTCGAGGGGCCAGAGCGGCTAGAGGTTTGGCCTTCTCGGGTGGCAGGGGCTCGTCCTGGAACAGGGGCAGAGGTCGGGCACGTCCCGCGGCTGCCTGGGGTTCCAAGTCCAAGCCCGCTGTTAAACCGGCTCAGCAATGAAGGGGCGCCCTCACCCGCACGGGTGGGGGGACGGCTGCGGCTCTTCTTCCAGGTCTGGGCCCGGGAGGTCACAGACAATTGGATTTTGGAAGTGGTCTCCTCCGGGAACAAACTGGAGTTCGAGTACTGGCTGCCTCCAAGATTCTTAAGGTCTCGGGTGCCCTCGGACCCTCAGGCTGCACAGGGGCTCCTGTTAGCAGTAAAAAAACCTTCTGGACATGGGAGTTATTTGCCCTGTGCCTCAGTTGGAGAGAGGCAGGGGTTACTACTCCAACCTTTTCACGGTTCCCAAAAAGGAGGGTTCGGTGAGACCCATTCTAGATCTCAAGGTTCTCAACAGGTTTATCAGAGCCAAAAAGTTCCGCATGGAGACTCTGCACTCGGCTGAGGATGCGTATCTGCATGTTCCGATTTTTCTGGCACATCAGAGATTCCTCCGGTTTGCGGTGGAGGATCAACATTTTCAGTTTGTAGCCCTTCCCTTCGGACTGACCTCGGTGCCGAGGGTCTTCACCAAGGTCTTGGCGGGAATAATGGCTCTGCTCAGGGCATTCGCATTGTGCCTTATCTGGACGACCTGTTGATCTCGGCTTCTTCCCTCCGTCAGGCGGAGCTGGACACCCACCAGGTGGTGTCGACTTTGGAGAGGTTCGGGTGGGTGATCAACCACCCCAAGTCTTCTCTCTCTCCGTCACGAGTGATTTCATTTCTGAGCATGAATCTGGATACCATTCAGGCCAGAGTGTTTTTGCCCCAGACCAAGGTGCAGGGGATTCAGGATCTGATCAGCCTTCTTTGGGCCAGTCCTTGTCCCTCTATCCGACAGGGGATGAAACTGGTGGGCTTGATGGTGTCCTCCTTCGAGGCGGTACCGTTTGCACAGTTTCACATGAGATCTCTTCAACTTCACCTATTAACGCATTGGAACAGGTGTCCGCAGTCATTGGTTCAACCTTTCAGGATGTCTCTCAGGGTTCGGCATTCCCTTCAGTGGTGGCTGGAGTCGAGCAACCTGTTGAAGGGCAGATCCTTTCTGGTCCCTTGCTGGGAGACTGTTACCACGGATGCCAGCCTGTCGGGCTGGGGAGGTTATTGGAAAAGTCATCAGTTCAGCGGGGTGTGGGGTCCTCCAGGAGGCTCACACCCCCATCAATGTCTTGGAGCTCAGACCCATCCGACTGGTTCTGGCACGGCTGACCTCACATTTACAGGGTCTACCGGTTCAGGTTCGTACAGACAACCGAACGGCGGTAGCTTACATCAATCACCAAGGAGGGACTCGCAGCAGGAGTACCCTCAGGGAAGTCTCTCTGATCCTGCACTGGGCGGGGAGCAATGTTCCTTGCATTTCGGCAGTCTACATTCCGGGAGTGGAGAACATGGAGACGGATTCCCTGAGCAGGGGATCCTCTCGCCAAGGAGAGTGGTCTCTCAACCCCGAGGTTTTTCTGGATCTTTGCCGCAAGTGGGGGACTCCAGAGGTGGATCTCTTTGCCTCGAGGCACAATCACAAACTTCCAGCCTTTGTGTCTTTCTCAGGATCCTCTATCTCTGGCAATGGATGCCTTATCCCTTGCTTGGAAGGATCTGGGTTTTCTTTACCTGTTTCCACCCGTCTCCATGCTGGGCAAGGTAGTTCGCAAACTGGTTCTAGAAGGGGCGCCAGCAATTCTTGTGGCTCCAAGGTGGCCAAGAAGGGTTTGGTACACAGATGTTGTAAGGCTGGCCGTAGATCAGTACCGGCTTCCCATGTTGCCGGATCTGTTATCTCAGGGTCTACTACTTTACCCCAATTTACAAACACTGGCTTTGACGGCTTAGCTGCTGAAACCTTCATTCTGAAGGAGGAAGGTTTGTCTGCGGCTGTTGTTCAGACCTTGATTAGAGCTAGGAAGCGATGTCTGAGTTGGTGGCTCTGTCGATTCAGGCCCCTTACTTTGAGAGACACCAGGATAAGGTGGGCTTTCTTTTTTTTTTTGCATGTTCATCTCTGCACAAGTTCGCCCTCTACTGGAGATTACCCTGCATGTCATGCAGATCGAAGTAGAGTGTATGGCACACTCATAATTCCCGTTTTACAGGTGAGTACTCACAAAACGGTATTTTTTTATCCTTGTCAGCCATTCACGTGAAGGGTTGCCTAAATCGGGTGGAAGATCTCCGCTGTCGGAAGCAGAATGGACACTAAACCAGGAGGTATTCAATCAGATCTGTATCTTGAGAGGGACACCGGAGGTGGATCTTCTCGCCCCTGGTCGAAACAACAAGCTGAGGAAGTTTTTCTCCCTCGATCCCTCGGCTCAAGCTCTAGGAATAGACGCCCTGGCTCACCAGTGGCTTTTCAGTCTGGCTTATGCTTTCCCCCAGTACAGATCCTCCCTCAGGTTATAAACAAAATATCCGGCCAATCAGCCATGGTTCTGCTACTAGCCCCATGGTGGCTGAAGAGACCGAAGATGCTCTCAGTCCAAGAGCCTTGGGAACTCTGTGAGACCAGATCTTTTATCCCAGGGACCAGTACTTGGTCAAAATCCGCAGAAGTGGCATGTGACACTATGGACCCTGAGGTTGCAAGGGTTTTTCGGGGGAGGTGATCAAGACTCTGCTTTCCGGCAAGGAGGAGGCAACAAGGAAGATTTATTTGGAAAATGTAACTCCTGGAAGGTTCGTAATCAAAGATCCCCTTTTTGTCCCCCGGTTGTATTGGATTTCCTTCAGGAAGGAGTCAACCTGGGTCTTGGCATCAGTACTCTGAAAGTCCAATTAGCAGTCTTTTTGTTTTTGGATAAGAGCCTTTCATCTTATGCGTTTGTCAAGTGGTTTTGGCTAGCTGTCAGGTGGTCCAGACCGGTTCTTTTGGGGTTTGGCTCCACAATGGGATCTCACCCGTGCCCTTAGAGGTCTGGCCGCACCACCCTTTGAACCTTTGTCTAGCTCTCATGTTAAATTTCTTACATGTAAGGCTCTCTTTTTGACAGCAATAACTTCAGCCTGCAGAATCAGTGATATCCAGGCTCTATTCTGCTTTCACCCCTTCAAGTTTTCCAGGGTCGTATAATAGTAGGAAATTAGCAAGGATCCACACCCATAAGATCTCTTCCGACTTTCATTGGACCCAAATGATTATCCTTCCCTCCCCTGGGGTTAGTGATCCCTCCAAGTCTTTAAAAGTCAGTGCCTTTTTGCTGGACAAAGAATTGGAGGAAGGATTATCGCTTATTTGTTTCCTTCTCAGTTCACAGGAAGGGTCGGCATGTTTACAAAACAACATTGGCCCGATAGATGAAGAGCACTATCAGTTTTGCTTACAACGGATCCCCTTCTCCAGGGCGGATTACATTCAACAAGAAGTATGAGCGAGCTGGAGCCTCTATCGAACAAATCTGTAGAGCAGAAACCTGGTCTTCAGCCAAGGCGTTAATCATTACCTCCTGGATCTGCTCACCTTGAAAGATCAATCTTTTGGAAGGAGTGTTACAAGCAATCTTTCCCACCTAGTAGAGGTAGTATCTCGCTTTTCCTCTGTGGTATGCTGCCCTAAGGATGTTTTGAGAAAACTTTAGTTACCTGGTAACTTATTTTCTAAACATCCTAAAGGGCAGCAAACTTGGCTTCCCTCCCTCAGGCTACATTATTTGATATGTTAACTTACTAATTTACCAGTTGGTGCTTTTGTCTCAGCTTTTGTATTCTTGGTGTGCCACACACCCCGCTTCACCTTTAATATTCTTCACGATTGGGTTAACTCACCGCCAGGTGACGCTGTGCAGAGAGGAAGTCTTGTAACAAGCCCCCTTCCGGCCTATATATACCTGGTTCCTCCCATTTATCACCAGTGTTTTTCTCTCTGCTTGACGACAAGACAGAAGATTGAAGTCTCCTGCTTACAGGTAGCCGGGGTCTTACCCCGGCACCCCCTTTTGGTCTATTTCTGCCCGGATTTGATTGTTTATACCTTTATGGTGGAATGGAAGCCTCCCAGCCTAGGCTGCTCACTGGGCAATTGGTAAACGGCACTATAGGTGCCTAGGAGCTTATCTCCTCCGCTCGACCCCCTCTTTTGGGGGCAATGCGGCTATCCGGCATGGTGATCCGGAAATGGGATGCCCCTGTCCCGAGGGTCCCCTTAGCCCCTTACTCTCCCGTTACGGTCCCTTCTCCCTTCACTATGGGGGGGGGGGGTTAGAGGGTTGTGTATTGTGTGTGTATTTCACTGTATGACTTTTGTTACATGTGTGTTTTACTTTTGTGCACTTATCAGACTGCACCGCAAGAGTGCACTTGGTCTGATTATTCCTCTTAAGAGCTTCCTCGGGCAGGTCTTTTAAACAGTACTGGCCGGCTTGGCCAGTGTTCAGGTCAGCTTTAGGGGCAGCTGGGGCGGGCCGCGCTGTGGCAGGCTGGCTTGCTGCCTGAGCCTTTGGTATATCACAGCCCCCCTCCCCCGCTGGTCTCCTTGCTGTTCGGCCGCTGTTGGGCAGGCCGCATTGTCAGCGTCGGCTGCGCTGTTTCTTCCCTCCCTCCTCCTCCCCCCTCCTTCTGCCTTTGTTTTTTGGTGCCGTTGTAGTGGCTCATCTGGTAGTAATCCCTTGATGAATTGGCCGCACTGATCGGGCTTGAGGGGGGCGGGCCCCGGTGACGTGGAAACGGGGGCGTGGCACTGGCGGCAGCGTCATGCGGCCGGCCCCAGCCTCACTTCCTTCCTTCCTGGCTTAAAGGAAGACACGTGGGGGGGGCTCGCTGCCGCACATGGATCTATTTACCTTTTGGCTCCAACTACTACTGCTGCTGCTGCGGGCTACTGCGTCGTCCATGCTGTTGCTGCGGCTGCTCTCGGATCTTTGCAGGTAAGCGGCCCCACCTTGTGTGGGGCCGTTGAGTGTTATTTAAAATCTATAATATTTGTAGTTTTTTAGACATAGGGTGGAGAGATTTTTAAGAGGATGCGTCATGATTATTTTTATTATTATTTTTATGTATTAAATAGAGGGCAAGGGTTTTTCCTTTGCTTATTTAAAGGCACCTTGGTGCCGTGCATAAGTATGTTTGCATGTTGCCACATGTTTAGGGGTCTGACTGTTGGTTTTTTCTTCCCCTACAGATCCCGGGAATCCCTGATTAAAGCGGCCTCCCGGCTCTATATTACTTGGCTAGTCTTTCTTTTTAAAAAAAAAAAAAAGGAAAATTGGGACATTTTTATATATATTGATATATTAAAAAAAAAAAAAAAAAAAAAAATTATATATATTCTATATTTATATATAGATTATTAAGGGGATCTTCTTTATGAATTAAATCCTCCCTTCCGGGACATTTACAGTAAGGGGGCATCCCGGGTGGCTTATGCCTTAAAACCCAAAAGTTTGCGAATACCATAAATCACCATATGGAGGCTTCCGATATTACCGGAAATGGTTCTTCTGGGCCATCTAGGGGGTGCGCAAGATGTGGGACTCCGCTCCCAGCTGATGATGTCTTTGTATGCATTCCTTGTACAAGGCAGAGTATTGCGCGTCAGTCCGTCGCTCCGGCTGCTGGCCCGTCGCAACTTCCATCATCTCCTACCTCTCCCTCCCTGTTCCGGACCCCGCGTGACACTGTCAAGAGTGGGGATTCGCAATCCGAGGTGGCCGCACGGTTGGCCAGCCTCGGGAAAAGCAGGGTCAAAAGCCACTGCAAAACGTAAGCACCTGACTCCGATACCTTCGGCTTCACAGGATGAGGTATGTGAGCCTGTGGAATGGTCCGATGGCCCCCCGGACGAGGAGGGAGAATTCCTGTTGGAGTCAGATGAGCCTGCAGATCAGCTTGAGGCTGATGCTATTGGCGATTGGTCGGCGGGGGTTTCCCTTGACACCCCCTCCATTCTGGCTCAAATGTTTGAAATTCTGAATTTAGATCCGCCTGAGGCTGTCACCCTGCCAAAGGGCCAGTTGTTTAAAGAGCCTCAGCCGCGTTGGGTTTTTCCCAGACAACATCACTTTGAGAGGGTGGTGCTTAAGGAATGGGAACATCCCACGTGGTTATCTGGAATCCCTTCCAGTTGGGAAAAGTGTTACCCTTTTCCGCCAGAATTGGTGGAGCTTTGGTCCGTCCCTCCTGACGTCGATACCCCTGTGCTAGGGCTCTCCAGCATGGCTATGGTACAGTCTGCTGAGACCACTGTCCCTAAAGATGGGGAGGATCGTCGGGTTGACCAGTACGCTCGCCATGGTTTTATTTATGCTGGGTCAACGATGCGCCCAGTGTGTGCTTCGGCGCTTCTTCTATTGGCGGTTAGGTCTGTAATTCAGGAGCTGTGTGGGGATCTCGATCCCACTTGTAAAGAGTTTGCTGCGCTCAAGCAGTGTGAATCTTTTGTTTCCTATGTTCTATCCGCTCAGGACGATGCGCTGTCTATAAGTAGCAAGACAGCTGCAATGCTGGTGGCTATTCGTCAGTCAGTATGGCTGCGTCAGTGGTCGGCGGACTCAGCGTCTAAAAAGGTGCTCACAGCTCTCCCCTTTTTGGGCTTGCGTCTGTTTGGTGAGAAAATTGATTCAGTCGCAAAAGGTGGTAAGATGCCACAACGCAAGAGGCCTCGTCGTCCCTTTAAGGGGGCAAGTTCTGGTAGGCCTTCATTTCTTGGATTCAGAGCGGGTAGGGGGGCTTCCTTTCCCGCTACCAGAGGTGCAGGTTGGACTCGGGGGAGGGGCCGTGGCCATCCCTCTCAGTCCTGGGGCACCAAGCCCAAGCCTGCTGGTAAACCCGCTCAGCAATGAGGGGCTGCCCTCACCCGTGCGGGTGGGGGGACGATTGCGACACTTCTCCCAGGTTTGGGACCAGGAGATTCCGGACAGATGGATCCGGGAGGTAGTGTCGTCCGGTTACAAACTGGAATTCAACTCTCGCCCTCCTTCACGGTTCTTTCGGTCTCCGGTGCCCATCGATCCTTTGGCCGCACAGGGGCTCCTGGCGTCGGTAAAGAATCTGTTAGAGATGGCGGTCATCCGGCCGGTACCGCGCTTAGAGATGGGCCTCGGGTTTTATTCCAATCTTTTCGCAGTCCCCAAGAAAGACGGGTCAGTCCGTCCCGTCCTGGACCTGAAATTACTCAACAGGTTCATCCGTTTTCTGAAGTTTCGCATGGAAACCTTGCGTACGGCCGTCGGTTCCCTTCGGCAGGGGGACTTCATGACGTCCATAGACATCAAGGATGCTTATCTTCATGTTCCCATCTGCCACGCTCATCAACGTTTTCTTCGATTCGTGATGGAAAATCAGCATTATCAATTCGTGGCACTTCCGTTTGGCCTTACCTCAGCTCCAAGAGTGTTCACCAAGGTGCTGGCAGGGGTCATGGCCATTTTCAGATCTCGGGGCATTCGTGTCGTACCTTATTTGGACGACCTTCTCATCATGGCTCCGTCTCTCAATCAATCGGAGACAGACACCAGGATGGTGGTCTCCATGCTGGAAAGCTTTGGTTGGGTGATCAACTTCCCCAAGTCCTCCCTCGCTCTGGCCAGGGTGGTGTCCTTTCTGGGGATGCAGTTGGACTCTCTTCAACACAGAGTGTTTCTCCCCCAGTCCAAAATTCATCTGATTCAGGAGTTGGCTCGGGTCCTACTTTCCAATCCTCGGCCGTCCATCCGTCTGGGGATGAGGCTGATAGGGTTGATGGTCGCCTCTTTCGAGGCAGTTCCTTTTGCTCAATTTCACACAAGGACGCTTCAGCTTTACCTGTTGGCGTCCTGGGACCTGCAGCCTCGGTCGCTGGATCAGCCCTTCCAGTTGTCCTCCCGGGTCCGGCAGTCCCTCCAGTGGTGGTTGGTCTCGACCAATCTTGTGAAGGGCAGGTCTTTCCTGACCCCTCTTTGGGAAATTGTCACCACGGACGCCAGTCTGTCGGGATGGGGCGGATTCTGGAAGGAGCTGCAGTTCCAGGGGCAGTGGGGACCTCAAGAGGCCCACTTACCCATCAATATTCTGGAACTGAGAGCCATCCGTCGGGTGCTTGCTCTCCTGACTCATCACGTTCTGGGCCTTCCGGTCCAGGTGCGTTCGGACAATCGAACAGCGGTTGCTGACATCAATCATCAGGGAGGGACTCGCATCCTGAGTGCTCTCAGAGAGGTGTCCCTGATCCTGACCTGGGCAGAGGCCCATGTTCCTTGTCTCTCGGCGGTATACAGGAGTGGAGAACCAGGAAGCGGACCGGTTGAGCAGGGGCTCTCCCCGTCTGGGAGAATGGGCGCTCCATCCTCGGGTGTTTCGCTCACTGTGTCTCCGATGGGGGACACCAGAGGTGGACCTGTTTGCCTCTCGTCACAATCACAGGCTCCCGAACTTCTTGTCCCCCTCCCAGGATCCTCTGGCTCTGGCAGTGGACGCCATGTCCCTGAGCTGGGGGGATCTGGGATTTCTATACCTGTTTCCTCCGATACCCATGCTGGGCAGGGTGCTTCGGAAGTTGGCTCTGGAAAAGGTGTCCGCCGTTCTCGTGGCCCCAAGGTGGCCAAGGCGAGTGTGGTTCGCAGACATCGTTCGGCTGGCAGTGGACCAGTTCGTCCTGCCTCTCGGCCTCTCGGCCTGATCTGCTCACTCAGGGTTGGTTGTGTTACCCCAATTTACCAGCGCTGGGTTTGACGGCCTGGCTGCTGAAACCTCCATCTTGAAGGAGGAGGGGCTTTCTGACTCAGTTGTCAAGACTCTGATCAGTGCCCGGAAGAGGTCTTCTATCATCTACTATAGGACGTGGAAAGCCTACATCGCTTGGTGTGAGATGAGATCTTTTTCTTGTAGGGTCTTTTCGGTCTCCAGGATTCTGGAGTTTTTACAATCAGGGCTGGACTCTGGTCTCCAGCTTAGTACGTTGAAAGGGCAGGTCTCTGCCTTATCTATCTTTTTTCAGAAGCGTGTTGCGCTTAAACCTTTTAGTTAAAACTTTTTTCCAGGGGGTTACGCATGTGCGGCCTCCCAGGAAACCATTACTCCCGGTTTGGGATTTGAATTTGGTTCTTTCGGCTCTTCAGGCTCCTCCTTTTGAGCCTTTGCAAGATATTGCTTTGTCTACCGTGACTCAGAAGATTGTCTTCTTGGTAGCTATCACTTCGGTCCGGCGTGTCTCAGAGTTGGCGGCCTTGTCTATCCAGGCGCCCTACTTTGAGAGGCATCAGGATAAAGTGGTCTTTCGGTTCAAGCCAGACTTTCTTCCCAAGGTTGTTTCTGCTTTTCATTTGAATCAGGATATTGTTCTTCCCTCCTTGTGTCCTAATCCTAAGAATGACAAAGAGAGGGTTTTGCATTGTTTGGATGTAGTACGCTGTGTTAAGTACTGCTTGATTATCACGTCTCCTTTTCGTAAGACGGATTCCTCTTTTGTTGTGCCCTATGGGCCTAAGAAGGGTTTGGCACCAGCCAAATCTGCCATTAGCAAGTGGATACGTCAGGCCATTACTGCGGCCTATTCTGCTAAGGGGAAAGTTCCCCCTTTTCGTATCACTGCTCATTCTACTCGCGCCATTGGGGCGTCTTGGGCTTTTCAGCACCAAGCTTCTGTTGAACAAGTTTTACAAAGTTGATGTGCGGGCCTCAGCGGATGCTGTTTTTGGCCGCAAAGTTCTGCAGACTGCAGTCATTTAAGTTATGCTTCACCTGGCCTTGAGATGCCCATCCCTTGTGGACACTGCTTTTGGATGTCCCAATCTTGAAGAATATTAAAGGTGAAGCGGGGTGTGTGGCACACCAAGAATAATACCATTTTGTGAGTACTCACCTGAAAAATGGATATTGTTGGTGTGCCACACACCCCGCTTCACTCCCACCCTTTTCGGTATTTCCGAATCCTTTATATGGTGAAGTTTTTTGTTTATATTGATTTATTTTGAGGTTACCGTTAAAATACTGGTACCTTGTCTTTCTGCTTTTTAATACACTGGTGATAAATGGGAGGTACCAGGTATATATAGGCCGGAAGGGGGCTCGTTACAAGACTTCCTCTCTGCACAGCGTCACCTGGCGGTGAGTTAACCCAATCGTGAAGAATATTAAAGGTGAAGCGGGATGTGTGGCACACCAACAATATCCATTTTTCAGGTGAGTACTCACAAAATGGTATTTTTCAGCTCTTTTAGACTACTGGGGTCTGGAGGAGGAGCTTAAGCTTTTGTGTATTCTGGTGGTCATGTGTCCTACCTGGGGGCGGAGCCATAATACCTCAGTGGTATTGTGCTGCTCTTTTGGATGTTTAGAAAAAAAGTTACCAGGTACTGAACTTAAGTGTTTTTTCACACTTGTGCATATTTTTGCACTACAGGAAACACCTTTTACTAAAACATTACCAGTGCAGCAACATGCTGAAAAATGTATAAATCATGTTTTTCACTAGTTTGCACTGAAATGGCCCTGTCTCGCAGTGTAGATCAAGCCATAATATTTTCAGCACCACTCTGACTAGATCTAGGACATGGTCTCTGGTGGCATGAAATACATATAAATCTCCAGAGTAGAAGATATGTCAATTCTAAAAGCATTGTGTAAAAGGGGGTTTATTATCCCTTTGAATTTCTGACTTTGATGCATTGCTAGTTCTGCTGCCCTCTGAATGCCCCTAGGGTAGAGTATTTAGCCAGGAGACTAGCTAGAATGTTGATCTGATCTCCACTGTCATCTGATTTCACATTAGGAGGCCTCACTCCTGCCCAGTGGGACCACCTTTTTTTTCATGTCCTTGCACAGTTTACCCCAGATATCTTGCCATTATGGGATGTTTTCACTACTTTCCTTTTGCCCTTTGTTTCCCTCATCTCAATTATTTAGTTTTTGTTTTTTTTTTACAGCTTATTCAAGAGCATGCTTTTTTTTTTTTTTTATTTTTTTTTTTTTTTTTTTTTTTTTTTAGCTACTGTGTGTGTGTTTTAATTGTTTTTTTTTATATCATTCACAAGTGGGACCATCCTGGTACCTATAGCTAGCCATACCTTCATAACGTATCTGGAAACAGCACTAACCCTAGAACAGCTTTCTGTGATCCGTTTTCTTCCCCTCAGTCTACTTTGAGAGCAAGGTTCCTAAGCTTGATATGATGCAGGCAATCGGGTATATCCAAGAATGACTCTCAGACCAGGTTGTGGCTATGCAGGGAGTTGGCATACATCAATCTGCCCCTTGCTTCACAGCATACCTGAAATTCTCCATAATCCGTGAACTGACCCAGTTGCTAAACATGGCTCCTAGAGTTGATTCATACATGGCTATGCTTTGGTACCCCAGCTCATGGTTTCCAGGGAGCTCTTTCAATTAATTTTCTATCCACTCAATGCTAAGGAGGAAAAGGGAATAAACAAATGTAAATAAAATGTAGTTTAGTATAGGCAGAGAGAATAAGAAAGGTCCTTTTCATCTTATTTCTGCACATACATTTTATTAGAGTACATGTGTTTAATCATGATTTACAGCAGTATCCCATAAAGCGGTCTCAAGCTTTTATGTATAGAAATTATTTTTTTGTAATAAAATGTTTGCCAATTAATTGAGCTCTTTTCATCATTCTAGCAACAACTGGAGATGTATGATTTCACAAAATTCCATGCCCTGAAGCCCAAGCTGATCCAATCTATAGACAACATGCTGGCTAACAAAATAGCACCTTTGATGAGTATGATTCGGGAGGAAGAGAGCACCATGCCACCACAAATGGTACATGGCGGAGCTTTTGAAGGGACCTCAGAAGGTCCCTTTGGCCAGGGCTATGGGGAAGGAGTTGGTGAAGGTGCAGGAGAAGATGAATGGGTGGTGGCCAGAGATAAATCCCTTTATGATGAGATCTTTTATAACCTTTCTCCAATCAATGGCAAGATCTCAGGTGTCAATGCTAAGAAAGAGATGGTGAACTCCAAGCTACCAAACAGTGTCCTGGGAAAAATCTGGAAGTTGGCAGATTATGATATGGATGGAATGTTGGATGAAGAAGAATTTGCCTTGGCAAAGCATCTCATAAAGATTAAGCTGGAAGGCTATGAGTTGCCGAATGAGCTACCTCCTCACCTTGTACCTCCATCACAACGGAAGCCTGTACAGAACTCTGAATAAAATACCCTACAAAAAGTTGATCAAACGGAGTAAAGTGTCTGGCGGAAAATAACCCTTTTACAGCATAGTCTCAACTTTTTAATTTGTGCCTTGTATACAGAAAATTATGCTATTCTAAAGCTTATAGAAAATACTGTATAATGTGATATATAACAAGAATGGTAACACGCACTATAAACAAACCCATGCCAATCCTTATTTTCAGTACACAACCATTTTAACAGATAAGCACAGATGGTCCTTGGTTTTAATATGAGGTTTTCTTAGGAGAATGCTAGGTATACAGTTTAAAGGAAAAGCCCACTTTTATAGACTTGACTTCAGACCCAGAACATGCTAAAGGGCATGAGGCTCCCCTGCTTACCAGACACCTGCTCCACTGTTTGTTCACTCGCAGGGAACCATTTATTCCAGAGCATGGTGTGCTGATAGGAAGCAACTTCCCATCTTTAGTTATCAGGCTAAATCTGTTAAATGCAGCAGCAATATAACTACACCAACACTTCCCTGCTCTCTTAAATACCTTGTCTAGAGTTCAGGCTAAAGTTTATATTGTGACCATTGGTTTCAAACCACCTGCCCTCTTTATATATACATTTGTTCCTGGAGTACTCTTTTTTTTTTTAGATGAAGTTAAAGTTTACACTAGCAGTATAGTATTTAATTATAAATCTAATTTTGGTCATATTTAAATTGCATCACTGCAGCCGTAACCTCTAGGTGGCAGCACACTCCATATGGATGAAAGAAGAAAAGGTCCAAAATAATTTTTATTGTTATTGACCAGTGTTTATAGAGACTGTTTGTTTGTTTTTAAAGGTTTAAATATGTATTTTTTTTTTCGTTTACCAATTGCTGTTTAGAATGGGGAAAAAAGGCCTGGAATATTCTAATTTGGTTATTGGACCATATATTTTTACTTGTAAATTTGTTTTTCACTCTTACACTGTCTTTTTCTGTGTTTAAAACAAAATGTCTATTTTATTGACTAATATATTATATGTTACAGAATGTATTAAAAGTATCTGCATAGCTGTTGAATCAGGTGTTTTGTTATAGATAAAACAAAGATTTACACTTGCCTATTTTGCAAAATTTGAGCCATATCTGGTCACACGTTTTTGTAGAGTGGGCCCAAGGGGTTAAATATAGAAAGCGTGTGTGAAGGGGGGTAATAGGTTAAATGCAGACTAAGGGAGGGGACAAGGATTTATATTACAAGACTGGGGACACAAAGGGTTAAATAAAGTGTGTGTGAAGGTGGGGGCAAGCATATTCTGACTGGCTCCCAAGACTCAGGAGTCCTATGACCACAGAGGAGGCAGGGAAAGTGGATCCTGTTGATATAAAGGAGACACACTCTGGCTGCAGACAGTGTTTAAACTACTTGTGCTTTGTCACCCGCCCACCCTAGACATATGCGCCCGCAGACACATGGGGGCGTACACACAGACATGCACACGTGCAGACACACACTAGGGCACAGACCTTGGGTTGCCTAATGAGATACACAGCCCTACTCCCCAGTAAAACGCAGCACATCCATAGCTCAAAATATCTTGGACTCAAGTAGTTTCATGATAACTGGATTGGCTGAGAAAAATTATTCTGATGCCTCCCCCTACTCAGAAGGTGAGAAGCAGGAGGCTCACGAGGATCATTTAGACTCCGAATACATGCAAAGTGCTAGCTTTTCTAGCGTTGCCACCACTGCTAGGAAGCCTCCCTCAGCAAAAAGGGCCCAAGTAGTTGTTTTTACACCCTCTTTCCTCTCAAGCATGATAAACCTGAGGGGCTACCCCCTTCCCCACAATTTAATTGTCCCCAAAGTAGGCATTTTGATTGCTGTTCTGTCAAAATGGCTACCCTGCCTTCAAAGGAAACTGACTCCATAAAAGACCCAGGTCGTAGGCGTATTGAAGGTTTGCTGAAACATAATCACCAGGTATCAGATCTACCCGTGCTACAGCAGTGGGTGGGGCAGATCAGTTTCTCATGGCCCTACTACAGCTGGTTAGCCCGTTTATGGGTCTTCTGAGGCTTCTTGGTCTTGCTTACAGTGCCCTAAAAAACTGCTTTTTTTTTTTTTTGCACTAAACTTTGCATTCAGTTAGTGTCATGAATATTGGGTAGTCGGACATATTGTTCCTTGGCCCAGCAGCCCTGCCCCCTGGTGCTTTCCAGCAATGATACATTGTTACACTACACACCACTGGGGAACACTTCAACCTAACTGCCGTTATAGGGCTGATTCAGCACTGGGAACATTTTTTTCGAGAAAAATATAATTTATTTTTACTTGGTGCAGTTCAGTGCCATTTTAGACTGCAGATTATGTTATCATTGTAACTAGATTAATTAGCATATGGTTGCCATTTGCCATAATACTATTTCCTTTTTATTTATTTATTTTTTTTTTTATCAATATTGGCAAAAGCTTTAGTAAAAATAAGAAACAGACTGTTTTGGGACACTGGACTGGGGATAGAAGGTGACTACATAAACTTCCTATTCTTAGTATACAGTACGTCCTGCTCCAGATTAGATTACTTACACTTGGGTATTACTCCGCCAGATGATGCTGGACTGCAGAGACATCAAAAACAGGCTCCTCCCGGCCCCCTCAAATACGAGGGACCTCCCACAAAATCCCCAGAATTTCTCTGCAGCCTGGACGGCGGAGGACAAGATGATGGCTCTCTATTCTCGCAGGTGAGCAGGGCTATTAGCCTGCGGCCCTTTAGGACTATTCCTACCCGTTCCATTATTAATGTGCCTCCCAGCCTTGGCTGCGCTGGTCGGGTGATGGTAGGCAGCTGCTCCACCGCAATACCCCACCAAAGGGTAGGCGGTATAGGCATATGGTGAGCCTCTATGGGATGCCCCTCCCGCCCTATTGCCCCTGTCTATCGATGGGGCCTGTTTAGTGGCCGCTGTCCTCTCTCACTCTCACTTGTAGCTCGGGGGGGTGCGTGTGTATATGAATTGCATTGGTGCTTCACTGTATTATGTACTGCCTGTTTAAATTGGCCGCCGCGTGCTTCCACTGTGTTCCGCGCTTGGCGGCGTTACCTCAGGCGCTAGTGCGCCGTTATTGGCTGCTTGTCATGTGTACGGCTTCGCGCTCTTCAGGAGGGACGGGGCCCGCGGTTGGCGCATTGCGCGTCACTGTCCCCTCGACCCGCACCTCGAGGTATACCCGGCGCCATTTTCCTTTTGGATCCGGCTGCTACGTGACTGGCATCTACCTACCGCGGTCCGTGAGTGCCTTCGCGGGCGGCTTTATTTACCTTTTGTCATGCACATGTCACTTACGGTTCCCCTTTGCTTATGTCTTTCAGACGGGCTGAACCCTATTGGCTTATCCCGGCCTTACTCCCCCTGTTTAGTTATTTAACTTGTGAGGCCTAGTGTGTAATTTACTCCCACTTCCCTAGCGGGCTATTGGGGCATCCCGGATTGCTTTTTTAGCGTCAATCCCTATCGGCCTATTGTGCCGCTATAATCACCATATGGAGACGTCTCAGGATTGTGCTCAGGGTTCCTTCGGGACAAGCCCGGCTGTGTGTAGCTTGTGGGGTGTCCCCTACTAGTGCTGACAATGTGCGGGTCTGCAGGTGCTTGCACTGAAGCCTTGTTTACCAGTGGCTGGGCCTGCGCCTCGTATGGCTTCACCTACTCCCCCAAGCTTAAATCTCACTCCCATTGAGTTGCATACTAGTGGGGATTCTCAGCCTGATGTGTCTTCCAGACTGGCTAGTGTTGAGAAGTTGCTTGCTAATACTTTGGCGCGTAAGGCCTCTGCAAAAAAGCGGCACTTAACGCCTGATGTCACTCTTTTCCCTATGGAAGCTGATGAGTTTTTGGAACTGTCTGGCTATACCTCTTTGGAAGAAGGGGAGTTATTCTCTGACAATCACTATTGGTAGTGCGTAGGTACGATGCTTCTTCGTTGTCCCGCCTATATGATATTTAAACGCTGCTCACCGCCGCGCCGGCTCACCTAGTGAAAGTCGCGCTAAGCGACGAAACGCGTTGGGAGCCGGCGGTTTGGAATATAGGAATTCAGCAGCGTGGGTTGGCTTGGAACATTATTGTGACATGCGTGTTTTAACCTTGTGTTTGTGAGTATTTTATTGGCCATATTAAAAGGAATTTTTAGCTTTGCAATATTGCACTATGGCTCTTCTATTTCCTTATGTATGAGTACACTTTGGAAATCGGGCTGGTCGTATAGATTTACATTGAAGAAACGCAGCCTAGCGCGGGAACCTGATTGGAGGAAGTGTTTGCGCATCTGATGATATTGCTGGCGACCTAATTATTTCTGGTAAGGGTACCAAATCGGTGGTGGATCTGCACTAAGCTCTTACTAGCTCTGTGTTTCTATTGTAATTTTGTCTACCTCTGTTGCTGATACCATGATAAAGGCCAGGAAGAATTCTTCTTCCATTTACTATAGGGTTTGGCGTGCCTGACTGGTGTGAGTCTAGGTCTCTTCCCTGTCGTGTGTTCTCTATTCCCTGGATCCTGGAGTTCCTGCAGCATGGGTTTGAGATGGGTCTCCAACTCAGTACTCTGAAGGGTCATGTTTCTGCCCTGGCTGTATTCTTCCAGAAGTCCTTTGCCCAGCATTTGCTGGTCAGGACTTTTTTCCATGGGGTTACTCATGTGCATCCCCCACGTAAGCCCATGTTGCCTGTTTGGGATTTGAACTTGGTTTTGTCAGCCTTGCAGGGTGTTCCCTTTGAACCTGTGCAGCATGCTGCCCTGGCCATTCTTACTCTCAAGGTTGTCTTTTTGGTGGTTATCACCTCTGTTAGGTGTGTGTCTGAGTTGGTGGCGCTTTCCATCCAGCCCCCCTACTTTGAGAGACACCAGGACAAGGTGGTGTTTCGCTTCAAGCCAGACTTTCTGCCTAAGGTAGTGTCTGCCTTTCATTTGAATAAGGACATTGTTCTTCCATCCTTGTGCCCTAATCCTAGTAATGCTAAGGAGAGGGTCTTGCACTCTTTGGATGTGGTTAGGTGTCTGAAGTACTATCTGGTGGCTACTGCACCTTTCAGAAAGACTGATGCTCTTTTTGTGGTCCCTTCTGGTCCTAGGAAGGGTTTAGCTCCTGCCAAGTCTACTATCAGCAAATGGATCCGTCAGGCTGTGATTCAGGCCTATTCTGCTAAAAGGAAGAATCCTCCCTTCCGCCTTACTGCTCATTCTACTTGTGCTATTGGTGCCTCTTGGGCTTTCCAGCACCAGGCTTCTGTTGAACAAGTTTGCAAGGCTGCTACTTGGTCTTCTGTTCATACTTATTCTTAGTATACAGTACGTTCTGCTCCAGATATAATACTTACACTTGGGTTATCCTCCGCCAGATGGCGCTGCACTGCAGAGACATGGAAAACGGGCTCCTCCAGGCCCTTCAAATACCCAGGGACCTCCCACAAATCCCCAGATTTCTCTGCAGTGCTAACTGCAAAGACATGAAGTATCACTCTCTCGCAGGTGAACGGGGCTGTTAAAGCCTGCGGCCCTGTTGGACTATTCCCACCCGTCCTTTTTGTGATGTGCCTCCCAGCCTGGGCTGCGCTGGTCAGGTGAAGGTAGGCAGCACCACGCGTGCTTATGGAGCCATGCTCCACCGCAGTCCCCCACCAAAGGGTAGGCGGTTTAGGCTGATTTTCTAAGAGTGTCATACACTCGCGTTCTTGTCTGCGTTGACTACTGTCTCAGAGCTTCGCGCTCTTCGGGGGGGGCGGGGACCTGGCTTGGCGCGCTCTGTGTCACAGCCCGCTCTGGCCCGCCCTTCGAGGTTCGCTTGGCGCCATTTAGATGCTCGTCGCGTGCGTGGTAACGGTCCTCCTCCTCCCTCGGTCTGTAAGTGCCCTCGCGGGCGATTTTCATCATTCTTGCTTACTGCGCATGGCTCTGACATCCCTATTCCCATTATGTCTTTCAGACGGTCGAATCCAGTGGCTTCTCCCGGCCCAGTGTAATTGCCAGTTGGACCTAGTATAATTACTGCCACTTCCCTGCGGGTCTTTGGGGCATCCAGAGTAGCTTATAGCGTCAATCCCTACTGGCCTATTGTGCCTATTAATCATCATATGGAGGCATCCCATGATATTGTGAACGGGGTTCCCTCGGGACAAGCCCGGCTGTGTGTAGCTTGTGGGGTCTCACCTATCAGCGGTGACAATGCACGGGTCTGCGTCCCTTGTGCACAGCAGTCGCTAATGGTACTTCCCGCCCCTCCTGTGGCTGGGCCTGCACCTCGCCTTACTTCACCTACCCCCCCAAGCCTGAGTCTAACCCCCAATACAAGCGGGGATTCTCATCCTGATGTGGCTACTAGACTGGCCAGTGTTGAAAAATTGCTTGCTAGTACTCTAGCGCGCACATAATCCCTGACTCTGCTCCTTTCCCTACGGAGTCTGATGAGTTTTCGCATCTATATGGCCATGCCCCTTCGGACGAAGGGGAGCTGTTCTCTGACTCGGGGTCATCTGATGAGAAGTCTAGGGGTCATGACGATTCTGGTTCTGATCACTGGACCCCGGATGATACTGATAAACGGCTGCTTCAGATTTTTGAGGTTTTGTCCATCTCTCCCCCTGTTGCGGCTCCCAGGCAAAGGGGTGAGCTTTCATACTGCTAAGGCTCGATTGGAATTTCCAGAGCAAACCCATTTCAATAACCTCGTGTTTAAGGAGTGCGAACATCCCAGTAGACTTCCCGGGATCCCTTTGCATTTGGAGGGGCGGCGCTGCGTCCAGTCTGCGCTTTGGCCATTACTGCTGTGGCGCTCAGGGCCATGGTCAGGAACGCACTTGACGGGCCAGACGAGTTGCCTACTGATACTATTAATGCACTGTGATGTATTTGTGAACTTTATCCTGTCTGCATCGGATGATGCTATTAGGATGTGTGCCAGATCTTCCGCCTTGGCGGTGGCTATACGCCGCGCGGTATGGCTGCGCCAGTGGGCGGCCGACAATGCTGCTAAGAGGGCCCTTACTGGGCTTCCATTTAAGGGGCTGCGCCTGTTTGGGGACCGCCTAGACCTTTTTGCTAAAGGAGGTAAGTTACCACAGCGCAGGCGGCAGCCTCTGCCCTTTCGTAGCCAGGGCCCCCTTTCAGCCCCCTACAGAGGCGCTAAGCGGGAAAAGGGGTGTCCTTCGCGGGGGCTCGCGCAGACTCCTGGCATAGGAGCGGGGGGTGACGTCCTGGCTCCTCCTGGGGGACCACACCCAAAGCCCCTCCCAAGACCCCTCAGGCATGATGGGGCGCTCTCGCCCGCCAGGGTGGCGGAACGGCTACAGCACTTCTCGCACGTCTGGAGGCGCCAAGTCTCAGACCGGTGGATTCAGGAGGTAGTTACCTCTGGCTACAAGATAGAGTTTGCTGTGCGGCCCCCCTCAAGATTCATCAGGTCCCGGATCCCCCAGGACCCGGTATCAGCTCAGGTCCTGATGCAGGCAGTGCAAGGACTTCTGGATCTGGGATTTATTTGCAAGGTTGCCTTGGGAGAATTGGGAGAGGGGTTCTACTCCAACCTTTCACAGTGCCCAAAAGAGATGGGTCAGTCAGGCCCATTCTGGATTTAAAGATCCTCAACAAATTTGTCAAGAACATGGAAACTGTTAGAATCTTACCTGTTCCCCGTCCTCTGTCCCGCGGTGCGTCGTCCGGGGGGTCCCAGCCTCTAGTCCTCCGTCGGACGGCTGTCTGCGTGTGGCGCTCTGAGGCGCTGGGCGTGGCGGCCTCTCTGGGGGGTCCTCGGTGGGGACGGGCGGCTCCTCAGCCGGCGCGGGTGCTTCCTTCCCGGCGGGGAGCGCGCCCGGCCAGTCACGCGAGCACGCTCTGTTTATGCCCCTCGGCGGCGCTGCTCCCAGCGCGTCCGCCGGGGGCCAGTTTAAAGGGACCTGTCAGGTTGTTCTGGTGGGGGATAGACCCAAGGACTGGACAGTTCTTCTGGCCTGGGCGGTCCAGTCCCTGGGACTACTCCCATTGGAATTATTAGTGGCACCAATCAGCACACTTTCCCCCCCGATCACCAATCACCAAGTCCCCTTCCCATTGGCCAGTATTCCCTTAAATACGGTTCGGCCCCATCCTCCAGTGCCCGTTATAGCCTCTGGTTAATAGGGTGTGCTTTTCTGAACCGTGCTTATAATTATTATCTGGCTTGTTTTCTGACCTTCCTTGTCTGCTGCCTGCCCCGGCCATTCGCCCGTCTGACTACGTCCCTGCCTGATCCTTTTGATACTGCGTTTCGGTGCCCATCTGGTTTGACCTCGGCTTGTTTTGACCCTTCTACGTTTAACCCCTCGGATACTGCGCTCTGTGATCACCCGGCTTTGACCCTTGCTTGTTTTGGACTTTCCTTGTCTGGTTTCCACGCTTAAACCTGTATCCACTCCGGCATCCAGCTTTGGGATACCCTGCTGTTCATCCATCTCCACCTTAAGCCAGTAATCTTTGCGCCAAATAAGACCTGGGGGTAACCGAGTCTGGAGAGGCATAATCCGCGTCTCCTGCGAGCGGGGACTTGTCTGTAGGCAGAAGAGGCGGTGGAGATTGGGGATTACCTGGCTTAAGAGAGAAGGGTGTCCGGCATTCCCTTACAGAAACTCTGCGCTCGGTCGTTGGCTCTCTGCGCCCAGGGGATTTTATGACGTCTGTGGACATCAAAGATGCTTACCTTCACATCCCTGTGTTCCTGGGACATCAAAGGTTTCTCAGATTCGCGTTGAAAGATCAACATTACCAATTTGTGGCCCTACCGTTTGGCCTCACTTCAGCTCCCAGAGTGTTCACCAAGGTGCTGGCGGGGGTGATGTCTTTGATAAAGTCAGGGGGCATTCGAGTGCTGCCCTACCTGGACGACATCCTCATCGCCTCATGGCCTCTACAGCAGGCGGAGCTGGACACTCAGCTGGTGGTGTCCACCTTGGAGTACTTCGGCTGGGCGATCAATCTCAAGTCCTCTCTGTCCCCTTCGTCGGTGACCCCATTCCTGGGGATGATTCTGGGTACGGTTCAGTCACGAATATTCCTTCCCCAACAGAAGGTGGAAGCTCTGACTGCGCAGGTGCGGTCCCTGCTCTCGTGCCCCCAGCTCTCCCTCAGGCAGGGAATGCAGCTGGTGGGCCTGATGGTGGCGAGCTTCGAGGCGGTGCCCTTTGCTCAGTTCCATTCGAGGCCTCTACAGCTTCACCTTCTATCAGTATGGCAAGGACCCTGCGTGCTTCCCCCATTGGTCAGAAGGTCCCTCTCGTGGTGGCTAGACCACAAGAACTTGCTAAAGGGCAGGTCCTTTCTAGCCCCCTCCTGGGAGACGGTCACCACGGATGCCAGTCTGTCAGGTTGGGGGGGATTCTGGAAGTCCCTGAGGTTTCAGGGGACGTGGGGCCCTCAGGAGGCCCATTTACCCATCAACATTCTGGAACTACGGGCGGTCAGGTTGGTACTGGAGCAGTTGACCGATCACCTGCAGGGACTGTCTGTACAGGTGCGCTCAGACAACAGGACAGCAGTTGCCTACATCAACCATCAGGGAGGGACCCGGAGCAAGGGTGCCCTCCAGGAAGTGTCGCGGATTCTGACATGGGCGGAGGCCAATGTTCAATGCATTTCGGCTGTTTATATCCCGGGGGTAGAGAATCTTCTGGCACACTCTCTGAGCAGGGGGACTTCCCGTCAGGGTATTACAGTCCCCGTGTTACCGGTGGGGCCGACCGGATGTGGATCTGTTTGCATCCCGTCACAATTACAAGTTCCCGGCCTTTGTCTCCCTGTCTCTGGATCCTCTGGCCTTGGCCACGGACGCTCTGTCAATGTCATGGAAGGAATTTCGGCTCCTGTGTGTCTTTCTCCCGTTCCCCCTGCTGGGCAGGGTTCTGCGCAAGATTGCCCTGGAAAGGGTGCCAGTGATTCTGGTGGCCCCAAGGTGGCCAAGAAGAGTCTGGTTCGCAGACGTGGTACAAATGGCAGTAGACCAGTACGTCCTGCCAGAGGTGCCAGATCTGCTCACTCAGGGCTCCTTACTCCATCCCAGTTTACAAACTCTGGCTTTGACGGCCTGGCTGCTGAAACCTCCATCTTGATGGAGAAAGGCTTGTCTGCCTCAGTGGTGGATACCATGGTACAGGCTAGAAAGAATTCTTCTTCTGCCATCTATTACAGGGTATGGCATTCCTACATTGATTGGTGTGAGTCTAGGTCTCTTCCCTGTAGGGAGTTCTTAGTCCCTAGGGTTCTGTAGTTTTTACAACATGGATTGGAGTTGGGTTTAAAACTCAGTACTCTGAAGGGTCAGGTTTCTGACCTGGCTGTCTTCTTTCAGAAGTCTTTTGCTCAGCATCCCTTGGTTAAGACCTTCTTTCAGGGGGTCACTCACGTGCTCTGGCTGTACTTACCCTCAAGGTTGTCTTTCTGGTGGCTATTACTTCGGTCAGGCGTGTGTCTGAGCTGACGGCTCTGTCTATTCAGCCCCCATACTATGAGAGACACCAGGACAAGGTGGTGTTCCGCTTTAAGCCAGACTTTCTGCCAAAGGTGGTGTCTGCTTTTCATTTGAATCAAGATATTGTTCTTCCTTCATTGTGTCCTAATCCTAGCAACGCTAAGGAAAGGGTTCTGCATTCTTTGGATGTGGTCAGGTGTCTGAAGTATTACCTGGTAGTCACTGCGGCCTTCAGGAAGACTGATGCTCTTTTTGTGGTCCCTTCTGGTCCTTGGAAGGGTTTGGCTCCGGCCAAGTCTACTATTAGCAAATGGATTCGTCAGGCTGTGATACAGGCCTATTCTGCTAAGGGGAAGAGTCCTCCCTTCCGTCTTACTGCTCATTCTACTCGTGCTATTGGTGCCTCTTGGGCCTTCCAGCACCAGGCTTCTGTTGAACAAGTTTGCAAGGCCCGCTACTTGGTCTTCTGTTCATACCTTTTCGAAGTTTTACAAGGTTGATGTTAGGGGCTCAGCTGATGCTGTTTTTGGCCGTAAGGTTTTGCAGGCGGCAGTGGTTTAAACTGCCTGATGTCACCTTTTGATGGGGGATCCCACCCTACTTTATGGACACTACTATTGGATGTCCCAAGTGTAAGTATTATATCTGGAGCAGGACGTACTGTATACTAAGAATAATACAATTCTGTGAAATACTCACCTGTAGAATTGATATTATTTGTATACAGTACGTCCTGCTCCACCCCACCCTGTTTTTTTTGCATTATTCTGGATCCCCTGTATGGTGATTGTTATCATTGTTATCTTTACCAGTTGTTCTGGGTGGTTTAATTCTCCCGGCTTCTTGTTCACTGCTTTTCAATGCTGGGGATTTGTGGGAGGTCCCTGGGTATTTGAGGGGCCGGGAGGAGCCTGTTTTCCATGTCTCTACAGTGCAGCGCCATCTGGCGGAGGATAACCCAAGTGTAAGTATTATATCTGGAGCAGGACGTACTGTATACAAATAATATCAATTCTACAGGTGAGTATTTCACAGAATTGTATTTTTTACAAGGTTGATGTTAGGGCCTCAGCTGATGCTGCTTTTGGCCGTAAGGTTCTGCAGGCGGCAGTGGTATGACCTGCCTGCTGTTGCCTTTGGGGATCCCACCCTACTTTATGGACACTGCTATTGGATGTCCCGAGTGTACGTAATCTATCTGGAGCAGGACGTACTGTATACTAAGAATAATACAATTCTGTGATTACTCACCTGTAGAATTGGTATTATGAGTATAGAGTACGTCCTGCTCCACCCCACCCTTGGTTTTGCATTATCCTGGATCCCCTGTATGGTGATTGTTATAGTTGTTATAGTTACCAGTTTGGTTCTGTTTAATTCTCCCGGCTTCTCATTAACTGCTTTTCAATGCTGGGGATTTTGTGGAAGGTCCCTGGTATTTGAGGGTCCGGGAGGAGCCTTTTTTCGAGTTTTCAATGTCTCTGCAGTCCAGCGCCATCTGGCAGAGTAATACCCAAGTGTAAGTAATCTAATCTGGAGCAGGACGTACTGTATACTGTCACTTTTCCCTCTTTATTCTAAGCATACAGCACGTCCTGCTCCAGATATAGTAATAACGCGTGGGTAATCCTCCGCCTCGGGCGCCGTGCACTGCAGACATGTAGAAAACAAGCTCCTTCCGGCCCTACATATACCGAAGGACCTCCCACAAATCCCCAGATTTCTCTGCAGTGCTGGAACTGCGAAGACATGAAGTATCACGCTCTCGCAGGCGAGCGGGGCTATTTCCACCCGTCCTCCTTGTGATCAGAATATGCCTCCCAGCCTGGGCTGCGTTGGTCGGGTGAAGGTAGGCAGCACTGTGTGTGCTTAACGGAGCCATGCTCCACCGCAATCCCCCACCATAGGGTAGGCGGTTTAGGTCGATGGTGAGCCTCTAGTGGATGCCCCTCCCGCATTATTTCCCCGTACCCCGCGTAGTGCTGGACTCTATTATCGGGTCGCCATTCTCCCTCTTTTCCCCAACTACTTAGGGGGAAAAGAAAGGGGGGTATGTGTGTGGCGGTCCCTGTGTACCGGTGTGTCACGATCGTGGCCTTTATTCTGCTGATTATTATTATTAACTCAGAGATGTCAGAGCCGCGCTGCTTGCTCCTTATTTCGGCTGCCGCCGTATGTATTTTACATTTCTTGCCGCATAGTCTGTGCATGCTGCGGTGCCCGTACTTATTAACTGTAACCGTTCTATGTAACCTTAGGCTTGTGGTTGTATCCTTGCCTTTATTATTTTACCTCAGAGCTTCGCGCCCTTTAGAGTGGGCGGGCCTTAGTTCGGCGCGCTCCGCGTCATAGCAGAGCATTTTGCCCGCCCTTCGAGGTTCGCTGGGCGCCATTTTTGTTGAGCTTCGCGCGCGCGGTGACGGTCTCCTCCTCCTCCACTTGAGCTGTAAGTGCCCTCGCGGGCGAATCCCTCTGTTTTTTGTCTGTCCAGCTGCGCATGGCCCTGACATCTCTTTCCCATTATGTCTTTCAGACGCTGAGTTCCCGGTGGCTTCTCCCGGCCTCATATTCATTATATATGTATATATATTATACGTATAAGGATATTAGCGGGCATTCCTAAAATCTCCCACATTAATCAGCGGGTTGTTGGGGCATCCAGGGTTGCTTTTTGCATAAATCCCTATTGACATATTGTGTTTCAACAATCACCATATGGAGGCATCTCAGGATTGTGTTACCGGGGTCCCTCTGGGACAGGACCGGCCTTGTGTAGCGCGTGGTCTCCCCCATGCTGGGGCGGACGGGGTACGGGTCTGCGCGTCATGTGCTGAACAGACGCTGGATTTGCGAGCGGCGCCTGTGGTTGCACCTCGCTCCTTCTCTCCCCTTTCCTCCTTGCCTAAATCTCACTCCTGTTGAGTCTTGT
Organism: Gastrophryne carolinensis; assembly: GCA_027917425.1. Taxonomy (NCBI): domain Eukaryota; kingdom Metazoa; phylum Chordata; class Amphibia; order Anura; family Microhylidae; genus Gastrophryne; species Gastrophryne carolinensis. The sequence goes on from CM051244.1 coordinate 74,830,016, forward strand.
ACAAGTGGGGAATTACAAATAGACACCTCTCCTAGACGGCCCACGCTTGTCCAGATTGTTGAAGCGTTGTTCGGCCGGGTGGGTCCTGACAGACAACGGCCTTGGACTCCCGCGGCTTCGGCCTGTGCTATGGGCTCTGAGGAGTCCTTTTCTACATGTGCTAGCGCCACGTCGGAAGATGGGGACCTGTTCTCTGACCTAGGTTCCTCTGACGAGATGCCGAGGTGTCAGGTTAATGCTGGTCAAGATGACTGGGACCAGCTTGATATTGGTGGTATGTTACTAAGGATCTTTAATGCCCTGTCCATTTTGCCTCCCGGTGCGGTCTCCAGGCCGAGAGGGGGGCGCTTCCATACTCCGCCTGCGCGCTTGGAATTTCTCAAGCAGGCTCACTTCCATGCTCTTGTACTTAAGGAGTGGGAATGCCCCACTGCACTTCAAAGGGCCCCAGAGGATTGGGTTTGGAAATATCCTTTTCCCCCCAAGATGGTTGATATTTGGTCTTCGTCCCCAGTGGCCGCTAGGGCTCTCATAAGAAAGATGCTGGAGCATCAACCTGAAGATTTACGCTGGGGGGTATTTTACACACTCTCCAGCTGTGATATTTTTGTTAAATTTATCCTTTTAGCTCTGGATGACTCTGGCTGCGACAGTGGGGGGGGGGGGAGGGGGGGGCAGATGATGACGCTAGAAGGACCCTGACGGGGCTCCCCTTTAGAGGGCATCGCCTGTTTGGGGCCCGTCTGGACCTATTTGGAAAGCAGGACAGTCCACCCAATCAGGGGCGGCCGTCCCGGCCCCCTCGGAGCAGGGATACCCCTCCACCTCCATATCATAGTGTTAAGCAGGAACCGGGGATGCCCCTTGCGGGGTCTGGTTTGGTATCCTGTCCCAGGAGTGACATTCAACACCCGGGGCCTTCGGGCCGGGCTAAGCCCGTATCATCCATCAAAAACTCTCAAGCCTGATGGGACGCCCTCACCCACCTGGGTGAGGGGATGGCCACAGCACCTTATTCCTATCGGGAGGCATCTTGCCTCGTTCTAGTGGCTTTAGGAGGTAGTTCCTCCGGATACGGGACAGTGTTTGCTGGGTGGTCTTTCCCTGAGTCGGTCAGGAGGACTACGGTCCCCTGTTTTTCTTCAGGTATGGGTGCAGGCTTTCCTGGGCATGTCAGGTATGGCTTCCTTGCCAGAACGCCATTATCGCATAGCCACTGGGGCCTCTGCGCCAGTTGCTCCTCCCTTCCCTTGAGGACGAGGGAGTCTATCTTTCTACCCCTTGGGGGGTTTAGCATCTGTATCCATAAGACATCCAGGCTTGGCGCTTCTGAATGGGCCGTTGGCGCCCTACATACCAGGGGTCCTCTGGCCGCCCGTGACATGCTGAGATGTTTATTCTGACCCTAAGGTATCTTCTGGATACTGAGCCCACTACTGCTGGGTATTGGCGGTCATCTCCACCGTTGTGGCATTGGCTGGGTCCCCTGTTGCTTTCTTGTGCCCGCTAGGCTCTGGATGGGTGTGATATCTCGCATGACACCAGGGGGCAGCTTCCAGGGGACCTATCAGGTCCTCCTTTTTACTTACAAGAGGGAGTCATGTGGAGGGACCTTAGTTGACTCAAGAACAATTTACAAATAAAAGGAGGGGAGAACCCCACAGTGTCTGCACGTGCACTGTCTGATACTCCAGACGTCCCACAAACCATAGACTTACTAAAGATTAAACACTGAAAAAACAAGGTTCAGCGTGGGACTGGCACATATACTATACGATAAATTTAATGTAAATACTCTAAGCTTTAATGAATATCAAAAAGGCACATTAAACATACCATCAACCGACATCCATATTAAAAAACATGAAAGTGACAGTAAAAAACGGGGGCCCCCCCATGCAGCTATTGCAGCCACACATACACGTCTCAAACACTCACAGCCTCGCTACACAAACATGCCTGAGTAAAGGAGAATCAGCATCCAAAAGACCCCTTGCCGGGGAATACTTAAATAGTCTCTCCCAGCGCTAGCGTTGGAACTGGCCAGTTCTCCTCAAAAGAGACACATGTATCCTGGGCAAAAGCACTAGGTCACGGGTCCAGGAAAGAGATGTCCCGCAGTGACTAAATCTGGAGAGTCCCGCAGAAACAAATCCTGCCAGATCAGAGGGAACTTCTTAAATCAGGCCCGCATGTAGGGACTAAGCATATCCCGCCCGTATATAACAGCGTGCACTTAGCTGTATCCAATGAAGCCGTCACAACCGCATGTCTTCAAGTTCCATCTGACAAGCCTGCGGGGACACGATATCAGCCAAATCTTCCGCTGTAAAGCTGTGCTGCAACGCACCAAGGTCCTCCCGATGGCCAGTAACAATTGTAATCAACCGCGCCGAGGCATCAGGCGTGCGGGGCTGTAGAGCGGAGACGCAGGTGGGCCAGCCGTCAGCCGACACGTGTTTCGCTCCGCCCACCGGAGCTTCGTCAGGGTGGGGGGCGGGCGGGTCAGTCTACTATTTAACTGCTATCGCAGTCCTTCTCATCCGGATTAGCCGCCAATCAGCATCCGCATCACAATCGCGTCACCTACAGGATGCAAAAGGCGCGGACTACGAATCCCAGCAGACCTATGTCACGCCACACACCGCCTCTGCTCCCCGCTACTGAATAGTTTAGGCTTATAATAAATCAATAGCCGTTCAAAAAAGGGGGGGCCTTTCAATTGGAATCTCATTTTCTGATTTTCGAAGTGTAAGTTCAGCGCTGCCTCATTAATCACAAAGACTTATAATCATCAATTTGAACAAAATATCCTCCACGTCCTGGCTTCGTATGTCATGAAAAAGGGGACACACAACTCTTTCTCTATTGTCCTAAACCAACATCCACTCATCAGGACAGCACACAGATCTTTGCCTGCGGCCATTATCAAAGGACATATAGAGGGACAAGCATAAATTCCTAAACGTATTCATGCACACTCAAAGCCACAGTTCACACAATGCATTCGCCCTGTTGTAGCGTATACATCTTTTAGACAAGCTAAGCTGTAGCTAAAAATTGTGTATTTAAGTAGGTATCTGTAATCACTGGGGATAAGACGCAGGCTGCAGGAGAAAGGAAGTTCCAAGCCTCCTACTAACTGGTTGAAGCTGCCCTGGCCAAACCAAAAGCCTCTCAGAGACCACAGTACTTCAACTTCCCCTGAGTGCCCTACATATGGTAGACCTTCAGCTCTCATAAAAAAGCATTGAGCCCTGACTCTGTATTGAGGCCATAGGGAGTCATTGTACCCATTTCATAAATAAGTCGGGCCTCCTGTTGCAGCAGGCGTTGGTCCTCGAAACCTCTTCTGCCCCCCCCACGGAGGGCAAAGATCCCGCACACCTTGAGGCCCTCGGGGTTGCCCCGATGGAACTGGCGAAAATGTTCAGCCACTGGGCTGCGCTCGCTGCCCCTCCTGACGTCTCGTACATGCTCACCCACCCGAACTCGAAGCTCCCGCTTCGTCTTACCGACATACTTCATACCACACGGGCAGGTGAGCATGTATACCACCAGGGACGTGGCGCAACTGATGAACCCCTTGATGGGACGTGGCCTATCGGCACACTTAGGTCCCCAGAACATAGTCGCCTTCTCCATAAAAGGGCAAATGCTACAGTGGCCACATTTAAAGGACCCATTCAATTTCCTCACAGACTTAACCCTGGCCTCATCCGTCAGGTCACTATGAACTAGAAGGTCGCGAATATTAGGGGCCCGACGTGCCGTTAACAGGGGCCTAGGGCCCACTATTCTAGCAACAGTGGGGTCCATACAGAGTATATGCCAGTTTCCTTCCAGGACTGCACGGAACGCCTCCCAATGTGAACCAAACTGTGTGATAAGTCTCACTGGCTGATCTTTTGGGGGGCCATATCTTTTGTTCAAATTGGCAGCATTGTTGCCTCTCAATAAATCCTCTCTGTTTTTCTCATACGCCTTCTTCACACATGTCCTAAGGAGTCGGTGTGGGTACCCCCTATCCCGAAACCTCCTAGTCAACTCACGGTCCTCCTGTTTGAACTCCTGTTCTGTTCCACAGTTCCTGCGGATATGCAGGAACTGTCCCAGGGGAATTCCACGCCTTAAGGGGAGGGGGTGATGGCTGGTAAAATGTAACAACGTGTTCCCCGCCGTGGGCTTCCTAAATGTCGTAGTCAACAATCTATCCCCATCCCGTCTAATCACAAGGTCTAAGAATTCCAAGTTGTTGGGCTCTATCTTGAAGGTCAAGCGTATATTGCGTCCATTGGAGTTCAAATGGGTGACAAAGGACTCAAACGCATCCTGGGTTCCCCTCCGCACCACCAGGAGATCGTCAATATAACGCAACCAGAGGGCGACGTGCGCCCCAAAGTCAGCCCGCCCAAACACCTCCTCCCACCTACCGAGGTGCAGGCAGGCGTACGATGGGGCGCAGGCCGCCCCCATCGCGGTGCCCCTGATCTGGTGGTAAAAGTCCCTGTGGAAGCGGAAAAAGTTGTTATTCAAAACGAACTCCAACAGTTCCACCACCAGTTCGTTGTACGCTGCATCACAGGGACCTAACTCATCCAAGAACTGGGACACCGCTCTTAGGCCCACCGTGTGGGGAATGGAGGTATATAGGCTTTCAACATCGATACTGGCGAGAAGCCAGTCCCCTGCCAACGAAAATGGCAAGATCTTCCGGAGGACATCGCTAGTGTCCAGTACAAAGGACGGTAATACCGTCACTAGAGGTTTAAGATTTTCATCAATGAATTTAGCGATGCCCTCGAGGGGACCGCCATTCCCAGACACGATGGGCCTACCTGGTGGTGTGGAGGGGGACTTATGTATTTTAGGTAGTGTATACAACACCGGGACATTGTAGTCCCTCACCCGAAGAAAGTCAAACAACTTGGACGTCAATAGACCCTCCTCTTTTGCCCAATCCAATTTGTCATTCAGCCGTTTAACTACCTGGGGGAAGGGGTTGGATTCAACTTTCCTATACGTTGTGTTGTCACTCAATTGGCTCTGAATCTCTTTGATATAATACTCTCTATCCAAGAGCACCACATTTCCTCCCTTATCACTCGGGCGTACAATCACATTGGAGGCCCTTTGGAGGTCATTTAGGGCACTTCTTTCCTCAACTGAGAGATTGTCGCCAGTCCTAGATGCTCGCCAGTTCCCTTTTGTCAGATCCCTCTGAACAGCTTGCAAGAACAACGATATATAGCGATTTGAGGATAAGGGAGGAAAGCTCTTAGACCGGGGCTTCAAGTTTCTGAGGTTGGGAACCAAATCAGGGATTTCTGCATCTTCAAACTCGGGTACGTCAGTTGTAAGGTTGCCACTCTCATCCCCACTCACAGCTAGAATGATTTCTTCCTCTCCCAGGGCCACCCCTCTCACAGGTGCCTCTGGGCGAGAGAACATACTTTTAAATAAAACTTTACGGAGGAAGAGAGAGGTATCCTTAAACAGGGTGAATTCATCCCCTCCAATCATAGGAGAAAAGGACAAACCCCTTGCCAACACTGACCTGTGGCTATCTTCTAGAACAAACTGAGATAGATTAATGACATTTAGTGTTGCCTCTTGTCCGGCTCCTGAGGTTAAGAGGGCCATCTTTTCCCTGGTTTCCGTATCCCTCTGAGGGTTTTTACCCGATTCGCCACACTGTCTCCACCTCCTTCGTCTCCTTTTTCTCCTGTTTGGTCTAAAAAAGACACTGACCTATTTGGTTTTCTCTTAGGGCGTGGGGGACTATCATCGGAGACTTCCGTCTCACAACCCGACAGGTCACTTGACACATCTTTCCAATTTCTTTGACGGTTCCCCCCAGGGCGAAAACGAGGCCTAACCTCTAGGAACACCTTGCCTTCCTCAAATTCAGAGACATCCCTCCAAAATTTCTTCTGCTTTATCTCTTTAACACTTCTCTGCACCCGTTCTACCTCTGCTTTTACCAGGGCATTTAATTTCTGGAAATCCGGGGCATCACTCAATGTATCTAATTTAGTGCAGCTGTCTTTAATTGCTTCATCTATCTCAGATAGCTGAATCGTCTCCTCTTCAACTATAAGGGCCATAACTCTAAGCCCATGATTTAGGCTCTCCTGCTGCCATTTAGACATGAATCTGTCTGTCCTTAAGTGTTCAGCTGGAATGATCCGCTCCCGCAAACCTCGCGGGATAGCTTTATGTTCAATGTATTTCTCAAGGGTACATATGTCCCAATATCTCTTCAACTGTCTTATGACAAGGGATTTATGTTTTCTAAAGAGGGGCCTAATTTCACCCCCACCTGATGACGCCAGTCCCCCTTGTGTCATTTCAAAGGCTGACTGAATGCTTGACATACAACCTTTATCGAGTTTAAAAGCCATTATGTATGAAGTCTATGTTCTTAAATTTATATCAACATTCACCTAGTAAACAAAGCAACGCTACTTACACCTCTAGCTGCGGGTATCACAACTTGTGCTAATCAATTAACTACTTAAACAAAATACCAGCGGGGTCTCACACCATTCCCATTTGGAGGTAACAACATCTCCATAACCTATGAACAATTTACAAATAAAAGGAGGGGAGAACCCCATAGTGTCTGCACGTGCACTGTCTGATACTCCAGACGTCCCACAAACCATAGACTTACTAAAGATTAAACACTAAAAAAACAAGGTTCAGTGTGGGACTGGCACATATACTATACGATAAATTTAATGTAAATACTCTAAGCTCTAATGAATATCAAAAAGGCACATTAAACATACCATCAACCGACATCCATATTAAAAAACATGAAAGTGACAGTAAAAAACGGGGGCCCCCCCATGCAGCTATTGCAGCCACACATACACGTCTCAAACACTCACAGCCTCGCTACACAAACATGCCTGAGTAAAGGAGAATCAGCATCCAAAAGACCCCTTGCCGGGGAATACTTAAATAGTCTCTCCCAGCGCTAGCGTTGGAACTGGCCAGTTCTCCTCAAAAGAGACACATGTATCCTGGGCAAAAGCACTAGGTCACGGGTCCAGGAAAGAGATGTCCCGCAGTGACTAAATCTGGAGAGTCCCGCAGAAACAAATCCTGCCAGATCAGAGGGAACTTCTTAAATCAGGCCCGCATGTAGGGACTAAGCATATCCCGCCCGTATATAACAGCGTGCACTTAGCTGTATCCAATGAAGCCGTCACAACCGCATGTCTTCAAGTTCCATCTGACAAGCCTGCGGGGACACGATATCAGCCAAATCTTCCGCTGTAAAGCTGTGCTGCGACGCACCAAGGTCCTCCCGATGGCCAGTAACAATTGTAATCAACCGCGCCGAGGCATCAGGCGTGCGGGGCTGTAGAGCGGAGACGCAGGTGGGCCGGCCGTCAGCCGACACGTGTTTCGCTCCGCCCACCGGAGCTTCGTCAGGGTGGGGGGCGGGCGGGTCAATCTACTATTTAACTGCTATCGCAGTCCTTCTCATCCGGATTAGCCGCCAATCAGCATCCGCATCACAATCGCGTCACCTACAGGATGCAAAAGGCGCGGACTACGAATCCCAGCAGACCTATGTCACGCCACACACCGCCTCTGCTCCCCGCTACTGAATAGTTTAGGCTTATAATAAATCAATAGCCGTTCAAAAAAGGGGGGGCCTTTCAATTGGAATCTCATTTTCTGATTTTCGAAGTGTAAGTTCAGCGCTGCCTCATTAATCACATAGACTTATAATCATCAATTTGAACAAAATATCCTCCACGTCCTGGCTTCGTATGTCATGAAAAAGGGGACACACAACTCTTTCTCTATTGTCCTAAACCAACATCCACTCATCAGGACAGCACACAGATCTTTGCCTGCGGCCATTATCAAGGGACATATAGAGGGACAAGCATAAATTCCTAAACGTATTCATGCACACCCAAAGCCACAGTTCACACAATGCATTCGCCCTGTTGTAGCGTATACATCTTTTAGACAAGCTAAGCTGTAGCTAAAAATTGTGTATTTAAGTAGGTATCTGTAATCACTGGGGATAAGACGCAGGCTGCAGGAGAAAGGAAGTTCCAAGCCTCCTACTAACTGGTTGAAGCTGCCCTAATTCTGGCCAAACCAAAAGCCTCTCAGAGACCACAGTACTTCAACTTCCCCTGAGTGCCCTACATATGGTAGACCTTCAGCTCTCATAAAAAAGCATTGAGCCCTGACTCTGTATTGAGGCCATAGGGAGTCATTGTACCCATTTCATAAATAAGTCGGGCCTCCTGTTGCAGCAGGCGTTGGTCCTCGAAACCTCTTCTGCCCCCCCCCACGGAGGGCAAAGATCCCGCACACCTTGAGGCCCTCGGGGTTGCCCCGATGGAACTGGCGAAAATGTTCAGCCACTGGGCTGCGCTCGCTGCCCCTCCTGACGTCTCGTACATGCTCACCCACCCGAACTCGAAGCTCCCGCTTCGTCTTACCAACATACTTCATACCACACGGGCAGGTGAGCATGTATACCACCAGGGACGTGGCGCAACTGATGAACCCCTTGATGGGACGTGGCCTATCAGCACACTTAGGTCCCCAGAACATAGTCGCCTTCTCCATAAAAGGGCAAATGCTACAGTGGCCACATTTAAAGGACCCATTCAATTTCCTCACAGACTTAACCCTGGCCTCATCCGTCAGGTCACTATGAACTAGAAGGTCGCGAATATTAGGGGCCCGACGTGCCGTTAACAGGGGCCTAGGGCCCACTATTCTAGCAACAGTGGGGTCCATACAGAGTATATGCCAGTTTCCTTCCAGGACTGCACGGAACGCCTCCCAATGTGAACCAAACTGTGTGATAAGTCTCACTGGCTGATCTTTTGGGGGGCCATATCTTTTGTTCAAATTGGCAGCATTGTTGCCTCTCAATAAATCCTCTCTGTTTTTCTCATACGCCTTCTTCACACATGTCCTAAGGAGTCGGTGTGGGTACCCCCTATCCCGAAACCTCCTAGTCAACTCACGGGCCTCCTGTTTGAACTCCTGTTCTGTTCCACAGTTCCTGCGGATACGCAGGAACTGTCCCAGGGGAATTCCACGCCTTAAGGGGAGGGGGTTATGGCTGGTAAAATGTAACAACGTGTTCCCCGCCGTGGGCTTCCTAAATGTCGTAGTCAACAATCTATCCCCATCCCGTCTAATCGCAAGGTCTAAGAATTCCAAGTTGTTGGGCCCTATCTTGGAGGTCAAGCGTATATTGCGTCCATTGGAGTTCAAATGGGTGACAAAGGACTCAAACGCATCCTGGGTTCCCCTCCACACCACCAGGATATCGTCAATATAACGCAAGCCCTACTCTGTTCCTTCCTCCAGTTCCAGGTTGTATCAGGATTGGGTTTCAGCTAGCGCCTTTTTCTCTTGGCTATAAGGGAATTTCCTGAAATGTGGTCTCTGGTCCTCTGTCCTGTTTCGTTTTTATCTCCAGGCAGAATTGCACCTGGTGTGGCCATTGGCGGCTGGTCTGTTGACATCCCTGTTTTCTCTGTGCCCTTGGGCTCTAAGGCATTTTAGCTATTAGTCCTGGATGAGGGTTCAGCACCCTGGATCTAGGTCTGTTTACCTGCCTTCAAGTGGAGGCGGCTATTCTTCCGCTGGCTTACTCGAGGAAACCATTAGGGATCTTCCCTACCTCTCTGTTTTCCCTGTTGCTGGTTACCATTGTACCATATCTGGCAGGTGGACAAAAGGGGACTTGTCTTCTGAAACCCCCGGTGGTTTTTCGGTAGGGACCCTGAGGGATCCGGTTACCTATGGTTTCTTGTTGTCACTATGGAGCTTTGGTGGGTTCTAGCTTGCTGGACTACTTGCTGGACTACTCCCTCCCTACTCAGTACCTGTCCAATTGGGGACTCTTGGTCCATTGTAGGACAGTGGTATGCTACTTGTTACCCATGGAATTCCTGGGTCTAGCTCTATTCCAGGGGAGCTGTGATTCCTTCTTGGGGGGAATTAATATTCCTTGCCTTTCTTTTAATATCCCTCCTCTGCAGGAGGTTCTCTATTGTCCATTGAGTCCATACTGGTACGGTCCTGTTGGACGCCGTCTCGATCGCAGGGTTCTACCCCTATTATTGGCCCAGATTGGTCTGCCCTAGTTGGGTTCAGTGGTTTCTGGTTAGACATTATATTGAAATGTCTTATCCCCTATGCCCTACTGGGCGGGGGTTTGCGCAAGTTCTCCTATGGCGAGCAGCACAGTTATGCTAAGGGCCTGGGCGGCCCAGTGGGGTGTGGTCCGCGGATGTTCTGCTGAGAACAGTAGGCCTGTGTATCCCTCACGGGGTCCATTTTACATGGTCAGGCTTCTTATCTTAGGCTATACCTTGGCGTTCGGCAGGTTTTTGTGCTTACCCTGTTGGAGATGACAGATCTCGGGGTGTCTTGTTCCTTGGAGAGTTAGCACTTAATTCCTTCTCTTCGTTTTCTTCCTTCTGCCACGCTATGTTAGGGTATGTTGTGTACCCATACTGGCCTGCTGGGTCTAAGCTCTTTTCCTTGTTGGACGATCTCTGTTCCTGGGGTTTAGGGTCCTATCAGCAATGTTGGTATTGGCTCCCAACTAAGTTCTGTGGAAGGTTCAGGGCTTGCCCTGTTCACCTATTGCAAAGCCTGATCCAATCTCTTGTGTTGCGCTTTCTTCGCGGTCTGCTCGGTTGCATTCATTGGGGAATTCATGGTTTCCCTTTGGGGGGATTTCTTATCCCGATGCCCTGCTAAGGGTTCCCTTGGTTCTTATTCAGGTTCTTGTCTGAACCGTTCCTTTCATCATATCACCCCTCCGGGGCGATTGCTCCAGCCAGAAGTGTGCCATACGTATGGCTCTGTGGCGGTTATTATCATTCCATTTATGTACATTGTTATTTATATCTGTATGAGGTGAGGGTGCCGCCTTACGCTAAGTCTGCTTCCAGGCGAGGGTCCTTACTTTCATTATGCCAGATTCTCTGGTCTCTGGGATGTTGTCCTGCGTATTATGAGATAAGGGACTTGCATCTCTCTACAGAGTTGGAGATCTTTCTGAATGGCTTTTTGTCCCTGGTGGGATTTTGCCTTTTAAGGGGTTCGGTGTCCTATTATGAAGTACCGGCTCTAATAACCTCCACGGGGGAGGTGCCCTTGGATGGGTTTTACTTGGCTAGTTTTGACCTGCTGTGCCGAGAAGTATACCTTCGGCTCCTGTTGAAGTGTTGTTGTTAGCGTTCCTGCTGGTCCTGACTGAGACCAGGTTTCATATTCCCTGTCGGGGAAAGTTTTGATGTTTCCATGGCTGCACTCCTTGCAGTAGCATGGTTAGGCCACCATTCTGGCCTATTCTGTTATGGGAAGATTCTTCTTCTTCTCTGCTGTTTTCTGTTCTCTCACCACTTGGGGTTGGTCTTGTGACTCTTAGCACTAAGTTCTGGTGAACAAGTAGGCTAGTCTGCTGCTTGGGTTTAGTTCTCCCTTTACAAAGTTCAAAGGTTGAGGTTAGAGCATTGCTCTCGTTGCCCTGGTAGCATGGTTGGGGGTGACAGCGCTTTACTGTTGGCTGTGCCATTCTCACGGGGATCCCACCCTACTTTATGGACACTGCTATTGGATGTCCCACACGTTATTACTATATCTGGAGCAGGACGTGCTGTATGCTTAGAATAATACAACTCTGTGAAGTACTCACCTGTAGAGTTGGTATTATATGCATACAGCACGTCCTGCTCCACCCCACCCTGGTTTCCCTTGTTCTGGATCCCCTGTATGGTGATTGTTTTCACTTGATATTATTGCCAGTTTCTGGGTGGTTGTTTCTCCCGGCTTCTCTTCTCACTGCTTTTCAATGCTGGGGATTTGTGGGAGGTCCTTCGGTATATGTAGGGCCGGGAGGAGCTTGTTTTCTACATGTCTGCAGTGCACGGCGCCCGAGGCGGAGGATTACCCACGAGTTATTACTATATCTGGAGCAGGACGTGCTGTATGCATATAATACCAACTCTACGGGTGAGTACTTCACAGAGTTGTATTTTTACATCAAGGTAAGGTTTTTTACATCTTGCTCCAAAATACTGAGATATAAGAACAATGAAGCTGGCTTCCTCTACCTGTTGTTGAGTTGCGTTGAAAATGACAGTTTAGGTTGTTGGGCCACAAGGATTTTTCCCCCTGCCAGTGTGTGGGCCATTTAGGACACACACACCCTTACCCCCAATCAATTTACGCCTATGTATGTTTGAACCTGGCTCATTCAGTTTGTCTTAACCATTAGACATCAAAATTGCAGCATGCCCAGGTACCAGTGTGTCTACACAGAACATATTACTTGGTAGTTATGGCATATGTGTTAGTGGCTAACACATATTATCTTGTGTACAGATCTGGAATGGCTCCACACTCAGAATTGTTTTGCGGCCACACATAGACTCAAATGTAAATTACCTGCTCAAATTCTCCCAGTGATTCGGTCTCCCCTGAGCTGCCCTCACTGGTGCTGGTCGGGGCAGGCAAGGGTGGTGTCACGTCTGTGGAGACAACAAGAAAAGCAATATTTACAAACATGTCCACATGTGCATGTTGGCCCAAGGCTGATACTTCACACAGCCTTTGCCCTCCTTAGTTGTCTCTCTGACATTGGGGTGTAGGCTCTCAGTGTCCATGTGCCTTGGACGCCCAACATTATGTCTGGCGTCAGCAGGCTATCTGCTATATTCTAAGTATACAGTACGTCCTGCTCCAGATATAATACTTACACTTGGGTTATCCTCCGCCAGATGGCGCTGTGCACTGCAGACATGCAAAAAAACAGGCTCTTCATATACCCGGGGACCTCCCACAAATCCCCAGATTTCTCTGCAGTGCTGACTGCGAAGACATGAAGTATCACTCTCTCGCAGGTGAGCGGGGCTATTACAGCCTGCGGCCCTGTTGGACTATTCTCACCCGTCCTCCTCGTGATGTGCCTCCCAGCCTGGGCTGCGCTGGTCGGGTGAAGGTAGGCAGCACCATGCGTGCTTAACGGAGCCATGCACCACCGCAGTCTCCCACCAAAGGGTAGGCGGTTTAGGCTGATGGTGAGCCTCTAGTGGATGTCCCTCCCCTCTCCCGCATTATTGCCCCATGCCCCGTGTAGCGGTGGGCCCTGTGTATAGGGTCGCCATCTTCCCTCGTTTCCCCCTGTATTCGGGGGAAAAGAATGGGGGGGGGGTGTGTTTGGCGGTCTCAGTGTACTGTACTGTCACGCTTATGGCCGTAGTTTCGCCTTGACTGGCAACTGGGTGTCAGAGCCGCGCTGCTTGCTCTTTCTATTTTGGCCGCCGCCGTCTTTGCCTTCTCATTTTTTTATTAAAATATACTGTACTGATGGCAGCGTTGTCAGACTACGAGTATCCATTAGCAGATGCTTTTACTAGCATATCCTATGCTTGGATTGTCAAGCCTTGACGGCTGCTTCAGAGCTTCGCGCTCTTTGGGGGAGGCGGGGACTTGGCGTGGCGCGCTCCGCGGCACGCCCAGATTAGACCCGCCCTTCGAGGTTCGGTTGGCGCCATTTTGTTGATCTTCGCGCGCACGCGTGTTGGCGGTCCTTCTCTTCCCCCTGGTCTGTAAGTGCCCTCGCGGGTGATTTCATCATTAGTATTTTTTCTAGCTGAGCATGGCCCTGACACCCTTTATTCCCCTTCTGTCTTTCAGACGTTAAAGACTCCAGTGGCTTCTCCCGGCCTAACATAAATTGTAGCGGGCTTACAAAAAATTCTCCCACATTCCTAGCGGGTCTTTGGGACATCCAGGGTTGCCTATTGCATAAATCCCTACTGACATATATTGCATTGATAATCACCATATGGAGGCATCTCAGAATTATGTGACCGGGGTCCCTCTGGGACAAGACCGGCTGTGTATAACGTGTGGCTATCCCCACGCTGATGCTGACAGGACACAGGTCTGCGCACCGTGTGCCGAGCGAGTACTGGTCCTGCAACCAGGATTGCCAGTGGCTGCACCTCGCTTCAATACTCCTATTTCCCCAGGCTTAAATCTCACTTCTGCTGAGTCGCATACGAGTGGGGAGTTGCAGCCGGCTGCGTCTTCCAGACTGCCTACGGCTGACCAGATTATTACGGGGTTGACAAAGCGCTTGGGCCCTGGTAAGAAGCGGTCCTCGACGCCCCCTGCTTCTGCCTTTGCTATGGGATCGGAGGAGTTCACTACTCCGCGTGCCTGTACCCCTTCTGATGAAGGAGGGCTGTTCTCTGACTCAGGCTCATCTGATGAGGAGCCGAGGAGTCATGACGATTCTGGCCATAAAGACTGGAACCAGTTTGACACTGTTGGTTTGTTGATTACGATCTTTAAGGCCCTGTCTATCTCTCTCCCTAACGCGGCTCCCAAGCCGAGAGGGGAGCGTTTCCATACAGCGACACTGCGCTTGGAATTTCTAGAGCAGGCTCACTTCCATGCTCTTGTACTCGAGGAATGGGAACGCCCCAGTAAACTTCCAGGGGACTGGGATTGGAAATACCCTTTTCCCCCTGAGATGGTTAATTGTTGGTCATCGCCCCCTGTGGTAGACGCACTGATCATTGGGGTTCCTAACCCCCCCTTTATTGCAGCTCCTGCTTATAGGACCCTTCGGGATGCCGATGACTGGCGCATGGATAAGCTGGCTTCCCACGCCTTTGCTTGCGCAGGAACGGCGCTGCGCCCGGTCTGTGGCGCAGCCATCACTGCAGTGGCTGCCAGAACCCTCATCAGAAAGATGCTTGAGCATCACCCTGATGATCTTCCCTGGGAGGTGTTTAATGCATTCTCCAGTTGTGATGTACTGGTAAGATTTATCCTTTTAGCTATGGATGACACCATTAGAATGTGTGCGAGGACTTCTGCCCTTGTGGTGGCTATACGTCGCTTGGTCTGGCTGTGACAGTGGGGTGCTGACAATGCTGCTAAAAGGACTCTGACCGGGCTTCCCTTTAGAGGGCAACGCCTGTTTGGGGCCCGTCTGGACCTGTTTGGAAAAAAGGGCAAATCACCCCAACGCTGGCGGCCGTCTCGGCCCCCTCGGGACAGGGACACCCCTCCCCCTCCATACTATAGTGTTAAACAAGAACCAGGGGTGTCCTTCCGGAGTCTTCGTGCAGACTCCTGCCCCACGAGCAGCAGACAACACTCTGGGCCCTCCGGCGGGGCTAAGCCTAAATCTTCCACCGAATCCCCTCAAGCATGATGGGACTCCCTCTCCCGCCTGGGTGAGGGGATGACTGCAGCACCTTGCTCCTATCAGGGGGCATCTTGCCTCATGCTGGTGGTTACAGGAGGTAGTTTCCTCCGGATTCAGGATAAAGTTTACTGCGCGGCCTCCCCCAAGATTGTCAGGGTACTCCTGGTCCCTGCCTCTGTTCGGGTGCTGGTGCAAGCCATTCTCGGCCTGCGGGGTCTGGAGGTCACTTGCAGTTTGCCCTTAACAGGCAGAGGCAGGTGCCGCTACACCAACCTCTTCACATTTCCCCAAAGGGATGAGTCAGTCTGCCCTTCTGGATTCACAGGTTTTCGGCAATTCTACTATCACAGACAGTTTCTGCATGGAAAATCTGAGTTGGGCCCTCAGTGCCTTGCGCCCAGTGGGCCCTTGCCGTCTGGGGAGATCAAGGATGCTTATGCTCACATCCCTGTGTCTTCTAGACACCGAGGCTCTTCAGGTTTGTGTTGGAAGTCCAACACTGCTAATCTGTGGCCTTGTTATCTGGCCTCTCTTCTGCCTCCAGAGTGCTCACCAAGGTACTGATGGTGGCTATGTCTCTAACGAGACCAAGGGGCGTCCGCGTGAGACCTACCCAGTCATCCTTTTTCGCTTCCCAATCTCTACGTCAGGTCGAGTTAGCTACTCGGCTGGTGGTGTCCATTGGGAGTCATTTGGATGGGTGTTCATTCACCTTAAGTCCTCCTTGTCCCCTTGATTGGTATCTCCATTCCTAGGGATGAATCTAGATTCGGTTCAGGCGAGAATCTTCCTTCCTCAGCAATTAGGGGACAATCTGGTTGCGTGGGCTCAGCCCCTCCTTGCTGTTCCCGTCCCTTCACCAGGCAGGAATGCAGCTGGTGGGCCCGTTTGGTGACTTGCTTAGAAGAAGTCCCTTATACTCTTCTACCTGGGGCCCTTCTGCAACTTCTATTGTTAATACTGGGCAGGGACCCAGCATCCCTGGAGCAGGGTCATGTGTGCCTTTCCCCCCTGGTTAGGAGTCCCTCTTGGAGTGGATGTACTCTAGAAACCAGTCTGGGGGCAGTTCCCTTCTTGCCCTTCCTAGAGACGGTCACCATGGATGCCAACCTATCAGGTTGATGGGGAGGTTTTCTTCTGTAACCCCATGCGGGTCCGGGGGAGGTGGGGCCTTTAGGAGGTCCATACACCTATCAATATTGAAACAGTGAGTTTTCAGGTTGGCACTATCTCGCTTGACTTCTCCTCTTCACGGCCTGCCTGTTTGGCGGCGCTCGGTCTGTCTGACGACTGTGGCCTACCTTAATCATCTGTGTGGGACCTGGAGCAGGATAGGAAGGTATATGTTCCTGATCTGGGTGGAGGATAATGTTTCCTGCATATCAGTGGTATTCGCTCCGGTGGAGGTCCCTCTGCGACAGGATGTGCTAATCCTTGTGTCACTATGAGGTTCAACCAGTGTGGATCTGTTTGGTGCCCCGTCACTATTTCAAGTTCTCGCCCCTCGTTTCCCTGCCCCTGGATCCTCTGGCCGTGGTCATGATGCTTTAGTAATGTTATGACAGGACATTTTGGTCTATATGTCTTATCTCCGTTCCCCCTGCTAGGCGGGGTTCTGAGCAGAATTGCTCTGGTAGGGGGACCATTGATACTGGTGGCCCCTGGGTGGCCTAGTGGAGTGTGGTTTTGCAGACGTGATACCGAGGGTGGTAGATCTGTACGTTCTGCTAGGGGTGCCGCCCTGTTCGCTCAGGGCCTCCTTTATGTCACCCCAATCTACAGTCTCTAGCCTAGCCAGCCTGACTGCTGATTCTTCCGTCTTTATGGAGACAGGCTCCTCTTCTCTGTGTTAGTAACTATTGGAAGTCTAAGAGCAAGCTTCTTCTTCTTCCATCTCTCATGAGGTATGGCATACCCATATGGATTGGTGTGAGTCTAGGTCTCTTCCCTGTTGGGCGTTCTCGGTTCCCAGGGCTCTAGAGTTATTACAGAATTGCTTGGAGTTGGCTCTCCAACTCAGTACTCTGAAGGGTCAGGTTCTGCCCTGTCCGCCTTCCTGTAGAAGTCTTTTGCTTATTTTCCTTGGCTAAGCATTCTTTTGGGGATTGCTCGCTGCGTTCCCCACTTAATTCTATGGTCCCTGTTGAGATTTGAATTTTTATTCTATTTGCCTTGCGGGGTGTTCCTTTTGGACCGATTCAGGATGCTGTCTGGCTGTCTTTTACCATTCAAAGTTGTCCTTCTGGGACTGTTACTTCAGTCAGACGTGTGTCAGAGCGGGCGACTCTGTTTAGCTAGCCCTCGTTCCTTAATATGCACCAGGATAAGGTGGTGCTCTGCTTTACGCCGGACCTTCTGCCTATGGTGGTGTCTTAGGCTAAGGTATTTTAGACATTGTCTTTCTTCTGTGCTTTATTCCTAGTAACGCTGAGGCAAGGGGATCTACTTTCCCTCAATAGGTGCTGGAATTTTTTTCCTGGATTGTCTCTTGTCCCTTAGGGGGACTGATGCCCCTTGGGTTTGTGGGCACCTACCTTTGTATGTGCCTGATCTCGTCTGCTTCCGGGGGCTAAGCGGCCCTTGGCCTAGCCTTTACTTGGACGGTTGTCCCTTCTGGTCCTAGGGAAGGTTTTTCCTGGACTACTGTTAGCGTTTAATCTTGTCAGCCTGTTACTCAGGCCTATTCCTTTAAGGGGAAGAGTTTCTTCTCACGTTATTTCTGATCCTACTGGTGCCTTGGTATTTTTGGCCTTTCAGCACCAGGTTTTGTTGAACAAGTTTGCTAGACCGCTACTTGTTTTTTGTTTGTACCTTTTCAAAGGATTTTATCATGTTGACGCTTGGAGCCTTTGCTCATGTCGCTCTTGGTAGCAAGGTTTGCAGGTGACTGCGCTTTTACTGTCTGCTGTGCCTTTTTTGTTGGGGATCCCACCCTACTTTATGGACACTGCTATTGGATGTCCCAATTGTAAGTATTATATCTGGAGCAGGACGTACTGTATACTTAGAATAATACAATTCTGT
Organism: Gastrophryne carolinensis; assembly: GCA_027917425.1. Taxonomy (NCBI): domain Eukaryota; kingdom Metazoa; phylum Chordata; class Amphibia; order Anura; family Microhylidae; genus Gastrophryne; species Gastrophryne carolinensis. The sequence goes on from CM051244.1 coordinate 74,848,281, forward strand.
GAAATACTCACCTGTAGAATTGGTATTATACGTATACAGTACGTCCTGCTCCACCCCACCCTGTTTTTTTTGCATTATTCTGGATCCCCTGTATGGTGATTGTTATCATTGTTATCATTACCAGTTGTTTTTGGTGGTTAAATTCTCCCGGCTTCTGGTTCACTGCTTTTCAATGCTGGGGATTTGTGGGAGGTCCCCGGATATACGAAGGGCCGGGAGGAGCCTGTTTTTTTGCATGTCTGCAGTGCACAGCGCCATCTGGCGGAGGATAACCCAAGTGTAAGTATTATATCTGGAGCAGGACGTACTATATACGTATAATACCAATTCTACAGGTGAGTATTTCACAGAATTGTATTTTTTTCGGCTGCAGTAAATTTGAGACGTGGTGTTTGTTCCTCGTAGTAAGCACCTTAGTTGTGAATAGGTGTCTGTTGTTAAACACTCCTTTTGGTTTTTGGGCTTTGGAGTGTTTGATGTGTAACCCCAGAATAAGTGACTGCATGGCACTCTGCTGGCATGTGCGGACATGTGCAAGAGTACTCATGCCTTTAGACTGGCCTACTGTTGTCCCTGTGTCAATCCCCTGAAGGCAATGCCATGCCACCTTACCCCACTGGTGCTTGTGGTTATTTGTGGTGTCTTGTTCGAGGGCATACCCAGTGGTTGTCACACATGTCCGCAATCATGCATATTCACCCCTTTACAATTGGGCCCCCTGACTCCTCCCCCAGCCCCCTTTTTTGTTGGCTCATGCAGGTGGTTTTCAGGGGTGGTGGGTTTGTGAACAGAATGTTAAACCACTTGCCCATATTCACAAATGGAATTATATTTGTTACGCACCGCCTTCTTGAGGTGCTGACATTTTTTCAAACTTGCTTTTCAGACTTTGGGCCCGGCCCCACCAGATTCACCGCAGTGCATGTTTCCTCCCACAAGATTTTTTTCTCAGCATTGCTGATGTGGTGAGATTTCTTGCCCAGGAGCCGGACACTACCAGTGTCTGTGCCTCACACCGGGTGTGGTAACTCCTCCTCTGATGGCTCTAGATGTGGCTGGTGGTCTGATTGGTCCTAGTGTGGGCCCCTCCTGAGTAATGGCACTTTGCTGTGTGACCACGGCTCCTGGGGGTTGAGGAAGAGGAGGCGTAACCGTTCTTAGTTGTGGCACGTAGTGGCTGCTGTCCTCTGTGTCCCGGCCTTGTGGTCTGCTCCTGCATGTTGGGACAGGGCTGTCCCATGGTCTGTGTGAGTGAGGTGGTCTTCTGCTTGGGATTTGCTGTAACAAAAGTGTACTTGGTGAGTGTGCAGGTAATCATGAGCTGCGAGGTGGCGTGCATGTGGGGCGAGGCATACCTGTGTCTGCAGCTGGGCTTGGGCTTCTGTCAGACCTGTGGCTGTGCTGGGGTGTTCCCTTTGGTCTGTGGTGAAGGCTTGGCCTGTTGTGCAATGTTTTTTGGGCATCTTAGTTGTTTTTTTCTGGCCCAGGCTTGAGTCAACTGTCTCCTTTTTCTGCCTGCAGTTTGATCCTGCATGCGTTAGCTTTTTGAGCTTTTGGCGGTTGTGCTGTTGCATGTGCGCTCTGCAAATGTCATCACTTCCAAGTACAGCCTGCGCGCTGAGGGTGTACTGCAGGGGACTTGCCCATCAAAATGGTGCTCACCTTGTACAGCTGGCAGCAGGACTGAATGATCATACATGTAAGTATGGTAGCTGCAGGATAATGTTTGGTTTTATGTTTGTGGTATGGGGCCTAGTTCTTCCTCCTGATTGAGTCAAAGCCAAATATAGTTAGTTGATTTTGTGGGCACAGCAAATGCTAATGCAATTGCTTATTCTCCGTGCAAAACAGGAACAATGGAGGTTTCACTCCCCTTCTCCTGGAGCCCTTGCTGCGTCTGTGCACTCTGGCCACATCCCCGCTCTCCTCTAGCCATGCCTGAGCCTGGCCTTTCTGAATGAGTGGCACAGGTATGCCATGGCTGCAAGGTGGGCAGCACCGGCTGGTGGCTAGCGGCACCGCTCGGCTGCTTAGCCATCAGCAGTGCTGAAAGGAGCCGAGTGACAATCGGCGCTTTCGCTCGTGACTGGAACAGGACAACCTGGGTGGGGGGCACACACAGCCACTAATCAACTTGTTTTGTTGTTTGCAACAATAGAGGAGGAGCCAGACCCTGAAAAGGGCACAGCGGCAGGGACCAATCAAAGAGCACTGCCAGACATAGCTCCGCAAGAGCAAGGCCCTAATCAGCCGGGTAAGTGCAACTAAGCAGCAGAGTTACACACACACACATAAAACTTAAAAATACATGCCACTAATACGGTACACCAAATACACACAAACACAAGTCAAACATCCAGGGGAGTACAGAAAAAAACATGCGCCACAACACACTAGAGGGGACCAAGGAAAAACACACATTTGCCATAAGACAACACAACACAAACACGCTAAACAGAGTGGGTCAAAGAGGAACAAGGGAAACCGAGCACAGACCAAAGGGCTAGGAAAGGCACAGTGATGGGCCCACCAAGGGTTTTAAAGCCAAAATGCAACAAAGTTGGTTTTGCACACAACAAGCAAAGACAGACTTACATAAATCTACTTGAAAAGTGTGGTGGATTAGGCCAAGGGAGGGCAGCCAAATAGCAAAACAAAGGCCTGAAATTAGGGGCACAGAACAAGAATGGCCCCCAAGAAGTCCAAACAACACCGGCAGGATGTCAGGAAGAATAGCAACAAATAATGCATATTTCTGTTTATTTGCCAGGAGTCAGAAATTGAAACAGCCTGGGGGAAGAACTCATCCACAGTGCTACCCAGCTGATTGGGGCCCTACAGGAGCTTGTGGAGTTCTTGCGTTCTAGCAAAGCGAATAAGGAGGGCCATGTTTGGGGAGATGGCTCCCCTCTGTGTTTTGTTGCAAAGTTGGCCACCCCAGCACAAACTTTGAGTGGCATGGCCAAATGGACTGGTGTAATGTAGGCCACATTTTTATATTTCTTGCCTGAAGTCCATGTTTCACACACACCCACACTAACCAGGGCAGTTAAGAAGACACAAAAACAAGTCACAGACGAACACATGCAAGGGGGAGAAAGAGGGTTAGCTAATGCCACTGCTTAAAAACACAGAAGTTGTCGCATTTGAGCACCAAGTCTTTTTCTTTAAAGGACACTTCATTTATGAACCGAATGGAGATGGCAAACTACCTCTCCAACTCCGGTTGGGGACTTCAGCAGGCCAAAAGAGGGGCTGGAGAGCTAACGCTCCAACTCTACTTTGTGACTTCAGTGGCCGTTACTATGGCTACAAGAGTGGTTGGAGAGCTAACTTTGGCTGGGAATTTCAGTGGGCTTTTAGTCAGGCTAAAAAAAGGGGGCCGGAGAGCTAACTCTCCAAATCCTGTTTGGGGTGAAAATGGCCCTTCAATTGTTATGACACAGGGGTGGGAGAGCTAACTCTCAAATTCCTGGTTAGCTTTTAATATGCCCTTAAATAAGCTTATTGTTCCTCTGTGCACGTACCAGCCCACAATGCACACTGAAATAGTGCGTAATGGATCTGTTTGCGCTCCAATGCTTGTGGAGGCGCATACTTTGTGTCTGTGGACTAAATTTACGTTTGGTTCTGGTGCATGGCATGCACACTCAGCCAGGAATCATGTGCCTAGGTGCGAATTAATTTGCACTCCGTCTGTGCATTTTTGTGAACAAACCATGAATCGACCCTAATGTAACAAGTACTGCTTTCTGTTGTGTTACATAGTAAAAACTGCCATATGTCTGCTGTTAGACTGTAGTCGGCTCAATTGTCCGCTGTGTGACTGATCTCTGCTATGGAATCGGCATCTATATACATAGATACCCCTCAACATGATTTTGCCCACACATGCTCAACCCTCTCCTCTGACAGACAATTAGGTGGAGTAATTAGTGCTTAGAAAGAACTATATAGCAACTATATGGAGATCCACATGACCTGTTGGTGTCCCTTGAGGAGAGGGTTGGGTACCTAGGATCGAATCTCTTTATGCATGCGAATTTCTGGTCATCCCACAAAAAAGAAAAGTGAGCTTTAATCATTAAACTCTTTAATGCTGCTACATAGAATTGCCAGGGGACAGCAGGATCGTCAAGACCCCTATACCAGTTCATAGGACAGTTCATGGCCCATGTGGGTTATGTGGGCTGGTAGCCTTCAGGCCACTTGGCCTCCACGCCATGATCTACCATCCCTCCCATAGCTGGTGCCCAGGTTGGTTTTACTCAGGAGGGGGGGGACCCCACTCCATTTTTAAGGGTTTTAACCATTGATAGTGCGCCTAGTAATTGTATTTCAATTGAAAAACTGTGTTGTCTACCGATATGTATGTGGTACCATTGTACTGATAAAAATTACAAACAATACGTTTCATGTTAAAGTCAAACATACAAGAAGCAAAATAGTTAAGATTTGGTCTGACAACAGTGGGTGACATAATTGCTAGGTATGTTGGCACTAAACGGATTAACGGCCAATAAAAAGCTAAAATATTTAACTGGTCCATTTGGGAGTTTGTGAATGGGTCTTTATTTTCTCCCACCAACTTAAAGTGGACCAAAACCCAGCAGATTCCGGGGCCGATCCATTCTCTCCCCGAGGGGCATCCAAAACAAATGTGTGAAACTCCCCAGGTCGCCCGCTGCACTTACCTTAATCCCAGTCCAACGACGCATGCGCAGGCCGAAGCAATGCCAGTTTATAGTGACACTGTGGGCAGAACTGTATTGAAGTGTTTTATGCTTATAATTAATATTACACATACTTTTTTTGTACCGAACTTGCATTGTGACATCAATAATGTAAACGCAGGACCTAGATGTTGCCAAATGTCATTTTTTTCTGTGTAATGTGTAATTTGAACAACAACTAAAATGCAGCCTAAATACACTGTAAAGGTTGTCCTCAGCAGTGATATCTTGTAACTGTAATGATGAAAAGCAGACCAGTGCCCAAAAAATACAGTTCCAATCTTTTCAGGGTGGAAAAAAATGTATGCCATGCAGCGCCAAAAAGTCAGCGGTACAAGGTGGCACACACAGACGCTGGAATAAACATTAGTTGGGTTCAACAGGCGCTACTGACACAGGCCGTCCATTTCCTAATGCTACAATATAAGCAAATTAGTTTACATCGGGCACTGTGACTTCCAGGTCCATTGTAGACATGATAGCAGTGCCAAATAAAAGATCTTGGTGCTCCAAAACTGGTGCTATAGCCACCAGAAAGATGCTGAATGGTGCAATTAGTAAATAAGGCCCAAAGTTTAGTAAATTGTTTCCCTAAAGCCCCCCTTGTGGCTATCAGTGGTAAATCAGCCCTGTTTTAGAGGATGTTACCCCATGCAGATATTGTGGCATAGCATGCAGATTCGTTCCTCTTGAACTACATGGGAGCTGCCATCTCGCTTTACACCTGGGAGTCCTACTGCTTAAAAACGTAGTCAAAATGTACTCAAATCCCTGTGCAATAATCTTTTAGACTTCAGGGCCGGCAACGGTGGTGATAACAGTTCAGACTAAACTCAAAACTTAGTGAGCTGCATTTCCAGCTAAAGCCACTAGGTGACACCCCTATCCCATGTTACCTAGTCGGAGCACAAATTACATATGCAACTAACTGCCTGTTATTGGGGATTGGGGGGGGAGATTCTGCACACAGCCTGTTTATAGGGTGAGTGAGGGGGGCTTTGCATACTGCCTGTTATGGGGTGATTCGGGAGATTCTGCACATTTCCTGTTTTGGGGTGATTGGGGGGTACTGGATGCTGCCTGTGATGGCTGGTATTCCAAAAACTGCCTTTTATGGGGTGATTGGGGAAATATGCACACTGCCTGTTATGGGGTCTTCTGCACACTGCCGGTTTTGGAGTTTTGGGGGCGGGGTCTGCCACTTTCCGGGACCATTTGGTTCAGAACAGTTGGGACAGCTTGGTGAAGTTAGCAAGTCACAAAGGGTGTGTGTTTTATATCCTTTAATGATTTGTCATTCGTGAGTGTTTAAAATAAAGCATAGAGACTACCCCTTACCTTTATTTAGACATACTACACTAGGGATTTAGGGTTTAAATCCACGTTCTAGTAACAAAGGGAAATCAGTTCCAACTCTGACCCAGGTCAGACAAGCGGATACCAATAAATATTTAACTCAGCCTAGGCCCCAAAGAGGGTTCTAAGCCACAATCCTAACAAATAATTTCCAGTGGGGGAAGGCTCTCCTGGTACATACCCGCCTGGAGAGAAATTAACCCAAATCACCACACACAGCTGCAGAAGTATGCTTAAGCTGCACCACCAAGTGTCAAGGTACCTCTGTGAGGTGTGGGGTCTAGGCTGTACTGTGAGGTCTTCGGCCCTTCCACCCCATGACTTGCACTTGAGGTTATAGGGCAACCTCGGGTAAGCCTGCTCCCAATTTATTTATTGCATTGTATGTCCCAAATGGGGCTCTCAGAGATTAGAGTTAGGACTGCACCTCACAGAGACACCTTGACGCTTGGTGGTGCAGCATAAGCATACTTCTGCAGATGTGTGTGGACCGAAACCTCTGTTTTTAACCAGATTTAGAGACAGATTTTAGGTTGTCTGCAAGCTAACAGGGTTGAGTATGGACAGTGTTTTCAGTGTTGAAAACCAAGATCTCCGTGGCCACCAAGGGGCCAGAACTGTAGCTGGCTGACCAGATGTTGACTTGCAGAGAACTTGCGGAAGTATTCGGACTGAAGGAAATGGTAGACCAGACCAAAGGGCTAAACGTGAGCCAAGGCGTGTATTCTCAGAGCTGGGTCGAAGGGATTTAGAGAAAAAAATTTATTCAGCTTGTGGTTCTTTCCAGATTCAAAAAGATCCTCCTCCGGAGTTCCCCTCAGGACACAAATTTGATCGAATACCTCCTAGTTCAGAGACCATTCTGCCTCCAACAGCGGAGAGCAACCTAGAAAGTCCGCCACATGATTTAGGCACCCTTTCAGATGAATGGCTGACAGAGATAACGGGTTCTGTTCTGCCCAGAGGAAATTTTCCATTGCAGCTCTATGTATTAGGGGAGATCTTGCCCCCCCCCCCCCCTGTAAATTCATGTATGTCATTGTCGTTGTGTTGTCGGCTCTGATCTGGATGTGACGACCCTTCAGTTGGGGTGAGAAGGTGTACAAGGCTTCCTTTATTGCTATCAACGCTCTTAGGTTTGATGATGACTGTCTCAGCCTTTTGGACCATTTCCTTTGCGCAATGGGCCCCCAACCCATGAGGCATACGTTGTTGCAATTTTCTCCTTGGGATCTCTCCAAGCTAGACCGCTAACAAATCTGTTTTTGTACAGCCACCACTACAGCGAGTTCTTTACCAGGTCTGAGATCTCGATCAAATCTTCTAGGGATTCCTGAGACTTGGCCCAGGTGCTAAGGATATGCAGTCCTTGAATGTAGCTCACCCCACCTTACTGCCAGTAAAAGGCTGACATCAAAACCCCCAAGACCCTCATAGCTTGACGCATCTGAGCCATCTGACTGGAGCACAAAGATTGAACTGCTTCCTTGAAGGTCTTTATCTTTTGGTAAGGCAAGACATTATTTTGAAGGATCGTATTGATCTTGAACCCTAGATAAATCATGACCTGAGCCGGAACTAGACTAATAATGGCTAACTGGGACCTGCCAGTAGGCATCCTTCAGGTCTATTGAGACCATAAAAGAACCCGGCGGAAGTAGATTCCTGCTATGTCAAGATGGTCTTCAGCCAAGACGTTTGTTAGGCATTAACGTTTGGACTTGCTGACCTTAGAGGATCAGTCCTTTGGCAGGAGTGTGCTTCAGGCAGCCTTTCCCACCCAGTAGAGGGAGATCTCGCTTATCCTCTCACTAGTATGTTGCCTGGAGGTTGTTTTGAGAAAAGTTAGTTACCTGGTAACATCTTTTCAAGACATCAGAATGGGCAACATACAGGTTTCCCTCCCTCAGGCTATCATTGATTGCATTTTTTGCATGTTTAACTACCAGTAGTCTTTTGGTCTGTCTTTGTATTTTGCAGATCTCTGTAACAGCTGGAGGCTGGGAGGAGGAGCCAAATTTATTCAATTTTGGTGGTCATGTGATCCTATCTAGGGGAGCCATAAGGTCTCATAAGTTCAGATGTTTAGAAAAGAAGTTACCAGGTAACTAACTTTTTTTCCCTAAAACAGTGCCCCCAAGGAGACCAGTATGGCGTAAGCTGGCATAAATTAAATGCAGGCAGATGCCAGTGTATGGTATATGCAGGCTTTAGGATTGACATGCAACAAGGTTACATTTCACAAGGCCCCCCAAAGAAACCAGAATGCAGTGAGTTGGCATAAAGTAAGGCAGATGCCAGTGTGTGGTATATGCTGGCCTTAGAATTGGCATGTGACAAGGTTGAATTTTTTTAAACTAAAAAAGTGCCCCAAAATAGACCAGTATGGACTGAGTAAATGGAGGCAGAGGCTAGTGGGAATATTTGTGGGCCTTACAATTGGCGTACAACGTTTAATTTTTGTCATGTTATTGTAATGGTGAATCCAGCAATTCACCCAGAATAGCTCCACACCACCGCACCCCCTCCACGGTAATCAATAAATCAACTAAATATATATCATGAATTCATAGATTATTTATTGACAAATACCCATAAGAATCACATAACAAACAGTTAAAAAACATGTAAGACTAGACCGTACATTCCCAGGGGCATCCCAGTTTTACCCATAATCCCAGCCCTGTAAACATCATATTTCAATAAGGTGCCAATATTACAACCAATCCATAAAGTGCATTAGTGCTAAATCTGTGCATATACAATATTATTAATATAAAATGTGGCAAGAGAAAAAAACAAACTCAAGTATCAGAATACAACATCCAATATAAATCATAAACATAAACATCACCTGAGTGTATAACTCTGAGTGTCCCCCAGGAATGCCAAGGTCAAGTAGCGATCCCCCCCAACGCATTTCGTGGCCCCCTGCTCACAGGCCACTTTATCAAGGTACAGATGATTCCCCCCATCTTGCTGTCCTTATATATAGAGACTCACCTTTAGTAACAGGACACGCGTCCGGGCGCGCAGCACGGCCCCGGCCGGAAGCCGCCTGCACGCTCTCGCACAGCTGAGTCCCGTGCTCCAATCGGAGCAGAGCGGCCGTCCGGTGACGTCACGGCCCCGCCCCCCAGACCATCCCCCTAACCAGCCGCACACACCAACGCTGCTGACAATGCGTGTGTGCTGCGGCCGTAGGAGGGACGGAGGGGACGGAGCTCGCCACGTGATCAGCACGGGTCTCCATAGGCCTGGTCAAATAGCCAATAACAGGCAGCAAGATACAATCATTCACCAATGGATCCCACTACCCACAGATATATATTCACCCAAACCAAACCCACACATTAAAAACCATGTTTAATAAAAAGTTCTAAAAATAATTCACACGAAAACACCAATAATAATAACATATACTAGATAAACAGAATTCTATGTACAATAATTTCATTAATAATATCAATAATTATTACAAATATATATATCAAGCTGGGGTATTTATTCCCAACAATTTTTTCCATTAGAGATCTACAGGTTATGTAGTTATGTTAAGTTTCAGCCATATCTCATGGACTGGGGTAAAATGGGAGTGGATGATATGAGAGTGGGCAGTGGGTGATTATGTAAATTAATCAATTAATCAGTTAGTCAATCCAACCAAACAATCAATATAATTTTAATTTCAATCCATAATTTCAATTATTTATTATTAATTTTTAATTTTCAATTACTAATTAATTAATTAATTTTGATTTTTAATTCTCATTAATCCTCATTAATTTTCATTAATTTTATTTCTTAGTTCTTACATTTTTGTATATATATACATGTCTATAAACATAATTGGGGAATAATTGATGAATCCCAATATAAATATAGCAGCACAATATAATAAAACTATATAAAAAGGAAAGTAAAAAAAAAAAAAAAAAATATATATATATATATATATATAAATAAATATATATATAAAAGTAGTGAATAGACAATGAATTAATAAAATAATAGTGAATAAATAATTAATTAGAAACCAATCAATTCATTATTATAGTCAATTAAGTAATCAATTAATTAATTATTCAGTCTACCAACAATAATAAGAAGATGTTCCCCCAAAAATTAATAATTTAATAAATATATATTAAACTAGTGACCAAAAGAAATATATTAATAAATACGTACAATATTAAATTAATCAATAAGTTTGCCCATAGAATAATACATCAATTAACTAATCAATAAATAACTAAATTGTGATAAGAATCCATCCATATAATATAATACATATAATACATATAGAAAATAGTTAAATTATAAGCCACTCTCAATTAATTAGAATAACAAATATTAATACATTTACATTGTATTACATCAAGAGAATTTCCCCAATAATGTCCACAATATTCCTTTAAAAAATTATTATTCTACAATCAGCAAAGATATTCTTTTAAGTCCCACCAGATGTTCCTCTTCAAAGGCAAATTCCAACTTCAATATGGAAGGTGATAAGGCTGGATTCATGTTTCAAGGATTCCCACTTAAAGAAAGGGAGAAGAGAGGCAGATTAGCAAAATTGGGATAAGTTACTGAGAATATTGGGGAGAAAATAATGATTAATTAATTAATTGATTACTTAATTGACTACTAATGAATTGATTGGTTTTTATCTAATTAATTATTTATTCACTATTTTATTAATTTTATTAATTATTAATTAATTTTATTAATTAATTGTCTATTCACTACTTATATATATATATATATATATATATATATATATATATATATATATATATATATATATATATATATATATATATATTATATATATATTTTTCTATATATAATTTTATATATATATATATATTTTTACTTTCCTTTTTATATAGTTTTATTATATTGTGCTGCTATATTTATATTGGGATTCATCAATTATTCCCCAATTATGTTTATAGACATGTATATATATATAAAAATGTAAGAACTAAGAAATAAAATTAATGAAAATGAATGAGGATTAATGAGAATTAAAAATCAAAAATTAATTAATTAGTAATTGAAAATTAAAAATTAATAATTAATAAATCATTGAAATGATGGATTGAAATTAAAATTATATTGATTGTTTGGTTGGATTGACTAACTGATTAATTGATTAATTTACGTAATCACCCACTGCCCACTCTCATATCATCCACTCCCATATTACCCCAGTCCATTAGATATGGCTGAAACTTCTCAAAATCTCTCAATTGTGACATAACCTGTAGATCTCTAATGGAAAAAATTGTTGGGAATAAATACCCCAGCTTGATATAAATATTTGTAATAATTATTGATATTATTAATGAAATTATTGTACATAGAATTCTGTTTATCTAGTATATGTTATTATTATTGGTGTTTTCGTGTGAATTATTTTTAGAATTTTTATTAAACATGGTTTTTAATGTGTGGGTTTGGTTTGGGTGAATATATATTTGTGGGTAGTGGGATCCATTGGTGAATGATTGTATCTTGCTGCCTGTTATTGGCTATTTGACCAGGCCTATGGAGACCCGTGCTGATCACGTGGCGAGCTCCGTCCCCTCCGCCCCTCCTACGGCCGCAGCACACACGCATTGTCAGCAGCATTGGTGTGTGCGGCTGGTTGGGGGGATGGTCTGGGGGGCGGGGCCGTGACGTCACCGGACGGCCGCTCTGCTCCGAGTGGAGCACGGGACTCAGCTGTGCGAGAGCGTGCAGGCGGCTTCCGGCCAGGGCCGTGCTGCGCGCCCGGACGCGTGTCCTGTTACTAAAGGTGAGTCTCTATATATAAGGACAGCAAGATGGGGGGAATCATCTGTACCTTGATAAAGTGGCCTGTGAGCAGGGGGCCACGAAATGCGTTGGGGGGATCGCTACTTGACCTTGGCATTCCTGGGGGACACTCAGAGTTATACACTCAGGTGATGTTTGTCACGATCCTCTCACCTGATCCTCGCTCCCCCGCTGTCTCCGGTCCTTCGCGGTCGCAGCCGGCGGCGGGCCGGCGTCGCTCCTGCCCGCCCGCCGCTCGGCTGTCACGATCAGCCGCTCGGGCGGCTTCCGTCCCAGCCGCGTCAGGAGCGGGCTCTCTGTGCGGCGCGCTCCCGGCGCGTGCCCCTGTACGCGCGCGCGCGCGCGCGCTGTCACATACTTACACCCTCCGGCGGCGCTACACACAGCGCGCCCGCCGGAGGTAATCAGCCTGGGCCAATGAGCCCTTTGCCTGCATGGGCCAATGAGCCCTCTGCCAATATGATATTAGCCCAAAGTACTGGGCAACGCCCCCTGGTTCAAACTGGGCAATCAGCCCAAAAGTTCCTGTAGCACCAATCACTACATTTCCCCCCCAGCCAATCCTGTTAGCCCCCATCATATAAAGGTTTTCACTCTGCGGTCAGTCCTTGCCCGTTATAGCGTGCTACTGGGTGCGATTTGGATAGCTTATTTCCTTGTGATTTCTGCCGTGATTTTGACCTTCCCTGATTGCCGCCTGGACCGACCTTTGCTTGCTCTTCGACTACGATTCTGCCTGACCCTCTGTACCACGAACTTCTGACCTCCCGTTGTGACCTTTGGCTGCCCTGACTACTCTTCCGTCTAACCCTTCTGTACCGTGCCTCCTCGGATTGACCACCCGTGTATGACCCCTGTCCGTTTATCATTACTCAGTCTTGTCCCTGGATTCATCTGCCTTCCCCTGCATAAGTCAGCATCCTTTGTGCTAACAAGACCTGGGGGCAACCGTGTCCGGTGAGGCGTGTCTAGCGTCCCGGCAAACGGGGGCTTGCTATAGGCGAAGAAAGCAGCGGAGATTGGGGGTTGCTGATTTATTGGAAGGTGGGTGTCTCCGGGACCTGACATTATAACGGGCCCCAAAAAAGAAGATTATCTTCTAGATGGAAGAATTGATCCAACAGGTTCAAGCTATGGCCACTGCCATTAATCAGCTGGCTCAACGAGTGGCCACGCAAGAGAGCCGTCAGATGCCTGCGCCAGTGGATCCTTGTCCGGCCGTCGAGCCCAAGATCCCTCTCCCGGAAAAATTTTGGGGGGATCGGGCGAAGTTTTCTAACTTTAAGAATTCTTGCAAACTCTACTTCCGCCTTCGACCCCACGCGTCTGGATCCGAAGCGCAACGCGTTGGGCTAGTCATTTCACTCCTCCAGGGCGACCCACAGACCTGGGCGTTTGGTTTAGCTCCGACTGATGAAGCCTTGCAGTCGGTCTCTTCTTTTTTTTCGGCCATGGAACTACTGTATGCTGACCCAGATCGGGCTGCTACGGCGGATTCTAAATTGCGGAACCTGAGACAGGCCAAACGTTCTGCTGAAGAATATAGCGCTGAATTTCGGCGGTGGGCTATAGATTCCCAGTGGAATGATCCGGCCTTATGTAGCCAATTTAGAATTGGACTCTCTGATAACATCAAGGACATCCTGGTGAACTATCCTTTGCCTAAAAACTTAGACGAATATATGCAGCTGGCCATCAGGGTGGATCGACGTCTCAGAGAAAGGCGCCAGGAAAGAGGCAAGGACCAACCTTGGGGATCCTCACGTCAAGAGTCAAGCTTTAAGGGGGCAGCCGTTTCCTCTCCTTCCTTGTCGCATGAGGAACCGATGCAGCTTGGCGTTACCCATCTCTCTCAGGCGGAGAAGGTTCGGCGCAGATCCCAAGGCCTCTGCCTCTATTGTGGTAATCCGGGTCACTTTGCCAAGACCTGCCCAAACAAGGCTCCGGTGGCGGGAAACTTCAACGCCTAGATCTTGCAGAGGGACCTCTTCTAGGCGGTCAGGTATCGTTCCCTCCAGATAATCGTGTACTCTTACCCGTTACACTCTCTTGGGGTCCTTCCCGGACTATTGCCTCCGCCTTCATTGATAGTGGAGCGGCTGGTAATTTCCTGGATAGATCCTTAGCCATCACTCTAGGGATCCCGTTAGTCCCATTAGAAAATTCCCTTCGGGTCCTGGCGGTCAACAATAAGCCCATTGAGGGGGGGTTGGTCTCCCACAAGACCCCTTGGGTAAATTTAGTCGTAGGATCTGCCCACTCGGAAGAAATAGAATTTTTGGTTATTGAAAGTCCCGTCTCCCCTATTGTTTTAGGATTTCCCTGGTTAAAGGTCCATAACCCAGTCATAGATTGGAGGTCTGGGGATCTGGTGAAGTGGAGTCCTTCATGTCAAAGTCGTTGTTTCTCTATATCCCTTAGAACCACACCTATTGTCCTTGATGGTTTACCTCCAGTCTATGCAGATTGGGCAGACGTATTTTCGGAGAAATCCGCCGACATTCTTCCACCCCATAGGGCCTACGACTGTCCTATTGACTTACTCCCCGGTACTATGCCCCCTAGGGGGAAACTATATAATCTCACTAGATCTGAAGAGCAGGCCATGAAAGATTATATCACTGAAAATCTCCAGAAAGGTTTTATCCGTCCTTCCACCTCCCCTGCCGGTGCTGGGTTCTTCTTCGTCGAGAAGAAGGACGGCGGCTTACGCCCCTGTATAGATTATCGAGGGTTAAATAAGATTGTTAGGGCGAGCGCTGCGTCTTCCCCGCGCAGCGCCCCCCTCCGTGCCTCTCCTCGGGCGAGCGCTGCGTCCCCTTCCTGCAGCGCTCCCCGCTCTACCGCCATCTGGGCGTCCGCTGCTGGCCCCCCAGGCTGCGTTTTCCCCTTACCTGGTCCCCGCGCTTCCTCCTCTGACCGGCATGGCCGCCGGCTTCCTCCTACTGCTGCAGTTCCGCCTTCCGTGCGCGCACGTCCCCGGCCACTAGGGGGCGCGCGCGTCAACCTTCACAGATTTAAAGGGCCAAGGTCCTGATTATTGGTGTCTGCCATCCAATCCCTTTTCGGCTCTTCCCATAAATTGAACCCTGCCTTCCTTCCTGTGCTGGATCTTCGGTGTTCTTCCGTGAATGACAGTCGCTGTATTGCTTGATTCCTCGTGTATGACCTCGGCTCTCCCATTGACCTTCGAACCTGTGCTGCCCGTCCCGACCTCGGCTTGTTTCTCCGCTATTGAACCTGTGCTGCCCGTCCTGACCTCGGCCTTCTCCTTCGACCACTGTTTGTCTCTACTGCACGTCACCTCAGCAGTTTGTGGAACTGTGCCGCTGTTGGGGGTAGCGACCTGGGAGTCACCTGCCGCACAAGACCATCCCGCCTTGCGGTGGGCTCTGGTGAAAACCAGTGGCTCCTTAGACTCCGCTCCCCTGACGCGGTATCTGCCAAACAGTTCTGCAGATCCCGCGGGTCCACTTCTTCGCACGTTCAACCCGGTGCGTAACAGTAAGATCCGGCCATGGATCCCGCTGAGGTGCCCTTGCCGGAGACTTCCGAACTCCCAGCGCTGGTGGCTTTGCAGTCCCGGCAGATTAATCAGCTTACCGCTATGATGCAGCAACTCTTGACCCAGCAGCAGTCGCCTTCTCCACCGCCACCGGTACCGCCACCGCAGTCTCCAGCAGCTTCCTCATCCAGAATCCGCCTCTCCTTGCCAGCAAAATATGAGGGGGACGCGAAGTTGTGCAGAGGCTTTCTAGCCCAGTGCTCTATGCACCTGGAATTATTGTTCGATCAATTCCCCACCGAACGCTCTAAAGTGGCCTTCATCATTAGTCTGCTCTCCGGAAAAGCCCTGGCTTGGGCCACTCCCTTGTGGGACCGTAATGATCCTCTCACCTTCACCGTCCAGGCCTTTGTTACTGAATTCCGTCAGGTTTTTGAAGAACCCGCTCGAGCCTCATCTGCCGAGTCCGCTCTATTGAATTTAACGCAAGGCGATCTTTCTGTTGGTGAATATGCCATTCGATTCCGTACTTTGGCCTCCGAGTTAGCATGGAATAATGAGGCTCTCTGCGCTTGTTTTAAGAAAGGTCTCTCTAGCAAGATCAAGGATGTTCTAGCGGCCCGAGAGATTCCTGACTCCCTTTCTGAACTCATACATCTCGTCACCCGCATTGACATACGCTTTGCTGAGAGGCGTGAAGAACTTCGCCTGGAGAGAGATTCTCAACGCGACAGGAGGATGTTTCGTTTGGCTCCTACCTTTCAGAAACCTTTGTCAGTACCATCATCTCCAGAGGTGGAAGCCATGCAAGTCGGCCGCTCTCGCCTAACCCCCGTAGAGAGGTCTCGCAGGAGGAATGAAAATCTCTGTCTGTATTGCGCCAGTCCTGATCATTTTCTAAGAGATTGCCCCATTCGTCCTTCTCGACTGGGAAACGGGCGCACCTAGACTCGTTGGGAGAGGCGTCTCTGGGTGTGTGTGCTTCCTCTCCAAGATTTACCGTACCTGCACAGCTTTGTCTCTCATCTGCCTCTGTGCTTAATTTGCCGGTCTTCCTGGATTCTGGTTCGGCGGGCAATTTCATAGAGGCCTCCCTGATCAAGAAACACGACATAGCAGTTAACCGCTTGGCCAAACCGTTATTCATCGCCTCTGTTAATGGAGATAGACTGAATTGTATGGTGCAGTACCGTACCAAGCCTTTGCTCCTTAAGATTGGCCTCTTTCACCAGGAATACTTGGAACTCTTTGTGTTACCCCATTGTACTTCCCCAATCCTATTGGGTCTTCCTTGGCTTCAACTCCATAATCCTACCCTAGACTGGGTCACAGGGGACATCAAGGCATGGGGTACAACCTGCCTAAAGAATTGCTTGAAAGCCTTACCAGTTCGAACCGATCATCCTACCACATCTCTACCGGGCCTACCCGAAGTTTACCGGGCCTACGCTGACGTCTTCTGTAAGAAGCAAGCTGAGATCCTTCCGCCACATCGCCCTTATGATTGCCCGATCGATCTCCTGCCTGGAACCACTCCTCCTCGTGGCCGTATCTACCCACTGTCCGTCCCCGAAACTCAAGCAATGGCTACTTACATACAAGAAAATCTGCAGAGGGGCTTCATCCGGAAATCCTCTTCTCCCGCCGGGGCAGGCTTTTTTTTTGTACAGAAAAAAGACGGTTCTCTCCGACCCTGTATTGACTATCGGGGTCTTAACAAGATCACGGTAAAGAACCGATACCCCTTACCTTTAATTCCAGAACTCTTCGACCGTCTTCGTGGCTCCAGGATCTTTTCCAAACTAGATCTTCGAGGAGCCTACAATCTGATCCGCATCCGCAAGGGAGACGAATGGAAGACTGCCTTTAATACCCGTGACGGTCATTTCGAGTATTTGGTGATGCCCTTCGGGCTTTGTAATGCTCCTGCCGTATTTCAAGAGTTCGTCAATGACATCTTCCGGGACTTGTTGTACTCCTGTGTCGTGGTCTATTTAGATGATATCCTCATCTTCTCTTCTTCCCTCGAAGAGCATCACCGGCACGTTCGTCTGGTACTATCCCGCCTTCGGCAGCATCGTCTTTATGCCAAATTAGAAAAGTGTCTCTTTCACCAGACCGCTCTGCCTTTTTTGGGTTATACTGTTTCAGCCCAAGGACTACAAATGGACCCTAGCAAATTGAGAGCGGTATTAGACTGGCCTCGGCCAGTTGGTCTGCGTTCCATTCAACGATTTCTGGGCTTCGCCAACTATTACCGTCAATTCATACCCCATTTTTCCACTATCGTGGCCCCCATTGTGGCTCTCACCAAAAAGGGAGCCAACCCCAAGTCATGGCCTCCACAGGCGGAGGCAGCCTTTTTAACATTGAAAAAGACATTCTCTATGGCCCCGGTGCTCTCCAGACCAGACCCTTCTCGTCCCTTTTCTCTGGAGGTTGACGCTTCTTCCATTGGAGCAGGAGCTGTACTCACACAGAGGTCTCCATCAGGGAAAAATCATACTTGTGGGTTCTTTTCTAGGACCTTTTCTTCCGCGGAGCGAAATTATTCTATTGGGGATCGTGAACTCCTGGCTATCAAATTAGCTCTTGAAGAGTGGAGACATCTTCTAGAAGGGTCGCTTCACCCCATATCTATTTTTACCGACCATAAGAACCTTTTGTATCTACAAACTGCTCAGCGCTTGAATCCTCGCCAAGCTCGTTGGTCACTATTCTTCACGCGGTTTAATTTCCGCATTCACTTTCGGCCTGCCTCTAAGAACATCAGGGCAGATGCTCTGTCTCGCTCCTCGGACTTCACTGACGTGGATACTGCTCCTCAATTCATTATATCCCCTGATCATTTGATTCATTCTGCTCCTGCCTCCCTAATGCAGGCTCCGCCTGGGAAGACCTTTGTCCCGGTTCGTCGACGCCTCCAAATATTAAAATGGGGTCATGCTTCCCGTATTGCCGGGCATGCTGGTATCAAGAAGTCTAACGCAATTATTGCCAGATATTATTGGTGGCCCTCCATTGAGAAGGATGTGGCAGAATTCGTGCAAGCTTGTACCACCTGTGCACGTAATAAAACCCCTCGCCTAAGACCGGCGGGCCTTCTTCATCCTCTTCCTATTCCTGAAATCCCTTGGTCACACATCGCTATGGACTTTATCACGGATCTTCCTCCATCTCAAGGCAATACAGTGATCTGGGTTGTTGTGGATCGTTTTTCAAAAATGGCGCACTTCGTTCCGCTACCAGGACTCCCATCCGCTCCTCTGTTGGCTAAAAACTTTTTTAAGCATATTTTTCGGCTCCATGGACTTCCTTCCCACATTGTCTCCGACAGGGGAGTTCAGTTTGTTTCAAAATTCTGGAGGGCTCTCTGTACTCAGTTAAAAGTGAAATTAGATTTTTCCTCGGCTTACCACCCCCAGTCCAACGGCCAAGTGGAGAGGGTCAATCAGGTTCTAGGACAATATCTACGTCACTTCATTTCGGCCCGACAAGACGACTGGGTCGATCTCTTGCCATGGGCGGAGTTCTCTTATAATTTCAAAGATTCTGAAGCCACAAAGAAATCTCCATTTTTCATTGTTTATGGCCGCCAACCTTTGCCTCCTCTACCCTTACCCACACAGTCGGGGGTACCCGCCGTGGATGACTTAACACAGTTTTTTTCCTCTATCTGGCGTGAAACACGACATTCTCTTGTTCTAGCCTCTACCCGCATGAAGAACAGCGCTAATAAAAGAAGGAGAATCGCTCCTGTTTTCTTTCCTGGAGATAAAGTTTGGCTTTCAGCCAAGTACATTCGTTTCAAGATACCCAGTTATAAATTGGGTCCTCGCTATTTAGGGCCGTACAGGATCAAGCAACAAATTAATCCGGTCTGTTACAAACTTCATCTACCAGCCTCCTTACGTATTCCCAACTCTTTTCATGTTTCATTATTAAAACCTCTGACGACTAATCGATTCTCTTCTAAAACGTTGGAGCCACTTCCGGTCGCGGGTACCGAAGATGCCTTCTCGGTGAGAGAGATTCTGGCTTCCAAAACATCCAGAGGGAGACGATACTTTCTAGTGGATTGGGAGAATTGCGGTCCAGAAGAGAGGTCCTGGGAGCCTGAGGAGAATATCCTCGATCGGAGCCTTATTTCAAACTTCCTCGGTCCCAAAAAGAGGGGGAGACCTAAGGGGGGGGGTACTGTTAGGGCGAGCGCTGCGTCTTCCCCGCGCAGCGCCCCCCTCCGTGCCTCTCCTCGGGCGAGCGCTGCGTCCCCTTCCTGCAGCGCTCCCCGCTCTACCGCCATCTGGGCGTCCGCTGCTGGCCCCCCAGGCTGCGTTTTCCCCTTACCTGGTCCCCGCGCTTCCTCCTCTGACCGGCATGGCCGCCGGCTTCCTCCTACTGCTGCAGTTCCGCCTTCCGTGCGCGCACGTCCCCGGCCACTAGGGGGCGCGCGCGTCAACCTTCACAGATTTAAAGGGCCAAGGTCCTGATTATTGGTGTCTGCCATCCAATCCCTTTTCGGCTCTTCCCATAAATTGAACCCTGCCTTCCTTCCTGTGCCGGATCTTCGGTGTTCTTCCGTGAATGACAGTCGCTGTATTGCTTGATTCCTCGTGTATGACCTCGGCTCTCCCATTGACCTTCGAACCTGTGCTGCCCGTCCCGACCTCGGCTTGTTTCTCCGCTATTGAACCTGTGCTGCCCTTCCTGACCTCGGCCTTCTCCTTCGACCACTGTTTGTCTCTACTGCACGTCACCTCAGCAGTTTGTGGAACTGTGCCGCTGTTGGGGGGTAGCGACCTGGGAGTCACCTGCCGCACAAGACCATCCCGCCTTGCGGTGGGCTCTGGTGAAAACCAGTGGCTCCTTAGACTCCGCTCCCCTGACGCGGTATCTGCCAAACAGTTCTGCAGATCCCGCGGGTCCACTTCTTCGCACGTTCAACCCGGTGCGTAACAAAGATTACTGTAAAAAATAGGTATCCCCTACCATTAATCAATGACCTTTTTAATCAGGTCTCTGGGGCCCAGGTCTTCACTAAGTTAGACCTTCGAGGAGCATATAACCTTATTCGCATACGGCAGGGGGATGAATGGAAAACGGCCTTCAATGTAAAGGATGGGCATTATGAATACTTAGTGATGCCATTCGGGTTATGCAATGCTCCTGCAGTGTTTCAAGATTTTGTCAATGACATATTTCGTGATTTTTTGGGTCAGTTTCTCGTGGTCTATTTGGACGACATACTGATTTTTTCCCGCTCCCTGGTGGAGCACCGTCAACATGTCAAAGCGGTGTTGCAGAGATTGCGGGAAAATCGTCTGTATGCTAAAATCTCCAAATGTGTTTTTGAAGTGTCTGAAATCCCGTTCCTAGGATTTATAATCTCCAAACGGGGATTGGTGATGGATCCTTCCAAGGTTTCTGCTATTTTGGAGTGGGAACAACCTAGAACCCTAAAGGCGCTTCAGAGATTTTTAGGATTTGCGAATTTTTACAGGCAGTTTATAAAAGGTTTCTCGTCCATAGTGAGTCCTTTAACAGATCTCACTCGTAAGGGCGCTTTTGTTGAGGAGTGGCCTCCCTCAGCTAAAAACGCCTTTCAAGTGTTAAAAGAGACTTTCATCTCCGCTCCCATTTTGATACATCCCGACACCCGGCTTCCATTTCTATTAGAACTGGGAGTAGGTGCTGTTCTTTCTCAGTATGCGGGCAATCCTGAGAAACTACATCCTTGTGCATTCTTCTCCCGGAAGTTTTTACCTGCTGAACGCAATTACGATGTTGGGAATAGGGAACTATTGGGTATTAAACTGGCCTTTGAAGAATGGCGCCACTGGCTAGAAGGTTCCCTACACCCCATCACTGTGTATACTGATCACAAGAATCTGGAGTATTTGGAGTCTGCCAAGAGACTCAACTCCCGTCAGGCGCGCTGGGCACTCTTCTTTTCTCGTTTTAATTTTATTATCACCTATAAGCCGGGGAAGAAGAATGCCAAAGCAGATGCCCTATCCCGTAATTTCGGGGATTGTAAGGACCAGAGCGGTCCTCCAGAATCGATTTTGCCTTTAGGTTGTGTTGTGGCTACTCTTCTCCCTGACCTGTCTAGCTCGTTAGTGCCATTTCAGGTTGATTCTCCTCCGGGTAAACCCTCTGATTGTTTATTTGTTCCGCCTCATTTGCGTCTGGCCGTTTTACAGGAACTACATGATGCCAAGTCAGCTGGTCACTTAGGTGTTCGGAAGACTTTGGCTATCGCCAAACGTCATGTCTGGTGGCCCACCATCCGACGCGATACTTCCGCCTTTGTCGAAGCATGTCCGGTATGTGCTCGAAGTAAGGCCACTCATGGGTCCCCTGCGGGACTATTAGTTCCCTTAGAAATCCCTGCTGAACCATGGTCGCACATATCCATGGATTTTATTGTTGATCTTCCTCCATCACAGGGGAATTCTGTAATTTGGGTGGTGGTGGATCGCTTCAGTAAAATGGCACACTTTATTCCATTGATAAAACTTCCGTCGGCACCAGATTTAGTACAGCTATTCATTAAGCATGTTTTTCGCCTCCATGGTTTACCACAGAATATTGTTTCAGATCGAGGAGTTCAGTTTGTATCCCGTTTTTGGAAAGCTTTCTGCAATCGTTTAGGTATTAAAGTGTCGCTCTCTACCGCCTATCACCCTCAGTCTAATGGACAGACTGAACGGGTAAATCAATGTTTAGAACAATATCTACGCTGTTTCGTCTCCGATCGCCAAGAACAATGGGCGGAATTCATCGAATTTGCAGAATTCGCCTTTAACAATGCGCCGAGTGAATCTACTAGGTTTTCACCTTTTTTTTGTAATTACGGGAGAAACCCTAAGGCATCATCTTTTTCTGGTCCTTCCTCCAACTTGCCGGCCTTGGAGGAATGGCTACGAGAAAGGACTAAAGTATGGTCTGAAATACAGACTAACTTAAAGAAAGCCTCTGGAACTTACAAAATCTTTGCGGACCGACATAGGTCACTTGAACCACCATTTCAGGTGGGTGATTGGGTCTGGGTCTCTACTAAAAATATTGCCCTTCGGCAACCCTCGTCTAAGCTAGGGCCTAAATTTATCGGTCCGTTTCCTATCACAGATAAACTAAGCGACGTTACCTTTAAGGTCCAGTTACCTTCATCCATGAGAATTCCGTCGTCCTTCCATGTCTCTTTGTTAAAGTCTGCCAAGAATATTCAGGTGTCGTCTCCTCCTCCGGTCATAGTGGAAGATGAGCCTGAATATGAGATTAATAGAATACTCGACGCTCGGGTGCTGCATAACTCTCTACAATATTTAATTGATTGGAAGGGTTTTGGTCCTGAGGAAAGGTGTTGGGTACCAGCCAAGGATGTCCATGCTAAAACCCTTATCAATAGGTTTCATCGTGAAAACCCGGATAAGCCTGGTAAGGGTCCTGAGGCCCCTCGTGAAGGGGGGGGTAGTGTCACGATCCTCTCACCTGATCCTCGCTCCCCCGCTGTCTCCGGTCCTTCGCGGTCGCAGCCGGCGGCGGGCCGGCGTCGCTCCTGCCCGCCCGCCGCTCGGCTGTCACGATCAGCCGCTCGGGCGGCTTCCGTCCCAGCCACGTCAGGAGCGGGCGCGCCGCTCTCTGTGCGGCGCGCTCCCGGCGCGTGCCCCTGTACGCGCGCGCGCGCGCGCGCGCTGTCACATACTTACACCCTCCGGCGGCGCTACACACAGCGCGCCCGCCGGAGGTAATCAGCCTGGGCCAATGAGCCCTTTGCCTGCATGGGCCAATGAGCCCTCTGCCAATATGATATTAGCCCAAAGTACTGGGCAACGCCCCCTGGTTCAAACTGGGCAATCAGCCCAAAAGTTCCTGTAGCACCAATCACTACATTTCCCCCCCAGCCAATCCTGTTAGCCCCCATCATATAAAGGTTTTCACTCTGCGGTCAGTCCTTGCCCGTTATAGCGTGCTACTGGGTGCGATTTGGATAGCTTATTTCCTTGTGATTTCTTCCGTGATTTTGACCTTCCCTGATTGCCGCCTGGACCGACCTTTGCTTGCTCTTCGACTACGATTCTGCCTGACCCTCTGTACCACGAACTTCTGACCTCCCGTTGTGACCTTTGGCTGCCCTGACTACTCTTCCGTCTAACCCTTCTGTACCGTGCCTCCTCGGATTGACCACCCGTGTATGACCCCTGTCCGTTTATCATTACTCAGTCTTGTCCCTGGATTCATCTGCCTTCCCCTGCATAAGTCAGCATCCTTTGTGCTAACAAGACCTGGGGGCAACCGTGTCCGGTGAGGCGTGTCTAGCGTCCCGGCAAACGGGGGCTTGCTATAGGCGAAGAAAGCAGCGGAGATTGGGGGTTGCTGATTTATTGGAAGGTGGGTGTCTCCGGGACCTGACAATGTTTATGTTTATGATTTATATTGGTTGTTGTATTCTGATACTTGAGTTTGTTTTTTTCTCTTGCCACATTTTATATTAATAATATTGTATATGCACAGATTTAGCACTAATGCACTTTATGGATTGGTTGTAATATTGGCACCTTATTGAAATATGATGTTTATAGGGCTGGGATTATAGGTAAAACTGGGATGCCCCTGGGAATGTACGGTCTAGTCTTATATGTTTTTTAACTGTTTGTTATGTGATTCTTATGGGTATTTGTCAATAAATAACCTATGAATTCATGATATATATTTAGTTGATTTATTGATTACCGTGGAGTGGGTGCGGTGGTGTGGAGCTATTCTGGGTGAATTGCTGGATTCACCATTACAATAACATGACTTCAATTTAGGATAGAGATAGTCTCCCATCACTGCACGGCCACAGGTATTAAATTTAATTTTATATTGTGGTGCGGAATTTGTATATCCCTTTTTCAATGTTTAATTTGTCTTTATAAAACTGGCAGCAAACAGTTATAGTATCTATGGATTTCTAGCTAAGTCAGGTGATTGCTGTGTGTTATCTCTTGTACTTTTATCAACAAATTGTCAGCTCTTGTGTTGCTAGCGAGTGCTAGACTGCTGTACTGTAGCAGGCAAGTGCAGGCTGCTGACAGTTAGTGACAAGATCTGTGCTCTTGCAAAGCAAGAAATGGATCATTGGTGTCTATGTTACATAGCAGGGGAGTGCTCGGGAAATGATCAGATCCCAGCATCCAAGCAGAAGCTTTCCCAAATGCAGGACGAGGGAAGCTGGCGACCTGTGGGCATGAGGTGGCAGCCGCTGGATTGCGGCAGAATGTACAGGGGGTGCAGATCTGTATTCTGTAAAAGGTCACAAATGTTCCACCAGAATCTACCCTTGATCTAGAGCTCATCTTTAGTTCAGGGCCATCCCCTTGGTTGCTCTCCTGTTTATAACTGCACCCTTTAAATAATTAATTTGCCATTTTTTTTATTATTTTTGGATATTGTATACCATTGTTATTGCTATTTTATATGTATACAACTTCAATATTAGGGATTGGAACATATGTGAGAGTATTGGCTATGGGATACTTTTTATTATATTAGTATACAGAGATGTGGGGTAATGGCCAGTCTTTGGGGTGTGCAGTTTTTTCTTTGTGAGGACATTTCTTTATAATTATTTTTTCCTTCTTCCTACTTCTAGAATTTGTCTTTCTTTCTTTTTTAATTTCATTTTGCTCTCCTTCAGTATCCACCAGCCTTATTCATGTTGTATTTACACATTCCCTCTATTTTTCTTTTTTCACCTAACTCCCGCCTATCTCTCTATTTAGCTTCCAAACATCTTCCTCTTTTCTTACCTACCCCCCTTCTTTATTTTCAGTTTCTCCCTTTCTTTCTCTCTCTTGCTTTATTTTTCGCTCTATTTTTGTCTATCTCTTACTTTCTTTTTTGTCTCTATTTTTCTCTCTGTTTTTCTTTCTCTCAAATATGAGGGATTATTGGTTGCACTGGTGGGAGTTTGAGCTTTTCTCCTGACCACCAGTGGAGGCCATGCTATTTATTTTGTGAGTATGTTTAAAGCAGAACACAACCCGGAATTTTGACTATCCCGGGTTTTGTTCCTTTTGATGCCCGCTGTGTGAAACCACTTCAGATCGCCCAGTAAAACTCATCTCTTCCCGGCCCGGTGGAGCATGCATGGGATCTTGGCCAATCACAGCAGTTTGCAATCAGGACTGCAAGCAGCTGCAACCCCAGCAGCGCACTTGCTCCCGCCCCCAGCCTTGTGATTGGCTGGGGGCAGGAGTGGACACACAGCCCAGAGATGCTGGGAAGTGGCCTCCAGATGTTTACATCAGCAAGGGAGTCAGGAAGCAGCTGAGTCTTGTGACACCCCAGGGGGGTTTCACACAGCAAGAAACACAATTTTGGGCCTTTTAGATTCCAGGGCCAGCCATGCTGGGTTTTGTTGCGCTTTAACTCTTGGGTGTGAACTGCTTACATCTGAGTGAATATTTGGACTTTAACTTACAAACAAGTGCAATAAAAAATAGTTTTACCCCAAAAAATCACTGGTACCTTTGATGGGGCATTGAATGGCCCATTTATTAACAAATTATTAGCATGGCCCTCAGTAGCTAGTCTTCTTTAGTATGTTACAGCATTGCTCTTTCTTTTCTCTATTCTACTAGGAACTTAGAGGCAGATTCATTAATAGCGCCAGGTAGCGACAGATGAGCGACAGTAGCGGTATTTTCACAGCGCACGCTAGTATTCGCTGTGCTTGGCCGTTGTTCGGCTGTTGACAGCGACTCAGTCGGTGTGCGGTAATGTTGAATACGGGGCTAGGAGTTGCTGTTTGACAGGTTCCGCGCTGTATGGGAGCGCATGACAGCGAATGGCCATAGCGAACGGCTCCCAGCATATTCATTAACAAATCACGCTCAAATAATTCTCGCGCTGTGAAATGCTTGTTTAAACCCCAAAGCGCTGGCGGCGATGGGTTAAAAGTAGTTTTTTAACCCCCAAACAACTACATTTTGTAATATGAATACATTATCAGACCTGTAATATCAATTCTGCACAAATTTTTTTTTACCTTAAAAAAATATCTAACATTGCAGAAGTAGTCACAGAATTTTTGACATTTAAAAAAAAAAAAATAGCAATTAATTAAGAATATTTAAAGATTGCTCCATTGAAATGCATTGGAGAGCGCCAGGTAGCGAGAGGTCATACCTGTCGCTGTTCAAGGTCGCTCGCTGGCGCTGTGGGGTGAGGCTGGAATAATGATGAATGATTCGCTATCTGGTGCTCTGTCAGTCGCTAAGCAGGATTGGCTTCATAAATGTGTGATTGCGGAGGGGAGCCGGCGTTCTCGTGGCGGTGAGCGTCATTACCGTTCGCTCACCATTCGCTACCTCGCGTTATCCCTTGTTAAATAAGGGCCTAAATCCCCTTATCACCTTTTTTGTGTCTTTGACACCTTATAGTAGGGAAGCTCAGTGTTGCACTATGATATCTGTGAAGTTCCATCCTCCAGTTCACTCTTGAACCTCCAAACATCACAGATCTTGATCTGCAGGGCAGTATCAAAGATCTGGACTCATAGGCAGCTGCTGGGGGAGGAGAAAAACAGTATATACTGTATATACTATATTTTGTTTTTAAGGAGTGGGTGAAGTTGGACTTGCCACTTGAGAGTATTGGGGCCCTTGTTTGTAATGACCTTCTACCAAGAAAGCTGCTACGACAGCTTCAATGTCAGAAAGCCACTGACCTGGAGATAGACCTGCTGATGGGGAACTGACTCTTTCTATAGATTGTCGGTTTGATTGTTTCTGGTTAATGACTTATTAACTGTGAATGCAGGGAAGACAGCATATCAGCCAGGCAAATACATTGTCTATGGCAGCCTTTATATTTCTCTCCTGACAGGTGAGCGGTTTTAATGTATTTACGATAAATAATAAATAAATATTAACACATTCTAATGTTTTACATAATATAAACTTAAAGAGCTACAGAGGCTCTTAACTGAACTTTATACAGGTATGTTGATGATGAACAGCTCTTAATGTGAGAAATGAAACCTTTGTATTTAGGTTGTAAATGCCTTTCCTCTATAACTGTACTCAAAGGTCATTCTACTTCTACTATTTAAATGTGGAAAACACCCATTTTGTCTTACATCATTTTGGCTTCTGTTAGAGGGTGTACCATCTAGCGTCTTTCATTTGCAAATGTAAGTTTATATTATCATTCTGATATCATGGAAAGGTGGGTTTGGAATTAAGTGCTACGAGTCTTTGCATATTGAAGCAAAGAGGTTGATACTGTTTCTGTTTTTTGTTGTTTTTTTTTTTTTTAATTCCCTTTGGCCTTTCTCTGTTTAAATCTGGTTCTAGTTATCTTAATTGGAATCTGATAATGGTTCGACTAGTGAATTGTGTGCATTTATACACAATAGATAGAGATATTAGTAGATATTGCCTAAACCTTATGGATACAGTTTTGCATGTAGTATTTGTGTATTTATTCTAGAAAATATTTAGAAATATTTGCTAATTGGGATTTTTACTTGATAGCTGGCTAAGCGATTGCATGTAAAGACTTACTTATTTCCAAATCTAAGAAGGTGACCATATACTCCAGGCCACTATTTAGTTGGTGTGTGGAGTGCTAGTACTTTTTAGTTGCCTTGTGTATCCTTTTATGGTTACCTGAGACAGAGCCTATTGCGTATTGTATTATAAACAATAAAGAGAAACCCATAATGTGTATTATTTAAAAAGGCGTGGAAGGGCTAGATTGAGTCTTTAATGTCATTTATAGTGTTATTTTACTTGCATTTATGTAGACAATGCAGTGTATTTCCTTTCCTTCACTCCTTTAAGGGGGTCCTTAACCTTCCCCTGTTTTTGTGTGATATAACTTTCTTCTTAGCAGAATGATAAAGGATACCCAATGTCAAATAACAATTAGTGGCAGTCATGGTGCTTAAGACAGATGCCTTGTGACTGGAGGGTGGCAGGCTCAATTCCTGTATGGGACACGACTGAAATGCTCTTGAGCAGGACACCTAACACCCAATTGCTCCCTGAGCGCTGTTGCTAGGGCAGCCTACCACTCCAGGCATGTTTGCACTGACTGCAATATATTTTTAAAAATGTGAGTTTGGTTGTTTTCATATTAACCCATTAACTTAATTTCCATCCTGTAGGAGAACCCTTCTTGTAGGGCTTTCCATGTGACACAGACCTAGCCTTGAATAGCTTGTGGCTGTATCAGTTATTTTTACTGCATTTACCCTCCAGACATGCCATTCCTATTTAATGCAACAGGAGGGCGCTTGACATGCTCAAAGTACTTAGGCCCACCCCACCAAACCAGTCTTGATCACTGCAGATTTGGAGGACAGGAAATTAAAAGATACCATAGCTTTATCTAGATGGAGGGAAACTAAAAGGGTGTGACTATAGGTTTCAGCGTTAACAAAGTCTATAGTTGTGCTTTAACCCTAAAATCAGACCAATCAGAGAGAAACCGTTGGGTGTTCAAACAGCAATGTGATATAAGCATACTGTGATGAGTGTGAAAGGAGGGATGGGGCGGGGTTTCAGAGCTTTAGAGAGAGGCAGTCAATCAGTACTTCTGGGCAGGGAAGGGGGATTGTTTCCATTCTTGGTTCACTGAAGGTTGATAGATGGACCAGGTCAACAGGGTGGGGACTAAAAGCTGAATAAGGAAGTGATTTTTCTCACTAAGGAGACAGACAGACAGAGGAGGAACCAGAGCGCTGAAGCCACTCAATATATACTGATATTTATTTTTTAACTTTTGACTTGCCAAACACTTTAAACTATAACTCCAGCATAGGCTAGCTCAGAAGGCAGGCCACTAGGCCACTAGAGTTTGGCAGTGCTCCCCTGTAAGAGCGGGTGGATATATAAGTAATGCCTCCTCTTACTATCTAGCATGTTTGTTGTCTAAAAGATTCTAGAGTGGGATTAAAGTGGACCAAAAACCCAGAATTTTCACTATCCCAGGTTTTGGTCTGTCCCACTCCTGCTTGGGATGTCCTGCTTTGTGAAACCCCTTGGATAGCCTGCTGATCTTAACTTTCCTATACCCCATGGTGCAGGCGTGGCTCTCATCCAAGTAGCTTCTAAAGCTGAATGGAATCACAGATTCGCACACAATCACCATGCAGCATCACTCCATCCTTTGGCTGTATGCGGCCACGCACAACCATTAATTTACGGTGGACGTGCACAGCCAGAAGAAGGCGCCACTGCCGCTCGCCTTGCATGAGCTGTGGGCTTCGAGGAAAGGTAAGAAAAGCTGGCAATCCAGGGGAGTTTCCCACATCAGGGCATCCTGAAACTGGGGTTCCCCGGGGGACGGACCACTCGAGGAGCAGGGCTGGATTTGAACAAACTGTGGCCATGTACAACTGACATTGTCTGCAGGAGCACTTGTGGCTCCTACTTTCCGGGGCCAGAAGTGCACATTGTTCCCACCCCGCAACATTAAATAAAGTAGCCCTTCCCCTTTCAGCAACATTTAGAATACATTCAAAAGCGGGCCCCTGAACACCAGCACTGCCTATAGGCATTCTGATTTAAGATGCTCGCAGTTTGAAACCGCGCTGGTTGACCAAACTCTTCATCCCTCGAACACACCGCAGCTCAATTACAGCATCCCCGTCATCAGAGCATCAGAGCAGAGCACTCTCATCAGCAGCCATTTAGGTCCAGGTGGGGAGAACTGATGCCAGGTGATGCTGCACATGCACTGTGGAACTGAGAAATAATTAGCAGCTATTCCTTACTGACAACAACGTAGCCTGTAGAATTAATCAGCTGTGCTGGGCTGTGACAGAAACGGGAATATCTGACTTTTCTAACCAACAGGTCTGTACTGTAACTGCAGCATATAAACCATCTCAGGCTCCTTTTCTGGATTTGTAATGTAATGCTATTTGTAATGCTATGTAACCGTGTACCCTTTTTACAAAGGCAGCATCACTGTCCTTAATTCTATGAGAGAGTGGGATGGCTGCTACTACAAACATTGCCTGGATAAATCGAAATATTAAAGTTAAAATAGTAAAGTTGTTTAACTGTGGAATTCACCCATGAAGGAGTGTTCACCACACATAGTATAAGCTGTAGTTTTTTTTATAATGTGCAATATAATTTTATTGTGCTCTGTCAGCATCCAGATTTGATTTATAATATAATGATACATTTACCATAAAAATCATCTCAGCATTCAATAAATCATAATGACTTTGTGCCTTTCTAGAGGTTTAGCATAATAATTGTTTAAAAGAGTAACTCTTATTCAACATATATAGGCTGGGCATCCATGGCAAGGCATTCCGTTCTATGCCCACTCCTTATTTTACTATGTCAGTGCTTGTCTGTACATTTTTTACTTGTGTAAAACAATACATTTTAATCTTCCCTGTACAAATACGCTGCCAATGTTTAACTTACTTGCATGAAAAAAATGTGGCTTGGACTGGATCAGGGTTACCAGGGAATCCCCCGATAGGACTTAGAAGACCCTTTAATGGCTGTCAACATCAAATTCTTAAACCGGACCAATGGCCTGGCACAGTTGGAAAAGAAAGGTAGCAGACATTTTGGAACTGACAATGTACAGTAACAGGAAGCCCAGCAGCACTTCCTGTTTGCTGGTGGCCAACAAGTCCTTCTTGTTTTTAAAATTGACCCCACAGCAGGAGTTAGAAAAAGGTCAATTCATTTTTATGTGCCACAACCTAGATTGCCATGGGGAGGAATGCATATGAGCCCTGTTTCTTTTGTTGGTCTGGTTTAAATCATTTTTGACTGTTGGTCCACTTTAAATATGTATAGCTTTTTCATGGCATCCCTAGTGCACACACGCCCTGATACTTACATCTTTGTCTGAGTTGTGCCCACAGAGCCTGGGGGGGGGGGGGGGGGGGTGGAGACTGTGGCAGACTGGGGCCAAAAAACAGCCCAGAAATTTACCGACCCGGTCAACACCCCCTCTGTCTGAGTGTCCTTCAATGCTGAACGATTTCTTGATTTGAAGAGTAGATTAGGGCCAGGTACAGGGGTGCTGGGTTGAGACAAGAGATGCAGGAATTAATTAGGGGTGTAAGAAGCAGCAGCACAACTGGACCAGAAGCAGTGTGCCCCACATGGTCTTCTCACAGGTCTCCATATGGCCAGTCCGCCCCTAGCCCCAGACACCCTAGTCCAACTCTGGTAGAGGCTAATGGAGGAACCCCTCCCCCGACACAGTCAGGAGAGCAGAATACCAGCAAGTTTCATGGGAAGACAAAAAAGAAAAGGAGGCTGCACTCATCCATATGCAAATTGTAGCAATCATGGAAGGTGCTTGAGGGGTGTGACCACATTGGATACAAAAAACAATTTAACCCTAAAAGACTCCAGGGCTGGGCTACATTTTGCATCCAAAATTGGGATACCCTTCTGTGTGAAATCTGTCCCACAGTGCATGTGAGGGCCTTTGGCAGCAAGAGCTTGTGCATGCATTGTGGGAGTGTGGATCGAGGTAAGCAACCAGGCTGTCCTGGGGTTTTCTGCACAAGGGAATCCTGGTTTGGAATGACCTGAAACGCAGAGCAAAACTCAGGTGAGTGAAAAATAACTGGGCTTTGGTCAGCTGTGCATTGCCTAACTTAGAAAAATAAGCTGTTAAACCACTAACACATTAAATAGGATTCTAGAAGTTTTCATTAAAGGGGCATTCCAGGAAATGGGCTTAATTTTCCTGTTTCTAATCTCCCTATGCTGGCTGTCAGGAGCTGCATCTTCCATACAGTTTTTCTTCAGTTTGCTTTATATTACTCAAGTCAGTGAACTCTGCATAGTCTACTCAGTGGTAGACCCTGAAAAATCAGTCAACAGAAGGAAGCAACTTATAAAGGGTTTATCAGGGTATTCAAAGTGCTGGGAAATAAAAGATGCCACCCTTGGTAGCCAGCATGGGGAAAGCAGAAAGCTATGGCTTGGAATGTTCCTTTAACTGTGGCGGGCCTTTCCCCATCTTTAGAGCAAAAAAAAAGGTTTGAGTGTCTGGGTCTCCTCATCCCCCTGTTGGGCCTCTGATCGTCAGTCCGGGGTCTTCGGCAGGTGCTCAGGCTTCTGACAGCTCCCTCTCGTCTGCAGGGAGGAGCCTTTTATACCAGCTAGTGAGATTACATCAGCCTTACCCGCTGGTATAAAATTAATTTGGAGGAATTGGGCTTTTACAAGCAATATGGGTTTTTTGAAAAACTTACATTTTCTAAAAAAAAAAAAAAATACACAAACATTTAATATTTTTAGTGATCCCCTAATGTTTGACTAAACCTCCCTCCCTAGCATATCTGTTTTTCCACATTCACGGCATAGCATGTGTGGCCTGGTCAGTCTGTAAGGGGTTACGTTACATGAGTTAAAGCTAAAAATGGAGAGCCTGGTAAGGGTTTCCCAACCCCTTAGTGACCTAAAAATATAACTATATAATATAAACAAGACATTTCATATTATGGTACATACATACATACATACATATTTGGTGCAAAATGGAATCCTACGGCATGTAGGTCCGCAATACTGTTCAGCAGTGCTACAAAGTTCAGACCAAATGTAGGAAGAGGAGACAATAGAAAAGAGAGCCCTGCCCTTGCAAGCTTACAGTCTAAAGGATAGACAAAAGGGGTGGGATCACAAGTGGGAGAGCTTGAGTTTGGCGGCATGTGCCCTGTGAAGGTTATAGAAGTTGCGAAACAAAACCAGGGCTGCAGGAGGACGATCGGCTGCAGAAAAAAGTGGTGCAGGAATGCCGGGAAATGAGCGGACGGGGGGGGGGGGGGGAGTATATCAGGGAAGCTAAATATGCTTGTTTGCCAGATGAAAGGGCATTCCTGAAGGGCTTGTTCATGTATTAGGAAGCCATCGACTGCAGAATCAGTATTGCTGAATGCGGACAAGGTGTGAAGAGGTAGCAGGGAATTAGAAAGACGCTGAAGATTGAGTGCACATAAGATTGCCCCAGTCTGTGGCAGGAGAAGGGGGGATGGAGTAGAGGGTCTGTGTAAGTCAGGGGCAGCAGAGGTGAAGAGAACTTAGATATGGAGGCTAGTAAAGAGGTCTAGAGTGTGGCTGTCTTTGTGGGTGGGGACAGTGGACCATTGTTTATGCCAGAGAAGGTAAGAGAGAATAGTTTGGTGGTAGCTGGATTGTTGGTGTCAATAGGTATGTTAAAGTCTTCTAAGATTATTGCAGGGATGTCAGTGGAGAGAAATGTAAAAAGCAAGGCTGAGAAGTAGTCAAGAAATAGAGTGGCAGGACCAGGAGAGCAACAAATGATAGCAATTTTGACATGAAGTGGAAAGTAAAGATGCATGCAGTGGCTTCAAAGGAAGTAAAAGGAAGGCAAGGTACCTTCACCTTCTTTGTTATTGGGTCTTGGAGTGTGGGAGGGGCAGTGGGTGAAACTGTGTCAGAGGGGGTTAGCCATGTTTCTGGTAAAGCCATGATGGTCAATGAATTGTTGAAAACTGGCAACAAGTTGGTTGCACACTGAGTGTGCGTTCCAGAGGCCACAGATAACATTGGTGGAGTGTGGAGATTGGGGTATCGGCATATATGTGGGTTTGTATGTTTCTACGCTAGGAAATAAGCCAAATGGGGGGCATATTATGTACAATTTTATTTGGTTTGTGGGATCTAGCCTTGCTGTTTAGCCTTAATATACATATATATATATATATATATATATCTACATGTGACCACCTGGGTTGGTGGTAGTAACAGCACGAATTTAAAGAAGACCCACATTCAAGATTAGTGTGAATATAAAATTGAATAAACAACAATTGTATCTATTAAAATTGATACATTGTTACAGTATTTTCATACAATATATTTTTCTTCACATATGGCATGGTCACATATTCATAGCATTTGTTGTCATTATACATTCTGGTATACTTCATATATAACTTTATACTTCACCAGGGGATCTGTGAATATCGGCATTATGTATGTGAAGTAAGTTAAGTTTTGGGTGTTAGAAGAATTATTGCTGGTGGGTGTTAGAAGATGTGCAGATGTGGTTGCAGATGACGGTGAAAGGGGAGGGCCAGGGTTGGATGAGATATCTTCTGCTGCAAGAAGGAGCAGAAACAAGGAGAGGAGGTGGGTGTGGGATTTGAAAGTGTTAGGCTGTCTCGTGGTGTTTGCTGAAAGAGCGCAGATTATTATAGTGAAATTCATGAATTCATGACCACTGAGATACTGTATGGGGAGGATAAGTGTGGTGGGAAAATAGAGATGGACTTACTGTTAGCAGGGTGTTGTACTAAGTGCAAGATGAATCACAGTGAAGTTAAGCATTGTGAGTAGATTATTCAGATGAGCCGATCTTGTGTGTTAATCCCTTCAGATCACATCAAGTCTAATTCAGATATAATTCATCTGTACACTTAAAAGTTCAGCACCTTGAATGTTTGGCTACAATGGCTGCCAGAGCTGGACATGGCTGCCAGGTACAACTGCTTAGTAAATACTGTGGTGGTGTTTTAGTTAACTAATGTTTGGAAGAGTTGGGGGCAAAGTTATAAACTATCCTTCTGAGTGACTCTGGTAAACAAGCTTATGTCAAATGGGACATAGTAAAAGCCAAAACCATGAAAGGGCAAAGGAAGTCAGGAAATGGCAAGCCGGAAAGCAGCTGCAATTGACTAACTCAATCAAAGCAGATAGTATAGTTCATTAACCATTAACAGCAAAGATTAACATTGGGTGGCAGGGACAATTGTTAATGGCTTGCACGACAGGTCAGATGAACATACCTGTGGATGACAAAAGAGAATGAATGAGTCAGGTCTGATCAGATCGTTGTACATGTCATGGTGATAATTTGGGTATAATTGGTCTGTGCTCTTAAAAATTCAGCACTTAGAGCTGGACATCACTGCCAGCAACCACTGCTGTAATATATTTCTCACCTTGTGACAAGCAACATTTTAATTTAATTTTTGTCATTCACAAACAGGACCAGGTTTATGTGGGTCCCTTGTTGTGTGTAAATGTTGAAAAGCTGCATGTATGGTTGATATTGCCAAATATTTTACTTCATATTTACTTTTGTATTTACTAAGTGAAATCCATTCCTACCCCTGGCTGCCCTAGCTTCCTGCTGACCCCCATTGCTGTCTTTCACAGACCCCTGTCCAATGCCTTTTGTTACAGTTACCCCTTAAAGGGAAAGTCCAATTTCATGGACTGTTCCTCAGACCTCAAATCAGAAAGTGCCACCTACCTGCACACTTACCTGCCACCCACATTGATCATCACCTACCAACAGCAATAGTATGAGAAAGTGGGCCATCTACTGGGCATACTAAGGGTTGAAGGGCGGGACACTTAACCTTTGGTGTGACACCAAGGAGGCTCCAGGAAAGAAAAATTGCAACTGCCTATATAGGGCAGAAAAACAAACATGTTCTACCAAATGAACATTACATTTCTATTAATGCAGTACATGACATTCAATTCCACTATCCAGATAAAGAGGATATGCAATCAACAATTTGTTAGTGGTCAGGAGTTAATAGAGGTAGTAATCTGTAAGACTGTTCTTTGTTGTGGATCATTACAAGATGACCATAAAAATCACTGATGAGATAGTACATACATACCCTGACCAGATGTTCCAGTTTGAGGTATTTTGTCCCTTAAACCCCCCCCCCCCAAAAAAAAAAACTCTGGGAATAAATGTCCCCATTTGCTGACTTTATGGGACAGACTGTCCTATCAAATGTAGAATGCAGAATATCTGGTCAGTTGACAACTGATCTGCTCTTGAATGAATGGTGGTAGTGAAATACATGGATTGGCTGAGCATTGGCTCAATCAATAAAATGTTTTATGTGCCAAAGAAGCATGTGACCAGGGGTGAGGCTACAACTACTTACACACATGAGTAGCATATGCTGTGGATATTTGTTTGTAAAAAAAGCACAGTAAGCCACAACCCTAAAACACAAGCCTCATTACGCCCATCACCCACAAACTGGTTAAAACTGTCCCATTTTGGGTCCTCCAACAAATGGTCAGTTTACATGTACAATGTGCTTTACTTTTCTCCTATCGTAACAAAATGTGTTTTACTATGACAGCATGGAAGAAGAAACACTTGAATATGAGAAACACCACATTAAAAGGTTGCAAGAACAGCGCATGGTAATGCAGAAGAAGACATTCACTAACTGGATGAATAATATCTACAGAGAACATGTAAATATCAAATTATAATTTTTTTTAATCATGAAACTTTTTAAAAAATGCAACTAAGTACTAAGTAATAGACCGCTAAATTGTGCGATAATATATCATGGTAAACAATTTAAAATGATTACAGCCACCATCAAAATTCATCAAAACTACTACTAAATTGAAAATGAACCCTGATCCAGGGCAGTTTCTAGGCTTACATAGGGCAGGATAAATTTGACATAGAACAGACTGCAATAAAGGTCAGTGTCACTGTTAGTGGTGCAGGCCAATCATTCTGCCCTATTTGGCTCAGTTATAAGGAGGGGGCACTGCCTCCTCCTCACCCATCCTGTGGTGCTGCTGCTGTCCCAAACAGAAATGTACCATGCAGTGCCTCTATAGTAGCAGTGCCTCTACAGTAACACTACCAAATATGGCGGGATGAGTGGCCTGTCTTAAAGTGGACCAAAACCCTCGCAGATCATCTCGGGAATCTATAAGATTCCTGGGTCAATTGATTCCCTCCCCCGGGCACCCGAAATTGGGATGCCCCGCTGTGTGAAACCCCCCAGATCGCCCCATACACTTACCTTGCTTCCCAGTCCAACGGCGCATGCGAGGGCTGCAGCCGCATCGCTATCCCTCTAGCAGGGCGCGTGGTCAAGCCAGGAATTGGTGAATGGCTGGCCCGGGCACGCTCCCTGTTAGAGGGAAGCGGGGATGCGGCTGCCAGTGCAATCTGAGCCGCTGGCCTTAGACGAAAGCTTAGACGATGTGACATCAGCGGCTCCGAGCGCGCTGGTTGGACGAACAGCCGCGCATGCTCTGTAGGACTGGGAAGAGATGAGCTGCGCTCCGCCATCTGAGGAGTTTCACAAAGCGGGGCACCCCCGATCTGGGTGCCCCGGGGGAAAGGACCATAATGCAGGACAGTCAAAATCCTGGGCTCTGTTCTATGACAAATGTAAAACCATGAAAAACCCTGATCATTATACAGGAACAAAACTGAGATGACGAGTCTGCAGGGCTTAACTACCCTTTGTTTTTGGGTTATGGGAAGAAACCCTATATACTGTATAGTTACAAATTGTGCTATCAAAATTACAGAGGCAGGCCTAATGTCAAAGACCCATTTTGCTGACCCAATAATTCCCACTTATAGATATAAATAATAAAAATGCTGACAATCTTTTAGGAAATTATAGATCAAATACTAAAATGTATTAGAAACTGCAGGTGGGAAGGCTTAACTTTTGCTGGAATATATAACAGAGAGAAGAAGATTTGGTCCAGTAGGGTAAAAGGGAGGTTACAAAAGAGGGGGACGCTTACAATCTTAAGGTTTAGGACACAAACATTAAGCAGACCTAAACTCTCCCTTGCATCATCATTGTCCACAGAAAAATTTACATAGCCTGCCCTAACACCATTAATAAGCTCTACTTTAGAGTGATAACTTTTTTGGCAGAGCTCACTTTAGCAGGGAGGATAGTAAGCAGCTACATTGAATGGAGTAGGGGTGTGGCAGGGCAGAATTCTATCATGGAGAAGGCTGTGATTTAATACAGATACAGTTACATTTTCTACTTAGTAGTTTCAAAACAGAGCATTACCCTAGCTGAAGCTCTGTGCCATTACTGATCCAGCCATGGACCCATCCATTTGGTCTGTCAGCAGTCACTCTCATCTCAACAGTCCATGAAACCATTCAAATCTGTCTTTATTTTCCTGATTAAAGAGAGAAAGTCCCCCAAAATGAGTGGCATTTCCCAGAAAGTATGGATAGAATATATTATATAAGCAAAACGTAAAGGTCAAAGCCCATTTTTTCTAGACAGGCAGGGGCAGGCTAGCCTCTGGCCCTGGAATCTTTTAGATTCCAGACCCGTGTCTGCTATTCACTTTTATTGTCTACCTTGGAAGTGATTCAGCAACCGGATGTAAGTTTTCACCTGGTGCTGAATCAACCCTTATGTGTGATGGTGATCTTACTAAACCTAGGTATTAGTTTTAGAATCTTCTTTCAGATCTTTGTGTGATGGGCCATGGTCTCTACCACTCAGGTGCTCACAAGATGCACAGCCCATTATATTTTAGTCTTTTAGAATCTTTCATTTTCATTTTTTTCCTTCAGCTTTTGTTTACTTGCTGGGTTATCTTAGCTCAAGTCTCCATCCACAATACAATGTAGAGCTACTTTACAGTACTCTTGTCTTTATGCAGTATATTGCCTTGTCTGTGAATTCCCTGTGAGCAAGAATTATTAAAAATGAAAAATGTTCTGATATTTCTTGGCCCAGTCCTGACATTTTAATTTATGTGTTTTGTTCAGTAGTGGTCAGGTTTCAAGCTTTTCTACCTTGGCCAGGTCTGTAAGCACTGTACTTCTGGAAACTTGGGGAAGGTTGCAGTTCTTAGCATATGACAGCAATGGAGGATAATGGCTTCCTGGGCATTTCATGTCTGATTCTTCTCAGATCGTGGCAGTTAATTTGCATTTTTTTTCTTGCCACCCTGATGACTATTTACATCAAAACATTTGATGGATCTGCAATCGTGCCTCAAAATCTAAGCAAGATAAGAGAGCCTGTTAATATGCTTCAATCCATTAAGCATTCATGTTTACAGCTTGGAGAGTTGAAAAATATGCATAAAAGTAATCATCTGGTCAAAACTCTACTCACTTATCTAACAATACGGAAAGTGGTTACAGAAAGAATTGGCACTAAAACCCAATTCATTTGTGAAATACATTTGGCCAAGCCCCTGCTGATACTCCCTTCTTAGGGTGGAAAACTTGAAGGTGGGGCCAAAAAGTGTTCTTTCCTTGGAGGGAGCAATTGAGAGGATCAAAATGTGGGGTTTGGGCCACTTAAATTAAAGATAAAAGGGGATAAAATGTATGATACAAAAGAAGAAAGAAGTGGTTGGTTAGAGGAAATACCAACCCAATGGAATTTCCACAAACTAGAGCAATCCTAATTCTAGTTTAAACATGCAGTAAAACATGCAGTAATTTTTGTATAGCAGGAAAGTGTGTGTGTGTGTGTGTGTGTGTGTGTGTGTGTGTGTGTGTGTGTGTGTGTATATATATATATATATATATACATGCCACACCATAACTCTTTGGGTGTGGCATGCACTTCTCTTATCCAGCAGACATGTAGGTTGTCAAGTGATAAATCTGATAAATCTGTGTCTATGTATCTTAGAGAGTACTTTGAAACAAAATGTTGCTATGCAATTACAGAGTTCATCATTCTTTTGCGACTGTTGTTTAACCTCTGGACCATTACAACAGACCAATGGCTGTCATAAAAGTGTATATTTATTTCTGTATGGCAATAAATACAGGCTTTCTGGAATGTGATTCATTATGATTTACTGCATAGCATTCATATCAGTTGTTATTGCCCTCCCTGATTTTAATCTTGCATTCAAATTAACTGACCTACACAATGCAGTGAACACATTTTTACCTTTTATTTAGGATTGTAATCCAACAGAATAATCTGGCATTGCCAGATTAGATTGTTTTAAATCATCAGAAACTGAAAACAGCTAAAATGTATTTTCCTCAAAGAGTGGCTGAAGGGAGTTTCTTAAAGATAGTCAAATACACTTGGGTCTTTGGCAGCTACAGTCAGGAGGCAGACACCTAAAGGCAACATATCCACACATTTGGTACATATCAGATATCCTGCTAACCGGGAACGTTTTTGTTGGTGTCTCCTAGCTCTTGTGCTTTTTGACTGGCACTGTATGCTTTCAACCTGGTCCCCCGCTTATTATTGCTATTTTTTCTTCCCTGTTATAGCTGTATACACTGTGTCCCCCTCAGTATGGGTGTTTTTGGGAATTCATGTTATTTTCTAGTGACCATTTTGTCTTTTTTTGATGCCAGTTGATATGCACCTGTTGCTCTTACAGGCAGCTGCACACAACATTTTTTTATTTCAATATATCTTTATTAGGTTTTAACATTGTATATAAAACAATAGGTAGAGACAGAAACATAGAGGATCACAGGGCAAAGAAGGCAAAGCAGCCAAATACAAAGCATCACAATCTCGTTCGGCCAAGGGGGATCCCATCATACAGCGTTCTCCCATTGGGGCACAAACTAGGATCAGAAAGAGGATATCTGCAGCCAGTGCCCGGGGACGACCTTCCTCTTTACGCTGGGCTAGCGCCCCAGGAGGTGACCTCCCCTCTTCAAGTGAGCCCACCCCTCATCGGCCTTTACCGGTAAGTAGCGACCGAGTCCATTTTCCCCAGCAATCAAAGAGGAAAGAGAAGCCAAAGAGAGAAAAGGAAAAATAAGGAAACAAGGAAAACGAGTGAGGGAAAAGAAGGAAGGAAACCCTGAGTCCCGGTGTCCGGCGCCCAAACCCCAATCTCCCCCCGACCCCGCCAAACCGCATCTCACCAACCAAGAGGGAACCCGGCCCTCCCACTCCATCACCACCCCAGCTAAAACTCCACACAACATTTTTTTAAGCTACTCTTATCTCTGTGCCTCTAGATCTTCTTTCCCTGGCAGAGTTGCAGATTTGCTCACCATATGTCTGTTATGGTTGCTGTCATTCTTTGTGTCTAACTATCTTCTCCGTCTTTATCTGGGAGTCTTGTCCAGCAGTGAGTGAATTGCTCTCTCTCGTGCATTGGGTCAGGGCATTGGAGGCCAGCTAGAGGTTGTCCTGAGAATGCTCAATCCTGGTTTAGATATGAGGTCTAGAAGCATTATATATTTTTATGCACTGCAGAGGTAGTTTTCAATGATTAAAGACACATTTTTGCCGAAGGGGCCATAGCTGTAAAAGAGGGTGTTCACTAATATGGTAGGGTCTCCTGGCACCTTACTTGTGAAAGTGTGTCCACAGAGTAAGAACTTTGTCTTGAATCTCCCCCTTTTGTATCTTTTGCTAGACATAGGATATGGGCCATTAGTGAGCAATGTTCTGCATAAGTCAGTGGTTTTGATCAACAAGGTTTTTCTTTCCACGGCCGTTGGTGTCACAATTCGGGAATCGGGTGGGCAGTCGCAGTTGGTCCTCTTGTGATCTAAGTGTAATTATTGCCAATCGCCGTCAACGCGCTTCACTGCCAATGGCAGCTTTCTCAAGACTGGCCAGTCTAATTGTGACACCAACGGCCGTGGTGATAGGAAAAGGGTGAGAGCCTCGCCTAAACTATAACAAGCGTTAAGTAAATATTTTAAATGTGAGTGCGCATTTTAAAGGATGTATATATATATATATATTTTAAAAAATTCAAAAAGTGGGATTGCACTAGATTTTCCCCTTTTGTTTTATTATATATACCACCAACATCATTGCGAGCTGAGACCTTTGCAACCAGCCCATACAGTTTTTTGGAAACAAATGTAAAGGAGAGATCCCACTGGAAACTAAATTATAAGCTTCACATTACTCATCAGCTGGTAAGAGTACCTAACACTGGTGATGGGCACTGTGGTGAAGCTATAAGCTTGTGAATACTGAAGAGACTATAATATCTAGAAGTGGCGACATCTGAATAAGAGAGTGGCACAACTTGATGATTTTTATTGTCAGATGTGGAAGAACTGCAATGCTATAGAAACAAGGGCCATTTAAAGGGCCAGTGTTACACAATAAGAGAACTGCTAATTATTTTTATGCTCTGTGTTTAAATATTTATAAGTGGCTTATGGTATGCTTGCTGCTACCATTTATTCCACGTTCTATGCCGCTCATTAATATGCAGAGCAGAGAATGCTGACTAAAAGAGAGCACTCACATGTGACATGGCATTGCGGAAGAGGTAAGCAGACCCGGCAAGCCAAGGGCAAGGAAACCTCCTTGTTTCTCTTTAAGTCTTGGGTGGGTCTTAAAATCATTGGAAACAGGACAGTAGTAGTCTGGTAAGAAAATGGTTGGTAAACCCTGTGTTAGATATATAATGGCATCTCACAGTATCTATGAATTTAATCAGTTTCTTTAATCTTACTGTACAGGATTGTGAGCCTATCTCTGATCTATACACTGAGCTACAAGATGGATTGTACTTGCTTCGCCTGTTGGAGTTCATATCTGGAGAACAGCTGCCGAAGCCAGCAAGAGGGAAGATGAGAGTTCACTTTTTGGAAAACAACAGCAAAGCTCTAACATTCTTAAAGTCCAAGGTCAGATATAAAGCCTGAAACAAATGTTGATACATTTGTATATAATGTTTGATTATATGTCTGTCACAAACCAAATAAAACATACTTGTATACAAGTGGCAGGTGCAATATATATATTTTTGAGTATATTTGCATGCCCAAATTCTTGGACTTTTCAATCCAGACTGAGGCACCAATTGTAATACTCTGCCCAAATCTCTCAAATTTTAATGACACCATGTTTTGTCTGAATAAGAGCTCTTATAGCAATAATTACAAGGAAATACTACAGATGCACTTTAAACAAGGAATTCATTTTGCAGGAGCTAAGGGTGGTTCATGGATGGGAGTATTGACAGATGAGAGGTGCCCTCTCTGATCTTACTTGCCTTTCTGAGCCTGCTTATGTACAGATCGTCCAGAGACAGTAGAGTACATCAATTTTTTCCAACCATTTTTATGATTTTGTTTACTCAGACAAGGGTTGATGCACCACTGTACCACACTAGAAATGAAGGGTACATAACTATATAGTTGCAATCTAAAAACTATGAGTTTAGGAAGGAGCAAACTGATTAAACTGCCTCAGAAAAAAAGAGCTTTTGTGAGGGTTTCTTGACTATAGAGTCCAAATACAAGCTCTATTTCAGGTCTTGGTTTATAATGGTGCCCAGTAATTTTATCTGTTGGACTCTATCCAAAGCAACACCTCCAATGTGTATATGTAGATGCCCTTGGGCAGATCCAAAATGATCTCTTCCCTAGGACAGGGTAATGTGCTCTTCAAAAGGTTAAGCACCTTTAGTCTCAGTCATAGACTTACATGTTTTCCCATTCCATTAAACTGGACCTTCACTCAGAATGAGAGCCTATCATGTATGTTTCTGCCACCCTGTACATACAGATTGCCCACATTAAAAATCATCCTACCTGTCTTAAAACATCCAAGATGGCGGCCCATGGAGCATCAGGCAGCCTGCAGACAGCAAATGCCACTCTGCATTCTGGGATTGCTGTCCTTCTCCTGACCTCAGCTCTGCTCTGTCTGTGCAAAGCACAGCTATAACCCCCCTTCTGCACTTTACCCAGCTCTCCTCTCCTCAGTTTTGCTTCTGAGGCAAGATGGCAGCGCCCATATCCTATAGTCTTGAACAGAGTTGCAGCCCAGCGGCGGAAAGAATAAAGTGTAAGCTACTAAAAACTTAAAATATATACATTTTAGGCTTTTCATTAAATGATGCTGAAGGTCTGGTTTGATGCCACAGATTTAAAAAATGC
Source organism: Gastrophryne carolinensis (assembly GCA_027917425.1). Classification (NCBI taxonomy): domain Eukaryota; kingdom Metazoa; phylum Chordata; class Amphibia; order Anura; family Microhylidae; genus Gastrophryne; species Gastrophryne carolinensis. The sequence goes on from CM051244.1 coordinate 74,892,354, forward strand.
ACACATACGCAGATGTGCATGTGTTCCTAATAAAGACTTTAATGACTGTTGATCATTAGGATAAATACGTGTACTGCTTCTAGATCCTGGAGTCCTCTCTAATCTATTAATCCCTATATTTTGAAGTATTTATAATCCATAAATAATTCATTGTATTCTTTTATTATCAAGCAGAGATGTGCAAAATTATAATTTATATTTTTTTTCTGAATGTTGCTGCAACGCTAATGCTTTAGTTAATGTGTTTCTTGCAATGCTGCAACATGTGCCAGTGTAACAAGAAACCGCAGATAGTGCGTGTTAATCGGTCCCTTTATGTAAATGTTCACACCACAATTCTGGCCTCTTTTTTATCTGCCGTAGACCATGTTCTTATTTTGTATTTGTATTCCTTGTGTGCACTAGGTTGCAGTAAAACTCATTGGACCAGAAAACATTGTCGATGGAGATCGGATATTAATTTTAGGACTCATCTGGATTATTATTCTTCGATTCCAGATTTCTTCCATCACCTTGGATAAGGTACATTTTCAGAATGTGAATCTCCAGAACAACAGAACAGCTTGTATTTTATGAATCACCAGAACCTCTTGTATTTTAAGTTTTGGCTTGCCTGGCTTATCCATCCTAGAGCAGTTTACTTAAAGTGGACCAAAACCCACTGAGATTGGGAAATAAATTTGCCTGAAGCCCCTGTCAATAGTCCATTCTTAGGGTGTAGACCTTGAAATGGACAGAATTGTCCTGGAAAACCAATTTCCTTATCTTCCCAGTAAGATTGCAGACTATTAGTCATTGCATAGGTTTGGTAATGACATCATTATCACTCACTACAGTAGTAATGAATGGAGGAGGCGGGGCTCTACAGCTAAAACAAGCAGCATTAGCAGGGATCAAAGTAAAGCAGGAGCAGGTAAGATTGCCAAAAGGTGCTCCTCATGGGGGAGCAATTCAGGGAATGCTAGTTAAAATGTGAGTTTTGGTCCACTTTAACATTTCTGAAGATTGAGAATTGTGGCTGACATGTAGTATTCCCTCCCTCCACTAGCTGATCTGTCCTAGTCACAAGATTGATTCCCCCCAGTGAGAAGCTCTGGCACCAGTCACAATAACTGGCCTTGCCCGCTCTATTCACTGCAATGGAGGGGGTGTGCCATTGCCTGCCATGCCCCCTTCATTGTAATAAATAGAGCAGCCATAGCTAATGACTGGGGGCAGCCATTCAGCAATCGATCTTCTGATCCATTACATTTTAATCAGCCATACTAGGGTGGATCAACTGCTCTGGACAAAAGGTGAGTATTCATATTTTTTGCCAGGACTGTCCCTTTAAGCAAAGCATATTTCTCTAAAACCCTGATTATTGCCCAGCCTTATCAAATACTCCCCCCATACTTCCCAGGATTTTCGGTATCCTGGGTGTTGGTCCACTTCCGCGGGGCACCCCGCTGTGTGAAACCCCCAAGAAAGCCTCTAAAATCTTACCTTATCGGTGATGGACAAGCGACGGATAAGCCGCCGCCGCCTCTCACGCGTCCCTCTTACAGGGCTTGCACCCGCCATTCACAAACGCCCGGCGCGGGTGCGCGCCCTGCTAGAGGGACGCACAGGAGGCGGCGGCGGCTTATCCGTCGCTTGTCCGTCGCCCATAAGGTAAGATTTTAGGGGCTTTCTGGGGGGTTTCACACAGCAGGGCATCCTGATTTCGGATGCCCCGCGGGGAGGGAGCTGATCAGGGGTTGGTCCACTTTAACAATACAAAGCATGATGTGAGGGTCTGTTCAGTGCTGTAAGAGGAGGAAGATTAAACAGCTGATAGCCATGCAGGAGTCTTTTCCTTCACTTCACAATACCAGCGGTTAAGGCAACATCACTCCTCTTCTGCTCACATTTTACCAACAAAAACTTATGAATATCAAGCTTCACGTTGCAGCATCCGGCCAGCTGTTACATGCTTCTGAGACAGAAACCAGGAAGTGGGATCTTCAAATTCCCTAACAATAAGAAATAAATACAATGTTATTAATTCTACCACTCTGTATGCGTTATTATAACCTTTATTTTTATAACTGATATACCTAAATCATGTATTAAAGACCATGTATATACAGTATATCAAATAGCATGTATATACAGCATATCAAATATGTATATATCAGATATCATGGCTCAGATATCACAGTGTTGACAGTATATTAATCTAATTAACATTTTTATTTTGTTGTAACCAGGATGAGTTTGGAGCAAGTGCAGCAAAAGCTAAAGCCAAAGAAGCTCTTCTTATATGGTGCCAGATTAAAACAGCTCCCTATTCCAATGTGAATGTGCAGGACTTCTCCAATAGCTGGCGGGATGGCCTTGCATTTAATGCTCTTATCCATGCCCACAGGTACTTTTCTTTTCTGGAGCTATGCTACGAGACGGATCCGGAAACTTTGGATAGAGCTTTAAAAGGTGTAAAGTGATAGTTTGCATGGACCCACCTACTGCATGGGATTCTTGGAGAAATGTTATTATCCTTAGCTTGTATGCCCCATACAATTACTTTCTGTTTTAGGAAAGCATTCTCTGCCTTGTACCTTTAATAGAAGGCTATTAGATACCTTTAATCCTTTACTTCAGAACAGGGGTCTCTCCCTAACTAGGCTTATGATGATGTTCTTGAGCTATACTACAAATTTGGATTGAAATAGCAATCAGTGAAATATATAGTGTTTCTTTTCTTTATTTTAAGGCATTGTAATGTGTAAAAAAAACAATGTCTGCTTACCTCCCACACAGCTAATCCAGCCTGCTGCTGTAGCTGAGATCTAGACGCTTTTTTTTTTATTTATCGGTGACTTTTTTCACCCGGATAGGTGGTTGTATTTCCACCCCTCTTGCATCAGAATACACAGGGGAGAAGCTGCTTCTTCATTTGCTTGTCTTTCTCTTCTGAGCTGAGTGCAAATTTTACTGACAGTAAATTAAGAAATCTGTTTCTTATGCTGGTAAAGGGTTGAGAAAGTAAAACATGCAGAAATGCCAAAGCACTGCACTTTCTCATGATTTCACAGCATGAATGGAAGATTCAGGGGTTAATATAGAACATTAAGGCCCTTATTTAACAAGGGATAGTGCCAGGTAGCGAATGGTGAGCGAACGGTAATGACGGTCACCGCCACGAGAACGCCGGCTCCCCTCCGCAATCACACATTTATCAAGCCGATCCTGCTTAGCGACTGACAGAGTGCCAGATAGTGAATCATTCATCATTATTCCAGCGCCAGCGAGCAACCTTGAACAGCGACAGGTATGACCTCTCGCTACCTGGCGCTCTCCAATGCACTTCAATGGAGCAATCTTTAAATATTCATAATTAATTGCTATTAATGTTTTTTTTTTTTTTTAAATAGCAAAAATTTTGTGACCACTTCTGCAATGTTAGATATTTTTTTTAAGGTAAAAAAAAAAAAAATTTGTGCAGAATTGATATTACAGCTCTGATATTAATGTATTCATATTACAAAATGTTTGTAAAAACATGTTTTTTTTTTTCCAAAAATATGGTTGTTTGGGGGTTAAGAAACTACTTTTAACCCACCGCCGCCAGCGCTCTGGGGTTTAAACATGCATTTCACAGCGCGAGAATTTTTTGAGCGTGATTTGTTAATGAATATGCTGGGAGCCGTTCGCTATGGCCATTCGCTATCATGCGCTCCCATACAGCGCGGAACCTGTCAAACAGCGACTCCTAACCCGGTATTCAACATTACCACACACCGACTGAGTCGCTGTCAACAGCCGAACAACGGCCAAGCACAGCGGCTTTTTTCACGACATTCCAACAGTGGCCACAGCAAGGGTGCAGATATTGGCATTCCTGCACATTTGCTGGCATTCAGTTGCCGGGGCCAGTGCATAGCACATGTGCACATCAGGGAAAAGGAAAAAAGAAAAGGGCAGAAACGCAGCCTCACTGATTTTCTGCTGGTAGCGGTCATTTTGGAGCTTCTGTTCCCAGCAGCCCAGCCGTGTTGCTGCCTGAATTTAACTGACATAACCCCACAATAAACAGCAGCAGGAAGCTTCCTCTTTGCAGACGGCCTGCAGCTCCAGGAAATACCGTTTTCTTTTTAAAATTGACCACAGCAGGCGTTAGAAAAAAGTAAATGTATTTTATGGTAAGCAGCAATGGTATCCAGCTGATAGGTAAAATGTAGCATTTAATAGATAAATCCTTAAAATCAATGATCCAGCTGATAGGTAAAACGTAGCATTTAATAGATAAATCCTTAATATCAATGATCCAGCTGATAGGTAAAACGTAGCATTTAATAGATAAATCCTTAAAATCAATGATCCAGCTGATAGGTAAAACGTAGCATTTAATAGATAAATCCTTAAAATCAATGATCCAGCTGATAGGTAAAACGTAGCATTTAATAGATAAATCCTTAAAATCAATGATCCAACAGATAAGATCCACGCAGAGTGACACAATCCATAGTCTTCACCCCATAACCCATCACCCTCATATGAGTAAGAGCTCAGTAGAGCTTGAAACGCGTCACGTTTGCTGGTGAATTTATGGGGTGAAGACTATGGATTGTGTCACTCTGCGTGGATCTTATCTGTTGGATCATTGATTTTAAGGATTTATCTATTAAATGCTACGTTTTACCTATCAGCTGGATCATTGATTTTAAGGATTTATCTATTAAATGCTACGTTTTACCTATCAGCTGGATACCATTGCTGCTTACTGTATTGGAAATGTTAGGAGTTTTCCCTAATCCGTGATGGAGGAACTGGTCTCCAGGGGTGAGCTGGTATTTGTAAATATAAATGTATTTTATGTGCAGCAATCTGAATTGTCCGGCCATGCATATGAGCACTGTTTCTTGTAAGAGCATTAGTTCATTTTAAGTGTCTATCATCATGGCAACTTAAATACTATTAGATTATCAAATTGCATTTTTTTGGCTTATTGTGTGAACCTTAACTTAACGTTAACCACCAGGGCTATAGTATCATTGGTGCACCTCCTCTGGGCCCCGACAGCACAATAGAGAGACAGAAGAATAAGAGGAAAAAGACCGAGATAATAAACAGGAGTAAGGCAAGAGAAACAGGAAAGCGTCAAAGGAACAGAAGAGATACCGATACAAGAGAGAGGGAGGGAGATTAATAGTCGAGAGAAACAGGAGAACATGGCACAGGAAAGAGAGGATTGCCAGGGAGAAACAGCAGAGAGCCAGATATGAGATAAAAACAAAAAGAGGTAAACGGGGGACACAAGAAAGAAAGGGAGAAACGGGGGAGAGACACAAGAGATACAGAGAAACTGTTTAACTGACCAGAAACTGGAGAGAGACAGACACAAGAGACAGTGAAACAGGAGAGAGAGATAGAAACGGGATAGAGAGAGATAAAGAAAGTGAAACAGGAGAGAGAGATAGAAACGGGATAGAGAGAGATAAAGAAAGTGAAACAGGAGAGAAAGACACAAGAGAGAGTGAAACAGGAGAGAGAGATAGAAACAGGAGAGAAAGACAAGAAAAAGAGAGGGGGAGACATGAGAGCAGGGCTGGATTAAGTGTGGTGGAGGCCCCTGGGCACAAAATCTGGTGGAGGCCCCATATATGTAAGAGAACGGAGTGAGAGCGATAGACAGAAGAGACAGATGTGGCTTATGATACAATGTGCAATATTAAGTTATTAGAAAGTGTGAAGAGACCACTGGTGGTTTAATATACAACCAATTATCCAGCAAACCTGTTATAGTAAGCAGCAGAATCAAAGCAGACATTTTGGCAGCCTGTTGTTGGGTTCCTATCTCGCCAGTAGATGGTGCAAGAGGACTACTGTATCCCAAGATAACGCCATACCCTAAGCTGCACTCATTTTATGCACCTGTCTCACAAGATGGCTGTGTTAAATATCCTGCTGGATAATAAGCAAATAAAGTAAAGTAAGTAAAAGAAAAAACACACCCTAAGTGGAAAAAATCCCACCAAACAAGCAATTCTTCTCCTGGAACAAATAAAAGATTTGTGAACAAACCATTCCATTTTTCCAGGGTAATCTGCTCCATTCCAAAGTCTCTTTGGCCAGCCTATGGAGAGCAGTAGCATCAACCAGTCCAAATACCTGCCCAAAGCATTATGGGTAAACGCATCTACACATAATGGGAGAATTGCAATAGCAATAAGCTGTTGTTCCAGTGCTCGACTGGCTCACTAGACAGACAAACATCTCCCATGTACATTTAAAAACCTGTGAACCCAGATTCTTCCTTCAGTTAAAAACAAAGAAATAAAATAAAAGATATGGGAGGTTGAGGAGGAGTATGGGGGGAGGTATGAGGGTGATCAGTGATGGACTGGGGGCAAGAATCATTTTACCAGGCCCTGGCCGGCCTGAGACAGCCCTGCTGAGGCCCCCCAACCATGATGCTGGGGCTATAGCATTGGGTACAGGGGGGCTGAGAGGGAAACTAAGGGGGCAGAGATTGAATATGAGTATTAAAAACAGTAGTCCAAATGGCCCCAAAGCAGTGCAGCCCTATGGCCAGTCCGCCCCTGAGCTAGATAAAGCACACCTCAAACTAAACCCTGTAAACTAGCCCCCAAGGCAATAGCATCTCTGCTACAGTAATAAGGCAGCGGTTGAGCTTTGTTATGTAGTTTGTGTCTGAATAAAGTTTTTTGAAATACCTCAGACTACCCCTTAAAACAATGCTGAGTCAGTGTGGGTGTGGGGACAGGTGCATAGCACTGCCTCTGCTGCTTGTGGCCGCATTGCCTTTTCCAACACTGGAAGCCATTTTACTACACACATATGAGAATGGGAGAAAACAGAGAGAGGCTTCCCTGCTTCCCCCAATGGGGCGGTGGGAGTGGGTGCTTTGTGTGGGATGCCGCTTTGCGTCCTTCTATGCAGCAGCCACATGGACCCGGTAAAATGGAGCTGTGCCACCAGTGAAGTAAGGGGGGGGGGGAGCCGTGGAACAAAACCCAGCAAAAGATTCCAGGGACGGCTGCTTTTTCCAGGGCATCCCGATTCAGGATGCCTTACTGTGTGAAACCCCCTCAGGAAGCCATAAAAAACTTGCCTGTCCAGGCTCCAGCGGCGCATGCACAGGCTCTCGTCCAGTGAGAGCTGCCCGCTATGATTATTGCGGCAGGCAGCTCTCATTATTTACAATGGAGAGCGCATGCTGCCGCATTCCCAGGTCATCCACGTGTTCCCCATTATAGTAAATGGGAGCCTCCTGATGAATGACTTAGGGCCTTATTTATCAAGGGATAGCGCCAGGTAGTGTCTCACTAGCACCAGGTAGCGCCAGCTATCGGCGGCTACCAACTCCAGAACACCAGGCGGCGGACACAATCACGCATTTCTCACGCTAAATGAGGCTAGCGCCGGCGAGAGCGTCACCTAGCGCGGGATTCATCATGTAGCGGACTGCAACGAACAGCGCCGCTGCTAATCCCATCACAGCGACAGGTATGACCTCTCGCTACCTGGCGCTCTCCAATGCATTTCAATGGAGCAATCTTTAAATATTCATAATTAATTGTTATGACTGTTTTTTTTTTGTTTTTTTTTTAACTGTCAAAAATTCTGTGACCACTTCGGCAATGTTAGATATTTTTTTTAAGGTAAAAAAAAAAAAAAAAATTTGTGCAGAATTGATATTACAGGTCTGATATTAATGTATTCATATTACAAAATGTTTAGAAAAACTTGTTTAATTTTTTAATCCAAAAATATGGTTGTTTGGGGGTTAAAAACTACTTTTAACCCATCGCCGCCAGCGCTCTGGGGTTTAAACAAGCATTTCACAGCGCGAGAATTTTTTGAGCGTGATTTGTTAATGAATATGCTGGGAGCCGTTCGCTATGGCCATTCGCTGTCATGTGCTCCCATACAGCGCGGAACCTGTCAAATAGCGACTCCTCACCCAATATTCAACATTACGGCAAACCGACTGAGTCGCTATCAACTACAGAACAACGGCCAAGCACAGCGACTACTAGCGGACGCTCTGAAAATGCCGCTACAGTCGCTCATCTGTCGCTACCTGGCGCTATTACTGAATCGGCCTCCCCGTCATAGCAGACGGCTCTTATTGGACGAGAGCCCATGCACGGGCCGTTGAAGCCTGGAGAGGTGAGTTTTTTCCGGCTTCCTGGGCGGTTTCAAACAGCCTGAAACCCGGGAAAGGCAAAATCCTGGGTTTTATTACACTTTAATGACTTCACCAGTTCCTCCTAAATGTGAAAGTAGGAACATGAGCTCAACTTTTTCTGGGGGATTTACCTGAGAGTACAATCCCCCCCCCCCACATACACCTTTTTGATTTTATTTTAGCTCCAGATAGACTTAGGGTTTTTTTTAAGAAGGAATAGCGCCAGGCAGTACGTCGTAGCGGCAGGTAAATGCTGGGCGCTGTATGCAAACCACATTTATGAAAGCGAATCTGGTGAGTGACTCTAACAGCGCCATGTAGCGGCCGATGTATTATTACAGGTGGCTCAGCGAATAGCACCGGTGCTCTAGCTTCCAGGTATTACCTTTCTCTCACTGTCACTCTCCCATACATTTCAATGGCCGTTCATTTGCTTGTGTTAAAACAGCGTGTTTCTTTGAATTTTTAGAATTTTTTTGACTTTTTATATTTTTATGCAGAATTTTCATTACAGGTCTGGCACTAAAGTGTTATTGTCCCAGTATTTAAACAGTATCATTCCATTTGTTTTCGCTTTGTTACTGGTGTATATGTGTTCAAAAACAGACTTTAATCACACAGCGTCTGGCGCTCTATGCTATAGCGACCAGATTTAGAGCGCCGATGCTGTGTGTGAGTCCTTTTTTAATAAGTATGGTGTGGAGCGCTGAGAGTCAGTCGCACTGAGCTGGCGCTACCTTTTGCTGGCTGCAGCACTGTACTGGTGTTAGAGCGCCCAACATACATCACATTCATCAATGCTGTCCAGGTTACTACAGTGACTGAGGCGCTCTGTTACAGCGCCCGATACCCGCTTACAGCATCTACTAGCGGCCACTCTAAGTGCGGCTATACAGACGCTCATCTGCCGATACCTGCCGTGAATGAATCAGTCTGTTAGATTTTTGGATATGTCTCACAGGGGCTAAGTAGTCCAACACCCTTTTTCCCACTATCTTACCTTATTCTCGAGCCTAGCCCCACAATTGGAGCTTTGACCTGCCATGATCTCTAAGTCAGTCAATCAAAGCTGCTGCAGTGCTAGGGCTGCCACATGGAATTGGAGCAGGAACGCTGCAAGGTATTTCTTCAAATTCTCCAAATCTGTTTTTTACTTAGGGGAAGCGACTAGGGTGGGGGAAGCATGGCTAGGAAAGACTGGAGACAATTATTTTTTAGGACATTACTGCGCATTCCTCCTAAATGTGAAGCTCACCTTTTTCTGGGGGAGCACAATGCCCCCCCCCCCCCCCCACACTTTTCATTAGCTTTCTTGCTGGTGCACCCAGTGGGGGCATTTTTAAGTTAAAAACAGCAGCTTATGCTATACTTATACTAGGATATATAATTGTATCGGCTTCGTCTTGCCCTGCCCAGCTAGCTGCAGGGTGCTCACCTGCCTTCGGTCACAAAGAAGCACACTTTCTTAATGATTAGGTTCTGGATGTACACTCCAAGCAGCCATGCTGAGCTCTTTTCTCAGTATTACAGTTTCAAGCTCTCTGGATGAGTATAGGTGCCTTTTTGATTTTATTTTAGCTCCTGATAGACACACAACCAGGTTTCATATTATTTAAGTGGCCCACGCTTGTAAAAAGTTTGAGCACCTCTGTCTTAAACCGGAGCTTCAGCATCATTTAATGAATAGCCCAAACCTTAAAAAAACCCAACATCTTGGATGTTTAAAGGCTAATAAAATGCTGTAGATGCAGCTAGGATGATTTTTAATATGGACAATCTATATGTACAGGATGGAGGAAATATACAAGATAGACTCTTATTCAGGGTGAAGGTGTGGTTTAAATCATGGTAAAAACAACACACAGAACAAACATCAAAATGAACCCAGATTTTTGGTGTCCGCCTAGTCCCTAGCCCATTTGGGGTGCTCCACTGTGGGGAACCCCCCTGGGATATGCAATATACCTACACCATTAGTGATCCCACAGAAACCTCCATCCCTGCACCCTCCTCACCTTGCAGCTAAGGTGCATTCCAGCACCCTGTCAGGGCTGTCATTGGGAATGTTTGGCCCCATACAGCCAAAGCGACTGCTCCTCTGGTGCTGTATTTGTCACTGCCATTATCATCCTAAAGTCACAGCAGTTGGACATTTTTCCTTAGTAGAGCTTTGACTTGCCATGATCTCTAAGTCAGCCAATCAAAGCTGCTGTAGCGCTGGGGCTGCCACATTGGAGCTGGAATGCAGAAAGGTATTTCTTCAAATTCAAAAGAACTATATATCTGTTGTAAACCAACAGAAAACTCCATCCATCCCCCACACAATAATTAGTACCGATTTACGTCAGACTTGTCAGTGATCACCAAATATTAAAAACATCGTTTATTTTTTAAATAATTTTAAAAATAGCATAATGATTCCATACTACAATATTTTGTCTGTAAGTAAATGACTTTTCATCCAATTAATGTACGCATACGATATATAATTTTTCTTGATCTTGGTCACTATCGGGTGGACCTGGACATACACATACATACAAATATATAGAAGTAACTACACAAATAGTTCATCCAATAATTCATAATATTATAAATTCATGCTTTAAATATTTAAATTCATGGCGGGCACTTACAATTCTTTAGGTCTCCTTTAATGTTCTCATACAAATAGGGACACCTTGGATGTGTCACAAAGATTCATGATGCTATCATTCACAAAAGCTCAGCATGTTGAAACCCTGTATATCCCTACATTTCTAGGAGATTTTCTCTATATAGGCGACCATTTAAAATCGGTAAATGGGCAATCATTTATAAATATTGTAGTATGGAATCATGATGCTATTGAGATATTTTAACATTATTTTAAAAATAAACTATGTTTTTAATATTTAATAGTTGGTGATTACTGACAAGCCTCATGTAAATCTGTACTAACTATTGTGTGGGGGATAGAGGGCGTTTTCTGTTGGTTTACAAAAGATATATAGCTCTTTTGGGTATTGTGTCAGTTCCGGAACCCCTATCACTATTAGCAACTGTAGAATCTTTATTGTCCAAAACTTGGGAAGACTTCAGTTTTCTAATTTCTTCAAATTCTCCAAATCTGGGAGGGGGAGGATTGGCTAGGAAAGACTGGAGACAATTCTTACCTGCCCTCCCACAGCCTTGATCCACCCACTGTCCAGGGTGCTGCATTTAGAACAGTTTTGGTTTACTCCCCAGTCTGGGCTGGGGGCAATAATCAGAACGGAAGCAGCAAAGCAGGCCAGATGTGGCACCCTGGACTATGGTGAATCAAGGCAGTGGGATGACAAGTAAATATTGACCACATTTTTTTTTTCACCTTTAATAAAATCACTGCCCTACCAGCACTAAAAAGGAAACCCCCCAGTGGTATATAACCCTGTTAAGCATATACGGTAGGGTTGTGGGACTGGTTGCGTGTCCTGGGTCAATAGCTGCTGTGTTGTGGCAGGGCCTGGGTGAAGGCGGCTTATCCCTGGTCAGCAGTGGGTTCTGGTTGCTTGGTTTATTACTTGCAGAGCTTGTTAGGTGGCATTGGGACCCTGATAGGTGCTGCTCTGGGGCCCCTGTTGGTGGCTTTGGGACCAGGCTGCTTTGCCCCTCCCCCTTTAAGGTGGCAATGTGTGAGGACAAGGCTGCAATGGGCCCCTATTCTAACTTCTGCCACGCTGGACTAAAAACAGGCTCTTTCCCTAGGTGTTCCTTCTATTAGGTGCTGGGTTGAAACAAACAGCCAGCCTCTTTTTTAAGTTCCTCTCTCCTGGCAGGACAATTTCGACACCCCTGCACTTCTAGTGGCTGCACAGACTTTGACCTCCGTCTAGTGCTGCAATCATGGCCACCCAGCTGGGTCTTGGGCCAAGCCCCCTTTTTAGTCCTGCCCCCCCCCCCAAGGTGGCCCCACACCCAGCCATTGAGATATGCTGGAACATAAGCGTGCCATCCATCCAGTTGTATGCCATGCATTAATATGCACAGCATACAATGTTGAATGGATAAGAGCAGTGCATGGACCGTGCAATGGCTGGAAAGGTACGTTTTGAGAATGAACCAGGGGTTTCACATAGTGGGACATCACAAATCTAGATAATCAGGATAGTCAAAATCACTTGGTCCACTTTAATGTGCATGAATTGCACACTAATAGTTTGCATCATCGGACCAGGTAAAATATAGATGGCAACAGATCGAATTGGGATACAGGTCAGTCTGCAGCCTTGCCATATACCACCTGATAGAATTTCATGTACCACCAGTAGTGCATGTATCGCATTGCGCCCTGGTCTAAAGGTTAAGCGGTGGAGACAAAAGTAAAAGGATGTAAAGCAAGTGATTGTTAGTAAATAAGAGGGGGTGATCTAAAAATGTATTATACAATAATATAAAAATCTGGTGAACATAGTGGGGCAAATTCCTACAGGGCCGCCCACTAGGGCTCCTCTCAGTAGAACAAAATAGCACGTTCTGGTCCTCCTTGCTCTGTTCTTGCCTTTTCCTGTACAGGCATGTATTATACTGTACGTTTTTGTATGCTAGGTAAGATTATGTATGTTTCTGGCTGCAGTTGTGTACTTGTAGTATACTCATACCTTCAAACATTACAGGGTGAGAAAGTGGGACATTTGTTAAATTAGGCCATGCCCCTCATTGAGGGATGGATAGGAGATAGCATGTAACATTTACAACAATAGAAACACTTTAAATAGGCAAATGAATAATTTATTGATGCAGATCAGCATGTTACACCTCAAAGAGGGACAAATGAGAACAACAAGGGACAGGGGAACACAGACTCAAAAGAGGGACATTCCCTCCAAATCAGGGACACTTGGGAGGTATGATATACTTTTCTCATGTTTTCTAATAAAAAAAAAAAGAAAATAGATTCTGTCCTTCAACTTTACAGCTTGCTGAACATGACAGAGCATGAGCTGTCAGGCACAATCCACACCTTAAAGGGCATAATGTACAGCAATCCGGCCTTTAGTATGGATCAGGTGATATGACATATAGTAAAGAGCGCAATAAATCCAGCAGGTTTTTATTAATGATCTCTTGTGATTGTAGCGTACGTCCTTGCAGCCCTTCCCATAGAAATATCATTTTTGTTGTCAGAAAAGTGCATTCATACTATTGAGTGCTTACGTTATAAGAAATTCTGGTCTTCTTTGGACCTGGCTGCATGTGTGTAAGGACTACTGTTATTCAGTAAATGAGACACCCATTCATTTAGGTTGTATTTCACTGGGGCTGATCAGTATTATAAATGGATTGTCCAGGCAACTACATAGATATAATATAATAATTATGTAGACCCAAAGCCCCTAATATCCCATGTTCCTTTTCCCCCCCAACCCCCCCCCCCCCAAACCAGAGAAAATGTATTTTGAAGTTATTATTCACATTTTCAGCCAGTGGGTGTGACCATTCTACAGTAAAATAGCAGGCAGAGATTTAGAACACCAGTCAAGCCCTATGACTGGTGGTCTATGCAAATGTCTAGGTGCTGTAGGTGCTGTGAGATGGAAGATATGATGAGGTAAGTTGCTGAATCATGTTTTTTACATTTTTTGCTCAGACAATCCCTTTAGGCCTTGTGCAGAGTCACTGTACTCAGTTGCTTCCACCTAGCTCAGCATAACGCGCACACCACCTTCCTCTTTAGGGTCAATTCAGCACTCTACTACTAGGAAAAAAAAAACCTATTCGCTTTCATTGTCCACTTTTGGAGTGATTCAGCACCAGGTGAAAATTTACATCTGGTTGCTGAATCACTCACAATGTAGACAATGACTCTCTCCCAAACAGTAGGGGAGAAAAAACTGCCACTCACAATCCAAATATGTTGATGTTTCTCTGTGTACAGTATTTCAAACCATTACGTAAATGATTTTAATGCCCAGTGCCTAAACATATTTTTTTTTCCAGGCCAGACCTCATTGACTACAACTCACTAAAGCCAACCCAGCCCTTGTACAACTTAAATAATGCATTTAATGTGGCAGAAACAAAACTGGGCATTTCCAAGCTCCTAGATGCTGAAGATGTAGCGATTCCACACCCAGATGAAAGGTCCATCATAACCTATGTATCCCTTTATTACCACTACTTCTCTAAGATGAAGCAAGGTCACACTGTCCAGAAACGGATTGGTAATGTAAGTGGAACCTTATTTTCTTATTTAACTGTCCTTATCTCAGCAATATTTAAAGTACCTCTCCAGTTATGTGCTAACTTCCTCCCCTTTATTCTCCCATGGGAACAGTGTCAATTAAAAGCATCTCATTAAACCGGACCAACAGCCAGGTACAGTTGGAAAAGGAAATTAGCGGCCATTTTGGAGCATCCTCTCCCAACTGACATAACTGACAGAACTTCCTGTTTGCAGGTGGACTGCAAATGCTTGAGCTGCCATCTTGTTTTTAAAATTTACCACAGCTAGAGTTAGAAAAGGGTAAATGAATTTTTATGTACAGCAATCTGAATTCCCCCGGGGAGGGGGGCATATGAGCACTGTTTGTTGTGTTGGTCTGGTTTAAGTCATTTTTGACTGTTGGTCCGTTTTAAGACATGTAAATAGCTGAGTATAAGTAAACTTCTACAGGTTCGCTCAACACTAAAATTAAGGTGTATATGCTGCATTTATGCTAAATATAAGATAATAATCTACATTGCAATTTACTCTCCCTGATTCCCTGTTATGCTCTCGTTCTGTAATTGACATATTTCTATGCACATTTTTACTGAATGGGTAGAGTGACACCTTGTGGACATTTTGTAAAAAGACTTGGTACCCTTATGTACTATAATAGGATACCATGTTTTGCTGTCATGTAATTTGAAATAACTACTTATGAATTAATTGTACTATGCCAATTTGTAATACACTTTTCTGATATTCAGACTCATTTCATACTGTATATACAAGGGAATAAATCCACCAACACTTACATAGTTACATAGTTAATACGGTTGAAAAAAGACATATGTCCATCAAGTTCAACCAAGGGTGTTGGGGTAGGGGATGTTATTTTTTATTTTATAGGATATTACCTAGTATTTACTTCAAACACGATATGCATTTCCAATGTTCTTCCTAGCCAGACATTTTCCCCACGGAGAAGAAACCTTGAAGAAGTCTTAGGGCTTAGTTACTTCTTATAATAGCAAGTGTTTGCTAAGTGTGGCCTGCTTAACTCTAGCACACTTTGTGTAAAAGGGCTATATCCATGGAGTCAGAAAAGCTTTTTTACGCTATGTCCATCATAGCAGTACAAGGAATTATTTGTGACTGATTACACAATGATGATACAATAGTATACATACAGAGACACCAAAGGCCATTCAGTTAGAATCACAGCAGATGGCTAATGGGAAGAAACCATTTTTTGATCTAGAGGCCTTAGAGGCACATTACAGCATGTCAGGAGGGTTATAATTTGCTCTGAGCATGTTTAACCTACCTCCCATATAAATCCAGAATGGTCAGTAGTGCTGCTTCTGTGACCTTCTTGTTTTATTTGGTCTCCATGAATCAGGAGAAACATACTGTAACAAGGACCTAATGACAGCAACAAGGAATTTCTCCTGCACTTTTTTGACCCACTTTAACTGTCTTAGAAACACCTTCATAAGGACTGCTGTAATGTTCTTCTTCCACCTAAGGTTGAGATGGACAATAGCCTCGATTCAGAGAGACACAAAAAAACTTCCATTTTCGTGCCGATCTGTTTTTTGGTGAAATGTTTCCGTTCTCGTATGAGTGTACGAGCGATTCTGTGCATGCATTGAAAACCTTCTGTAAAGTTTCCGTCCGTTCGTACGGCAGATTACGAGTTACGAGGATGTCATTTTCCATCCAGACTTTTCCGTTTCATTTTCACATGTTACAACGTAGGCTTTCGTTTTTGCCCTTTTCCCATCGTATCCTCCAACGAATCCTTTACGTTTCCCGTTCGATTCTGTTTCCCTTTTTCAATAAATATTCGTCCAGACGGAAATCCTGACCATCTTGCGCCTGCGCACTACAAACTTAACTCATTAAAGTGCTCGCCTACATATTTGCCACCCTCACTTTTACTACAATGTTTAGCTAAATCACTTAGCACTATCCTCCATCTTGCCTTTTGGACCATTAAAGCTCACCCAAACCACTTCTCGGTTAGGTTCTTCTTCCATTTTAGCCCCCTAAAACTTACCCAAATCACTTCTCGGTCATGTGAATATTCATCTTTAAATATTTCTGGGCCCATTAGTTTTGTGTTAATGTATTTTGTAAATGAAATGACAATGTAACATTTTTATTTTATACCATCATAAAATATAACATGTTAAAATTTTTTGAAAATGTAAAATTTTTACAACTATAAAAAACAAAATACATAGCAATGGCAGGCCACTGAACATTATTCTTCATCTGTGGTCCCCAACAGGTTGCGCAGCTCCTGCATCTCGCCCACCAACTGAAGGACCCTGACACTCAGGTGGTCCAAACACCTAAATCTGGACTTCAAAAGCCAGAGGGCCCTCGCCACGGGCCGGGTTTTGCATAGTGCCCGATTAGAGAACCCCTGGCCCGCATTCTGCAGGCAAAGAACGGGCATCAGGAGCAAGGGCGGGTGCCACATCTTGCGGTTCCTGCAACCAAATATAAAATAATTACACAAAGCAAAGGTAACCAACTAAAACAATAACTCCTACAACAAATTAAGATTCAAGTTCAACAATCCTAATATAATTCACAAAAAAATATAAAAAAATATAGGAATTATATGGATGTGTGGGAAAATAAATGTTTACATGCTAAGGACTAATTTAGGTCAGCATTAAAATGCATCTATAAGGCATACATGAAATGTATTGATTCAGGTATGCATTGCTATACAATTTATGGCCTCGGCCATGCTGATATATGCAATGCCTTGGTGCTAAAGGCGCGCAGACTCCTCCACATAGCCGCAAAACATGTTCAACAACAGCAATCCGAGCCCTCGAAAGGTCCCGTAAGGGGATCAGAAATGAAACGGATTTATAGGGTGGTGATCCGTCGGAAATCAGCTCTCTGAATCAGACAGAAACCATCCCAACAACGGAAGTTATCTGAACGAACTGAAAATTTCCGATTTTGTTTGGAAATGTTCCGATTTGCTTCCGTTCATCGAAAGAGCATATACACATTTTCCCGAACGTTCGTGCGAGTAGAAAATGGACGAAAAAAAGCAAAAAAAAGACTAACACCCACCAAAACTTTCACAGACAGCTACGGAAGTCCGGACGAATGTGTCTCTGAATCGAGGCTAATGTGTGTATAAACTTCTTTGTATCTTTCTCCTATATAGATGTAGGGGTGCATCCCAAAGATTTATGATAGATGATCACTACTAGGATTTGTTATATTTAAACCATAACATGGAGAGGTGACATTTTATATCATTTTACAGATCACAAAAAACATAAAGTCAGTTTAGGGTCAGGAAAGGAAGGGTGGTAAATGTTTTCGTGTTTCCTCGAGTTGGACGTTCGAGGAAATCCATTTAGCAGTCAGGGACCTTATTTCTGTATCTCTTTGCTGGCTCTCATGTTCAGCATGTTAGTGTGTTCAGAGATGTGTATGTAACCTTCTGTGAGCTCAGCTACTCCAATCTCTTCTAAGAGGATTATAGCTGTGGAGGAGTCTATTAAAGATACATAAAGTAATTGCCAGTTATCTACAAATACAGAAAAAAAAACGCTAGAGCCTATTGAAGCCCCTAATAATGGATCTTTGTTAAAAGCACTGTCCCTGTATTTGCAACAAATGAACTTTTATAATATTGCATGCATGCCCCTTTAAAAGGTGGAGGAGGTTGAGTTTTCGTAGTATTCTGGGCTGCCCCATGGACCTGGCTAGCAGAAAGAGGCTGATCGTAGGAGCTTGAGGGAACCTCTTCCTCCCTGACATTTTGGAACAGCCCATGCACCTGATAGGATCATTCAGCAGTACCTGGCTGAGATGGCAGAATATGAATGCAGGGATAATGATGCAGGGGCAGACTCAGCCCACTCTGGCTATAGAGGTAGGTAAATCATAGCTAACACTGAAGACACACTGACACCCAAGTCAGAATATTTTAAAGACTGTTTATCTTACCTATTCTGTTAACATATCTAAGGCTGGCAATAACCAACTTGCACCCCTGTGCAATGTAAAAGCAAAATCTACTCTATCTATTGCCTCATTATGCCTCATTATGCATCGACTGCTCAAACAGGTTTTAAGCAGATTGCCCAGCTTCTGTCTATAGCATGTGCACTAGTTATATGTTTATTGCTAGTATTCTATTTATGCAAAGCAGTGCCAAGGTATTTCATTTGAGCACAATTTTCTCTAAGCAATTATGGGACGGTAATCATTTGTAACATACATAAAATCGATACAAATTATCTTGTGTAACAGATTTAATAATGGTGGCTAGAAACATTGATATTTTTTTATTCCTGTTTAATACCTTTCTCATGATGTGCAATTTGATCGTTAAAAATTAAAGAAACAAAAAATAAATAAATTCCAAAAACAAAAAAAATAAATAAAAGTATGTTTGGCCATCTTCACCTCCGCATCTTTAGGTAGCATGCTATGTAATTTCTGAGGCTTAACTTTGGGTGCACTTTTTTGTGTGAACTGAAACTTACTGTACATCTCGTCTCATCTAAAAGATTCCAGAGCCAGCCGCTGGCTTCTGCCCGCTGTGTGAAACCCCCCCAGGGCGCCCATAAGAACTCACCTTTGCCCGCTCCAACGGCAGTGGTAGTGCTAAAGGCAGGGGATACGGGGGATTGCTGAATAACATAGGGCTCTTATTAGACGAGAGCCCGCACATTACACAAAACTGTTCCGCTTTAACACACAAAAAAGTGTGATAAATATATTTGTACTACTGTTTCACAAAATCACTTGCCCCTGCGTTGGGTTAAATGTGAGGTTCATAATTTGTCCAATGAGTTAAGGATAATTTCTTGAAAGTTTAGAGACAATGGGGGTAGTGGGGTTGTTTCCCAATTGTCTAACAAAAAATCCTTAACTCCCTGAAAAAATGATGTACCCCATGTGGAAAAAAGCCCTATCGCAGAATAAAGTGGGGTTCTTTTAGAAAAAATTAAAGCTAACATTTTTTATTGCACTTTTTTGTGTGTCAAAGCTCACTCTGATGTAACGTTCAGTTCACAAAAGTGTAACCAAAGGAAAACTCAATTAATCAAATCTTTAGCATGACCCCCATTCTGCCAAGTTCTTTTTGCTGTCTGTAATCCCGAGGCACTTATGGCTCAAAGGAGATAATATAGCTCACTTGGCAAGAAACCATAAAACCCTGACCTATTAATAACCTGGTAATTAATATTATGCTTGATACTGACATTGGGAAGGGCTTGGAAGTAAAATAAATGACACTTAACTGTATAAACCAATTACCACAAAGGAGAACAGACAATTTCAAATTAATCTAGATATACTGGAAGCTTGTGTAGAAAAGTGGCAAATTAACTTTAATACAGATGTAAAGTTATGCAAATGGAAAGGAAAAATACACACCATAATTACACACTACCATCGTGGCGGACTGGGGCCCTGGAATTTATTGATCCTGGCCAGCCCTTGAGCTGCTGCCCCCACCCCCAGGGGGCTTCTGGGCAAACGAAGGCTAAAGCACTGCAGGGGCAAATCTCGGGCCGAGGTGTAGATGTTAAAGAGATGATAATGAACATTTCATATTGTAGGAGCAGATACAGTGGCAGGATGGGATAATAACCACAAAACCCTGATGCCGGGGCTACAAGTGTCTTGGCTTGGGGGTACAATGAATGGGGAGAGACTGTGGAGGCAGGGACCTGAGGGTGTGTTAGAAAATGACCGACTGAATTTGGCACGTGGTCTGGTTGAAGTGCCAGCCCAGTTGGCCCCAAAGCAGTAAGCCAACCGGGAATTCTCCCTGTTCTCCCTGCCCACAGCCAAGATTCTGAATCATTAGCATTGGAGCAGAGCATGGGTGGGGTTTCTTGGCTAGAAGGGTACAGTGCGGCCTGGTACAGGGGTTCTGCGAGGGAAACTGGGGAGGCAGGAATTGAACGGTGGAGTAACAAGCAGAATTCTCCTGTGTCTCCATATGGCCAGTCTGCCTCTGATGACCATGAAAAAGTACTTAGGGGTTTTAGTTGACAGTTACTGTAAATTAAATATATTTATGTTTAACCTAATCTGCAACAACACCCCTTTTTCACATTTTTCCTAGCTCAGGGTAGCATCCTGATTGCCAGGCCCCCCTTTGCATTAACCCTTTAATATCAACCCATTAACCTTTTAATATTTACCTGGAATTCAACTTTAAAAAAATACAACATTTTTAAAATTAAGTTCTTTAATTTTTCTTTAAACAGACAATGTCCTTGGTACTTGATATAAAGAATCTAAGCGACCAATATGAGAAAATGACATCAGACCTGATGCAGTGGATAAGGCAGAAAGTGGGAGAGATGAATGATCGTAATTTTCCCAACAACATAAATGCAATGCTACAGCTTCTGGGAAACTTCAAAAATTATCGCACGGTAGAGAAGCCACCCAAATACCAAGAAAAAGGTCTCATTGAGGCTCAGTTCTTCAGCATCCGAACAAAGTTACGAGGTAACAATTTACGGCAGTATTCACCCCCTGATGGGTGGACACTGAATGATTTGGAGAAACAGTGGACAGTCCTGGAAAAAGCCGAATATGGACGTGAAAAGTTACTACAGGCAGAGTTGCTCAGACTGGAAAGGTTGGAGCATTTGGCTCAGATGTTCCATAAAAAAGCTTTTCTTAGGGAAACCTACCTTCAAGACATGACACAAGTAATTGCGCGCCAAGATTTTAAGCCCAATGATCTTTCCCAAATTGAAGCCGACATGAAAAAACTTGAGGCTATTGAGGCTGATGTGCTACCACGTGAACAACGCTTCAGGACTGTTGCAGACATAGCTGATGTTTTACAAAAAGAGAATTACTATAAAAAAGAATCAATAGTGGCAAAGTAGGTATCAACAGTTTATACAATATTTATACCAGCCCTCTTGGCACAAATTTGTATTTTAAAGTTAACATACATTACTTTTTATGGTTTAAAGTGCTGATTCACTCTCCAGGGGGCATCCCGATTTGGCAATCCCTGTAAAAATATACCTCTCTGGTGACCTCACACCACACCATACCACTCGATGGATTTGAATGGTTGTCGCTGCCACCCTAAAATGAATGCAGCCAATGCTTTTGCATGGCAATGTCCCCTCAAATGTCCCCATAGGCTACTAAGGCATTTCACAGGCGATTGCAGGGAGAAAGCGAAACATCCTGGTGGGAAAGGGGAAGGGGATTGTTATCTGATTTCATGTATTTAAATTAGACAGGCGTTTATGAAAATAAAGCAAAACTATTTACGTTTTATGCTTCCTTTTGCTGTGCGCACCTGCTGTCAGCCATTCAGATATACTGGTGGGAGTCCCCACTTATAATCACAGGAGTCTGAACTTCCCTTATGATCTGATGACATTCCTTTTGCTGTTGGCTGAGGGGGGACTCCAGTGATGGTCTAAATGGCATGGTCTAAAGAGAATGTTCAATCATTCTTTAACACAGAACCCACCCCTCCCTCTCCATGTGCTAAACCTACTTTAGGCAATCACATTAAAGCAACTAACTAGGGGCCAGAAGCTAAAGATTGGGCAGGGCACTGCTCCAGGGATTGAGTGACTGGCCTGTCACTGAAGTCCATGGCTGCTGGAGGGTTACAAAAGACTCGTACCTCCTCCTTAAAGTCATGGTTTGCGTCTAATTTTGTAAATGCAGAATTTCAGTAAAAAGAAAGCATGCACGCTGGCACACTTCCAATAGCCTAGGGACTATCTGCCTGGTAACTTAATCCAAGAAAATATAAACTGCTAGGTTTATATCTGTATGCACAGAAGTGTGCATTTTAGAGAGATTACACTTGCAAATGTCAACATTGCAAAAATCAAAACCTGTCCTTAATGTCTTGGGACCTGTTGCTGTTGCAGCTCCAGGCAGTTAGCTGGCATCTCAGAGGCCAGGTTAATGAGAGACCCTTACCTACACTTTGCACTCCCACCTGTGAACCAGATTTGGGTAGAAGTAAGGTCTGGCTTTGTCATTTTTGGTCGCCTTTAATAGACCAAGCCTTATTTTCAGCACTTGAATTACACACATTTAGCCAAAGGAATGCTCTAACCAGCTTTAAATATCCCCTTTTGAGGACAGGAGTGACTCAGGGACTGCGGTACTAGGTATGCAAGCACAAGGGGCAGCCATGGTCTATCCAGGTAAGGAAGCAGCCTTGTGACCCGAGGGTGAGTGGATTGATTCCTAGCCATGGGACATGACTAAAGCGCTCTTGAGCAAGGCACCTAACCCCCCAACTGCCTGCTGTTCTGGACATGTGTACACTCTTTGCATGGATGGGTTAAATCCGGAGTAAGAATCCCTATGTGTGCTCAAGCATACAATGGCCATACATGCCCGAGAAAAAAAATAGTTACACTGACCAAAACCACAATATTTGCATTATAAATGATTTATACATGTATAATTCATGACATTTTTTTCTATAGGCAACAAGAATTATCACGAGGATGGCAAGAGCTTCTTAAACTAATTAAAACTCACAAAGATTCTTTGGGAGGCCTGCACCAAATATTAGTTCTATTAAGAGACATTGACAGTGTTGTTGATGAACTGAAAGCTGTGCAGGTAATTCACTTTGCATGTTAATGTATTGAAATATCCACTGTAGGTCAAGATCTCATAGAGCGTAATGGGCAGAACTGGATTGAAGTGTTTAAACCAGACCAAGACCCGTTATTACTTTAATGGGTTTTGGTCCCTCTCTCTGCAGATAGCAAGAAGCTCGGGGGGGGGGGGGGGGGCATCCAGAACGCTGGAGCCCCCTCACACCTAACTGAACAGATAGAATACTCACCTTAATTACGAACCAGTGCCGGGAAAGGAGTTCTGCGATTGGCCGGGCGGGCTGTCACGGCGGCCAATCGTGGTACTCCTTTCCCAGCGCTGGCTTGTAATGAAGGTGAGTATTCTGCGTGATCTGTTCATTTAGGTGCAAGGGAGCTCCAGCGTTCTGGATGCCCCCCGAGCATCTTGCTGTTAGGGCGAGCACCGCACGCCCATCTCGCAGCACTCCCCTCACCTCCATTGATGCCCCCGCTGCCCGGGAGAGTGCTGGGCTTCCATCTCACAGCGCTCCCCATTCTCCCTCCTTACCCGCTCCTGCCGTCGTCTCCTCCTCCTCGCATGGCCCGGTGCGTGCATGTCGCCATCCTCGGATTTCTGAAGTTTAAAGGGCCGGTACACCACTGATTGGTGCCCAATCATCCAATCCTGCATCCACTTCCCCTATTTAAAGGGCACTTCCTTTTCCATCAGTGCCCAGTCTTGGTCTTTCTTTGTATGCAGAAAGTCAGTTGTTTTCAATATTGCTCACCCGTGTACCGACCTTTGACTGTCCCTGACTCTGAACCTTCGCTGCCCGTCCCGACCTTGGCTACTTATCTTTGATCTCGAGGTTATTCTGCCAGCCCTTGAACTTTGACATCGCCTTTTGCCTGCCTCCTTTGTACCACGTAAGCCCTCTGCTGACTGTGTGGCTGAGCCGCTGTTGAGGGGTAGCAACCTGGGGGTCACTCGCCGCTACAAGACCAACCTGCCTTGCAGCAGGCTCTGGTGAATACTGGGGGCCTCTTAGACTCCCCTGACACGGCACTCGCTATCAGTATCACAGTCACAGCGGATCCACACCTGTGCCACCACACCCGGTCCGTGACACTTGCAATCTGCAGAGAGCGGGACCAACTCCCGTTAAAGTAATAACTGGTGTTGGTCCGGTTTAATGCTTATTATTAATATTAAACACAATTATTTATACAGAACGTGCATTGGGACTTACAATATGTCACAAAAATAGATTTTAATGTCTTTTTTTGCTTAGCAATGTGTTATTTAGACACCTACAACTAAAATGCAGCCTAAATGCACTGTAAAATGTGTGCCTTTTGTTCCCAGTAGTGATTTTCTCTAACTGCAATGATAAAATGCTGACTAGCACCAGGAACATACAGCGCCTGATGTTGAATGCCTGGAAAAACGTCGGACCAAAGTGGCACTCACTGGCACTGGGATAATCGGCAGGGGGGTTCATCAGGCGCTGACAAAAGTGCAACAATCAAAGCAAATTTGTTAGCGTTCTGCGCACCAATGTAGCACACAGCATAGCGCCAGATAAAACCGTAACTCACCTATTCTTAGTATACAGTACGTCCTGCTCCAGATATAGTACTTACACTTGGGTTATCCTCCGCCAGATGGCGCTGCACTGCAGAGACATGCAAAACAGGCTCCTCCTGGCCCCTCAAATACCCGGGGACCTCCCACAAATCCCCAGATTTCTCTGCATGAAGTATCACTCTCTCGCAGGTGAGCGGGGCTATTAAAGCCTGCAGCCCTGTTGGACTATTCCCACCCATCCTCTTGTGATGTGCCTCCCAGCCTGGGCTGCGCTGGTCGGGTGAAGGTAGGCAGCACCATGCGTGCTTATGGAGCGCTGCTCCACCGCAGTCTAAAGGGTAGGCGGTATAGGCTGATGGTGAGCCTTTATGGATGCCCGTCCAGCATTATTGCCCCATGCCCCATGTAGCAGTGGGTCCTGTACAAAGGGCCGCCATCCTCCCTCATTCTCCCTGTAGCCTTCGTGAGGAAAAGAAGGGGGGGTGTGGGTTAGCGTGTATCGTGATTACGTGCATATGGCCTTTTTGTAATGTCTTTTGGACTAGTATATGTGGTGTCTGCCGCCGTGCTGACTTGTCTTTTTACTACTGCAAATGCCGCCGCACGCGTCTTTTCTTCCATTTGGATGTTCGGCGCCGGGTGGCGGCGTTACCTCAGACGCTTCTGCGTTATTATTGCCTGCTTGTCTGTGGGCTTCGCGCCCTTGGGGGGGGGGGGCGGGGCCTGGCTTGGCGCGCCCTGCGCCGCGGCCCGCTCTGGCCCACCCTTCGAGGTACTCTCAGCGCCATTTTGTCAGCTCGCGCGTGTGTGGCGGTTATACTTACCGCGGTCCTTTAAAGGAGCAGTATCACGAAATTTGCATTAAAAAAGATAAATAATTAAATAGCCACACAATAGCTTCTAACATGTGTATAAATAATGTGGCGATAGAAAAAGGAAAAATATATGCCTTTCTTTTAAATTGTATAATGTCAATGGCTCAGTCCATTTGCTGAATAGGGGGATCTGCTGGGTTGTATTTAGTGAGCTGCTTAATTTAGCCCACTGGTCTCCTAGCAACACTTTACCTCAAAAGCTGACACTGTAATCAGTGGTAACGGCTGTGTTTGTGTGTGAGGTGCTGCTTTTGTTATGAGACCAGGTGACTCAAATGTGTAAAATCTATACAAAATAAACTAAACTGACTGAAAATGACTGAAATTCTTCTTTGAATAACTGTGCAGGAAAATCTAAAGGTATTAAAGTGGAACAAAACCCTGAGTGGCGACCCTGAAGTCTATAAGACCCGGCCATTGACCTTGCCCCTTGGGCAATCTAAATCAGGATGCCCACTGTGTGAAACGACCCCTGGATAACCACAGATCCACCCATTTTTCTGGCGCGCTCACGCAGATAGTCATTTAGACAGGCCGGGCGGCCAGGAAGGTTACTGCTCAGGCTCCCCATCTGCGTACAAACAGAGCTGATTGGATGAGAGCCCGCGCATGCGCTGTGGGACAGGGAAAGGTACGTTTTCACAGGCGAACTTGGGGATTTCAAATATCGGGGCATCCCAAGTCGGGATGCCCCTAGGGGCACAAAACAAAACTCCAGATAGTGAAAATCCTGGGTTGGGCTTTGCTCAAAACACAAAAAGCTGAAAGAAAGATCATATGGAAAAATGTGTTGAGAAAAGAGAGAGAAAATGGTAAACTGAAAGATTCTGCAGCAGAGCCAACATGAAGGGAAACCTGTCAAAATCAGCTAAATGACTTCTAGAGCTTGTCTCTCTGTTTTAGATATAAGAGTTCTGGCCAGGCAATGTTGAAATGTTTTTATCTTATGCTGGACGACTGCCAGCACTGAACAGCTGATACTTTGATACATTGTTTCACCCCTCTCCTCAGCATGGAACAGGCCAGAGTGTCGGGCCCTGACACTCAGAAGACATAAACATGAGCTATTAGTCTCCAGCTGCTCAACACAGACATAATTTTATTCTAAATTTGCAATTCTTACTCCAACACTTACCTACATTTAAAGTACCATTTAAATATGTCACCAAGAACAATTCGCGATACTGCTCCTTTAAGTGCCCTCAAGGGCGTTCTTATGCTCATTGTAGTGTGTTTGGTTCGGACACCCCTTCGTCCTGTCTGTTTCGAGAGCTATGTGCTATGAGCCCTTCATCTTAACGACAGCACTTGTAACCGAGGAGCGCAGCCTAGTCATCCTATATATAAGGATCAATGGCCGCTGTTATGAGGACATACGGGTGTAGCCGTTGACTTCTTCCGGCCCGGTGTAATTGAATAGTTGGGCCTTGTATAATTACTCCCACTTCCCTAGCGGGTCATTGAGGCATCCAGGGTTTCTTATAGCGTAAATCCCTACTGGCATATTGTGCATAATAATCACCATATGGAGGCATCCCAGGATGGGTTACCGGGGTCCCTTTGGGACAAGCCCGGCTGTGTGTAGCGTGTGGGCAGCTTCGTGCTGACGCTGACAAGGCACGGGTCTGTGTACCCTGTGCTGAGCAGGTGCTTGCATTGCAATCTGGCCTGCCAGTGGCTGCGCCTCGTTTCACTTCACCTACTCCCCTGAGCTTAAATCTCACTCCCGTTGAGTTGCATACTAGTGGGGATTCTCAGCCTGATGTGTCTTCTAGACTGGCTACTGTTGAACAGATTATTTCGAGGTCTTTAGAGTGTAAGGGCCCTGGTAAGAAGCGGCACTTGACGTCTGATGTTACTGTTTTCCCTATGGGAACTGAGGAGTTTATGAATCTGTGTGGCTATACCCCTGCTGATGAAGGGGAGCTCCTTCTGATTCAGGCTCATCTGATGAGTGACCAAGGGGTCATGACGATTCTGGCTCTGACCCCTGGGCCCCGGATGACAAGGAATGGGAACGCCCCAGTAAACTTGCCTGGGCTCCAAAGTTTTGGTATAGGAAGTAAACCTTTTCCTGCTGAGGTGGTTAAATGTTGGTCATTTCCCCCCCTCGTGGCGGCTGCCCCGACCCTAGGGCTATCTAATACCGCTGTCGGCATTCCCCTGTTTCTACTACCCCGCGGGATGCTGAGGACCTGCGCATTGCCAAGCTGGCCTTCCACGCCTTTACATATGCGGGGACGGTGCTGCGCCCGGTCTGTGCCTCTGCTATTACTGCTGTGGCCACTAGAACCCTTATGAGAAATATGCTTGATAGTGCCCCTGATGATCTGCCTTGTGAGGTGTTTAATGCACTCTCCAGTAGTGATGTTTTTGTAAATTATGTCCTATCAGCATTGGATGACACCATCAGAATGTGTGACAGAACTTCTGCCCTTGTGGTGGCTATACGCCGCTCGGTTTGGCTGCGCCAGTGGGCCACGGACAACGCTGCCAAGAAGGCCCTCACTGTTTTTTTTCCTTTAAGGGACTGCGTCTGTTGGAGACCGCCTGGACCTTTCTTGCTAAGGGAGGCAGGTTACCCCAGCGCAGGCGGCAACCTCGGCCCTTTGGGGTCAGGGTTCCTTCCCCTCCCCTTACCTTGATGCAGTACAGGGTAGGGGGGTATCTTTCCCCGGGGCCCGGGGAGATTTCTGGGGTAGAGGCAGAGGACGTGGATGTCCTGGCTCCTCCTGGAACCCCAAAAGCTAAATCCTCTCCCAAGCCCCCTCAGGCAGGTGGGGGCGCCCTCGCCCATCCATGTGTGTGGAGGGGGGGGCTGCAGCACTTCGCTCAGGTCTGCAGGATTCATGTCTCAAACCGGTGAATTCAGGAGGTAGTGTCCTCAGGTTACAAGTTGGAGTTTGCTGCCGATCCCCCTCCAAGATTCATCAGGTCCCGGATTCCTCAGGACCCTGGGTCAGCTCAGGAGCTAGTGCAAGCGGTGCAAGGCCTCCTGGAGCTGGGGGTCATCTGCCAGGTGCCTTTAAGAGAATAAGGCAAGGGCCTTTATTCCAACCTATTCACAGTACACAATATGGATGGTTCTGTCAGGTTCATCCTGGACTTAAAGATTCTTAACAAGTTTTTTGTCAAGGGCAGGCGCTTTCGCATGAAGAATCTGCGCCCGGCCATCTGTTCCCTGTGCCAAGGGGATGTCATGGCTTCTGTGGACATCAAAGATGCTTACCTTCATATTCCTGTGTTACCAGGCCATCAAAAGTCCCTCGAGTTCACTCTGATGGATCAACATTATCAATTGGGGCCTTGCCCTTCGGCCTCACTTCAGCTCCCAGGGTGTTCACCAAGGTGCTGGCTGGCGTGATGTCTCTACTCAGATGTCAGGGTGTCAGCGTGCTTCCCTATCTGGACGACATTCTCTTCACTTCCCAGTCTCTACATCAGGCAGAGTTGGATACTCAGCTGGTGGGGCCCATTCTGGAGTCATTTGGATGGGTGATCAACCACCCCAAGTCCTCACTGTCCCCTTCCTTGGTAACTCCATTCCTAGGAATGAATCTGGATATAGTTCAGGCAAGGATTTTCCTTCCTCAGCAAAAGGTGGACAATCCGATTGCACAGGCTCAGTCCCTCCTAGCTTGTCCCCATCCCTCCATCAGGCAGGGAATGCAGCTGGTGGGTCTGATGGCGGCGTCCTTTGAAAAGGTCCCTTATGCTCAGTTCCAATTGAGGCCTCTGCAACTTCACCTATTGTCTGTATGGGACAAGGACCCAGCGTCCCTGGACAGGGTCTGTGTGCTCTCCCCCCTGGTCAGGAGGTTCCTCTTGTGGTGGATGGACTCAAGGAACCTGTTGGGGGGCAGATCTTTTCTTGCCCCCTCCTGGGAGACGGTCACCACGGATGCCAGTCTATCAGGTTGGGGGGGAGGGTTCTGGAAGTCCCTGCGGTTCCAGGGAAGGTGGAGCCCTCAGGAGGCCCACACACCCCTCAATATCTTGAAGCTGCGAGCGATCAGGTTAGTTCCGGCTCGCTTGACTACTCATCTTTAGGGCCTGCCTGTTCTGTTGGCGCAACTGGCAGACGGCAGTTGCCTACATCAATCATTAGGGAGGGACCCGGAGCAAGAGGGCCCTCCAGGAAGTGTCTCTGAACCTGACCTGGGTGGAGGCCAATGCTCCCTGCATATCAGCAGTGTACATTCCGGGGGTGAAAAGACCCTCTGAGCAGGGGGACCTCTCGCTAGGGAGCATGGTCCCTCTGCAACGGGGGGTTCCAATCTCTGTACCAATGTTGGGGACAACCAGATGTGGATCTGTTGTGTTCCGTCACAATCACAAGCTTCCGGCCCTTGTCTCCCTGTCCCAGGATCCTCTGGCTGTCAGGACTGTACCGAACACCTGTCTGTCTTGAGCTGGTAACCCCCAATCTCCACCGCCTCTTCTGCCTATAGACAAGCCCCCGCTTGTAGGAGACACGGGTAATGCCTCTCCCAGTCGGTTGCCCCCAGGTCTTATAGGGCGCAAAGGATACCAGCTTAAGGTGCAGACTGATGAACAGCAGGGAGTCCCGAATGAGGATGCCGGATGGCAGAATCCAAATACAGGCCGAGGTCAAACCAGGAGGTCACAGGGCGAGGTATCCGAAGGAGGTAACAAAGAGTAGTCAAACGAGCCGAGGTCAAATCCAGGAGGTCACGGTGCGAGGTATCAGAGGGGTCAGGCAGAATCGTGGTCAGGCAAGCGAAAGGTCAGGGCTGGCAGCAAGCAAGGGAAGTCGAGGTCCAAAAGCCGAATAATAACAGGAGACACTATAACACACATCCAGAACCCAGAGACTATAACGGGCACTGGGATGATGGAGCAGTAATACTTTATAGGGAATACTGGCCACTAAGGAAGGGGGCAATTGGAGGGAAGGACAGTGATTGGTGCATACATAAATAATGGGATCGGTCCCAGGAGCTGGACGGCCCAGGCCAGACAGGCCGACCAGTCCCTGGGTCCGATCCCAGGATCCAGCCGCAGATTGGCCACTTTAAACTCGCCCCCGGCGGGCGCGCTGGGGAAAGCGCCGCCGGGAGGCATAAGAGAGATGCGAGACAGGCGCGCCCCCGCCTGGAGGAGGCAGCGCCACGCCACCCGGAAGACCAGCAGGCCGGCGCAGCCGCGCGGAGCGGGCTGCGACGCGGCCACCAGCAGCGTCCTGCGCCGCCAGCCCCTGGACCCCACGGCGGTGCCGAGGGGACGGAAGACCCGGGGACCGCCGAGCAGCAGCCCGCTGGGGCCCACCCGACAGCGCGCCGCGGGACCCGGAACGGCGACAAGGTAAGTGTCTAACATTACCCCCCCCCCTGAGGAGGGGCCACTGGACCCTCCAAGCTGGGTTTCAAAGGATTCTCCCTGTGAAA
Organism: Gastrophryne carolinensis; assembly: GCA_027917425.1. Taxonomy (NCBI): domain Eukaryota; kingdom Metazoa; phylum Chordata; class Amphibia; order Anura; family Microhylidae; genus Gastrophryne; species Gastrophryne carolinensis. The sequence continues at coordinate 74,923,164 of CM051244.1, forward strand.
TCTCTTTACCAAATTCTGCACATGAACCTCTCTGGCCGGAACCCAAGATCTTTCTTCCGGGCCGTACCCCTTCCAGTCAATTAAATACTGAAGAGAGTTCCTAAAGAAGCGGGAGTCGAGAATCCGGGCAATTTCAAATTCCTGATGTCCATCGACTAACACAGGACTAGGGGGACTATTGGGTTCATGGTTTCTAGCAGGCTTAAGAAGTGAAACGTGAAAAGATTTACAGATTTTCATGGAAGAAGGGAGGGCTAACTGATACGTAACCTGATTGATTTTCCGTGCTATGGGGAAGGGGCCAATAAACTTAGGCCCTAATTTAGCGGAGGGTTGGCGTAAGGCCAAGTTCTTGGTTGAAAGCCACACCCAGTTTCCCACCTCATAACCAGGGTTAGAGGAACGTTTGCGATCTGAAAATTTTTTCTGTTGAAGAGCGGCCTTAGTCAGATGCTGTTGGATCTTATTCCATTCCCCTGGCCATTTGGAAACCCATTCATCCACGGAGGGAACTCTAGAGGGTTGGTCCGAAAGGGCAGAGAACTTCAGGTCTTTGCCATAGACACAATGGAAGGGAGAAACCCCCGTGGAAGAATGTGACGCATTGTTAAATGCAAATTCAGCAAATGGTAAGAAGAAGGCCCAGTCGGTCTGGGAATCAGCCGTGAAACAACGCAAATACTGTTCTAAAGATTGGTTTGTTCTTTCGGTTTGTCCATTCGACTGAGGATGGAAAGCCGAAGAAAGAGAGACGGTGAAACCCAGCTTCGTACAGAAAGCCCTCCAAAACCGGGAGACAAATTGGACCCCCCTATCCGAAACAATGTCTACTGGAATACCGTGGATTCTAAAAATGTGAGTGATGAAGAGTTGAGCTAATATTTGAGCTGAGGGAAGTTTTTTTAAAGGAATGAAATGAGCCATCTTGCTAAAGCGGTCCACAACTACCCAAATAACAGTATATCCCTGGGAAGGGGGAAGATCTGTAACAAAGTCCATGGCCAGATGGGTCCATGGGGAGGCAGGGGTGGGCAACGGTAGAAGTGGGCCTTCAGGAGAATGTCTTAAAGACTTACTCCGAGCACAGACTTTACAGGCTAAGACAAAATTCTGAGCGTCCCTTCTAATGGATGGCCACCAAACTTGGCGCGTCAATAAGGCAATCGTTTTCTTGACCCCTGGATGACCCGCTGTTTTAGTATCGTGAAAATGAGACAAAAAGGCAGTGCGGTAAATAGAAGGCACAAACTGGACAGACTCAGGTTTTTCAGGTGGAGCTCCGGCTTGGAACCGAGCTAGATCAGGAAGTTGGGGTTGGATGGCGGCTACCACCAGGGAGTGGGGTAAGATGGGAATATCCAATCTTTCGGGCGAGTTAGGGAAAGAGAAACTCCGAGACAGGGCATCCGCTTTAACATTTTTGGACCCAGGTTTATAGGTGATAGAGAAGTTAAACCGGGAAAAGAACAAGGACCAGCGAGCCTGTCTTGGAGTTAGTCTTTTTGCAGATTGGATGTATTCCAGATTTTTATGATCAGTAAAGACCGTAACTGGGTACTGAGCCCCCTCCAGCCAGTGTCTCCACTCCTGAAAGGCTAACTTGATAGCCAACAATTCTCTGTTGCCAATATCATAATTTCTCTCGGCCTCAGAGAACTTCTTGGAAAAAAAAGCACATGGGTGAAGGCGTTCAGGTGACCCATGATATTGTGACAAAACCGCCCCCACTGCAAATTCAGAAGCATCCACCTCCACAAAAAAGGGGAATTGCTCATCCGGGTGAACTAAGACCGGGGCGGAGCTAAACACTCTTTTCAGATTCTCAAAGGCCTGAACAGCTTGAACAGGCCAAACTGAGGGATACCCGCTTTTCTTGGTGAGATTAGTCAATGGAGTTACTAGAGAAGAAAAGTTCTTAATGAACCTTCTATAAAAATTAGCGAAGCCCAGGAACCTTTGCAGGCCCTTCAGATCCTTGGGCTGCTCCCATTCTAAGACTGCCTTCACTTTAGACTGATCCATGGATAGACCAGACTTAGAAATAATATAGCCGAGAAATGGAACCTCAGATACCTCAAATTGACACTTCTTTAACTTGGCATATAAACTGTTTTCCCTGAGTTTTTGCAAGACTATTCGCACATGTTTGCGATGTTCTTCCAGGGATGAAGAAAAAATCAGAATGTCGTCTAAATAAACGACTACAAAACGGCCAAGATAGTCCCTAAAAATTTCATTTACAAAACTTTGAAAGACCGCAGGGGCATTGCACAAACCAAATGGCATTACCAAATACTCATAATACAGGGGCGGAGCCCCCCATCTTTCTTTTCTACAAAAAAGAACCCTGCTCCTGCCGGGGAAGATGATGGTCGAATAAACCCCTTCTCTAGGTTTTCCACAATATATTCCCGCGATGGTTTCAGCTCGGGTTAAATTAAATATTCTTCCCCTGGGAGGCATGGTACCGGGGAGGAGTTCAATAGGGCAATCCCATGGTCTATGGGGAGGAAGTTTGTCCGCCGCCTTTTCAGAAAAGACGTCGGCAAATTCTAAGTACGGAGTGGGAACTCCAGCTGGGGATAGTAGCGCAACCCTGACCGGGAGTTCCAAACAATTCTGAAAACATTGGTGCCCCCACTTTATGATTTGCCCTGAGACCCAATCAATTTGGGGATTGTGCTCCCGTAACCATGGCAATCCCAGAATTAGAGGGGTGCTCGGCATACTCAAGACCAAAAAACGAATTACTTCAGAGTGGTTAGCTCCCACCTTAAACTGTACGGGAAGGGTTCTGAACTGAACTAAACCCCCGGCCACAGGTGTGCCGTCAATGGCAGAGACCCGGATGGGAGTTGGCAAGGACTGGAGCGTAATTCCTAAACTCTGAGCTAACTCAGAGTCAAGGAAGTTCCCGGCTGCTCCGGAGTCTAGGAGAGCCTTCAAATTCAGAAATTTAAAATTAATTTTTATCTGAACTGGAATAAGAACTGGAGACGATACTTGAGGTGATACCTTACAGCCTAGGAGGGCCCCCTCGAAACCCCCTAGGCTCTGGAGTTTCCCGACGGCTTCTTTGGGCATAGTCTGACCATATGGCCGGTTCCACCGCAGTACAGACATAGCCCCTCGGATAAGCGTCGACGTCTCTCGACTTCGGTGAGCCTTGTGGCACCCAGTTGCATGGGCTCTTCCGAAGGTTGTGCTACTGGGGCCTCAGACCTTGAAGCTGTCTCAGCATGCGACCCTTTTTCTTGGCGTCTTTCCCGAAGCCGACGGTCAATGCGAATGGCGAGGTGCATTAACTCGTCTAGGGTCTGAGGTTCCGGATAATTCACCAGGGTATCCTTGACGGAATCAGCCAATCCAAGCCGGAATTGACCGCAGAGGGCAGGATTGTTCCAGCGGGAGTCTACTGCCCAGCGACGGAATTCCGAGCAATAATCTTCGGCTGGACGGCGTCGCTGGCGAAGAGTACGCAACTTAGCATCGGCTGTGGCCCCTTTGTCGGGGTCATCATAAAGAACCTCCATCGCGGAGAAGAAACTGTCCACAGAGAGACGAACTGGATCCTGGGATGACAAACTAAAGGCTCAGGATTGAGGATCTCCTTGAAGGAGGGAGATAATCAACCCGACCCGCTGCTCTTGTGACCCCGAAGAGACAGGACGGAGCTGGAAGTACAATTTGCAAGAGTCCCGGAAGTTGGCAAATTTTGCCCTGTCGCCGTGAAATTTTTCTGGGAGTGGAATTTTTGGTTCCACAAACATTGCGGCCGGAGCCCCCTGAGGACTGGGGACGTTAGGAGCAGGACGGTTCTCCTGGGCCGCAACCCGATGAGCCAGGTGCTCTACCGCCGCTGTTAAGGCTTGCACCTGTTCCAGGATTTGGTCCATTCTTCTGGCCCGTTATACTGTCAGGACTGTACCGAACACCTGTCTGTCTTGAGCTGGTAACCCCCAATCTCCACCGCCTCTTCTGCCTATAGACAAGCCCCCGCTTGTAGGAGACACGGGTAATGCTTCTCCCAGTCGGTTGCCCCCAGGTCTTATAGGGCGCAAAGGATACCAGCTTAAGGTGCAGACTGATGAACAGCAGGGAGTCCCGAATGAGGATGCCGGATGGCAGAAGTCCAAATACAGGCCGAGGTCAAACCAGGAGGTCACAGGGCGAGGTATCCGAAGGAGGTAACGAAGAGTAGTCAAACGAGCCGAGGTCAAATCCAGGAGGTCACGGTGCGAGGTATCAGAGGGGTCAGGCAGAATCGTGGTCAGGCAAGCGAAAGGTCAGGGCTGGCAGCAAGCAAGGGAAGTCGAGGTCCAAAAGCCGAATAATAACAGGAGACACTATAACACACATCCAGAACCCAGAGACTATAACGGGCACTGGGATGATGGAGCAGTAATACTTTATAGGGAATACTGGCCACTAAGGAAGGGGGCAATTGGAGGGAAGGACAGTGATTGGTGCATACATAAATAATGGGATCGGTCCCAGGAGCTGGACGGCCCAGGCCAGACAGGCCGACCAGTCCCTGGGTCCGATCCCAGGATCCAGCCGCAGATTGGCCACTTTAAACTCGCCCCCGGCGGGCGCGCTGGGGAAAGCGCCGCCGGGAGGCATAAGAGAGATGCGAGACAGGCGCGCCCCCGCCTGGAGGAGGCAGCGCCACGCCACCCGGAAGACCAGCAGGCCGGCGCAACCGCGCGGAGCGGGCTGCGACGCGGCCACCAGCAGCGTCCTGCGCCGCCAGCCCCTGGACCCCACGGCGGTGCCGAGGGGACGGAAGACCCGGGGACCACCGAGCAGCAGCCCGCTGGGGCCCACCCGACAGCGCGCCGCGGGACCCGGAACGGCGACAAGGTAAGTGTCTAACACTGGCCTTGGCCACGGATGTCCTTGCAATGTCATGGCGGGACTTTCAGCTCCTGTATGTCTTTCCTCCATTCCCCCTGCTGGGCAGATTTATGTGCAAGATTGCTCTGGAAGGGGTGCTAGCAATTCTGGTGGTCTCCAGGTGGCCATGAAGAGTGTGGTTTGCAGACGTAGTGCAGATGGCAGTAGACCAGTACGTTCTGCCAAGGGTGCCAGATCTGCTCACTCAGGGCCCCTTATGCCATCCCAATTTACAGACTCTGGCCTTGACAGCCTGGCTGCTGAAACTTCCATCTTGATGGAAAAGAGGGCTTGTTCGCTTCGGTGGTTGATACCATGGTGAAGGCTAGGAAGAAAACTTCTTCCATCTATTACTGGGTATGGCGTACCTACTTTGACTGCTGTGAGTCTAGGTCTCTTCCCTGTCGGGTGTTTTCAGTCCCCAGGGTTCTGGAGTTCTTACTGCATGGTTGGAGTCGGGACTCCAACTCAGTACTCTGAAGGGTCAGTTTCTGCCCTGTCTGGCTTCTTTCAGAAATCTTTTGCTCATTCTTTGGTTAAGACTTTCTTTCAGGGGGTTACTCAGGTGCGTCCCCCCACGTAAACCTATGTCCCTGTTTGGGATTTGAACTTGGTTTTGTCTGCCTTGCAGGGTGCTCCATTTGCTCCTTTTCAGGATGCTGCTCTGGCTGTATTTTCCCTCAAGGTTGTCTTTTTGGTGGCTATTACTTCGGTTAGGTGTGTGTCTGAGCTGGCTACTCTGTCTATCCAGCCCCCATACTTTGAGAGACACCAGGATAAGGTGGTGTTCCGCTTTAAGCTGGACTTTCTGCCTAAGGTGGTGTCTGCTTTTCATTTGAATCAAGATATTGTTCTTCCTTCATTGTGCCCTAATCCTAGCAACGCTAAGGAAAGGGTTTTGCATTCCTTGAATATGGCCAGGTGTCTGAAGTATTACCTGGTAGTCACTGTGTCCTTCGGGACAACTGATGCTCTTTTGATGGTCCCTTCTGGACCTAGGAAGGGTTTGGCTCCTGCCAAGTCTACTATTAGCAACTGAATCTGTCAGGCCGTGATTCAGGCCTATTCTGCTAAGGGGATGAGTCCTCCCTGCCGCCTTACTGTTCATTCTGCTCGTGCTATTGGTGCCTCTTGGGCCTTCCAGCACCAGGCTTCTGTTGAACAAGTTTGCTAGGCCGCTATTTGGTCTTGCTCATACCTTTCAAGGTTTTACAAGGTTGATGTTTAGGCCTCAGCTCATGCTGGCTTGGCCGCAAGGTTTTGCAGGTGACAGTGGTTCTAACTGTCTGCTGTTGCTTTTTTGTTGGGGATCCCACCCTACTTACGGACACTGCTATTGGATGTCCCAAGTGTAAGTACTGTATCTGGAGTAGGACGTACTGTATACTAAGAATAATACAATTCTGTGAAATACTCACCTGTAGAATTGATATTATTTGTATACAGTACGTCCTGCTCCACCCCACCCTGGTTTTTGCATTATTCTGGATCCCCTGTATGGTGATTGTTATCATTGTTATAGTCACCAGTTTTGGTGGTTGAATTCTCCCGGCTTCTTGTTCACTGCTTTTCAATGCTGGGGATTTGTGGGAGGTCCCCGGGTATTTGAGGGGCCGGGAGGAGCCTGTTTTGCATGTCTCTGCAGTGCAGCGCCATCTGGCGGAGGATAACCCAAGTGTAAGTACTATATCTGGAGCAGGACGTACTGTATACAAATAATATCAATTCTACAGGTGAGTATTTTTACAGATTGGAGTAGTCCAGCATGTTCCCTTCTCAGAGAGAGGTCAGAGTTTTTACTCCAATTTGTTCATAATTCCCAAGAGGGATGGCTCTGTGCGCCAAATATTAGATCTCAAGGGCCTTGACAGGTTTGTCCGTCTGAAGAAATTTTGCATGGAATTCTTAAGATCCACAGTGCCGTTACTTCAGCCGGGAGAAATTATGCTAACGGTGGATATTAAAGTGGACCAAAACCCGGATTTTGACCATCCTGGGTTTTGGTTGTTTCCCCCAGGGCACCCCGATCGGGGGTGCCCCGCTGTGTGAAACACCCCAGATCGACGGTCCTATTGCACATGCCCATCCGCTCATCCAATCAGCGTGCTCGAGCTATGTGAAACCCCCCCCCCAGGCAGCCCCATTTACTCACCTTTGTTCCCGCGTGCTGGCGGCCGCATCCCCCAATTTCCTCTATGAGGGAGCGTGCCCGCGCCGGCCATTCACAAATAGAGGGATAGCAGGGATGCGGCCACAGCCCATTCGTGTGCAGTTGAGTGAATGAGGCTACCTGGGGGGTTTCACACAGAGGGGCATCCTGATTTTGGATGCCCCAGGGGGGAATCGATTGGCCCAGAAATCTATAAGATCGAGGTGCGTTATGAGCCTCTTCAAGGATGCGTACCTACACATCCCGATTTTTCCTGGGGCATCAAAGTTATTTGCGGTTTGCAGTAGATGGCCTATACCTTCAGTTTGCACTTCGGTCTGTCTTCTTCCCCAAGGGTGTTTACCAAGGTTTTGGCAGCTCTCTGGCTTTTCTAAGAAAGCATGGGATACACATAATCCCTTACCTGGACGATCTGCTGATCAGGGATTTTTTGGATACATAAATTGGATACGGTTCACCCGAGGGGTCTGAACACCTCCTTTGGCTTTACGTGCTTCCTACCTGAACGTTAATAGTTGTCCCTCTTTTGAATGTTCCTACCTGTTGTCAAATACTGTCCCTCTTTTTGAATTATTTCCATACCAAGTCCAGGGAACGGCACTACCATCCGCTGAATACCCTCCATCTGTCCCCGTTTCCCTGTACCACCTAGATCCCCGCTCCGTGTCCCTTTCCCCCTTCCCCCCCTTCCCCCTCCTCTTTTGCTTTGTCCCCCCTTTTCTTCCCCATTTCCTTTCCTCTTTCCCACTCTTCTCCGTTCTCCCTTCCCCCCTCTCCTTCTCTCTTCTTCTGTGCTCTCCTTCTCTCCTCTCCTGTGCTTACCTGCCATCTGAACACCATTTCCCCTGGGCGCCTCGCCTGTGACTCTCCTTCTTCCCTTGGGATCTTTGGTCCCCCCTTGCCCCCTAATGTTTTCCCTGCATCCCCCTGTCCTAAATGGCGGTCCCCCTGTTATTTCTGCCTGGCACCCCCCTCATCTCCCCACCTAGTTTCCCTCCTGGTATACAATGTTCGCCTTCTACTTTTTAAATGTATTGCTTATGTATATGCGCCCATGAGCTTTTGCTCCCACTGCCTCCGGGGAGCGCCCGCAACATTTGGGGCACAGTCCGGCGTACCCGCAGGCCCTGTACTCGAGCCTGTGACCACCGTGATCAGCGCCGCCTGTCACAATGTACCCTGTGAATGTGGCCGCCGCTGCCCAATGGGAGAACGGCGGCCATTACGTCACGGGTTGCCGGGCAGACTTTGCCGCCCGGCTGCTCTTTCTCCCTGGCCCGCTGACAGGCAGGGACATTGCCGCTCGCTCATGCAGCGAGCGGTGGTTGGCAGTGGAGGGACTCACGCTGTTCAGGGACCCTTATGGGTGCAGGCAAGTTGTTACTTCTTCAGCATTGTTATTTTGATCATGATGATGCTCATTTTGAAAGAAAAGAAAAAAAAATAAAAAATTTTTTTTTCTTTTTCTAATGAGCTTTATTAACTCCCGCTGGCGTCACTATGATGTCAGGCGGGAATTCCTGACTACAATGTTTATAAGGACCTCCCTCTTGGCACATGTCTGTTTGTCTGTCCCTGATGAAGGGGACTGCTCCCCCGAAACGTTGGATTTCAGGACACTGCTTACCATTTGACCTAATATGGACTTTGGACACTTTGTGATGGATGTTTCATACCACATTTGTCTTTCTATGATACACTTGGTGGAATTTTATAACGGAGTGCTGGTCATTTGTACAGATTGACTATTTAGCAGGGAATGTGCCTATTGGCCCTGATAGTGTCTTGCTTCGAGGCAGTGCCGTTTGCACAGTTTCACACAAGGCCAAGTTGCTTTTGATCTGGGATCAGACCACGGAAGCTCTGGATCTCCCCTTTTACATGCCATCACCCTAACCCGGTGGCTGAACCCTCAGCATCTTCAGGTGGACAGATCCTTTCTTCTGGTTCAGTGGAAAACAGTCACTGCGGATGCCAGCCCAATGGGTTGGGGGGTGTCATGGGGTCTCAGGCGATCCAGGGACATTGGGGACCAGGGGAGTACAAGCTCCCTATAAATATTCTAGAACTGAGAGTGATTCTCTAATCCCTCATACATTGGACATCCGAACTGAGAGGTCATTCTGTCAGGATTCAGACAGACAACCTGACAGCAGTGGCATATATCAACCACCAGGGGGCACCAGGTGCAAGAGAGCTCTAAAGGAGGTGAGCCGGATATTTCTTTGGGCCGAGGAGCAGGTTCCATGCATCTCAGCGATTTACATTCCAGGAGTGGACAACTTGCAGGCCAATTGTCTGAGCAGAACCGTCCTGCATCAGGGAGAGTGGTCCCTCAGTCAGAAAGCTTTTCAGTCCCTTTGACTGTGCTGGGGGCACCCAAATGCCACAATCAGAAAGTTCAGAGGTTTGTGTCTCATTCCAGGGACCCTCTAGCAATAGCAACAGATGCACTGATCCCTCCTTGGTCAGTATTCAGGGTTCTTTATGCATTTCCACTCCTAGGTCGAGTACTAAAATAGATAGCCCGCAAGGGGGTTCTAATCATTCTGGTGGCTCCTCGCTGGCCAAGGAGAAGCTGGTTCTCAGGCATAGTAAGGATGTCCTGACAATCCAGATCTTCTCACACAGGGGCCCCTACGGCACCCCAATTTACAAATTCTGGCTTTGATGGCGTGGCTATTGAAACCTCCATCTTGACAGACATGGGTTTATCTGTCAGAGTTGTCCCGACCATGATTCAGGCCCGGAAACAGACTTCATCACAAATTCTCTACAGAGTCTGGTGAATATTCATCGCTTGGTGTGAATCTGGAGGTTTTGCCTGTAGGAAGTTTTCTGTTCACAGAATTCTGGAATTTTTGCAGAAGGGTCTTGATGAAAGTCTTCAATTAAGTACTCTAAAAGGGCAGGTATCTGCTTTATCCATAATTTTTCAGAAACCCATTTCTAAGAATAAACTTATTAGGATTTTTTGCAAGGGGTCACCCATCTGCTCCCTCCTATTCTGCCTGTTTGCGACTTGAATCTAGTATTCAGGGGTCCAACTTTTGAACCACTGGCAGAAGCATCACTAAGCTTGATTAACTCTTAAGGTCATCTTTCTAGTGGCAATTATGTCGGTACTGTGAGTTTCTGAATTAGCAGCTTTATTGGTTAAACCTCCTTATTTAGAGTTGCATAGGGAAAAGGTTGTCTTCCCCTTTAAGCAGGATTTTCTTCCTGAGGTGGTTTCCTGCTCCGGCTAACCATAAGGATAGGGTCCTTCATTCTCTGGATCTAGTGAGAACACTAAAATACTATATCTCTGCTACACAAGCCTTCCTAAGTCTCATTATTTGTTATAGCTGAGGGGTAACGGAAGGGTTGTCTGCCAATTAAATCTACATCAGCCGATGGATTAGGGCAGCGGTAATAGTGGCCTGTATCTCCCAGGGGAAGAGTCCCCCCTTTTGGATTACAGATCATTCTACAAAAGTTTACTTGGTCTTCAGTTCATACATTTACCAAATTTTATAAGGTAGATGTTACAGCTTTGGCGGGTGCCATCTTTGGTAGGCCTAGAGTGGGAATAGGAGAGGAAATACGATTCTCACCTAGAATTGCTTTCTCTTCTAATTCCACTCCAGGGCGTCAGAAAGTAAACAGATAGAGGTAGAGGAGCTTATCTTGTCTCTCCTTTTGTCTCCAACAAAGACATAGGGCTTCTTGGGATGCCCTATCCTCCTGGGTGGCTGTGTCTACTGCTTTTCAATTACTGGATTGTAGAGGTGTAGCTGGAAGTATATATAAACTGGTAGGAACCATACCTTTGTCTTGCAGTCCACGCCCTTTGGTCGAGAGTTAACCCATTTATTACCCAATTTCCTGACCCCCCAGAGTGGAAATAGAATAGAAAGAAATACTAGAAATACTACAAGTTAGAATTACGGAATTGTATATTCTTAGTATACAGTACGTCCTGCTCCAAAGGTAATACTTACAATTGGGTTATCCTCCGCCCGATGGCACTGTACTGCAGAGACATAAAAAACAGGCTCCTCCGGCCCCTCAAATACCCGGGGACCTCCCACAAATCCCCAGAATTTCTCTGCAGTGCCATTGCGAAGGACAAGAATATGTCTCTCTCTTCTCGCAGGTGAGCGGGGCTATTAGCCTGCAGCCCTGTAGGACTATTCCCACCCGTTCCATTAGTTATGTGCCTCCCAGCCTTGGCTGCGCTGGTCGGGTGACGGTAGGCAACACCATGAGTGCTTAAGGAGCGCTGCTCCACCGCAGTCCCCCACCAAAGGGTAGGCAGTATAGGCTTATGGTGAGCCTTTATGGGATGCCCCTCCCACACTATTGCCCCATGCCCCGTATATCGGTGGGTCCTATATAGATGGGCCGCCATCCTCCCTTATTCTCCCTGTAGTCTTTGGGGGGAAAAAGGGGGGGGGGGTGTACGTGTGTATACATTATATGTGTTTGTGTGCCTTTGACTTTATTTATGCTGTGTCAGCCGCCGCGCTGACTTGCTTTTTCTTTACTATTGTCATTACCATCGCCGTCGCGTGCGCTCTTTTTTCATATTGTTCCACGTTTGGCGGCGGCGTTACCTCAGGCGCTCTCGTGCCGTCATTGGCTGCTTGTCTGGTTGGCTTTGCGCTCCTCGGGGGCGGGGCCTGGCTCTGGCGCGCTCCGCGTCATGGCTCGCACTGGCCCGCCCCCTCGAGGTATACCGACGACATTTTGTCTGATTGTGGTCTCCTGTGTGACGGTCTCTACCTACCGTGGTCCGTAAGTGCCCTCGCGGGCGACTTTATTATCATGTTATATTGAATGTCTGCTTACGGCCCACTCTCATTGTGTCTTTCAGACGGGCAAATCCTTTGGCTTCTCCCGCCCTCTGTTAATTTTAACTTGTGTGGCCTAGTGTAATTACTCCCACTTCCCTAGCGGGTTATTGGGGCATCCAGGGTTGCTTTATAGCATTAATCCCTACTGGCATATTGTGCCTTGTAATCACCATATGGAGGCATCTCAGGATAATGTGACTGGGGTTCCTTCGGGACAAGCCCGGCTGTGTGTAGCTTGTGGGGTCTCACCTATTAGCGGTGACAATGCACGGGTCTGCGTACCTTGCGCCCAGCAGGTGCTAGCGCCGCAATCTGGCCTTCCTGTGGCTGGGCCTGCACCTCGTTTCACTTCACCTACTCCCCCAAGCCTGAGTCTCACTCCCCATGACTTCGAATACAAGTGGGGACTCTCAGCCTGATGTGTCTGCTAGACTGCCTAGAGTCGAGAAGTTGATTGCTAATACCCTGGCGTGTAAGGCCACTGCAAAAAAGCGGCACTTAACACCTGATGTCACCCTTTTCCCTATGGAAACTGATGAGTTTTTGCATTTATGTGGCTATACCCCCTCAGACGAAGGGGAGCTGTTCTCCGATTCGGGGTCATCTGATAAGAGACTCAGAGGTCATGACGATTCTGGCTCTGACCCCTGGGCCCCAGATGATACTGACAGATTGCTGGCCCAGATTTTTGAGGTTCTGTCCATCTCTCCCCTGCTGCAGCTCCTAGGCAAAGGGGTGAGCTTTTTCATACTGCTAGATCACGTTTGGAATTTCCCGAGCAAGCTCATTTCAATAATCTCATGCTTAAGGAGTGGGAACGTCCCAGTAGACTTCCCGGCGTACCTAGTTGGGACAAAAAGTATCCCTTTCCCGCTGATGTGGTTAAGTGCTGGTCATCCCCTCCCGAGGTGGAGGACCCTATTCTAGGGTTGTCTAACACCTCTGTCATGCACTCCCCTGACTCTACTACTCTGCGGGATGCTGAGGACCGGCGCATTGACCAACTTGACAATTGACCATGCCTTTGCTATTGTGGGGACGGCGCTGCACCCGTTCTTTGCCTAGGCCATTACATCCGTGGCTCCTAGGTCCCTGATCAGAAGTGTCCTTGATGGTGCCCCTGATGATTTGCCTCCTGATGTGTTTAATGCACTATCTAGCTGTGATGTCTTTGTAAATTTTGTCCTCTCTGCCTTGGATGACACCATTAGAATGTGTGCCAGAACTTCTGCCCTGGTGGTTGCTATACGCCGCTCGGTTTGGCTGCGCCGGTGGGCTGCTGACAACTCTGCCAAAAAAGCCCTCACTGGTTTTCCCTTCAAAGGACTACGCCTGTTTGGGGACCGTCTGGACCTTTTTGCTAAAGGAGGTAGGTTGCCCCAGCGCAGGCGGCAGTCTCGGCCCTTTCGGGGTCAGGGCTCCTTTTCACCCCCCTACCGTGGTGCTAGACAAGGGAGGGGGGTTTTCTTCACTGGGGCCCGAGGAGACTCCTGGGGTAGGAGCAGAGGACGTGGTCGTCCTGGCTCCTCCTGGGGTTCTAAGCCCAAGTCCGCTCCCAAGCCCCCTCAGGCATGATGGGGCGCCCTCGCCCATCCAGGTGGGGGGACGGCTGCAGCACTTTGCTCACGTCTGGAGGCGTCATGTCTCAGACCGGTGGATTCAGGAGGTAGTGTCCTCCGGTTACAAGACAGAGTTTGCTGTCCTGCCCCCCCCCCCAAGATTAATCAGATCCCGGATTTCTCAGGACCCTGTCTCAGCTCAGGATCTAGTTCAGGCTGTGCGAAGCCTCCTGGAGCTGGAGGTCATTTGCAAGTTCCCTTTAAGAGAAAAAGGCAAGGGCTTCTATTCCAACCTTTTCACAGTACCCAAAAAGGATGGGTCAGTCAGGCCCATCCTGGATTTGAAGATCCTCAACAAATTTGTCAGGATCAGGCGTTTTCGCATGGAAACTCTGTGCTCTGCCATCAGTTCCCTGCACCCAGGGGATTTCATGACGTCTGTGGACATCAAAGATGCTTACCTTCACATTCCTGTGTTTCCAGGTCACCAAAGATTCCTCAGGTTCGCATTGGAAGATCAACACTACCAATTTGTGGCATTGCCCTTTGGTCTCACTTCAGCTCCCAGGGTGTTCACCAAGGTGCTGGCTGGGGTGATGTCTCTGATCAGGTCTCGGGGCATCCGCGTGCTGCCTTACCTGGACGACATTCTCATCACCTCCCAGTCTCTACATCAGGCAGAGTTGGACACCCAGCTGGTGGTGTCCACCCTTTCGGCTGGGTGATCAATCACCCCAAATCCTCTGTCTCCTTCCTCGGTGACTCCATTCCTGGGAATGATTCTGGATACAGTCCAAGCAAGGACCTTCCCTCCTCAACAGAAAGTGGACGCTCTGATATTGCGCAGGCCCGGTCCCTGCTATCGTGTCACCATCCCTCCATCAGGCAGGGAATGCAGCTGGTGGGCCTGATGGTGGCGTGCTTCGAGGCGGTGCCTTATGCTCAGTTCCACTTGAGGCCTCTACAACTTCACCTTCTGTCAGTATGGAACAAGTACCCAGCGCCCATGGACGGGGTCTGTGTGCTTTCCCCCCTGGTCAGGTGGTCCCTCTCGTGGTGGCTGGACTCCAGGAACCTGCTGTGGGGCAGATCTTTTCTGGCCCCCTCCTGGGAGACGGTCACCACGGATGCCAGTCTGTTGGGATGGGGGGGATTCTGGAAGTCCCTGTGGTTCCCTCAGGAGGCCCACACACCCATCGACATCTTGGAACTGAGGGCCATCAGGTTGGTTCTGGCTCAGTTGACCCATCACCTTCGGGGTCTGCCTGTTCAGGTGCGCTCAGACAACCGGACGGCAGTAGCCTACATCAATCATAAGGGAGGGACCCGGAGCGAGGGGGCCCTCCAGGAAGTATCTCGGATTCTGATCTGGGTGGAGGCCAATGTTCCATGCATATCAGCTGTGTACATCCCGGGGGCAGAGAATCTCCTGGCAGACTCTCTGAGCAGGGGGTCCTCTCATCAGGGAGAAAGGTCCCTCTGCAACCGGGTTTTCCAATCCCTGTGTCACCGTTGGGGTCTACCAGATTTGGATCTGTTTGCATCCCGTCACAAACACAAGCTCCCGGCCTTTGTCGCCCTGTCTCAGGATCCTCTGGCCTTGTCCACGGATGCTCTATCCATGTCATGGCAGGACTTTCAGCTCCTGTATGTCTTTCCTCCATTCCCTCTGCTGGGCAGGGTTCTGCGCAAGATTGCACTGGAAGGGGTGCCAGCAATTCTGGTGGCCCCCAGGCGGCCAAGAAGAGTGTGGTTCGCAGACGTGGTGCAGCTGGCAGTAGATCAGTACGTTCTACCCAGGGTGCCAGATCTGCTCACTCAGGGCCCCTTACGCCATCCCAATTTACAAACTCTGGCTTTGACGGCCTGGCTGCTGAAACCTCTATCTTGATGGAAAAAGGTTTGTCTGCCTCGGTGGTTGATACCATGGTAAAGGCTAGGAAGAAGTCTTCTTCTATCAATTACAGGGTATGGCGTGCCTACATTGACTGGTGTGAACCTAAGTCTCTTCCCTGTTGTGTGTTTTCTGTTCCCAGGGTTTTGGAGTTCTTACAGCATGGTTTAGAGTTGGGGCTCCAACTCAGTACTCTGAAGGGTCAGGTTTCTGCCCTGTCTGTTTTCTTCCAGAAGTCTGTTGCTCAGCATCCTTTGATCAAGACTTTTTTCCAGGGGGTTACTCATGTGCGCCCCCCCTCGTAAGCCCATGGTGCCTGTTTGGGATTTAAAATTGGTTTTGTCTGCCTTGCAGGGTGCTCCCTTTGAACCTCTGCAGGACGCTGCTTTGGTCATTCTTACTCTCAAGGTTGTCTTTTGGTGGCTATCACTTCTGTTAGGCGTGTGTCTGAGTTGGCGGCGCTTTCAATTCAGCCCCCCTACTCTGAGAGACAGCAGGACAAGGTGGTGTTCCGCTTTAAACCAGATTTCTGCTTAAGGTAGTGTCTGCTTTTCATTTGAATCAGGACATTGTTCTTCCTTCCTTGTGCCCTAATCCTAGCAACGCTAAGGAGAGGGTTTTGCATTCCTTGGATGTGGTTAGGTGTCTGAAGTACTACCTGGTGGCCACTGAGTCTTTCAGGAAAACTGATGCTCTTTTTGTGGTTCCTTCTGGTCCCAGGAAGGGTTTGGCTCCTGCCAAGTCTACTATTAGCAAATGGATCCGTCAGGCCGTAATTCAGGCCTACTCTGCTAAGGGGAAGAGTCCTCCTTTCCGCCTTACTGCTCATTCTACTCGTGCTATTGGTGCCTCTTGGGCTTTCCAGCACCAGGCTTCCGTTGAACAAGTTTGCAAGGCCGCTACTTGGTCTTCTTTTCATACTTTTTTAAAGTTTTACAAGGTTGAGGTTAAGGCCTCAGCTGATGCTGCTTTTGGCCGCAAGGTTCTGCAGGCGGCAGTGGTTTAAACTGTCTGCTGTTACCTTTTTGTTGGGGATCCCACCCTACTTTATGGACACTGCTATTAGATGTCCCAATTGTAAGTATTACCTTTGGAGCAGGGCGTACTGTATACTAAGAATAATACAATTCTGTGATTACTCACCTGTAGAATTGATATTATGAGTATACAGTCCTGCTCCACCCCACCCTTGGTTTTGCATTTTCTTGGATCCCCTGTATGGTGATTGTTGTCATTGTTTGTTTGACATTTGTGGGAGGTCCCCGGGTATTTGAGGGGCCAGGAGGAGCCTGTTTTCTATGTCTCTGCAGTACAGCGCCATCTGGCGGAGGATAACCCAATATTAGTAGTAAGTAAGTATTACCTTTGGAGCAGGACGTACTGTATACTCATAATATCAATTCTACAGGTGAGTAATCACAGAATTGTATTTTTTTTTAACACTACTGTTTCCAGCTGTCATTGACCTTATGATTGTCCAGTAGCACCCCCTGGGATTGGCTGGCTGCTCTGTGCATATTCTTGTTCAGTAAATGAAAGAGCCCAGAAAAACAAGTTTTTATAGAAACAAACTTGCATGCATATTTATTTGAAGACTGGTTATTCCTGTGCTAAAACCTAGCACTAATGCTCTAAACTTGTCCTTAAAGTGGACCAACACCCAGGATTTTGACTATCCTGGGTTTTGGTCCACTTCAGGGGGGCACCCCGATTAAGGGTGCCCCGCTGTTTGAAACCCCCCAGAAAGCCCCCAAAACTCACCTCACCATGCTCCCACGTGGCCGCGCTGACCAATCACCGCCGACGGACAAGCGGGTGACAGCGGCGGACAACACAGTGCGTCCGCCGCCCCTCTGACAGTGCGCGCGCCCGTGCCGGGCATTCACAAACGGCCGGTGCGGGCGCGCGCACGTCTAGATAGGCCGCCGCCGATGAGGTACTTTTTTGGGGGTTTTGGGGGGGGGGGGGGCCCTCACCGATCTCGGATGTCCCGCGGTGAGGGAGGTGATCGGCCCGGGAATCTTATAGATTCCCGGGCCGATCACCCCTGGGTGACGGTCCACTTTAAGGCTCAGGTTAGCTTTGCAGGTCTAGGCATGCAGATTGTAGTAGTTTATGTTTCAGCATTGCTGTAGAGCTGCCTGAGGACAGGTTTGGTAAATGATGCTCTAAAATATATTTTACTCCCAACCACTTCTACCAACTTCCACCAATTAATGCCACCAATGTATTAATAATAATAATATTAATATTATTATTATTATTATTAATAATAATAATAATAGTAATATAACCCCAAATACAAAATTGTTAGGATACTGTTTAAGATGTAAACATTCACAACAGAAACTAGAACACATTTCAGAGTTGACCTTGTCCCTAAAGCACATGGATTTCTCCAGATTCCCAGAATCTTTTATTGGTATTATGTACTGTGGGATTTTCAAAGTATTTGCAATTTTACATTTAAAAACATTAGGCTCGATTCAGAGACAGATACGTCTGGACTTTCGCATGTGTCTGGGTATGTTTTTGTGTCTGTTTGACCTTTTTTTTTGTTTTTTACGTTCCTTTTTCCATGCGTATGTTCGTTCCCGCTAATGCTTACATGCGCTTTCGATGGACGGATCTAAATCTGATCATTTGCGTTAGTTTTGATCATTTTCGCATCAAAATCTGATATTTTGCATTTGTTCAGATAACTAATGTTATTAGGATGGGCTTGCATCTGATTCAGAGAGCTGATTGCAGAGGGGCCACCGCCCTATAAAACGGTTTTATTTGTGATCCACTTACGGGACCATTTTGCACTCGGCTTGCTTGCTTGACCATGTATTGCGGCTTTGTGGAGGAATATGAGCGCCTTCAGCTCCAAGGCATTGCATGTGTCAGCAGGGCCGAGACCAGATTGCACTGGCGACGCACGCATATCGATCGCATGCATGATGTTGAGTTGTTCGAGCTGACCCGACTTAACCGCGTTTCCCTCCATAAGTTGTATACTGAGCTGCAGCCATGTTTAGCCCGCACCACAAGGAAGCGACAAGCAATTTCAGGTATGACCAAGGTATGACCCTGCAATTCTTGGTGAACGGCTCATTCCAGAGGCTGGGTGCCCTCTTCGTGGGAATGTCCCAGCATACGCTGAGCCGCGCGCTATCCAAGTTTTTGGATGGCATGGCTACCATTAGTCCAAAATATATTTCATTTCCGGACGACATGGTAGCCTGGAACGCACTTAAGTTGTGTTTTTTTAATATTGCCGACATGCCCAACGTCAGCCGACGTGTACATCTATAAGCAAGTTAATTAGGTCATTTTGTTATATAGTTTAGGCAAACTGTATTGTAACTATCTATTTATCCTTCCTTGTAAAGTGTCCCTGTGAAACAGTTTACAGCGTATACCTTAATCCCTCCTTGTAAAGTGTCCCTGTGAACCAGCTTACAATGTATACCTTAATCCCTCCTTGTAAAGTGTCCCTGTGAACCAATTTACAATGTATACCTTAATCCCTCCTTGTAAAGTGTCCCTGTGAACCAGTTTACAATGTATACTTTAATCCCTCCTTGTAAAGTGTCCCTGTGAAACAGTTTACAGTGTATACCTTAATCCCTCCTTGTAAAGTGTCCCTGTGAAACAGTTTACAGTGTATACCTTAATCCCTCCTTGTAAAGTGTCCCTGTGAAACACTTCCCAATGTATACCTTCATATTTTTTTTAATGTAAGCCTTATCAAAACATTTTAATTCTGACCTTAATTAGTCATTAGAATGTAAATCTTTATTTTCTCCCACATACATATAATCTTTGTTATTAAAACTACTTATGTACTTAGTTACTGTTATTTGGATTGTACAACATGTTTTTTTGAGGGTGTTAAGTAGGGATGAGCGAATCGATCCGGACGAACCCGGATTCGATCCGAATTTCAGGAAAAATTCGATTCGGATCGAATCCGAATTTCCCCGCGATTCGATCACTCGAAGTTTTCCTTTAACATCCATTCATTTACATTACAGGCATTCTAAGATGGCGGGCGGGACATGTCTGGACATGTATCCCGCGCCAGTGCAAGCTGGGGCAGTCACATGCAGCCTATCAGCAGCCAGCAAGCCCGGTGACGTCACACAGCGGTATTTAACGGCGGCCATCTTGCTTTTCCTCATTTCTCTATTGCATTCGTGACAGACAGACAGAACGCTGTGTAGCTGAGGCAGTTAGACAGGCTGGAGACAGGCTGGAGACAGGGACAGACAGGGACAGGCTGGAGACAGGCAGGAGACAGGCAGGAGACAGACAGGAGACAGACAGAAAGCCAGGGAAAGGTAGGAAAAACGGAGCTGGCTGACAGGGAGATTTTTTTTTTTTCATCCAGCCTTTGTTAGCGTTTTCAGGCTGCTTATAGTAACTAACTGTGCATATATACTGAACTGATCTTAAGTCTGCTGTGAGGCATCCCATTCTGTGACTAAAGCAGCCTCTGTTTAAGACCATATAAGCATTTGCTCTAATCATATTTGAAATTAGGCCTGATAAAGACACTTTTGCTGGCCAAAGCACTACTGTACCCTGGCAGCTCGATTCCTGCCCGGGGCATCCCATTCTGTGACTAAAGCAGCCTCTGTTTAAGACCATATAAGCATTTGCTCTAATCATATTTGAAATTAGGCCTGATAAAGACACTTTTGCTGGCCAAAGCACTACTGTACCCTGGCAGCTCGATTCCTGCCCGGGGCATCCCATTCTGTGACTAAAGCAGCCTCTGTTTAAGACCATATAAGCATTTGCTCTAATCATACTTGAAATTAGGCCTGATAAAGACACTTTTGCTGGCCAAAGCACTACTGTACCCTGGCAGCTCGATTCCTGCCCGGGGCATCCCATTCTGTGACTAAAGCAGCCTCTGTTTAAGACCATATAAGCATTTGCTCTAATCATATTTGAAATTAGGCCTGATAAAGACACTTTTGCTGGCCAAAGCACTACTGTACCCTGGCAGCTCGATTCCTGCCCGGGGCATCCCATTCTGTGACTAAAGCAGCCTCTGTTTAAGACCATATAAGCATTTGCTCTAATCATATTTGAAATTAGGCCTGATAAAGACACTTTTGCTGGCCAAAGCACTACTGTACCCTGGCAGCTCGATTCCTGCCCGGGGCATCCCATTCTGTGACTAAAGCAGCCTCTGTTTAAGACCATATAAGCATTTGCTCTAATCATATTTGAAATTAGGCCTGATAAAGACACTTTTGCTGGCCAAAGCACTACTGTACCCTGGCAGCTCGATTCCTGCCCGGGGCATCCCATTCTGTGACTAAAGCAGCCTCTGTTTAAGACCATATAAGCATTTGCTCTAATCATATTTGAAATTAGGCCTGATAAAGACACTTTTGCTGGCCAAAGCACTACTGTACCCTGGCAGCTCGATTCCTGCCCGGGGCATCCCATTCTGTGACTAAAGCAGCCTCTGTTTAAGACCATATAAGCATTTGCTCTAATCATATTTGAAATTAGGCCTGATAAAGACACTTTTGCTGGCCAAAGCACTACTGTACCCTGGCAGCTCGATTCCTGCCCGGGGCATCCCATTCTGTGACTAAAGCAGCCTCTGTTTAAGACCATATAAGCATTTGCTCTAATCATATTTGAAATTAGGCCTGATAAAGACACTTTTGCTGGCCAAAGCACTACTGTACCCTGGCAGCTCGATTCCTGCCCGGGGCATCCCATTCTGTGACTAAAGCAGCCTCTGTTTAAGACCATATAAGCATTTGCTCTAATCATATTTGAAATTAGGCCTGATAAAGACACTTTTGCTGGCCAAAGCACTACTGTACCCTGGCAGCTCGATTCCTGCCCGGGGCATCCCATTCTGTGACTAAAGCAGCCTCTGTTTAAGACCATATAAGCATTTGCTCTAATCATATTTGAAATTAGGCCTGATAAAGACACTTTTGCTGGCCAAAGCACTACTGTACCCTGGCAGCTCGATTCCTGCCCGGGGCATCCCATTCTGTGACTAAAGCAGCCTCTGTTTAAGACCATATAAGCATTTGCTCTAATCATACTTGAAATTAGGCCTGATAAAGACACTTTTGCTGGCCAAAGCACTACTGTACCCTGGCAGCTCGATTCCTGCCCGGGGCATCCCATTCTGTGACTAAAGCAGCCTCTGTTTAAGACCATATAAGCATTTGCTCTAATCATATTTGAAATTAGGCCTGATAAAGACACTTTTGCTGGCCAAAGCACTACTGTACCCTGGCAGCTCGATTCCTGCCCGGGGCATCCCATTCTGTGACTAAAGCAGCCTCTGTTTAAGACCATATAAGCATTTGCTCTAATCATATTTGAAATTAGGCCTGATAAAGACACTTTTGCTGGCCAAAGCACTACTGTACCCTGGCAGCTCGATTCCTGCCCGGGGCATCCCATTCTGTGACTAAAGCAGCCTCTGTTTAAGACCATATAAGCATTTGCTCTAATCATATTTGAAATTAGGCCTGATAAAGACACTTTTGCTGGCCAAAGCACTACTGTACCCTGGCAGCTCGATTCCTGCCCGGGGCATCCCATTCTGTGACTAAAGCAGCCTCTGTTTAAGACCATATAAGCATTTGCTCTAATCATATTTGAAATTAGGCCTGATAAAGACACTTTTGCTGGCCAAAGCACTACTGTACCCTGGCAGCTCGATTCCTGCCCGGGGCATCCCATTCTGTGACTAAAGCAGCCTCTGTTTAAGACCATATAAGCATTTGCTCTAATCATATTTGAAATTAGGCCTGATAAAGACACTTTTGCTGGCCAAAGCACTACTGTACCCTGGCAGCTCGATTCCTGCCCGGGGCATCCCATTCTGTGACTAAAGCAGCCTCTGTTTAAGACCATATAAGCATTTGCTCTAATCATATTTGAAATTAGGCCTGATAAAGACACTTTTGCTGGCCAAAGCACTACTGTACCCTGGCAGCTCGATTCCTGCCCGGGGCATCCCATTCTGTGACTAAAGCAGCCTCTGTTTAAGACCATATAAGCATTTGCTCTAATCATATTTGAAATTAGGCCTGATAAAGACACTTTTGCTGGCCAAAGCACTACTGTACCCTGGCAGCTCGATTCCTGCCCGGGGCATCCCATTCTGTGACTAAAGCAGCCTCTGTTTAAGACCATATAAGCATTTGCTCTAATCATATTTGAAATTAGGCCTGATAAAGACACTTTTGCTGGCCAAAGCACTACTGTACCCTGGCAGCTCGATTCCTGCCCGGGGCATCCCATTCTGTGACTAAAGCAGCCTCTGTTTAAGACCATATAAGCATTTGCTCTAATCATATTTGAAATTAGGCCTGATAAAGACACTTTTGCTGGCCAAAGCACTACTGTACCCTGGCAGCTCGATTCCTGCCCGGGGCATCCCATTCTGTGACTAAAGCAGCCTCTGTTTAAGACCATATAAGCATTTGCTCTAATCATATTTGAAATTAGGCCTGATAAAGACACTTTTGCTGGCCAAAGCACTACTGTACCCTGGCAGCTCGATTCCTGCCCGGGGCATCCCATTCTGTGACTAAAGCAGCCTCTGTTTAAGACCATATAAGCATTTGCTCTAATCATATTTGAAATTAGGCCTGATAAAGACACTTTTGCTGGCCAAAGCACTACTGTACCCTGGCAGCTCGATTCCTGCCCGGGGCATCCCATTCTGTGACTAAAGCAGCCTCTGTTTAAGACCATATAAGCATTTGCTCTAATCATATTTGAAATTAGGCCTGATAAAGACACTTTTGCTGGCCAAAGCACTACTGTACCCTGGCAGCTCGATTCCTGCCCGGGGCATCCCATTCTGTGACTAAAGCAGCCTCTGTTTAAGACCATATAAGCATTTGCTCTAATCATATTTGAAATTAGGCCTGATAAAGACACTTTTGCTGGCCAAAGCACTACTGTACCCTGGCAGCTCGATTCCTGCCCGGGGCATCCCATTCTGTGACTAAAGCAGCCTCTGTTTAAGACCATATAAGCATTTGCTCTAATCATATTTGAAATTAGGCCTGATAAAGACACTTTTGCTGGCCAAAGCACTACTGTACCCTGGCAGCTCGATTCCTGCCCGGGGCATCCCATTCTGTGACTAAAGCAGCCTCTGTTTAAGACCATATAAGCATTTGCTCTAATCATATTTGAAATTAGGCCTGATAAAGACACTTTTGCTGGCCAAAGCACTACTGTACCCTGGCAGCTCGATTCCTGCCCGGGGCATCCCATTCTGTGACTAAAGCAGCCTCTGTTTAAGACCATATAAGCATTTGCTCTAATCATATTTGAAATTAGGCCTGATAAAGACACTTTTGCTGGCCAAAGCACTACTGTACCCTGGCAGCTCGATTCCTGCCCGGGGCATCCCATTCTGTGACTAAAGCAGCCTCTGTTTAAGACCATATAAGCATTTGCTCTAATCATATTTGAAATTAGGCCTGATAAAGACACTTTTGCTGGCCAAAGCACTACTGTACCCTGGCAGCTCGATTCCTGCCCGGGGCATCCCATTCTGTGACTAAAGCAGCCTCTGTTTAAGACCATATAAGCATTTGCTCTAATCATATTTGAAATTAGGCCTGATAAAGACACTTTTGCTGGCCAAAGCACTACTGTACCCTGGCAGCTCGATTCCTGCCCGGGGCATCCCATTCTGTGACTAAAGCAGCCTCTGTTTAAGACCATATAAGCATTTGCTCTAATCATATTTGAAATTAGGCCTGATAAAGACACTTTTGCTGGCCAAAGCACTACTGTACCCTGGCAGCTCGATTCCTGCCCGGGGCATCCCATTCTGTGACTAAAGCAGCCTCTGTTTAAGACCATATAAGCATTTGCTCTAATCATATTTGAAATTAGGCCTGATAAAGACACTTTTGCTGGCCAAAGCACTACTGTACCCTGGCAGCTCGATTCCTGCCCGGGGCATCCCATTCTGTGACTAAAGCAGCCTCTGTTTAAGACCATATAAGCATTTGCTCTAATCATATTTGAAATTAGGCCTGATAAAGACACTTTTGCTGGCCAAAGCACTACTGTACCCTGGCAGCTCGATTCCTGCCCGGGGCATCCCATTCTGTGACTAAAGCAGCCTCTGTTTAAGACCATATAAGCATTTGCTCTAATCATATTTGAAATTAGGCCTGATAAAGACACTTTTGCTGGCCAAAGCACTACTGTACCCTGGCAGCTCGATTCCTGCCCGGGGCATCCCATTCTGTGACTAAAGCAGCCTCTGTTTAAGACCATATAAGCATTTGCTCTAATCATATTTGAAATTAGGCCTGATAAAGACACTTTTGCTGGCCAAAGCACTACTGTACCCTGGCAGCTCGATTCCTGCCCGGGGCATCCCATTCTGTGACTAAAGCAGCCTCTGTTTAAGACCATATAAGCATTTGCTCTAATCATATTTGAAATTAGGCCTGATAAAGACACTTTTGCTGGCCAAAGCACTACTGTACCCTGGCAGCTCGATTCCTGCCCGGGGCATCCCATTCTGTGACTAAAGCAGCCTCTGTTTAAGACCATATAAGCATTTGCTCTAATCATATTTGAAATTAGGCCTGATAAAGACACTTTTGCTGGCCAAAGCACTACTGTACCCTGGCAGCTCGATTCCTGCCCGGGGCATCCCATTCTGTGACTAAAGCAGCCTCTGTTTAAGACCATATAAGCATTTGCTCTAATCATATTTGAAATTAGGCCTGATAAAGACACTTTTGCTGGCCAAAGCACTACTGTACCCTGGCAGCTCGATTCCTGCCCGGGGCATCCCATTCTGTGACTAAAGCAGCCTCTGTTTAAGACCATATAAGCATTTGCTCTAATCATATTTGAAATTAGGCCTGATAAAGACACTTTTGCTGGCCAAAGCACTACTGTACCCTGGCAGCTCGATTCCTGCCCGGGGCATCCCATTCTGTGACTAAAGCAGCCTCTGTTTAAGACCATATAAGCATTTGCTCTAATCATATTTGAAATTAGGCCTGATAAAGACACTTTTGCTGGCCAAAGCACTACTGTACCCTGGCAGCTCGATTCCTGCCCGGGGCATCCCATTCTGTGACTAAAGCAGCCTCTGTTTAAGACCATATAAGCATTTGCTCTAATCATATTTGAAATTAGGCCTGATAAAGACACTTTTGCTGGCCAAAGCACTACTGTACCCTGGCAGCTCGATTCCTGCCCGGGGCATCCCATTCTGTGACTAAAGCAGCCTCTGTTTAAGACCATATAAGCATTTGCTCTAATCATATTTGAAATTAGGCCTGATAAAGACACTTTTGCTGGCCAAAGCACTACTGTACCCTGGCAGCTCGATTCCTGCCCGGGGCATCCCATTCTGTGACTAAAGCAGCCTCTGTTTAAGACCATATAAGCATTTGCTCTAATCATATTTGAAATTAGGCCTGATAAAGACACTTTTGCTGGCCAAAGCACTACTGTACCCTGGCAGCTCGATTCCTGCCCGGGGCATCCCATTCTGTGACTAAAGCAGCCTCTGTTTAAGACCATATAAGCATTTGCTCTAATCATATTTGAAATTAGGCCTGATAAAGACACTTTTGCTGGCCAAAGCACTACTGTACCCTGGCAGCTCGATTCCTGCCCGGGGCATCCCATTCTGTGACTAAAGCAGCCTCTGTTTAAGACCATATAAGCATTTGCTCTAATCATATTTGAAATTAGGCCTGATAAAGACACTTTTGCTGGCCAAAGCACTACTGTACCCTGGCAGCTCGATTCCTGCCCGGGGCATCCCATTCTGTGACTAAAGCAGCCTCTGTTTAAGACCATATAAGCATTTGCTCTAATCATATTTGAAATTAGGCCTGATAAAGACACTTTTGCTGGCCAAAGCACTACTGTACCCTGGCAGCTCGATTCCTGCCCGGGGCATCCCATTCTGTGACTAAAGCAGCCTCTGTTTAAGACCATATAAGCATTTGCTCTAATCATATTTGAAATTAGGCCTGATAAAGACACTTTTGCTGGCCAAAGCACTACTGTACCCTGGCAGCTCGATTCCTGCCCGGGGCATCCCATTCTGTGACTAAAGCAGCCTCTGTTTAAGACCATATAAGCATTTGCTCTAATCATATTTGAAATTAGGCCTGATAAAGACACTTTTGCTGGCCAAAGCACTACTGTACCCTGGCAGCTCGATTCCTGCCCGGGGCATCCCATTCTGTGACTAAAGCAGCCTCTGTTTAAGACCATATAAGCATTTGCTCTAATCATATTTGAAATTAGGCCTGATAAAGACACTTTTGCTGGCCAAAGCACTACTGTACCCTGGCAGCTCGATTCCTGCCCGGGGCATCCCATTCTGTGACTAAAGCAGCCTCTGTTTAAGACCATATAAGCATTTGCTCTAATCATATTTGAAATTAGGCCTGATAAAGACACTTTTGCTGGCCAAAGCACTACTGTACCCTGGCAGCTCGATTCCTGCCCGGGGCATCCCATTCTGTGACTAAAGCAGCCTCTGTTTAAGACCATATAAGCATTTGCTCTAATCATATTTGAAATTAGGCCTGATAAAGACACTTTTGCTGGCCAAAGCACTACTGTACCCTGGCAGCTCGATTCCTGCCCGGGGCATCCCATTCTGTGACTAAAGCAGCCTCTGTTTAAGACCATATAAGCATTTGCTCTAATCATATTTGAAATTAGGCCTGATAAAGACACTTTTGCTGGCCAAAGCACTACTGTACCCTGGCAGCTCGATTCCTGCCCGGGGCATCCCATTCTGTGACTAAAGCAGCCTCTGTTTAAGACCATATAAGCATTTGCTCTAATCATATTTGAAATTAGGCCTGATAAAGACACTTTTGCTGGCCAAAGCACTACTGTACCCTGGCAGCTCGATTCCTGCCCGGGGCATCCCATTCTGTGACTAAAGCAGCCTCTGTTTAAGACCATATAAGCATTTGCTCTAATCATATTTGAAATTAGGCCTGATAAAGACACTTTTGCTGGCCAAAGCACTACTGTACCCTGGCAGCTCGATTCCTGCCCGGGGCATCCCATTCTGTGACTAAAGCAGCCTCTGTTTAAGACCATATAAGCATTTGCTCTAATCATATTTGAAATTAGGCCTGATAAAGACACTTTTGCTGGCCAAAGCACTACTGTACCCTGGCAGCTCGATTCCTGCCCGGGGCATCCCATTCTGTGACTAAAGCAGCCTCTGTTTAAGACCATATAAGCATTTGCTCTAATCATATTTGAAATTAGGCCTGATAAAGACACTTTTGCTGGCCAAAGCACTACTGTACCCTGGCAGCTCGATTCCTGCCCGGGGCATCCCATTCTGTGACTAAAGCAGCCTCTGTTTAAGACCATATAAGCATTTGCTCTAATCATATTTGAAATTAGGCCTGATAAAGACACTTTTGCTGGCCAAAGCACTACTGTACCCTGGCAGCTCGATTCCTGCCCGGGGCATCCCATTCTGTGACTAAAGCAGCCTCTGTTTAAGACCATATAAGCATTTGCTCTTATCATATTTGAAATTAGGCCTGATAAAGACACTTTTGCTTGTCAAAGCAATACTGTACCCTGGCAGCTCGATTCCTGCCCGGGGCATCCCATTCTGTGACTAAAGCAGCCTCTGTTTAAGACCATATAAGCATTTGCTCTAATCATATTTGAAATTAGGCCTGATAAAGACACTTTTGCTGGCCAAAGCACTACTGTACCCTGGCAGCTCGATTCCTGCCCGGGGCATCCCATTCTGTGACTAAAGCAGCCTCTGTTTAAGACCATATAAGCATTTGCTCTAATCATATTTATATTATAAGACACTTTTGCTGGGCATAGGCTTACTGCTGCCTGCCAGGTGCACTTCTGTTGAGGCATCCCATTCTGTAACATAGCATACCCCTCTTTATTTACACTAAGCAGCTCTCTTATTTACACTAAGCAGGCCTGTTGGAGGCTGAGTGTTACTGCTCACTTTTGGTGTGCATTATATTCTGTTTCATATAGACCCACCGCTGCCCGGGGTTTTTTTAAATATCACCTACTACCACGCCAGTTAGACTATGTCGGGCAGACAAGTGCCTGGAAGTGAAAAGAGGAGTGGCAGAGGCCAAGATTCCGCAGGAAGAGCTCGCATCAGACTGGGGGCCAGTAGCAGCAGGAGTCACGCTGAGAGACCTAATCTGCCAGTATCTGCTAGCGGTCGGGTCTCCACCAGTAATGCATCTGCCGTGGTAGATTGGTTGACGCGCTCATCAACAACATCATCACAACTTACGTCTGAGACCCCCAGTCTAGGGTCGGTAGGTTCCTCTGACACAACCCTGAGTTGGCATGCCCCGAGAGCAGTCCCTGTCCTCCCATTGCCTCTGGCCTACGCCGTTCCCTCCCCCAGCGACGTATCCTATGCTTTGGGTTCAGCTCCACTCTTTAGTGAGGAGGACCATCAGATAGAGGACAGTCAGCAGCTACTGCCCAGCCAAGAAATGGAGGTGGCTTCTTTAGCTAGGCAGACAAATAGTGATGTGGACAGTGTCGTGGGTGCTGCGAGCGTTCCAGCTCCTGCGCCAGACACTGTTGACGAATCCACGAACATCAGTGACGTACAGCCACAACCCGGTGATGATGATGATGATGACGATGAAGCCGATCGCACTTGGGAGCCGGGTGATGAAGGGGCTTCATCGTCATCATCAGGAGAAGAGGGGTGCAGGTTGCCCCGGAGTCAGCAGCTGAGGCAGCAAAGTGGTAGCAGTCAGCATGGGGGCACAATTCCAAAGGCTGGAGCCGGCCGGGGCCGGGGCCGGGGTAGAGCACCTGCTGTGCGGCAGTCTACCTTATCGGGAGGTAGTGGAGCAGGGGTTCCTGGAGTTGGCAACAGCAGCAGTGAATCAGTGAGGCCAGGGGGTGGGAAAAGTAGCTACTCGGCAGTGTGGCAGTTTTTCCTGAGGCATCCGCAGGAGGGTAACATGGCCACATGCAAGATATGTAGGCAAAAGGTGAAGCGTGGCCAGGGTCCAAATGTTGGCACCACGGCCCTGCGTCAACATATGATGCGTCACCATAAAACGACCTGGGAGAACCGAGGCTCCCAAGGGGTGGTCCAGTCTGCTTCCTCACCAAGTGAGCTCCCAATTTCTGCCAGCCAAGGCTCCAGCACCTCAGCCGAAGGCAGCTGTGCGTCATACCCATCCTCTGTCGCTCCTGCTCCTCCTCCTCCAAGTCATGCATCCCGCCAGCAATCCATCAGCGAAGCCATGTCCAAGAGACAGCAGTATGCGCCCACTCATCCTACGGCGCAGAAGCTGAATGTGCTCCTGTCCAAGTTGCTGGTGCTGCAGTCGCTCCCTTTTCAGGTGGTGGAATCTGCACCTTTCAGAGAACTGATGGCTTGTGCCGAGCCGAGGTGGAGAGTCCCAAGCCGTCATTTCTTTGCCAAGAAGGCAGTACCAGCGCTGCACACTTTTGTTGAACAGAAGGTGGGCCAGTCCTTGAGCCTGTCGGTGTGTAGCAAAATACATGGCAGCGCCGACATCTGGAGCTGTAACTACGGTCAGGGGCAGTACATGTCGTTTACGGCCCACTGGGTGAATGTGGTCCCTTTGCAGCAGCAACTTGGACAGGTCACGCCGCTTCGGCCTCCGCGCTCTCTGCCCATTGGGCCTGTGACACCGTGCGACTCGGCCTCCTCATCCTCCGCCATCTCCTCACCCTCCACTGTAGGCTCAAGTCTCAGTGCCCCTCCAGTCTACCATGTGTGCAGGGCACGGAGGTGTCACGCAGTGCTTCACATGGTTTGTCTTGGCGAACGGAGTCACACAGGGGAGGAACTGCTTAAATGTATTCATCAGGAAATCCAAACATGGCTTACTCCGAGAAAACTTAAAATGGGAATCATGGTTACCGACAATGGGAAGAACATTTTGTCTGCGCTGCGCCAAGGAAGCCTGACCCATGCCCCCTGCATGGCTCACGTCTTCAATCTGGTTGTCAAGCGGTTTCTGAAGTGTTCCCCCCATCTGCAGGACATCCTAACAACTTCACGGAAACTTTGCATGCACTTCAGCCACTCCTACACTGCCAAACACACCCTTCTTGAGCTACAGCGTCAGAATGGTATCCCCCAACATAGTCTGATTTGCGATGTTTCCACCCGTTGGAATTCCACCCTTCACATGTTGGACCGATTATATGAACAGAGAAAAGCCATCACGGATTTCCTGATGATCCAAGCAGATAGGGGGACTCCCCTGTGTAACTTCAATGTCAACCAGTGGCAGCTCATACGTGACACCTGCCGTTTGCTCAGGCCCTTTGAGGAAGCCACTTTATTTGTCAGTCGGCAGGATTACGGGATGAACGACGTGATTCCACTGCTTCATGTACTGCAGCACATGTTGGAAACCATGGCTGGTCAGGGCACTGGAGACATGGCGTTTACATCTTACGGCCACATGAACCCCCTTGGAGCTGAACTGGAGGAGGAGGAGGAGGAAGAGGAGGAGGAGGAGTTGCCCAGCGAAACACAGTTTAGGCTTGGCGAAATGGCTGGTTTATCTAGTCAGCGGACAGGAGAGGAGGAGCAGGAGCAGCCAGAGGAGCTAGAGGTTTTTGAGGAAGGAGAGACAGAGGACCCGGGCACACCGTGGCAGTATGCAGTGGAGATGGAGACAGGTAGTCCATCCGAGTCACTTGCGCAAATGGCACGAAGCATGCTCACGTGCTTGCGTAGTGACCCCAGAATTGTTTCCATCTGTCGGCGGGATGACTTCTGGCTGTCCACCTTATTGGACCCTCGCTTCCGGCACAAAATGGGGGCATTTTTTAAACCCACCGAGAGGGAGGACAAACTCAACTACTACAAAGACATTCTACGTAGGCAGTTGGCCGATGCCTATCTGCGCCATGGTCCATACTCTCGCAGGTCTGACTCGAGGGGACCTCTGCGCTCACCTTCCACTGCCATGGCCGCTGGGGGGGTTGGCAGCAGCAGCAGCAGAAGCTCCATCAGCAGCAGCAGCCTCAGTCTTCAGTCGCTAATGAGTAGCTTTCTACACCCGCATAGTGAGGCTACTCATGAGCAGCAGGAAGACCTGGAGCAGGACCTGAACCAGCAGGTCATGTCATACTTTGACATGACCATGCCAACACACCTTGAGGATCCGCTGGACTTCTGGGCAGCCAAACTTGATTTGTGGCCGCAACTAGCAGAGTTTGCCCTGGAAAAGCTGTCCTGCCCGGCAAGTAGCGTGCCATCTGAGCGGGTGTTTAGTGCGGCGGGGGCCATAGTTACGGCGAGGAGAACTCGTCTGTCAACTAAAAATGTGGAGAGACTCACCTTTGTCAAAATGAATCAGGGATGGATCAGCCAGGATTTCCACCCACCAATGCCTGATGCATGCGACTAGATTCAGCATGGTGCCACGTTTTACACTTTCCAAATGGTGCAAAACATATTTATGTCTTTAGGCCATTTTTTGGGCTCCTGCTGCTGCTACTGTCAACTCCTGCCAACTCCAGGGTGTGATTCATCCAATTTTTGGGCTCCTGAAGCCAACTCCAGTGTATATTTGGGCTCCTGCTGCTGCTACTGTCAACTCCTGCCAACTCCAGGCTGTGATTCATCCAATTTTTGGGCTCCTGAAGCCAACTCCAGTGTATATTTGGGCTCCTGCTGCTGCTGCTGCCAACTTCTGCCAACTCCAGGGTGTGATTCATCCAATTTTTGGGCTCCTGAAGCCAACTCCAGTGTATATTTGGGCTCCTGCTGCTGCTGCTGCCAACTTCTGCCAACTCCAGGGTGTGATTCATCCAATTTTTGGGCTCCTGAAGCCAACTCCAGTGTATATTTGGGCTCCTGCTGCTGCTGCTGCCAACTTCTGCCAACTCCAGGGTGTGATTCATCCAATTTTTGGGCTCCTGAAGCCAACTCCAGTGTATATTTGGGCTGCTGCTGCTGTCAACTCCTGCCAACTCCAGGGTGTGATTCATCCAATTTTTGGGCTCCTGAAGCCAACTCCAGTGTATATTTGGGCTCCTGCTGCTGCTGCTGTCAACTCCTGCCAACTCCAGGGTGTGATTCATCCAATTTTTGGGCTCCTGAAGCCAACTCCAGTGTATATTTGGGCTCCTGCTGCTGCTGCTGCCAACTTCTGCCAACTCCAGGGTGTGATTCATCCAATTTTTGGGCTCCTGAAGCCAACTCCAGTGTATATTTGGGCTCCTGCTGCTGCTGCTGTCAACTCCTGCCAACTCCAGGGTGTGATTCATCCAATTTTTGGGCTCCTGAAGCCAACTCCAGTGTATATTTGGGCTCCTGCTGCTGCTGCTGCCAACTTCTGCCAACTCCAGGGTGTGATTCATCCAATTTTTGGGCTCCTGAAGCCAACTCCAGTGTATATTTGGGCTCCTGCTGCTGCTGCTGTCAACTCCTGCCAACTCCAGGGTGTGATTCATCCAATTTTTGGGCTCCTGAAGCCAACTCCAGTGTATATTTGGGCTCCTGCTGCTGCTGCTGCCAACTCCTGCCAACTCCAGGGTGTGATTCATCCAATTTTTGGGCTCCTGAAGCCAACTCCAGTGTATATTTGGGCTCCTGCTGCTGCTGCTGCCAACTTCTGCCAACTCCAGGGTGTGATTCATCCAATTTTTGGGCTCCTGAAGCCAACTCCAGTGTATATTTGGGCTCCTGCTGCTGCTGCTGCCAACTTCTGCCAACTCCAGGGTGTGATTCATCCAATTTTTGGGCTCCTGAAGCCAACTCCAGTGTATATTTGGGCTCCTGCTGCTGCTGCTGCCAACTTCTGCCAACTCCAGGGTGTGATTCATCCAATTTTTGGGCTCCTGAAGCCAACTCCAGTGTATATTTGGGCTCCTGCTGCTGCTGCTGTCAACTCCTGCCAACTCCAGGGTGTGATTCATCCAATTTTTGGGCTCCTGAAGCCAACTCCAGTGTATATTTGGGCTCCTGCTGCTGCTGCTGCCAACTTCTGCCAACTCCAGGGTGTGATTCATCCAATTTTTGGGCTCCTGAAGCCAACTCCAGTGTATATTTGGGCTCCTGCTGCTGCTGCTGCCAACTTCTGCCAACTCCAGGGTGTGATTCATCCAATTTTTGGGCTCCTGAAGCCAACTCCAGTGTATATTTGGGCTCCTGCTGCTGCTGCTGTCAACTCCTGCCAACTCCAGGGTGTGATTCATCCAATTTTTGGGCTCCTGAAGCCAACTCCAGTGTATATTTGGGCTCCTGCTGCTGCTGCTGCCAACTTCTGCCAACTCCAGGGTGTGATTCATCCAATTTTTGGGCTCCTGAAGCCAACTCCAGTGTATATTTGGGCTCCTGCTGCTGCTGCTGCCAACTTCTGCCAACTCCAGGGTGTGATTCATCCAATTTTTGGGCTCCTGAAGCCAACTCCAGTGTATATTTGGGCTCCTGCTGCTGCTGCTGTCAACTCCTGCCAACTCCAGGGTGTGATTCATCCAATTTTTGGGCTCCTGAAGCCAACTCCAGTGTATATTTGGGCTCCTGCTGCTGCTGCTGTCAACTCCTGCCAACTCCAGGGTGTGATTCATCCAATTTTTGGGCTCCTGAAGCCAACTCCAGTGTATATTTGGGCTCCTGCTGCTGCTGCTGCCAACTTCTGCCAACTCCAGGGTGTGATTCATCCAATTTTTGGGCTCCTGAAGCCAACTCCAGTGTATATTTGGGCTCCTGCTGCTGCTGCTGCCAACTTCTGCCAACTCCAGGGTGTGATTCATCCAATTTTTGGGCTCCTGAAGCCAACTCCAGTGTATATTTGGGCTCCTGCTGCTGCTGCTGCCAACTTCTGCCAACTCCAGGGTGTGATTCATCCAATTTTTGGGCTCCTGAAGCCAACTCCAGTGTATATTTGGGCTCCTGCTGCTGCTGCTGTCAACTCCTGCCAACTCCAGGGTGTGATTCATCCAATTTTTGGGCTCCTGAAGCCAACTCCAGTGTATATTTGGGCTCCTGCTGCTGCTGCTGCCAACTTCTGCCAACTCCAGGGTGTGATTCATCCAATTTTTGGGCTCCTGAAGCCAACTCCAGTGTATATTTGGGCTCCTGCTGCTGCTGCTGCCAACTTCTGCCAACTCCAGGGTGTGATTCATCCAATTTTTGGGCTCCTGAAGCCAACTCCAGTGTATATTTGGGCTCCTGCTGCTGCTGCTGTCAACTCCTGCCAACTCCAGGGTGTGATTCATCCAATTTTTGGGCTCCTGAAGCCAACTCCAGTGTATATTTGGGCTCCTGCTGCTGCTGCTGTCAACTCCTGCCAACTCCAGGGTGTGATTCATCCAATTTTTGGGCTCCTGAAGCCAACTCCAGTGTATATTTGGGCTCCTGCTGCTGCTGCTGCCAACTTCTGCCAACTCCAGGGTGTGATTCATCCAATTTTTGGGCTCCTGAAGCCAACTCCAGTGTATATTTGGGCTCCTGCTGCTGCTGCTGTCAACTCCTGCCAACTCCAGGGTGTGATTCATCCAATTTTTGGGCTCCTGAAGCCAACTCCAGTGTATATTTGGGCTCCTGCTGCTGCTACTGTCAACTCCTGCCAACTCCAGGGTGTGATTCATCCAATTTTTGGGCTCCTGAAGCCAACTCCAGTGTATATTTGGGCTCCTGCTGCCCCTCATAGTGATGCCACTTCAACTCTCTGCAATTGTGCCGCTCTGCGATTCTATTAGCGATGCCTCTGATCTGCATGTGATATTTCTTAAAAGTATTATTTAACTAACCCAGCACGCATCCTGTGCGTGTTACAGCAAGGCTGAATGGTTTACAACCCTATTGAGGCTGTAGGAGGCTCAGAAATAGCCGTTTTTAATAGCGATTCGTCGCGAATTTATTCGGGTCGAAACGATTTTTGTCGGAAAATTCGGCGAATCAGTCGAATCGAATTTTTCAAAAGTTCGCTCATCTCTAGTGTTAAGAGTTGTGTTTGAGTAGTTTACCTTGGATTTTTTTTTCAGGAACCACAAAATGGGCCACTAACTGAATGTCCAAGCAGTGGTGGCCCCAGACACCTTTAGTGTCCTCGCCGGGTATCCAGGGTCATCCCATGACGTACATCTTGCGGAGCTCCGGATTATTCCGTCGGTTTGAGTCTGGAGAAATATCAGGTGGATGGCTCCTTGATAAGTTTCCTCAAATTACGTAATTCCCTTTTCACTGTATGCCTATGAATCTAGTTGATGACCCATGTCTTAACCTATGGCTGTTTTTTCCCCTTGATGACATGTTAAACCGGACCTTCACCAAGATTTTTAGAAAAGCCCAAACCCTTAAAAACTGATTCCCCAGCATTTCCACCTAATATATTTAAAGTTTTTAGTCACTTATTATTCTTTCCCCCACTGGGCTGCAATTCTGTTCAGGATACGGGCGTCACCATCTTTTCTCAGATGCATCACACTTACTGAGGAGAGGAGAGCGGGATAAAGTGCAGGGGGCGGGTTATAGCTGTTCTTTGCTCACACAGAGAAGAGCTGGGGTCCAGAAAAGGTCAGCAATCCCAGAATGCAGAGCAGCACAGTCAGAAGGTACTTCCTGTTTGCAGCCTGCCTGATATTCCCTGAGCCGCCATCTTGGATGTTTAAAGGCTCATAACATGCAGTAGATGCAGGTAAGATGATTTTTAATGTGAGCAATCTATATGTAGAGGGTGTGGGAAACATATAAGATAGGCTCTTATTCTAATTGAAGGACCGCTTTAAACAATATTGTTGTTTCGAATGTGTCATTTTTGTAAGTATTTTCTTATTCTTTCAGGGGATTCAGGCTATCCGCTTCTTCCCTGGCTCCTGACGCCCGTACTTCGGCCGTAGAATGAGGCACAGGAGGCATACAATCAATCACACAGGAAGACCCGGGCGGTTGTAGAGAGGGCATTTGGACTGCTCAAAACCAGATTCCGCTGTTTGGACCATACCCCAACAAGGTCATAAACATCATCCTGGCATGCTGCGTGCTGCATAATTTTGCGATCATGCAGCGTGTCCCCCGGTATGTGGATCTGCCCCCCTCTCCACCCAGCAGGAGGCAGATGAGCATTACACTGGCACACCTAGTGCCTCTGGCCAAGCAGTGTGGGCAAATTTGATCAACAGTTATTTTGCTTAAAATTTGTTTTGTTTGTTTTTTTATGTTATTTTGTTATTTTCACTATGATTTGCCTTTATGAAGGCCTTTTTCTTTTTTTTTTTTTTAAAGTAATGACTTAATTACTAAAAAATTGACACCTGATTTGAGCCTCATGCAGTTTATTTTCGCATGTTTGTTCTTAAAAACCTTCATTAATATCAAAATAACCCAAACATTAATGCATTAACTTAGGCAAGAACAGGTAAAGTCACATTCAATCTATTTCCGCCAAATATGTCAATTTGTATTTGAAGGGCACTCGCAGACTCAAAATGTACATACATTGTAGAACATAACTATAAATTGGGGCAGACTCATGGCACCTAGAAATTGGCCACAGTAACTGACTCCAGGCCGAAGTTTCCCCGCCCACCAACATCAAGATCCATAGGGAGCAACAATTTCCTGGGGAATAGTGGGGCAGGAATACATAGCCCCACATACACACCCTCTCCTGCTTGGCCACATTTGCCACCAGCACAGGTGGAAAACAGCTATACCTATGCCACATCCACGCCTGTAAGTTCGGTGGTCACCCAGCCAATGACCCCCAGTCCTAATGCCAGTCCAGTCCAATCTTTGCCATGGGCAAATGTAGTTGTTTCCCAGCCAAGAATGTCCCCCAATATTGCCAACAAACAGCCAGCCACAATTTGATTAGGCTCAAGCCTGCAGTGTGGGAGCTTGAGCGGCCACTTTAGTGAGGCTTAAGCTCAGCCATTGGCTAGTGGGGTATGTCAGCACTCTAATGAGCTATATGGGTGAATTCAAAAGCAAACCAGCAAAGCCATATAAAAGGCAATCTTGGTAGCATTCAACAGACAGGTAAATAGAGTGGAGATTTAGAGGAAAGATGTGGAGCAGATACAGGTCAAATAGGTCTTAATATGGAGGTTGCCCATAATAAGCTTGTGGTGGGCCTTGGAGGTGTCCCAACACCTGGCCATGTGTGGCATTCATAATCTGCCACTGCTCCAGCATCTGTCTATTGCTTGTTCTAAATTCATCGAGCATGTCAGTGAAGTTTGTATTTAAGGTGGCCATTTGTTCTGCCATCTGGCTGCTTAAGTTGGCCATTTGTTCAGACATCTGCCTGTTGCTCGTCCTAAATTCAGTCAGCATGTTGGGGAATGTATTATTGAAAGTCTCCAATTGTGCAGTAATCTGCTCTGTGGTTCGTTGAGTCACCTGCTGATAGTAACGGCTGTCATGGTGCCATGCTGACTCCAGGGTCGGCACGTGCCTCCCCTGGGAAACTGGTCGACATTGTTGACTACGTCTTCCAATTCCCCGGGTTGGAGCGCCTGCAGATGCTGGACCTCTAGGGCAAGCAACAGTCCCAGATGTGCTCGGCAAAACCTCTGCAGCAGAGTTACCACTGGGGACTGTAGGCTCAGTCTCAGCCTACTGCCCACGATGGGCTGGCAGCATGCGTCCAGCTTCACTCTGCTGCAGAGGATTTGGTGCAGTAGGATGCTGGGGCAGTGGCAGATTAGGTTCCAGGGGGGTAATTTCAGAAGATCCCATCAGGCTTGCATCCTCCTCCTCCTCCATCTCCTGGATTTCATCCATCAGTGTGTGAGTCTGTTGGGACATGTGAAAAAACTGTTTCAGTTTGGGCCCTAAATATCTTTTTAATACAAATTAGTCATGTGCATTCACATGCATCAGCAGTTTCATCAAAGTCCACTTACCCTATATATCTGTTCCTGGGTCCTAGGCAGCATGGAAGTAGACGGCGTGCTCAAACTGGAGGAGGCTTCCACACTTCCAGAGGCTGGATGCTGGGCTGGGTTTAAAAGTAAAAGGCACGTAAACACACAAACATCCATTGATGAGCTGGATTAGTACATATGCTTTAGAAAACACGTGGCCAAGCAGGAATGCCAACTCCCCCAATGGTCCAAGTTGACCTTCACAAGGAATGTCAGGATCTCATATATGTATTCCTCACCCTGTACATACAGATTGGTCACCTTAAATACTACAAATATGCATGTACTGCATGTTAGGAGGCTTTACAGATCCCAAATGGCACATTAGGGGCCCACAGTCAGCTTGCAAATAGCATTTGGCTTCAGAGTATTCTGCTGTGCAATCCTACTATGTAGACCTTTCCCTGACCCCAGCTCAAGTTTGTCTGACCAAAGCACAGCTACAACCCAAGTGGTAGAAAGACAAAGAAGTAAGTGTTGTCTATTATTGACTATATGCACATCACATGCAGTGCTTTGGTAAGATAAAGAGTTTAATAGTGAGCATAAATACTGTCAAAGGTCGTATTTGGCGTGCAAATCTTTTTAAGGACCATTAACTACTGCAACCTGGGAGACTGCCCATCATGAAGGCCATTATTCAGACATTAAACACCCTCCTAAAACAGTAACCTCCCCTCCCAACCCCTCTCTAGGGGCATGTGTTCATATGTGCCTGTGAGCCTCATTTCACACGTTTCCAAAAGTTCACATTCAAACAAACATTACTAACCAGCAGGAATGTTATGGATGTCCGTGTCATGTCTGCCAGAGAGGCCCTCTAATGCGACGGTGTGTATTAATGCCAGGACCATCTCCTCAGCTCGGGTATATTGTAATTTGGTGGGGAAGCCTCCGCCAGTTTGTAAGCTGAAAAATAGAGGTTAACAAATTTTGGTCATTGTGGTCAATACAACAAGCAGCAAAATGCACAACTCAAATATGTACCTGTGATTGCGCCGTTTATTCTGTTTCTTCCGTGCTCCATACTTCAGGTCAGATATTTTGCGCTGTATCTGCTCCACATCTTTTCTCTCGTCCCCCGCTGCATTGACCTGTCTGGTGAGCTCCTCCAAGATTTGGGTCTTTCTCATTTTGCTGGTTGCTTTTTAATGTCGCCCATATAGCCCATCATAATGAAGTGTGAGGCCACTTGCCAATGCTAGAGTTTGTGCCTCCCCAAACCGGCCACTCAACTGGCCTCGCTGCAATGTTCGGCCTAATGCTTGGTCTTCTGGCTCATCTGTTTGGTGGCAATTCGGGGGACATTCTGGGCTGGCTCTGTGGTGATGAAATGGCCGACACGTGGCTTAAAAATGACTGGACTCGCAATAGGACTGGGGGTCCTTGCCTGGGTGGCCAACGAACTTCCAGGCGTGGATGTGGCATATGTTTTGGTGGTTTCCACCTGTTCCAGTGGCAAATGAGGCTAAGGAGGAGAGGGTGTGCTTTGGGGGGGGGCTTTGGGCCCTCTGCCTCTTTGGGCCCTTTGAAGTGGTGCTCTGTTTCTCATGTGATGTGCATGCGCGGGGAGCAGGAGAGGCTGTGCTTGTTGGGCTGGGGCTTCGAGCATGCTGGCTCTTAGTGGGCTTGGCACTGGTGCTCCTTTTGGCATGGGATGTGCTTGCGCGGGGAGCAGGAGAGGCTGTGCTTGTTGGGCTGGGGCTTCAGGCACGCTGGCTCTTTGTGGCCTTGGAACTGGTGCTCCGTTTATGATGGGATGTGGTAGGGCGTGGAGAAGGAGAGGGTGTTCTTGTTGGGCTCGGGGTTCTCACCCTCTGCTTCTTTGTTGCCTTGGACGTCCTCGTACCTGGCTCCTTGGATGTGGGTGCCTTCTTCTTTGATGCTCCTTCCTTGCTTTTGGATTTTGGTTTTGATGTTCCGGGCTTGGTGGCCAATGTCGCCTTGTGTTGGCCACTTTGGCTGCGCGTTTCCCGCACCTTGCTAGTCGCTTGGTGCGACCGAGTGGTCGGACGGGAGGAAGAAGTCTCCTCATGCCGCTGGGCCCTTTTGCTGTTGGCGTCCTTTGCTGGTGTTGCCTTAGTGCTCTGTTTTTTTGGTGCCATGCTGACAATCTCAAAGAGAATGAGCTGTGTGTCCATGACCCTTTAAATACTAATGACGCATACGCGTGCGTACGGCCGTTCGTCGGGCCGTACGGAACCCGGAAGCCGCTGGGGCATTACTTATCTGCTGCAGACAAGAAAGAAAATGGCGCCCACGATCTTCACCCGTCAACAACAAGTGTATTGTAAGGACGTTCATTTGCCATCTAAATGCAGGCCTAGGCCTTACGGAAGCTCAGGAAGAAACAGATGTTTTCCGTGCCAAGCAGACAGATATTTGTATGCAGTTGGATCTAACAACTATTTATTTTTGGTGTTTTTGAGACCATGCTTCAGCGCACGTACGACTACCTGCCCAACGCGCTTGAGAAGAGGAACATCGCCCTGGAGATCGTTGCCCGGATCCAACAGGAGACGGACACCACCTTCACCCATACACAGATCATGTAGCACTGGTCGGACCTGAAATGACTAAACATGCCCGGGTGCCGCGATTTTTTGGTCTCCATTTCCCAAGTACATAGCGATTGCATGCTAGATGTAACTAATACAGAAGGTAGCCCTTTATTTATAAATGCTTTTCTTTTCTAGTGTTGGAAATGGAGTACCGAATCAGACGCACCCAGAGGCGCACAGGCCGGCCAGTGCTGCATGAATCTGCAGCAGGAAGTGAAGGAGGTGGATTTCCAGGGCTACGTTCCTACCCCTCCTCTGCAGTGGCCTCAGAACAGCCCTTGGATCTTTCTACAGAGGAGGGGCGTCACGGCGTGGGCAGGGAGTCAGCCCAAGCGACTGAGCCATTAGCCTCTGGTATGTGACTCTTAATGTAACCGCACACACATACATGCTATTAAAAGCAAAGCTGATTCCCATAATCTTTTTTCTAGATGAATATGTAGCGGGTGAAGGATCTGTGGAAGAGACTGCAGCAGATCATGCCCAGGAGGCACATGGAGAAGGTGGAGAAGGGTGTTACCCTTGAAGGAAACGTTTTTTTGGGAGGAATTACCCCTAACGGGCCCTTCAGTTTGTAGCAATTGTTGGATTGTTGTTTTTTGGCACGCTTTGCCCTCTTGGGTTTGTAGCAAGTGCAGTCTGGTGTTGACACCAAATGTGGACCCTTTGGTCTTTAGCCTGTTTTGGGTTGTTGTTTGTAGCAAGCTTAGCCCTCTTGGGTTTGTAGCAAGTGCGATTGAGTTCCGTCACAGAGGCGTTTCGCCTTACGGCTTCATCAGTGTGCGGACCTTATGTGTATATGTGTAGTAGGGCAGTGTGTTAGTAATTTTCCATTTTATCTTAGGTATATTAGTATAGTATGTTTTCTAAGGGTACTTCCATATTGCTCTGTCTGTGCAGTTTGTGGCTTTAGGCTGCTTGAGGGTGTTTTATCTCCCTTTTGGGGCCCTCTTCAATGTTGATTAACCTGTGTGGAAATATTTTATATCAGCCTTATGCCCTTGTTTTCTTGGTGGTGGTTTAACCCTGTGTTAGGGTGTGGTGGCTTTAGTTATCTACTTGTAGTCTATGTGGTAATGAGGGGTTAAAACTTACTTAGTTAGAATGCGGGTGCACTCGTCTTCCGGCACCCTCCCTCGGGAGGGTGGTGCACAGCTGGAGTGTTGCTTGTGGTGCCTGTGCTCAGATCAGTATCTGTGTCTCTCTCGCTGCAGTGGCGTTGCTGTGCACGTCGGGGCCGTCGTTGGAGGCGTATGCTGGGTGCCATGTATTTGGGCTCCCAGTCCCGCCCTCCCTGTGTGTCTCCTGTTAGTTGGTTGGTGAAGGCTCGGAGGTGCGTTTGACGCACTTCCGGTCCGCCGGCCCTGCCCGGTCGGCGGCGTCAGTTCTGCTTTTGTGATGAAACTGTGGTGTCGCTCTATTAGGCGGCGCCATTTTGTTGGTTTGTTTCATCTATTGTGTGGCTAGGGGGCGTGTTTGCAGCTATAGAAATTACGTTTTGTTCTATGCGTGTTTCTATTGGTGTTACCCTGTAAGGTGGAGTGGTTTAGCGCTGAATATGTATTGCGCTACCAATTGGGAGGTAATTAACCATATTTGCTGCCATTTGTCGTTTAGCCTATGCATATTTAGCTCAGTTGATTTATAAAATGCTGTATAAGTGTCTGTGCTCAGGTTTGATCGGTTATGTGTGTATGTATTTTGTTCTTTGGAGGTAACACTATATATACATTTTTTTTTTTATATATATAGTTAGTTACCTCTAAGATAAGATAGATAGGTGTTTGACATTATATACAGCATCCAACTTAAAAACATCTCACGCATCCGTCCCTTCCTCTTACCTGACACCACTAAAATGTTAGTGCACGCCCTGGTCATATCCCGACTGAACTACTGCAACATTCTTCTTTGTGGCTTACCAACTAACAGACTGGTACCCCTCCAATCTATCCTGAACTCTGCTGCTCGCCTCATCCATCTCTCCTCTCGCTCCTCCAGTTCTGCGCCTCTCTGCCAATCCCTACACTGGCTGCCAGTCCCACAGCGAATCCTATTCAAAACTCTAACTCTCGCATACAAAGCTCTCTCCAACCAGGCCCCTCCCTACATCTCATCTCTAATCCAACAATATCAACCTAGACGCAGCCTCCACTCAGCTGCCAACCTTCTCCTGTCCTCCACTATGATCACCTCCTCTCATGCCCGCCTCCAAGACTTCTCACGTGCAACTCCAATCTTCTGGAATGCCCTCCCCCACCCAATCCGCCATTCCACAACTCTCAAAACCTTCAAAGGTGTCCTTAAAACTCACTTATTCAGACAAGCATATAATCTGGTTTAGCCAATTTTCTAAAGGGCATATACCACAAAGCTCAATACTGACTGTTCCGATCCTTCCCCCTCGTCTTCACCCCTCATCCTTTAGTCTGTAAGCTCGCAAGGGCAGGGCTCTCTTTCCTATTGTATCTTGTACTCATGAATATTCATTGTCAACTCTGTAAAACTGCATTTGATATAGTATATGTACCGTATGTTTCTACCCTGTCTGTAACTACTACTTTGTAAAGTGCTACGGAAGATGATGGCGCTATATAAATAAACAATAATAATTATAATAATAATATACAAAGCTCCCTACAGTCCATGTTCACTCATTCTATTTTGTTTCTATAATTCTGGGGCAACTAAGTAGACAAGCAACAGGGGTAAGTGTATGGTAAATAAAAATAATTATAGATGCTCTCTCAGATTGTTAGTTAAGGAATCCCAGTTGGTCTTTGAAGTAAACCTACCCTGTGGAAATAGACACATTGAATAAACCTATTTCCCTCTAAACATAGGGTCTCATTTGTAATGGGGGGTGGAAAGTGCATGAAAACCTAGTATTAGAATAGGTAAGTATGCCTCTGGTGTGGGACATTTGTCTAAGTCTTTGCATGTCATTGTATATACCTGACTTACTGCCTCGACAATATTATTATGAATTACAGTCTTGTTTCTTTTTCCTTTAGGAAGTGTTGGGTTTAAAGGCGTTTGGGAAGCAACTACCAGAAGTTGAGTACTTTCTTCAGGAGCACAAATTAATTGAGTCTCAAATCCTGTCTTA
This sequence comes from Gastrophryne carolinensis, assembly GCA_027917425.1. NCBI lineage: Eukaryota > Metazoa > Chordata > Amphibia > Anura > Microhylidae > Gastrophryne > Gastrophryne carolinensis. The sequence goes on from CM051244.1 coordinate 74,967,099, forward strand.
TGGGGAGACTGTAAAAAACATTTTAGATAGAGCAGAGAATATCCCCAAAAGTAAAATGGGAGCCACAGATGTACTCCACACTAAAGCAAAGAACTTACATCAGCTGTATCAGACATTGGTGTTGCTTAGCAAGTCTCGGTAAGTTCTGAAGTCAAAGCAAATCTGTATTAACCTTGATTGGTTAGCATTTGACTGGTGTGACTTGCAGGAAGTCAGGTGACATCACTGACTGGTTTGTCCCACTAGATGCAGACATGATGCTAGGTGACTACAATGGGTTGCAGGTGACTGAACCTAAACATTGGGATTTTCTACTTGCAACACTGGTTGGTACTGTACTGTGTACTGTGTAGTTTGCTGTTACTGCTGGCCAAGGGCAATAAAGGGGTTTGGTTTGAAAAGACACTACATTTTTCCAAATGGGTCAAGTATAACAGTACCATTCAATGTAGGTCAATCTTCCCCTACTCAGCAAAAATGTAAAATGAAGGTTAGCTGGAATGTTTCAGGATACATTTTACTGAAAGAGTAGTGGATGCCTGGATGCTGGAACTGAGTTCCAGTTTATGTGAGTCAGTCAACAAGATTTGATTTTAGGTATTGGTACATTTGGGAACATATCTTTTGATTAGATTCTTTACTTCTGGGATTTAAAGTGGACCAACACGGATTTTCACTATCCTGGGTGTTGGTCCACTTCCGCGGGGCACCCCGATAGGGGGTGTCCCGCTGTGTGAAACCCCCCAGAAAGCCCCTAAAATCTTAACTTTGTAGGCGACGGACAAGCGACGGATAAGCCGCCGCCTCTCGCGCGTCCCTCTTACAGGGCGCGCGCCCGCGTCGGCCATTCACAAACTTGTGTGCGCAAGCATACAATGGCCATCTATGCATTAAAAAAAAAAAAAAATAAATAAAAAAAAAAAAAAAATAGCTGTCCATTTTGGGGAAAATTGTTTAACCTTTAGGAGTACGAAGGCAGAGGTAGAAGAGAATACTTAAGTTTCAATTCCTTTTCCATTCCATTCCCGGGTTCTGGAATCAGTGCACATCTATGTAATTTATTCATATTTGAGATCTTTGAGGGCCCACAGGCAGATTCACATGTATGCTTATGGGGATCTGCCTATGAGGGAGCTGCATACTTTTCAGTGCTGGGAGGATTTACCAGTACATGCACATGTAAATTAATCTTGGGCTACAGAATGGGTTTCTTTGCACAATGAAGAGGTGCAGAGCCTGGCCTGTTGAAAGGCATGTCTGGGATCGGAATGTTTGAAGACTTCAGTCTGTCCTGTTGTGACTGCTTGTTCTCCTCCCAGAGTTGGGTCTGTGACCTGACGGCACTTGTAACATGGACAACCAAATGGGTTTGTGTATGCCTTGGGGGAGGCAGGCAGGGCCATGTTTGGAAAGGTGTATTCCTAGTCCATTTGAACGTCTAAAACAGCAGCCGGTACAAGTTCAGTAAACAGTCTTTATTTACGGGCACAGTTATTTACATTTCAATTTCACAGTGGGCCATCCTAGCACTCAGGGTGCCCCTAGGAGGGCCAGTCTTGTGTGATTTTCCAGTTCCTCAGCTGGAGTTGCTTCAGGGCCCAGGGAGCATACACATCAGCCCCTCTCCCTGCCTTACAGATCTACAGATCAGATGCTCTATGTCTTTCTCTCTCTTGCTACCACTGTTCCCTGTATAGCAAGGGTGTCACTTAGGCCTCGATTCCATGAGTTAAAAAAAAAAAAAATCTCATGGCAGTAAAATGTTCACTTCATGAGAAAAAAGCATGAGAATCTCACTGTTGCTGAATCACCAGCTAGAAAAAAAGTCAATGGCCTTTTTTTTACTCCTATGAAAAGTAGAGAACTTTGTACTCCTTTTTACACTGTAGTAAAAAGTGTTATTGACTTTCATTGTCTTCCTATCTGGTGATTCAGCAACAGTTTTATTCCATGAGAATATTTCAACTCTTATTGAATTGAGGCCTTAGTGTCCACATCCCTACTGCAGCCCACTTTCTGAAAACTGCCTGTGTTTTCCCAACTAAAACCTGTGGGACACTAAATGTTACCATAAAGCTAAATAACTACCTTAACAAGGTTCGTGGTTCTTCCATCACTCTGTTACACACATTCTGTGCAGTGGGGATACGGGGACCCAGCAGTCTTACATTTAAATTTAAGCTTGTAATTTGTTGTAGGCGGCTACGGCTAGAAGAGACATTAAAGCTGTACCAGTTCTTCCAAGACTGTAGAGAGGAAGAGTCCTGGATCCATGAGAAGTGGCAACTAATGCGAATGGCTGATCCTGGTAGAGACCTGAGCCATATAACCTCCTCAATAGCGAAGCAAAAGGTATTCACAATACTTATATATATATATATATATATATATATATATATATTCACAATAAAATTGTAGGCAAAGAATAAACATTTGTCATATACTGCTCATTTTTTTACATGTAATACATTTGAAGATGTTTGATAGTGGCACATATAAGTTCCATGAATGTTTTCTACAAACCAAACTGAAGGCCCTACTGTTTAAAATATAAGTTGGAATTGTATATTTTTTGTGCCAAAAGGATGTCCTCAAGGTGCTGAGATTGAGATCCATCTGAAACCCATGTCCATTGGCAATGTACACCAAATCTGTACACCCAGAAGAGAGACATGAGCCCTGAACAACACTGCTGCTATGACAGGTGAGGGAACTCGCTCAACCTTAAACATGCCCAGCAGCAGTGTTCTGCGTGTACCAAACTCATATCTCTCTTGATGTATGTTGCCAATGGCAATATTGAAAATTGCTTCTATAAAACACACTTTCAAAAACTCCATTGAAACTGGACTTTCCCTTCAACCTTGTGGGAAACATCACAGTGAAAAATGTATACTATTATTTCCTCTAGAAAATGTATATTTTACAGTAAATATATTTTAGTAACTAAATATTTTCTATGATTAATCACTGTGTATAAACATGGATTCTCACTCTTTTATGGCTCTCTTGGGCAGTTACTGTAGGTGAGTCAGCACAATTTAATGTGGCATCAGAGTTAATTACATTGCAATATCATGTTCTATTCTGATATCCAACAATGTTTTCAATTATTTGAAAGCAATTTGCCACTGAAGAAAAAAGAATAACCATCCAATCCCTGGCACCATTCAATGAAAGACAGGAAGCTGCAGCACACATAGCAACAACCAATTTCTGCTATTGGAGGAGGTTCTGTCACACAGAGATGGACTTTCATTTGTTTCAAGTGGGTGGACCTATTATTGCGTAGGGTCAGGATCAGGGTTGCTAGCGGCAATGACATACTCTGGAAACAGTTCTCATTTGAAATAACAAATGGTTTATTGAACACAAGGTAAACGTAAAGTCTCTTTAATTCAGAATATAACAGATGCAATAAATCCAGCAACACAACAGAGATTTCCTTACCAGTTTAAACAAAGTCCATTTTGTTTGGGCATGCAGCAAAGGGTCTCTCTTAGGCGCCACACTTGAGACTGGCTGTCTCACCACTCGTCTTCTGCAGGACAAAAGCAGGCATTTCTACCCAATAATAAGCAAGGCCCAGCCACCTGTGCTGCTGAGACAAAGCAGGCAAATCCTGGCCTGGAGGGAGGGAAACTGCAGGCCCCACTACCAACCTTGCCTTTTTCTATTCCATAGAAATCCAGGTCCCAGTAAAATTAAAGAAAAGACTTCAGTGCTCTAAAGCACTAAAGTGAACAGCCTCCTGGCTCTTTCATCCCACCCAGGCTAGCATTCTGGGAGAAATGTAGTGGGAGTATAGCCAGCAACATGCCTACAGTAGGTCCAATATAACAAGATGGTGCTTTATGTTATTTTTAAATTATGAAACTATGCTACTTGTGTTGCACACGTATGCCCTGTGTAGGGAGTGGGGTCTATATGGTGCCCTGAGATGGGAGCAAGTGTGGGGTTTGAGTGCAGACAGTTTCTAATTGCCTTGTCGTACAAACCCACATCCGTCTTTTAAGGTTAATTTACTGTATTAAAGAGTCAGTCTTCCACATCATCTGTTCAGCAGTACAACCTCTTACAGATAGTTCCAGTGCAAACAGATGGGGCACACTCTTCCAACTTCAGCTTTAGATCTGTTCCTCCTCTCTGTCTAGAAGGTCTCATTACAGTCTCTTTGATTTTTCCTGAATACCTGGGCCTTCAGCTACCTCCTCAGATTCCAAGAGCAGTCATCTGGCCTTATCTTTCCAGTCTGGACTTTCTTTTTACTCTTCTGCTCTCTGCTTTTACTCCAAGCTAACACCTAATTATTCATATAAGGCAAGGACAAAAGACACAATTAAAAACCATTAAAATACATACAACACAGACGACATCCAGAAATTCTCTATATTATTTCTTGTGATTTATTGGGTATAGGTCCCTTTGGAGGAGTGTAGCATTGTCAGTCTTTCTTGCTCACTTGGCACTGCTTAGCAATCCTACCACCACTAATTAGAGATGAGCGAACTTTAGAAAAATTCGATTCGCCGAATTTTCCGGGAAAAAACGGTTTGGTCCGAATTTATTCGCGACGAGACGCTATTAAAAAGATTTCTGGGCGTCCGAGAGCCTCCATAGGGTTGCAGAACGTTTTGCTTGGCTGTAACATGCATAGGATGCATGCCAGGTTAGTGAAATACTATTGTAAAGAAGTATGACATGCAGATCAGAGGCGTTGCTATTTGATTCGCTGTCACAGAGCGGCACAATTACAGAGCCTTGAGGTGGCATCAGCATGATGAGCCCACACATTGAGCCCATATATTGCCTGAAAGGCACACTCTGGACTTGGCAGCAGCATAGGGAGCCCATATATTGCCTGAAAAACACATTGTAGTTGGCAGCAGCATAGGGAGCTCATATTTTGCCTGAAAGACACACCCAGGAGTTGGCGGCAGCAGCAGCAGCAGAATTAGGAGCCCATATATTGCCTGAAAAACACATTGGATTTGGCAGCAGCATTAGGAGCCCATATATTGCCTGAAAAACACAATGGAGTTTGCAGCAGCATTAGGAGCCCATATATTGCCTGAAAGACACACCCAGGAGTTGGCAGCAGCAGCAGCATTAGGACCCCATATATTGCCTGAAAGATACACTCTGGACCTGGCAGCAGCATAGGGAGCACATATATTGCCTGAAAAACACACCCAGGAGTTGGCAGCAGCATAGGGAGCTCATATATTGCCCGAAAAACACATTGGAGTTGGCAGCAGCATTAGGAGCCCATATATTGCCTGAAAGACACACCCAGGAGTTGGCAGCAGCAGCAGCAGCAGCAGCATTAGGAGCCCATATATTGCCTGAAAGACACAATATGGACTTGGCAGCAGCATAGGGAGCACATATATTGCCTGAAAAACACACCCAGGAGTTGGCAGCAGCATAAGGAACTCATATATTGCCTGAAAAACACAGTAGAGTTGGCAGCAGCATATGGAGCTCATATATTTCTTGAAAGACACACCCAGGAGTTGGCAGCAGCATTAGAAGCCCATATATTGCCTGAAAAACACATTGGAGTTGGGAGCAGCATTAGGAGCCCATGTAATGCCTGAAAAACACATTGGAGTTGGCAGCAGCATAGGGAGCTCATATATTGCCTGAAAAACACACCCAGGAATTTGCAGCTGCAGCAGCAGTATTAGGATCCCATATATTGCCTGAAAGACACACTCTGGACTTTGCAGCAGCATAGGGAGCACATATATTGCCTGAAAAAACACACCCAGGAGTTGGCAGCAGCATAGGGAGCTCATATATTGCCTGAAAGACACACTCTGGACTTGGCAGCAGCATATGGAGCTCATATATTGCCTGAAAAACACATTGGACTTGGCAGCAGCATAGGGAGCTCATATATTGCCTGAAAGACACACCCAGGAGTTGGCAGCAGCAGCATTAGGATCCCATATATTGCCTGAAAGACACACTCTGGATTTGGCAGCAGCATAGGGAGCACATATATTGCCTGAAAAACACATTGGAGTTGGCAGCAGCATTAGGAGCCCAGATATTACCTGAAAAACACATTGGAGTTGGCAGCAGCATTAGGAGCCCATATATTGCCTGAAAGACACACCCAGAAGTTGGCAGCAGCAGCATTAGGAGCCCATATATTGCCTGAAGGACACACTCTGGACTTGGCAGCAGCATAGGGAGCACATATATTGCCTGAAAAACACACCCAGGAGTTGGCAGCAGCATAGGGAGCTCATATATTGCCTGAAAAACACAATGGAGTTGACAGCAGCATAGGGAGCTCATATATTGCCTGAAAAACACATTGGAGTTGGCAGCAGCATTAGGAGCCCATATATTGCCTGAAAAACACATTGGAGTTGGCAGAAGCATAGGGAGCTCATATATTGCCTGAAAGACACACCTAGGAGTTGTCAGCAGCAGAAGGAGCTCACATATTGCCTGAAAGACACACCCGGGCAGCAGCAGAAGGAGCTACCATGCATCAGCTACTCGCATGCATCAGCTATTGGTGGGTGGAAATCCTGGCTTATCCATGCTTGATTCATCTTCACAAAGGTTAGTCTCTCAACATTTTTCGTGTGCAGACGAGTTCTCCTTGGCGTTACTATGGCCCCCGCAGCACTAAAGACCCGCTCAGATGGCACACTACTGGCCGGGCAGGACAGTTTTCTCAGGGCAAACTCTGCCACTCTGGCCACAAGTCAAGTTTGGCTGTCCAGAAGTCCAGCGGATCCTCAAGGTGCGTTGGCATGGTCATTTCAAGGTATGACACGACCTGCTGGTTTAGGCCCTGCTCCAGGTCTTCCTGCTGCTCATGAGTAGCCTCACTATGCGGGTGCAGAAAGCTACTCAGTAGCGACTGAAGACAGAGGCTGCTGCTGAGGGAGCTGCTGCTCCTTCCAACCCGCCCCCCGGCAGCCATGGCAGGGGAAGGTGAGCGCAGAGGTCCCCCCGGGTCAGACCTGCGAAAGTATGGACCATGGCGCAGATAGGCATCGGCCAACTGACTACATAGAATGTCTTTGTAGTAGGTCAGTTTGTCCTCCCTCTTGGCGGGTTTAAAAAATGTCCCCATTTTGTGCCGAAAGCGAGGGTCCAATAAGGTGGAGAGCCAGTAGTCATCCCGCAGAAAAATGGAGACAATTCTGCGCAAGCACGTGAGCATGCACCGTGCCATTTGTGCAAGTGACTACCTGTCTCTATCTCCACTGCATACTGCCACAGTGTGTCTGGGTCCTCTGTCTCGCCTTCCTCACAACCCTCTAGCTCCACTGGCTGCTCCTGCTCCTCCTCTCCTGTCAGATGACTAGATAAACCACCCATTTTGCCAAAACTAAACTGCACTTCACTGTGCTGCTCCTCCTCCTCAGCTCCCACGGAGTTTATGTGGCTGTGAAATGTATGCAACATGTCTCCAGTGCCCTGACCAGCCATGGCTTCAAACATGTGTTGTATTACATGAAGCAGCGGAATCACGTCGTTCATGCCGTAATCCTGGCAACTGACAAATAAAGTGGGCCTGAGCAAACGGCAGGTGTCACATATGAGCTGCCACTGGTTCACATTAAAGTTACACAGGGGAATCCCCCTATCTGCTTGGATCATCAAGAAATCAGTGATGGCTTTTCTCTGTTCGTGTAGTCGATCTAACATATGTAGGGTGGAATTCCAACGGGTGGGAACTTCGCAAATCAGACTATGTTGGGGGATACCGTTCTGACGCTGTAGCTCAAGAAGGGTGTGCTTGGCGGTGTAGGAGTGGCTGAAATGCATACAAAATTTCCTTCCCGTTGTTAGGATGTCTTGCAGATGGGGGGAAGACTTCAGAAAACGCTTGACAACTAGGTTGAACACGTGTGCCATACAGGGCGCATGGCTCAGGCTTCCTTGTCTCAGCGCAGACAAGATGTTTCTCCCATTGTCAGTCACCATGGTACCCATTTCCAATTTTTGCGAAGTAAGCCATGTTTTGATTTCTTGATGAATGAATTTCAGGAGCTCCTCCCCTGTGTGACTCCATTCGCCAAGGCAAACCATGTGAAGCACAGCGTGACACCGCCGTGCCCTGTACACATGGTAGGCTGAAGGGGCATTGAGAATTGACCGTACAGTGGAGGCTGAGGAGATGGCGGAGGATGAGGAGGCAGAGTCGCACACTGACAGGCAAAACGGCCTGGGAGCATGGAGGCCGAAGCGGTGTGACCTGTCCAAGTTACTGTGCAGGAACCACATTCACCCAGTGGGCCGTAAAGGACATGTATTGTCCCTGACCGTAGTTACAACTCCAGATGTTGGCGCTGCAGTGCACTTTGGTGCATACCGACAGGCTCAAGGACTGGCACACCTTCTGCTCAACAAATTTGTGCAGGGCTGGTACTGCCTTCTTTGCAAAGAAATGACGGCTTGGGACTCTCCACCTCGGCTCGGCACAAGCCATCAGCTCTCTGACAGGTGCAGAGTCCACCACCTGAAAAGGGAGGGACTGCAGCACTAGCAACTTGGACAGGAGCACATTTAGCTTCTACACCATAGGATGAGTGGGCGCATACTGTTGTCTCTTGGACATGGCTTCGCTGATGGATTGCTGGTGGGATGAGTGACTTTTAGTAGGAGGAGCAGGAGCATCTGGAGCGGCAGAGGATGGGTATGACGCACAGCTACCTTCGGCTGAGGTGCTGGAGCCTTGGCTGGGTGAAATTGGAAGCGGCGTGGCACTGGCTGACGCAGCAGGCTGGACCCCCACTTCGGAGCCTCGGTTCTCCCAGGCCGCTTTATGGTGACGCTGCATGTGTTGCCGCAGGGTCGTGGTACCAACATTGGGGCCCTGGCCACGCTTGACCTTCTGTCTACACATCTTGTGGCCAGGTTACCCTCCTGCGGATGCTTGAGGAAAAAGTGCCACACTGCCGAGTAGCTAATTTTCCCTCCAACAGTCCACACTAATTCACTGCTACTGCTGCCAACTCCAGGAACCCCTGCTCCACTACCTCCCGGGAAGGCAGCCTGCCACGCACCAGGTGGTCTACCCCGCCCCCGGCCACGTGTGGATCCAGACATCCCAATTCTGCCACCATGCTGACTGCCAACCCTACTGCCACCATGCTGACTTCCAACCCTACTGCCACCTTGCTGCCTCAGCTGCTGACTCTGGGGCAACCTGGGACCCTCTTCTCCTGATGATGATGAAGCCCCTTCGGCACCGGGTTCCCAAGTGCCATCGGCTTCATCATCATCGAGTTGTGCCTGCACGTCACTGATGCCCTTCTCGGTTTCAACAAGAGCGTGTGCTGCAGGAGATGGAACGCTCACCACACCACCTCCCATGCCTCTCCTCTTCAGTGTTTGTCTGCCTAGCGGAGGAAGCGGCGGATGTCTCCTCCATTTCTTGGCTGGGCAGTAGCTGCTGACTGTCCTCTAACACATCGCCCTCACTGAATAGTGGAGCTGAACCCAAAGCATAAGATATGGCGGCTGGAGGGGGGGGGGCGTAGGACAGAGGCAATGGAAGGACAGGGGCTGCTCCCGGGCCATGCCAACTCAGGGTTGTATCCGAGGAACCTACGAACTGTTGACTGGGGGTGTCAGATGTCACTTGTGATGAGGTCGATGACCGTGTTAACCAAACGATGATGGCAGATGCGTTGCTGGTCGAGACACGACCGCTAGCAGATACCGGGAGATCAGGCCTCTCACCGCAACTCCTGCTGCCACTCGCCCCTAGTCTGCTGCGACCTCTGCCTGATGAATCTAGGCCTCTCCTCGGTGCACATCCTGGCACATCTCTGCCTGACATTTTTACTGCGTTTAGGAGGGGAAAACAATATACTACACTACACCTACAACAGTATTTTTGTAACAGCAGGTGTGTAGAAAAGTTAGATCAAAATAGGCAGACACTGTAGCTAAAAGCTAATGCAAAAAGACACTGTCAGATGGTCTTACACAGTATGCCCCTGGTCAGAGTTAAATGCACCACAGGCAGTTTTGAAATGTGGTTTTTGTTCAAAATGTAAAAAAGGTAAAAATGCAGGTACTATTAAAAGCGCAAGTGCAAGTATTCAGGATGCCCCCCGGTGAAAGGCAATGGATGCTTTAAACTTGTAAACCAGACTTTTTTATACAAAAGGCAAAAGGTACTCTTAAAAGATAAGTGGTAGCACTGACAATGGCCCCCGGTGAAAGGCAATGGGTGCTTTAAACTTGAAAACCAGACTTTTTTATACAAAAGGCAAAAGGTTAGTAGGCAGGTACTCTTAAAAGATAAGTGGTAGCACTGACAATGGCCCCCGGTGAAAGGCAATGGGTGCTTTGAACTTAAAAACCAGACTTTTTTATACAAAAGGCAAAAGGTTAAGGGGCAGGTACTCTTAAAAGATAAGTGCTAGCACTGACAATGGCCCCCGGTGAAAGGCAATGGGTGCTTTAAACTTGTAAACCAGACGTTTTTTTTTACTAAAGGCAAAAGGTTAGTTGGCAGGTACTCTTAAAAGATAAGTGGTAGCACTGACAATGGCCCCCGTTGAAAGGCAATGGGTGCTTTAAACTTGAAAACCAGACTTTTTTATACAAAAGGCAAAAGGTTAGTAGGCAGGTACTCTTAAAAGATAAGTGGTAGCACTGACAATGGCCCTCAGTGAAAGGCAATGGGTGCTTTAAACTTGAAAACCAGACTTTTTTATACAAAAGGCAAAAGGTTAGTAGGCAGGTACTCTTAAAAGATAAGTGGTAGCACTGACAATGGCCCTCAGTGAAAGGCAATGGGTGCTTTAAACTTGAAAACCAGACATTTTTATACAAAAGGTTAAGGGGCAGGTACTCTTAAAAGATAAGTGCTAGCACTGACAATGGCCCCCAGTGAAAGGCAATGGGTGCTTTAAACTTGTAAACCAGACTTTTTTTATACTAAAGGAAAAAGGTTAGTTGGCAGGTACTCTTAAAAGATAAGTGGTAGCACTGACAATGGCCCCCGTTGAAAGGCAATGGGTGCTTTAAACTTGTAAACCAGACTTTTTTATACAAAAGGTTAGTAGGCAGGTACTCTTAAAAGATAAGTGGTAGCACTGACAATGGCCCCCCGGTGAAAGGCAATGGGTGCTTTAAACTTGAAAACCAGACTTTTTTATACAAAAGGCAAAAGGTTAGTAGGCAGGTACTCTTAAAAGATAAGTGCTAGCACTGACAATGGCCCCCGGTGAAAGGCAATGGGTGCTTTAAACTTGAAAACCAGACTTTTTTTATACAAAAGGCAAAAGGTTAGTAGGCAGGTACTCTTAAAAGATAAGTGCTAGCACTGACAATGGCCCCCGGTGAAAGGCAATGGGTGCTTTAAACTTGAAAACCAGACTTTTTTATACAAAAGGCAAAAGGTTAATAGGCAGGTACTCTTAAAAGATAAGTGCTAGCACTGACAATGGCCCCCGGTGAAAGGCAATGGGTGCTTTAAACTTGTAAACCAACAACAGGTAGTCTTGAAATATTTATGCTAGTGTTTGGGATGCCCCCTGCTCACATACAGAGGTGGCCTCCCTTGATTGTGGGAAAGTGAAGTTGATTATAAAATGCAAGCAGTTATTAGAAAGGTAGTCTTGAAATATTAATGCTAGTGTTTGGGATGCCCCCTGCTCACATACAGAGGAGGCCTCCCTTGATTGTGGAAAAGTGACGTTGATTATAAAATGCAAGCAGTTATTACACAGGTAATCTTAAAATATTAATGCTAGTGTTTGGGATGCCCCCTGCTCACATACAGAGGAGGCCTCCCTTGATTGTGGAAAAGTGACGTTGATTATAAAATGCAAGCAGTTATTACACAGGTAGTCTTAAAATAGTAATGCTAGTGTTTGGGATGCCCCCTGCTCACATACAGAGGAGGCCTCCCTTAATTGTGGAAAAGGGACGTAAATTATAAAATGCAAGCAGTTATTAGACAGGTAGTCTTGAAATATTTATGCTAGTGTTTGGGATGCCCCCTGCTCACATACAGAGGAGGCCTCCCTTGATTGTGGAAAAGTGACGTTAATTATAAAATGCAAGCAGTTATTAGGCAGGTAGTCTTGAAATATTTATGCTAGTGTTTGGGATGCCCCCTGCTCACATACAGAGGAGGCCTCCCTTGATTGTGGAAAAGTGACGTTAATTATAAAATGCAAGCAGTTATTAGACAGGTAGTCTTGAAATATTAATGCTAGTGTTTGGGATGCCCCCTGCTCACATACAGAGGAGGCCTTCCTTGATTGTGGAAAAGTGACGTTAATTATAAAATGCAAGCAGTTATTAGATAGGTAGTCTTGAAATATTTATGCTAGTGTTTGGGATGCCCCCTGCTCACATACAGAGGAGGCCTCCCTTTATTGTGGAAAAGTGACGTTAATTATAAAATGCAAGCAGTTATTAGACAGGTAGTCTTGAAATATTAATGCTAGCAAGCTTTTTAAAGAATGACACCAGGTAAAGGAAAAGCTGAATAGGCAGGAGTGTTATTAACACTAAATAGGCTTGAAAGCTAATGCAAACAGTTTAAACTGTCCCTGTCTTTATCTGTCACTGTCACAGGCTCTCTCCTTCGCTATCTGCCCCTCACTCTGCTTCTTCTGTTCTTTGTTTTATCTATCTATCTATCTATCTATCTATCTATCTATCTATCTATCTATCCGTCTGTCTATCTGTCCCTCGCTCTATCCCTGCCTGATCTGCTCTGGCCGCAATACAGTGTCAGAATGATCTTCCGCAAGATTGCCGCCATTTATATGGGGCTGTGACATCATCGGTAAGCCTGTCTGCTGATAGGTAGCATGTGACACCTACCCAGCATTCCTTGCCCCATGGGACATGTCCTTACATGTGGATCCACCATTTTAGATGGGCTGTATAGCAGTAAATGGAGTTTTAAGGAAGTGATTCGAGTGATCAAATCGCGGCGATATTCGGAATCGTAACGAATCGAATATTTCATGAAATTCGTAATGAATTTGGGTTCGTCAGAATCGATTCGCTCATCTCGACCACTAATAGTTACTGGCTTGCTAACTTACTATTTAGCCAACTGTCACCACTGCCCTACCCAAGATTTAATTTATCACTTTACCTTTGATTATGCATTTGAGTTTGACATTGTGTGTGTGTGTGTGTGTGTGTGTTTGTGTGTGTGTTTTGAGTTGTTTGGTCCTTGGCCTGTATGTAACAGAGCTTACCTGCAGTGTAAATCATTTTCTATTTATTTTTATTAGTTTTATGTTTATAGTATAAGTTATAAGTACGGTGTAATTTATTTAAGATATTTTTGAATAAATATCTAATATATTCGTGTTTTTATTTAATAGTGAACCTTTATTGGCGAGTGGGAATGTGAACTGTAAGTTTGGCTCTGCCAGCTTGCTGTAGCAGCAGTGCTGCTAGGATGGGCTGTTAAGGGAAGGGATAATGACCTCTTTTTATGGTAGTGATTCAGTGATGGTGTGAGGAATAGGTCAAATATTATATTGCACCTTATCGCTGATGTTGGCATTCCCCTTTAAGAAACATCACATATTCCAAGCCTAGAGTTCTTCTTTAGCCCCTTGTTCTAAAGGCAAATGCACCGTGTCTCTATGCAGGAAGAGATAATTAGCATGTATGTGTTGAAAAAGCACAGAGCACAGACCCCCTGCTGATCCGGTCACACCTCTTGCCTAGTAAGAGCCGCCTAGTCTACAGAGGGCTCAACCCCTTGCTGTGAATCTGTCACTCAACTGGATGGGGGATATGCAGCCAGCATACCGGGGGTGTCCATCATCATCATCATAAGCTCTTGACACACCCCCTTGTGGGAGCTCCCCATCACTGCTACCCTGCAAACTGCATACTAAAGGTAACTGCTTATTGTTTTTCTGTGTGATGCACTCAATCCTGTAACCATCTCAAGAATAGCATATTTGTATCATCTGTAACATTTCATATTACATTATAGTTAAATGTTTGTTATTGCTGCCTAGCGTGCTTATTAGCATTAAAACTTATATTTAATTTGAGCGGTCTGCTTTGCCTTAAACCAAGAATCGGTGTGTCCGAAGGCTGTGAGCCTGGTACCCCTGATAGGAGAGGGTCGGACAAAGGGTTTTTGGGAACGCGATCGGTGTGCACGGAGGTCCCTGGTTGTAGTCGGACCCCGCGACACTCGGTTCCCTGACAACCTGGTGGCAGCGCGGTGGGATAAGGCAAATAGTGTAAGTGAGTGTGGGCCCCATACTCCCATACACTAAAGATTACCAGCAGTGGCTTTTCTGTTGCTGGGATCTTAAGATCAGCTCAACACTAGGCATATTCTGAGAGTGGTTACAGTAAATTGTGTGATTACAACAGTGTGCAACAGTCCAGCTGCAGGCATGGCAAGTGGCACCAGGGCCAGAAGCAGGGATGTGGCGGCCGATGTTACACTGGGTGCGGAGGGGCCCAGCCAGGGCTCTCCCAGAAGCCAGTGACCAGCCCTCGGTATCCCGGAGGACCGAGCCCCGCCTGCCAGTCCCCCCAGCCAAGCAGGCTCATATGCTCTCCTGCATGCTGCCCTGGCAAGTCTCCGGGCTGGAGACCGGGACACCTATGAGGTCCTCATGGAGGAAAGCCGAGTGCAGGCTGAACGTGAGGAACGCCGCGAATGTGAGCAGATCAAGGCTGCCGAGCGCCGGGAGCAGGCTGAACGCGAACACCAACTCCAAGTTTTGCAGCTACAGCTTCAGCACCCTCAACCCAGCACATCTGGTTGCGGGCCCCCTGAGAACCAGGCCCCAAAGTTGCGTGCAGAGGATTTCCCCATCCTGGACAAAGGCACAGATCTGGACACCTTTCTGCTGGCTTTTGAAACTGTTTGCCATCAATACCATGTCCCGGAGGATCAGTGGGTCAGGTACCTAACCCCTCGACTTAGGGGTAAAGCCCTGGAAATCTTTGGGTACCTGCCCAGCGAGACTACCCTGAGCTACGAGGGGGTCAAGCAAGCTCTGCTCCGTCAATATAACCTTACCCCAGAATTTTATCGCAAAAAACTGCGGGGTTTGCATCGTGGCCCCACAGACAGCTGGGCTGACCACATGAGGGCGCTACAGAGAGCAGTCGAGCAGTGGACCACCGGCTTAGAAATCACCACCATCCAGCAACTAAAGGAGCTGATTGCCATAGAGCCGTTCCTCTGGAATTGCTCTGAGGAACTGCAGCAGTTTCTGCTTGACCGGAAGCCGGAGGGAGCCTCAGCAACTGCAGCACTTGCGGATGAATACAGTCACAACAGAGCCCAGGAGCCCCTGGCAACCTGCCAGCTGGAAAGTGGGTAAGTCGCCGCTGGCGTCTGTTATACATGCCCCTCAGCCTAAGACCCCTGCCCCTACCCCCTTCTCCAGGCAAGGGGGGCCCCAACTGTGTCATCACTGCAACCAACCAGGACACTTCAAGGCCACCTGTCCTCAGCGCCAGCAGGGCCTTTCCCAGAACTCCTCCACTGTGCTGTATGTGGGTAGGGGTGCTGGGAGGTCCCGGGACAATTTGCAATACGTCACTGTGGGCCAAGCTGTGGCAATGGGACTTAGGGACACAGGCGCAGAGACAACTCTTGTGCGCCCTGAGATGGTGTCCCCACCGGACTTCCTCCCTGGAAAGACTGTCTCAGTCTCCGGAATTGAGGGAGGTGCATCGGCACTCCCCATGGCAAAAGTTTATTTGGACTGGGGTGCCGTGCGGGGTGTGCGGGAGGTGGGGGTATCGCCGAATATCCCTGCCGGTGTTTTGCTGGGGACAGACTTGGGGCAGCTAGTGTCTCAGTATGTGGCCACTGAACCCCCGGAGGTCTGGTCCCCCAGAATGTAATAACATGTATACTCCAAGATGTGCAAATAATGTGAGTGACCTACCTGCTACAGGGAATGTGGGAGTAGGGAATATAAAGTGTGCTTCTTCCTCCCAGAGGAAGGAGGGTTACCCAGCAGCTGGGGAGGGAACTGCGACTGAGGTGAGGGGTGTCCATGGAGAGATGGGACCCCTAGGTAAGTCCACATCGCAGGGTTTCTCCGCCATCAGAGGGCCAGGCTGGTCTGTCTGGGCTGGCGGCTTGGATGGGAATGGAAGGGGGGCAGGCATTACCTGAGGCCACAGCGGCTCTGGCCACTATGGTGAATAGTGAGAGCGCTGGTGGCTCAGGGGCCCCGCGGGGGTCTATATGCTCTCTTCCTCGAAGCCAAGTGACTGCCAGGGCCGACGGAGGTCCGGAAGGAGGTCTTGGGAAACGGACAGGGGATGGGATGGTCTCTTCTATTCCAACCACCCCACGTCCGGGGTTCCTGGCACCTCAACCTGAGAGGACCTGTCCAGGCCAAAAAGCAGGGGTGGTGGAACCTCCAGGTGGGGTGGGGGGTATCCATGGAGAGATGGGACCCCTAAGTAAGGCCCCACTGCAGGGGTTCATCACACCTGGGGTGTTAAGGGACCGGGGGTTCTGCCTGGACTGGCAACTTGGGTGGAAGTGGTGGAGGAGCAGGTCCCAGAGTCCCCTCAGGGGACCGACCGCTCCTCCCGGGAGGCTGGTGAGACAGGCGGAAACCCAGAGGTGGGTCCCGTGGAACTGACTGCGGACATGGTGTTCCCGACCATGTCCAGGCAGAGATGTGGGGTAGCATCATACACTGATGACCCCCAGAGAGTCCTCCCCAAACAGGAGCTGCAGCTCCACTTGGGCCCAGACCCCGGCCGGGTGGTCTGGGGACAAGTGCAGCTGTACCCAATGATGGTCAAGCAAGGGTCACCAGGAGAGTGGCCTGAGGACCAGCAGTTGGTGGTTCCCTATCTGCCCAGGGCTAGGGAGTGCTATGCCTTAGAGAGCCAGACGATTGGATCACCAGGAAGCAAGTGGAGCCTGACCTGGCTGCCCACTGCCATTTGTACCATACCTGTCAGAGGGTGGGGGTGGCGGAGCCAAGCCCCAGCAGCCCACCGGGAACTCTGCCGCAAAGAAAGAGGTTGGTACCGATGGCGGTGGACTATGCTACCCAGGGCCCCCGTTCACTGGCCTTGTCACCCACCTGGGTTGACGGGGTGGGTACTGCCCTGTGGGAGATCCTTCCCAAGAAAGGTCTCCCCCAGGGTAGACTCCCCATCCAGGGGGCCTGGTTCATGGTGCTGGAGGTTAGGCAGGCACCCACTCGGGGCTGCTTCCTTAGCCAGTGTGGGCGACATGCACCGGGGCCCCTGGCTTGGGTAAAGCAGAAAGGGATGAGTTGCCATCGGCAGACTGGGGACCCGCGGTCCCAGCTATGGGCCACCCTACACCCCTTCCGGGTGTGGTCCAACCCCTACTCTGGAGGGATGTGGACCTTGCCCAGAATCCTTAACCCGAAACAGCCCTATGGCCGTGGTGCTGCCGCGGAGTGCTACAGAGATATCAGGCGCATGGGCGCACGGGCCAGCATCAGTAAGCGCTGCCCCTTAGCGCCCTCTTAGAGGGGGAGGTGTGAGGAATAGGTCAAATATTATATTGCACCTTATCGCTGATGTTGGCATTCCCTTTTAAGAAATGTAGCCCTGTTTTGGGGGGGGTGATGATAAATGCCCCACTCCAGACAGGCTATGGCGCTGACCTGTTGGTAACAAAATGGGGGCTGAGCCTTCGCTTAATGGAAGAGTGGGATATAGGTTCTTTATAGCAGTGCCTCCACCCAGAATAGGCCCCTGGTAACTGTTGGGGAACCTTTCTGGGAAATAGATCCAGTCTAATCACAAACATACATTGAGAGCAGAGGGACTACTGCTCCCAGCAATCTCTTAAAGTAAACACTAGCACATCTGAATATAATACTACTGTAAACTTTATATAGCAAATGGTAAAGGTATAAGATACATACAGCATACACAGAATAATGCAATAATGGGATAATGGAAGGCCTAGCTTCAGTCCGTGCACATATACCCGGGTATATATTAACCGTATAGTACAAATACCTCCAAGAGAGTCTGCGTAGGATGGAACGCTGCAGGGGCCCCTGACCTTGATAGCAGAATCCTCTCTTGATTGTAGTAGTTGATCAGCCCGGTGAAGTTCTCCACTGGATACAGTGTGCATGCAGGTCAATAAGCTGGCAGCACAGAAGTTCCACAGAAGCTGCAGATGATCTCAGCTTGCAACAAACTCAGCTGAACTGGCAGATGAGCAGTTTAATGGCCAAAGGAAGAATCCAGATACCACTGTGAGGCTCTGAATATAATGAGTAGCAGCACAGCTCCTAACAGCAAGCCGTGTGCTCAGGTCTGTATGCAGGAAGTCTATTCTCTTTTATAGTCCAGCACAGGGCTGCATACCCAGAGTTGCAGGGGCAAGAAGTATCTGTTTTAAAGAGGGAGTGCTGTGTGAAATCAACACTTCCCCCTTACAGAAACATCACATATTCCAAGCCTAGAGTTCTTCTTTAGCCCCTTGTTCTAAAGGCAAATGCACCGTGTCTCTATGCAGGAAGAGATAATTAGCATGTATGTGTTGAAAAGCACAGAGCACAGACCCCCTTCTGATCCGGTCACACCTCTAGCCTAGTAAGAGCCGCTCAGTCTACAGAGGGCCCAACCCCTTGCTGTGAATCTGTCACTCAACTGGAGGGGGATATGCAGCCAGCATACCGGGGGTGTCCATCATCATCATCATAAGCTCTTGACACACCCCCTTGTGGGAGCTCCCCATCACTGCTACCCTGCAAACTGCATACTATAGGTAACTGCTTATTGTTTTTCTGTGTGATGCACTCAATCCTGTAACCATCTCAATAGCATATTTGTATCATCTGTAACATTTCATATTACATCATAGTTAAATGTTTGTTATTACTGCCTAGCGTGCTTATTAGCAATAAAACTTATATTTAATTTGATCGGTCTGCTTTGCCTGAAACCAAGAATCGGTGTGTCCGAAGGCTGTGAGCCTGGTACCCCTGATAGGAGAGGGTCCTGATCGGTGTGCACGGAGGTCCCTGGTTGTAGTCGGACCCCGCGACACTCGGTTCCCTGACAGATGGTAAGAGTAATTTTGGGTGTTGCAGCTCTGCATCGGAGAAGCACAGCTGATCCAGTCATGGTGGGAAGGCTTGTGTTTTGTGTAAGGTCAGAATTACTATGTAAGCATCATGTATACCTTTAATACCTTTATGTACCTGTCCGGCACCATACTGTATATAACTTATCTATGGCAATATTCAATACAGGTAGTAAAAGAAAAAAAAATCCACAAAAACATTCAAATAAACCACACCCATAAACCCCACCTCTTCAATCACTTTGTGATCTGGTTGCAAATTTCTGCTCTCATAGCACATCTGGTCATAAGAGTAAGTTAGAAAACACACATCAATAATGAGTTTGACAGTATGAATCATTATTCTTCCAGGCTTTGGAAGCAGAGATATATTCTCACCAGTCCATTCTGGCAAAAGTTATTAGAAATGGAAAGGAACTGTGTCAGCAAAGTGACACAGACCAGAATCCAATCCAGAACATGATTGATAATCTCCAGAAACATTGGTTTGAGCTTCAGGATGAAGGAAAGCGAAGTAAATTCCGCTTGGAGGTGGCAGCACTTATTAAACAGGTAAGAAAATAAATAATAATCAAACCAAATACATTTTTATGTACATATGCTTGTGTGCTCCAGGAGCTGATATATTTGTAAAGCCAAATGTGTTTTGGACCAGAAGACCCACCAATGAATTACTGCATTATGGGGGAGAGCAGCACATATGGTAATAGGGTTTCCATTGCTTTTGATCCCTGTTAAACCCATGGCTCTTGTATAATAAGATAAACTACTTTTTTGGCCAACTCAGAAAGATAGACTTTTGGTCCACTTACAGTGGTCTTTAGGAGGATTCCCTGAAATGTGTATTGCTAAAGAAAGCACTTTTTTATTCAGCTTGTTCTAACCCTTTCTCACATAATCTAAATCTAAAAATAAGTTTAGCTAAAGATGGGCTTTAAGCTTAAGCTTAAGCCCTGGCCACATTTTCTGTTGAATGCATGTGCTTAAAGGAGCACTATCATGAAATTGTGTATTATTAAAAATCCATATAAACACATTGGCTAATGAGAGGAGGGGTCACTTATACACACAAACTGAACAATACTCCCTCCAAACTTGTGGTTTGCTTCTCCTGGCAGGAATAAAATCCAGGGGTGACAGGTTTAGTGTATCAGGGGTGACAGGACCTGTCACCCCTGATTTCCTCTTTCTTCCATTAAAAGAAAAAAAACAAGCCTGGTGGATAATTCTTGATGCCAGGTGTATAAGTGACCTCTCCTGCCATCTAGCATATTTATAAGGATTTGTATCATTGGCCCATTTTTCGCTATATTGCTCCTTTATGCAATTAAAGTGAACAGCAGGCGCCTAAACTATAAATTAGTATTTCTGTTGTACTTTCTTTTTACTACCCAAAGGGGTTTTACTGAAATCTGGTTGATATTAAACATATATATATATATATATATATATAATCTTTTATTTACATATATATACATTTATCTATTCAACAGTATTTTGCTGATGCTAATGAAGCAGATTCATGGCTGAGAGAGCGCCTACTTCTTCTCACCAGTGATGACTATGGCAAGGATGAGTCCAGTGCAGAGGCAATCCTGCAGCGGCACCTTCGTCTTGAGAAGGAAATTGCGGCATATGCTTTAGAAGTGCGGAGGCTTGGAGATCAAGCTGAGACTGTAGCAAGCAAGGCACCTCTAACGGTATGTATGCTGCACTGTTTCATTGCAGATACTTTGTTCTGTTTAATACACTAACATATATCAGTAACATATATTATTTTAGCTATTTAAGTCCATTATAATATATTAAAGTTTTTGTTCAGTAGCCACATTTATTAGCAATACCCTACATGTAATGAATGGAAAGCAAAGCTTTAAATCTGTGTAGGCAGGGGAAGGCTTATTATGGGACCTATGCAAAGGTATGTCTGGGAGTCCTAATCAAAGACAAATTTTTTATTATTAGCGAAATACGATATTAATGCACCCTGCTCATGCGCTGTGGTAGCACATGTGAACCCAGAGGGTTTCACACAAAGGGGCATTCTCGCATTGTCCGTTCATTCCATAGGGAATTGTCTGGGAATTGCCCATATGGTCGTTCAATTTCCGCCGTGTGAAACCCCATTAAATCACTGCACCCCCTCAGCTAACCTCGTTCCAATTAGGCATGCGCAGGCCACGGTCTTGCTCAACCTTTAGCCAGGCACTTACCCGGGCCAGCCATTTGCAATTGGCCGGCTTGGGCATGCTCCCAGGTAGAGGTCAGTGGGGATGCAACCAGTGGCCCGCTCTGTACCCTTCAGCTCGCTAGCTTCTGTGATGTCGTCATAGCATCATGTATAACTGAATGGAGCTGAGCACATTGGTTCTGCAGCAGTTGGCTCACATAAGTGTGTAATTGCTTTACACTCTGCATTGTGTTAAGCGGCACCCCTCACTCACTGCCGTTATTTATATTTTTTACAAAAATTGCCACTGTGTGTAGCCTACTCTGACTGGTATATGGAGACATACTAAAAAGGTAAGGGGCATCCACAGTTATCCACAGTTTGAACCTCAGGAATTGGCATGCCCCTTTAATTAAAGTGGAACAAGACCCTGGTTTGCCAGTCACTGTCCTCTCTGTGGCATCCCAAAACAGGATGCCTTGCTGTGTGAACACCCCCCCGGTTGCCACAAAACTCACCTTTGCCCTGGCTCCCACAATAATGTTAACAATGCCATTCGCATCCCCAGCATCTCGGGAATGTGGCTGCCCCCTATTGCCGAGCTCTGTGTCTAAATAGAGTTGTTGTTGCCATGCATTAATATGCACATCATTCAGCGCTGATTGGACATGTTATGCTTTGGTAAGCTATAGATGGTAACAGATCAGGTTGCGGTACTGATGAAGCCTTACCCTCACCACCTGATAAAAACGTACCAACACTGGTGCATGTACCACTGCTTGGGAACCCCTGCTCTAGATATAGATAGGCTAATACATTTTTTTCTTTTGTCAGTCTGTGCAGAAACAAGAACAGAAGCCTATTTCTCTGATGAATACCCAGGAAAGGAATCAACCACAGAAGAGAGGATATATGTTCACAAGTTATAGGGAAACAGATGTGCCTACACAAGATCCTCAGATGACCCAGCAGGACATACAGGCTATGCAAATGGATATAGAGACATCCTATGAGAACATGCAACACCTGGCCAAGGTGATTTATATCATTTGTTTTTATAGCAATGCTATATATTGCTTAATATGTTGTATATGTATTTTTGTACATATACATTAAGTATATATATATATTTTTTTTAATGTTATCTCACCTTGTGCTTATCATTTAGCCAGTTTGAAAAGGGACTCTGCACCATATGCTCATTGGCCTACAGTATCATTAGATACACCCCCTTGTCATCCAGATTTTCTCTCATATTCCACTCTAGGGCATCAGGAAGTCAGAAATAAATGGCTAACTCTCCTCCAAAGGACAGGGACTACAAGATAAAAAGTGTGGTTTCTCCAGGCTTTATATATGGCTGCTCTCCACATTCCAATCTTATTCTTGCAGTTGGACTGTTATGCAAAGGTTGTGCCTAGATTTATTTTCTTTTTATTCAATTATGTTTTTCATTATATAGGTTTATCAGGAAGCAGGGGATTTAACCCTAACTGTCTTCTAGGCTTATATGGTCCCGCTGAACCGGTGGACCCACCTATGCATCCTGGAGATGGTTAAACCCGGATCAGGATAATATAGGGGTAGGCACCAGGGTCCTGTGGGCGCTACGGGGTGTCACCTTATTTTTTAAGCTGACCTTCAAGGGCCTGAGTTTCCCGCCTGAAGGGACAACCAGCTGCAGGTTTTTGTCTGGTGAGCCTGCAGGGAAGACCATGGGGGTAATATTCCCCTTTACCTTTTTCTTCCTGCAATATGCATTGATGTAGGTGTTTGCATGTGTGTTACGGCACTTTCCGATTCGAATTTTGTGCCATGGAAGGGGATCGGAAATGCACTGGTGGTGGGCAGGGTGTGTCCTGGATCACACAGGAAGGAGGACGGTCACGGCTTTTTTTGCCATTAGGAGCAGCAGCGGTTAGGGGGCCAGATTGCGACATCTAATGGAGCACCTGCTGTCGCTGTGCTGCAGACCCTGCCGCAGCTTGGCTCCTTCTCCTAGTGGGGCCACTTTTCGCGGGCTGCTGCTGGCTACCCACTCCGCGGCCGAGCCTCCCCTGCCTCCGGTCCAGGGAAAGGCGTCACCGGAGGTCGCTGGATCTGGGGGTCCATGTGCTGGCTGCGTTTCCTCTCTTTTTAGATGGGCAGGTAGGTCTTGTTTTCTATTCATGTTTTTGTTTATTCTCTTTGAGTATATACTATTTTATTTATGTTATTTGTCTGTCTTTTAGATATTGTGGATAAGGATATTAGGTTGTGGTCCACCCCTAGGGTCTCGGAGTAGTCACCTGTGACTATCAAGATTCCTCATATACTTTGGTCTTAGGCCCTCAGAGATATCAGACTATTAAAGGGTTGCCCTATTAAATATAAACGGTTGCCCTGATGTCCTGTGTGCCTGAAAAGGACAGCCCTATTTGTTCAGAATGCACCGCCCTGGTAGTACTCTCCAGATTAAGGAGGCATTTGCCACCCCCGGGGGAACTTCCCACCATGGAAGCCTCTGGGTCTGCTCCCTCGGAGCTTATTGCTCCTTCAGCAGCTCTGCCTTGCTTTGATAGCCCAGGGTTTCTTATCCAGCTTTATATGGTGGAGAGATTGGCCCGCATTGAAAGCCACTATCTACATACTAAGTGTCACTTAGAGCACTTAGAGCCTCCGGTTTCAAGGTCTTTGAAGGCATCAGAGGAACAGAAACATTTAGTTTCTAGGGACTTTTCTGATTCCGAAGAGGAGGATATTTATGCTGCCATAGAATCTCTGAAAGATTTTTCAGAGGGGGAACTCTCATTTAGTAGGGGAGAGAGTAATGCAGATTCAGGGTATTCTAAGTATGTCACATACCCCGCTTCAAGATATTCATAACCTGTGGGTATACTGACCTGAAGAGGGCGATCTGCAGAGATGATTGGAGGAAAGAAAGCCCCTCCCTGTCCATAAATACCTGGGACCTCCCACTCATTACCCAGTCTTCATCTCTGCAGGACGGCGAGCAAGCAGAAGATGATCTCTCCTCCTTGCACAGGGGGTTTTCTAAGGTAGCTGGGTCTACCCCCGGCCTATATTATTTTATTCCTGCTCTGACTTTTTTCTCCCCTATTTAATATATTTATATGCCTCCTCAGTTTTGACTGCGGTCCGGGTGATGTTACTCTAGCACACACGTGCTTAGGAGCTAGGCTCCGCCGCGAGACCCTATTTAGAGGGTAGGCGGTTATACCGGGTTGGTGACCCCGGTTTGGGATGCCCTGTCCTTAATAATTTTCCCTTAAGATTTTCCCTCAATTGGCCACCCCCTCCCTCATAGTTGGGTTGGGGGTTCTCTTTTTACAATTCTGAGTGGAACGTATAGGAGCAATCCCTCAATGACTTGGTTACACTGCTCTTTATTATATGTGTCTGTGTATGTGTAAACGTTTTCCTTTTTCAACACTGTTAAGAACAGACACGGTGCTGTGATTTACCTCAGAAGGCGGAGGGGAGGGGCTCTCCCCTCACGCTCTTCTGTCAGGGGCGGGGCCGGGCCTCTTGCAGAGGCCGCGGCCCGTGCCCTGTCTTACTAGCCGGGCAGCGGCTCGCAGGCAGCCGGTTTCAGGTACGTCGTGCGGGGCCGCGGGTCCCCGCGTCTCCGGCGGGCTATGTTACAGCGGAGGGGAGTTTTCTCCCCTCATGCGCTGTGTCATTGGGGGCGGGGCCGGACTTGCGGCGCGTCGCCGCGGCCCGCCCCCTATCTTTTCCCGGGCACCGCTGAGGAGCTTTGACTCCTATCTGCACTGTGACGAGGGGGGGCGGGGCCGGTAAAGCGCGCGATCCGCGCAGGCCACGCCCCTCTTTTCCGTCTCTCACTCCGGCTGCGCTGGTCTGACTAGTTACCTCACGCACTGGGCTGCGTGCTGCCAGGCCCTGAACTGGCCCGGAGGTTCTGTGAGTGGCCCTGTGGGCCTTTGTTTTATTCTATCAGTTATTCAGTTTTATAGCTTCTAATTATTTTTTGTCTGTTTTTAGGTGATTCTTCAGGGGGTTTCTCACGGTCCTAAGGTCCCTGGGTACTTTCACTGGGTTTCTTTCCTACAAAATTCCTCCCACTTAAAAAGGACACTATAAGGGCATCCCGGGTTGCTTCATAGCGTAATTCCCTCAGTCATAGCGACTCATTTAAGTTCACCTTATGGAGGCATCCCAGGAATCCGGGCTCCCCTCGGGACAATCTCGGAAGTGTTTGGGGTGTGGGGTATCCCTAACTGGGGATGATTTCTTTTTATGTATATCTTGTGTACAACAGATTATTACGCGGCAGTCAGGACCCCAGGCTTCTGGGTCAGCACCGCCGGCTTCATCCTCTCCCCCTCCCATTTTAACCCGTACTCCATGCGATGTTGTCATGGGGGGGCAGTCGCAATCTGATGTATGTGCCAGATTGGCCAGTATTGAAAAATGTATTTCC
The DNA here is from genome assembly GCA_027917425.1 of Gastrophryne carolinensis. NCBI lineage: Eukaryota > Metazoa > Chordata > Amphibia > Anura > Microhylidae > Gastrophryne > Gastrophryne carolinensis. The sequence continues at coordinate 74,992,773 of CM051244.1, forward strand.
TCTACGGTAGCTAAGAAGGCACCGGCTAAGAGAAAACATTTGTCTACGGTTTCTCATTATGAATATGATGATACGGATGGTCTGGATTGGTCAGATTATTCCCCTCCTGAGGAAGGGGAGGTGTTTGAGGATTCGGATAATTCTGAGGATCAACAAATGGTTGGCGCTGATTCTGATCGGGGGTCAGGAGGTTCCTCGGACACCCCTAATGTTTTGAGGTCTTGGCCATCTCGCCTCCGGTGGAGGCCCCTCAACAACAAGGGGAGTTTTATGAGGAATCCAGACCGCACTTAGAATTTCCTAATCAAAAGCATTTTGATAATATTATTTCCAAGGAATGGGAGAGGCCAGCTCGGCTCCCAGGCATTCCTCAGAGTTGGGATAGAAGGTATCCTTTCCCTGCGGACACGGTTAAGCGCTGGGCTTCCTCCCCCGAAGTGGACGCCCCAATTTTGGGGTTATCCAACTCTGCCGTTTTGAATAACCCTGATTGTTCCTCTCTCAATGATGGTGAGGATAAATGCATTGACCAGATGGCTTGTCATGGTTTTGCCAGTATTGGGGCAGCCATACGGCCAGTTTGTGCCTCATCACTGTTGGTGGTGGCTACTAGAAAGGTGGTCAGGGATTTGCTATCCTCGTCCGGCTTGGATCCGGACAGTGATGAATTTCTTGGACTGAAACGTTGTGAGGTTTTTCTGTCCTTTATTTTAACTGCTCTGGATGATTCATTGATGATAAACAGCAGGGCCTCTGCTTTAATGGTGACCATTAGGCGTTCAATTTGGTTGCGCCAGTGGGCGACCGATTTTGGGTCTAAGAAGTCTCTGACGTCTCTTCCCTTTGTTGGTCTAAGGCTTTTTGGTGAAAAATTGGACTCAGTTGCTAAAGGTGGAAAATTACCTCAACGTAGGAAGCAACGTCGCCCCTTTCGAGGGGCGGCTTCCTTCACCCCTTCCTTTCGGGGGGCTAGAGCGGGAAGAGGTTTTGCCTTCCCTTCTACAAGAGGAGACTCCTGGAATAGGGGCAGAGGTCGTGCCCGTTCAGGATACAGTTGGGGTTCTAAACCCAAGCCCGCGGCCAAGCCCGCTCAACAATGAGGGGGCGCCCTCACCCGTGCGGGTGGGGGGACGGCTGCGACACTTCTCCCAAGTCTGGATTCGGGAGGTCTCGGACAGATGGATCGGGGAAGTGGTGTCTTCCGGTTACATGCTGGAGTTCGAGTCCCCCCCCCCCCCCCCGCGTTTCCTCAGGTCTCGGGTGTCCCCGGACGTACAGGATGCACTGCAGCTCCAGGCGGTGGTATCGAGTCTTCTAGAAATGGCGGTCATTTGCCCAGTGCCCCCATTAGAACGGGGTCGGGGTTTTTACTCAAATCTGTTCACGGTTCCCAAGAAGGATGGCTCCGTTCGGCCCATCCTGGACCTAAAGATTCTCAACAGGTCTGTCAGGCTGCGAAAATTTCGCATGGAAACGTTGCGTTCCGCTATCCACTCTCTTCGTCAGGGGGACTTCATGACGTCCATAGACATCCAGGACGCTTACCTCCATGTTCCCATCTTTCCCGCGCACCAGAGGTTCCTAAGGTTCGCTCTGGAGGATCGGCATTTCCAATTTGTAGCTCTTCCCTTCGGTCTCACCACAGCTCCAAGGGTTTTCACCAAGGTGCTGGCTGGGGTGATGGCTCTTCTCAGAGCTCAAGGAATTCGCATAGTGCCATATCTGGACGATCTCCTCATATTGGCATCGTCGTTCAGCCAAGCGGAATTGGACACCAGGACGGTTCTATCCACTCTGGAGAGATTCGGCTGGGTGATCAACTACCCCAAGTCCTCCCTCCACCCGTCCAGGTTAATATCCTTTCTGGGGATGTCTCTGGATACAGATCAGGCCAGAGTGTTCCTTCCTAGGTTCTTCTGATTCTGGAGTTGGTTCGGTCGCTTCTGTCCATTCCTCGACCGTCCATCCGGCTAGGGATGAGACTGGTAGGTTTGATGGTGGCCTCCTTCGAGGCAGTCCCCTTTGCTCAGTTTCACACAAGGACACTACAGCTCCATCTGTTGTCGGTCTGGAACAGGTCTCCCCAGTCGCTGGATCAATTCTTTCAGATATCCCCCCGGGTTCGCCGCTCTCTTCAGTGGTGGCTGAACGCAGCCAACTTGCTGAGGGGCAGATACTTTCAGACTCCCCAGTGGGAGATAGTCACCACGGATGCCAGCCTCTCTGGTTGGGGGGGCTTCTGGAAGGATCTGCAATTTCAGGGTTTGTGGGGTCCCCTGGAAGCCCACAAGCCTATCAATGTTCTGGAATTAAGGGCCATCAGGATGGTTCTTTGTCATTTGACTCATCAACTGCGAGGCTTGCCGGTCCAGGTCAGGTCAGACAATCGGACGGCGGGAGACAATCACCAGGGAGGGACTCGCAGCAAGAGTGCCCTCAAGGAAGTGTCTCTGATTCTGGACTGGGCGGAGAGCCATGTCCCGTGCATCTCGGCAGTTTACATCCCGGGAGTGGAGAACACGGAGGCGGACTCCCTGAGCAGGATGTCAGCCCGCAAGGGGGAGTGGTCCCTCAATCCCAAGGTCTTTCACACAATTTGTCGCAGGTGGGGGTCACCGGTGGTGGACCTATTTGCCTCCCGTCACAATCACAAACTTCCGTCATTCGTATCCCTGGCGAAGGACCCTCTGGCTCTGGCAACGGATGCCATGTCTCTGAATTGGAGGGATCTGGGTTTTCTGTACCTGTTTCCCCCATTTCCCATGGTGGCCAGAGTAGTGCGCAAGCTTGCTCTGGAGAGAGCTCCAGCAATCCTGGTAGCTCCAAGGTGGCCAAGACAGGTCTGGTTCGCAGACATGGTAAGGTTGGCAGAAGATCAGTTCGTTCTGCCCCTACTGCCAGATCTCCTCACACAGGGTCATCTTCGTTACCCCAATTTACCAACGCTGGCTTTGACGGCGTGGCTGCTGAAACCTCCATCTTGAAGGAGGAAGGTCTTTCGGATGCTGTGGTCCGGACTCTTATTAGTGCTAGGAAGAGGTCCTCATCGTCTGTGTACTATAAGACTTGGAGGTCTTATATTGATTGGTGTGAATCTAGGGTTGTCCCTTGTAGGGAATTCTCTATTTCTAGAATTTTGGAGTTCTTACAACATGGTCTGGACCTAGGGCTCCAACTCAGTACTCTGAAGGGACAGGTGTCTGCCCTGGCGGTGTTTTTCCAAAAGTCTTTTGCACTACATCCTTTTGGTTAAGACTTTTTTTTTTTTAAAGACACATTTGCGGCCTCCTAGGAAGCCTTTGATTCCGGTTTGGGATTTGAATTTGGTTCTTTCTGCGCTTCAGGGTCCTCCCTTCGAGCCCTTGCATGATATTCCTTTGTCTTCCCTTACACAGAAGGTGGCCTTTTTGGTAGCTATCACCTCCGTTAGACGTGTTTCTGAGCTGGCGGCTCTGTCTATTTAAGCTCCGTATTTTGAAAGACATCAGGACAAGGTGGTTTTTCGTTTAAGACGGACTTCCTTCCTAAGGTGGTTTCGTCCTTTCATCTAAATCAGGATATTGTTCTGCCCTCTCTGTGTCCTAATCCCAGCAATGACAAGGAGAGGGCCCTGCATTCCTTGGATGTGGTTCGTGTTGTGAAGTATTATTTGGTGGTAACGTCTGCCTTTCGCAAGACTGATGCATTCTTCGTGGTGCCATTTGGGCCCAAGAAGGGTCTAGCACCCACAAAGTCTACCATCAGCAGGTGGATTAGTCAGGCCATTGTCGGGGCCTATTCTGCTAAAGGGAGAGATCCTCCTTTTCGTGTTACAGCTCATTCTACTCGTGCGGTTGGGGCTTCCTGGGCTTTTCAGCACCAGGCCTCTGTTGAGCAAGTTTGCAAGGCCGCTACCTGGTCTTCTGTTCATACTTTTTCAAAGTTTTACAAGGTTGATGTTCGGGCCTCAGCGGATGCTGTTTTTGGCCGCAAAGTTCTGCAGGCTGCAGTAGTTTAAGTTGTGCTTTATGCCTTGTTTTGGATCCCCACCCATTATGGACACTGCTATTGGATGTCCCACAGGTTATGAATATCTTGAAGCGGGGTGTGTGACATACTTAGAATAATACCATTTTGTGAATACTCACCTTGTAAAATGGGTATTATAAGTATGTCACACACCCCGCTTCAACCCGCCCTTTTGTATTCTGGATCCTTCATTTTGTGAACTTTGCGTTGTTATGACTTATATTTGGCTCTTCCTGGTCCCTTACCTTACTGCTTTCTTTATACTGGGTAATGAGTGGGAGGTCCCAGGTATTTATGGACCGGGAGGGGCTTTCTTTCCTCCAATCATCTCTGCAGATCGCCCTCTTCAGGTCAGTATACCCACAGGTTATGAATATCTTGAAGCGGGGTGTGTGACATACTTATAATACCCATTTCACAAGGTGAGTATTCACAAAATGGTATTTTTCTGAGCAGGGGTCTTCTCTGTTTAACCCTTTAAGTGCTAGCCTACCTGGAGATTTTGTCACCTTTTGTTGCCATTTTTCACTATTTTGCGCTACACATGTTCAACTGTGATTTTTAAAGGGATTTTATTCATTTTTTAAGTGTATTCTCAATATTTTGGGGTGAAATATGTTTAAAAAAATAAAAAAAAAACATTTTTTCTACAATTTGTAGTGTTTTTGTAATAAAAAAAAGTAAGTATGTCAATAAAATATTATTACATGTGAAATCTCAATTTCTATTGGTTACAGTGGTGCCACATATGTATTGATAGACACCCTTTCCTGCCAAGGAGACTCCCCCAAATTGAAACAGCACTTTAGGAGATTTTCATATAAAATAGAACTATGCGCTATGCATACCTTGCAGTTTTTTCAAGAAACACATCTCTTTACATTTGAAATACCTCCCAGTAGTACACACCTCAAGCTTTCTAGGTGTTCCAGGCTTGTTGACATGGGTGCAGTTTTCTGGAAGTAATCCCTCAGTGAATTCTTTGGTTGCACTGAGTTTCAAACTCACATTTTCCTAAAATAAAAAAATATATGCAAACAAGAAAAAACAAGTACAATCTGAAAAAGCAACATCCCTCGAGCAGAACAATACCCAACATGCATAGGTTCTCTCAAAAGAAGAGTTGCCAAACACCCCAAAGTAAAGCATGTGCGTAAGGGTAATTTTACTTGAAAATTTCAGCTCTGCAGACAAAGTGCGCACCTTGCGCTTTTTCTATCAAAGCAACCCTTTAGATTTGAAATACCCCCCACAAACCATATATTCCCTGAAAGAACATATGTTAACCTTTCTAAGCGTACCCAGTTTGTTGTAGTGGGCTCATCATTTTAGAAGTAATCCCTCAAAGAATTCTTAGGTTGCACAGGGTAAAAAAAAAAATATAAAAAAACAGACTAAAAAACAAATTTTCTTAAAAAATCAATAAACAAACAAGAAAAAACAAGCTAAATCTGAAAGCGCAAGGTTCCCCAAGCAGAACAATACCCAACATGCATAGGTACATAGGTACCCTTGTAATTGCCAGCCTACTTGAAATTTTGTCACCCTCTGTTGAGAGGTCATTTTTCACCATTTTGCGCTATGTTTAACTGTGATTTTTGCAGGACTTTCCAGGAAAAATATATATTATTAGTTGCAGTGTTGGCTTTAACACAAAATGTCTTGTTTGTCATTTTTTTACTGTTTTTTTTAAATATTTTTGAATTAAAAAATGTTTTAGAATAGTTCCTTTATTTTAAATAAAACATTTACTTTATTAGAGAAAACCATATTGCATGTGAAAGCCCCATTTCTCCCGATCCTGTGTCCCACGGTGATCCGCTGACAGCTGCCGGGGCTGATCACTGGAGGGGGGCTGGGGACGCAGGGGACCACAGCCCCCTCCTGCCCTCCAACCTGCTCAGCTCCGACATTTGACAGTCCGGAGCCCGGAGTGGGATGACGTCATCCACTCGGCCCACAAGGGGCAGGGCTAGTGACGTGAATGCTGGAGGGGCATGTTTTGAGCCCCCTCCTCACCATGCTTATTTTTTGAACTAGTGGGGGGGAAAGCCAGCCCGTAGGTACCCAACATGCATTGCTACTGTCAAGGCAAGAGTTGCCAAACACCCCAAAGTAAAGCATGTGCGTAACAGTGATTTTACTCGAAAATTTCAGCTCTGCAGATAAAGAGCGCACCTTGTGATTTTTCAACCAAAACAACCCTTTACATTTGGAATATCCCCCATAAACCATATATTACCTGAAAGTACACATGTAACGCTTTCTAAGCGTACCCAACTTGTTGTAGTGGGCTCATCTTTCTGGGATTAATCCCTCAAAGAATTCATTGGTTGCGCAGGGTTTCCCTAAAAAATGTATAAAAAAGCTAAGTCTGAAAGCGCAAGATCCCCTGAACAGAACAATACCCAACATGCATAGCTACTTTTAACCCTTTTAATTGCCAGCCTACTTGAGATTTTGTCACCCTCTGTTGACAGGTCATTTTTCCCCATTTTGCGCCATGTTTTGCGCCATTTTTGCTGGAATTTTCAGGAAAATGATATATATATTTTTTGGCAGCAGAGTTTAGGCTTTAACATGAAATGTCTTGTTTGTAAATGTTATTTTGTTTTTTTACAATATTATTAAGTAAAAAAAAATAAATAAATAAATACAATTTTCTTTTTAGAAAATTGACTCCTTTATTTTAAATAGAAAATGTATTTTATTAAGGAAAACCATATTGCATGTGAAAGCCCCATTTCTACCGATTAGAACGGTACCACATATTTATCGGTAGCCCCCCCGTTCCTGCCCAGGAGACCCCCCTACCTGAAACAAGTATTTTATAATATTTACAAATAAAATACAACTACCATCCACACTACAAAGGGTTTATTTTGAGAAAAAAAATGGCATAGGTTCCCCCTTCCCGGGGGGGGGGGGGGGGGGCATTATTTTGGGGGGGATTTTTAAGGGTTAAAAATCCTTAAAAATCCCCCAAAAAATTTACATGGGGTCCCCCTTACCCAAAGTAACCAGCCCGGGACCAGCTATGGGGGCTTGTAGGAACAGGGCACAGGGGCCAGCTTTTGTGGTGGGACCCTGCCATTACAGGCTCGGTTTCCTATTGGAGGGCTATGCATCACCCCCATTAAGGGTGTATATATATAGGGAAAGGCACAGGGGTACAGCTACACAATTGCCCTGAGGAAGCAGCTCGTGGACGCTGCGACACGCGTTGGCAGATTTTTATGGGGGTAGGTCCAGTTGGTATAATTACTGTATATCTATTGTTCCATGTCTCTTTCATATATTTTGGGTTGGTTTGAATATATTCTATGATGTATTGGATAGATAAACTTGTATGGAATTAACTTGCACAGGCACTTTTAATACTGTTGGCACTTTAGTATATGACTTTTTGCACATTTCTGCACATAAATTTATTTGAGCAAATGGCTTTATAATTCTTTAATCTTGTTTGAACATATATTTTCTATTGGAACTATGCTATTATGAGATCTTAATGGTACCCTGGCGCCCCCTTGTGTGTGTTTTGTAGTATTGTGGTCTATATGTGTTTTAAACTGTATTGTTTAGTGTTGGTTTTTACAATCATGTTTGTGATATAATAAAATTATCCTTTATTACTTAATGAGGAGGTAGTGCCCTATCTTTATTCCATCTGTCCTGGTGCAATATTATTGGGTGTGTGGGGACCCGGTATTCAAATTTTCTCTTTGTAGTTCTTTAGCACCAGGGATAGAGAGCACACCCTTTTGAAATTTAGACTGGTGCGGTTCGTGTATAGCATTTCTTTGGTTCCAATTAATTTGCAGTATTCAGCATCATTTTGGCTATGCTGTTCGGCCTGTCTTCTGCTCCAAGGGTGTTTACCAAGGCTCTGCCAGGCCTCATGGCCCTTCGAAGAAACCAGGGGATACAAATCATCCCTTACTTAGACAATCTTTTAATCAAGGCTCCATCCTTTCAGGAGACAATAAGAGATACAGAGACTGTCTTATTCGGCAATAGCAACAGCTGCCCAGGAGAATAAGGCATCCTAAGAAGCCCCATGTTTAGTTGGAACACAGCTAAGTAGATCGCCTACACTTTCAGACATAGTAAGGATGGTTATCAGACATAGTAAGGATGTTGGTAGGCGAGCATTGGTGGCTGCCCGACGATCCAGATCTCCTCACACAGGGACCTCTATGGCACCCCAATTTACGAGTTTTGGCTTTGAAGGCCTGGCTATTGAAACCTTCATCCTGGCAAAAAGAGGCTTATCTGCCAGGGTCATCCGGACCATGATTCAAGCCCGAAAGCAGATTTTTGTGGGTTCTTATCTCTTGGTGTGAATCTAACATAGTAACATAGTAACATAGTATGTAAGGCTGAATAAAGACTTTAGTCCATCCAGTTCAGCCTGTTTAACTCCTTCCAGTGGTCTAGTAGCCATAGCCGGAAATGTTATTACATGCCAGGAAGGCATCAAGGCCACTTTTGAACATTTTTAATGTATCCCTCATTACTACCTCCTCTGGCAGCGAGTTCCATAGTCTCACTGCTCTTACAGAGAAGAATCCCCTCCTATGTCGGTGGAGAAAGCACCTTTCCTCTAACCTTAGTGGATGCCCCCGGGTTATGGTTACACTCCGGGGTATAAATAGATTGTGGGACAGATCCTTGTATTGACCCCGAATATATTTATACATAGTTATTAGATCACCCCTCAATCGTCTTTTTTCTAGACTAAATAAGCCTAACTTGGACAATCTTTCCGGGTACTCTAGCCCCCGCACTCCTTTTATTAACTTTGTTGCCCTTTTTGAATGTGCTCCAGTTCTGATATGTCCTTCTTAAGCACAGGTGCCCAGAACTGTACACAGTATTCCATATGGGGTCTGACCAGTGACTTGTACAGGGGTAAAATGATGCTCTGGTCATGAGCACCCATGCCCCTCCTGATGCACCCCATGATCCTGTTTGCCTTGGCAGCAGCTGCCTGGCATTGATTACTACAGTTGAGCTTATTGTCAACTAAAACCCCTAGATCCTTTTCCATTGTTGTTTTACCAAGTGTTTCTTTATTTAGTGTGTAATCATGACACATATTTCTCCTTCCCATGTGCATAACCTTACATTTATCTGTGTTAAACTTCATTTGCCATTTAACTGCCCATGCTTCCAATTTATCTAAATCTGTTTGTAGTTGCCTGTTGTCCTCCTTTGTTTTAATTACTTTACTCAGCTTAGTATCATCTGCAAAGATTGAGACTTTACTGTTTAATCCATACCCAATGTCATTTATATATATATTGAAGAGAATTGGTCCCAGAACTGACCCTTGTGGTACTCCACTAGTAACAGTGACCCAATCTGAGTGTGTACCATTGATAACCACCCTCTGCTTCCGATCACTAAGCCAATTTCCCACCCATCTGCACACGTTTTCCCCCAGTCCAAGCATTCTCATCTTTTGTACCAGCCTTTTATGTGGCACAGTATCAAATGCTTTAGAAAAGTCAAGATATATGATATCCAATGACTCCCCCTGATCCAATCTTGAACTTACCTCCTCATAAAAGCCGATCAGGTTTGTCTGGCAGGAGCGATTCCTCATAAATCCATGCTGATATGGAGTAATAAGGTCATTTTCCCCAAGGTGCTCCAGGATAGTATCCCTTAAGAAACCTTCAAACAGCTTGCCCACCACAGATGTTAAGCTTACCGGTCTGTAGTTCCCAGGTTCCCCCCTAGATCCCTTTTTGAATATTGGCACCACATTTGCCAAGCGCCAATCCATCGGAACAAACCCTGTAGTTATGGAATCCACAAATATTAGAAATAACGGCTTGTCTATTACTGTACATAACTCCCTTAAAACACGAGGATGTATGTCATCTGGTCCCGGCGATTTATCGATTTTCATCTGCTTGAGACGGTGCCGGACTTCTTCCTTGGTTAGACCAGTGACATTTAATGGAGGGTTTCGGTTATTCCCCTGCATTTCACTGGGCATGTCAAATTCTTTTGTGAATATAGAAGCAAAGAAGTTGTTAAGCAAATTAGCTTTCTCCTCATTTCCCTCTATAGGGGTCCCATCCTTGCTTTTCAGGGGGCCCACACCCTCAGGTTTGTACCTTTTACGGTTTATGTAGCTAAAGAATAATTTGGGGTTAGTTTTACTCTCTTTCGCGACCAGTCTTTCTGTCTCCAGCTTAGCTGCCCTTATCTGTTGTTTACATTGTTTATTTTCTTCTTTATAGTTTTTTAACGCTTCCGCTGTCCCTTCCTGCTTTAAACGTTTAAATGCCTTTTTTTTGTTGTTTATTGCCCCCTTAACCTTTTTTATTTAGCCACATCGGTTTACATGTGTGTCTAATAGTTTTATTCCTGTAAGGTATATATCTGTCACACTGAAAATTAAGTATTCCTTTGAAAGTATCCCATTTAGCGTCCATGCTTTTGTTCTTAAGGACATTTTCCCAGTCAATGCAGTGTAGGGCATCTCTAAGTTGGTCAAACTTTGCCTTTTTGAAGTCCCGCGTTTTTGTGACTCCTTGATAAGGCACCCTAGTCACTGCTAATTGGAAATTAATGATATTATGATCACTGCTTCCAAGGTGTCCCCCAACCTGTACCTTTATTACTTTGTCTGGTACATTGGTTAGTATTAGGTCCAATATGGCTTTCCCCCTTGTTGGAGCTTGTACTTGTTGGGAAAGGTAGCCATCTTTTGTTTTAGATAAAAAACTATTACTTTTCTGCGAAACACATGTTTCAGCATCCCAGTCTATATCTGGGTAGTTAAAGTCCCCCATAATCACTACCTCATTTATTTTAGCGGCTATATCTATTTGCCTTAGCATCATATTTTCTATGGATTCGGATATATCTGGAGGTTTATAGCAAACCCCCATCAGTATTTTATTTTTGTTTCTCCCTCCATGTATTTCTACCCATACCGACTCCACATGGTCATTCCCCTCACATATATCCTCCCGCAGAGCAGGCTGTAGAGAGGATTTTACAATTAAGCAGACTCCACCCCCTTTGCGTTTGTTACGGTCCCTCCTAAACACACAGTATCCCTGTAAATTTACTGCCCAGTCATAGCTTTCATCCAGCCAGGTCTCTGTTACCCCCACTATATCATATTGTTCTTCTGTTATTATCAGTTCTAGTTCATCCATTTTATTAGTCAAGCTTCTAGCATTTGTAAGCATGCATTTCAAATGCTTATGACAATTTTGATAATTCTGTATATTGCCCTTATTCCTGCTAGATGTGCTAACCCCTCCCCCCTCTCCACCCCCAGTTTCATGTCTACACCCACTCTCACTTTCTTTCCTAACTTCCCCTTTGTAATAGCTTTTACCCTCCCCCCCAATGCTCAGTTTAAACACTCCTCTAACCTTTTAGCCATCCTCTCCCCCAGAACAGATGCACCCTCCCCATTGAGGTGCAACCCATCCCTGCCAAAGAACCTGTAGCCCACTGTGAAGTCGGCCCAGTTCTCTAAGAACCCAAACCCCTCCTTTTTACTCCAATTTTTGAGCCACCTGTTTACATCTCTAATCTCCCGCTGCCTCTCTGGTGTGGCTCTTGGTACTGGTAGTATTTCTGAGAATACTACAGTTGAGGTCCTTGCCTTAAGCTTACGGCCTAAGTCCCTGAAATCATTTTTTAGGACCTTCCACCTACTTCTTCCTATGTCATTAGTGCCAATATGCACCATGACCGCTGGGTTCACGCCAGACCCTCCCAACAATCTGTCAGCCCGCTCCGCTACATGCCGTACTCTTGCCCCAGGAAGGCAACACACTGTTCGGCAAGACAGATTGCCCTGTCTGTTCCCCTAATAATAGAGTCACCCACTACCAGCACCTGTCTTGCCTGCCCTGTTCTCCCATTTCCCCTCCCTTCCTTACTGGAGCCGACAGATGTGTCTTGCTGCAGCTCTGCCATCCCTGAGCTAACATCCTCCTCATCTGCCAACCGGGCAAACTTGTTTGGAGGTGCCTGTTCAGGGCTAGCCTCCCTGTAACTTTTACCCCTACCCCGCCTTCTAACTGTTATCCAGCTAGCTGCCTCATTTTCCTGCTTTTCCTCTCCCCCCATACTACCACCCTCCCCTGACCCTGAGCCATGTAGTGCCAGATCAGTGAGATCCAGACTCTTTTGCATGATAACAATTTCTCTCAGTGTTGCCAATCGCTTATTTAGATCGTGAATCACGGCTTCCAAATCAGAGATTCGCAGGCATCCGGGGCATATATATTCACCATCGACCGATTGATCAAGAAGTGCATACATAGCACAAGATGTACACTGAACAGCATTGTTAGGCATGGAACCCATTGTATGAATTTGTGGGAACACCAAGTGTAGAATTTACAACACTTAAAATAACAATATGAACAGTATTTCAAGAGGTTTCACTTGTAGAACTTTTTCTGTCTCCAGAATTCTGGAATTTTTACAGAAAAGTCTCAATGAGGGTCTTCAATTGAGCACTCTAAAGGGACAGATATCTGCTTTACCATCTTTTGTCAGAAACCCATTGTGGAAAATAAACTTATAAAGACGTTTTGCAGGGGGTCACATATGTGCAAATGTTGTAAATATTATAAAGTGCTCTTTTCAATTTGGTAGGAGGTCTCCTGGGCAGGAATGGGGGATACCGATACATATGTGGTACCATTGTAATCAGGAGAAATGGGACTTTTAGATGCAATATGGCTTTCTTGAATAAAATACATTTTTATTTAAAATGAATGAGACACTTTTTAAAGAACATAATTTTTACTCTTTCATAGTGCAAAATGGTGAAAAATGACCCGTCAACAGAGGGTGACAAAATCTTTAGTAGGCTGGCAGTTAAAAATATCTAGGCATGTTGGGTATTGTTCTGTTCGGGGGACCTTGTGCTTTCAGATTTAGCTTGTTTTTTCTTGTTTGGATATTGATATTTCAGGAAAATTTGTTTTTATTCTGCCTTTTTTATACATTTTTTAGGGAAAGCCTGTGCAACCAAAGAATTCTTCGAGGGATCACTTATAATATATAAGTAAACCATAATATATAGTTTGTGGGGGAATTCTAAATGTAAAGGGTTGTTTTGGTCAAGTAAAATTACCCTTATGTGCATGATTTACTTTGGGGTGTTTGGCAACTCTTCCCTTGACACTACCTATGCATGTTGGGTATTGTTCTCTTCAGGAGACCTTGCTTTTTCAGATTTAATTAGTTTTTTCTTGTTTGCTTTTTTATTTTTTAGAAAAATAAGACTATGATTCTGCTTTTTTATTCTTTTTTTTAGGGAAACCTTGTGCAATCAAATAATTAATCGTGGGATTACTTCCAGAAAACTGCTCCCATGTCAACAAGCCTGGTATGTCTAGAAAGCTTGAGGTGTGTACATCCAGAAAATATATACCGTAGTTTGTGGAGGGGAGTGGTATTTCAAATGTAAAGACTTTTTTTTTCTTGAAAAACTGCAAGGTGCGCATAGCAGTTATATTTTATCTGAAAATCTCTTAAAGCGCTGTTTCAGTTTGTCTACTTATAAACATGTGATACCGTTGAAACATTAAGAAATTGGCTTTTCACATTCCATATGATTTTATTAAAAAACTTTTTTATTACATTTTTACTTACAAAGAAACCCTACAAATGGTAAAATATTAAGAATCCACTAAACAAATGACAAACAAGACATTTCAAGTTAATGCCCAGACTCTAATGCTGAAAAAACAATATATACTTGTCCTGGGAAATCCCTTCAAAAATCACAGTTGAAAATGTTTAGCACAAAATAGTGTTAGATGCTTAGTGTCCAGGGAGGGTGTCATTTAATGTGGAGGTTACACTTTTTACAATAAGCCCGCTTTCAGAAATACTGTAGAGAGGAACTTGTTCTACTGTTGTGATGTAACATGTCCCTGTGTTATAATATAATCTACAGTGATCATTTACTTTTTCTATTGGCCATTTCCTGTTACTATGTGCAGCTGTCTGTTTAGCTGTTCCTATGCAAAACTATTTTACATAGTTACCCTGTATCAGCAGCCTGATCTAGTGTGTTATTTTGTAGAAACGTAGGAAAGCTTTGGAAGAAATGGTACGTCTGTATCAATTTTATAGCTCCTGTGGGGAGTTTCAGTCCTGGATGGATGACAAGGAGAAGATTTTTCAGACTTTTCAGCCAAATCCTGACAATGTCGAGATTATGCAGCAAAAATATGAGGTATTTATGAAACAAAAACACTTTAGGCGAACTTTTACAGACACATTTAAGTAAACAAGTTATTGGTTAATAGTCCATATATTCAATGGTCACATGGAAGGACTTCTTCCATGTGACCATTGAATATATGGAGTGATATATGGAACCCTATTGAATTTATGGGAGTACTTCATGGAGCACGTTCATTACAAAGAACTGATTTAAGGAGTTGTCTGTTATGTTTTTTCTGGTAAGCGCACACGAATGAAGGGTGATCACTATCAACAGGTGCATGGGTTTGAGATACCCACTGGATTTATCAACACGAAAGTTTTTCTTTTCTTTGCATCACTTCAGCATTTGTGCATGTGTTTTGGGACACTTATAATATGGACTCACGTTAATGATTTGTAACAACATTGTAAAGTTTGCAATTTATTCTTTGGGCGTAAGCCTTTCACTATAGGTGTTTGTTATTTATAATTTTTGCTCTGTACCCTAATACATACAGAAAAGCATGATGGCTTACCTATTTCTGCTTTCAATGCCTCACTCAGTTCTACCAATTGGAGCCTCAGGTATCAGCGAGGTCAGTGTTTTATAGGGGAAGGTCCACATGCACATTGGATGGAATGTTTAATGCTTTCAATTACTTGAATGCATTCTTTTTGTATATGGCTCCTGCAATCTATTCACATTAAATGTAGCTCCCGAACATCTCTTTGTACTGAATGTGGCTCTCATGGTAGGAATGATTGGGGACCTCTGCCATAGAAAGTGTACTTCAGGTAGGGACAATCCAATGTAGCTGAATATTTGATTCTTATGTTGCCAAAAGTTAATTTTTCAGATACAAAAGAACATTGTGTTAACATAATAAATGATATTTGCCTAAAATACTAAACATATCTTCTGAATGTGTTTCAAGTATTAAAAGCAAAACCAGCTGCAGCTTGTATGTGTATACATACATGTGGGATTTATTTTCATTTTGCAATTATCATACTAGTCTCTTTTTTTTGTAAAGATGGTCTTATGAGAGCATTTCATTGCAGAATTTCCTAACCGATCTAGCAGCTGGCAAAGCTCGTCTAGATGAAATCAACAACCTGGCAGACAAATTGGTGAAGAGTGCCCCTGACAGGAAGAAGCAAATTCACGACCGCCAAATGGCTATACGCAATAGGTACCTTCATTTGTGCTCATTTGGGCCAAGCATAATAAGAAACTCTGAATTAATCCTTTCAATAATCAACATTACAGGTTACATAGTTAATATGGTTGAAAAAAGACATATGTCCATCAAATTCAACCAAGGATTTTGGGGTAGGGGAAGTTATTTTTTATTTTATTTTATTTTCTATACTGAAAACAGCGAATAGCAACTGTTAATGTAATTTTCTTCTAAATAAGCATTTATTCCTTTTTGAAGCTGTAAGTGGTTGATGCTGTAACAAGCTTCAGATTTTTAGTTCTTGTGGTAAAAAATAATTGTCACCTCCGGAGATTGAATTTCTTTTTTTTCCAGTCAAAGGGAGTGCCCCTTGTCTTTAGAGAGGATTTTACCTGAAATAGTGTTTCCCCATATTTTTTGTATTGCCCATTTAGATATTTATACAAGTTAATCATGCCCCCCCCCTCAATTGTTTCCTCTCAAGACTAAACAAATTTATTTTTCTTAATCTTTCCTCATATCTAAGATCCTTCATTCCTCTTATTAGTTTGGTGGCTCTCCTCTGCACCCTTTCCATAGTCAGAGCGACCTTTCTATGAACAGGTGCCCAGAACTGAACAACGCATTCCAGGTGAGGGTGCACCAATGCCTTGTGAAGAGTCAAAATTACATCTCTATCCCGTGATTCCATGCATATTTTAATGCATGATAATATCTTGGTGGCCTTGGAAGCAGCTGCTTGACATTGCATGCTGTTATTTAGCATTCAGGCTATTAGACCCCAAGTGCATGACTTTAGATTTCTCCACATTGAACTTCATTTGCCAAGTGGATGCCCAGACACTCAAAGTGTCCCAGTCAGCTTGTGAACATTTTCAATAGACTGCACTGTGCTACATATCATTGTGTCATCTGCAAAAATAGAAATAGTGCATTTAATTCCATCTGCTATGTCTTTTTTAAACAAATTGAATAATAATGGGCCCAGCACTGAACCCTGGGGTACACTGCTTACAAGCGGTTACCATTCAGAGTAGGTAGGTATCATTAACCACAACCTTCCGTTTTAGTGCCAATCAGTTTTTTTTGTGAAATGTTTCCGTTCTCGTATGAGTGTACGAGCGATTCTATGCATGCATTGAAAACCTTCTGTAAAGTTTCCGTTCGTTCGGCAGATTACGAATACGAGGATGTTATTTTCTAGCTTGACTTTTCCGTTTCATTTTCACATGTTACAACGTAGGCTTTCGTTTTTGCCCTTTTACCATCGTATCCTCCAACGAATCCTTTACGTTTTCGGTTCGATTCTGTTTCCCTTTTTCAATAAATATTCGCCCAGACGGAAATCCTTACGATCTAGCGCCTGCGCACTACAAACTTAACTCATTAAAGTACTCACCTACATATTTGCCACCCTCACTTCTGCTACAATGTTTAGCTAAATAAGCACTATCCTCCATCTTGCCTTTTGGACCCTTAAAGCTCACCCAAA
The DNA here is from genome assembly GCA_027917425.1 of Gastrophryne carolinensis. NCBI lineage: Eukaryota > Metazoa > Chordata > Amphibia > Anura > Microhylidae > Gastrophryne > Gastrophryne carolinensis. Next base: position 75,009,666 of record CM051244.1, read on the forward strand.
CCACTTAGCACTATCCTCCATCTTCCCTTTTGGACCCTTAAAGCTCACCCAAACCACTTAGCACTATCCTCCATCTTCCCTTTTGGACCCTTAAAGCTCACCCAAATCGCTTCTCGGTCATGTGAATATTCATCTTTAAATATTTCTGGGCCCATTAGTTTTGTGTTAATGTATTTTGTAAATTAAATGACACTAACATTTTTTTTGGGATTCCATCATAAAATATAAAATTTTTTTAAATTTAGAAAATTTCTAATTTTTACAACTATAAAAAACAAAATACATAGCAATGGCAGGCCACAGAACATTATTCTTCATCTGTGGTCCCCAACGAGTTGCGCAGCTCCTGCATCTCGCCCACCAACTGAAGGACCCTGACACTCAGTTCTGCCATTCTGGCACGTGTGGTCCCTGTTAAAAAAACGTAAATTAAAATATTGGTATAACCTTGTTGGGGTCATACTGCAGTGCCCCCCCCCCCCCCGTATGGTCCAAACACCTAAATCTGGACTTCAAAAGCCAGGCCCTCGCCACCACGGCCCGGGTTTTGCATAGTGCCCGATTAGAGAACCCCTGGCCCGCATTCTGCAGGCAGAGAACGGGCATCAGGAGCAAGGGCAGGAGTGGATATCCAGAATCCCCTGAAATAATTTAAAAATAATAACATAAAATACACATTCTAAGCTACAATATTGTTTAACATGTCATCAAGTGCTAAAAACAGCAATAGGTTAAGTCATGAGTCATCAACTATATTCATTGCCATACAGTGAAAATGGATTGATGGAATGTGAGCAAACTTACCCAGGAGCCATCTACCAGATAATTCTCCTGACTCAAACTGATGAAATAAGCCGGAGCTCTGCAATATATAAGCATCATGGGACGACCCTGGATGCCCTGCAAGAACACTGAGGAATTGCATAGCTGGACCAAAGACTGCTTGTTGTATGTTGTGTGAGTGGCACATCTTGTGGTTCCTGCAACCAAATATAAAACAATTACACAAAGCAAAGGTAACCGACTAAAACAATAACCCCTACAACAAATTAAGATTCAAGTTCAACAATCCAAATATAATTCACAAAAGACATAAGTCTAAAAAAATCTAGCAATTATATGGATGTGTGGGAAAATAAATGTTTACATGCTAAGGACTAATTAAGGTCAGCATTAAAATGCATCTAGAAGGCATACATGAAAAGTATTGATTCAGGTATGCATTGCTATACAATTTATGGCCTCGGCCATGCTGATACATGCAATGCCTTGGGGCTAAAAGCGCGCAGAATCCTCCACATAGCCGCAAAACATGTTCAACAATAGCAATTCGAGCCCTCAAAGGTCCCGTAAGTGGATCGGAAATGAAGCAGATTTATAGGGTGGTGATCCGTCGGAAATCGGCTCTCTGAATCAGATGGAAACACATCCCAACAACAGAAGTTATCTGAACGAACAAAAAATTTCCGATTTTGTTTGGAAAATGATCCCAACTAACAGAAATGTTCCGATTTGCTTCCGTTCATCGAAAGCGCATTCCCGAACGTTCGTACGAATGAAAAATGAACGAAAAAAGCAAAAAAAAAAGACTAACACCCACCCAAACTTTCACAGACAGCTACGGAAGTCTTTGAATCGAGGCTATGATCCTTCAGACAGTTTTCAATGCTGTTACAGATTGTATATTCTAAGTATACAGCACGTCCTGTTCCAGAGATAATTCCTTACGTTTGGGTTATACATCCACAAGATGGCTCTGGACTGCAGAGTCAGAAAAATGGCTCCTCCCAGATCCTTAAAGTGGACCAACACCCAGGATTTTGACTATCCTGGGTTTTGGTCCACTTCAGGGGGGCACCCCGATTAAGGGTGCCCCGCTGTTTGAAACCCCCCAGAAAGCCCCCAAAACTCACCTCACCACGCTCCCATGTGGCCGCGCTGACCAATCACCGCCGACGGACAAGCAGGTGACAGCGGCGGACAACACAGTGCATCCGCCACCGCGCGCCCATCTGACAGTGCGCGCGCCCGCGCTGGCCATTCACAAACGGCCGGCGCGGCGCGCGCACGTCTAGAGGGGCGCACGGGAGACGCCGCCGCCGATGAGGTAAGTTTTTTGGGGGTTTTGGGGGGGGTCCCTCACCGCGGGACATCCCGATCTCGGATGTCCCGCGTTGAGGGAGGTGATCGGCCCGGGAATCTTATAGATTCCCGGGCCGATCACCCCTGGGTGACGGTCCACTTTAAATACCCGGGACCTCCCACAAATTCCCCAGTTCTTCTCTGCAGTCTGGACTGCGATGACGTGAAGACGGCTCTTTTTAATCGCAGGTGAGCGGGGCTTATTAGCCTGCGGCCCTGTAGGACTATTCCCACCTGTTCCTGTTTACTGCCTCCCAGCTTAGGCTGCGCTGGTCGGCTGAAGGTTGGCACCGCTGTAGGTGCTAAGGATCGCTGCTCCATCCGCAGGCCCCCACCAAAGGGTAAGCGGTACAGGCTTGTGGTGAGCCTTATGGGATGCCCCTCCCGCATTTAGCCCCTCACCTCCCGTTCCCTGGTTAGGCTCCCTTGGGCGGTCCGCTTCCCCCTCTCTTCCTGGGTTAGTTCTGGGGGTGGGGGGGTATGTATACTGTCACAGTGGTGAATGTACTGTGTGGTCATATTTAAATGTGTGTTTTAGCTTTGCCGCCGCCGCACGTTTGTACCACGCTCCACGGACGGCGACGACATCGCCTCAGGTGCTGCTGCGCCATCATTGGCTGCCTTGGTCAGGTGGGCGCGTTTTCACGCTCTTCGGGGGGGCGGGCCTTGCGGATGACGCTTTTTGCGTCACGGTCTTCGCGGCCCATCCCTCGAGGTATATGCGGGCGCCATTTTGCTGCTGTTTGCTGCATGTCTGGCGTCTCTCTTGGTCCGTAAGTGCCCCTGCAGGCTGGCTTATTTTTACTGTTATTACTTTGCATGGCTTACGGGATCTCTTATTTGTGACTTACAGGCGGGTCTATCCTTTTAAGTGGTTTCTCCCGGCCTATCCCCTCTATTTCGCGTCTACTCCTTATTGGAGGGCTATTGTCATTTATTGTCTCCCACTTCCCTAGCGGGCTATTGGGGCATCCTGGGTAGCTTTTTAAGCGTTAATCCCTATTGGCTTGTTGTGCCATAATAATAACCATATGGAGGCTTCACAGGATAATGTGCCTGGGGTTCCTTCTGGACAAGCCCGGCTGTGTACTGCATGTGGGGTGGCCCCTATAAGTGACGATGTCAGGGTTGGTGCTCCCTGCGCCCAGCAGGCGCTGGCCCTGATAACTGGGTTACCTGTGACTGGGCCTGCGCCTATGGGCTCACCTACTCCCCCACACTTACATCTGACCCCCAGTGATGTGAACACTAGTGGGGAGTCTCAACCTGATTTGGCTACTCGGGTGGCTGGTTCTGGTCCACGTAAGGCTTCTGCTAAGTGTCGGCATTTAGCACCTGGTGTTACCCTCTTTCCTATGGAGGCTGAGGAATTTTTTGATGTTACCGGTTATACTCCCCTGGAAGAGGGGGAATTATTTTCCGATTCAGATTCATCTGAGGAGCAGCCTAAAGGTTATGCTGCCGGTTCTGGATCTGAACCATGGTCCTCAGGTGACACTGATAGGCTGTTGGCTCAGATATTTGAGGTGCTTTGTATTTCCCCTCCTGCTGCGGTCCCTAGGCAGCAAGAGGAGCTGTTTCATACTGTTAAACCATGCTGGGAGTTTCCTGAACAAACTCACTTTAATAATCTTGTGTCTAAGGAGTGGGACTGGCCTAGCCGGCTTCCTGGGGTACCGAAAAATTGGGATAGTAGGTATCCCTTTCCCACCGAGGTAGTTAAGCGTTGGTCATGTCCTCCCGAGGTGGACGCACCAATTCTGGGTTTATCCAACACATCTGTCATGCATTCCCCTGACACTACTACCCTGAAGGATGGGGAGAAGATGTCAAGAAGATTCTACTGACGCTCTGGCCCTGATGGGATCTCCACAACTTGCCTTAAAGTATGTGCGGAACAGATTGCCCCAGTCCTTACTGACATCTTCAGGAGTTCATTTGAGGTTGGAATAGTCCCTGACTGTCTGAAGAAAGAGTCATCATTCCAATCCCAAAGTCGTCATCAGCTTCAGCCTTGAAAGACTATAGACCCATTGCTCTGACCCCAGTGGTCATGAAAGTCTTTGAACGACTGGTAATACCCTTCCTCAAGGAGGATATTGGCTCACAGTGGGATCCACTGCAGTTTGCTTACAAAGCAAACAGATCTGCAGAAGACGCGGTCAATCTGGCAATCAAGCTAACATTAGACCGCCTTCAACACCATTGACCCACAAATTCTCCATGGAAAAATGCTTTCACTGGGCATCTCACCAGGTTTATCCGGCTGGATTACTAACTTTCTCACGAACAGGACCCAGAGAGTCAAACTGGGCCCCTTTATTTCCTCATCCAGATCAACAAATATAGTTTTTCAAACTCTTGCCCTCCGGCCGGAGGTACCTGGCTCTCTCGACCAGAACCTCTAGGTACAAAAATAGCTTTTTTCCGTTAAAGCGCTAAATAGCCACCACTGATTAACCTGCCACGAACTTCCTGTCTCTACCATGTCACTAAGTTACCAACAACATCAGATGTATATATGTTAAAATGTATAATATGTAAAAAATGTTTAATTTTATACTTAACGTTTATAGCTCTAAAGGGGTACCTCCCTTCCAAAAAGCATTCCTTGTATGTATCCTGTACTTTCTTGGCGGTCAATAAAGTATTCGTAGTATTCGAGGATAGGCGCGTGGATCAGCTGGCTTCCCATGCTTTTGCTTGTGTGGGGACCGCGCTGCGCTCGGTCTGTGCCTCTGCCATTACTGCTGTTGCTATCTAGAGCCTGCTCAAGGGTATCTTAGATGGTGCTCCTGAGGATGCTAGTGGTGAAGAGTATTCAGCTCTTACGAGCTGTGAGACTTTTGTTGCATATGTCCTTTCTGCTCTGGATGATACCATTAGAATGTGTGGCAGGGCCTCTGCCCTGTCGGTGGCTATATGTCGCTCGGTTTAGCTGCGCCAGTGGGCAGCTGATAACGCTGCCATAAAGGCTCTCATTGCTTTTCCCTTTAAGGAGCTGCGCCTCTTTGGGGAACGTTTGGATTTGTTTGCCAAGGGAGGTAAATTACCTCAGCGTAAAAAGCAGTCCCGGCCCTTTAGGGGTTCCGGTGCATTTTCCCCCTCCTTTCGTGGCTCCAGAATGGGACGGGGAGCTTTCTTTGTTGGGGGGATTTTGAAAGTCCCTGCAATTCCAGGGTCAGTGGGGCCCTCGGGAGGCCCACACCCCTATCAACATTCTGGAATTGAGGGCGATCAGGTTGGTTCTGGTCCGCTTAACTCCTCACCTTCATGGTCGGGCTGTTCAGATCCGCTCGGACAACCAGACAGCGGTTGCCTACATCAATCATAAGGGAGGGACCAAGCAAGGGGGCACTCAAGGAAGTATCCCTGATTCTGTCCTGGGCGGAGGACAATGTTCCCTGCATCTCGGCTGTGTACATCCCCGGAGTGGAGAATCTGGAGGCAGACTCCCTCAGCAAGGGGACTTCTCACCTGGGAGAATGGTCCCTCAGCAGCAGGGTGTTTCGTTCCCTATGCCAGTGGTCCCCAACCTTTTTTTCACCGTGGACCGGTTCAGGATTTGGTAATTTTACTGCAGTCCGGTGGGGCACTGGGGGGGGGGGGGGGGGCTGACTGGGGGCGGGTCTGGGGGTGTGGCTGGGGTGGTGCGGCGGCATTGATTGTTAATATTGTTTTGAGCTGGGAATAGATAGATGAGATGGGACAGAGCTGGGAATAGAGAGATGGGATGGGACAGAGCTGGGAATAGAGAGATGGGATGGGACAGAGCTGGGAAAAGAGAGAGATGGGATGGGACAGAGCTGGGAAAAGAGAGATGAGATAGGACAGAGCTGGGAAAAGAGAGATGGGATGGGACAGAGCTGGGAAAAGAGAGATGGGATGGGACAGAGCTGGGAAAAGAGAGATGGGATGGGACAGAGCTGGGAAAAGAGAGATGGGATGGGACAGAGCTGGGAATAGAGAGATGGGATGGGACAGAGCTGGGAAAAGAGAGATGGGATGGGACAGAGCCGGGAACAGAGAGATGGGATGGGACAGAGCTGGGAAAAGAGAGATGGGATGGGACAGAGCTGGGAGAAGAGAGATGGGATGGGACAGAGCTGGGAAAAGAGAGATGGGATGGGACAGAGCTGGGAAAAGAGAGATGGGATGGGGCAGAGCTGGGATGGGACAGAGCTGGGAATAGAGAGATGGGAGCGGGGAAAGGCGAGTTTTTACAGGTGCCCTGGAGAAGGGGGGTTCACACAGCGGGGGCATCTCGAATCAGGATGCCTCAAGGAAAAGCCTGCGGCCAGCCCTAGAATCTTTTAGATTCCAGGCCAGCCACTGGTGGGTTCCACTTTAAAGGTATTCCTGGGCATCCCAAACCCCTGCAATCTTCCCCCAAAATTAACTAAACATTCAGTTTTCGCCTCCCCCCAATCATTGACATTGGCAGCCAGCTTTTACCTTATTCACGCGCTCTTTCTTCACGCTCGACCGCCCCGCTCCCTATCTTTCCGCTCGCACGCACGCTTTCATTCCTCCTGCCTGCCCACCCCGTCCGCTGTCTTTGATCCCTCCCGTCCCGCCCACTACTTTTCCTCCCTCCCGCCCGCTTTCTTTACAAGCTGTCATTCCCTCAGTCCCGCCCACTGTCATTACCTCCCTCCCGCCCCGCCCGCTGTCTTTCCTCCCACCTGCCTGCCCCGCTTTCTTTCATTCTGCCCGACTACCCGCCTGGCCGCGGGGTCCGGAAACCCGCCTGGTCCGCGGGTTGAGTACCCCTGCTATATACGGTCACCCACCTGTAGAGCCGCACGGTGACCGCGTCCTCCTCCTCCTGCACCCGATGGTAGCGAACCTCCGAGCGGGTAGCCTCAGGGCCCGGTACCATTTGAGCCACGGACCAGTAGTGGTCCGCGGCCCGGGGGTTGGGGACCACTGCCCTATTCCATCGTTGGGGTCAGCCGGATGTGGATCTGTTTGCGTCCCGTCACAATCACAAGCTCCCAGTCTTTATCTCCCTGTCCCAGGACCCTCTGGCCTTAGCCATGGATGCACTAGCAATGTCTTGGAAGAGCTTTCAGCTCCTCTGTGTTCCCTCCGTTTCCTCTGCTGGGCAGGGTGCTGCGCAAGATAGCTCAGGAAGGGGTGCCAGCCATCCTGGTGGCTCCCTGTTGGCCAAGAAGAGACATTGTGCAGTTGGCAGTAGATCGGTACACCCTGCCCAGGGTTCCAGATCTGCTCACTCAGGGGCAGCTATGCTACCCTAATTTACAAACTTTGGCTTTGACGGCCTGGCTGCTGAAACCTCCATCTTGATGGAAAAGAGGTTGTTTCCTAGCCCTGGTCAGGGCTAGGAAAAAGTCCTCTTCTTCTATCTACTATAGGGTTTGGTGTACTTACATTGACTGGTGTGAGTCTAAGTCGCTTCCCTGTCGTGTGTTTTCCGTTCCTAGGATTTTGGAATTTCTGCAACATGGTTTGGACCTGGGTCTTCATCTGCCTTGCAGGGCTCTCCCTTTGAGCCTGTGCAGGAGGCTCCTTTGTCCATTCTTACGCTTAAGGTAGTCTTTTTGGTGGCTATCACTTCTGTTAGGTGTGTTTCTGAGCTGGCGGCGCTTTCTATCTCACCCCCTTACTTTGAGACACACCAGGACAAGGTGGTTTTTAAGCCAGACTTTCTGCCTAAGGTTGTTTCTGCCTTTCATCTCAATCAGGACATTGTTTTGCTTTCTCTGTGCCCTAATCCTAGTAACCCTAAGGAACGGGTTTTACACTCTCTGGATGTTGTCAGGAACTTGAAGTTCTATTTGGTGACTACTGCATCTTTCAGGAAGACTGATGCTCTTTTTGTTCTCCCTTCTGGGCCTAAGAAGGGTTTGGCTCCAGCTAAGTCCACTATCAGCAAGTGGATTCGCCAGGCTGTGATTCAGGCCTACTCTGCCAAGGGGAAGAATCCTCCCTTCCGCCTTACTGCTCATTCTACTCGTGCTATTGGTGCCTCTTGGGCTTTTCAGCACCAGGCTTCTGTTGAACAAGTTTGCAAGGCTGCTACTTGGTCTTCTGTTCATACTTTAGTTAAGTTTTACAAGGTTGATGTTAGGGCCTCAGCTGATGCTGCTTTTGGCCGCAAAGTTCTGCAGGTGGCAGTGGTTTAAAATGCTTGTTGTTGCCTTTTGGGGATCCCACCCTACTTTACGGACACTGCTATTGGATGTCCCAAATGTAAGGAATTATCTCTGGAACAGGACGTGCTGTATACTTAGAATAATACAATTCTGTGATTAATCACCTGTAGAATTGGTATTATATGTATACAGCACGTCCTGTTCCACCCCACCCTTGTTTTTCATTATTCTGTTACCTCTGTATGGTGATTGTTCAATTTTTATCTGGTTATTGTTCTCCCGGCTTCTTGTTAACTGCTTTTCAATACTGGGGAATTTGTGGGAGGTCCCGGGTATTTAAGGGGCCGGGAGGAGCCATTTTTCTGACTCTGCAGTCCAGCGCCATCTTGTGGATGTATAACCCAAACGTAAGGATTACCTCTGGAACAGGACGTGCTGTATACATATAATACCAATTCTACAGGCGAGTAATCACAGAATTGTATTTTTCTAATCTGGAAGACCTCAATTTCCCCAATAAGCGTCTATGGGGGACAGTGTAAAATGCTTTTGCAAAATCCAGAAAAAACTATATCTACAGCCACCCCTCTGTCCAGGCTTCTACTCACCTCCTCATAGAAGCCAATCAGGTTAGTCTGGCAGCTTCTGTCCATAGTAAAACCATGCTGGTTGTCACTTATAACATTATGTATTATGTATAGTTATAGTTATGTATAGTTTTGCTTTCTTTTGCCAAATCTCTTACATTTTGTGCTTTTGCCAACCTTATTTCTTTCTTACATGCTTTAATTACTAATTTACACTTTTCAAGCTGAGAGCTCAGCCTTGTAATTTTTAAATGCTTTTTTCTTGTTCTTTATTGCCTTTAGTTGAAGTCCCCCATCACCACCACTGTACCAGCCTGTGATGTCTGCTCTATCTGTTGATGCAGCTGACCCTCTATTTCCTCAGTTATGTTTGAGGGTCTATAGATCACACCAAATTGTATTTTAACATTGTTTACATCTCCCTGCACTTCTACCCACAATGATTCTACATCCTCACAATCTTCTGCTAGTATCTACTCATTAATATGTGCTTTGAATTCTTTGAATTCTTGCTTCACACAGAGACACACTCTGCCCCTTTCCTATTTGCTCTATCTTTCCGAAAAAGAACAAAACCTTGAAGATTGACAGTCCAGTCATGTATGGAATCCAGCCATGTCTCAGTCACACCAATAACATCATTATTTTCTTCCAATACCAGAGCCTCAAGCTCTCCCACTTTACTTGCCAGACTGGCATTTGTGAACATACAATTTAAGTTCATATCTAGTTTGACACATTGAAGCTAGTATTAGCTTCTACAGTAATGCATCCACCTAATTTTTCACTGCTGGTTTGCAACACATGGATCTCTTTATCCATCATAGCAGTCGCCCCCCCCCCTTCTAATTCTCCACCCACCATCATATGCTGTCCCCTAAGTAACCTGTCTTCCCCTTTGTTTTCTTTCTTGCCCTCTCCCCCTCATCTCTAGTTTAAGTACCTCTCCACCCCTGCTAGTACCCTCTTACCCAGCACAGCAGCACCCCTTCCATTCAGGTGCAAATTATCTACAGAATACAGATTGTGCCCCAATGAAAAGTCAGCCCAGTGCTCTAGGAACGCAAATCCTTCTGCCCTGCACCAGGACTTGAGCCATGTGTTTAACTCTCTAAGCTCCCGCTGTCGTTCATGTGTAGCACATGGCACAGGCAGTATTCCAGAGAATACAACCTTGGAGGTTCTTCTCTTCAACTTGGTGCCTCATTCCTTGAATGTATTCTTAAGGATCCTCCATCTAACATGCCGAACCCTGACACCAGGGCAACAGCAAACTATTCCGTTGAGGTGGCCTTGGGGACAAATTATTCCATCAGTTCACCTGATAATAGAATCCCCTATTACCACTAACTGCCTAGTCCATTCTGCAGTCCCAACCACCCATTCACTAGCTGGGCTCCACCCAGCTGTTAGAGAGAGTTAGGATCGGCTAGGGCTGCCACTTTTGAAACTGAAACTCGTGCATTATTACCCAACTTGGCAATTTTGCTAGCATGCACAGACCCAGGTATGGCCTTCCTTTCCTGTGCTCCCATTCCACTCCCTCTATCTACATTTACCCAGCTACTTATCTGCTCCTCCTGACTCATTACACCACCCTGTAACTCTAAGCAGAATGCCCTATTCTAAGTATACAGCACGTTCTGTTCCAGAATATTCCTTACTCCTGGGTAATACATCCACAAGATGGCGCTGGACTGCAGAAAACAGCTTGTGGCTCCTCCCAGCCCTATATAAGTCAGAAAACTCCCACAAAATCCCCAGTTCTTTCTGCAGTCTGGACTGCGAAGATAGAAGATAGCTCTCTGTGGCGCAGGTGAGCGGGGCTTATATGCCTGAGGCCCTGCAAGACTATTCCCACCCGTTCCATCTCATTTACTGCCACCCAGCCTTGGGATGGTAGGTTAGCAAGCACCAATGGTGCTGAGGAGCTAGGCTCCCACCGCAGTCCCTGCTCTAACAGGGTAGACGGTTTAGGCTAATGGTGAGCCTTTTTGGGATGCCCCCATTGCCTCATGGGTTTTGCCAGGTTATTCTGTGCAGTTAAACCCTATTCAGATATACATTTCCCCCTCCACCCTCACTTCTCATATTAGTCATCTGGGCGCCATTTTCCCTTGGAATTTTGCTGTTATCCTCCCTCACTCTCCCCTTGGGGGATCCTTGCGGGGGGGTGGTGTTTGGGGGGGGGTCGTCTAGTGATTCAACACTGTATTTTACTCTTGACATGTTTTAGTGCTTGTAACTTTATAAAACGCTGCTGCCGCGCTTTGTACTGCGCTCCGCGCCTGGCAGCCCCCTTCAACTCAGAGCTGCCGGGCCACTATTGGCCAGCCGGATCACGTGGGCGTGTTTCGCGCTCTTCGCGAGGGCGGGCTCTGTGGATGATGCATTTTACCTCATGACTCCATGGCCTGCCCCTCAAGGTCTGCGGACGCCATTTTGTCTCCTTGCTGCATGCTGCTGGCTCTCTGCGGTCCGTGAGTAACCCCGATGGGGTGATTTTTTTCTAAAAGTTTTTTCTAACTGCCTTATTCTCATGGGAATGTTGAATATGTCTTCCAGGCGGGTGAATACTTCAGCACTGTAGTTTCTCCCGGCGTTTTTCCCTCACTAACTCCCACTTCCCTAGCGGTTCTTGGGGCATCCCGGGTAGCTCTTCAGCGTTAACCCTTACTGGCCTATTGTGCCCTTCAAATCACCATATGGAGGCTTCTGGGGATAATGGGCCTGGGGTTCCTTCGGGACAAGCCCGGCTATGTGTTGTGTGTGGGGTATCCCCTATTAGTGATGATGTCAGGGTGTGTGTACCCTGCGCCCAGCAGGTACTTGCGCTGCAGTGATTTAGCTGCACGGGTGGCCAGCATTGAGAAACATCCTGCTGGGTCTGCCCTGCGTAAGGCTTCTGCTAAGAAGCGGCATTTATCACCTGCGGTTTCCCTCTTCCCTGTGGAAGATGAGGGCCCTTACTCACTCTCAGGTCCCTACCTCCTTGAGGAGGGGGAATTATTTTCTAATTCAGAATCCTCTGAGGAACAACCTAAGATATACGGTGGTACTGGGTACTGGGACTCCCTTTGGGGAAGACCCGGGGTCCCCTGATGACCCTCAGATTGCTGAGTCACATATTTGAAGTGCTTTGTATTTCTCTGCAGCAGCAGGGTGGCTTTTTCATATGGTTAAGCCACGCTGGGAGTTTCCTGAGAAGTTTCACTTTAATAATCTACTGCTCAAAGAATGGGAATGGCCTAGCAAGCTGCCCGGGGTGCCTAAGAGTTGGGACAAGAGGTATCCCTTTCCTGCTGATGTTGTTAAGCATTGGTCATGTCCTCCCGAGGGGGATGCGCCCGTTGTAGGGTTGTCCAATACATCTGTCATGCATTCTCCTGACACTACTACCCTGCGAGATGCCGAGGACTGGCGTTTGGACCAACGGCCCGTCGTGCCTTTGCCTGTGTGGGGACGGCACTGCGCCCGGTTTGTGCCTCTGCTATTATGGCTATTGCCATTAAAGGGGTGCTTAAGTGTATTTTGGATGGGGCATCTGAGGATACGGATAGAGAGGAGTATAGATCTTTCCTTTGCTTTGTGAGCAATTTATTGCATATATCCTCTCTGCCATGGATGATGCCATTAGAATGTGTGGTAGGACTTCTGCCCTGTTGGTGGCTATACGCCGCTCTGTCTGGCTACATCAGTGGGTGGCTGACAATGCTGCTAAGAAGGCTCTCCCTGGTTTCCCCTTCAAGGACCTGCGTCTCTGGGGAATGCTTGGATTTGTTTGCTAAGGGTGGTAGGTTACCTCAATGCAGGAGGCCGTCTGGGTCCTTTCAGGGAACAGGTGGCTTTCTCCCATCCTTCCGTGGTTCCAGAACTAACCATGGAGTCTCTTTTACTGGGGCCCGTGGAGACCATTGGGGGAGGGGCAGAGGACGTGGCTGTCCTGGCCTCTCCTGGGGTCTCAAGCCAAAAATCTCACTCATGCCTCAGGCATGAAGGGGGCGCCCTCACCCATCCAGGTGGGGGGACTGCTTTGGCTTTTTGCTCACATCTGGAGATTTCACGTCTCAGACCGGTGGATTCGGGAGGTAGTGTCCTCCGGTTACAAGATAGAGTTTGGAGCCTGGCCGCCCCCAATATTCATCAAATCCCGGATGGCTCAAAACCCCCTTTTAGCCCAGGGTCTGCGCCTTGCTGTCCAAAACCTTCTGGAGTTAGAGGTCATCTGCCAAGTGCCTTTAAAGGAAAGGGGCAGGGGCTACTATTCCAATCTTTTCACTGTTTCCAAGAAAGACGGGTCCATCAGACCCATCCTGGATTTAAAGCGCTTTAACAAATTTGTCAGATTCAAACACTTTCGCATGGAGACTCTGCGCTCAGCTGTAAATTCACTACACCCGGAAGACTTCATGACCTCTGTAGACATCAAGGATGCTTACCTTCATATACCAATCTTTCCAGGTCATCAGAGATTCCTCAGGTTCGCTCTGGACGATCAGCACTACCAATTTGTGGCCTTGCCCTTCGGTCTCACCTCGGCTCCCAGGGTATTCACCAAGGTGCTGGCGGGCATTATGGCTCTGCTGAGATCTCAGGGCATTAGCATCCTTCCTTGCTTGGACGACATTCTCATCATGTCTCGGTCCTTCCAGCAGGCCGAGCTGGATACCCAGATGGTGGTGTCCACACTGGAGTCCTTCGGCTGGGTGATCAACCATCCCAAGTCTTCCATGTCACCGTCAATGGTCAAGTCCTTTCTGGGCATGACTCTGCATACATCTCAGGTCAAGATCCTTCTCCCTCAGAAGAAGGTGGACAGTCTGCAAGCTCAAGCCAAGCTTCTTCTGTCTTGCCCTCATCCTTCCATCCGGCAGGGTATGCAGCTGGTGGGCCTGATGGTGTCTTGCTTTGAGGCTGTTCCATACGCTCAGTTTCACATGAGGCCTCTTCAACTTCACCTCTTGTCAGTTTGGGATCGGGACCCGGTGTCCCTGGATCAGGTGTTCGTTCTGTCCCCTCTGGTCAGGCAGTTTCTCTCGTGGTGGCTGGACTCAAGAAACCTGTTGGTGGGCAGATCCTTTCTGGCTCCATGCTGGGAGACAGTCACCACAGATGCCAGTCTGACAGGTTGGGGAGCTTCTGGAAATCCCTGAAATTCCAGGGTCAGTGGGGCCCTCAGGAGGCCCACACCCATATCAACATTCTGGAACTGAGGGCGATACGGTTGGTTCTCGTCCAACTGACTCCACACCTTCGGGGTCGGGCTGTTCAGTTTCGCTCGGACAACCAGAGGGCGGTTGCCTACATCAATCATCAGGAAGGGACCCGGAGCAAGAGGGCCCTCAAGGAAGTGTCTATGATACTGTCCTGGGAGGAGGAGAATGTTCCCTGCATCTCAGCAGTGTACATCCCGGGAGTGGAGATTTTGGAGGCAGACTCCCTCAGCAGGGGGACTTCTCGTCTGGGAGAATGGTCCCTCAGCAGCAGGGTGTTTCGCTCCCTGTGCCACCGTTGGGGTCAGCCGGATGCGGATCTGTTTGCGTCCTGCCACAGTCTCCAGCCTTTGTCTCTCTGTCCCAGGACCCTCTGGCCTTGGCCATGGATGCACTAGCAATGTCTTCCTCTACTGGGCAGGGTGCTGCGCAAGATAGCCCAGGAAGGGGTGCCAACCATCCTGGTGGCCCCCTGTTGGCCAAGAAGCGTGTGGTTCGCAGACATCGTGCAGTTGGCAGTAGATCAGTAAGCCCTGCCCAAGGTTCCAGACCTGCTCACTCAGGGGCAGCTACGCCATCCCAATTTACAAACGCTGGCTTTAAAGGCCTGGCTGCTGAAAACTCCATCTTGATGGAAAAGTGGCTGCCTGCCTCTGTTGTTAATACCATGATTAGGGCTAGGAAGAAGTCCTCGTCCTCCATCTACTATAGGGTATGGCATGCTTATATTGACTGGTGTGAGTCTAAGTCGTTTCCCTGTCGGGTGTTTTCTGTCCCTAGGATTCTGGTGTTTCCTCAACATGCTTTGGATTTGGGTCTTCATTTCAGTACCATTTCAGTTGGGTCATGTTTCTGCCTTGGCTATTTTCTTCCAAAGATCTTTTGCTCCCCATTGTTTGGTTAAGACCTTCTTCCAGGGGGTTACTCATGTGTGTCCCCCACGTAAGCCTATGTTACCAGTCTGGGATTCAAACTTGGTCTTATCTGCCTTGCAGGGGTCTCCCTTTGAGCCCTTGCGTGAGGCCCCTTTTTCCATTTTGATGCTTAAGGTAGTCTTTTTGGTGGCCATCACTTCTGTTAGGTGTGTTTCTGAGTTGGCGGCGCTTTCCATCAAACCCCCTTACTTTGAGAGACATCAGGACAAGGTGGTGTTTCGTTTTAAGCCAGATTTTCTGCCTAAGGTTATGTCTGCTTTTCATCTCAATCAGGACATTGTTTTGCCTTCTCTGTGCCCTAATCCTAGTAACCCTAAGGAGCAGGTTTTACACTATTTGGATGTGGTTAGGAACCTGAAGTTCTATTTGGTGGCTGCTGAATCCTTCAGGAAGACTGATGCTCTTTTTGTGCTCCCGTCTGGACCTAAGAAGGGTCTGGCTCCAGCTAAGTCCACTATCAGCAAGTGGATCCGTCAGGCTGTGATACAAGCCTATTCTGCTAAGGGGAAGGATCCTCCTTTCCGCCTTACTGCTCATTCTACTCGTGCTATTGGTGCCTCTTGGGCTTTTCAGCACCAGGCTTCTGTTGAACAAGTTTGCAAGGCCGCTACTTGGTCTTCTGTTCATACTTTTTCCAAGTTTTACAAAGTTGATGTTAGGGCCTCAGCTAACGCTGCTTTTGGCCGCAAAGTTTAAACTGCCGCTGTTACTTTTTGGGGATCCCACCCTACCTTACGGACACTGCTATTGGATGTCCAAGGAGTAAGGAATATTCTGGAACAGGACGTGCTATATACTTAGAATAATACAATTCTGTGATTACTCACCTGTAGAAATGGTATTATATGTATACAGCACGTCCTGTTCCACCCCACCCTTGTTATCATTATTCTTAGTTACCTCTGTATGGTGATTGTTCATTTTAAGTTCTTGTTATTGTTGTCCTCCCGGCTTCTTGTTAACTGCTTGTCAATGCTGGGGATTTTGTGGGAGGTCCCTGACTTATATAGGGCCGAGAGGAGCCACAAGCAGTTTTCTGCAGTCCAGCGCCATCTTGTGGATGTATTACCCAGGAGTAAGGAATATTCTGGAACAGGACGTGCTGTATACATATGATACATATGATACCAATTCTACAGGTGAGTAATCACAGAATTGTATTTTTCCATATTGTCACTCTCCCTCAGTGTTGCATTTTGCGCCTCCAAATCTCTAACCCGAGCTTCCAAGGTTGCAATATGCTCACATTTAACACTGCTGCTCCTGAAGTATATACATTTGATAAATTGTGCACTAACATAGACCTCCGATGTTGCTGGCCATTATATCCCAAACAATCTTAATGCTTACAGTCGCAGCAACTTTGGCTTTTAATTTCTTATTTTAGCTCTATAACACTTAGGAAATAAACACTTAACACTCCCCCAATTTAAAGAACTCGCAAAAGCACCTAAACTCGCTTTAATATCAATCTTATTTATAGCAAAGCAATACTTTCCTTCACCAGTGTCAGTCTCTGGCTAGTCTGGCAAATACCAGGTTGCATTAGGTGTGAGCTGAGGTTGTAGAAATGTGGAAATTTATCTCCCTTTTGTGACTATATGTACCAGCTCTGTGTCTGGTATTAACCCTTTAAGTGCCAGCCTTCCTGGAGATTTTGTCACACTCTGTTGCCAGACCATTTTGCACAATTTTGCGCTCCCCATGTTCAACTGTGATTTTTGAAGGGATCTCCAGGGATTTCCCAGGAAAATGATATATTGTGCAAAAAAATTAAAAAAAAACTATTTTTTACAATTTGTAGTGTTTTTTTGTAATAAAAAAATGTAAGTTTGTCAATAAAATCTTATTTTGTGTGAAACCCAAATTTCTCCCGGTTACAGCGGTACCACATATGTATAGGTAGACACCCTTTCCTGCCCAGGAGACTCCCCCAAACTGAAACAACACTTTAGGGGATTTTGAGATAAAATACAACTATGCTTTGCAATATGCGCACCTTGCAGTTTTTCAAGAAAAACAACCCTTTACATTTGAAATACCCCGACAAACTATATATTCCCTAGAAGTATACACCTCAGGCTTTCTAGGCGTACCAGGCTTGTTGACATAGGTGCCGTTTTCTGGAAGTAATCCCTCAATGTATTCTTTGGTTACACAGGGTTTCCCTAAAAATTAATAAAAAAGCAGAATCAAAACCACATTTTCCTAAAAAAAACTATATGCAAACCATAAAAAACTGAAAATCTGAAAAAGCAACATCCCCCAAACAGAACGATACCCAACATGCATAGGTTCTGTCAAGGAGAGAGTTGCCAAACACACCAAAGTAAAGCATGCGCATAACGGTAATTTTACTTCAAAATTTCAGCTCTGCAGACAAAGTGCGCACCTTGTGCTTTTTCTACCAAAACAACCCTTTACATTTGGAATATCCCTGAAAGTACACATGTTAAGCTTTCTAATCGTACCCAGCTTGTTGTAGTGGGCTCATCTTTCTGGGAGTAATATCTCGAAGAATTCTTAGGTTGCACAGGGTTTCACAAAAAATTGTATAAAAAAGCAGAATAAAAAACACCTTTTCCTAAAATATCAATATGCAAATAAGAAAAAACAAGCTAAATCTGAAAGCGCAAGGTCTACCGAGCAGAACAATACCCAACATGCATAGGTACCTATAATATTTTAACTGCCAGCCTACTTGAGATTTTGTCACCCTCTGCTGACAGGTAATTTTTCACCATTTTGCGCCATGCTTAAGTGTGATTTTTGCAGGAATTTCCAAGAAAATGGCAAATTTTCTTTTTGTGGCAGAGTTTAGACTTTAACATGAAATGTCTTGTTTGTATTTTTTCTACTTTTTTTTATATATTTTTAAGTAAATAAGTAAAAAAAAAAAAAAAATATATATTTTTTTTAAATTGTCTCCTTTATTTTAACAAAAACATTTATTTTATTAAAGAAAACCATATTGCACATGAAAGCCCCATTTCTCCCGATTACAATGATACTACATATGTATCAGTAGCCCCCCGTTCCTGTCCAGGTGATCCCCTAAACTTAGAAGAGCACTTTATAACATT
Organism: Gastrophryne carolinensis; assembly: GCA_027917425.1. Classification (NCBI taxonomy): domain Eukaryota; kingdom Metazoa; phylum Chordata; class Amphibia; order Anura; family Microhylidae; genus Gastrophryne; species Gastrophryne carolinensis. Next base: position 75,027,745 of record CM051244.1, read on the forward strand.
TACAAATAAAATTCAACTACTATCCACATAATAAAGGGTTAAATAAAAAAAATTGGTGTGGGGTCCCCCTTCACGGGGGGGGCACCATTTCTTGGGGGAATATAAGGGTTTTTTTGGGAGGTCTAGGGGTTAATGGCAAGTCACCCACTAGCCGCAGGTGACTTGCCAGACCCCCGAGCCTTGTGAACTGGTATAGGGGTCACATGGACCCCTTACCAGTTCACAAAGGGTTAAAAGTAAAAAAAACACACAGACACACTTTTTTCAAAATAACTTTATTAACAAAAATATTTTTTTTTTATTTTTTTTTTTTAATACTTACCTCCCATCCATCCCTGTGTCCCACGCTGATCACTTAGGCTTCTGCTCTCCTGCTGCTGCTGGAAGCCTTTTATACCTACTGGGTTACAGGTAACAAAGGGTTAATTAAAAAAAAAATGACATAGGGCCCCCCCTCGAAGGGAGGGGGACCCCATTTTTTGGGGGGATTTTTAAGGGTTAAAACCCTTAAAAATCCCCCCAAAAAATGGCGTGAGGTCCCCCGTACCCAGCGTAACCAGCCTGTGACCAGCTATGGGGGCTTGTAGAACAGGGCGCAGGGGCCAGCTTTAGTGGCCCCTGGCCCTGCGGCTACAAGCCGTCATAGCCTAGGGCCACGGCTCTTCTGCCCCCCCCTGGGCTTTGGGGAGGCAGGTAATTTGGGGGGCCAGGGGTTAATGGCAAGTCACCCGCTTGCGCAGGTGACTTGCCAGACCCCCGAGCCCTGTGAACTGGTATAAGGGGTCTCATGGACCCCTTACCAGTTCACAAAGGGTTAACAGTCTAAAAAATAAACACAGACACAGGTTGTTTAACATTTTTATTTAAAAAAAAAAAACATTTTACCTTTACTCACCTCCGATCTTCAGATGCAGTGTCCCGCGGCGATCTGATGCAGGTGACAGCTGGGCAGAGAAGGGGGGAGGCAGGCAATCGGAGGATCGCCTACCTCCCTCCTTCTCTGCCCAGCCGTCACCGGCATCTGACAGGAGAACTGCCGGGTGCCCCGATGACACCCGGCGGTGACGTCATTAGCCCCGCCATCGGAAGCTGCGGCGGAGGGAGGGCTGTTATGCCCCCCTCCAGAAGACAGAAGAGCCGGGGGGGTGATCGGAGCCCCCCCCCCCCCCATGAAGAGGAGAGGCGGCGGGAGCGGAGGTGAGTAACTGTCACCCTATTCCGGGCCCTCCCCTGCAGCCGGAGGAGCCCCGATCGCCGATCGGAGCCCCGCTGGCTAAAGAGGAGACCCGGCCGGATCAAACAAGGGGTCAGGTAAGTGCCTTTTTTTTAAACTTTTTTAACTGTGATTGGGGAATGCCAGGCACGTAAAATTTGCATGGCTGGCTCTTAAGTGGCGGAGAGGCAATCACGTAAATTTTACGTGGCTGGCATTTAAAGGGTTAAAGCGTATGGAAACCTATGTTTTTATCTTGGTCCCAGCCCTACCCCAGGACCTTGGGTGATGCTGCTGGCCACCCAGCATCTTGAGTTTGCCGATTGGCTGAACTCAAAAGGGCCAGGTAACATACAAACGCTGGCTGGCCGCATCCCTAACTTTGACCCTGGGTGTGCCCACTCCATACTCATCCATTCAGAAAGGCTGGGTGCAGGATCACACATGGCAAGGGCCATTGTAGCCCACGGTATTGAGTCTGCGAGCTGAAATTTACTTGCCTGGGCTGTCCTTGTCCAGCCCAAAAAACTATACTTACATATCTGCTCCCAAATATGATCCCTCTTGCCCGTTTCCATTTAGTCCCTGGTGAACATTTAAGTAGTATCAGTGGTGGGCACTCACGTGGTACATCCCTGCTACCAATCAATGAGGAGCCTGCTCCCTTATAACTGGAAGCAAAGGTGCCCTCTGAGGTTGGCCTGTTCATGGACTACGCATCGCATCGGTTCAATCAGTACTATGGGCAAAGAGTTTTTATCTCTTAACAGACTTTAAAACTAGGTTTGTAGGTACCATTTGATCATATACATTATACATCTGCCTTCTTTTTCTGTCAAACCCTTATACTGTAGTTTCAGAGCATTGCGTGTTTAACATAAATTGGGAAAAAGTGTGATGTTTTAGTTTTTTGTTTATTCAGCTGGAATCGCCTTGAAATGCTAAAAGAAGAGAAAGGTGCTGAATTGATAGGTCTGGCTGATGTCAAAACATTTATGCAGAATTGTCAAAATATAGAAGCCCTTATACAGGAAAAGCGAAAGGAGCTTGAGAACCCCGAGCAATCTGGTAACCTGGAATCAGAGGAGCGTAAGCTCAAAGCCCATGAGAGAGATATAGAAGCACTGGAAAGAAAAATTGCCTATCTGAAGAGCATGGAAGAGTCGTAAGTAATGGTCAGAAACAAGGTAAAAATTGGTGCTTACATGTCCTGATTAGGTGAGAGTTTTAGCCAGAAATGTAGCCAACATTAACTACTAGATCTTGAGGGTCAATATGCAAATTAAAGAGAGAAATATTGCAGCCATGAAAGCCATACACAAGTGAATAATGCATCCCTAGTGTGCATTGAAAGGATTAATTTTTCCATGTCCTTTATGTAGTTGATCTCAGTTAACCAGTCTCTAACAGTGGGGGTATGATTCAGTTTCCAAAATCTAGGGATATTGAGTTTTGCTGCATTAAGCAAGCAGATGAGTATTATGAGGTTTTTCTGTACTTATTTATTAGGATTTTATTAAGATGGAGTAGGGGGAAGCAAGGGTCTCTCAGAATCTGATAATCTGTGACTAAAACAATTATTGGTAAGACTGCATTCCAGTAGGATGTGATTTTGGGACAACTTCACATGTAGTGTATGTGCCTTTTTCCGCATTACATCTCCAGCATCAACTGCTATAAGAGGGGAATATAGTACCAATGGGATAGAATCTTTTAAATTATTTCCTAAATTCTGGTGGCCTCAAATAGACAATAATCAGTAAATGGGAGGGGAGGATGTATTCTTAGTATACAGTGTGTCCTGCTCCAGATATAATACTTACACTTGGGTTATCCTCCGCCAGATGGCGCTGCACTGCAGAGACATGCAAAACAGGCTCCTCCCGACCCCTCAAATACCCGGGGACCTCCCACAAATCCCCAGATTTCTCTGCAGTGCCGACTGCAAAGACATGAAGTATCACTCTCGCAGGTGAGCGGGGCTATTACAGCCTGCGGCCCTGTTGGACTATTCCCACCCGTCCTCTTGTGATGTGCCTCCCAGCCTGGGCTGCGCTGGTCGGGTGAAGGTAGGCAGCACCATGCTCGCTTATGGAGCCATGCTCCACCGCAGTCCCCCACCAAAGGGTAGGCGGTTTAGGCTGATGGTGAGCCTCTAGTGGATGCCCCTCCCGCATTATTGCCCCGTGCCCCGTGTAGCGGTGGGCCCTATACAAAGGGTCGCCATCCTTCCTCGTTCCCCCCCGTAGCTCGGGGGGAAAGAAAGGGGGGGGGGTGTGTGTGGCAGTCTCAAGTGTACTGTGATTACACGCTTATGGCCTTAGTATTGCCCTTGACTTGTAACTTGGTGTCAGAGCCACGCTGTTTGCTTTTTTTATTGTGTACCTGCTGCCGCCGCGCTCGTCTCTTTCCTTTATTGGATGTGCTGCGCCGGGCGGCGCAGTCGCCCCAGATGCTGCGGCGTCTCCATTGGCAAATCATCTATTCTATGTTTGTCATACACTTTGCTTCTCTTGACAATATGGACTACTGTCTTAGAGCTTCGCGCTCTTCGGGGGGGCGGGTACCTGGTTTGGCGCGCTCTGCGTCACGGCCCGCTCTGGCCCGCCCTTCGAGGTTCGCTTGGCGCCATTTTGATGCTAGTCGCGCACGCGCGTGGTAACGGCCCTCCTCCTCCCTTGGTCTGTTAAGTGCCCTCGCGGGCGGATTTCATGATTCTTTATTACTGCGCATGGCTCTGACACCCTTTATTCCCATTATGTCTTTCAGACAGTTGAATCCAGTGGCTTCTCCCGGCCCGGTTTAAATTATAGCGGGCCTTGTAAAATTCTCCCACCTTCCTAGCGGGTCTTTGGGGCATCCAGGGTTGCCTATTGCGTAAATCCCTGCTGGCATATTGTGCCTAGATAATCACCATATGGAGGCATCTCAGAATTATGTGACCGGGGTCCCTCTGGGACAGAGGCTGTGTATAGCGTGTGGACAACCCCATGCTGATGCTGACAGGGCACGGGTCTGCGCACCATGTGCCGAGCAAGCACTGGCCCTGCAATCAGGCTTGCCAGTGGCTGAACCTCGTTTCAATACACCTATTTCCCCATGCTTAAATATCACTCCTGCTGAGTCGCATACAAGTGGGGATTTGCAGCCTGCTGTGTCTTCCAGACTGCCTACGGCTGATCAGATTATTGCGAGGTTGTCAGAGCGCATGGGCCCTGGTAAGAAGCAGCCCTTGACGCCTCCTGTTTCTGTTTGTCCTATGGGAACTGAGGAGTTCACTACTCTGTGTGCCTATACCCCTTCTGATGAAGGAGAGCTGTTCTCTGACTCAGGCTCATCTGATGAGAGACCGAGGAGTCATGACGATTCTGGCCCTGAATACTGGGGCCAGTGTGACACTGATGATCTGTTGATTAAGGTCTTTAAGGTCCTGTCTATCTCCCTCCCTGGTGAAGCTCCCAAGCCTAGAGGGGAGCGTTTCCATACAGCGACAGCACGCTTGGAATTTCTAGAGCAGGCTCATTTCCATGCTCTTGTACTCAAGGAATAGGAATGCCCCAGTAAACTTCCAGGGGTCCCAGGGGACTGGGATAGGAAATACCCTTTTCCCCCTGAGGTGGTTAATTGTTGGTCATCACCCCCCATGATGGATGCACCGATCATAGGGGTTCCTAACCCCCCCCCTTTATCACAGCCCCTGCTTATGGTACCCTTCGGGATGCTGAGGACCGCCGCATTGATAGGCTGGCCTCCCACGCCTTTTCTGCGCCCGGTCTGTGCCGCGGCCATCACTGCAGTGGCCGCTAGAACCCTCATCAGAAAGATGCTTGATCATCACCCTGAGGATCTCCCCTGGGAGGTGTTTAATGCACTCTCCAGTTGTGATGTATTTGTAAAATTTATCCTTTTAGCGCTGGATGACACCATTAGAATGTGTGCAAGGACTTCTGCCCTTGTGGTGGCCATACATCGCTTGGTCTGGCTGCGACAGTGGTGTGCTGACGATACTGCTAAAAGGACTCTGACTGGGCTTCCCTTTAGAGGGCAACACCTGTTTGGGGCCCGTCTGGACCTGTTTGGTAAAAGGAGCAAATCACCCCAATGCAGGCGGCCGTCTCGGGCCCCCTCGGGGCAGGGGCACCCCTCCCCCTTCCTACCATAGTGTCAAACAAGAACCAGGGGTGTCCTTCCTGGGGGCTCGTGCAGACTCCTGCCCTAGGAGCGGCAGACAATGTCCTGGCCCCTCTGGCGGGGCTAAGCCTAAATCTTCCACCAAACCCCCTCAAGCATGATGGGGCACCCTCGGCCGTCTGGGTGAGGGGATGGCTGCAGCACCTTGCTCTTGTCAGGAGGCATCACGCCTCATTCTGGTGGTTTTAGGGGGCAGTGTCCCCCGGATACAATTAAGGATAGTGTTGCTGCGCGGCCTCCCTCAAGTTTATCAGGGTACTCCGGGTCCCTGCCTCTCTTCAGGTGCTGGTGCAGGCCATGCAAGGCCTGTGGGGTCTGGGGGTCACTTGCAGATTGCCCTGAGCAGGCAGGGGCCGCTACACCAACCTTTCCACAGTTCCCCAAAAGGATGGGTCAGTCTGGTCCATTCTGGATTCACAGATTTCGGCAACTCGTTAATTACAGGCAGTTTCTGCATGGAGGCTCTTAGCTGGGTGGTGTTCCACTTTAAGACGATTTTCTGCCTAAGGTGGTGTCTTATGTTCATTGATTCAAGGTTTTCTTCTTCCTTCTGTGCCTTATTCCTAGCAACGCCGAGGAATAGGTTCTACATTCCTTGAACAGGTGTTGGAAGTGTTTCCTTGGTAGTCACTGTGCCCCTTAGGAGAACTGATTCTCCGTTGGGTCTACGGCCAAATCCATCCTGTGTGTGCCCGATCTTGTCTGATCTCGGGGGGTTAGGCGGCTTTGGGCCTGGTCATTACTTGGATGGGATGGTTCCTTCTGGTCCTAGGAAAGGTTTTTGGCTTCTGCCAAGGCTACTGTTAGCGTTTGGACTTGTCAGGCTGTTACTCAGGCCTATTCCCTAAGGGGAAGAATCTTCTTCTCGCTTTACTTCTTATTCTACTCGTGCTTTGGTTGCCTTTTGGGCTTTTCAGCACCGGGTTTCTGTTGAACAAGTTTGCTAGACCGCTACTTGGTCTTCTGTTCATACCTTTTCAAAAGTTTTACAAGGTTGATGTTAGAGCTTCAGCTCATGCTGCTCTTGGCCACAAGGTTTTGCAGGTGACAGTGCTTGAAACTGTCTGCTGTTGCCTTTTTTTGTTGGGGATCCCACCCTACATTATGGACACTGCTATTGGATGTCCCAAGTGTAAGTATTATATATGGAGCAGGACGTCCTGTATACTAAGAATAATACAATTCTGTGAAATACTCACCTGTAGAATTGGTATTATAAGTATACAGTACGTCCTGCTCCACCCCACCCTGTTTTTTTGCATTATTCTGGATCCCCTGTATGGTGATTGTTATCATTGTTACAGTTACCAGTTTTTGGTGGTTAATTCTCCCAGCTTCTTGTCACTGCTTTTCAATGCTGGGGATTTGTGGGAGGTCCCCGGGTATTTGAGGGGCCAGGAGGAGCCCGTTTTGCATGTCTCTGCAGTGCAGCACCATCTGGCGGAGGATAACCCAAGTGTAAGTATTATATCTGGAGCAGGACGTACTGAATACCAATTCTACAGGTTAGTATTTCACAGAATTGTATTTTGTCTAGGCATTTTTTTTACAAAATCAAATGGTCTTTACTTAAAGTCGACCAAAACCCAGGATTTTGATTATCCCAGGTTTTGGTCCTTCCCGCCAGGCCACCCCGATGTGGGATGCCCCGCTGTCTGAAACCCCCCAGGTCGGCCACTCAAAATTTACCTGGTTCTTCGATGTATGTGTGGCCTTCCATCCAATCAGTGTGCTCGACTGCGCTGAAATTAACTCGTCTAGGCTCGTCTAAGGGCTGGGCTCCAGCTGAGTCTCTCCGAGTGTAGCCGAGCAAGCCACCGGCCACATACCCACTGCCCTCTAACAGAGAGCATGCCATGCGAGTCATTCATATATGCCTGGCAGGGGTGGGTGCCCTGCTATAGGCAGGTAGCGGCTGCTGCTCGTGCATGTGCCGTTGGCAAGGTGAGTTTACTGGGAAGAGGTGAGGCGACCTGGGGGGATTTTACACAATGGGCATCCCAAATCCCGATGCCCCACTTTGAGGGAATATGCCTGCCTTGGAATCTCATAGACTCCAGGGTGGGTTTAGGTTTACTTCAAGTCACCTCTGGAGCCCAACATTAGCAAAGATTCACGGAAGTGCTGGAGAGTCCAGGGGTCTAGGTTGTGATCCTGCCATTTCCTTTGCAAGTTATCTAGGGAGACTTATCCTTCTGGGGTAAGTATGTGTGCACTTCGTATAATACCCGTTTTTCCCCAATTCCTTAGGCTCACTTTCTGGGTGTGCTTAGGTAGCATGTAGGCATCTGCCACAAAGGCAGCAATAAAGGGTCCCCACATTGAACAAAGGTGAATGAGTTATTCTTTCATGATATATCAGTATTTGTTAAATACATTATAGCACAGCAGTTGTTGTTTTCAGGACAGTGGAGTGTCGTACATGGATCCATAGCCTGCCTACCAATGCTGCAAGCTCATTTTCACTTTAGGGTGACAAAGAAATAAATATAGGAAAATATCCTAGCATACAGCATGCAGTTTGGTAGCTATGGTTAGGCTTAGACCTTCGCAGTACCAAACCCTCTTCTTTTAATTCCTAAAATAAAAAAAAGATGCCCCCTTACACCACATGCCTCAGAGGTATCCTGATTATGGCTGCCCTTTCACCTGCAGTGCAATAGAAAACCTGAAATAAGGCAAAAGACTTGATGGTGATGGCAGCTGCTTCTTACCAATAGGATTACTGGTTCATGCATTCATGAGCCATGGTTCTGCCCAGCCAAAACTCCTTTGGCCACCAACCTTCACAAGGAGTTGGAGGACAGAGGGGAAGCTCTTGAAACCTGATAATCTCACCAAAATTGGTATGCCTCAGGGGTAAGGAAATAGGCCTGTTTTTTTTTTTTTACCTTAGGTTCACTTTTACTCTTTGGTTTGGGTAATGTTTGAGGAAGTGATTAATTCTGCAGTTTGGTTTCCTTTCCAGAATGAGAGAGACAAATCCGCAAGAGAGTTTTGCCATTAGAAAGCAGATTGAACAAATGGAAGCACATCTTGTGAGACTTAAAACAGAAGCTCAGGAGAAAAGGAAACAACTGGAGAAGGACAAGGAGCAAAAGTTGATTCTGCAGGACAGTCACAGGCAAATGATGTGGGTTAAAGATATGAAAGAGAAGCTTACAAATGAAGAGATGGGCATTGACATGGCAAGTGCTGAGCAGCTCCTAAGAGACCATCATTACCTGCTCAAAGAAATACAAGGACAGAAGGACAGGTGAGGAACCTCATCAATGTAAAATACTGATGGAACAGTGTGAAGGATGACATTGTTTTAACTAAGATCAGGAAATTTACTCAAGTGAAGTAGAAAGTTTACGATTGGTTGTGTACATATAGTTGTTAAAGTGGTTGCATTCCGATTCTTCCTGGATTCCAGGGCCATCTGTGATGGGTTTTTGTCCACATCAAAACACTTAATTCTAGAGAAAATGATGTGCTGTTAACCCATACATGTGTAACCTAACAAATCACCTAGGTAAAAAAAAAATATATATATATACATATATATACATATATATATATATATATATATATATATATATATATATATACATACTATGCATGTTTTTTCTTCTGTACACAGAATGAATGAGCTACATCAGAGGGGTCAGACTGTATTACAGTCCAGTAAGAGCCCTGAAGTGCAAGTTTCTTTGGTGACCCTCATTCAGGAGTACAATGGCCTTGGTGACCTGTGGGTGAAAAGGAAAAACAAATTGGAGCAAGGACTGGAGCTGCAGCAGTTCCTAAGAGAGGCTGATCGTATTAATGCTGCACTTTCCAGTCATGAAGCTTTCTTGCGTGTGGATGACCTTGGGGTAAGATGGTACCAGATATTGTTGTAAATCTACACTATGTATTAAATATGATCCTTATACAGTATTTGTAATCTATAGTTAGTGTTAGTATAGTTAGTCCCAAATCAGGATGCCCCAGGGACAAGAACCAATCACCAGGATAGTCCACTTTTAAAACAAAAAACAACTCCCCTCTTAACTATAATGTAACCACTGTATTCAATGCTTAAACACCTTAATTACTTTTTGTAACGATTGAAGACTTTGGGGATTATTCAAACGGTTTGTGACTCCTCTCGAGAGGTTACGTTTTAGAGGCAGTGAGAACTTGTGATAGCAATCCCCTCCTCTTTCTAGTGAGGGTCACCTGATCATGTTACCTGACCTAAGTGATGGACAAATTCCCTGGATACCCAATAGTAAAAACAATCCTTTTTGTAGCAAATATAACACTTTGAGTGCAAATCCAAAAGGTAATCACAGGCAGTTCTGATTGATTCATAGTCTTCCCACTGCTTACACGTTCTCACTTACCACTGCTGTCTTCAGAACTAGTTTTCTCTCAGTGGACAGTTCTATTTATGACTTTCTGTGACTATTACCAGGAAGCATCATAGGCAAAGAGTCTTCAATATCCAGATGCTAATGCATTTCGGAAGCAAGTTGTATATCTGTAGAGTTAGAAAAGTTAGAATGCTCTGGCAAACATTTTAAGGACATATTTGCTACTTTTTTATGTATATTTTAGGACCAACTGGATACAGTTCAGAGCCTTTTGAATAGGCAACGACAGTTTGAAAAAGTCCTAGATGCCCTGAGAAACAGAGTGAACAGCCTTAAAGCAAATGGAGAGACATTAAAAAAGAATGGTCATTTTGCCACTACTTTGTAAGAGATTTTAATTCATACACGTAAACCAGGCATATCCTCTACTCATTAATTTATTTTATTTCAAATATTGTTTTCTATGCAGAATAAAACAGAAGGTGTTTGATACACAGAAGAGGTTTGAGAGTTTAGATGAAAAAAGTAAGGAAAGAGAAAAACGCCTCTTGGATTCGTTGGGACTTCAGGTTAAGTATTAAAAATGTTTATTTTTTATTCTTCTTTAAAGTAAAATAATTAATTTTCTATCCAAGCAAGCATTTGAAATTAATTTCAATTTTGTGTACTGTATGCAAGGGACAAGTTATAGAAAATTGAATCTATACTGATTGAAAGCTCAAGAACAATAAAGATGCCCACAAATATAACTGGACGTACAGTAGCTCCTGGAGCATGGGTTGCTTACTTACTGGCCTCGTCATTAAAGTGGACCAACACCCTGAGGTGATCGGCCCGGGAATCTATAAGATTCCCGGGCCGATCACCTCACACACAGCGGGACATCCGAGATCGGGATGTCCTGCGCGGTGTAAACCCCCCAAAACCCCCGAAAAACCTTACCTCTCCAGCCGCTGCTTCCGCCGCCGCCGCCTCACTCGCGCTCCTCTAGACGTGCGCGCGCCCGCGCCGGCCGTCTCTGAATGGCCGGCGCGGGCGCGCACACGTCAAGAGTGACGCGCGGGAGGCGCCGACGGGCAAGCTGCTTGTACGTCGCTGTCAATCAGCTTGTCCGTCGGTGCCGATTGGACGGCGCGGCCACGTGGGAGCGGGGAGAGGTGAGTTTTGGGGGCTTTCTGGGGGGTTTCGGGGGCTTTCGGGGGTGCCCCGGGGGAAGTGGACCAATACCCAGGATAGTCAAAATCCTGGGTGTTGGTCCACTTTAAGAAGAAAACAGTTATAAACTGTTCTGTGATTCTCTGTTCACTGAAGACATAGACATCATATATATATATATATATATATATATATATATATATATATATATATATATATATATATATATATATATATATATATATAGCTACAAGAGTCTGCAGCGATCCTGTTTAAATAAGGATAGTTACCATTTTGTTTATGCTTTGGATAATGATTTTTTAATTTTAGGTGCAGACATTTCTATAGATATTTAAAAAAAAAATAATCAATCACTAAAGGGACTAAGTCTAAATGGCCCCACTGCCTACGTCACTCACAGTGACTGGAGCACACCCATTCCCTCTGTAGAAAGTGGCGGGAGAGGGTGGAAACCCATTCTCTGAAGCTGGTAGGTTTCTGAGCAGTGGGACCAGGAGGAAGCAGCTGCAGGGAAGAAAGGGTGAGTAGTATTATTTTTATATTTTTAACATTTGCAATCTCTTTAAAATAACTTGTTACATGAGTACACAAATACAGAGTATAAACAGGGACTATAATCGTTTTTGTTCCACTTGCCCTAAATTAAAGTGTTATTCACGATATGTGGGGTGAATAGTCTTATAGCAATGAGCTGTTACTCTGCTCAGCTCAGCTTGGAGATAACAGCAGCAATGTAAAAGTTTTTTTATTGATTCACTACCTTTTAAACAGAGCAGCAACTTGATTAACCCCATTCACTCTCATATCTCTGTTCTGTCTCTTTTTTTCTTTCCATGTTTGCTTTGTTTCTTTTCTCCCTCCCTTTCTTTCCACCTTTCATTTCTCTCCATTATCGCCATACTGTTTACCTTATATTCTAAGCATACAGCACGTCCTGCTCCAGATATAGTAATAACATGTGGGTAATCCTCCTCCTCCGGCGCCGTGCACTACAGACATGTAGAAAACAAGCTCCTCCCGGCCCTACATATACCGAGGGACCTCCCACAAATCCCCAGATTTCTCTGCAGTGCTGGAACTGTGAAGACATGAAGTATCACGCTCTCGCAGGTGAGCGGGGCTTACAGCCCGAGGCCCTGCGGGACTATTTCCACCCGTCCTCTTGTGTAAGAATATGCCTCCCAGCCTGGGCTGCGTTGGTCGGGTGAAGGTAGGCAGCACCTTGGTGCTTAACGGAGCCATGCTCCACCGCAATCCCCCACCATAGGGTAGGCGGTTTAGGCCGATGGTGAGCCTCTTATGGATGCCCCTCCCGCATTTTTGCCCCTACCCCGGGTAGCGCTGGACCCTGTGTGAGGGTCGCCATCCTTCCTCATTTCCCCATCTAGCAGGGGGAAAAGAAAGGGGGGGGGGGTATGTGCGTGACGGTCCCAGCGTACCGGTATGTCATGCTTATGGCCTTATTTCTGCCCTTTATCAACTCCGCGATGTCAGAGCCGCGCTGCTTGCTCCTTACTCCGTTTTCTTCGGCCGCCGCCATATGCTTGTACGTAGTTTGCTACGTCGTCTAGATGCTGTTGTGCCATTACTTTATTAGATGAAACGGTTCTCTACGAATCCTTAAGCGTGTGGTTGTATCCTTGCTTTTACTTTTACCTCAGAGCTTCGCGCTCTTTGGAGTGGGCGGGGCCTTGGTTCGGCACGCTCCGCGTCACGGCAGAGCATCGAGCCCGCCCTTCGAGGTTCGCTGGGCGCCATTTTGCTGAGCTTCGCGCACGTGGTGGCGTCTCCTCCTCTCCACTTGATCTGTAAGTGCCCTCGCGGGCGACTCCCTTTTTTATATGTTCTGTCCAGCTGCGCATGGCCCTGACATCTCTTTCCCATTTATGTCTTTCAGACGCTGAGCACCGGTGGCTTTTCCCGGCCTCATATATACATATATATATATATTCATATAAGGATTTAGCGGGCCTTACTACAAATCTCCCACATTGATCAACGGGTCGTTGGGGCATCCAGGGTTGCTTATAGCATAAATCCCTACGGGCATATTGTGTCTTGACAATCACCATATGGAGGCATCTCAGGATTGTGTTACCGGGGTCCCTCTGGGACCAAGCCCTGGACTCCCCCGGCTTCGGCCTGTGCTATGGGCTCGGAGGAGTCCTCTTCTCTGTGTGATAGTGCTCCTTCTGAAGATGGAGACCTGTTCTCTGACCCGGGTTCCTCTGTTGAGAGGCAGAGGTGTCAGGATGAAGCTGGTCAGGATGACTGGGACCAGCTTGACATTGGTGGTATGTTGCTCAGGATTTTTGAGGCCCTATCTATTTCGCCCCCGGGTGTGGTCCCCAGACCGAGAGGGGAGCGCTTCCATACGGCGCCTGCGCGCTTGGAATTTCTCGAGCAGGCCCACTTTCATGCTCTTGTGCTTAAAGAATGGGATTGCCCCACTAAACTTCAAGGGGCCCCAGAGGATTGGGTTTGGAAATACCCTTTTCCCCCAGAGATGGTTGATTGTTGGGCTTCGTCTCCAGTGGTAGACGCCCCGATTATTGGGGTTCCTAACCCCCCTTTCCTTACAGCTCCGGCTTACAGCACCCTGCGGGACGCCGAGGACCGGCGCATTGATAGGCTGGCTTCCCACGCCTTTGCTTGTGCAGGATCGGCGCTACGTCCTGTCTGTGCCGCGGCCATTACTGCAGTGGGCGCTAGGACCCTCATAAGTAAGATGCTTGAGCATCAACCTGAAGATTTACACTGGGAGGTGTTTAACGCACTCTCCAGCTGTGATATTTTTGTTAAATTTATCCTTTTAGCTCTGGATGACACCATCAAAATGTGTGCGAGGACCTCAGCCCAAATGATAGCTATACGTCGCCTGCTCTGGCTGCGACAGTGGGGGGCAGACGTTGACGCTAAAAGGACTCTGACGGGGCTCCCCTTTAGAGGGCATTGCCTGTTTGGGGCCCGTCTGGACCTATTCGGGAAAGAGGACAATTCACCCAATCAGGAGCGGCCGTCCAGGCCCCCTCGGAGCAGGGATACCCCTCCACCTCCATATCATATTGTTAAGCAGGAACCAGGGACGCCCTTTGCGGGGTCTGGTTCAGTCTCCTGTCCCGGGAGTGGCAGACAACGCCCGGGGCCTTCCCGCTGGGGCCAAGTCAAAATCCTTCATCGAAGCCCCACAAGCATGATGGGATGCCCTCACCCGCCTGGGTGAGGGGATGGCCACAGCACCTTTCTCCTATCGGGAGGCTTCTTGCCTCGTTCTGGTGGAGTTGGGAGGTAGTTCCTCCGGATGTGGGACAGTGTTTGCTGGGTGTCCATCCCTGAGTCGGTCAGGGGGCCCAGATTGGTCCAGATTGGCCTAACCTTGTCCTTTGGGGCTTAGTAGTCTCTGGCTGGACATTATACTCGATATGGCTTATTTTCTTCGCCCTGCCAGGCAGGGGTCTGCGCAAGGTCGCTGAAAAAGGGAAGAACCGTTATGCCGGGGGCCTGGGTGGCCCAGGGGCCTGGGTGGCCCAGGGGGGTGTCATCCGCGGAGGCTTCTGCTGAGGATGGTGGGCCTGTACGCTCTCTCACGAGGTCTGTTCTGCATAGTCAGGCTCTTTTCCATTTCGCCCCTATCTTCAGGCTCTATTTTGGAGTTAGACCAGTTTTGTTCCTCGCCCTGTTGGAGATGGCATATCTCTGGGTGGCTTGTTTCCAGGAGAGCTAGGATCTAGCTTCCTCCTCTTCCTCTTCTTCCATTTCCTGCCATCTATCTTAGGGTATTCTGTACCTGTATTGCTTGGCGGGGTCTAGCTCTCGCCCCTGCTGGAAGTTCTCTGTTCCCGGGGTTCTAGAATTATTACAGCATGGTTGGTGTTTGCTCCCCAACTTAGTTCTATGAAGGTTCAGGGCTCGCCCTGTTAGCCTACTACAGAGGTATGTTCCAATCTTTTGTGTTGAGCATTCATCAGGGTTTGCTCAGGTACGTTCCTTGAGGAATTCTTGCTTCCTCTAGGGGGTTTACTTAGTCTGATGCCCTGCTAAGGGTTACCTTGGGTCTTATTCAGGTTCTTCTGACCTGTTCCTTACCTCATATCGCTCTTCTGGGGCGGTTGCTCCAGTCATAAGTGTGCCATAAAGTATGGCTCTGTTAACGGTCATGGTCAGTATATATACATATATATATTGTTTATATATCTGTACACCATGAGAGGGGGGTGCTCCGCATTACGCCGAGTTTGGCTCAAGGCGGTGTTTTTGATTCTCCTTTATTCCAGATCCTCTGGTCTCTGGGCTACTGTCTTGATATACTTTGAGCTAAGGGGATCTGTCTTCCCCTCCAGGTGTTGGAGATTTCCTGGTCCGTTTCTTGTCCCTGGTAGGGATTATGCCCTTGGGGCTTATGGGTCTCCATCCTTTAGTACCGGATCTGATTGCCTCCACGGGTGTAGGTGCCCTCGGATTGGCATCGCTTGGTTGGTTTTGTCCTTCTGAGCCTAGAGTAATCGTTTCGGCTTGTGCTGAGTGTTGTTGTTTTCAGTATTCCTGCAGGTCTCGCTTGAGACCAGGGTTCATATTCCCCGCCGGGGAGACTTCTAAGGTTGCCACGGCTACTCTCTTTTGCATGAGCATGGTTAGGCCGTTTCTCTGGCCTGTTCTTTTAAGGGAAAATTATTCTTCTCTCTCGGTTGTTTTGTTTTCTTACTACTTGTGCTTGGCTTGGGCCTTTTCAGCACTAACTTCTGTTGAGCATGCTGGCTTGTCTGCTGCTTGTGTTCAGTTCTCCCTTTGCAGGTTCAAAGGTTGAGGTTAGAGCCTTGCTCTCGTTGCTCTTGGTAGCATGGTTGCGGGTGACAGCGCTTTTACTGTTGGCTGTGGCCTTTTTTCATGGGGATCCCACCCTACTTTATGGACACTGCTATTGGATGTCCCACATGTTATTGCTATATCTGGAGCAGGACGTGCTGTATGCTTAGAATAATACAATTCTGTGAAGTACCCACCTGTAGAATTGGTATTATACGCATTCAGCACGTCCTGCTCCACCCCACCCTGGTTTCACTTGTTCTGGATCCCCTGTATGGTGAATATTATCATGGATATTATTGCCTGTTTCTGGGCGGTTGGTTTCTCCTGGCTTCTCCTTCTCACTGCTTTTCAATGCTGGGGATTTGTGGGAGGTCCCTCGGTATATGTAGGGCCGGGAGGAGCTTGTTTTCTACATGTCTGCAGTGCACGGCGCTGGAGGCGGAGGATTACCCACATGTTATTACTATATCTGGAGCAGGACGTGCTGTATGCGTATAATACCAATTCTACAGGTGAGTACTTCACAGAATTGTATTTTTTGCCACCTTCTTATTCTTTTCTTTCCTTTTTCTTTAATCGTTGCCTCATGTGTATATCCCATTTGTTAGGGTGATTCCCGCTCTCCCTTTTTACCTGGGCCTGCCGGCGGGTCCGCGGCTTCCAGCGCGGCGGCTGCTCTCGGCCGTCCTCCTCCTCGCTCTGCCTCCGCTCTGGGTCCGGTGCGTGCACGTCCCCATCCTCTAGGGGGCGTGCGCCGGATTCTTCAAAGTGCCAGTACACCACTGATTGGTGGCCGCTCATTCATCCTGCATCCACTTCCCCTATTTAAGGGGAACTTCCTTTTCATCAGGTACCAGATCTTGGTCTTCCCATGGTAGCAGAAAGTCAGTTGTTTTCCAGTTTTGCCCACCCGTGTACCGACCTTTGCCTGTTCCCGACTCTGAACCTTCGCTGCCTGTCCCAACCTTGGCTACTTACCTTCGATCTCGAGATTGTGCCGCCAGCCCTGACCTCTGCTTGAACTTTGACATTGCCTTTTGCCTGCCTCCTTGTACCACTGAATTACACCCAAGACAAGGTTACTTGTGGGACCGGCACTATAACTCAAAGGATATATGAAAGCAAGGGAACAGTTATAAAGTATAGAAAAGACATCTTTATTACAAATATTGCACACACCCTCTAAGCACCGATTATATTACACCAAAAAAAAAAAATTAATAAAATCACACAACGTTGTGCTAGTAAAAAATGGGGGCCCCCACACCGCACATGCGCCGCCGCCTCAGTCAGTCATCCACTAACCACTCATAAGTTATGCACATATGGACATTTGCACAGGCCTTGATCAAAGAGTGATCATACTCTAGTGTTGGGCACCAAACATGAGAGTCTCTAACTGTTAGGAATGCATTCGCTATATTCACATTTTCACAGCCTTCCTCCACGGCTTTGAAGTGTTATGAAATGCTTTATGCTGGATTTGGGATAGCCAGAGGTAAGACATAAAAATTCAAGCAGCACATCTCACAGTTGGTATCATAAATAGGTGACCTCAACACCAATCCGCAGGTTCATACACTTACAGTGTTGGCTCCAAAGGGAATGCGCCTGCAACACAGCAGCGCAGGTGTATATACATTAAAATGTCTCTGGCCATGTGATCAACACAAGGCTCAATTAGGTACGCAGCTTCCAAAGCACGGACAGGACCGCACACTGCTGACACATGTCACACTTCGCGCCTTTATAGTTGCAAATAGACTGACATATGTGCAAATCTACTTAGCTTGATGTCATCACGTGCTTGCTGCTGCTAGCCTATTCAGGCGTCACACTCCTGCGGGCTGGCGTTATCACAGCACTCCGGCCATTTGCTTAGTCCATAGCAACACAACAGATGGTGGAGGGACACGAGGCGAGGTGGGGCCGCCCACATCCGACGCGCGTTTCGCCCCGCCCACCGGGGCTTCGTCAGGGTGACGCTCGGCCAATCATGATGCCTCTTAACCAAACAGCGGGCTCCGCCCACTGGACGTCATTAGTCCCTTCGTAGTAGGCGCAGTGTCTTCTGCCAAATAGCAATCCTCTGAGACTGTGCAGCCGCACTTTCGTTCACAGCCTTATAATACATATCCTGCTGTGCATATTCAAGCGCAGCATTGGGACCATCCACAGCAGGCATACATACACGGCCAGCAGCGCAGGGGCATCATAGCTGGCACATGCGGGCGTACTGATCACGTTGACCACATTCATAATTCAGCATATTATATTCCACATAGGACAACACTGTAGTCCACAAACAGACAAAAGGGGGAGGGGCCTAAGAGACTTTGACTAATATATTGCATATCACTGTCACTACACACAAAAAAGGGACAGTGTAAAAACGGGAGACAGAAGACAGAGGGCAAGAGACAGCGAGCATCAAGGAGGAGGGCAAGGGGACACAAGAAGGCAGGGGCAGGAGGGGAAAAAAGGATTTAAAGATATATAACTATATACCAGAGGGAAGAGATGGAAACGCCCAACCCATATCCCTACCTCACCAATCCCCAGCACACACCCCTTCTACGTCAACAGCCCTTAGATCTGCAACCCTTACTAATCCTAGGTTATCTGGACACAGAAGTTATAGAGTGGTGACAATACAGAATAAGAGAGAATAAGAGAGAAACCATTATCCCTAAATGTTATCAATTTGTCAGATTTTAGACTGGATGAGGATCATATTTCAGTCCTCTCAAAAGGCCTGTCCTTCTCACCGGTGGCGGGTGGCGACGAATTCACGCTGTATAAGGATACGGCTTTGTTCTTACGAAAATTAATGTTTAGAACTATGTATGCTAATAAAACCGAATTTACTGAATCGCCACCTATGCAGTCAGGTGATACGGACATGGCCAGTGAGGATTATTTGGAAGATACGGTTCCGGACTTGATGCCGAACCTGGATAACTTTAGGGTCAAGTCAAAAAGATTTCCTCCCCTCTCTTTGAATCGCCACATCTCCCTCTTTTTCCAGTTGGTACAGCGGGACCTACATGGGGTAGATTGGACAAACTATGGGACGGTAAATAATTTATCTTCCGGTGAGAAGAGGGCCCTGCATGAGCTGTCAAGGGCGCCCAACATCATTATGCGTCCCAGTGATAAAGGCGGAAATGTGGTGATTCTTAGCGAAGAGTATTATGTGAAGGAAATTGAAGGTCAGCTATCTCAAAAGGACATTTATTCAACATTGACAGGGAATCCATTTCCCATGGTAGTGTCAACACTGAATGATAAATTGGACTGGGCCGGGGAGGAGAAGCTTCTCACCCCAAAAGTACTCGATTTTCTAGGAATCAAGGACTATAATGTCCCGGTACTATGCACTATACCAAAGATCCATAAGGACTCGGTGGCTCCGCCGGGCAGGCCCATCGTTTCGGGGAGTGGAGGTCCACTCGAAGGCGTCGCACGTTTTGTGGACGAAAATCTCAAGCCACTTGTCAGGATACTTCCATCCTTCGTTTTGGACAGCAGCGATGTGTTGCGCAGGCTGATGTCCTTTACTATGGAGGATGGGTGGCTCCTGGCAAATGTCGACGTTGAGAGTTTGTATACCTCCATCCCCCATGCGGTGGGTCTGGAGGCGGCCACATGGTTCTTGGATGAACTGGGCCCATGTGAGGCAGCCTATAATGAATTTGTGATAGAGCTGCTGGACTTTGTCTTGAAAAACAACTATTTTCGATTCAATGGCAAGTATTACCATCAGGTCTGTGGGACGGCCATGGGGGTGGCCTGTGCCCCATCGTACGCCTGCCTACACCTTGGGCGGTGGGAGAATCTGGAGGTGTTTGGGCGGGCGGACTTTGGGGCACGGGTCGCCCTATGGCTTCGTTACATTGATGATGTACTTGTAGTATGGCGGGGTACCCCTGTAGAGTTTGACCAATTTGTGACATCTTTAAACAACAATGATAGAAACATTCGCCTTACGCACAAAATTGGTCCGAATGAAGTGGAATTTTTGGATCTACGCATCAAGTGTGAGGGTAAGAGGCTGGTTACTACCACTTTTCGGAAGCCTACTGCGGGTAATACACTTTTACACTTTAACAGCCACCACCCCACACCGCTACGGCGAGGCATCCCTCTGGGCCAATCTCTGCGCATCCGCAGAAATTGTAGCTCAGATGATGATTACAAAAAGGAAGCCCGACAGTTGACCGAGAGGTTCAGGGCAAGAGGGTATCCCCATAGGCTCCTAAGAACATGTGCTAATAAGGCGTGGGAGAGGACACGGGGTGACCTATTGAAAGTGAAGTCCCCCATGGCCCGATCCAGGGGTGATGGGCATCAAATTCGTCTCATCATTCAGTATGGGGCACATTGGGAACGATTTCGGGGGATTTTGGAGGCCCACTGGCATGTGCTGGCATTGGATCCTATAGTGGGGAAACTGGCGGGGCCGCGTCCTCTACTTACTGCCCGGAGAGCTAAAAACATGCAGGATATGCTAGTACATAGCGTATATAAATAAAAAACCAACATGGATATCCGGTCAATAGAGAAATTGAATGGTTCTTTTAAATGTGGCCACTGCAGTGTCTGCAGATATATGCAGAAAACCAGCAGTTTTGTAGGCGCTAATGGATCTCCCCCCGACAGATAAAGGGCTTCATTAATTGTGCCACCTCGATGGTCGTGTACATGCTCACCTGCCCGTGCGGCAAAAAATATGTCGGTAAAACTAAACGTAAATTGAGGGTGCGGGTGGGTGAGCATGTGCGGGACATCCAAAATCAGAATGAAAAGAGCCCGGTGGCAGAACACTTTAAGCTGTGGCATAGGGGTGATCCTAGGGATCTCCAAGTATATGGTATTTTTGTTCTCAAAAGAGTGGGGAGGAGGGGGCAATGGAAGCAGAGATTGCTACAGCAGGAATCATGTCTCATCTATGAACTGGGGACATTGGCACCCCATGGATTGAATACGGACCCTGGCCTGAGTGCCTTCCTATAGATGAGTGGGGGTTAACTAGTGTAGCCCTTATTCTGTATTGTCACCACTCTATAACTTCTGTGTCCAGATAACCTAGGATTAGTAAGGGTTGCAGATCTAAGGGCTGTTGACGTAGAAGGGGTGTGTGCTGGGGATCGGTGAGGTAGGGATATGGGTTGGGAAGACTCTTAAAAAAAACGATAATTTCCCATCTAAAAATTAATGACCTATTGGACCCAAAACAGCACGGCTTTACTGAGGGCAGATCATGTCAGACCAATCTTATTGATTTCTTTGACAATGTCACTAAAGTGTTAGATGAAGGTGGTGCTGTGGATATCGCCTATCTGGATTTTAGCAAAGCCTTTGACACTGTGCCCCATAAGGAGCTCATAGATAAGTTATTGAAGGTAGGACTCAATCCCTGGATAGTTCAGTGGATTTCCAGTTGGCTGAGGGATCGGTATCAGAGCGTTGTTGTAAATGGTGTGCAATCTGAACAAAGGCGAGTTACAAGTGGTGTGCCGCAAGGCTCTGTCCTGGGCCCCATTCTTTTTAATATATTTGTAAGTGACATAGGAGAAGGCTTGGTAGGAAAAGTTTGTCTGTTTGCTGATGATACAAAGGTTAGTAATAGGGTGGATATTCCTGGAGGTGTCTGCAACATGGAAAATGATTTAGCTTTACTGGATAGATGGTCAAAACGGTGGAAACTAGAGTTTAATGTCTCTAAATGTAAAATCATGCACTTGGGTAGAAGGAATCCCAGCTCTGAGTACCGTATGGGCAGTACTGTGTTAGCCAGGACCTCGGAGGAGAGAGATTTAGGGGTACTGATTACTGATAGCTGCAAGATGAGTGGACAGTGTAGCCAGGCAGTGGGAAAAGCAAGCAGGATGCTCGGCTGCATAGCTCGAGGCATCACCAGTAGGAAGAGGGAGGTTGTGATGCCGCTGTATAGAGCCCTGGTAAGGCCACAGCTAGAATACTGTGTGCAGTTCTGGAGACCTTACCTGCAAAAAGACATTATTCAAATAGAACGTGTCCAAAGGCGGGCAACGAAAATGGTGGAAGGACTTAAACTTAAAACTTATCAGGAGAGACTTAAAGAACTTAATTTGTACAGTCTGGAGGAAAGAAGGGAGAGGGGGGACATGATTGAGACCTTTAAATATGTGAAAGGATTGAATAAGGTTCAGGAGGGAAGTGTTTTTAAGAAGAAACTTAACAATAGAACAAGGGGGCACAACCTGAAGCTAGTCGGGGGGAAGATCAGGAGCAATGTTAGAAAATATTATTTTACAGAAAGAGTAGTAGATGCTTGGAACAAACTTCCAGCAGAGGTAGTTGAAAAATCAATGGTCACTGAATTTAAACATGCCTGGGATAAGCACACATCTATCCTAAGATAAAGAGAACATACAGTATACACATAAGGGCAGACTAGATGGACCGTATGGTCTCCTTCTGCCGTCAACCTTCTATGTTTCTATGTTTCTATGTTTCCATCTCTTCCCTCTGGTATATAGTTATATATCTTTAAATTCTTTTTTCCCCTCCTGCCCCTGCCTTCTTGTGTCCCCTTGCCCTCCTCCTTGATGCCTGCTGTCTTTTGCCCTCTGTCTTCTGTCTCCCATTTTTACAAGGTCTCTATTTTGTGTGTAGTGACAGTGATATGCAATATATTAGTCAAAGTCTCTTAGGCCCCTCCCCCTTTTGTCTGTTTGTGGACTACAGTGTTGTCCTATGTGGAATATAATATGCTGAATTATGAATGTGGTCAACGTGATCAGTACGCCCGCATGTGCCAGCTATGATGCCCTTGCGCTGCTGGGCGTGTATGTATGCCTGCTGTGGATGGTCCCAATGCTGCGCTTGAATATGCACAGCAGGATATGTATTATAAGGCTGTGAACGAAAGTGCGGCTGCGCAGTCTCAGAGGATTGCTATTTGGCAGAAGACACTGCGCCTACTACGAAGGGACTAATGACGTCCAGTGGGCGGAGCCCGCTGTTTGGTTAAGAGGCATCATGATTGGCCGAGCGTCACCCTGACGAAGCCCCGGTGGGCGGGGCGAAACGCGCGTCGGATGTGGGCGGCCCCACCTCGCCTCGTGTCCCTCCACCATCTGTTGTGTTGCTATGGACTAAGCAAACGGCTGGAGTGCTGTGATAACGCCAGCCCGCAGGAGTGTGACGCCTGAATAGGCTAGCAGCAGCAAGCACGTGATGACATCAAGCTAAGTAGATTTGCACATATGTCAGTCTATTTGCAACTATAAAGGCGCGAAGTGTGACATGTGTCAGCAGTGTGCGGTCCTGTCCGTGCTGTGGAAGCTGCGTACCTAATTGAGCCTTGTGTTGATCACATGGCCAGAGACATTTTAATGTATATACACCTGCGCTGCTGTGTTGCAGGCGCATTCCCTTTGGAGCCAACACTGTCAGTGTATGAACCTGCGGATTGGTGTTGAGGTCACCTATTTATGATACCAACTGTGAAATGTGCTGCTTGAATTTTTATGTCTTACCTCTGGCTATCCCAAATCCAGCATAAAGCATTTCATAACACTTCAAAGCCGTGGAGGAAGGCTGTGAAAACGTGAATATAGCGAATGCATTCCTAACAGTCAGAGACTCTCATGTTTGGTGCCCAACACTATAGTATGATCACTCTTTGATCAAGGCCTGTGCAAATGTCCATATGTGCATAACTTATGAGTGGTTAGTGGATGACTGACTGAGGCGGCGGCGCATGTGCGGTGTGGGGGCCCCCATTTTTTACTAGCACAACGTTGTGTGATTTTATTAATTTTTTTTTGGTGTAATATAATCGGTGCTTAGAGGGTGTGTGCAATATTTGTAATAAAGATGTCTTTTCTATACTCTATAACTGTTCCCTTGCTTTCATATATCCTTTGAGTTATAGTGCCAGTCCCACAAGTAACCTTGTCTTGGGTGTAATTCATGGGTACTAATGTTGGTTAGTGGGACGCCATATAGGTATATGGCAGTGCACATACTACTATAAGGAGGAGTCTCCCTGCCTTTTTAAATTTATGTCCCCTCCTTGTACCACTCTATACCTCGGCTGACTGTGTGGCTGAGCCGTTGTTGGGGGGTAGCGACCTGGGGGTCACTCACTGCTACAAGACCAACCTGCCTTGCGGCGGGCTCTGGTGAATACTGGTGGCCTCTTAGACTCCGCTCCCCTGACACGGCACTCGCTACCAGTAACACAGTCACAGCGGATCCACACCTGTGTCGCCACACCCGGTTCATGACAGTAAGATCCGGCCATAGATCCCGCGGAGGTGCCACTGCCAATAGTGGCTATGCAGTCTCGCCAAATTAACCAGCTCTCCACCATGGTTCAGCAACTCTTATCGATTCAGCAGCAACAATTGCCACCATCAGCTCCGGTGTTGCCGCCACAGCCTCCAGTAACTTCAACTTCTAGAATCCGTCTCTCCTTGCCGGCTAAGTTTGACGAGGATGCCAAGCTGTGCCGAGGCTTCCTTACCCAGTGTTTCATGCATTTGGAAATGTTGGCGGACTTATTCCCCACTGAACGTGCCAAGGTGGCCTTTGTTATTAGTCTGCTCTCAGGAAAGGCTCTAGCCTGGGCTACCCCATTATGGGATCGCGAGGATCCAGTTACTTCCAATGTACTCGCCTTTGTCTCCAAGTTCCGCCAGGTCTTCGAGGAACCAGCCCGGGCCTCGTCTGCAGAAACGGTCCATTTGAACTTGGTCCAGGGCAACCTGTCTGTAGGTGAATACGCTCTTCAGTACCGTACCCTGGCATCTGAACTGTCTTGGAATAATGAGGCCTTATGAGCCTCCTTCAAGAAGGGACTGTCTAGCAATATTAAAGATGCTCCAGCTGCACGAGATTTGCCTTCGTCTTTGACTGATCTCATCCATTTGGCCACACGCATCGATGTGCGTTTTTCTGAAAGACGTGAGGAACTCTGCCTGGAAAGAGACTCTCAACGCCCTAGGAGGGCATCAGGTTTGGCTCCTGTGTTTCAACATCCTTTGTCCGCACATGCGCCTTACAGTGAGGAGGCCATGCAGGTGGACCGATCTCACTTAACCCAGCTGGAGAGAACTCGCAGGAGGAATGAGAATCTTTGCTTGTATTGTGCTGGCTCTGAGCACTTCCTGAAAGACTGTCCTATTTGCCCGCCACGACAGGGAAATGGGCGCACCTAGTGAATGTGGGAGAGGCGTCCCTGGGTGTGTGTGCTGTTGCAGCTACCATCTCCTTGAACTCGACTGCCTTTTTGGATTCAGGCTCCGCAGGAAACTTTATCAAGGCCTCCTTGATTAATAAATATAACATTTCTGTGAACCGCCTCGCAAAGCCTCTATTTATCGATTCGGTCAATGGTGACAGGCTTGATTGCACTGTGCGTTATCACACAGTACCCCTCCTTTTAAAGATTGGACTTTTTCACCAAGAGAATATTGAGCTCTAGGTGCTTCCTCGTTGTACCTCTCAGATTCTCCTCGGCCTACCCTGGCTTCAACATCATGATCCCACTCTTGACTGGAATACCAGCGATATCAAGAGTTGGGGTGCTGCCTGCTTCAAGAGGTGTTTGAAGTCCGTTCCTATCAGACCTGTTCCTGCTTCTGCTCCACTTCCCGGCCTGCCTGCGATCTATCAGGCCTTTTCTGATGTATTCTGCAAAAAGCAAGCGGAGGTACTCCCGCCTCATTGACCCTATGACTGCCCTATCGACCTCTTGCGGGTACCACTCCGCCTCGTGGCAGAATCTATCCTCTCTCGACTCCCAAGACACAGGCTATATCCGAGTATATACAGGAGAATCTCCAAAGAGGATTCATACGGAAGTCTTCCTCTCCAGCAGGCACAGGCTTCTTCTTTGTGGCCAAGAAAGATGGCTAGCTTCGCCCTTGCATTGACTACCGTGGCCTCAATAAGATTACCTTAAAAAATCGATACCCTTTACCCTTGATTTTCGAATTATTTGATCGACTTTGTGGTGCTAAGATCTTCACTAAACTCGACCTGAGAGGGGCCTATAATCTGGTACGTATACGTGAGGGCGATGAGTGGAAGACCGCCTTTAACACCCCCGATGGCCACTTTGAATACTTAGTGATGCCCTTTGGTCTTTGCAATGCACCCGCCGTATTCCAGAAATACGTGAATGACATATTCTGGGACTCGCTTTACTCTTGCGTGGTAGTGTATCTGGATGATATACTCATCTTCTCTTCTAATCCCAAAGAACATGACTGCCACGTCCGGCAAGTCCTGTCTCGCCTCCGCCTACACCGCTTATACGCCAAGCTGGAGAAGTGCATATTTGACCATACCACTCTACCATTCCTTGGGTACATAGTTTCTGGTCGAGGTCTCCAGATGGACCCCAGCAAAAGGCAGTGTTAGACTGGCCACGTCCTTTTGGCCTACGGGCTATCCAACGCTTTTTGGGTTTCGCTAATTATTATCGCCAGTTCATTCCCCACTTTTCAACTATAGTTGCGCCTATTGTGGCTCTCACGAAGAAAAATGTCAATTCTAAGTCGTGACCTCCTCAGGCTGAAGAGGCCTTTAACCCTTCTATTGCCAGCCACGTAAATTTTATGTGCCTGGCTTTGCCCCCTGCTAGCGCCTGCAAAATAAAAAAAAACACTTACCTGACCCCTCATTCGAACCAGCCGGGTCTCCTCTTCACCCTGGGGGGCTCCGATCCCCCTGTCGGGGCTCCTCCGGAGGAAGGGGAGAGGAAGGGGAGAGCCCAGAGTAGGGCCAACCCCCCCCCCCCGTTTTTGCGGCCACTGGCTTTTCCTGTAAAAAAAAATAAATAAATAAATAAAAATGACATTTACTCACCTCCATGTCCATCGATCTTGCTTGTCAGGCTCTCTCCCCTCTTCCTCCGACGGGCGCCGCCATCTTGCCTTTTGGGGGCGGGGCTTACTCGGCCGGCATCATGACAGCTCCAGGCCTCTCAGCTGTCTGATGCCGGTGATCGGTGGTGGGAGAAGGAGGGGACAGGAGATCCTCTGATCTCCTGCTTCCCCTCCTCCTCTGGCTGCCGATCACCGGCATCTGTCATCAGATCAGCGAGGGACAGAGGAGCTGACGATCGGAGGTGAGTAAAGAAAATTTTTTTTTTTTTTTAAATAAAATAATTTTACTCTGTGTGTGTGTTTATTTTACTGTTAACCCTTTGTGAACTGGTAAGGGGTCCATGAGACCCCTGTACCAGTTCACAAGGCTGGGGTCTGGCAAGTCACCTGCAACTAGCGGGTGACTTGCCATTAACCCCCGCACCCCCAATTACCTGCCTCCCAAAAGCCCAGGGGGGGGGCAGAAGAGCCCGGGCCCACATAGGCTATGTGGGCTTGTAGGCTGCAGGGTGGGGGGGCCACCAGAGCTGGCCCCTCCACTCTGTTCCTACAAGCCCCCATAGCTGGTCCCGGGCTGGTTATGACGGGTAGGGGGGACCCTACGTCATTTTTTTTTTATTTTAAGGCTTAGGGTTAGCCTAACCCTAACCCTTAAAATTCCAAAAAGAATGGGGTTCGCCCCCGGGAGGGGGGACCCTACGTCTTTTTTTTTTAATTTTAAGGGTTAGCCCCCGATCGGGGGTGCCCCGCTGTGTGAAACCCCCCAGAGAGCCCCTAAAATCTTACCTTATCGGCGACGGACAAGCACCGGATAAGCCGCCGCCGCCTCTCGCGCGTCCCTCCTACAGGGCGCGCGCCCGCGCCGGCCGTTCGTGAATGCGCGCTCTGCTAGAGGGACGTGTGGGAGGTGGCGGCGGCTTATCCGGCGCTTGTCCATCGCCGATAAGGTAAAATTTTAGGGGATTTCTGGGGTGGTTTCACACAGTGGAGCATCCCGATTTTGGATGCCCAGCGGGGAGGGAGCTGATCGGCCCGGGCTGATCAGGGGTGGGTGTTGGTCCACTTCAAGGGTTAGGGTTAGCCTAAACCTAACCCTTAAAATTCCTCCCAAAAATTGGGTCCCCGCCCCCCCCCCCCCCCCCCCCCCGGGAGAGGGGACCCTACGTCATTTTTTTTTTTAATTTTAAGGGTTAGGGTTAGGCTAATTCCTCAAAAAAATTGGGTCCCCCCCCTCCCGCCCTGGGAGGAGGGACCCTACGTCATTTTTTTTTTCATTTTATGGGTTTGGGTTAGGGTTAGCCTAACCCTAACCCTTACATTTCCAAAAAAAATGGTGTTCCCCCCCTGGGAGGGGGGACCCTATGTCATTTTCTTTTTAAATTAACCCCTTATGTTTATAGTGTGGATAGTAGTATTTTATTTGTAAATGTTATAAAGTGCTCTTTTCAGTTTGGGGGGTCTCCTGGGCACGAATGGGGGGGCTATCAATACATTTGTGGTACCGTTGTAATCGAGAGAAATGGGGCTTTCACATGCAATATGGTTTTCATTAATAAAAAAAATGTTTTATTTAAAATAAAGTAGACAATTGTCTAAAAAATATTATTTTATTTATTTTTTTGTTTTTTTACACAAAAATATTTTAAAAAACTGTAGAAAAATTACAAACAAGACATTTCATGTTAAAGGCTAAACTCTGCTGCAAAAAAATATATATATATATTTTCCTGGAAATTCCAGCAAAAATCACGGTTAAACATGGCGCAAAATGGGGAAAATGACCTGTCAACAGAGGGTGACAAAACTTCAAGTAGGCTGGCAATTAAAAGGGTTAATAGTACCTATGCATGTTGGGTATTGTTCTGCTCGGGGGAGATTGGGTATTTGCATGTTTATATTTTAGGAAAAGGTGTTTTTTATTCTGCTTTTGTATACATTTTTTTGTGAAACTCTGTGCAACCTAAGAATTCTTCCAGGGATTACGCCCAGAAAGATGAGCCCACTACAACAAGCTGGGTATGCATAGAAAGCTTAAAATGTGTACTTTCAGGGAACATATGGTTTATGGGGGATATTCCAAATGTAAAGGCTTGTTTTGGTAGAAAAAGCACAAGGTGTGCACTTTGTCTACAGAGCTGAAATTTTGAAGTAAAATTAACGTTACGCACATGCTTTACTATGGTGTGTTTGGCAACTCTTCCCTTGACAGTAGTTATGCATGCTGGGTATTGTTCTGTTCGGGGTATGTTGCTTTTTCAGATTTTCTTGTTTGTATATAGTTTTTTTTAGGAAAATATAGTTTTGATTCTGCTTTTTTATTCTTTTTTTAGGGAAACCCTGTGCAACCAAAGAATACATTAAGGGATTACTTCCAGAAAACTGCACCCATGTCAACAAGCCTGGTACGCCTATAAAGCCTGAGGTGTATACTTCCAGAGAATATATAGTTTGTTGGGGGTATTTCAAATGTAAAGGGTTGTTTTTCTTGAAAAACTTCAAGGTGCGCATATTGCATAGCATAGTTGTATTTTATCTGAAAATCCCCTAAAGCGCTGTTTCAGTTTGGGGGAGTCTTCTGGGCAGGAAAGGGTGTCTACCAATACATATGTGGTACCGCTGTAACCGGGAGAAATTTGGGTTTCACACAAAATAAGATTTTATTGACAAACTTACATTTTTTATTACAAAAAAACACTACAAATTGTAAAAAATAGTTTTTTTTTTTTGCACATA
This sequence comes from Gastrophryne carolinensis, assembly GCA_027917425.1. Classification (NCBI taxonomy): domain Eukaryota; kingdom Metazoa; phylum Chordata; class Amphibia; order Anura; family Microhylidae; genus Gastrophryne; species Gastrophryne carolinensis. The sequence continues at coordinate 75,057,093 of CM051244.1, forward strand.
TTTCATCCAAAAATATTGAGAATACACCTAAAAAATGACAAACAAGACATTTCATGTTAAAGCCCAGACTCTGCTGAAAAAAACAATATATCACTTTCCTGGGAAATCCCTGGAAATCCCTTCAAAAATCACAGTTGAACATGGGGAGCGCAAAATAGTGCAAAATGGTCTGGCAACAAAGGGTGACAAAATGTCCAGGTAGGCTGGCGCTTAAAGGGTTAATACTCTTAAACAGGCTTTCTCTTCTGCTCCGGTGCTTTCAAGACCAGATCCAGCTAGACCTTTCGCCCTTGAGGTAGATGCCTCCTCCATTGGAGCTGGAGCTGTGCTTACTCAAAAATCTACTTCTGGCAGGAATTACTCGCCATCAAGTTAGCATTGGAGTGGAGACATCTTCTGGAAGGTTCTGCCCATCGTGTTTCCATCTTTACCGACCACAAAAATCTGTCTTACTTAGAAATTGCCCACCGGTTAAACCCTCGACAAGCCCGATGGTCGTTATTTTTCACCCGTTTCAACTTTCAAATCCACTTCCGTCCAGCTGCCAAGAACATCAGGGCGGACGCCCTTTGCTGCTCCTCAGACGTCTCCGGGTCTGAATCCACTCCACAACATATTATCTCTCCTGAATGCCTTGTCCACTCTGCCCCCGCTTCTCTGGTACAGGCACCATCTGGAAAGACCTACGTGCCTCCTCGCCTACGTTGCAGAATATTAAAATGGGGACATTCTTCTCATGTAGCTGGCCATGCTGGTATCAGAAAATCTTGTTCTCTCATTTCCAGATATTATTGGTGGCCCTCTCTAGAGAAGGACGTGACGGAATTCATTCAGGCTTGTACCATCTGTGCACGTGACAAGGTTCCTTGCCAAAGACCTGCAGGTTTACTTCTTCCCCTACCTATTCCAAATACTCCATGGTCACACATTGCTATGGACTTTATTTCTGACCTTCCTTCTTCGCATGGCAACACCGTTATTTGGGTAGTAGTGGATAGGTTTTCTAAGATGGCGCATTTTACACCTTTACCTGGCCTTCCTTCGGCTCCTCAGCTGGCAAAACACTTCCTTATGCATATCTCTCGTCTTCATGGATTGCCTGCACACATCGTGTCTGACAGAAGATTAAGTTGGACTTCTCCTCTGCTTATCATCCCCAGTCAAATGGCCAAGTGGAAAGAGTTAATCAAGTCCTCGGACGATTATCTTCGCCATTTTGTTTCTGCGCGTCAAGATGATTGGGTCCACCTTCTGCCCTGGGCGGAATTCTCATATGACTTTAAGGATTCTGAATCTATGAGAAGATCCCTGTTCTTTGTGGTGTACGGTCGCCATCCTCTTCCTCCACCACGCCTTCTGAAGTACCCGCCGTGGAAGAACTCAACCAGGATTTTTCCACCATGTGGTAAGACACCCAACATGCTCTGCTTCAAGCTTCCGCTCGTATGAAGATTAGCGCTGATAAAAAGAGAAGAGTTCCTCCTGTTTACTCTCCTGGAGAGGTGTGGCTTTTGTCGAAATACATCCACTTCCGAATTCCCAGCTACAAACTGGGTCCCTGCTACCTGGGCCCTTATAAGATCAAGCAACAGATTAATCCGGTTTGCTATAAGCTTCACCTTCCAGCATCTCTTCGCATCCCCAACTCCTTCCACGTCTCTCTTTTGAAGCCAGTAATTTGCAATAGTTTTTCTCTGAAAATCTTGGTGCCCGCTCCAATTTTTGGTACCGCAGATGTTTTCACGGTGAAAGAGATTCTGGCCTCTAAAGTCTCCAGAGGCAAAAGATATTTTTTGGTCAATTGGGAAGGCTGTGGCCCAGAGGAAAGATCTTGGGAACCCAAGGAGAACATTCTGGACCATAGTCTCATCTCGGATTTTCTTGGTCCCAAAAAGAGGGGGAGACCCAAGGGGGGGTACTGTTAGGGCGAACGCCGCGCACCCATCTCACGGCGCACCCCATTCTCCCTTTTCCACCTGCCCCTGCCGGCAGGCCCGCGGCTTCCGGCGCCGGCTGCTCTCGGCCGTCCTCCTCCTCGCTCTGCCTCCGCTCTGGGTCTGGTGCGCACACGTCCCCGTCCTCTAGGGGGCACGCGCACCGGATTCTTCAAATTTAAAGGGCCAGTACACCACTGATTGGTGGCCGCTCATTCATCCTGCATCCACTTCCCCTATTTAAGGGGCACTTCCTTTTCATCAGGTGCCGGATCTTGGTCTTCCCATGGTAGCAGAAATTCAGTTGTTTTCCAGTTTTGCCCACCCGTGTACCGACCTTTGCCTGTTCCCGACTCTGAACCTTCGCTGCCCGTCCCGACTTTGGCTACTTACCTTCGATCTCGAGATTGTGCCGCCAGCCCTGACCTCTGCTTGAACTTTGACATTGCCTTTGCCTGCCTCCTTGTACCACTCTATACCTTGGCTGACTGTGTGGCTGAGCTGTTGTTGGGGGGTAGCGACCTGGGGGTCACTCGCTGCTACAAGACCAACCTGCCTTGCGGCGGGCTCTGGTGAATACCAGTGGCCTCTTAGACTCCGCTCCCCTGACACGGTACTCGCTACTAGTAACACAGCGGATCCACACCTGTGTCGCCACACCCGGTTCGTGACACCATTGCTCTTTTTTCATGTCATGTTCTCGTTCTTTCATTCTTGCTATCACATTGTCTCTCCTGTACCCATTGTGGCTTATCCACTCATGGAAGTGGGCAGCTTGTGTTTGGTTTCATTGCAGCATAAGTTAGTGTAATAGTAAAGTGTGTGTATAATGCAACATTTAATACCTTTATATACCTGCCCTGAACCATTCATAATGTATTTATGGCAAATTGTCATGCCCATTACCATGTAAACTGGTTTACAGCTCTAAAGAGTTTAAGGGTAAGCAGGGCAGAAAGCTGTGAGGAAGAGCGTTTTTGATTGTGAAGGGATGCAGGAAAAAGGAAAAAGAAAACCCTAACAATTTACCTGACATTAACTAACAAAGACATTAAAAAGGAAAAACTTGACAGTTGCAGTACAGTGACACAAAATGTTGACACCACCCTTTATCCTGGCCCGCACTGCATGGATGCTAGTGTTTTTTCAAATATACCTTTGACAGATGCATGTGAGCACTGTTTCTTGTAAAGGTGTTGGTTCGGTTTATTTTTCAGCTCATGCTCAGCCTTCACCTTAGCCTATTTTTCTGGACTATAGTAAAATAATGTTTTACTTGTCCTAAATGCAACAAGAAACGTAAACTGACCTCAACAGACATACAGTACGCATGTTGCACACAAGGTTAGTGACGGGGGGAGTGGATTATTTTCGGGCCCCGAGACTGTGGGTGAGGCCAGGCCTACACACACTTGCAGGAGTACAAACACAGTCCTATACCATCCTCTGATGGAAGGTTCCACTTGCTTCTCTCTTAGTGGCCTCAACTGGCACAGCAAAGGTTGACCCACACAAATCAATACCGGGGCTTTTAGCTCTCTCTACATGTCCCTGGTTGTGCCACACAGAAACTGTCAAAAAAACTGCTATATCACTCCCTACAGCTTAGTACACAAGACTTGGGTCGTACAGTAACTCTTGTAACTACTTCACGGTTTTAGCCCCATTAGGGGCTGGCTAACAATCAGCAGTACTCTTTTTTAAATTAATCTGGCATGACTGCAAAAACTACATGATATGTATAAGGTTTATGAATGTCCCAATACATTTTAGCTGTCAGCTAGGGGGTTTACATTTACATCATATTATACTGTATTCAAAATGGTTATCCTTTAATTCCCTGCATATAGGAATTTAACAGAGATGCCAGAGAGTTGTTGATATGGATGGAAGAAAAATACAAGATTGCACAGGATGAATCATACAGGGATCCAACCAATATTCTTCGCAAGCTAAAATGGCATGAGGCTGCAGAAAGAGAGATGGAGGCCAACCAAGTTCGATTTGAAGACCTAGTTAAGGTAGTTACAACATACAGAAATATTATTGTTATATATTACAGTATACCCAGGGGTGGACTTGCCATAGGAAGACCCGGGACAATGCCCGGTGGGTCGCTCTGCTTTGGGGCCAGTTGGGCTGCTGCTTTTAACACCCACATTCAATCCCTGCTCCTTTTGTCTCCTTCTCATCCCCCCGTACCCAACCCCACTGTACCCACAGGCCAAGGAACCTCAGCTCTTAATTCATAGCCCCAGCATCATGAATGGGAGCCTCAGCAGGGATGTCTCGGCCCGGTAAGGGGTTGCTAAAATCCAGGGCTGATATTTGGCCCCAGTCCGCCACTGAATATACCAATAAAAAAAATGTCAGTTGCTCATTCAATGTATAACTGATCTAAAGAAGATAGGACAAATAGACAACTTATAGCTTCCCTTAAGTTGCTCTATACAGTACCTCTGTTGGGTGTACAGCTGTGCATATATTGATGCATGCTTTGTGCTGTGCATATAATGAGAAAATGTAGGATTGTAGCACAATTGTAAATACATGCTGATTTTACTAAGTGGCTGTTTAAGGTTTAAGCCAGCATACTTGTAAATTGTAAATCTTACCCGATCTGTCATTAGGTGGGCCACTGCATCTGTGTTTTTTGTTGCTGCATATTAAATAGAATGCTCACAATAGACACAAACTTCAGTAAAACCCTTGACATCCGGACCTGGCAGAGGAGGCTAACTAATGGTGTAGGCAGTGGCATCATGACCGGGCAGAAGAGGAGAAGACAGCAACAGTGTAGGATGTCAGTGATGGAAGTGGCGGTCAGTATCTGCACTGTAACATAACATGACTAAAGGGCAATACATGCAGTTTATCTGCACTTCCCATAGGCATCTATAGGTTGCGCTGCGCCGCACTGCATGCAGTGTTTTGCAACGCAGCATATAGATGTTAAAGAGCCTATTGATGAGCAGGACTTCCTTGCTTTTATTCAACACAACAAAAATGGGAGCTGTGATAGTGGTCTAAATGTAAAAGTGCCAGTTGGGCCCGTCACTCTTTGAATTTTGTTAATCAGCATGGTTTCTTTCATAGATTACATAAATAAGGAGACATATACAGTATGTCTTAAACCACGGGGGTAGCCAAGCAAATGTACATTATTACTGTTCATTATGTTCATCAATGAGTATTCACATGTATGCGGTTCATCTAACCCCCACAAATACAGAGGGCTGGCTGTATATTCATAAATAGGTCAGGCTGCAACCCTGATACATTTCTGAACCCATTTATCCTATAGGTTGGAAAACAGATTTTACAAGAAGATCATTATGCAAAAGATAATATCCAGGACAAGATGTCTGAAGTAATCTTGAAATGGGAGGAGTTAAAGAAAAAGATGTCCGAAAGAGGAGACAAACTGAGGCAGGCTGGGCAGCAGGAACAGTTGATGGAGCTTCTGCAGGTCAGTGACTAGCCATTCAAATAGACAACTACACATAGTTCCTATTATATAGACTCCTGAAGCCATGTTCAAAGTAAGCAGACAATCAAGGTCAAGCTAGGTGGCAGATACTGTATGCAGTTTGTGTATGCATGTACATAATTTAAAGAACATATTCTGACCTACTGTAAGAAGCTTAACAGGAATATTATGTCCATGCTGGATAAATGCTCTGTTCAAAAGGTGAAATTAACTTAATGGCTTTGCCTTTAGGAGGTATATATAAAAATGGTTGTTACACATTAAGCATTGCAGAACTGGGGATCTGGGGTCCCCAAATCTTACTGCTGTCGATATGTATGTGTGTCACTGGCCCAAAAAGTTATAATAGTCACTTAAAACAAAGGAGTGTCATTGGCACAAGAATATCAATGGTTTACGCTTATTAGAAAAAGTTGTTTTCTTAAAAAAAGTCAGGGCAGCAAACTGTCTTGAAAAGGCCGCACAAACACTGTTGTAAATAATCATACAAAATCTGTTTATTTGAAAAATGCTAACACATACACAAACAGTTAAAAAAGGGGGGTGAAAAATAATAATTGTCATATATCATTATAATCCCATGTTCATGGCACAATAAACAATCCTAAATGTGCATATCACAATGTAAAAATCAACCACTTATGCAAAAATTAGCCCAATACAGTACATAATGAATAAAGTGTAAGTGTACATAGTGGTAATAAAGTTAACAAAAATATACTATCACAACAAATCTATAAACAAAAGCTCAGACAAATAGCATGGGGACAGTTACCATTACCATTTGATATACATCACCATGAGAGGGTCTCAATCCCTTGCACACCTGTTGTAATTATTACTCTTGAAGTAGTGCAACTTTTTTTCTTATGAGATGTAATTGTAAAATGGATACCAAGCATAAATATACTTTAGAGCAGACATCCATTAGTGTTATAAAAAAAAGAGTTTTCATGTGACATACCAAGCTCTTGAAATGTATTCTTCCTATCCAAAATAGGGGGGGCATGATAGTATTTGTAATGAATAAAGATAAGCTGTGGTGAGGAATACAGAGGTGCAGTCTGTGGACAGGCTGATGTCTGCCAGTCACCACTGTCCCAAGTAATGCTTTATTTTTGTGCCCTACAGCTGCCCTGTTTGAGATCAAGTCCTGTAGCATCCACATCCATCACCTGGTCACCAGTGACATAGGGGACGAGCAATCATCCCTGTGTCAGTCACAGTGCCTTGAGCATTACCTCTCAATTCAATGAGAAGAACATGCCAGACCATTTGCAATTTGCCCAACACTAGCCTCCATTTGCCACCCCCAGAAACCTAATAAAACATCTGATTTTGATAGGTGGAGAGTCCCATTTCATGTCAGAAGAAGATTAAGCTTCTTGGACTATCTCCACTACAATTGTATGCAATAGCAGTGGGATTTTTGGTTGCAGTAGATAAATATATATTTTTTCCAAAGCATAAATGGTTTCTGCTCTTTGCAGTGAATCCTCAGCACGTGTGTATATCATACCTAGATATAAACCTTGTAAAGGACACACTACAGAATATTAGCTGAATATTTATTTATAATAGAGGTGATCCTGTGGACATTGGAGCAGTTCTTTTCGATCACCAATTATGGCAAATCCAGGCTTAACACAGTCCAGTTCCTCCCCCTTTTGGGTGGGGCAGTATTTTGTGAATAGGAGAAGAAAATAAAAATGGAATTTCAAAAGAAGTACTTGATAAAATAAGATAAAACACAGTAAAAATGAACAAATCAACAAGGTGAAACCGTGTTGAGGTTTCTGACAAATCTTGCTGCTAACTGGAATGTGTTAGATGAAAACAACAAAGCGACTAGCTAGCTTGTGACCCCAGAAATATCTATTGAATAAATCTAATATCCACTGACATTTTCTCTAACTGCCAAGCAGCTCAGAAACCTAGACATGCAACCCTAGCCATTATTGGTACCCATCATGTGGCCTTTTTGTCTAAAGTAGCAAGGTAAGTATACTAGCAGACACCTACGTTTCAGATCAGTTTAAAAAGCGCAAGAATAGAAGACATATGTTTTATCCTTGTATTAGGATTTAGTGAATAAATCTTGTTTAAGCATGATCAAAAGGATACAAACCTGAGCTTACGTACCTTGTCTTTGGCAGTCAATGTTAAGTGAAAGTGGAATACCCTATAAAATTCTCAGTATATTTAGTCATTTAGTTGGAAAAGAGCTATCTAGTGCATCTAGAAACAATTATACATATTTGATGCTGCTTATTGACGCATCATTTTTCGCAGGATGCAAAAGTAAAGATTGAGAAAATAGAGAAGGTTTTGCAAGCCCCAGAGTCGGGCCACGATCTTAGATCCAGCAGAGACCTTCTCAAAGAACACCGTCAGCTGGAAAATGAGAGCAAGGAGCTGGCTGACAAAATGAACTCTATCGTATTAAGGGCACAGAAGATGGCCACCAACCATTTTGACTCAAAAAGGATTATGGAAGAAACAATGAAGTATCTCCAAAGGTATCTGTACTCATACAAAAAATTTACATGGCCTGCACTGTAGTACTGAGATATGTATATTTATATTTTATGGGCTTGGTTTACTACACTCAGGGCTGTTCACCACTTTAGCACTGGCCAGGTATGCCATGTGCAAGTGAGTAATATAGCGGCGATCTGAGCTATATTACAGAATTTAGCTGTGTCTTTTGTTTTGAGTGGTGAAAGTGGTGCGCAGTTGTGTTTTGTTTCATGTGCCGTTTTCCTCCAGCAAAAAAGCAGAAAAAAAATGAAGACTTCACTAACTGACCTGCTTATTTCATTCATTAACCCTTTAAGTGCCAGCCTACCTGGAGTTTTTGTCACCCTTTGTTGCCAGACCATTTTGCACTATTTTGCTCTCCCCATGTTCAAATGTGATTTTTGAAGGGATTTCCAGGGATTTCCCAGGGAAATGATATATTGTTTTTTTTCAGCAGCTGAGCTTTAACATGAAATGTCTTGTTTGTCATTTTTTAGGTGTATTCTGAATATTTTTTGGCAAAATATGTGCAAAAGAAAATCTATTTTTTACAATTTGTAGTGTTTTTTTGTAATAAAAAATGTCATTTTGTCAATAAAATCTTATTGTGTGTGAAATCCCAATTTCTCCCGGTTACAGCGATACCACATATGTATAGGTAGACACCCTTTCCTGCCCAGGAGACTCCCCCAAACTGAAACAGAGCTTTAGGGGATTTTCAGAAAAAATACAACTGTGATATGCGCTATGCACACCTTGCAGTTTTTCCAGAAAAACAACCCTTTACATTTGAAATACCCCCCACAAACTATATATTCTCTGGAAGTACACACCTCAGGCTTTCTATTTGTACCAGGCTTGTTGATGTGGCCACAGTTTTCTAAGGTAATCCCTCAATGTATTCTTTGGTTGCAAAGAGTTTCCCTAAAAAAAGGATAAAAAAGCAGAATCAAAGCCACATTTTCCTAAAAAAACTATATACAAACAAGAAAAAACAAGTATAATCTGAAAAAGCAACATCCCCCGAACAGAACGATACCCAACATGCATAGCTACTGTCAAGGGAGGAGTTTCCAAACACCCCAAAGTAAAGCATGAGCATAACGGTAATTTTTCTTGAAAATTTCAGCTCTGCAGACAAAGTGCGCACCTTGAGATTTTTCAACCAAAACAACCAGCTTTTGTGGCCCCTGGCCCTGCAGGCTACAAGCCCGCATAGCCCGTGGGCCCGGGCTCTTCTGCCCCCCCCCTGGGCTTTGGGGAGGCAGGTAATGGGGGTGCCGGGGGTTAATGGCAAGTCACCGGCTAGCGCAGGTGACTTGCCATCCCCCCAGCCTTGAGAACTGGTATAGGGGTCTCATGGACCCCTTACCAGTTCACAAGGGGTTAAATGTAAAAAAAACACACCACACAGAGAAAAAATATTTTATTATTATTTTTTTTTAAATACTTACCTCCCATCCATACTGGAGCACTCTGTCCCTCTGCGATCACTGGCATCTGCTCACTTGCTTGAAGCCTTTTATAGCTGCTGGATGACAGAACACAAAAGGGTTAATTAAAAAAAAAATGACATGGGGGGGACCCCATTTTTTTGGGGAATTTTAAGGGTTAAAAACCCTTAAAAATCCCCCCAAAAAATGACGTAGGGTCCCCCCTACCCAGCATTACCGACCCGGGCCAGCTATAGGGGCTTGTACAACAGGGCGCAGAGGCCAGCGTTGGTGGCCCCTGGCCCTGTAGGCTACTAGCCCACATAGCCACTAAGTGGCCCGGGCCCTTCTGCCCCCCCTGGCCGTTGGGGAGGCAGGTAATGGGGGGGGGCTGGGGGTTAATGGCAAGTCATCCACTAGCCACAGGTGACTTGCCAGACCCAGAGCCTTGTGAACTGGTATAAGGGGTCTCATGGACCCCTTACCAGTTCACAAAGGGTTAACTGTGAAAAAAAAAAAACACCACACAAGTAATAAAAGTATTTTATTAAAAAAAATAAAAACATTTTTTTACTGTACTTACCTCCGATTGTAAGCTCTTGTCCCTCGCCGCTCTGATGACAGATGCCGGTGATCGGCATCCAGAGAAGGGGGAGGCAGGAGAGCAGAGGATCTCCTGCCACCTCCTTCCCCGGCACCGATCACCGGCATCTGACAGCTGAGAAGGCTGAAGCCGGAGATCGGGGCCGGGATGACGTCATTAGCCCCGCCCCCAAGGGGTTGCTTAGCGGCAAGACGGCGGCCCCCATCGAGGATGAAAGGGGAGAGAGCCTCGCGGATGAAAGTGTCATCTGTAAGTTATTTTGGGAAAATAGCTTGAAGAGTTGACAAATATTGTTTTAAGCAAAAAAATCAAAAAGGTGGACATTTAGCTACAAATGTTTCAATTAAATAAAAAAAGAAACAATAAGTTAGTAACAAGGCAGTGAGGGAGGAATATAGAGAACATCTGGGACCAAACATTGGGAAACACAACACTGTAGGTCAACAGGAATCAAGATATCGCCAAATAAAACACTACACATAAAAAACAAGGAGAACACAGCCGCCAAAGGGAAACAACTACAGATTGGAGAATAGAGATTTGCCTTAAACACATAAGCTGGAGAGAAATTCACCACTGCTAAACACTGCTGATGGGGGAGAAACATGGGAGCCACAGAGACCCGTGAATGGCTTAGCCAGCAAAATGCGCATGGAGCTGGGCCATTTCCACATTTAATGTGCAGTGTGCAAGTTTGACCCCCCCCCAAACACTCAGGGGTTTACCATGCTAGATTATGTGATGGCAGCCATGTCTAGTACTCAATACCATCCACTGCAGCCTACCCATTGCCCAGATATACAAATGGCTGACAGTCTCTATGTTCCCAAATACATATATAGCATTTCTATTAAGAAATGCTCATATTCTAAGTATGTCACACACCCCGCTTCAAGATATTCATAACCTGTGGGTATACTGACCTGAAGAGGGCGATCTGCAGAGATGATTGGAGGAAAGTAAGCCCCTCCCGGTCCATAAATACCTGGGACCTCCCACTCATTACCCAGTCTTCATTTCTGCAGACGGCGAGCAAGCAGAAGATGATGTCTCCTCCTTGCACAGGGGGTTTTCAAGGTAGCCGGGTCTACTCCCGGCCAATATTATTTATTCCCGCTCGGACTCTTTCTTCCCCTATTTATATATATATGCCTCCCAGTTTTGACTGCGGTCCGGGTGAAGGTATACTAGCACCACAGGTGCTCAGGAGCTATGCTCCGCCGCGAGACCCTATATAGAGGGTAGGCGGTTATACCGGGTTGGTGACCCCGGTTTGGGATGCCCTGTCCGTGGGAATAATTTCCCCTATTTGGCCTACCCCCTCCTTCTTAGCCTGGGTTGGGGGTCCTCTCCTCAGAATCTAGATATTCCTGATGTGGAGCATCTGGTAGTAATCCCTCATTGATTTGGTTGCACTGTTTTATTTATCTGTGTGTGTGTTGGGAACGTTCTATATGACAGTATAGGTTTTGGGAAACTCTTGCTCCTGACAGACACCGCGGCCGCCATTGCCGCCGCGGTGCTGTAATTTACCTCAGAAGGTGGAGGGGAGGGTCTCTCCCCTCACGCTCTTCTATTGGGGGCGGGGCCAGGCCTTCTGCGTGGGGCCGCGGCCCGCGCCCTTTATGTCCGGAGGTAGTGGTGGCGTGGCTCCAGCGGGGTAGCGGCTCGCATGCACAGCGGGCCGCTACCGGCATTATGTGATGTGCCCGGTGCCGCGGGTCCCCGCGACACCGGCACGCGGGGTGTCACAGCGGAGGGGAGCTTCTCCCCTCACACGCTTAGTCATTGGGGGCGGGGCCGGACTTGCGGCGCGTCGCCGCGGCCCGCCCCCTCTCTAGTTCCCTGTACCGCTGAGGAGCTTGTTGCTCCTAATCGTCTTGTGAAAGGGGGGCGGAGCCGGTCAAGCGCGCGGTCCGTGCTGGCCACGCCCCCCTTCTTCGTCTCCCGCTCTGACCTGCTGCTGATTTACCTCAGGCCGGAGACGCAGCGTGCTGGCAAGTAGAGATCTGGAATAGCCCGGAGGCTCTGTGAGTGGCCCTGCGGGCCTTTTTATTCTACCACTTGCACATATCTACAGAGCTTATGTTTCTCATTGTGTTTTCTGTATTTTAGGTGAATCTTCAGGGAATTTCAAAAAGGGGTTTCTCCCGGTCCTGGGTCCCTGGGTACTTTCACTAGGTTTTACAAATTCCTCCCACTTGGACACTATAAGGGCATCCCGGGTTGCTTAATAGCGTAATTCCCTCAGTCATAGCGACTTACTCAAGTTCACCTTATGGAGGCATCCCAGGATTCCGGGCTCCCCTCGGGACAATTTCGGAAGTGCTTGGGTTGTGGGGTATCCCTAACTGGGGATGATTTCTTTTTATGTATATTATGTGCACAACAGACTATTACGCGGCAGTCAGGACCCCAGGCTTCTGGGTCAGCACCGCCGGCTTCATCCCCTCCCCCTCCCATTTTGACCCGTGCCCCGTGTGATGTTGTCATGGGGGGGCAGTCGCAATCTGATGTGTGTGCCAGATTGGCCAGTATTGAAAAATGTATTTCCACTACGGTAGCCAAGAAGGCACCGGCCAAGAGAAAGCATTTGTCTACGGTTTCTCATTTTGAATATGATGATGCGGATGGTCTGGATTGGTCAGATTATTCCCCTCCAGAGGAAGGGGAGGTATTTGAGGATTCGGATAATTCCGAGGATCAGCAAATTGTGGGTGCTGATTCTGATCGGGGGTCAGGGAGTTCCTCGGACACTCCTAATGTTCTGACTCAGATGTTTGAGGTTCTGGCTATCTCGCCTCCGGCGGAGGTCCCTCAACAACAAGGGGAGTTTTATGAGGAATCCAGGCCGCGCTTAGAATTCCCTAATCAAAAGCATTTTGATAATATTATTTCCAAGGAATGGTAGAGGCCGGCTCGGCTCCCAGGCATTCCTCAGAGTTGGGATAGAAGGTATCCTTTCCCCGTGGCCACGGTTAAGTGCTGGGCTTCCCCCCCCCCCCCCGAGGTGGACGCCCCAATTTTTTGAATAACCCTGATTGTTCCTCTCTCAAAGATGGTGAGGATAAACGCATTGACCAGATGGCTTGTCATGGTTTTGCCAGTATTGGGGCAGCCATACGGCCTGTTTGTGCCTCATCGCTGTTGGTGGTGGCTACTAGAAAGGTGGTCAGGGATTTGTTATCCTCTTCCGGTTTCGATCCGGACAGTGATGAATTTCTTGGACGGAAACGTTGTGAGGTGTTTCTGTCCTTCATTTTAGCCGCTTTGGATGATTCCTTGATGATGAGTAGCAGAGCCTCTGCTTTAATGGTGACTATTAGGCGTCCAATTTGGTTGCGCCAGTGGGCGGCTGATTTTGGTTCTAAAAAGTCTCTGACGTCTCTTCCCTTCGTTGGGTTAAGGCTTTTTGGAGACAAATTGGATTCAGTAGCTAAAGGTGGAAAATTACCTCAACGCAGGAAGTAACGACACCCCTTTCGAGGGGCGGCTTCCTTCACCCCTTCCTTTCGGGGATCCAGAGCGGGAAGAGGTTTTGCCTTCCCTTCTACAAGAGGAGACTCCTGGAATAGGGGCAGAGGTCGTGCCCGTCCAGGATACAGTTGGGGTTCTAAACCCAAGCCCGCGGCCAAGCCCGCTCAACAATGAGGGGGCGCCCTCACCCGTGCGGGTGGGGGGACGGCTGCGACACTTCTCCCAAGTCTGGATTCGGGAGGTCTCGGACAAGTGGATCAGGGAAGTGGTGTCTTCCGGTTACAAGCTGGAGTTCGAGTCCCGCCCCCCCCCCCGCGTTTCCTCAGGTCTCGGGTGTCCCCGGACGCACAGGCTGCACTGCAGCTCCGGGCGGCGGTATCGAGTCTTCTAGAAATAGCGGTCATTTGCCCAGTGCCCCCATTAGACCGGGGTCGGGGTTTTTACTCAAATCTGTTCACGGTCCCCAAGAAGGATGGCTCCGTTCGGCCCATCCTGGACCTAAAGATTCTCAACAAATTTGTCAGGCTGCGAAAATTTGCATGGAAACGTTGCGTTCTGCTATCCACTCTCTTCTTCAGGGGGACTTCATGACGTCCATAGACATCCAGGACGCTTACCTCCATGTTCCCATTTTTCCCGCGCACCAGAGGTTTCTAAGGTTCGCGGTGGAGGATCGGCACTTTCAATTTGTAGCTCTTCCCTTCGGTCTCACCACAGCTCCAAGGGTTTTCACCAAGGTGCTTGCTGGGGTGATGGCTCTTCTCAGTGCCATATCGCATAGTGCCATATCTGGACGATCTCCTCATCTTGGCATCGTCATTCAGCCAAGCGGAATTGGACACCAGGACGGTTCTATCCACTCTGGAGAGTTTCGGCTGGGTGATCAACTACCCCAAGTACTCCCTCTACCCGTCCAGGTTAATATCCATCTGGGGATGTCTCTGGATACAGATCAGGCAAGAGTGTTCCTTCCTCAGTCCAAGGTTCTTTTGATTCAGGAGTTGATTTGGTCGCTCATGTCCATTCCTCGGCCGTCCATCCGGCTAGGGATGAGACTGGTAGGTTTGATGGTGGCCTCCTTCGAGGCAGTCCCCTTTGCTCAGTTTCACACAAGGACACTACAGCTCCATCTGTTGTCGGTCTGGGACAGGTCTCCTCAGTCGCTGGATCAATTCTTTCGGATGTCTCCCCGGGTTCGCCGCTCGCTTCGGTGGTGGCTGAACTCAGCCAACCTACTGAGGGGCAGATCCTTTTGGACTCCCCAGTGGGAGATAGTCACCACGGATGCCAGCCTCTCAGGATGGGGGGGCTTCTGGAAAGATCTGCAATTTCAGGGATTGTGGGGTCCCCTGGAAGCCCACGAGCCTATCAATGTTCTGGAATTGAGAGCCATCAGGATGGTTCTTTGTCATTTGACTCATCAACTGCGAGACTTGCCGGTCCAGGTCCGGTCGGACAATCGGATGGCGGTTGCCTACATCAATCACCAGGGAGGGACTCGCAGCAGGAGTGCCCTCAAGGAAGTGTCTCTGATTCTGGGATGGGCGGAGAGCCACGTCCCGTGCATCTCTGCGGTCTACATCCCGGGAGTGGAGAACACGGAGGCGGACTCTCTGAGCAGGCTGTCAGCCCGCAAAGGGGAGTGGTCTCTCAATCCCAAGGTCTTTCTCACAATCTGTCGCAAGTGGGGGTCACCGGAGGTGGACCTCTTTGCCTCCCGTTACAATCACAAACTTCCGTCATTTGTGTCTCTGGCGAAGGACCCTCTGGCCCTTGCAACGGATGCCATGTCTCTGAACTGGAGGGATCTGGGGTTTCTGTACCTGTTCCCTCCGTTTCCCATGGTGGCCAGAGTAGTGCGCAAGCTGGCTCTGGAGGGAGCACCAGCAATCCTGGTGGCTCCAAGGTGGCCAAGACAGGTCTGGTTCGCAGACGTGGTAAGGTTGGCAGAAGATCAGTTCGCTCTGCCTCTGCTGCCAGATCTACTCACACAGGGTCATCTTCGTTACCCCAATTTACCAACGCTGGCTTTGACGGCATGGCTGCTGAAACCTCCATCTTGAAGGAGGAAGGTCTTTTGGATGCTGTGATTCGGACTCTTATTAGTGCTAGGAAGAGGTCTTCATCATCTGTGTACTATAGGACTTGGAGGTCTTATATTGATTGGTGTGAGACTAGGGCCTTCCCTTGTAGGGAATTCTCTATTTCTAGAATCTTGGAGTTCCTGCAACATGGTTGGGACCTAGGGCTCCAACTCAGTACTCTGAAGGGGCAGGTGTCTGCCCTGGCGGTGTTTTTCCAAAAATCTTTTGCGCTTCATCCTTTGGTTAGGACTTTTTTTCAGGGGGTTACACATGTGCGGCCTCCTAGGAAGCCTTTGATTCCGGTTTGGGATTTGAATTTGGTTCTTTCTGCTCTCCAGGGTCCCCCCTTTGAGCCTTTGCATGATATTCCTTTGTCTTCCCTTACGCAGAAGGTGGCCTTTTTGGTAGCTATCACTTCTGTTAGGCGTGTTTCCGAGTTGGCGGCTCTGTCTATTCAAGCTCCGTATTTTGAAAGACATCAGGACAAAGTGGTTTTCCGTTTCAAGACGGACTTCCTTCCTAAGGTGGTTTCTTCCTTTCATCTAAACCAGGATATTGTTCTGCCCTCTCTGTGTCCTAATCCCAGCAATGACAAGGAGAGGGCCCTGCATTCCTTGGATGTGGTTCGCGTTGTGCAGTATTATTTGGTGGTAACGTCTTCCTTTCGCAAGACTGATGCATTCTTCGTGGTACCATTTGGGCCCAAGAAGGGTTTTGCACCAGCAAAGTCTTCCATCAGTAGGTGGATTCGTCAGGCCATTGTTGGGGCCTATTCTGCTAAGGGGAGGAATCCTCCTTTTCGTGTTATAGCTCATTCTACTCGTGCGGTTGGGGCTTCCTGGGCTTTTCAGCACCAGGCCTCTGTTGAGCAAGTTTGCAAGGCCGCTACCTGATCTTCTGTTCACACTTTTTCCAAGTTTTACAAGGTTGATGTTCGGGCCTCAGCGGATGCTGTTTTTGGCCGCAAAGTTCTGCAGGCTGCAGTAGTTTAAGTTGTGCTTTATGCCTTGTTTTGGATCCCCACCCCTTATGGACACTGCTATTGGATGTCCCACAGGTTATGAATATCTTGAAGCGGGGTGTGTGACATACTTAGAATAATACCATTTTGTGAATACTCACCTTGTAAAATGGGTATTATAAGTATGTCACACACCCCGCTTCAACCCGCCCTTTTGTATTCTGGATCCTTCATTTTGTGAACTTTGCGTTGTTATGACTTATATTTGGCTCTTCCTGGTCCCTTACCTTACTGCTTTCTTTATACTGGGTAATGAGTGGGAGGTCCCAGGTATTTATGGACCGGGAGGGGCTTACTTTCCTCCAATCATCTCTGCAGATCGCCCTCTTCAGGTCAGTATACCCACAGGTTATGAATATCTTGAAGCGGGGTGTGTGACATACTTATAATACCCATTTTACAAGGTGAGTATTCACAAAATGGTATTTTTGCAATATCAAAGTGAGCCTTGGCATGAGCCATCCCCTACTATAGGTTGTGTGTTATAGGGAGGGCAGACTCTAGATAGGCAGTTTATACGGCGTCTACCCCCCTATAACTCATTGAAGCTATGCTTCATCCAATATTCAGTTCCCTTTTGCAATTACCTGAAGCAGGTCCGAGGTTGTAGGGAAGCCATCCCTGGTGACATCCCAAGACTACAACTGCCGGTTATATTTAGCCTTGGAAGCTGAGCAACATTGGCTACAGCACCCTGTGTCACTTTTTGTTGAGCTGAGCTTCTAAACAATGTTACAACATTCAATGCAGTTAGTCTTTCATCTCAGTGGTCAACAGGGATTATAAAACTAAAATCAACCTAATATTATGTTTGATCTCTCAGTAAACCTATTTGATCTGAATTGCCTATCCCTGCAGTAGGCAGAAAAGAGAAGGGTATACCATTAATATAGTAGCTCACAATATTTATTATGTGTGTATGGGTAGGTAACTTCATGGTCTTCTTGTACGGAACTAATCACAATGAGAAAAATATAGGGCCAGCTTTCATTGACTTAAAAGACCAAAAGTGGCATATCTGTTCAAATCAATTCAATTCAATTTATTGTTCGCCAAGTACATCGTGAGATGAACAAGGAATTATTTTTGGCATATACACAGTGCAAAAAACAGTTCAAAAAACAATTAACAGTTAACTACAGTTACAGTAACATAGGAAGGGGAACATAGAAACAGAGATACAGACACAGATACTCTTCCAGTGCAAATGATACCGGCTTGAGCCTGGGCCTATGATGCCTGGCTGTTGTTGAGTATGTGGACAGCCAAAGGAAAGAAACCCTTTCTAGACCTAGAAGTCCTGCAAGCTGGTACGGCAAGACGTCGCCCAGATGGTAAGTACTGGAATAGTGCGTGTCCAGGGTGGGAGGGATCCCAAAGTATCTTTTCTGCCCAAGTCTTGATTCTGCGTTTGTGCAGTTCCTGCAGGGATGGTAAGGGGGCTCCAATTATTCTTTCTGCTGTCT
The DNA here is from genome assembly GCA_027917425.1 of Gastrophryne carolinensis. Lineage (NCBI taxonomy): Eukaryota > Metazoa > Chordata > Amphibia > Anura > Microhylidae > Gastrophryne > Gastrophryne carolinensis. The sequence continues at coordinate 75,075,122 of CM051244.1, forward strand.
TTATTGTTCTTTGGAGTCTGCACTTGACTGCACCTTTTTGTAGATCCCTCGAACCAGACAGAGAATGAAAAACACATTACAGAACCAATGACAGCATTGAAGAAGAGCACTAGCAACCTTTTCGACAGACCAGCTTTCTTGAGTTGCCTCAGGAAAAACAGTCTTTGTTGTGCTTTCCCCAGCAGAGCCGTGGTGTTCCTTTCCCAGCTGAGGTTGTTGGAAATGGTCACACCCAGAAATTTCGTCTCACTTTCTCTTTTGATTTCCACCTCCTTGATGGACAGGGGTGACATGGGTGCTGGATTCTTCCTGAAGTCCACTACCATCTCTAGATCTCTAGGGTTTTTTAAGGGTTTATAACCAGGTTGTGTCTAGTGCACCAACTGACAAGCTCCTCCACTGTTCCTTGGTAGGTATCCTCTTTGCCAATCTTGATCAGGCCTATGACGGTTGTGTCATCGGCAAACTTTACAATCCTCACAGAGTTGGCCAAGGAGGTGCAGTCGTTGGTGTAAATGGAGAACAGGAGAGGTGAAATAACGCAGCCTTGAGGGGCACCGTACTGGACCAAGTCTAACTATTTGGGATCGCTCTGTTAAATAGCTTCCTGTCCACTCACAGATGTTATGAGGAATGTTGAGTTTAGACATCTTTTCCACCAGCAGGTTCGGACTTATGGTGTTGAATGCCGAACTAAAATCAACAAAGAGAATTCTGACGTAGGTGTCTGGTTTATCCAAATGCTGATACATATAGCGGAGGGCCATATTAACAGCATCATCTGAAGATCTATTTGCCTTGTAGGCAAATTGCATGGGATCCATAAGGCTGCCAGTGGTTGTTTTCAGGTATTCCAGCACAATCCTTTCAAATGACTTCATGACCACGGATGTAAGTGCAACTGGTCTGAAGTCATTCATCTCAGTGGCCAAAGGTTTCTTTGGCACTGGGACAATGATGGATCTTTTGAGACAGTGTGGAACTACGCCCCTTTTCCAGGGAGGCATTGAAGACACTGACGATAGCTGGTCCGCACATGACTTGAGGCAGATTGTGGATACTCCATCTGGTCCCGGTGCCTTCCTAATGTTGAGGCCTTTGAGAACTTGGGCAATTTTATTCTCTGAGACCAAAAGTGTGTTTGCTGTTTGAGAGCCATTGGTGTGAATGTTATGGTCGATTAATCTACATTAGAAGTTGTTGAGTTCCTCAGCCTGTTGCCTGCTATGGTTCAGTATCTGGGTGGACCCTTTGTAGTTAGTAAGATGGGTTACCAGAGGAGAACTGCTTTTCCAGTTTCTTAGCATAACCTCTCTTTGCAGCCCTGATCTCCTTGGACATAAGAATGTTCCCATCTCTGTGTGCAGACTCCTTCTGCTTACGTAACTTCCTTATGCTGTTAGTGAACCATGGCTTGTTGAAATGGCCATAGATTGGTACAATTGTATCTTAGCAAAAGGTAATGCAAGAGAGCACAGAGTCAGTCCATTGCTCTATAGAGTGAGAGTAGAAGACATCCCAATCAGTACACTCAAACAGGCTTGCAACTGGTCGATGGCCTCCTTTGACCAGACCTTGGTTGTTCTGGTTTGGGGAGTAACTGACTTCAGCCGTTGCTTGTATATAGGTAGCAGATGTAGTAAGCAATGATCAGAGTATCCCAGAGCTGCTAAGGCAACAGTCCTGTAAACACGCTTAACTGTTGTGTAGCATTGGTCGAGAGTGTTGTTCCCTCTTGTAGGGCAAGTAATATGTGGTATAAATTTAGGAAGTTCGAGATTAAGACATGCTTTGTTGAAATCACCCAGAGCTATGACAAATGAGTCTGGGAACAACTTTTCGTAGCCTGAGATAGCCTCTGATAATGAGCTGAGGGCCATGTTGACATTGGCCTGAGGGGGAATATACACCCCTATTAGAATAATGCACGAGAACTCCGGTGGAGAATAAAAAGGTCTGCAGATAAGAGCCAGGTATTCTCTGTCAGATGTACACCTCTTATCTAACGCATGAGCGTTTTTGACCCATCTGTTGTTGGTGTAGAAGCAAATGCCGCCTCCCCTAGCTAGAGTCCTGATCCGCTCTATGGATGGTGAACTCTACAAATTCCAGGCTAGAGTCTGGGACTGAGTTTTTAAGCCAAGTTTCAGTAAAACACAAAAACTGTTCAATCCTCTTATATGAGACTTGGACGTGCTCCATTAATCTCTGCACGCTGCCGCAGAAGTGCCTTGGGTGTTTGTACTTTTCATACATTGCACTGCTCAACAGCGCCACCTGGTGTTTGGCTCACTGAAACTGCATGAAGCTTAGAGCGTAAGCTCTTGGGCTTGTTTTTTTCTTCTGGGTCTTCCTTGGCCTGTGTACAGGACGTGACCTCACTCAGACTCTGACACATCCCTCCCTGCTCTAATTGACAGCCCTATTTAAATGGACAGCTGGCCTGTATTTATTGCTGTGTTATCAGCTCAGTTCCTGGAAGCTGTGATTCCTGTTTCCTGCAACTCCTGACTGTTATACTGGATTGACCTGGCCTGCTTCCCGATTTACTTCCCAGCTTACTTCCTGGATTCTGTTTTCCTGATTCCTGAGTTCCTGATCTGATTTCCTGGATTTACCCTCAGACGGATGACTTGGTTTTTGACTCGGATTTTCTCACTGGACTTTGCCTGTTTGCTGCCAGCCCCTGAACTCAGACTTATTCTTGGACTTTGCCTGTCTACCGCCAGCCCCTTAACCCGGATTCAGCCATGGGACTTTGCCTGTCTGCCGCCAGCCCCTGAACCCAGATTCATCCATTGGACTTTGCCTGTCTGCTGCTAGCCCTGTCTTTTGAATTGCTCTTTTGGATTTATGTGTTTCGCTTCACCCCTACACCTGGAGCTCACTCAGCCCTTCCTTGGTTGTAGTCGGGAAGCTTGACAAAAACTCATTATCAGTGCACCAGTCTGCTCTGGTTTAAGATGAGTCATTACAACTGATGGATTCTACTTCTGGCTAGAGATGAGGAATGATTGCATACGGATTTAAAGGGATTGTACAAGCAAAACAACAGCTATACTCACCTTCTTTCCAGGAAAGCTCCCTTGCCCGGACCAGCTGATCCTCACATATGCTGCTACCATGACTGAGGGGATATGGGTGGATAAAGGTTTTCCGACAATGGCCTTGGGGTGTCTTTGGGTAATTGGCAGGCACCCTAAACTCTGTACAGCTGTGGTACTGGGAATCTAACCTTCCCTCTGCCACTACCCCTGAGCCACAGAGTCCATCCATGTGAGTGGTGCTGCAGTTTGCCATCATTATTCTGTACTCCATCAAATGGAGCAGTGCCAAGAAAAGGTAAGTAGCTATCCACTGTGGGGCTCACAGGTGATAGGAGAAGGTGAGTTAATATTCCTGCATCACAGTACAGGTCTAGGTTAGCTTTTAAGTGGACCACAGGGATCCCAGATGTAAACAATAGTCATCTCCTTAGATTCACTTCTCTTTGAAATAGTAACTCTCCATTTATCCTTTTCTTATTAACACATCCAGGCTAAATGTTGTTAAAGTGGACCAAAACACACCCTGGAGTCTATGAGACTCCAGGACAGGCATGCTCAGTCCACCCGGGGCATCCAGATTCGGGAAGAAGGGGCGGGAGCAGATCCGAGCGTGCTGACTGGACGAGAGGCTGTGCATGCACCATAGGACCGAGGAAGGGTGAGTGAGATAGGATACCGGGGGCGTTTCACACAATGGGGACTCCCCGATTGGGGTGCCAGGGGGGCAACATAGATCCTGGGTTTTGGTCTACTTTAAGGGTCATTTTTGGGTAAAATCTTGATAAAGAAAACTGGTTTGTACTTTCTTTCCAAAATTCATATTTGTCTAATGTGTATTTCCAGGTTTGAATCTCTCCAGGAGCCACTGGCAAAAAGGAGGGAATTCCTGCATGCTAAAGTGAATCAGTATGAGTTTTATCACTACTTTGATCTAGAGATGACCTGGATTGCTGAAAAGATGCCTGTTGCCAGCTCCACTCATTTTGGCAAATCCCTGGATGGGGCTCAGAGCTTGTTTCAGAAACATAAGGTATTGATAATATTTTCATTTCCAGACAACACCTGCTTTCATTTACAAATAAATATTCGGTATGCCTAGTGTCTTATGGGATCGATCTACTGTGTGCTGATCAATGCTTGAGCAATGCTGGATGTTTGCTAAAAGAAAAAACATTAGATCATTCTTTACTCACTTTTGAAAAATTGCAAAAAACACCACACACCACATTAAAACTATTATTCCAACCCACACTGTACATGCTATCACTGAGATCACATGTTCAGCCCTCCTAACAAAAAGTTAATATTAACGGTGAGGTCTGTAACTTTAAAGGGAAAGTCCACTTTCAATTGCATTTTTGAGTGTGTGTATTTTTTTTGCCAAAAGAAGAGAGAAGTAAGTCCTGTATACACTATAGTAGCTGTTTACACATGGCCAGCAGCAGGGTTCTGTGGCTGCAGAGTTCACTTCTCCTTTCCTGTAGATCTTGATGTACAGTTGCCAATAGCAACATATTGCAGACAGTGTAAAATGCTTCACACAATTGCTAACATAGGAAAAATCATCAAGGTATGTGTTATGTGTGTTGTGTGTGTGTGGGAGGGGGGGGGGGTACTGAAGGATCTTGGGCTGTAGAATAAGAATGGGGTGAAATAAAATAAGAACCAAATGTTGCAACAATCGTGAAGTACATTAAAATAAGACTCATACAATATAATACAACTTTCAAATTGTCATAATAACTGACCAACTGGCAATACAAAAATGTCTGGATCAGATTGTATAAATTAGAAAATATTATCTGCCAAAAACAGCCATAAAAACATATAGGATTTTATCAGGAGTTTATTTGTCCAAGTACATAATTGCATACATGCAAGGAGTTATTCCAAATTTTTTATGACAAGGCTTTATAAATGAGTTATTTTAATAATTCCTCTATATTTACTAAGAAAAATACACTAGAACAGGTGTTCCCAATGAGTGGTATGAATATCAGGTGGTACTCAGGTCATAGAATGATCTGTACCCCCACGTGATCTGCTGCCATCAAAACTTTACCCAAGCCTGATTTGCTCCAAGTAACTGCTCCAAAAGGCGATGAGAGCTATGAATGTAGAATTGTAAGCATTTCATACACTATATATGGTTGTTTTGTGTTTTTTTAAAACTGTTTTAGGTGATGACAACCCATGCGTAACATCAAGGTGGTACTTGACATATTCAGAAAATGGAAAGTGGTACTTGATGAAAAAAGCTTGGGAATCCCTGTACTATATTTATGTTGGCCTAAAGCAATCCCACACCCTGTAAGTCATGGCACCGCCGCTCATGACTGGATTTAGTGATGCCTCCCCTCACATAGATCTATGCAAGCTCTTGTCCCAGGAGCCCAAATAGTCACCTCTTGGTGGCCAATCGCTATGATCCTGTTGGTTCAGTGCATGGCTGCCAGCAGTCACTTGAGGCCAGGACCTGAAAAAAAAAAAAAAAAGAGGACGAGGTGAGTTCTTGGCTTTGAAGGAAATCACCAATGAGGCCCCTACTCAAGCACGAGCAGTGGGGGTGCCAAGATTAAGCAATCCCCACGTCGGGGACTTATTTCCTTACTTATTTTCTTCTGTACAATACTCCCACAAGGGAAGAGGTTGCAAGCACATTCTTCTCCATGAAGCGTAATTAGAATGTTTCCTAAAAAATTTAGCTAACAGCAGGAAAGGCAAATAGAGACTGTTTTCTTCAGAAGGAGGCAGGGTTAAACTGACAATACATTGACAATACAATAATTGAATGCAATGACATCAACTCACCTCTATATATAACTCTGTAAATATTACATATAGTACATTATGAGCATATGACCAGGAATTTTTACATGAAATCAATGTTGTAAGGCAGAACAATGGTTAATACAGGTGGAAAACTGGAAATGAAAATGTTTTCAGTTTGCATAGTCTCACAGAATAAATCCTGGAATATGCGGACGCAAAATCACTTCTCATTGGGAACATGTTTCTTGTTGTATGCAAGTCTTTACCACATAACAAGGTTACAATTATGTTGCCCGGCCAATGGAACAACAAGTTCAAAACATTGCTAAAACTTGACTAGTGTCAAACAGAATAAGAACTGCGGAGGAAGGAGTTTGTTTACTTTATTGGTTGCTTCTTGGAAAAGGCAGCTATGTTTATAACTGCCCCATTTACCTTGACAAATCCATGGAATGTTCATTTTCCACAATTAGTCAGTCATGAAAGCCACCGGTGCAGCAATGAAATGTAATATCACGCAAGTGCTGTTTCTACTGTACAGGAGCATGGCTAAATTTCTGTTTATTTATTGTTGTATTAATTTTTCTTTTTAATTTTAAACAAACCCTGTGGAGGGTTGAACCAAAGCGAATATTTAACACTGGATTCAAACAATCAGTCCAACAGCCAAGTTTCAAACCTCCTCACAGTAGCAGGAGGTCCTTGCTGCCTATGTGGTGGTATAAGGCATCATTAAAGCCGCTAGCCTGCCCCTGGGGCATCCAAAATCAGCATGCTGTGCTCTGTGAAGCCCCTGGAGTCACTGGTAAGATCATCTTTACAGCATCCTTGGCTTCCCTGTAGCTGTGGTGCGCTCCTGCACCCAGCAATTCATAGAGCAGACCTTTTCCCTGCTGGTTGGTGCTTTCCTCTGGTCTGGCGGAGTGTTCATTGTCCTGTACCGGGTCTCCAATTTATCTTCTGAGCTCTTCTGGGCCACTCTGCTGTTTTCGCCAGGCAGCGGCAGGCTTCGGGTTTTTATATCTCAGCGGTGGAGCCAACTAGGTCAGTGGAGGAGGAGGGGTAGAGATGGGGTTTGCCTGGAGAAAGTCCCTCCATACGCCTCCCCTCTAGTGATGTTTTGGTCACATGGGGAAGATTCCAAAGAAGCTCAGGCTTCAACTCTCTGGTATAAAAGCTTCTCCCCCGGCCTAACTGTCACTAAGGAAAAGGGGGGACCTGTGTCTATTAGATGCCTTGCCGTCTTCATTTTAATAAATGCAGCTCTGAATAGAAAATGGGAAAAGGTAAATATAAGTAACCCCTGTTCCCACTATCTAGCATGCTCATATGAAATTTGAATATTTAATATTCTGGTCATTGATTGCAACCCTTTCACACTTTATCCAAAACAATATACTTTTTGGCTGGGTGGGGCTTTAGCTTCTATTTTTTGTGATCTGTGTGTTATGCCTAGACAGACTGTTATAATATGAACTGTATATTGTTGTCATTGTTCTATAGAAAACCAGCCCTATACTCTAGGTCCAGGTAATTCCCTTTCATAGGGGCACTGTGGAACATCCTAGTTTCCCCATATTTTCACCTACCACCCCCCCCCTCTCTGCATAGTGCAGCTACCCCTGGGGAAAACTCTTAAAAAGGGCCAATTATATGAGTTTTGGTCCATAATAATCTGTATTATGCTATAAACACTAACAAGCAGATACTTAAGTTACTTAACTGATGTATGTCTTACAGGAATTGCAAGCAGAGATAAATGCTCACACACAGCAGCTGCAACGAGTGCTAGAAATGGGAAAATCTCTCATTTCAAGCCATCATCCTGAATCCCTCAACATTGCTGAAATAAATAAACAGCTGCAAACTGCTTGGTCTGAACTGGAGGAAGCCTGTGAGAAACGCACCAGGAAACTGCAGGAGTCGGTTATTTTTCAGCAGGTAGAACATCTCTAATGCTAGCCATACGCAGCCTGGTTGAGTAATTACTGGGCAGTTTAGGAAAAAAGAAAACAGTCAGGAATGCCCTTGTTTCATTGACTGTATTCAGGGGCCATAAGAAGGCATAGATTAATTCCCTTTGGGCCCTTCTGTTTTGGGAATAGTTGGGCTGCTGCTTATTACTCTTCTATATAATTTTTGCCTTCCTAGTCTCCCTCCCAGCATCCCTGTACCAGTCCAGCAAAGAAACCTTACCTCCTGTTCTGCCCCCAGTGATATAGCCTCAGAATCATAATTGTGTGGGGGGGGGGGGGGATAGCCTCAGCCTTGGAGGGTACTTGAACACCACTGGATTTTATAGGCTACTTATTGACTGATTTACTGAATGCTCTACATGAAAACAATAGTACTATAACATGGGAGAATCCATTTCATGTTGTTCATGCGCTTTCTGACAGTGAGGTGACAAACATTCCAGCTTGACAATTGCTGATAAGTATTGTTGGGTGAATTTAGTTTAAAGTCTGACGCCATCAAAATGTTTTTATTTTTTTAGGTAGAGTGGGCAAGCTAAGACAAGGATAAAACCAGTTTACAGTTCTATTTGCCATATGTGATCCTATTTTGTATATTTAGTAGAAAATAAAGACACAAATGTCACAGGGACCAGCTGCTGGAACATGAACCACATATTTTGAGCTCATCACCTTTTTTTCAGTTATGATAGCATCCTCAATTTTTCAGTGGAATGAACTTTCTTTCTTCATGGAACTTTGAATAAAGCTTAATCTTCCCAATGTTACTGACAGCAAAAACAACCCCATGAGGCTTGTCTGTACACTAATATAACAAACATCCTAAACTCTTCTTGCCTCCTATCCAGCTTAGCTGACAGCAGAGGACATCTCCCTGTTATGCTGTCAGCTGTCTTCAGCACGTTGTGCTACCCAGGCCAGTTGCAACATGCACTATTACCATCTAAAGAAGCCTCCGTGCTCTTGAGCTTGTGCTGAAGACAGTCTTACAGAGTAAAATCCACTCTTGTAATTTTGTTTTTTAATGATTTGTCCATGAAAATCAGCAACTTGCCCTTTTTTAAAATTAAAACCAGTGACATGTACGGAGACACTAACAGATACTGTAGGTTCCCCCTTTATTCTAAGTATGTCTCACACCCCGCTTCAAGATATTCATTACCTGTGGGTAGTATGGTCCTGTAGAGGGCTTCTGCAGAGATGATTGGAGGAAAGAAAGCCCCTCCCAGTCCATAAGTACCTGGGACCTCCCACTCATTACCCAGTCTTCATCTCTGCAGACGGCGAGCAAGCAGCAGATGACATCTCCTCCTTGCACAGGGGGACTTTAAAGGTAGCCGGGTCTACTCCCGGCCTATATATATATTTTTATTTCCGTTCGGACTCTTTATTCCCTTTATTAATATATAGCTATTTAAATGCCTCCCAGTCTTGACTGCTGTCCGAGCGAGGGTATAACAGCACCTCAGGTGCTCAGGAGCTATGCTCCACCGCGAGACCCTATAAAGAGGGTAGGCGGTTATACCGGGTTGGTGACACCGGTTTGGGATGCCCTGTCCAAGAGTTTAATTTTCCCCTTAAATGGCCTATTCCCCTTTTTTAGTTGTGTGGAGGCCTCTTATTCAGCTTCTGGTGTTTTTCTATGGGGGCGCCTGGAAAATAGATTTATTTGAAATGTTTGTTTAAAATGTTTACTTTTCTGGTATGAATAGTTATAATGTAAACTTGTTGCAATCTTTTTTGCTGACAGACACCGCGGCGGCTATTGCTGGATTTTTACCTCAGAGCTGAGGGGAGGATTTCTCCCCTCACGCTCTTCAGTGAGGGGGCGGGGCCGGGCCTTCGGTATGAGGCCGCAGCCCGCGCCCTTTAGGAGTTTGGAGCTGGTAGCGTGACCGAGCGGGGAGCAGCTCCGCTTGTTATGCGGGCTGCTACCGGCTCTATTATGCGCCCGGTGCCGCGGCTGCCTGTGGCACCGGTGCGCGAGTGTTAATGGAGGGAAGCTTCCCCTCACGACTGACAGACACTGTGCTGGATTTTTACCTCAGAGCTGAGACAGGTGCTGGATTTTTACCTCAGAGCTGAGGGGAGGATTTCTCCCCTCACGCTCTTCAGTGAGGGGGCGGGGCCGGGCCTTCGGTATGAGGCCGCAGCCCGCGCCCTTTAGGAGTTTGGAGCTGCTGGGCGGAGCCTTGCAGCGCGCGATCCACGCTGGCCACGCCCCCCTGCTGCGTCTCCTGCTCTGATCTGTGTTACCTCAGGCAGAGGACACAGTGTATTGGCGCCCAAAGACTCAGTGAGTGGCCCTGCGGCCGTTGCTTATCTGTACATATTTGCATATATATATGTATATATATAGGTATAATAGATATAGGTTTATATAGGGAGAACCTCTTACTGTCTTTTTCTATGTTTTTCAGGCTGAACTGCCAGGAATTTTTTTAGGTTGCTCCTGGTCCTAGAGTAGCTGGGTACTTTTGCTATTTATTACAAAACCTCCCACTTGGACAATATAAGGGCATCCCGGGTTGCTTAATAGCGTAATTCCCTCACTCATAGCGACTATTCAAGTTCACCTTATGGAGGCATCCCAAGATTCCGGGCTCCCCTCGGGACAATCCCGGAAGTGTATGGGTTGTGGGGTATCCCTAACAGGGGATGATTTTTTCCTATGTATATCATGTGCACAGCAGACTATTACATGGCAGTCCGGTCCCCAGGCATCTGGGTCAGCGCAGCCGGCTTCATCCTCTCCCCCTCCCATTTTGACCCGTGCCCCATGTGAGATTGCCACGGGGGGGGCAGTCGCAATCTGATGTGTGTGCCAGGTTGGCCAGTATTGAAAAATTCATTTCCTCCACGGTTGCCAAGAAAGCACCGGCTAAGAGGAAGCATTTATCACCGGTTAATCATTTTGAATATGATGATGACGAGGACGGCCTGGATTGGTCAGATTATTCCCCTCTAGAAGAAGGGGAATTATTTGAGGATTCAGATATTTCTGATGATCAGCAATTTGTTGGTGCTGATTCCGATCGGAGCTCAGGGACTTCCTTGGATACTCCTAATGTTCTGACTCAGATGTTTGAGGTGCTTGCTATCTCGCCTCCGGCGGAGGTTCCTCAACAGCAAGGGGAGTTTTATGACGAATCCAAGCCGCGGTTGGAATTCCCTAATCAAAAGCATTTTGATAATATTATTTCTAAGGAATGGGAAAGGCCTGCCCGGCTCCCAGGCATTCCCCAAAGTTGGGATAAGAGGTATCCTTTTCCAGTGGATACGGTTAAGCGCTGGGCGTCTCCCCCCGAGGTGGACGCCCCTATTTTGGGGTTATCCAACTCAGCCGTATTGAACAACCCTGATTGTTCCTCTCTTAAGGATGGTGAGGATAAACGCATTGACCAGATGGCTTGTCATGGTTTTGCCAGTATTGGGGCAGCAATAAGGCCTGTTTGTGCCTCATCGCTGTTGGCGGTGGCTACTAGAAAGGTGGTCAGGCACTTGTTATCCTCCTCCGGTTTGAATCCGGACAGTGAGGAATTTCGTGAACTAAAACAATGTGAGGTGTTTTTGTCCTTCATGGTGGCCGCTTTGGATGATTCCTTGATGATGAGTAGTAGAGCCTCTGCTCTAATGGTTACTATCAGGCGTTCAATTTGGTTACGCCAGTGGGCGGCTGACTTTGGGTCAAAAAGTCACTAACAGCTCTTCCCTTCGTTGGGTTACGGCTCTTTGGAGACAAGCTGGATGCCGTGGCCAAGGGGGACAAACTACCTCAACGCAAGAAGCAACGTCGCCCCTTTCGAGGAGCGTCTTCCTTCACTCCTTCCTTTCGGGGATCTAGAGCAGGAAGAGGTTTCGCCTTCCCTTCTACAAGGGGAAATTCCTGGAATAGGGGCAGAGGACGTGCCCGTTCAGGATACAATTGGGGCTCAAAACCCAAACCCGTGGCCAAGCCCGCTCAACAATGAGGGGGCGCCCTCACCCGTGCGGGTGGGGGGACGGCTACAGCACTTCTCCCAGGTCTGGAACCGAGAGGTCTCGGACAGGTGGATCCGGGAAGTGGTGTCTTCCGGCTACAAGCTGGAGTTCGAGTCCTACCCTCCCCCGCGTTTCCTCAGGTCTCGGGTGTCCCCGGAGGCACTGGCTGCGCAGCAGCTCCGGGCGGCAGTATCGAGTCTTCTGGAAATGGCAGTCATTTGCCCAGTTCCCTCATTAGACCGGGGTCGGGGTTTTTACTCAAATCTGTTCACGGTCCCCAAAAAGGATGGCTCCGTCCGGCCCATACTGGACCTAAAGATTCTCAACAAGTTCGTCAGACTGCGAAGGTTTCGCATGGAAACCTTGCGCTCGGCTATTCATTCTCTTCGTCAGGGGGACTTCATGACGTCCATAGACATTCAGGACGCTTACCTCCATGTTCCCATTTTTCCCGCACACCAGAGGTTTCTGAGGTTCGCGGTGGAGGATCGGCACTTACAGTTTGTAGCTCTTCCCTTCGGTCTCACCACAGCTCCAAGAGTTTTCACCAAGGTGCTTGCTGGGGTGATGGCTCTCCTCAGAGCGCAGGGGATTCGCATTGTGCCATATCTGGACGATCTCCTCATCATGGCACCGTCATTCAGCCAGGCAGAATTGGACACCAGGACGGTAATATCCACTCTGGAGAGGTTCGGCTGGGTGATCAACTACCCCAAGTCCTCCCTACACCCGTCCAGGACAGTATCCTTTCTGGGAATGTCTCTGGATACAGATCTGGCCAGAGTTTTCCTTCCTCAGTCCAAGGTTCTTCTGATTCAGAAGTTGGTTTGGTCGCTCATGTCCATGCCTCGACCGTCCATCCGTCTAGGGATGAGACTGGTGGGTTTGATGGTGGCCTCATTCGAGGTGGTTCCCTTTGCTCAGTTTCACACAAGGACACTACAGCTCCATCTGTTATTGGTCTGGAACAGGTCTCCTCAGTCGCTGGATCATCTTTTTCAGATGTCTCCCCGAGTTCGCCGCTCGCTTCGGTGGTGGCTGAACTCAACCAACCTACTGAGGGGCAGATCCTTTCAGACTCCTCAGTGGGAGATAGTCACTACGGATGCCAGCCTCTCAGGATGGGGGGGCTTTTGGAAGGATCTGCAAGTTCAGGGTTTGTGGAGTCCCCTGGAAGCTCACGAGTCTATCAATGTTCTGGAATTGAGGGCCATCAGGTTGGTTCTTTGTCATTTGACTCATCAACTGCGAGACTTGCCGGTCCAGGTCAGGTCGGACAATCGGACGGCGGTGGCCTACATCAATCACCAGGGAGGAACCCACAGCAGGAATGCCCTCAAGGAAGTGTCTCTGATCCTGGACTGGGCAAAGAGACATGTCCCGTGTATCTCAGCAGTTTACATCCCAGGTGTGGAGAACACGGAGGCGGACTCTCTGAGCAGGATGTCAGCCCGCAAGGGGGAATGGTCTCTCAATCCCAGGGTCTTTCACTCAATTTGTCTCAGGTGGGGGTCACCGGCGGTGGACCTATTTGCCTCCCGTCACAATCACAAACTTCCGGCTTTTGTGTCTCTGGCGAAGGACCCACTGGCTCTCGCGACGGACGCCATGTCCCTGAACTGGAGGGATCTGGGGTTTCTGTACCTGTTCCCTCCATTTCCCATGGTGGCCAGAGTAGTGCGCAAGCTTGCTCTGGAGAGAGCAACAGCAATTCTGGTAGCTCCAAGGTGGCCAAGACAGGTCTGGTTCGCAGACGTGGTAAGGTTGGCAGAAGATCAGTTCGTTCTGCCCCTGCTGCCAGATCTGCTCACACAGGGTCATCTTCGTTACCCCAATTTACCAATGCTGGCTTTGACGGCGTGGCTGCTGAAACCTCCATCTTGAAGGAGGAAGGTCTTTCTGACGCTGTTATTCAGACTCTCATTCGTGCTAGAAAGAAGTCTTCTTCATCCGTGTACTATAGGACTTGGAGGTCTTATATTGATTGGTGTGAGTCTAGGGCCTTCCCTTGTAGGGAATTCTCTGTTTCTAGAATTTTGGAGTTCTTGCAACATGGTCTGGACTTAGGGCTCCAACTCAGTACTCTGAAGGGGCAGGTGTCTGCCCTGGCGGTATTTTTCCAAAAGTCTTTTGCACTACATCCTTTGGTTAAGACCTTTTTCCAGGGGGTTACGCATGTGCGGCCTCCTAGGAAGCCTTTGATTCCGGTTTGGGATTTGAATTTGGTTCTTTCTGTGCTACAGGGTCCCCCCTTTGAGCCCTTGCATGATATTCCTTTGTCTTCCCTTACGCAGAAGGCATTTTTGGTAGCTATCACTTCAGTTAGACGTGTTTCTGAGTTGGCGGCTCTGTCTATTCAAGCTCCATATTTTGAAAGACATCAGGATAAAGTGGTTTTCCGTTTTAAGACGGACTTTCTTCCTAAGGTGGTTTCGTCCTTTCATTTAAATCAGGATATTGTTCTGCCCTCTCTCTGTCCTAACCCCAGCAATGACAAGGAGAGGGTCCTGCATTCTTTGGATGTGGTTCGTGTTGTGAAGTATTATTTGGTGGTAACGTCTGCCTTTCGCAAGACTGATGCATTCTTCGTGGTGCCTTTTGGGCCCAAGAAGGGTCTAGCACCCACAAAGTCTACCATCAGCAGATGGATCCGTCAGGCCATTGTAGGGGCCTATTCTGCTAAGGGGAGAGATCCTCCCTTTCGTGTTACAGCTCATTCTACTCGTGCGGTTGGGGCCTCCTGGGCTTTTCAGCACCAGGCCTCTGTTGAGCAAGTTTGCAAGGCCGCTACCTGGTCTTCTGTTCACACTTTTTCAAAGTTTTACAAGGTTGATGTGCGGGCCTCAGCGGATGCTGTTTTTGGCCGCAAAGTTCTGCAGGCTGCAGTAGTTTGAGTTGTGCTTTATACCTTGTTTTTGGATCCCCACCCTTTATGGACACTGCTATTGGATGTCCCACAGGTAATGAATATCTTGAAGCGGGGTGTGTGACATACTTAGAATAATACCATTTTGTGAATACTCACCTTGTAAAATGGGTATTATAAGTATGTCACACACCCCGCTTCAACCCGCCCTTTGGATTCTGCATCCTTCATATGGTGAACTTGGTTTTAACCAAATCAAAATTCCTCCTCTGTCATTGGCCACATTTTACATTCTTCCTTCCTGTTTGATCAGCAAAGAATGAAACTATAGTAAGGAGATAGAATTGAAAATGGTGCCAAACACATATTTATTAAGTCACTGTAGTCAGGACATAAAACTAAAACTAATCCGATAGTAATAGTTATTACATTGGTTATAAACTTCTGTAAAAAAATATTTAGAGCTAAGATTTATTTTGTTCTTTCATATTTCCATTTAGTATGATAGTTCCTTGCCTTTTATGTGCTCCCGATACTATTCATACAGTACCAGCCATATTGCTGTCTCTGTTCGTGTTCATTTTATGGGCTTTATAAAAATAAATCTAGTGTATATTCATGTCTTGTTTCTTAAACTGTCTAAAATGTAATTAATGTATCCTTAATATTTTAGTTCCTTCTTGATGTGTCCGATATGGAGAGCTGGATTATGGAAATGCACCCAGTGGTGAGCAGCAAGGATTATGGTAAAGAAGAAGATGCTACTTTAAAACTCATGAAAAAGCACAAGGTATGGAGCTTTCAAAGAATGGTAGATTTCCTGACAAAGAGAAAGAAGCATTGGTCTTGAACACATTAGGTTACAGACATTTTTACCTTTCATATATTTTTCTAGACTTGATCCTTTAATTAATATTTTGCATGCAGCACCTAAATGTACAATTGGGTTGTATAAGGTTAGGAATTGACGTACTTGTCTAAACCTTAACTTTTGTCAATGTGTTGATACAACTGAAGTATGTAAAGTGTTGCTTAAAAGTTTTATAACCAGGGTGGACACTTTGAACTGGGATGCCCCATTTCCCACCCGAGTTGCCCGATATTCCTACCGTTTCCTCTAGCCCACGACCCATGCGTGACCAGCGCAGGCATCACTTGCTTCCCAACTCAGCTATGAGCAACTGAATGGCTGAAAGGGCTGCGCACAGCTGAAGGGAGCCAAATGATGCTGCACGCCGCTCGCAGGTGCAGCTAGGACATTAACAGGCTGCTCTAGCCACAGCGTGAGTTCGAAGACAGGTAAATGAGCTCGGCGACCTGTGGAGTTTCACACAGTGGGGCACCCCAAAATAGTACAAATCTCAGGTTTTGGTCCATTTTTAATGAGAAGCCTTCTGTAAGGAATATTTTTTTTTTTTATTTTATTACTAGTACCTGTCTCTTTTCATCCAAATACCCCTTTTAGAAAATGTCACCCTCTCCGCTCCCTCCCCCTAGCTAATATGTGTCAATGCTCACTCAAGTCCAGTTCTCAAGATGCTTGTAGGCCTCACACCACGGGGGCTCAGCTTAAAAAAAAAAATCTGTGTGGCATATCACACCACTGGCCTCAGATGCAGCCGCAAGATCTGACCTATAAATTGCCCCATGCAGAAAGTGGCCTCTTTTCCTATATGCTCTCCCCAGACAGCCGAGGCTTGCACAGAACCCAGAATAACCGGACCGCTATGGATCCTAGCCCCAAGCAAGATACAGAATCAGAAGTGTCCCACAAAGCTTACTTGCCACATCCCCATACCTAATGTAGAACCAGAGATATGGAGATCTTCAATTCGGATCCATCCAAAATCCATCTTTGGACTCTCCATATGCTCCGTTGTATTCCCAAAAGTTTAACACGAGAACCAGGTACGTACTACCTTCCAAACAGAAGTTATCCCCAAAATAGCATCTGTAGATTGTATGCTGGATCCCAGGCGGGGGGGGGGGGGGCATAGAGGGTGTCCAGCTGGTGGTTAATATAGGCACCAAACTAGAGGAAAATTGTCATCTGCACATTAAAGTAGAAGTCCAAGGTTCCAGCAGGCTTTCATATGTCCTCAGTGGTTGCCCTGCCCAACAACTCGCCTGGACGCATTAGGGTACTGTCATTCCTGTTACATCACTGTTTGTAAATTACTCACCTGTAACCTGTGCTCTGCTCTCAGACCTGTATTTGTAATATTGACATAATATACTTATGCTTGTAATTACTGCCTAGTTTGCGCCTTTGCATTAAAATATATAATTAACTTGAGCTGTCGTTTTGCCTTAACCTACATTATTGTATCCACGCCCCTTAGCTAAATCATATGCCGCTGGTAAGGTTAAACAGACTAGGATTTAGGGAAGCATATTTGTGATTCTGCAGGCTGTAGCACTGGTGAAGCTAACGTGATACGCGTTTCCTCAAACCTTCCTTATTTTTCAAGTCTTCACAAACAAGTTACACGGCATAATTTACTTCACCTTCTTCGCATAGAAAGCATTCTTAAGACATTCAATATGCTGTCCCCCAAGAAGGGATGGATAGGTACCTTCACATCCTTCAATGCTGACTTCCTATAGTTAAGCCCAGGAGTCACTAAGAGGATTTAGTATTAAATCAGACCCCGCACAAACTTGATGTTGCAACTGGTCTAAGAGTAGTATCCTCTTCTCCTAAGATGCAGCTGGAAAGGTACCCACATTGGCCCTGTTTCCAGTCCCCTTATATGGAGAGGTCTCCCATCAACCCGGATACCTCCTTGATCCAACCTATATCCTAGGCTGCTCAAACCTCTTAGAGGTTTGAAGAAAACCATCTGAAAGAATATTCTAGAACAGGGTCCCCAACCATCTCCTACAAGGCTCACCAACAGGCCAGGTTTTTCAGATCTTCACACATATACACAAGTGAAGTAATTCGTTCAGCAGCAGAGCTATAGAGGCAGCTATGTGGAGATCCTCAAAACATGAGCTGTTGATGGGCCTTGTAGGAAAGGGTTGGGGACTGCTGTTCTAGAACACTTAATACCATAACTGTGAAGGACTATACAAACTTCCTCTCAAATAAACATTTTTCGGCCAAAGAACCTTATTACACTTAAACATTATCTGACTGAAATAAACCCATACTAGCCTAATAATCTATACTACCAGGTATAACCAACCATACTAGGGTAAGGGCCAAATAACCAAAAAAATTCTTAGTGTCCTCCTCATGGGGACCTTATCCCCTGGAGTTGGCTAAAGTTGATATACTGTGACATGTTCGGGTCCAGAATGCACCACTAGAAGAGCACCAGTCCCATACTGAATGGCATAGGGGCTGGGCCAGGCGCCGGCCCCTATGACTGGTACTTAGGCTAGCTGGCTCTGAGGTGAGGGGCACTTAAAAAAAAAAAACATGCTGGCAAAATAAAAGTTACAACTTGCATACAGTAATTCAGTATACTGTTATACGACTTGTAAAATATCGTGTGGAAGTGAGAATTCTTTAACAACTTGTCTCACATGTGTCCCTTAATCATGCAACAAAGAAAGGATTCTAACTTGCAAGATGGATCTCGCACAGAACGTAGAAAATCTCGACCCTTGCTGAATCTACCCTGATGTTTGGTGGTGAGGTCAGCAGGCAGAAGGTTAAAGCAGCACTATAAACATATCTTAATCACTTTCGCATTCATGTATGGCTGTCTCATGTGACTGCAGATGACCGATCTAAATCTCCCAGCACATCAAATTTCCTCAGAAGATTTTCTGGATAAGCTCATCGTTGGCAACCATCACCTCCTATTGGGGAAATCGCCACCCTTGCCTGCAAAGCTACATATCTAGCTAAACCTCCTCCCCCATTAACATCTGTGCAGTCAGTTGACATTGAGGGTTGAGGTTAGCTTTTGACAGAATGGCTGCCCATTATGTTGAGAAGTTAAAGGAATGTAAAATTGACCTATTGGGGATTTGCTTTAATTAAATTTATGTGATGAAAATTGCAGTACTGGCACTGGATTTCATTTTCCCTACATCCAGTCCAGGTCGTCCTAATATCCTTACAGATGGGTGTTCGTCCCTAGGGGGCGCTCGACTGCAAGATGTCCCTCTATCATTCCCCAGTTGTTCATCTCGCAGTCTTCACTGCAGAAGATCGTTGGCACTCTGTCTCAGATATGGCCGCAGAGCGGGGCCACCTAGCCAGTTGGCCGCTGTGGGCTCTATTTCCATGGATCCCTCCTGACCCACTCCTGCCTCCCAGCCTCTGGCTGCTATGGAATCCGTGATGGTAGGGTGAAAGCCGGGGTCTGTTGGTGTTCGGCAGAGCTTAGGCTCTGGGCCGCAGACCTTATCTTAAAAGGTAGCTGGCCGCAGGCTTATGGTGAGCCTGAGGGCCACAAGCTTTATTGTATACTTCCCTAGCCCTGTATGGTTCTGTGCTTTTCACTGTGTTTTTTTGCGGTTTACTGTATTTGGCTCCTCGCTGGCTCAGCGAGGAGAGGCTGGTTACTCACCTCCCTCGCTCCCTCGTTGCTGCCCAGGGCGCATGCCTCTATGGCTGCCGCGTCCTTTGGGCCGCTGTCACATTGCCGCCTATGCGGCGCGATCTGAGCTGAGACGGGGGGAGGGGGGATGAGCTCGCGTGCGCGCTGCATGTGGGGGTCCTTGCAGGACTCTGGAGAACCTTGGGGGAGCTTCGCCGCCATTTTGGGTGGTGTTGCGCAGCACTGACGGGGGGGCGGGCTTCCTCCTGTGACGCGCGGAGGGGGCAGAGCCGGGCGTCGGCGCGCTGCTGACATCGTGCGGACGCCGCACCCCCCCGAGGATCTTCCTCGAAGGTGGCCTGCAGGCCACGCTGACTGCTGCTGCTGGTGCCTCCCTGCTACGGCTGCTGCTGTTGGGACATGCGCGGGTCTTCAGGATGCGGACGCTGTGAGGGGAGTTGGATCCCTTGTCGGTGTAGTGAGTCCCTATTTCTGCCACATTGTTTGCCATTTGTACTATGCTTACATTGGTAGATATTGATTGGTAAGCACACTCTATGCAAGTTAAGTACGTCAAAAATCTCATAGATGGGTGCATTCATACATATTAGGGACTGAACCCCAAAAAATCAATCTCAAGAACTAGTTTATAAATGCACACCTTAACACAAATGGGGTTTGATGCAAAAAATTAACACATTTATTGTGGTACAATATAAATCACACTATGGCGGTTTAAATGTACTCATGAGATCATGATCTGCTAGATATGGGGCACACACATTTATCTATGACACACAAAAATATATACAATATTTACAACGTGGTAAGGTTACATATAAATCCCAATGAATACTGTGAAGGCTTTAGGCTCATTCAAGTACCGGTGGAAGCACAGTATTCTGTTTGATAATAATAAAGTAAGGCTGGCGTTTGTAATCTCAAATGAATGATGGAGTACCTGAAAGATAGTGCAGGAGGCACCTTAAGCTGTAAGCTCAGTTACTGCTTAATGCAGAGTCCATAGGAAGTCCACATAGGGTTAATTAATCTGAAGCGAGGCTTGGTTGCAAGGTGTTTGCAGGTCCAGTCTGCCACTCGTTCTGCTGCTGACACGTGTTTCGGTTTTGTAACAAAAACCTTCGTCGGAGCTGGTGCAAGGATGGATGCCAAGGTGTGGAGATGCGGTGCCTGTCAGCTGAGCCGCAGTCAGCTGTTTATGTAGCGATTGAACGCGCGCGAATCCCCCCCGGGCCGGCACTCGTGACGCGGCGGTGACGCGCGTCCCGACCTCGCGCCAGTCATCCGGCGGCCGGCATATTTGCCAGCCGCATGATGGCGGCGCGCAGGCGCACGGGGCGCGCCCCACAACGGAGATAGCGGAACGATGCTAGGTGAGTATACATACTCATGGGGGGAAAGAAGGAAGGTAGGGGGGATCCATCTGTGAAAAAATAAAGAAAAACATGGTATAAATAAATAACGTCTGGATCTTTATGCGGCATTTTACAACAAACAAGCAGGAATAACAAGCAGGGCATGAGTTTAAGGGAATCCTGGAGTGGGGGACCGGGAATCGAAAAATGAGTGTAATATATAGCCTGCCATGGAATTTATCCGTTATAGCTTTAATGATAGATATTCAAATATTGGTGCATCATGAATGAAAAATCTACTACTACTTATAGATTTTTCATTCATGATGCACCAATATTTGACCATTAGCGGGCGGTCGTCCCTGACCCTAGCCCTGTATTGCCATCGGTCTCTCCGGACCCTCCACTGCTGCATTCAGCCCCCAGTGAAGGGGGAGCCAGCAAGGGGTCTCATGCTGACTTTGCGCATAGGCTGGCCAATCTCGAGAGATGGATTGCATTGTCGGCCCCTAAAAAGGCATCGAGTAAGAAGCGGCATCTGGAGCCCATTTACTCGGATGATAAAGATCTTTTTGATGGTCTGGGCTCTGTGAAGGAAGGTGAGTTGCCAGATGATTCACGTTCCACAGTGGATTATTCTGCGGGCGATGACAGTATGTCTGGTTCTTCCTCGGACAAGGACGAAATGCTAAGGCCAATCCTGGACCTAAAGGGTCTCAACAGGTTTCCAGGACACAGGAGTCAGACATTTCCGCATGGAAACATTACGGTGAGATCTCTTCGGCCCGGCGACTATGGTGGACATCAGGGATGCTTATCTGCACATCCCGATTTTCCAGGGACATCAGAAGTTCCTGAGATTTGCTCTGGAGGATCAGCATTACCAGTTTGTAGCACTTCCATTCGGGATATCCTCAGCCCCCCGTGTGAGATAGTTACCATGGATGCTAGTCTGATGGGCTGGGGAGGGGTTTGTCAGACCCAGAAGATCCAGGGTCAGTGGGGCCCGCAGGAGAACCGCTTACCTATAAATCTCTTGGAGCTGAGAGCGATTCGGTTGGTGCTTCTACACTTGACCCCCCCATTTAAGGGGTCGTGCGATCCAGGTTCGCTCGGACAATCAGACGGCTGTCGCCTACATCAATCACCAGGGCGGGACTCGGAGCAAGAGAGCCCTCAAGGAGGTAACCCAGATTCTGACTTGGGCAGAGGAGAATGTTCCCTGCATCTCGGCGGTCTACATCCCCGGGGTAGAAAACCAGGAGGCAGACTCTGTGAGCAGGAGCGCCTCTAGCCTGGGGGAATGGTCTCTCAGTAGCATGACCTTTCACGCTCTGTGTCTCCGCTGGGGTCAGACGGACGTGGATCTGTTTGCATCCAGACACAATCACAAGCTTCCAATGTTTGTCTCCCTCTCAAGAGATCCTCTGGCCATTGCAACAGACGCTCTGGCGATTCCTTGGACGGGCCATTTTCACTCCTGGGCAGAGTGCGCAAGATAGCCCAGGAAGGGGTACCAGCCATCCTGGTGGCCCCTCGCTGGCCGAGAAGGAGTTGGTTTGCAGACATAGTTCAGATGTCAATAGATCTCTACATCATGCCGACGACCCAGAGCTTCTCACACAGGGGTCGCTGCGGCACCCCAATTTACGGACGCTGGCTTTGACGGCCTGGCTATTGAAACCTCAATCCTGACGGAGAAGGGGTTATCGGCCACGGTTGTGCAGGCAATGATTCAGGCATGGAAGAAATCTTCTTCCATGATATACTACAGTTTGGCACACCTATATTTCTTGGTGCGAGACCAAGAGTCTTCCTTGCCGCATATTTTCTATTTCTAGGATTCTGGAGTTTTTACAACATGGCTTAGACTTGGGTCTCCAGCTGAGCACCCTCAAGGGTCAGGTCTCGGTCTTAACCATCTTTTTCCAGAGACCCATTGCCAACCATAGGTTGATCAAGACCCTTTTCCAGGGAGTTACCCATGTCCGGCCACCGCGTAAGTCAGTATTACCGGTGTGGGACTTGAATTTAGTACTTTCGGCTCTTCAGGGTCCTCCCTTCGAGCCATTGTGCAATGCTGCATTGTCTATTTTGACTCTCAAGGTGGTCTTTTTGGTAGCGATCACCTCGGTGCGTTGTGTGTCAGAGCTGGCCGCGCTTTGTATGAAGCCTCCCTACTTTCAGCTGCATAGGGATAAGGTGGTTTTTCGCTTTAAACCTGATTTTTTGGCCTAAGGTCGTTTCTCCCTTTCAGCTTAATGAGGAAGCTGTCTTACCTTCCTTGTGTCCAGCACCGGCTAATTTCAAAGAAAGGACCCTCCATGCCTTGGATGTGGTTAGAGTAAAGTATTACCTGGCTGCGACTGAATCCTTCAGGAAGTCGGATTTGCTCTTTGTCCTAACAGAGGGCTCTAGGAAGGGTTTGCCACCAGCCAAGTCCACTCTCAGTAAGTGGATCAGGCAGGCGGAGGTGCAAGCATATTCTGCCAGGGGGAAGGAACCCCCTTTTCGGATCACAGCTCATTCTAACAGAGCTATTGGTGCTTCTTGGGCTTTTCAGCACCAGGCATCGGTTAAACAAGTTTGTAAGGCCGCCACTTGGTCTTCAGTTTATACTTTTACAAAGTTTTACAAGGTGGATGTCAGGGCCTCAGCTGATGCGGTTTTTGGCCGAAAGGGGCTTCAGGCGGTAGTGAAATGAACTACATGCTGTTCCACACTGGGGATCCCGCCCATATGGACACTGCTTTTGGATGTCCCATCTGTAAGGATATTAGGACGACCTGGACTGGATGTAGGGAAAAATACAATTCTGTGAAACTCACCTGTAGAATTGTTTTTGGATACATCCAGTCCAGGTCGTCCCACCCCGTCCTTGTGTCATTATGTCCTGTTTGCCTGTTATGGTGATCAACCATTTATTTTTCATTGGGCATTGTTTGTTCTAATCTTTTGCTTAGAGAGAGTACAAGCTGAAGCTATGTGAAGTAACATGGTTTCTTAGGCCTCCCTGCCTGTACTGCTTTTTAACCACTGGGAAATGATAGAGGGACAGCGGCCGGGAGGAGCTACATCTTTAATCTTGCATTCGAGCACCCCTTAGGGGCGAACACCCATCTGTAAGGATATTGGGACGACCTGGACTGGATGTATCCAAAAACAATTCTACAGGTGAGTTTCTAACTGATTCTGGTTGGACCATGTATCATCTTGTGATATATTTTCTGTATCTTGTTTCTACAGGCCACACAACAGGAAATTGAGCTATATCAAAACCTGGCAGAGGAACTGGGCCATGCAGGCCAGAGCCTGTCTTCCTCTGTTCCATTTGATGAGGTGGATGCTCCTGTCAAGAAAATCAATTTGCAGATGAAAGATTTGCAGCAGTGCTCCAATCTGAGGTAATACATTTATAATTTTTTTGTTAGATACAGTTTAAAAAAATGAAAAAAAACTTTGGGTCCCCCTCCCAAAGCAAGCCCGGGCACCAAGCATAGGGGCTTGTTACACAGGACCCAGAAGCTGCGCCATGTGTGGCCCCTGTCCCTGAAAGTTAAAATCCTTTATTCCAAGTATGTCACACACCCCGCTTCCATAATCATGACATGTGGGTTATGGCCAGTAGAGGGCGAACTTTGCAGAGATGACAGGAAAAAAAGGAGCCCCTCCCAGTCCATAAATACCTGGGACCTCCCACACATTCCCCAGTAATCGTCTCTGCAGACGGCGAGCAAGTCAGAAGATGGCTGTCTCCTCCTTGCAGGTATGCCGGGTTTACACCCGGCCATTTTACTTCCCTATTTCTGCCTGGACCTTGTTTTTTATTAAGCCCCTATGCCTCCCAGCCCTGGCTGTTGGTCCGGGTGAAGGTAGGATACACCTTAGTGGTGTGATAACTTGGAGCCATGCTCCTCCGTGAGACCCCCTCCATGGGGTAGGCGGATACCAGGTTCGGGATCCTGGTTTGGGATGCCCTGTCTGTCATTTTCCCTGCGCTGCATTAGGTGGCTTGGGACTTCCCCCACCCGTTGCTTCCTGTCCCTGGATCATGGGGGGGGCATGTCCCTCCAATTTTTTACCTTGCCTGGCCAATTAGCTGTCAGTGTGGTATGAGTGTATGTGTGTGTGGTGTGTGTGGCTGTTTGCTTCACTTGTTGCTGGGCCGCGTCTGTTAGATGGGCCAACTCCGCAACCTTGTGGGAGCACGGCCATGTTTTTTGCTTCTCTGTTAGTCAGGAGAGGGGGCGAGGCCAGGCGCTTGGCGCGCTGATGCGGCCCGTCCCCCTCTCTTTTGGCGCCCACGGAGGTTCCCAGCAATGGCTGGGAACCGTGGTTACTCTTCCCAGAAGGAGGGGGCGGGGCCACACGCAGCACACAATCCGCGCTGGCCCGCCCTCCTTCTCTTCCCCTGGCCTGGCTGCTGCTGCTGGGTGTCCGGTCGCCATCTTGCATCCTAACTGTGAGTGCCCTGCGGGGCTCATTCCATTATCTGCCTTTTTTGTTATGCATAATCGTATTTCTATTGTGGTGCCTTGTATGCTGCGTTATCCTTGACATATACTTTAAGGTTATACAGATATATTGTATGACTGTGATTATATCTGGATGTATGATTGCTGTAATGACTTCCTGCTTATGGTACCCTTTTATATTATGTCTTCCAGGGGGATTACCTTCCTTGATAGTTAAAAGGGGCTTCTCCCAGTCCTTAGGTCCCTCACTCAAATAGGGGCTTTACTAACGGACGTTAAGGGGCATCCCGGGTAGCTTACTGGCGTAATTCCCACTGGTCATTGCGACTACCATAAAAAATCACCATATGGAGGCTTCCCAGGATACCGGGCTCGGGCTCCCTTCAGGGCATTCCCGGCAGTGTGTGGTTTGTGGGGCATCCCTTGCGGGGGATAATGTGTTTATTTGTATTCCATGTGCACAGCAGGCCATTACGCGGCAGTCGGGGTCCCAGGCGTCTGGGTCCGTGCCGCCGGCCTCATCACCTACCCCACCACGCCTTATCCATACCCCAAGTGACACTGTCATTAGCGGGGAGTTGCAAGCTGATGTTTGTGCTAGGCTGGCCAACATCGAAAAGTTGATTTCTAGCTCTGCGGCCAGAAAGGCCCCAGCTAAGAGAAGGCATCTGTCACCGGCCACGCCGGTACTGGATTTTGATGACTATGATTCCCTTGACTTGTCTGATTATTCCCCACTCGAGGAGGGGGAATTGTTTGAGGAATCTGATGCTGAGGATCAGCAGTTTTTTGGATACTGATACTGGGCAGGCGCTGGGGGATGCCGTGGATACCCCCAAGATCCTGGCTCATCTATTTGAGGTACTGGATATTTCTCCGCCAGCGGAGACCCCCCCGGCAGAAGGGGGAATTTTTTGAGACTTCTAAGCCCCGCTTGGAGTTCCCAAATTAGAATCATTTTGATTGCATGATTCTTTAGGAATGGGAGAGGCCTAGCTGGCTCCCCGGTGTTCCTCAGGGATGGGATAGGAAGTATCCCTTCCCGGTGGACGCGGTGAAGCGCTGGTCGTCCCCCCCCCCCCCCCCGAGGTCGATGCCCCTGTTCTGGGATTGTCCAACACCTCCGTTGTACATTCTCCAGACGCCGCCACTCTTAAAGATGGTGAGGACAAACACTTTGATCAGATGGCATGCCATGCCATGCCAGGGTGGGTTCAGCCTTGCGGCCTGTTTGTGCCTCGGCGCTCGCGACTGTGGCTACCAGGTCTGTGGTTAGGGGCCTGTTGAGTGGTTCCCAGCTTAACCCGACACAGCAGTGTAAATTATTTGTGACCTTTGTTTTATCTGCTAAGGATGACGCGATTATTTTGCATTTGAACCTCTGCATTGCTGGTGGCTATTCGCCCATAGGTCTGGCTACGCCAGTGGGCGGCTGACATTGTGGCTAAGAAATCACTCGCAGCGCTACCCTTCCTGGGTATGAGGCTGTTCGGAGATAAATTGGATTCAGTGGCCAAAGGTGGAAAGTTACCTCAGCGTAAGTAGCAGTGTCGCCCCATTCGGGGGGCAGGCTCCTTCAATCCTTCCTTTCGCGGTGCCAGAGCAGGCAGAGGCTTTGCCTACTCTAATTGCAGAGGCGATTCCTGGAACAGAGGCAGAGGACGCGCACGTCCAGGCCTTAACTGGGGTTCCAAGCCCAAGCCTGCTGCCAAGACAGCTCAGCAATGAGGGGACGCCCTCACCCTTGCGGGTGGGGGGGCGGCTGCGGCACTTCTTCCTGGTCTTGGCCCAGGATGTCACAGACAAATGAATCTTGGAAGTGGTCTCTTCCGGGTACAAACTGGAGTTCGAGTACCGGCCTCCTCCCAGATTCCTAAGGTCTCGGGTGCCCTCGGATCCCCGGGCTGCGCAGGGGCTCCTGCTGGTTGTAAAGAATCTTCTGGTCATGGATGTCATATGCCTGGTGCCTTTCACAGAGAGAGGCCGGGGCTATTATTCCAACCTCTTCACGGTTCCCAAAAAGGATGGATCCATAAGACCCATTCTGGATTTGAAGCTTCTCAACAGGTTCATCAGAACCAAGAAGTTCCGCATGGAGACTGCTTACTTTCATGTACCAATCTACCCAGCACACCAGAGATTTCTCAGGTTTGTGGTGGGAGATCAGCATTTTCAGTTTGTGGTCCTCCCTTTCGGGTTGACTTTGGCACCAAGGGTGTTCACCAAGGTGCTGGCGGGCATAATGGCCCTTCTCAGAGCCCAGGGCATTCACATTGTTCCGTATTTGGACGACCTCCTCATTACGGCATCCTCTCTCAGTCAGGCGGAGCTGGACACCAGGTATGGTGGTGGCGACGCTGGAGAGGTTCGGCTGGGTGATCAACCATCCCAAGTCTTCTCTCTCCACCTCAAGGGAGATCTTGTTTCTGGGCATGAATCTGGATACCAGGGTTTTCCTTCCTCAGTCCAAGGTGCAGATGGTTCAGGATCTTCTCCTGTCCAATCCTCGTCCTTCTATCCGGCTAGGGATGAGACTGGTGGAATTGATGGTGGCTTCCTTCGAGGCAGTTCCCTTTGCTCAGTTCCACATGAGGTCGCTCCAGCTCCATCTATTGTTGGCCTGGGACAGATGTCCGCAGTCATTGGATCAGTCATTCATGATGTCTCCCCGGGTTCAGCAGTCCCTTTAGTGGTGGCTGGAACCAAGCAATCTGATGAAGGGCAGATCCTTTCTGACCCCTTGTTGGGAGACGGTTACCACGGATGCCAGCCTGTCGGGCTGGGGAGGTTTTTGGAAGACGCATCAGTTCAAGGGGCTGTGGGGTCCTCTGGAGGCTCACACCCCCATCAATGTCTTGGAGCTGAGAGCTATTCGGTTGGTTCTGTCATGCTTGACGCATCACCTACACGGTTACCGGTTCAGGTTCAATCAGACAATCAAACATTACATTACAGCTTACATCAATCACCAAGGAGGGACTCGCAGCAGGAGTGCCCTCAGGGAAGTTTCTCTGATTCTTGCATGGACGGAAAGCAATGTTCCATGCATCTCAGCAGTGTACATTCCGGGAGTGGAAAACACGGAGGCGGACTCCCTGAGCAGGGGATCCTCTCGCCGAGGGGAATGGTCTCTCAACCACAGGGTATTCCGGTCCCTCTGTCACACGTGGGGGTTTCCGGAAGTGGATCTCTGCCTCACGTCACAATCACAAGCTCCCAATGTTTGTGTCTCTGTCTCAGGATCCTTTGGCCCTGGCAGCGGACGCCATGTCTCTTGCCTGGAGGGATCTGGTGTTCCTGTACCTGTTTCCCCCCTTCTCCATGGTGGGCAAGGTGGTGCGCAAGCTGGCTCAAGAGGGTGCGCCAGCAATTCTGGTGGCCCCAAGGTGGACAAGACAGGTTTGGTTCATGGACGTCGTACGGCTGGCGGTATATCAGTACAAGTTGACCCTGTTTCCGGATCTGATCACTCAAGGTCAACTTTGTTACCCCAATTTACAAACGCTGGCTTTGACGACATGGCTGCTGAAACCTCCATCTTAAAAGAAGAAGGTTTATCTGATGCTGTGATTCAGACACTTGTTAGGGCTAGGAAGTGATCTTCCTCTAACATCTACTACAGGACTTGGAGGTCCTATATTGATTGGTGTGAGGCTAGGGCCTTGCCTTGCAGGGTGTTTTCGATCCCTAGGATTTGGGATTTTCTTCAACACGGTCTGGACCTGGGGCTCCAGCTTAGTACCTTGAAAGGGCAGGTCTCTGCCCTGGCGGTCTTCTTTCAAAGGTCCTTTGCTCTTCATCCTTTGGTTAAAACTTTTTTCCAGGGGGTCACTCATGTGCGGCCCCCTCGAAAGCCTTTGTTGCCGGTTTGGGATTTGAATTTGGTTCTGTCGGCCCTCCAGGGGCCTCCTTTTGAGCCGGTGCAGGATGTTGCATTTTCTAAGGCAAAGATTGCCTTTTTGGTGGCTATTACCTCTGATCGACATGTCTCTGAGTTGGCGGCTCTTTCCATTCAAGCCCCTTACTTTGAGAGACACCAGGACAAGGTCGTTTTTCGTTTTAAGCCAGATTTCCTTCCTAAGGTGGTTTCTGCCTTCCATCTCAATCAGGATGTGGTTCTCCCTTCCTTGTGTTCTAAGCCTAGCAATGACAAGGAGAGGGTCCTGCACTCTTTGGATGTGGTTCGTTGTGTGAAGTACTATTTGGTTGCTACTTCTTCCTTTCGTAAGACGGATGCCTTGTTCGTGGTGCCCTCCGGGCCCCGGAAAGGTTTGGCGCCTGCCAAGTCTACCATTAGTAAATGGATACATCAGGCCATTGTTGGGGCCTATTCTGCCAAGGGGAGGACTCCCCCTTTTAAGTTCACTGCTCATTCTACTCGTGCTGTTGGTGCGTCCTGGGCTTTTCAGCATCAGGCTTCAGTTGAACAAGTTTGTAAGGCTGCTACTTGATCTTCCGTTCATACTTTTTCCAAGTTTTACAAGGTTGATGTGCGGGCTTCAGCGGATGCTGTTTTTGGCCGCAAGGTTTTGCAAGCTGCAGTGGTTTAAGTTGGTACATTCTTTTACTGTTTTCGGTTCCCACCCATGACGGACACTGCTATTGGATGTCCCACATGTCATGATTATGGAAGCGGGGTGTGTGACATACTTGGAATAATACCATTTTGTGATTACTCACCTGTAAAATGGGTAATATAAGTATGTCACACACCCCGCTTCATCCCGCCCTTATTGGTATTTTGGATATATGGTGAACCTTTTAGTGTTATGATTGTTTATATTTGGCTCTTCCTGGTCCCCTTACTGCTGTCCTTTACTGGGGAATGCGTGGCCCTCTACTGGCCATAACCCACATGTCATGATTATGGAAGCGGGGTGTGTGACATACTTATAATACCCATTTTACAGGTGAGTAATCACAAAATGGTATTATTCTCTTGGTATGGCGACCGGGCTCTTCCGTATCCCCGATGCCCCAAATGCCGGTGCGGATAATAAGGCAGGCTACTGTCAGGTGCCATGGGGGCTCCTGACCATGGCGAACTGGTATAGGGGTCCCCTGAACCTGGACCCCTAACCAGTGCCTCCCTAAGGAAATAAACACACCACACACAAGCAATTTATTGCTTTAAATTTCAGTACACACACCGGTCCCCGTCTTTTTTGTTCCCTTCCAGCGTCGGACAAGGTTCTCATCCTCCGACGGGGTTTCCACCGATCTTCGCTTGTCTTCGGGGGTCTTCTTTCTCTTCTTTGCCCCCTTCTGCAGCTTGTGCATAGATTCCCACTTCTTTCATCCTTGCTACCCAGCGAGGAACAGAAGTTTGCTCTGGGGGAGCTGCTTTTATAGTTGTAGGGACGCATGACCTTTATAGAATCTCCCTACATCATGTATTATGTCACAGAAGGGGTGTGGCCTAGAGGGGATTTTTCTGTTCATCCCCTCTAGACCCCTCCCTTTTGTGATATCATAAGTCATTTGACAGAGATTCCATAAAGGCCCCTTCTCTTAGTATAAAAGCAGCTCCCTGGCTGCTCAGCATGGAGTCCCCGGCCGGGATCCAGGATGGTAGGAGGGAAACCTGTGTCGCCCTGCAAGCATTAATTTAATGCCCACCTATGTAAGATAAGTATAAGATTAATAATATTTCTTTTTCAAGCTGGTGTCTCGTTTTCATTTTTTTTCAATTTTGCTTTAAACTGGTAAGGGATCCCATGGACCCCCTATAACAGTTCATACCCCATTACTCGCAGCACCAATGCTATTAGCCTGGCGGGGCATAGCATGGGCCGGTGCTGGGTACCAGAACTGTGATGGTTAGGGCCAGGGTCCGGTTGGTCGGCCCTGGTGGGGCATAGCATGGGCCGGTGCTGGGTACCAGAACTGTGATATACGGCATAAGGGCTTGTAATGGTTAGGGCCAGGGTCCGGTTGGTCGGCCCTTGAGCCCTGGAATTACAAGTCCCTATGCTTGGCTTGCCAGGTTGGTAATGCTTTTTTGGGGGGGTGGGGGGGCAAGCATTTTTTTTTGAACTTTTGACAAATGTGGGAGATGGGGCTAAATTTGCATGGGGTCTTAAGATGCGTGGGGTCCCCCATATACGGTAAGTAAAAGTGAAAAAAATACACCACTTTGAAAAATAATTTTAGTGATCTTAATTAACTTATACTTAACTTCCCCAGGTGGGTTCCCGCGCAGCATCTTTTAAATTAATGCCGGCACACAGGTTCCCCTCCTACCATCCCGGCTCCCAGCTACATGCTGAGCTGCCAAGGAGCATCACGTGACTTATGATGTCACAAAAGGGGAGGGGCATAGAGGGGGTTGCACAGAAAAATCCCCTCTAGGCCCCACCTTCTTCTGTGATATCATACATGACGTAGGGCATATTCCATGGAGGCCATGCCTCCAACTATAGAAGCTGGTTCCTCCGACCCAAACTTCACTTCCTTGCTGGGTAGCAAGGATGAAAGAAGGAGCAACCCACGTTCCCCCTTCATCCAAATGGTGGTGCAGCCATCAACTTCTGACAGGCGGTGCCACTATAAGAAGACACTAAAGGTCACAAGACACAAATATCGTCGGAGAACCTATTGGAGGATGAGGACGTTGTCCGGCACTGGAAGAGAACAAAGAATATGGGGAACGGTGAGTAGTGAAATTTAAAACAATAAAGTGATTTTGTGTGGTGTGTTTATTTGTTTATAACTGGTAAGAGGTCCAGGGTACCCCTATACCAGTGCACCTGGGTCAGGAGCCAGCAGCCTCTGCCGGAATTGGCGCGTGACATGCTGGTAAACTGACATATTACTTGCACCCCCAATTGAGGCATTGGGGGACGAGCTTGGTGCCCATTGGTGTATGAAATTATATGAAAATACCCCAAAAAAAGACAAAAAAGTCAATAACAAAAAACCTCCCACTGTCAGTTACCCGAAGTGAGAATGAATTCATAACAGAAAAAAGTGGACCAAAACCCACTTCGTCCTGAGTGAAAGCTTAAGCCCAGCACTTTTGCTGGTGTCCGCACAATCGAACTCATCTACTCACGACCTGTGAGTTCGCAAACAAGCCTATGCACGGAGGCTCTGAATCAACCTTATTGTGTCTGTACTAATAATTGATTGCCTTTATCTATTCATAGGTGGGGTAAACTGGAGGAGACCTTGGCTTTGCATGAATATATGAGAGAGTCTGCAGACCTGCAGAATTGGATCAGCCAGCAAAGACAAGTGGCTAGTTCGGAGGACTATGGCAGTGACTATGAGCATGTCTTGGTGAGGCTCACATTGTGTTTTTTCCTTTATGCAAAAGAAAAAATTGGCTGCAGCTCAAGCTATTTCTTATCAGGATTAAAGCTCGAGCAGTGTCTGACTTTGAGGAAACAGGGGTGACAGCACTATGCTAATATCCGGGGCCACAGACTATAAACACAGATGCAGTATAACTAAGGATGAGCGAACCCACTGAAGTTAAGTTTCAATACATCCATAAATAAAAAAAAAACTAAAAAATTTTTTCGGGGGGGGGGGGGGGGAGTTAGAGGCCAAATGGGGGGGGGGGGGGGCACCCAGGCAATTGCTCTGCACAAAATGGGCTAGGGAAAGTAATCAAATAACTATATACATAAATATATGCAAATATACATAAATATTAATATATATATTCCAAGTATGTCACACACCCCGCTTCCACTATTCATGACATATGGGTTATGGTCCAGTAGAGGGCGAACTTCTGCAGAGCTGAAAGCAAAAAAGAAGCCCCTCCCGGTCCATAAATACCTGGGACCTCCAACACATTCCCCAGTTCCTTCTCTGCAGGACGGCGAGCAAGTCAGAAGATGTATGCTGCTCTTCCTTGCAGGTAAGCCGGGTTTACACCCGGCCATGTTGTGCTCTATTTCTGCCCGGACCTTTATGCATTAAGCCCATTTCTAGCCTCCCAGCCTTGGCTGCAGGTCCGGGTGATGGTAGCCTTCACCTTAATAGGTGCTTAGGGAGCCATGTTCCCCCGTGAGACCCCATACAACGGGGTAGGCGGCATCCGGGTTGGCGATCCCGGTTTGGGATGCCCTGTCCCCATTTAATTCCCTTACACCCTTTTGGTGAGGGATTCTCCCCCTTCCGGGTCCCCTCTGTTACCCTCCAGTGGGGGGGGGGGGGGGGGGATGGCATTGCTCTTCTATTTTTACTTTATATATGTGTGTGTGCAAGTGTGCTTTAGCGCTTGATTCACGCTGCGCTGTGCGCTTTGCCTGCAGTCTGGGGAGCTTCTTCCCCTCAGGCTGATTCTGTGAGGGGGCAGGGCCGGGCGCTCGCACGTTGCCGCGGCCCGCCCCCTTCTGTTGGCGCAATTGAGGACCCATCCCATTGCTGGGAACCGCATTACAGGACTCAGAGGGAAGGGGGCGCGCGATCCACGCTGGCCCGCCCCTTCTCCCTCCCTCTCTGCCTCTCAGGCGCTGCTGGCTGAATAGGACACCATTTTCTGCGGTGGGTGAGTGCCCTGCTGGGCTCCCCCCTCTTCTTGCTATACTTGGCCAATATGCATCAGTTGCCGCTTGGGCAGCGCTGGCCTCTCTGCTATTGTTTTCCTATGACATGTATTTATTTTGCTGTTGCTGTGTGTGTGTGTGCATGTGCTTATGGCCACATATCTTGTGTCTTTCAGGAGGACTCCCTGTGCCTTGCTTAAAAGGGGGTTCTCCCTGTCCTAGGGTCCCTAGCTGTAATTTGGGGCACTTATAAATCCTCCCACTCGGGACTTAAAGGGGCATCCCAGGTTGCTTACCAGCATAATTCCCTCTGGTCATTGCGACTACCTTAAAATCACCATATGGCGGCTCCACAGGATACCGGGCTTGGGCTCCCTTCGGGGCAATTCCGGCTATGTGTGGGTTGTGGGGTACCCGTTACGGGGGAGAATGTACTAATTTGCATACCATGTGCACAACAGGCCATTACGCGGCAGTCGGGATCCCAGGCGTCTGGGTCCGTGCCCCCAGTGTGGGTTCAGCCTTGTGGCCTGTCTGTGCATCGCACTCGTGGCTGTGGCTACCAGGTCGGAGATCAGGGACATGGTAAATGGGTCCAAGCTCAACCCGGACAGCGTTGAATTCACAGCCCTTAAGAGGTGTGAATTGTTCATGAATTTTGTTTTGTCGGCTATGGACGACACTATTACCATGTGTAGTAGAACTTCGGCTCTGTTGGTGGCCATGCGCCGCTCGGTCTGGCTGCGCCAGTGGGCGGCTGACATTGCGGCCAAGAAATCACTTACAGCTCTGCCCTTCCTAGGAACGCGGTTGTTTGGAGACAAATTGGATTCTGTGGCGAAAGGTGGAAGGCTACCTCAGCGTAAGAAGCAGCGTCGCTCCTTTCGGGGGGCAAGCTCCTTCAGTTCCTCCTTTCACGGCACCAGAGGGGCCAGAGGTCTTGCCTACTCTGGCTTCAGAGGGGGTTCCTGGAACAGAGGTAGAGGACGTGCCTGTCCAGCCTCTACCTGGGGTTCCAAGCCCAAGCCCGCTGCCAAGCCAGCTCAGCAATGAGGAGGCGCCCTCACCCTTACGGGTGGGGGGACGGCTGCGGCTCTTCTTCCAGGTCTGGGCCCAGGAGGTTACGGACAAGTGGATTTTGGAAGTGGTCTCGTCTGGATACAAACTGGAGTTTGAGTACCGGCCTCCTCCCAGATTCCTAAGGTCTCGGGTGCCTTCGGATCCTCGGGCGGCGCAGGGGCTCTTGTCGGCTGTAAAGAACCTCCTGGACATGGCGGTCATGTGCCCGGTGCCTCTTTCAGAGAGAGGCCGGGGCTATTATTCCAACCTCTTCACGGTTCCCAAAAGGGATGGCTCCATAAGACCCATTCTGGATTTGAATCTTCTCAACAGGTTCATCAGAACCAAGAGGTTCCGCATGGAGACTTTGCGCTCAGCCATCGGTTCCCTTCATCAGGGGATTTCATGACGTCCATAGACATCAAGGATGCTTACCTTCATGTACCAATTTTCCCAGCACGCCAGAGATTTCTCAGGTTTGTGGTGGGAGATCAGCATTTTCAGTTTGTGGCCCTCCCGTTCTGGCTGACCGCGGCACTGAGGGTGTTTACCAAGGTTCTGGCGGGCATTATGGCCCTGCTCAGAGCCCAGGGCATTCGCATTGTGCCATATATGGACGACCTGCTCATTACAGCTTCTTCCCTCTGCCAGGCGGAGCTGGACACCAGGACGGTGGTGACGGCGCTGGAGAGGTTCGGATGGGTGATCATCCACCCCAAGTCTTCTCTCTTCCCATCAAGGGAGATTTCCTTTATGGGCATGAATCTGGATACCAGTCAGGCCAGAGTGTTCCTACCTCAGCCAAAGGTGCAGAGGGTTCAGGATCTGATACGTGTTCTCCTGACCAATCCTCGCCCTTCTATTCGGCTAGGGATGATTCTGGTAGGTTTGATGGTGGCCTCCTTCGAGGCAGTCCCCTTTGCTCAATTCCACATGAGATTGCTACAACTCCATCTATTGCTGAAATGGGACAGATGTCCACAGTCCTTGGATCAGTCATTTCTGATGTCTCCCAGGGTTCGGCAGTCCCTTCAGTGGTGGCTGGAATCAAGCAATCTGATGAGGGGCAGATCGTTCCTGGCCCCTTGTTGGGAGATGGTTACCACGGATGCAAGCCTGTCGGGCTGGGGAGGTTTCTGGAAGGATCATCAGTTCCAAGGGTTGTGGGGTCCTCAGGAGGCTCACACCTCCATCAATGTCTTGGAGCTCAGAGCTATCCGTTTGGTTCTGTTGCGTCTGACACTTCACCTACAGGGTTTACCGGTTCAGGTTCGATCAGAAAATCGTACTGCAGTAGCTTACATCAATCACCAAGG
The DNA here is from genome assembly GCA_027917425.1 of Gastrophryne carolinensis. Taxonomy (NCBI): domain Eukaryota; kingdom Metazoa; phylum Chordata; class Amphibia; order Anura; family Microhylidae; genus Gastrophryne; species Gastrophryne carolinensis. The sequence goes on from CM051244.1 coordinate 75,110,990, forward strand.
AGGGACTCGCAGCAGGAGTGCCCTCAGGGAGGTCTCTCTGATTCTGACATGGCCGGAGATCAATGTTCCTTGCATCTCGGCAGTGTACATTCCGGGAGTGGAGAACACGGAGGCGGACTCCCTGAGCAGGGGATTCTCTCCCCGAGGGGAATGGTCTCTAAACCACAGGGTATTTCGGGCCCTGTGTCACAAGTGGGGGACTCCGGAGGTGGATCTCTTTGTCTCTCGGCACAATCACAAGCTCCCAACCTTTGTATCTCTGTCTCAGGATCCTCTGGCCCTGGCAGTGGATGCCTTGTCCCTTGCCTGGAGGTATCTGGGGTTTCTGTACCTGTTTCCCCCCTTCTTCATGGTAGCAAGGTAGTGCGCAAGCTGGCTCTAGAGGGGCACCAGCAATTCTGGTGGCCCCAAGGTGGCCAAGACAGGTTTGGTTCGCAGACGTCGTAAGATTGGCGGTAGATCAGTACAGGCTGCCCCTGTTTCCGGATCTGATCTCTCAGGGTCAACTACGTTACCCCAATTTACAAACGCTTGCTTTGACGGCGTGGCTGCTGATACCTTCATCCTGAGGGAGGAAGGTTTGTCTGAGGCGGTTATTCAAACCTTGATTAGAGCTAGGAAGAGGTCTTCCTGTACCATTTACTATAGGACTTGGCGGTGTTATATTGACTGGTGTGAGGCTAGGGCCTTACCTTGCAGGGTGTTTTCGATTCCTAGGATTTTGGAGTTTCTACAACACGGTCTGGATCTGGGGTTCCAGCTCAGTACTTTAAAGGGTCAGGTTTCTGCCCTGGCTGTCTTTTTTCAAAGGTCTTTTGCTTTGCATCATCTGGTCAAGACTTTTTTCCAAGGGGTCACTCATGTTCGGCTCCCTAGAAAGTCTTTGGTTCCCGTTTGGGACCTAAATTTGGTTTTCTCGGCCCTCCAGGGGCCTTCTTTTGAACCGATGAAGGATGTGGCTCTTTCTGTGCTCACTCAAAAGGTTGCCTTTTTGGTGGCTATTACCTCTGTTCGGCGTGTCTCTGAGTTGGCGGCTCTGTCTATTCAGGCCCCTTACTTACTGACACCAGGACAAGGTGGTTTTTCGTTTTAAACCAGATTTCCTTCCTAAGGTGGTTTCTGCTTTCCATCTCAATCAGGATGTAGTTCTCCCTTCCTTGTGTCCTAAGCCTAGCAATGACAAGGAGAGGGTTTTGCACTCTTTGGATGTGGTTCGTTGTGTGAAGTACAATTTGGTTACTACTTCCCCTTTTCGTAAGACAGACGCCTTGTTCGTGGTGCCTTCCGGGCCCAGAAAAAGGTTTGGCGCCCGCCAAGTCTACTATTAGTAAATAGATATGCCAGGCCATTGTTGGGGCCTATTCTGCTAAGGGGAGGGTTCCTCCTTTTAAGATCACTGCTCATTCTACTCATGCTGTTAGGGCTTCCTGGGCTTTTCAGCACCTGTTGAACAAGTTTGTAAGGCTGCTACTTGGTCTTCCATTCATACTTTTTTAAAGTTTTATAAGGTTGACGTGCGGGCCTCAGCGGATGCTGTTTTTGGCCGCAAGGTTCTGCAAGCTGCAGTGGTTTAAACGTTGTGCATTTTTTTTTTTTTGCTGTATTTGGATCCCCACCCATGACGGACACTGCTATTGGATGTCCCATATGTCATGAATAGTGGAAGCGGAGTAGTGGAACATATGAGCCAGGACCTTAGGGGTATCCAAAGAATCCCCCTGACCCCGCTCGGCATCAGCGCCCACAAACTGCTGTTCGTCAGAACCATCCGAAAAAGCTCCCCTTCCTCTAGCGGGGGGTAATCAGACCAGTCCAGTGAATCACACTCCTCAAGATCAAAAGCCAACGTGGCTGGGGACAAGTGCTTTCTCTTAGCCGGGGCCTTTCTGGCCACAGCGCTAGAAAATAATTTTTCAAGATTGGACAATCTGGCACACACCTCAGATTGCAACTCCCCACTTGTGACAACATCACACGGGGTACGGGTCAGGTGGGGAGGGGTAGGAGAAGGGACCGGCGGCGCAGAACCAGATGCATGGGATCCGGACTGCCGCGTAATAGTCTGCTGCGCACATGGTATGCAAAGGAAAACATCATCCCCTGTAAGGGATGCCCCAAACACTGCCGGGGTTGCCCCGAGGGGAGCCCGAGCCCGGTATCCTGGGAAGCCTCCATATGGTGATTTTATTGGTAGCCGCAATACCCAAGGGAATTACGCGATGTAAGTGACCCGGGATGCCCCTTCTGTGTCCCGAGTGGGAGGCTTTATGGGGAGTTCCTAAATTAGACCAGGGACCCTAGGACCGGGAGGACCCCTTTAGGATCCAACACGGGTCCACCTGGAAGACAGAATACAGGGCTATTCAGCACCTCAATCATGCCCAAGCACACAAAATGCAGACATACTGATATGCAATAACAAAAGAAAATATATATATATATATATATATATATATATATATATATATATATGCATGTCATGAAGGTAATGAGGACCCACGGGCCACTCACGGAGGAAGATGGCGTCCGTCCTACCAGAGGCTGGAGACCCGAGAAGCAGAGGGAGAAGAAGGGCGGGCCGGCGCGGTTCGCGCGACGGGCCCGGCCCCGCCCCCCCCCCCCTGACAACGACGCAGCTCCCGGCCAGTGGCCGGGCTCCGCAGCAGTGGCAGGAGCACGGGGGCGGGCCGTAGGCGATCGCGCCGAACGCCCGACCCCGCCCCCCTACCAACCGCACCTGAGGGGAAAAAGCTCCCCCGCCGAAGCTGCCACAATGGCCGGCGCCGCGGTACCGCCGGCTGAGTTACCAGTACAATGCACCCGAGGGAATCACACACAACACAAAGTACATAATAAAGATGATGACACTAAGGGAGAAGGCCCTCCCCCCCCCCCTCTAAGGAGCAAAGGCAATCCGGGAGAGGGGCGTCTACCCTTGCCCGGACCAGCAGCTTAGGCTGGGAGGCAAGGAGAAATACTAAGAAAGGGGGTCCAGGCAAAAATAGACTAACAAGCGGGCCGGGAGTTACCCCGGCTACCTGCAAGGAGGAGACATCCATCTTCTGACTTGCTCGCCGTCTGCAGAGATGAAAGACTGGGGAATGAGTGGGAGGTACCAGGTATTTATGGACCGGGAGGGGCTCCCTTTTTTCATGACATCTCTGCAAGATCGCCCTCTACAGGTCGATATAACCCAAGTGTAATGACTATCTGAAGCGGGGTGTGTGACATACTTAGAATATGGGTATTATAAGTATGTCACACACCCCGCTTCATCCTGCCCTTTAGTATCCTGGATCCTTTATCTGGTGAACCTTTTATTGTTAAGAATGTTTTATTAGCTCTTCCTGGTCCCCTTACTGCTGTCATATACTGGGGAATGTGTGGGAGGTCCCAGGTATTTATGGACCGGAAGGGGCTTCATTTTTGCTTTCATCTCTGCAGAAGTTCGCCCTCTACTGGACCATAACCCATATGTCATGAATAGTGGAAGCGGGGTGTGTGACTTATAATACCCATTTTACAGGTGAGTAATCACAAAATGGTATTTTTTAAGGCACAGAGCAACGTAAAGCACAATTTTCAGCGCATTCAAATTGAATTTCCAAAAGGTATCCCACGGTGCATGCACATCAAAAGTTGTTTCGATTCACACACGTGCCCAACACCTTATGGGTATTTGCTTACCAGCTGGCTCTGTTTATAGTATAAGTAGAACCTTTACACTCACGCCACCCGGCCTTTGAAAAAGTTTCAATATAGCAACGAAACGCGTTAGGTAGGAGGACGGCGCGGAGCAAGAGGAAGGACCCTTTGTGCGCATTAACCCTTAGCATCTGACCTGGCATCTCTACTTACGGCCGTAGTGGAGGTGGAAAAGGATCAGCTGGAATTTTACTGTCTATACGCTCTGATATCTTTCGGAATTTGTAAGTGCATTTTATACATTAAAGTGTTTTGTTAAATGAGTTGCCCTAGATTTTTTCTGTGCTCTCTCTCCCTAACCTATGTATTGGATCTATATGCCATCTTATGGGAGCAATTGATATTAAGTGACTGTTGGCTCGGAAACCAGACAGCTGGATTTATCTAGTGGAAACTATTTCAAAGCATTCATATAGAATACAGCTGGTAAGCAAATACCCATAAGGTGGTGGGCTTGTGTGTGAATCGAACAAACTTTTGATGTGCATGCACCGTGGGATACCTTTTGGAAATTCAATTTGGATGCGCTGAAAATTGTACTTTGCGTTGCTCTGTGCCTTAAAAATATATATTGACTGCTTTTGGGACTTTATGTGGATAAGAAGTTCTGGCATGTAGTAGCAGTGATTTTATCTATATAAGTTTGGGACCTCCCACAAAATCCCCAGTTCTTTCTGCAGTCTGCACTGCAAAGATTGAAGATAGCTCTCTGTGGCGCAGGTGAGCGGGGCTTATATGCCTGCGGCCCTGCAAGACTATTCTCACCCGTTCCATCTCATTTACTGCCTCCCAGCCTCGGCTGTTAAGGTTCGGGTGAAGGTAGGTTAGCAAGCACCAATGGTGCTGAGGAGCTAGGGTCCTACCCCAGTCCCTGCTCTAACAGGGTAGGCGGTTTAGGCTAATGGTGAGCCTTTTTGGGATGCCCCCACTGCCTCATGGGTTTTGCCAGGTTATTCTGTGCAGGTATCCCCCTCCACCTTCACTTCTCATATTAGTCCTCTGGGCACCATTTTCCCTGGGAATTTTGCTGTTATCCTCCCTCACTCTCCCCTTGGGGGATCTCCGGGAGGGGGGGGGGGGGTCGTCTAGTGATTCAACACTGTATTTCACTCTTGACATATTTTAGTGCTTTTAACTTTATAATACGCCGCCGCCGCGCTTTGTACTGCGCTTCACGCCTGGCAGCCCCCTTCACCTCGGAGCTGCTGGGCCGCTATTGGCCGGCCGGATCACATGGGCGTGTTTCGCGCTCTTCGGGGGGCAGGCTCTGTGGATGATGCATTTTACCTCATAGCTCCACGGCCTGCGGACGCCATTTTGTCTTCTTGCTGCGTGCTGCTGGCTCTCTGCAGTCCGTGAGTAACCCTGATGGGGTGATTTTTTTCTATAAGTTTGAGAATAACTGCCTTATGAGAATAACTGCCTTATTCTCATGGGAATGTTGATTATGTCTTCCAGGCGGGTGAATACTTCAGCACTGTGGTTTCTCCCGGCCATTTTCCCTCACTAACTCCCACTTCCCTAGCGGTTCTTGGGGCATCCCGGGTATCTCTTTAGCGTTAACCCTTACTGGCCTGTTGTGCCATTCAAATCACCATATGGAGGCTTCTGGGGATAATGGGCCTGGGGTTCCTTCGGGACAAGCCCGGCTATGAGTTGTGTGTGGGGTATCCCCTATTAGTGATAATGTCAGGGTGTGTGTACCCTGTTACTGGGCCTGGTGGTGCGCCCACTCTGGCCTCACCTACCGCCTTACGCTTACATCTGACCCCCACTGCGGGGCATATTAGTGGAGAGTCTCAACCTGATTTAGCTGCACGGGTGGCCAGCATTGTGAAACATCTTGCTGGGTCTGCCCCGCGTAAGGCTTCTGCTAAGCGGCATTTATCACCCGCGGTTTCCCTCTTCCCTGTGGAAGATGAGGGCCTTTACTTACTTACTTCTGATTCAGAATCCTCTGAGGAACAACCTAAGATATACGGTGGTACTGGGACTCCCTTTGGGGAAGACCTGTGGTCCCCTGATGATTCTGACAGATTGCTGAGTCACATATTTGAAGTGCTTTGTATTTCTCCCCCGGCAGTGGCTCCGCAGCAGCAGGGTGAGCTTTTTCATATGGTTAAGTCATGCTGGGAGTTTCCTGAGCAGTCTCACCTTAATAATCTACTGCTCAAAGAATGGGAACGGCCTAGCAAGCTGCCCGGGGTGCCTAAGAGTTGGGACAAGAGGTATCCCTTTCCTGCTGATGTTGTTAAGCGTTGGTCATGTCCTCCCGAGGTGGATGCGCCCGTGGGTTGTCCAATACATCTGTCATGCATTCTCCTGACACTACTACCCTGCAAGATGCCGAGGACCGGCGTTTGGACCAACTGGCCTGTTATGCCTTTGCCTGTGTGGGGACGGCACTGCGCCCGGTTTGTGCCTCTGCTATTACGGCTATTGCCATTAAAGGGGTGCTTAAGTGTATTTTAGATAGGGCATCTGAGGATGCGGATAGAGAGGAGTATAGATCTCTCCTGCTTTGTGAGGAATTTATTGCATATATCCTCTCTGCGATGGATGATGCCATTAGAATGTGTGGTAAGACTTCTGCCCTCTTGGTGGCTATACGCCGCTCTGTCTGGCTACGTCAGTGGGTGGCTGACAATGCTGCTAAGAAGGCTCTCACTGGTTTCCCCTTCAAGGGCCTGCATCTCTTTGGGGAACGCTTGGATTTGTTTGCTAAGGGTGGTAGGTTACCTCAACGCAGGAGGCCATCTTGGTCTTTTCGGGGGACAGGTGCCTTTCTCCCATCCTTCCGTGGTTCCAGAACTAACCATGGAGTCTCTTTTACTGGGGCCCGTGGAGATCATTGGGGTAGGGGTAAAGGACGTGGCTGTCCTGGCTTCTCCTGGGGTCTCAAGCCAAAAACCTCACCCAAGCACCCTCGGGCATGAGGGGGCGCCCTCACCCATCCTGGTGGGGGGACGGCTTCGGCTTTTTGCTCACGTCTGGAGACTTCACGTCTCAGACCGGTGGATTCGGGAGGTAGTGTCCTCCGGTTACAAGATAGAGTTTGCAGCCTGGCCGCCCCCAAGATTCATCAAATCCCGGATGGCTCAAAACCCCCTTTTAGCCCAGGGTCTGGGCCTTGCTGTCCAAAACCTTCTGGAGTTAGGGGTCATCTGCCAAGTGCCTTTAAAGGAAAGGGGCAGGGGCTACTATTCCAATCTTTTCACTGTTTCCAAGAAAGACGGGTCCATCAGACCCATCCTGGATTTAAAGCGCCTCAACAAATTTGTCAGATTCAAACACTTTCGCATGGAGACTCTGCGCTCAGCTGTAAATTCACTACGCCCTGAGGACTTCATGACCTCTGTAGACATCAAGGATGCTTACCTTCATATACCAATCTTTCCAGGTCATCAGAGATTCCTCAGGTTCACTCTGGAGGATCAGCACTACCAATTTGTGGCCTTGCCCTTCGGTCTCACCTCGGCTCCCAGGGTATTCACCAAGGTGCTGCCGGGCATTATGGCTCTGCTGAGATCTCGGCATTCGCATCCTTCCTTACTTGGGTGACATTCTCATCACGTCTCGGTCCTTCCAGCAGGCCGAGCTGGATACCCAGATGGTGGTGTCCACACTGGAGTCCTTTGGCTGGGGGATCAATCATCCCAAGTCTTCCCTGTCACCACCAATGGTCAAGTCCTTTCTGGGCATGACTCTGGATACATCTCAGGTCAAGATCCTTCTCCCTTAGCAGAAGGTGGACAGTCTGCAAGCTCAAGCCAAGCTTCTTCTGTCTTGCCCTCATCCTTCCATCTGGCAGGGTATGCAGCTGGTGGGCCTGATGGTGTCTTGCTTTGAGGCTGTTCCATACGCTCAGTTTCACATGAGGCCTCTTCAACTTCACCTCTTGTCAGTTTGGGATCGGGACCCGGTGTCCCTGGATCAGGTGTTTGTTCTGTCCCCTCTAGTCAAGCGGTCTCTCTCGTGGTGGCTGGACTCAAGGAACCTGTTGGTGGGCAGATCTTTTTTTTTTTTTCCCCATTCAGTATGGATCTTAATTTAGTTGCTCAATAATCATTTCTTATCAAAGAGCTTTAAGATCCCTTAGGATGTACATCATTATGGGGAGAAGAGAAGCTAAGAGCAGATTTATCTTGAGTGTACATGCCTTCCCTTTCCCCCCTTTTTTTTTTTCCTCTCTCCTCCTCCTCTTCCTGTTCTTCTCTCCCTCCCTTCCTCCTCTCCTCTTCCCCCCCCCCCCCCCGTATTATGGGAACAAAGCATGCGGAAGAAAAGAGAGAGAGAGAAAATAGAGAGAAAAGCATAGCATGTGGAAAGAAGAATGAAAAGCAATAAAGGAGATGGAAAAGGAAAGAGTAGAAAAACAAAGAGAAACAAAGAAAAAAAGAGAGGAAAAGAGAAAAAAAAAACAAAACAAACAAAAACAAAAATCTGGGAGACAGTCACCACAGATGGCAGTCTGACAGGTTGGGGGGGTCTTCTGGAAATCTCTGAAATTCCAGGGTCAGTGGGGCCCTCAGGAGGCCCACACCCATATCAACATTCTGGAACTGAGGGCGATAAGGTTGGTTCTCGCCCAATTGACTCCACACCTTCGGGGTCTGGCTGTTCAGGTCTGCTCAGACAACCAGACGGCGGTTGCCTACATCAATCATCAGGGAGGGACCCGGAGCAAGAGGGCCCTCAAGGAAGTGTCTCTGATACTGTCCTGGGCGGAGGAGAATGTTCCCTGCATCTCGGCAGTGTACATCCCGGGAGTGGAGAATCTGGAGGCAGACTCCCTCAGCAGGGGGACTTCTCGACCTGGGAGAATGGTCCCTCAGCAGCAGGGTGTTTCACTCCCTGTGCCACCTTTGGGGTCAGCCGGATGTGGATCTGTTTGCATCCCACTACAATCACAAGCTTCCAGCCTTTGTCTGTCTGTCCCAGGACCCTCTGGCCTTGGCCATGGATGCACTAGCAATGTCTTGGTAGAGCTTTAAGCTCCTTTATGCGTTCCCTCCGTTTCCTCTGCGCAAGATATCCCAGGAAGGGGTGCCAACCATCCTGGTGGCCCCCTGTTGGCCAAGAAGAGTGTGGTTCGCAGACATCGTGCAGTTGGCAGTAGATCAGTACGCCCTGCCCAAGGTTCTAGACCTGCTCACTCAGGGGCAGCTACGCCATCCCAATTTACAAACGCTGGCTTTAACAGCCTGGTTGCTGAAACCTCCATCTTGATGGAAAAGGGGCTGCCTGCCTCTGTTGATAATACTATGATTAGGGCTAGGAAGAAGTCCTCGTCCTCCATCTACTATAAGGTATGGCATGCTTATATTGACTGGTGTGAGTCTAAGTCATTTCCCTGTCGGGTGTTTTCTGTCCCTAGGATTCTGGAGTTTCTGCAACATGGTTTGGATTTGGGTCTTCAACTTAGTACCCTTAAAGTTCATGTTTCTGCCTTGGCCATTTTCTTCCAAAGATCTTTTGCTCGCCATCGTTTGGTTAAGACCTTCTTCCAGGGGGTTACTCATGTGCGTCTCCCACGTAAGCCTATGTTACCAGTCTGGGATTTGAACTTGGTCTTATCTGCCTTGCAGGGGTCTCCCTTTGAGCCCTTGCGTGAGGCCCCTTTGTCCATTTTGACGCTTAAGGTAGTCTTTTTGGTGACCATCACTTCTGTTAGGCGTGTTTCTGAGTTGGCGGCGCTTTCCATCAAACCCCCTTACTTTGAGAGACACCAGGACAAGGTGGTGTTTCGTTTTAAGCCAGATTTTCTGCCTAAGCTTGTCTCTGCTTTTCATCTCAATCAGGACATTGTTTTGCCTTCTCTGTGCCCTAATCCTAGTAAGCCTAAGCAGCAGGTTTTACACTATTTGGATGTGGTTAGGAACCTGAAGTTCTATTTTGTGGCTACTAAATCCTTTAGGAAGACTGATGCTCTTTTTGTGCTCCCGCCTGGACCTAAGATGGGTCTGGCTCCAGCTAAGTCCACTATCAGCAAGTGAATCCGTTAGGCTGTGGTACAAGCCTATTCTGCTAAGGAGCCTCCCTTGCGCCTTACTGCTCATTCTACTCGTGCTATTGGTGCCTCTTGGGCTTTACAGCACCAGGCTTCTGTTGAACAAGTTTGCAAGGCCACTACTTGGTCTTCTGTTCATACTTTTTCCAAGTTTTACAAAGTTGATGTTAGGGCCTCAGCTGACGCTGCTTTTGGCCACAAAGTTCTGCAGGCGGCAGTGGTTTAAACTGCCCGCTGTTACTTTTTGAGGATCCCACCCTACCTTACCGACACTGCTATTGGATGTCCCAGGAGTAAGGAATATTCTGGAACAGGACGTGCTGTATACTTAGAATAATACAATTCTGTGATTACTCACCTGTAGAATTGGTATTATATGTATACAGCAAGTCCTGTTCCTCCCCGCGCTTGTTATCATTATTCTTAGTTACCTCTGTATGGTGATTGTTCATTTTGAGTTCTTGTTATTATTGTCCTCCCGGCTTCTTGTTAACTGCTTGTCAATACTTGGGATTTTGTGGGAGGTCCCTGGTATATATGGGGCCGGGAGGAGCCACAGTCCAGCGCCATCTTGTGGATGCATTACCCAGGAGTAAGGAATATTCTGGAACAGGACGTGCTGTATACATATAATACCAATTCTACAGGTGAGTAATTACAGAATTGTATTTTTTCAAGAGGACCTTAAGCGCCCTTCAAGTGCACCTATACTCATGGACCCCTATACCAGTTCATACTACAGTACCCACACCAGCAATGGGCGTGGTGGTGCGGATGAGCCAGATATAACATGGGCCGTTGCTGGACACCAGACCTGTGCTATAGGGCATAAGGGCTTGTAATAGTCAGGGGCCTTGAGCCCTGGAATTACAAGCTCTTATGCTTGGTTAGCCGGGTTGATAATGCCTAGGACGGGGGACCCCATGCATTTTTTTGTTGCAGGTAAGGTATTTTGGCAGGAAAATTATTTGAATTTGAACCTTGCCACCAACAACATTACAGGCTCCTTTAAATGTAGGTCTCCCCTGAGGATGCTCTGGCGGCATTTAGGTTCCCCTCCATTTATCCCAGTTCCTGACCGGGGGACTCCTTGATGAGCTGCTGGGGAGCCATTTTTATATTAAGAGGCAGGGCCTCTCTGGAATCTCCCCGACGTTGCTTACAATGTAACAAAAGGAAAGGGGCCTAGAGGGGTGGCATGGGAAAAATCCCCTTTAGCCCCTCCTCTTTTGTGATGTCAGCAATGATGTCAGGGAGATTCCATGGAGGTCACGCCTTCAAGTATAAAAGCCAGCTCCCCTGGCCCTCACTTCAGTCCCTCGCTGGGTAGCGAGGACGAAAGAAGGGGGAACCAATGTTTCTCCTTCATCCAAATGGCCCATGCACCACATCTGCAAGCTGGACAGGGCCCCTAAGAACCCTGAGGAAGGAAGAGCAGACAGCTTAAGACAAAGAAGACCTGCTAGATCAGAGGAAGACAGCGCTTGGCGGGGGACAGAAGATGGAAGACTTTTTTTTGTGTGAAGTCTTATTTCTTTTTTCACATGGGTTGAACTGGTAAGGGGTCCAGGGGACCCCTATACTAGTTTACCATAGTCAGGACCTGGCTTGGCACCTGCCTGCCTCGGCGGGTGCCCTGCCAGTAAAATGACACATTACCCACAACCCCATTTGGGGTATCAGGGGATTGCGGAAGAGCCTGGTGCCCATTGGTGTTGGCACAGAAGTCTGGAAGAGCCCTGAGCTTATATCAAAGAGCATAAGGGCTTGTTACTTGCAGGGACAGGGACGACCAATATCGGGCCATGGGTTACAAGCCTTATGCTTGGTGCCTGGGCTGGTAGCCTTTGGGGCGGGGGGACCCCATGTTTTTTTTTTTTTAAATGTAAGAGACATTAGAAAAACAATAAAATATGATTCCCCACTGTCACTTTCCTGGCTTTAATGAATGCTGATTAAGTGGCATTCAATAAAACAAGAGAAAGTGAGCAAAAAAAATTCGGACAAATATCTAACGAAAAATGCCAAAAAAATTACCAAAAAATATAAAACAATAAACCCACACACAGTTTCTATGTTAGATGTGATGGTTTACAAATCTGCATTTAGTAAAACTGTTAAAAACCTGAAAAAGTACAATTGAAATATAAAAAGTCAGGCTATTGTTCATTAGATAAAAATTGTCTCTAACCAAAAATGCCAGCAAAAATGACCAAATAACATTAAGGGCTTTATTTATTAAGCCATAGCGCCAGGTAACGACTGGCAGCGACAGGTAACAACAGGTAGCGAACGGTGAACATCGGGCGCTGTACACAATACCACAATTTATCAAAGTGAATCTGGTGAGCGACTTTTAACAGCGACACGAAGAGACCAATTCATCATCACAGATGGCTCACCGTATACTGCCGCCGCCTGGTATTACCTGTCACTACCTGTCGCTCTCCCATACATTTCAATGGACGATCCTTTTCTTCTCTTTAAACAGGGTTTTATTTAATTTTTTTCTATTATCAAGTAATTGTGTCACCTCTCCTGGCCTAGAAAAAGTCTTTTTTGAAAACTTTTTTGATTTATAATATTTTTATGCAGAATTGTCCTTATGTGTCTGGTAAAGTGTTCATGTTACAATGTAGTAACAATGTAATTCCATGTTTTCGTTTTGTTATTACTAGTGGATACATGTTCAAAAACAGATTTTAATCACACAGCCTCTGTTGATCTGGGCCTACAATGACCCGATTTTGAGCGCCCGAGCTGTGTGAGACTTTTTTTTTTATGAATATGGTGTGAGTCGGTCGCACTGAGATGGCGCTACTGTTCGCTCCCATACAGCTCTGTACTGGTGTTAGAGTGACTCACACAATATATTCATCAATGCCGGCCAGCGACTGAGACGCTCTGCAACAGCAAACTATGGCCGAGCACAGCAACTGCTAGCAGTCACTCTCAATGCCTGGCTACAGAAGCTCATCTGTCGGTACACTAGTAATGAATCAGCCTGCCCATAAATTCACAGGCCGTTACATGCAGTGGGAACGAATTAAACATGGAAAATCTTTTTATTTTTTATTTATGTAATTAATTAATTTTCTTGCTTTCTGTGATTATTCAGAGTACTTTCCCTACCCCATTCTGTGCAGGGCAATCTGCAAGGTGTTACCTCCCCCCCCCCAAAATTAGGCCCCCAACACCGGTAAAAAACAAATATGTAATTTTTTTTCTTTATTGGTGTATTTCTTTAGCTTTTTAGTTTTCTGTGATTATTTTCCCTAAACTATTTTGTGCAGGGCAATTCAGGGTCCTAGAACCGATCCTTTTTAATGCATGTAAATCGTCCCCTGACACTATTACTGCAGTATTGCCTCAATTTCATTAAAAAGGTACTCACATTTACATTGATGCTATGGATTCTCCCAACCTGATTGCATCCCTTTTCTTTTCTTCAATAAAAACATTAAAACTTAAAGCAGGTAGTTGGGGAAATTATCACATACAACAAAATTCACCCAGCATATAGCCCTGTTAACAGCAAAAATACTTTGCAAATAAATATGGTCATTATAAAACAGAGTAGATGCTACCTGGAGGAGGTTCCTCCATACCAGAAAGTATTATAGCAAATAATGCAAGATGTTTGACTCAAAGCACCAGGAAACCTGTCATGATCCCAGCTAAATCCAAAGAGTATCCTGCTGCTTTTAGTGCCAAAAATGGCAGCATGTCTGTGCCAATCATTTCTAGGAAACCTCCTAAGAAATAATAGTTCTATTAACCCTTTCACTGCCAACCTGTCACCCTTTGTTGTCAGACCACTTTGCACTATTTTGTGCTCCACATGTTCAACTGATTTTTGAAGGGATTTCCTAGGGAAATTATATATTGTTTTTTTCAGCTGAGTCTGGGCTTTACCATAAAATGTCAAGTTTGACATTTGTTAGGTGTATTCCCAATATGTTGGGGTGAAATATGTGCAAAACAATGTAAAAACAATCTTTTTTACAATTTGTAATGTTGTTCTGCAAAAAAAAATGTAAGTTTGTGAATAAAATCTTATTGTGTGTAAAAGGCCCATTTCTCCTGGTTACAGCAGTACCACATATGTATTGGTAGACACCCTTTCCTGCCCGGGAGACTCCCCCAAACTGAAACAGCACTTTAGGAGATTTTCAGATGAAACTGTGCTAGGAACTAAGCACACATTGCAGTTTTGCAAAAAAAACAACCCTTTACATTTGAAATACCCCCCACAAAGGTGTATCAGGCTTGTTGACATGGGTGCAGTTTTCTGGAATTAATCCCTCAATGACTTTTTGCACAGGGTTTCCCTAAAAAAAAAAGAATACAAAAGCAGAATCAAAGCCACATTTTCCTAAAAAAAAAAACCTATATGCAAACAAGAAAAAACAAGTAAAGTCTGAAAAAGCGACATCCCTCGAGCAGAACAATGCCCAACATGCATAGGTACTCTCAAGAGAAGAGTTGCCAAACACCCCAAAGTAAAGCATGTAGGGGTAATTTTACTTGAAAATTTCAGCTCTGCAGACCTTGCGCTTTTTCTAGCAAAACAAGCCTTTACATTTGGAATACCCACCACAAACCATATATTTCCTGAAAGAACATATGTTAAGCTTTCTAAGCGTACCCAGCATGTTGTAGTGGGGTCATCTTTCTGGAAGTAGTCCCTTGAAGAATTCTTGCATAGGCTTTCCCTATAAAATGTATAAAAAAGCAGAATAAAAAACAATATATTAACATGCAAACAAGAAAAAACAAGCTAAATCTGAAAGAGCAAGGTCCCCTGAGCAAAATGATATCCAACATGCATAGCTACTCTTAACCATTTTAATTGAAACCCTACTTGAAATTTTGTCACCCTCTGCTGACAGGTCATTTTTCACCATTTTGCACTATTTTTAACTTTGATTTTTGCAGGAATTTTAAGGAAAATTATATATATTTTATGCAGCAGAGTTTAGGCTTTAGTATGAAATGTCTTGTTTGTAATTTTTCTACTGTTTTTTAAAATATTATTAAGGAAAAAAACTAAACTAAAAGTTTAAATTATTATTTTTTTTTTTTGTCTCCTTTATTTTAAATAAAATATTTATTTTATTAAAGAAAACCATAGTGCACGTGAAAGCCCCATTTCTCCCGATTACAACGGTACCACATACGTATCGGTACCCCCCGTTCCTGTCCAGGAGCCCCCCCAAACTGAAAAAAGCACTTTATATTATATATATTTAAAAACCCCTAAAAATCCCCCCATAAATGGCGTGAGGACCCCCATACCCAGCATAACCAGCCCGGGGACCAGCTATTGGGGTTTGTAGAACAGGGCGCAGGGGGCCAGCTTTGGTGGCCCCTGGCCTGCAGACTACCAGCCAGCATAGCCTATGGCCCCAGGCCCTTCTGCCCCCCCCCCGGCCTTTGGGGAGGCAGTTAATGGGGGGGCTCGGGGTTAATGGCAAGGCACCTGCTAGCCACAGGTGACTTGCCAGACCCAGAGCCTTGTGAAATGGTAGAGGGGTTTAATGGACCCCCTTACCAGTTCACAAAGGGTTAACAGTAAAAAACACACCACACATAGTAAAAATCTCTTTATTAAGAAACAAACAATTTTTTTCTTTACTCACCTCCGATTGTCAGCTTCTCTGTCCCTTGCCGATCCGATCACAGATGCGGTGAGCGCTGGAGGGGGGAGACAGGGGATCAGAGGATCATCACATCTGACAGCTGACCCACAGGGAGCAGGATAGTGTCCACATGGTACCGTCATCCGCTCTGCCTCTTTGGGCATGAAGATGGCGGCGCCCATCGGGAAAGCAGGGGGGTGATCGGAGGCCCCCGGGGTGAAGAAGAGACCCGGCGGGAACAATCAGGCATGGAGGTGAGTAAATGTCATTTTTATATATTTATTTTTTTACATGTAATGCCAGCACCTGCTGAAGTAGGGGGGCTATTTCAGGCACTCCCCTGCAGCCAGAGGGGCCTGGGTGTGGGATCAAAGCCCCCCCAAATAAAGAGGAGACCCAGCCGGATTGAACGAGGAGTGGGGTGAGTGTTTTTTACTTTACTTTTACTGTAGCAGGGGGGAAAGTCAGGCACGTAGATTCTATGTGCTTAGCACTTAAAAGGGTGGAAGCGAGCATGTAAAATCTACGCGCTTGGCTCTGAAAGGGTTAAGCGCCAGAGGATGACGTTCTTTATGTTTCTCTTTGATTTTTACCTTCCAATGAGGACTTCCAGTAAAAAGTTACTGGAGGTTCTTTCACATCCGCATCCTATTCTATTCAAGGATGCACATTGCTCGCTTATGCCTGCCCACGACTGAACCACCAGTGATAGGTTATAGAAGTATTTTGCCCATTGTAAGCCTTTGCTTTACACTTTTAGTGGTGGGGCATCCCAAATCTAAAACTGCAAACTAAAACAACAGAAGTTACTTCCTCTGTCTATGTCAATTGCTCTTCTATTCTGAGTGTAGTGTATGCATTTTTATGCATCCCCTCTACTGTCTTTTTGGAAGCTGCTCTGGAATCTTGCCTCTGATGCTGCACACCTAAAAGCACTAAGGGTGTAGAGAAGCCAAATCCAAAGTCCCTGGGTTTCCGGACACCCGTCCTTTTCAGTCCTTAGTATTCTCAGGATGTTAAACAATCCTATTGTATTGTTTTTCTTGCCTCTTTCATTATTTATTATGCATATTGTACCATAATAATGAAAACACAAGGTTGAGTTCCTCATAAAAATGTTCTTATCGCAGCATCTACTGGCTAAATTCAATACCTTCCAGCACCAGATGGAAACAGCTGGTCAGAGGGTGGCTGGGTGCCAGCACCTTGCAGACAGCCTGCTTGACCGAGGACATTCAGAATCGATGCAAATTGTTAAAAAACAAAAGGAGTTACGGTAAGTGATACACTTACCTCATTTTTATTTTATGCTGTTGCTTTCTAGTTTGATAGATTGGTCTGAGTTGTTCTGAGTTGAGTTAAAGACCTTGATTCAGTAAAAAATCTCAAGAGGATAAGGACTTTTTCTTGCTTGGCCATGAGTTAAAAAAGGTGTGAGTCAGAGCATGTCTGTCTGCTGCCCCAAAAATCTCAACAATCAGCCCAGTCCCTATACAGATGTGCCCTCACACATCACAGCTTTTATCATTGCTAAATTTGTTGCAAGATTATTGTCTTTTGTAATCTCGCAACTCTAGCTGGTGAATGTTTTGTAAATAAAATACCGTATTTTTCACCCCTTAAGACCCACTTTTTTCCCCAAAGGTGTGTGTGTGTGTGTGTGTGTGTGTGTGGGGGGGGGGGGGTTAGTGCGTCTTATGGGACCAGTGTGGAAAGAAACAGAAGTAAATTTACATAACTTACATAATCCAGACAATTGAGGAGCGAGAGGGTGGGCGGGCAGGATAACTGACCCATTGGGGCCACCATGTGCACACAAACACCCGAGTCTGTTGAGCGGGGGGGGCGCAGCTTGCATCCGCGTCCATTGTCCTTAATGGATGCTTGTCGCAGGGTATGCCCACCTGCTTCACGAACCCAGATGTTTGTGTGTGTGCAACGCCCCAGAGCTGGGCACCCAGGGAGGAAGCCAACAGGTCACCCCTTGAGGACATTTACCTCTGGTTAACAAGTAAAATAATCAGGGTCATAATTTCAGAAGATGTGTGAATTTCAATTGACAATGGAAATGGGCTTTAAAGTGACTCAGGCTGCTACATAACTGGACTTGATATTTTCTTCCCTTGACGGTGGTTCATTAGTCATTTGACTGGAGTAAAAAAGACAGATGGATGACTACTAGCGATCTTCAAGAGAATAAAACTGCAAGTCCAGTTGCTTTGATGTATTTCCTACAGCTATATCTAGATTTGAAAGGATGAGCAGTGATTTATATGAGGCCAGGCTTTTTAGTCAGTTTAGTAGTTATTGTGTTTAACTACTGGTGAGGTAAGTAAATATGGCAATACTGGGGGTTTCACACATTGGGGCAATCTAAATTGGTATGATCCTTTGGTAGGGAGTCTAGGGCCAGTTTTGGTCCAGTTACATACAGATGTTTTTAAGGAGTTTGGGGAAGACCTGAATCCTCAATATATAGGCAAATTGCCATCCAAACCGAGCTATGAGGCAATGTTCATTCTGCCACGCTAAGTGCAAGCAAATTGTGGTGGATTTTAGCAAATAAATTAAAAACACTAGGGAGACCATTGTCCAATAGTCAGGTACACTGCCCTATACCTAATACACCTTCGCCCATAAACCTAAATGCATTCAACATTAAACACACAAAAGACAATTGGTTCCAATAGGGCTGGCACTCTGAAAAAAAAACGTGATAGATAGAGTGCCAGCCCTGTTGGAACCAATTGTCTTTTGCGTGTTTAATGTTGGATTTTAGCTATGCCAGAGGTGCATTGTATCAAAACATGTGCTGTACTTTTGGTGTGTTTGCATTGCATTTTTGAAAGTTTTTTTTCTTGAACAGGAAATAAATAGAAAAGTACAGGTACACTGCATTATACCTGCTTTATGCTTGCATTGCCATAGAAGAGTGCAACTTTTCCCCAAACACATTGCGCAGTGATCACATATATGTAATCAGCTAAATGTGAACAGAGAATGAGTCAAAAGCATTTTAAATATACATTATGTCCCAAATTACTATGCAAATTATATTTTTATCTGAAAATTGGTCAATGCAAATGACACGCAGAGTGGAAAATTTTAATTTTTTGAACAACCCTCCTAATTTATCAATACTCAAAATGAGGTGCTCCACATTATTATGCAAAACAGCATTTCAAAGGTTTTAAAGATCTGAAAATGGTCATTTGTTGAATTTGCAGGATTGACAGGTCACATTTACTGAAAAGCTATTTCAAGCAAAACATCTTAATAGGCCACATTACAGATTACAAGGTTGAGGTCAGGGGGAGGATGTTGGCCACACCATGAGTTTCCTCCTTTTATGCCAATAGCAGCCAGTGCCTCATAGCTATTCCTTGCAGCATGAGATGGGGCATTGCCATGCACGAAGATAATTTTTGTTATGGAAGACACGATTCCTCTTTTTGTACCATGAAAATAGTGGTCAGTCAAACTCTGTATTCTTTGCTAAGGCCATTTCTCACCTTTGGGGACCCTAAAACCACCCAGTAGTCCAATTATCTGGATCATCCAGAGTTGCACAGCGCAAGTTAGAAAATTAGTTTTCATGTATGTCTGGGTCCACTGAACTGTTTCTTCCTGTGAGCACTAGTCATGGATGGCTCGTTTTCATAGAGGTTTGCAGGACTCCAGAAACACAAGCAGTTTCATATACCAGTTTGCTATATAGAAATATCTAATGTTTTCATACCTTGTCCAAAACATTGTACTATTTGACACTTTTCGACAGTGGGAAACCAGTATTTTCTTTCCAGTCCATTCCAGCCCGTCCAGAAGTCATCACGATTGGGTAGCTCCGCCCCCAAGGGGGTGTTGACTGCAAGATCAGAGAGGTAGCCCCTCCCGGCCCCCTATAAAGGCAGCTTCCTCTAAACCTAGGCCCCAGTTCTCTTCTTGCAGTTGACTGCACAGGATCGCTTCCACTCTCTCAGACTTTTAGCAGCAGAGCGGGGCCCCCTAGCCTGTCGGCCGGCTGCAGGACCCTATTTCCTCGGATTCCTCTGACCCATCCTTGCCTCCCAACTTTGGCTGGTTACCAGGGATCCGTGTACGGTAGGGTGAAACGCTGGGGTCTGGCACGTTTTGGCAGAGCACATGGCTCTGGGCCGCAGTCTTCCTTGCAAAAAGCATTTCGGCCGCAGGCATTTTATGGTGAGCCTGCTGGGAAACCACTATATATATTTTTTTTTTGTATATACCCTCCCTTCTCCCACATGCTTTATTGTGTTTTGTGTGTATATGTGTGTGCTTGGTGCTACTTACTGGGGGAGCGGTGGAGAGCTCCATCGCCATAGCACGCTACGACGTTGCCGCTCCTCCCACATTCTTACGTTCCTGGCTCCCTCGCCGTGCGGTGGTCCCAGGCTGGGGCGCGGGCCACATGCTGGCACGCACGCCCTGCGGGCTCCTCACGGATCGGGGGGGTCGCGATGCCGCTACTGGGCATCCCTGCTGACGAGATGGGGGGGCGGAGTCACGGGCGGTGGCGCACAGGCTCGCCGTCGCTCCAGTGACGCTCCCCCGGCTGGATCTTTCTAGAACCGCGCACTGCTGCGGCGCAGCTGGCCAGACCTCGGTGGCGTATCCCTCTTGCTTGGCCGCTCCTCTCTTCTCTGTAGTGCTGCTCAGCGCGGTCGTGAGTCCCTATTATTACTGTCTTTCTTTTAAGGGGGAAGAGGGGATAGATGCTTATTTTTTATGTACTATTATGGTCACTGTTTATTTACATGTATTTTGCTCAATGTGTTTATGTGTTATACTGTACATGAGAGTATGGGTCATATTATAATTACTGTATTTCTCTTTTTGATTTTAGACTGTGGGCTGAAGGTTGAGGGTTGTGGTTTCTCGCGGTCCTCATTGTTAAAAAGGGGTATTGATTACTAGGCTTAGGCCATTAGTGTCTATTAGCCTTTAACGAATATTTTTATTCACAATCACCATAATAGAGGCATCAGAGGATAATGAGCCGGGCACCCCACTTGGGCAAGACAGGCTCTGCCCCTTGTGCAGATGGAATCCCCTAGGCGGATTAAGCACAATTTGTTCAACTTGCGCCAGAGGCATTGTTTTGGACCATGAGCGGGCGATCGCTCCTGCCCCTAGTCCTGCATTACCACCAGCCTCTCCGGATCCTCTGCTGCTGCAGTTAGCCCTTAGTGAAGGGGGAGCCAGCAAGGGGACACATGCTGTGCTTTGCGCACAGGCTGGCTATCCTTGAGAAACAGATCTCGTTGGCAGCCCTTAAAAAGGCCTCGAGTAAGAAGCGGCATTTGGAGCCGGTTTACTCGGATGATGATTTTTATGATTCTTTGGGCTCCGTGGAGTCGCCAGATGACCCACTCTCAGTGGTTGAGTTGCTCTCCACTGGAGACGACAGCATCTCTGGTTCCTCCTCGGATGAGGATTCCTTCCTTCCGGATGATATGGAAAGTTTGCTTTCTTACGCTTTTGATACCTTGCACATTGTTGCTCCCAGAATGGCCAAGAGGAAAAAGGGTGATTTGTTTCGGCCTGAAAGACAGTGGCAGGTTTTTCCCGGGCAGCTGCACTTTTCTAATATGATACTTAAGGAATGGGAGAGGCCCAACAAGCTACTATCGGTTCCTAAGGGCCTGGATAGACGGTATCCTTTCCCTGCCGAGCTGATTAGGTTGTGATCTCATCCTCCCGAGGTGGACCCTCCGGTTTCAGGTCTGTCCAACACCATGGTTATGCTGTCACCTGACAATGCTTCTTTACGTGATCCTGCAGACAAATGCATGGATCAGTTGGCTTGCCATGCTTTTACCTTTGTTGGCCTGCATGTGCCATGGCAATTGTTTCTCTAGCCACAAAGAAAAAGGTTAAACAGCTTGTGGCTAAGGCAAAATCTCGCAAACAGGCGGAGGAGTTTTAGGAGCTCAGGGCTTGTTTGGATTTCATCGGC
This sequence comes from Gastrophryne carolinensis, assembly GCA_027917425.1. Lineage (NCBI taxonomy): Eukaryota > Metazoa > Chordata > Amphibia > Anura > Microhylidae > Gastrophryne > Gastrophryne carolinensis. The sequence goes on from CM051244.1 coordinate 75,132,324, forward strand.
TTTATTGTTACTGCCATGGATGATGTGGTCAGGCTTGGTGCCAGAATTTCGGCCTTGCTTGTAGCATTGCGCCGTTTGCTGTGGTTGAAGCAGTGGTCGGCCGATGCGGCCGCCAAAAAGTCCCTCACAAGTTTGCCCTTTATGGGGGGGTCGGCTGTTCAGGGAGCGATTGGACCATTTAGTCAAGGAAGGTAAGCTCCCTCAGAGAAGAAAGCATACTCGGCCCTTTCGGCACTCCTCTTCTTACCGGCCCTTTCGGGGGGAAGAGGATCTTCATTCTCCGGTGCCCGCAGAGATACCTGGGGCAGAGGTAGGTCCTGCGGCCAGCCCAACCCCTCCTGGGGAGCTAAGCCCAAACCCCCAGCCAAGCCTACTCAGGCATGAGGGGGCGCCCTCACCTGTACGGGTGGGGGGGCGGCTTCTGCTGTTCGCTCCAACCTGGAGACGTCACGTCTCGGATCTTTTGATTCAGGAGGTGGTGTCGTCAGGTTACAAAATCGAGCAGGCAGCCAGACCACCCACAAAATTTCTGTGTTCAAGGACATCCCGAAATCCGCTAAAAGCAGAGGCTTTGAGAGCAGCTGTTCAGCACCTCCTGCGGATAGGGGTGATTTGCCATGTGCCCCAGCAGGAGCAGGGTCGGGGTTTCTACTCCAACCTGTTCACGGTACCCAAGAAAGACTTATCGCTGCGGCCGATCTTGGACCTAAAGGGTCTCAACAAATTTAGTCAGATATTTCTGCATGGAGACATTGCGGTCGGCGGTGAGGTCACTTCGGGCCAGCGACTTTATGACTACGGTGGACATCAGGGACGCATATCTGCACATCCCGATTTTTCAGGGACATCAAAAGTTTTTGAGGTTTGCACTGGAGGATCAGCATTACCAGTTTGTGGCACTCCCCTACGGCATATCCTCAGCTCCCCGAGTGTTCACCAAGGTTCTGGCGGGCATTATGGCTATCCTAAGGAGTCAGGGTATTCGTGTATTACCCTATCTAGATGACCTTTTGATCTCGGCCCGGACCCTTCAGGAGGCCGAGAGCGACACCCGGACTGTACTGTCAACCCTGGAAGCCTTCGGTTGGGTGACCAACTACCCCAAGTCGCATATCACGCCTTCAACAGTGAGATTCTTCCTGGGGATGACTCTAGACACCAGTCAAGTCAAAGTCTTTCTACTGCAGCAGAAAGTCTTGGGACTCCAGACGCAGGTACAGGCCTTGCTGACTTGTCAAGAGCCATCGGTGCGTCTAGGGATGAGATTGGTGGGCCTAATTATAGCTTGCTTCGAGGCAGTGCCAATTGCCCAATTCCACATGAGACCTCTACAGCTCAATCTGCTAACCAGCTGGGATTGGTCGCCGGTTTCCCTGGAACAAGGATTTTTGCTGTCCCCCTCGGCCAGGCAATCCCTCTTGTGGTGGTTGGATTCTCTGAACCTGCTGGTAGGCAAGTCCTTTCGGACTCCCCAATGGGAGATAGTTTCCACGGATGCCAGTCTTACAGGCTGAGGAGGCATTTGGCAGACCCAGAAGATCCAGGGTCAGTGGAGTCCAAAGGAGAACCTGTTGCCCATAAATCTCTTGGAACTAAGAGCAATTTGGTTTGTCCTGCTACGTCTGACCCCCTATTTAAACGGCCACGCGGTTCAGGTCCGCTCGGACAATCAGACAGCTGTAGCCTACATCAACCACCAGGGCGGTACTCGGGGCAAGAGATTCCTCAAGGAGGTAAGCCGGATTCTGAATTGGGCAGAGGAGAATGTTCCCTGCATCTCGGCGGTTTACATCCCGGGGGTGGAGAACCAGGAGGCAGACTCCCTGAGCAGGAGCTCCTTGCGCCTGGGGGAATGGTCCCTCAGCAGGAAGACCTTTCAAGCTCTGTGCCTCCGCTAGTGTCAACCGGACGTGGATCTTTTGGATCACAAACTTCCAAGGTTCGTGTCTCTCTCAGAGAGGAATAGCAACAGATGCCCTGGCGATTCCTTGGACGGAGTTCAAATTTCTGTATGCATTCCCTCCGTTTCCGCTCCTGGACTGAGTTCTACGCAAGATAGTCCAGGAGGGGGTACCAGCCATCCTGGTGGCTCCTTGTTGGCCAAGGAGGAGTTGGTTGGCGGACATAGTAAAGATGTCAATAGATAACTACATCATGCGACGATCCAGAGCTTCTCACACAGGGGGCGCTACGGCACCGCTGGCTTTGACGGCCTGGCTATTGAAACCTCCATCCTGACGGGGAAGGGGTTATCAGCCATGGTTATTCACACAATAATTCGGGCACAGAAGAGGTCTTCTTCCATGATATACTACAGAGTTTGGAGGGCCTATATCGCTTGGTGCGAGGCCAGGAGCCTTCCTTGTTGGAAATATTCTGTTTCTAGGGTCCTTGAGTCTTTACAAAATGGTCTAGATTTGGGCCTCCATTGCCAATCATAGATTGATCAAGACTTTTTCACTATATCCAGTCCAGGTCGTCCCAGAAGTAATGACAGTTGGGTAATCCACCACTAGGAGGCGCCTGACTGCAGGATCAAAATCTGCAGCTCCTCCCGGCCCCCTATAAAAAATGGTGTCTCTCTATGATTCCCCCGTGTTCTTCCTGCAGTCTGCTGCATAAGGATCGTCTGGATACTATCTCCTGGAATACTGCAACTGAGCAGGGCCTCCTAGCCCATCAGCCCCTGCATCCTTATTGCCACCGTTCCCGTGAACCCACTACTGCCTCCCAGCTTCGGCTGATCGGGTCGGTGAAGGTAGGGTGAACGCCGGTGTCAGGCGTTGGCAGAGCTAGGCTCTGGGCCGCAGACCCTGCCCAAAGGGTAGCCGACCATAGGCTGATGGTGAGCCTATTTGGGGGGGGGGGGGGGAACCACTATATGCCCACGGGGTTTATGCCCTCCCTGCCCCACAAGCTTTATTGTTGTATTGTGCTGGTGTTTATTGTCTGGGCTTGCTGTCCCTTGCGTGCTGGTGTGTTTTTTACTGACTTTTTACCTCACATATTTACCCTCCTGTGTTTTTTACTGACTTTTTACCTCACATATTTACCCACTTGTGTTTTTTATTGACTTTTTACCTCACATATTTACCCTCCTGTGTTTTTTACAGATTTTTTACCTCACATTCTTACCCTCCTCCCTCCCTCGTCGCTCCGGCTCTCTCCCCTCTCCTTCATGCTGCCGCTCTGTAAGGGGGGGGGGGGACGTCGGCGCTGCACGGGCTGAGTATGACTGGGGCCGTGGGCCCCGCCGCCAGGTGCGCGCGTGCTGCCAGCCCGGGCTGCACGAGGGCGCCGGGCTGGCGATTCTGCTGGGCTCCTCCGTAGGCCGCCTGGTCAAGAACGGAAGACTCCCTCAGCGACGAAAGTCTGCGCAGCCCTTTCGGGGTTCATCTGCCTATTGCTCCTTCATTTTCAGGTGCTCACAGAGATTCCTGGGGACGAGGTAGGTCCCAAGCCGACCCAATCCCTCCTGGGGATCCAGGCACTAGCCCCCTACCAAGGCCCCTCAGGCATGAGGGGGCGCCCTCACCCATCCGGGTGGGGGGACGGCTTCTGCTATTTGCTCACGTCTGGAGACAGCGCATCTTGGATTGGTGGATTCAGGAGGTGGTTTCCTCCGGTTACAGAATAGAGCTGGCAGTCTGGCCGCCCTCAAGATTTCTTCAGTCACGGATTTCCCAGAACCCATTGACGGCACAAGGCCTGCGGATGGCCGTCCAACACTTTCTGCTGTCAGGTGTGATTTGTCCCGTGCCTCGGCAGGAACGGGGTCAGGGCTTTTACTACAATCTGTTCACGGTGCCTAAGAAGGACAGAACGCTGAGACCCATCCTGGACCTGAAGGGTCTCAACAGGTTTGTCAGAGTCAGACATTTCCGCATGGAGACCTTACGGTCCGCAGTGAGCTCGCTTCGACCTGGCAACTTCTTGACCATGGTGGACATCAAGGATGCTTATCTGCACATCCCTATATTCCAGGGGCATCAGAAGTTCCTGAGGTTTGCGCTGAAGGATCAGCACTACCAGTTTATGGCGTTTCGGGATATCCTCAGCCCCCCGTGTGTTCACCAAGGTGCTGGCGGGTGTCATGGCTATCCTGAGTATTCAGGGCATTCGCGTGCTGCCTTATTTGAACGATTTACTGATTGTGGCTCAGTCTCTTCTTCAGGCCGAGAGCGACATCCGGAGGTGTTGTCCACTCTCGAGGATTTCGGTTGGGTAGTCAATTATCCCCAGTCTTAAATTACTCCCTCGATGGTGAGGTCTTTTCTGGGCCTGACGTTGGACACCTCTCTGGCCAGGATATTTCTACCACAGCAGAAGGTGGTGGGTCTTCAGACGAAGGTGCAGGCCTTGCTGTCTTGTCAGCAACCATCTGTCCATCTGAAGATGAAACTGTGGGCCTGATGGTGTCATGCTTCGAGACAGTGCCCTTTGCTCAGTTCCACATGAGACCTCTTCAGTTGAATCTGTTGACAGGTTGGGATCGGGGAGATTGTCACCACGGACGCCAGCCTGACCGTCTAGGGAGGCTTTTGGCTGACTCAGAAGATCCAGGGTCAGTGGGGGCCACAGGAGACCCACTTGCCTGTAAATATCTTGGAGTTGAGAGCAATCCGGTTGGTTGTTTCTTCACTTGACTCCCCATCTAAGGGGTCATGCGATTCAGGTTCACTCGGACAATCAGATGGCGGTCGCCTACATAAATCACCAAGGCGGAACTCGGAGCAAGCGAGCCCTGAAGGAGGTGACCCAGATTCTGACTTGGGAAGAGGAGAATTTTCCCTGCATCTCGGCGGTTTACATTCCTGGGATAGAGACCCAGGAGGCAGACTCTCTGAGCAGAAGTGCCTCACGCCTGGGGGAATGGTCTCTCAGCAACAAGATTTTTCACGCTCTGTGTCTCCGCTGGGGTCTGCCAGGCGTGGACCTATTTGCGTCCTGACACAATTACAAGCTCCCGAGATTCGTCTCCCTGTTGAGAGATCCTCTGGCCTTTGCCACAGATGCTCTGGTGATTCCTTGGACGGAGTTCAGGCTCCTATATACGTTCCCTCCGTTTCCACTCCTGGGCCGAGTGCTGCGCAAGATAGCCCAGGAGGGGGTGCCAACCATCCTGGTGGCTCCTCGCTGGCCGAGGCGGAGTCGGTTCGCGGACATAATTCAGATGTCAGTCGTTCGCTACGTCTTGCCCGATGATCCAGGGCTTCTCATGCAGGGGTCGCTGCGGCACCCTAATTTACAGACACTGGCTTGACGGCCTGGCTATTGAAACCTCAATCCTAACGGACAAGGTGCTGTCAGCCACGGTTGTTCAGACCATGATTCAGACGCGGAGGAAGTTTCTTCCATGATATACTACAGAGTTTGGCACTCCTACATTGCTTGGTGTGAATCCAAGAGCCTTCCTTGTCGCACTTTCCCTATCTCTAGGATTTTGGAGTTTTTTACAACACAGCTTAGACTTGGGTCTCCAGCTGTGCACCCTCAAGGGCCAGGTCTCGGCTTTAGCCATATTCTTCCAGAGATCCATTGCCAATCATAGACTGATCAAGACCTTTTCCAAGGGGTTACCCATGTACGCCCACTGCGTAAGCCTGTATTACCAGTGTGGGACTTGAATCTGGTGCTTTCTGCTCTCCGGGGTCCCCCCTTTGAGCCCTTGTGCGATGCTGCATTGTCTATTTTGTCCTAAAGTTGGTATTTTTGGTAACTATCACCTCGGTGCGTCGCGTGTCAGAGCTGGCCGCGATTTGTGTGAAGCCTCCTTACTTGGACGGCATAGGGATAAGGTGGTGTTTCGCTTAAACCTGATTTTTTGCTTAAGGTCGTGTCTCCTTTTCACTTTAATGAGGAAGTTGTTTTGCCTTCCTTGTGTCCAGCTCCGACTAACTCTAAGGAAAGGACCCTCCATTCCCTGGATGTGGTCAGAGCCATTAAGTACTACCTGGTTGCGACTGAGTCCTTCAGGAAGTCGGATTGTCTTTTGTCCTCTCCTAGGGGTCTAGGAAGGGCTTGCCTCCGGCCAAGTCCACTCTCAGTAAGTGGATCAGACAGGCGGTGGTGCAAGCATATTCTGCCAAGGGGATGGAACCCCCTTTTTCGTGTTACAGCTCATTCTACGAGAGCTATTGGTGCTTCCTGGGCTTTTCAGCACCAGGCCTCTGTTGAACAAGTTTGTAAGGCCGCCACTTGGTCTTCTGTTCATACCTTTACAAAGTTTTACAAGGTCGATGTTAGGGCCTCAGCTGATGCTGTCTTTGGCCGAAAAGTGCTTCAGGCGCTAGTGAAATGAACTACATGCTGTTTCGCACTGGGGATCCCACCCTAATGGACACTGTTTTTGGATGTCCCAACTGTCATTACTTCTGGGACGACCTGGACTGGATATAGTGAAAAATACAATTCTGTGAAACTCACATGTAGAATTGTTTTTGAATATATCCAGTCCAGGTCATCCCACCCCTCCCTTATTCATTATATCTGGATTGCCTGTGATTGCCTTTTTGTATTGGATCGTTGTCCTTAGTTTTGATGGAGAGAGTACTGTCACAACTCGCTTACCTGCGCCGCGTTCCAGCGGCGTCACCTCCGCCCGTTCGTTCCTCAGCCACGCTGGGCGGCTGCGGGCACGCCCCCCTCTGCTTCCTCCTCCTCTGCCGGCGTCCCCGTCAGTGCACGTTCTGTGTATGCCCTCCGGCGGCGCTGCTCTCAGCGCGGCTGCCGGAGGAAAGGATTAAAGGGTCAATGAGCCCGGGGGGGTGGGGGGAAAACGCCCCTTGTAGGGACAGGGCCAATGAGCCCAAGGGAGTTGTTGGGCTATACGCCCTGTTCTGGCCCTGCTCCAATTACATTCTGAATTCTAGTGAGCACCAATCACACACCCATTTCCCCCATCTCCAATCATATCTGTTCCTATAAAGGTTTCACCCCATCAGTTACTCAGTGCCTGTGATAGCGCCTTGTACCTAGTTTGTCTTTTGAATTACTCTTTGATTGATCTCCGTTGCCGACCCCTGCCTGAACCGATCATTCTCTGTCTGATCTCCGTTGCCAACCCCTGCCTGAACCGACCATTTTCTGTCTGATCTCCGTTGCCGACCCCTGCGTGAACCGACCATTCTCTGTCTGATCTCTGTTGCTGACCCCTGCCTGAACCGACCATTCTCTGCCTGATCTCCGTTGCCGACCCCTGCTTTGTACCTCAACCTCGAGCTGCCTCATCCTCCTGTACCGTCGCGATCTCTGCCTACCCGTATTGACCTCTGGCCTGTCTTTGGACTTCCTAGTGAAACCAGCTCCAACATATGGACTCGCTCTGATTCTGCTCTCGTCATTGGCTCTCCAGACCTCCAACCAGTAAGCTCCCATCCTTTGAGCCATTAAAGTCCTGGGGGCAACCGATCCCGGGCAGGTGTGTACTGCGTCCCAGCAAGCGATGGCTCCTACAGGTGAAGCTGGCTGCGGAGATTGGGGGTTGAGGGCTTACCTGGAGGGCTGGAGTTACCTGAGCCTGACAGAGTACCCTGAGCGGGATAAGTACATGCTGAAGCTATGTGAAATAACATGTTTTCTTGACCTTCCGACCTGTCTCTTTTCTTACTGCTGTTTAACCAATGGGGAATCATAGAGAGACACCGGTTTTTATAGGGGGCTGGGAGGAGCACCACCAATCCTAGCGGTGGATTACCCAACTGTCATCACTTCTGGGACGACCTGGACATATTCAAAAACAATTCTACAGGTGAGTTTCACAGAATTGTATTTTTTCCAGGGGGTCACCCATGTCCGTCCACCACGTGAATCAGTCTTACTGGTGTGAGACCTAAATTTGGTGTTATCTGCTCTCCAGGGTGCCCCCTTCGAGCCATTGCATGACGCTACATTACCTATGCTGACACTCAAAGTGGTTTTTCTGGTGGCGATCACCTTGGTGCATCGGGTATCAGAGCTGGCCGCGCTATGTATGAAACCACCCTATTTTGAGATGCACAGAGATAAGGTGGTTATTCGTTTTAAGCCCAAGGTCGTTTCTCCTTTTCACCTTAATGAGGAAGTTGTCTTACCTTCCTTGTGTCCAGCACCGGCTAATCCCAAAGAACGGACTCTCCATACTTTGGATGTGGTCGGAGCCATACAGTATTACCTGGCTGTGACTGAATCCTTCAGGAAATCGGATTTGCTTTTTGTTTTAACAGAGGGTTCTAGAAAGGGATTGCCACCACCCAAGTCCACACTCAGTAAGTGGATTAGACAGGCAGTGGTACAAGCCTATTCTGCCAGGAGGAAGGAACGTCCTTTTCGGATCACAGCTCATTCTACTAGAGCCATTGGTGCTTCTTGGGCTTTTCAGCACCAGGCCTCGGTGGAACAAGTTTGCAAGGCTGCTACTTGGTCTTCAGTTCATACTTTTACAAAGTTTTACAAGGTGGATGTCAGGGCCTCAGCTGACGCTGTTTTTGGCCGAAAGGTGCTTCAGGCGGTAGTGAAATGATCTACCTGCTGTTCCGCACTGGGGATCCCACCCATATGGACACTGCTTTTGAATGTCCCAATCGTGATGACTTCTGGACGTGCTGGAATGGATTGGAAGAAAAAGGCAATTCTGTGACACTCACCTGTAGAATTGCTTTTATTTCCAATCCATTTCAGCCTGCCCACCCCGCCCTTGAGGTTTATTATGTCTTGCATGCCTGTTTATGGTGATTGAACCATTATTGCTCTTAGGACACTAGTTATACAAGTTTTAGATTTTACGTTTTTTTGGTTTGAGAGAGTACAAGCGGAGGCTATGTGAAGTAACATGGTCTCCTATTTTTTGGACCTCCCGGCCTTCCTCTTCTATTGAGTACTGCTTTTAAATTACTGGGGCCTAGGTTGAGAGGCAGCTGCCGTTATAGGGGCAGTCAACGCCCCCTTGGGGCGGAGCTACCCAATCGTGATGACTTCTGGACGGGCTGGAATGGATCGGAAATAAAAGCAATTTTACAGGTGAGTGTCACAGAATTGCCTTTTTTGCACTATAAGACACACCTAGGGGTTAGAGGAGGACAATAGGAAAAAAAATATTCTGAACCAAATGTTGTGCTAAAATACCCCCTCCTAATCACCCCATACCAAGCAGAGTGCAGAATGTCCCCCCATCACCCTGTAACAGGCAGCATGAAGGATATCCCCTCAAGCACCCCATATTAGGCATTGTGTAGAATATCCCCTCAATCACCCAATAACTGGCAGTGTGCAAAATATCCCCAAACCCCCCCATTTCAGGCAATGGGGTAGAATATCCCCCCTAAATCCCTCCATTATTGGCAGTGTACCCCCATATTATAGACAATGTGGGAGAATATGCCCTCAAATCCCCCATTATAGGCAGTGTGGTTGAATATCCCCCCAAATCTCCCCATTTTGGCAGTGTGACAGAATATCCCAGCCCACTCCCCCCATTATGGCTAGCATGGCAGAATTTCTTCCCTAAACCCCCCTAAACCAGTTTGGCAAATAACCCCCCAAATCTCCAAATGATATGCAGTGGGGCAGAATATCCACCTAATCCTCCCATTTTAGGCAGTGTGACAGAATATCCCAGCCCCCATTATAGGCAGAGTGGCAGAATATCTACCCTAAATCCCCCTATAACATGCATTGTGGCAGATAACCCCCCAAATCCCCAAATTATATGCATTGTGGCAGAATACCCCCCAAATCCCCCATTTATACACAGTGTGACAGAATACCCCCCAAATCCCCCATTATACGCAGTGTGGCAGAATATCCCTAAATCCCCCTATTATAACCAATGAGGCAGAATATCCCCCCATAATAGGCAGTGTGGCAGAATATCCCCCCGAATTTCCCCGTTTTAGGCAGTGTGGCACAATATCCCCCAACCCCCCTCATTTTAGGCAGTGTGGGGGAATATCCCCCCAAATCTCCCTATTACAGGCAATATGGCAGAATATCGCCCAGATCCCCCCTATTATAGGCAGCGTGGCAGAATATCCTCCAAATCCCCCCATTATAGGCAGTGTGGGAGAATATCCTTCCTAATCCCCCGTTATAGTCAGTGTGGCAGAATCCCCCCCAAATCCTCCCATTATAGGCAGTATGGCAGAATATTTCTCCCCTCAGCAGACTAGCAGGGTAACTGATTCCTGCTTACTGCCACCACCACTGCTATGTCAGACACATGCGCACACAAACTCTGGCCTGGGAGGTGAGTGGGCATGGCCTGCAGCCAGCATCTATGTAAAACAGACAACGCCCACCTCTGCCCGGACCAGAGTGTGTGGCAACAACAGCAGTGGTGACAGTGGCGGCTGGGGGGTGTGAACAGGCAGAGATCAGTCACCCTGCCCTCTCCCTGGCCACCTGCCACTCCTCCATCAGCAGTACCGCGCACTGGTTATGAAAGTTTTTTTGACATTTAAAAAGGAACAAAACACAGGAATTTCACTTTCCCGTGTGGTGTTCCTCTGTGTGGCGCCATCCCGAATTGGGATGCCCCGCTGTGTGTACCCCCTAGGTCGCCCCATTTCACTCCCCTGCCAACTCGGACGAGAGTGAGTGTGCTGATTGGCTGAGCGGCACGCGGTCACACTGCTCCCTTCAAATGGCTAAATCCCCACCCAACTCGCAGCCGTGGCTAGAGGTGAGCGGGGATACGGCCAGAGCGCACAGACGTGGAGCGGGCTCCAAGAGAAGGTGAGTGAAACTGGCGATCGGGGTGGGGGGGGTTCACACAATGGGGCATCTTGGATACCCCAAGGGCTGAAACTCGGACTCCGATGTTTCTCTATTATGTGGACCTCCAATCAAAAGTTTAGTAAATTGCTCCTTCACCTTTACCTGACAAACAGTGGCATGTGGTGTTTGACAGGAGGAAGGGAGTGTGCCTATGCTGACAGTATAACTCCGCTAGCAAACAGACACATTGCAGCTGAGCGCTTCCCTGTGATCAGCACATCCAGACAGAGATTTTGGCCTTGATTCAATAAAGGCAGGAAAAAGTTCTCATGGTAGTAAAAGATTCAGTTCATGAGAAAAAACCTGAGAATTTCACTGTTGCTGAATCACCAGCTAGGAAAACAATGAAAGTCAATGGTACTTTTTACTACTAAGGAAAAGTAGATAACTTTTTACACTGGTGATTCAGCAACAGTGAAATTCTCAGGCTTTTTTCTCATGAATTGAATCTTTTACTACCATGAGAATTTTTTTCTACTCTTATTGAATCGAGGACTTTATCTGTGTTCCACGCAGGATGTTAGAAGCAGATACAATCTTTCTCTAGCTAGTTGCATTGATCAAAAATAGATGTGTGCCAAGCATTAATATGCTGATTGGACCAGAACCCATGCATGCACCGTGGGAATGTCAGGAAGCTAAGTTTCAGGATGCCCCAGGGGCAAAGACCAAAACCTGGGTAGTGCCATCCTCCCTCGGAACAGTGACATTTACTAATTTCTAGTGAGTGGATGTGGAGGTGCATCTCAGTGCTGTCCTGGAGCTTGCTGACAGCAGAAAAGGAACTGAGGTTCAGCAGCCAGCATGGGTTCAGTGTTGCCTCAGGTATGGTAAGCAAAACTGCTTTTTATTTTTACAGATGCCCTTTAAAACATGCCAATTTTGTTTTCTATTTGGTTTTCACTGTAAAAGTTATACTAGTGACAGTGAATTACTAAAGTAGCATTTTAAAATGCAAGGGGGCAATCCAAGCCTTGAATGTAGTTTCTAGATCACCTTCTGTTGATGTTTTATATTTAGGCACAAGCTTTAATGTGTTGTCTTGAGGTGTTCATTGTCCTGTACATTTGCAATCCTGGGTCACTGTAGAGTTTCTGTTTATAAACAATCAGGAGCTGCATTTGCCCTTTTCCCTTGCTGAGTGGTCTCAGGATGACAGCTGCTTGTGGTTTAACGTGTCACCTAGTAGGTGAGTCCAGATCTGGAACTAATCTCCCCCGCTCCCATATTTTTGTAGTACCTCGCATTGACATCTCAGGTGCAGTATTAGAGAACTGTGTCAAAGGAAGTGGGGATAAGTTGTGCATCTGTCAGAATGAAATGATGACAGCGATTATAGCTTCTTCCGGACGCCAGGCTTTAATTAGACAAGTTGTGTCATGCATGCCAATAGAAGAGGGGAAATCCTGCAACTGCTAAGTACATCGACAAGTCTGGCTCTGCTACAGCCACCGGCCAAACTGGTGTTTTCTTTTTTTTAATAAGCACCGCCTGTAGTTACCCTGCTATGCTGCTATTACAGTTTTAATCAGCCAATGCGTATTCCTTAATTCATCATACAATATGAAATTATTAGAGAAATATTTTAATGGGAAGAAGATGCAATTAAAAAATGCAACAATGTACCTTAATAAAAGATTACAGCCGACACATTAGAGAACAGGTGTCAAACCCCCTCCTGAAAGGCCAGAAACAGGCCTAGTTTTGCATATCTCCACACAGGTGCACAGATGGAGTAATTAGTGCTCATATAGGTCTATAGAGACTGCTATGTGGAGATCCACAAAACACATCCTGTTGCTGCCCCTTCAGGAGTGAGGCTGGCTTCACACCAGCGTGTCTGCGAAACGCGAGTGCCTCGCAGCCGCCTATGGACGCTTTCACATGTGAATCCAGTGTTTGCGGAGCGCTCAAAGCCCTGCCAGCAGTGTCCTGAGGGCGCAGCTCTAGTAATCTCTCCACGCACTGACACTAATGGTAGAGGGGTGCTCAGCCAAAAGCACGAGCGTTGTGCAGTCGAAATCGGCTGGGTGTGAAACCTACCTGAGTTTGACACCCTTGCATTAGAGTATCCTTATACAGCTTCATAATTTTTAGTTAGCTTTTCTGCATTGCATATGTGTCAACTGCACTACTGTCACTTTAAGTTCACATTAAAATGTCATATATCAAACAAAATAAATGATCTTCACTCACAGGGTCATGGACTCGCCAATAAATTTTGAGAGTTTAGGACTGTGGAAAACCCTTCTTTCCACTGGCCCCAATTACTCACTTGGTCACTGCAGACCACCCAGTTCCCTGCCAGCAATCAAGCCCTATATATTCTCAACTTCCACATCCTCACCCATGGCAGTGATGGCTGGATAGCAAATCAGATTGGTATTTTTAATTCAACCCCCAAATCTGGGTTAGTGGGGAAGGCATGGTAGGGGGCTTTAGGTCCAGTTCAATTGGAACTTATAGCCTAAAAACACAAACATTTATTCAGCTGGGAGGGGGGCAGGCACTACACATGCCCCAGGTGACAGTGCTGGGGCAAGAGATCAAGCAGGGGAAGCTGGCATGGAGCACATAATGCCTTGAATCAGTGTGTGGGATGAAGCGTTATTTATCTCCCTCCCTCAGTGATGGGTGGGAAGCTGCTATGACCACAACCAGGGTCGTATTAAGTGTGGTGGAGCCCCCTGGGCACAAAATCTGGTCGAGGCCCCAGTTACAGTATTTATTTTCCCTTTAAAATAATAAGCCAGCCAAGTAACTGATTGGTAGTTTTCTGGCACCTGCCTACTTACTGGAACGTTCGATCGAGTCTCTTGTGCCACACTTGTGAGGGTGCGTGCTGCTTTGCCATTCTGGGCAAGTAGTGTAGTCACCCAGCTGGTCCAGCAGAAAACAGTTCCTTGCATTGAGCTGCAAGCAACTGTGCTTGGTGGCTTATGTGCAGTTAGCGGCCACCGACTGACAGCTCTGCACCCACCCATCTTTGCTGCTCTAGACTCACCATCCTGCCCTGTGGTGGCTTTGGCTGCAGGTCAAAGGGCCCCACTGCCACAATAGCTTTGTTGCTGGCCCCATGGCCCCTCAGACCAAAGACTGAAAAGCCTCTTGGACCAGACCATAACCCAAAGGTTGGTGGAGTCCCCGGGGTATGCACCCCTTGCGCCCCCCTTATAATCCGGCCCTGACCACAATAGTTCAGTGGCCAGCATCACTGTGTCCATGAAGGAGCCTCTATTTCTCCCCTCCAGACTCCACACTCCCACTCGGCTGTAACTGCTTAATAGGATCACTGACAGCCAGGGCAGGCATTAGATGGGTTGAACCTCACCATTCATTGTTGAGCTGTGGCTACTCTTTGGTATTGGTAGCTTAGGGGTTTATTGTAGGCACAGCAACCGAAGCGCAAGAGCAGCCAGGCGGCGGGAGATTTTTGGTGAGACAGGTCAGATAATGTTCATTATGCAAAGAGGCGGAAGGGGGCAGTGAGAGAGGGCTGCTAAGCTGGGGGGGGGGGGCTGTGCAACAGGAAACAGGAGAGGTCCATGATATGATGGCCATGCTGTGTGTGAAGAAATGGAAGCTCAGACCCCGCCAGCATCATCAGCGTATGAGCAGCTAATCCAATCTGTTCTAAATGAGTAATGGGCAGCAGACTGCAATATGTTTAAAGTTTTAATGGTATGTGTGTGTTTGTGTGTTTGTGTGTGTGAAGTGTAGCGATGAGAAAAACCACCAGGATTTTCACAATCCCAGGTTGTGTTCCCTTCAAGCAGGACATCCCCTGGATTGCCATGTAAACTCATCTCTCCGATTAGATATAAAATATTCTGAACCAAATGGTGTGCTAAAATACCTTCTCCTAATCACCCCATTATAGACAGTGTGCAGAATTCCCCCCGATCACACCATTACAGACCCCACATTCCAGGAAGTAAGCAGTATTCCACATTAAAGGCACTGAGGGGCATCCCACATTAAAGGCAGTGAGAGGCATCCCAAATTACAGGCAGTGTGTGGGCATCCCCAATATAGGCAGTGTGCGGGCATCCCCAATATAGGCAGTGTGCGGGCATCCCCAATACAGGCAGAGTGCAGGCATCCCCAATACAGGCAGTGTGCAGGCATCCCCAATACAGGCAGTATGCATGCATCCCCAATACAGGCAGTGTGCAGGCATCCCCAATATAGGCAGTATGCAGGCATCCCCAATACAGGCAGTGTGCAGGCATCCCCAATATAGGCAGTATGCAGGCATCCCCAATATAGGCAGTATGCATGCATCCCCAATATAGGCAGTGCCTGGGCATCCCAAATTACAGGCAGTGTGTGGGCATCCCCAATATAGGCAGTGTGTGGGCATCCCCAATATAGGCAGTGTGCAGGCATCCCCAATACAGGCAGTGTGCAGGCATCCCCAATATAGGCAGTATGCATGCATCCCCAATACAGGCAGTGTGCAGGCATCCCCAATATAGGCAGTATGCAGGCATCCCCAATACAGGCAGTGTGCAGGCATCCCCAATATAGGCAGTATGCAGGCATCCCCAATATAGGCAGTATGCATGCATCCCCAATATAGGCAGTGCCTGGGCATCCCCAATACAGGCAGTGCGTGGGCATCCCCAATATAGGCAGTGTGCGGGCATCCCCAATACAGGCAGTGTGCAGGCATCCCCAATATAGTCGGTATGCAGGCATCCCCAATACAGGCAGTGTGCAGGCATCCCCAATATAGGCAGTATGCAGGCATCCCCAATATAGGCAGTATGCAGGCATCCCCAATACAGGCAGTGCGTGGGCATCCCCAATACAGGCAGTGCATGGGCATCCCCAATATAGGCAGTGTGCGGGCATCCCCAATACAGGCAGTGTGTGGGCATCCCCAATACAGGCAGTGTGTGGGCATCCCCAATATAGGCAGTGTGTGGGCATCCCTAATATAGGCAGTGTGTGGGCATCCCCAATACAGGCAGTGTGCGGGCATCCCCAATACAGGCAGTGTGCGGGCATCCCCAATACAGGCAGTGTGTGGGCATCCCCAATACAGGCAGTGTGTGGGCATCCCCAATACAGGCAGTGTGTGGGCATCCCCAATACAGGCAGTGTGTGGGCATCCCCAATACAGGCAGTGTGTGGGCATCCCCAATATAGGCAGTGTACGGGCATCACCAATACAGGCAGTGTGCAGCGTACCCTGAAAACCAAGTAAAAAAAAAAAACGTACCTACATTCCCCGGCGTTCCTGACGATCCCCACCGTAAGTTCAAAGCGGGCCAATTCCCGTCCAGGGGTGTGTGGCCTGTGACTCGGAGTGACAGGCCCCACCCCCGGGCCGGAATTGGGCCACTCGGTGAAGATCGGTAGATATGTTTTTTTTCCCTTGGTTTCAGGGTACGTTGCACACTGACTGCCGCTCCCATGTGGCCGATTTGAGTGGTGGCTACGGAAGCGGCAGTTATCCGCAAGTTCAGAGAGAGGCGGTTCCAGCTTTATTGGACGCTGGCAGGAGTCACAGGCCACGCCCTACCCAGGGGCCAAAATCGGATGGCTCTGAACTTGCGGCAGAGAAGGCAGGCAGTGGAGACTACGGAGTCGGGGGATCCATGCAGTGTAAATTTGGGGAAAAATAAGTGCATCTTATAGGGCGAAAAATACGGTATTTTGCATCCAGATCCACTGTTAAAATATAGGACCTGACCACTAAAAAGACAACCTTATAAGCCACAGTAAGCCATGCATGGTCCCTCTAAACCACTTAAAAGCCTTAAAGAGGACCTTCAGTCAAAATTGCCAAAATTGGAGGTCTGTTTGCCCATCCCAATCCCCCCTGGGATGCCCAGCTATGCCCATGCAACCCCTGTGTGAGCCGTGTACAGGTGTGGGCTCCCCAGGATACAGCGAAGCCACGTGCAGGAAAAGCGACACTGACACCAGCGTTTGTAAACCAAACTTTTACTACAAAAGAGCACTAATCCCACTTCAAAAAGACATTTTTTATTTTTTTTTATTTTAATGCATAGATGGCCATTGCATGCTTGGGCACACATAGGAATTTGTCCTCTGCATTTAACCCATCCGTACAGTGAGTGTACTCATGTCCGGAGTGGTGGGCTGCCCTAATGACGGCGCCCGGGGAGCAGTTGGGGGGGTTAGGTGCCTTGCTCAAGAGAACTTCAGTCATGGACCAGGACCGGGATTCGAACCTGCCACCCTCCGGTTGCAAGTCCGCTCCCTTACCTCTAGGCCACAACTGCCCCCATAAATGGGAAATGGGAGAAGCAGTAAAAATTAAGTACACACACGCAGCCTGGGCTGAGAACCCCTGTGCTACACAGCCAGATGACCCTGATTGGATGTTACAGGAAGGCCTGGTGATTCACCTACTAGTGGGTGCACTAAAACGTCCCATGTTACCTGTTAATACCCTAATGCTGGAACAAGTGTTTGTGTGGGTGCACACGGAGGGGTCATCGGCGGTACAGCAGCTTACAATCATATCACCATAAAATAACAGGAAAACAACTTCCCTCCCCAGCACTAGCCCAAAACACAAAAGAACGATGTTGCTACTGGATGAGTGAAAAATCCACTGACCGAAGATTGAAGTTGTCAGCTTTCACAGGTGAAAATGTTCTTTTGAGTTATAAAATCCAGGCATCAAACGGCAAACCGGGAAGAACACCTTTGGCCTATGTAAAACCTATCTAACTAACTAAAAGGCCTAGTCTCAGTCTGTTCAGTTAAGCATGCTCTTATGTATTGTTACTGACCCGGGTCTGAAGGATGCATTCCATAAGGTCTCAAAGCTGGGCCGCAGCAGGTTCCATCCACCAGCCTGGAGAACAGCAGGCTGACTCCTAACACAGCACTCAGCAGACGTCCTGGAAGAGTTCTCCGCTTTCAGCAAGGATCAGGATAGCGTTCAGTCCCTCTATAACACTGGTCTCCACACGGCACCCAGGCCTCGCTCCCACACAGTCTTCCTCTGCTGTCCCAAGATGGAGGTCTCTCTGCTTCCTCCTTCTTCATCCCCGACAAGCTGACTTATTTCCTGTCTCTGAGTGTAAGCTCCAGCATAGCTTAGCTGCGTGGGGGAAACAGCGGCCCCTTGTGGCAAAACAACAGAACAACAGTCTCTATGTAATGTAATGTTTACTCTCTTACACCTGCATCAGCCCAATGCCAGGTATGCTGCTTTCCCAAGATAGAGGAAGCATGCTGTATTAGGAGCCATCACAGCACTGGACCTTCTCATACAGCTCTCTTTGGGGGTATGATGATAGTTTTTACTTTGCTTAAACCTTAGGAGATCTCAAAAGATATTATAATGACAGATTTAGATTGCAGTGAAAATGTCACATTATTTGCATTTCCTAGCTGCCACTTTATATATGAATTAGAACTATTCTTGGTGCGCCACACACCCCGCTTCACTTTTAAATATTCTTCACTTATTGGGTTAACTCCCCGCCAGGTGACGTAGTGCAGAGAGGAAGTCTTGTAACGAGCCCCCTTCCGGCCTATATATACCTGGTACCTCCCTTCAATCACCAGTATTTTTCTCTCTGCTTGACGACAAGACAGAAGATTGAAGTCTCCTGCTTACAGGTAGCCGGGGTCTTACCCCGGCACCCCCTTTTGGTCTATTTCTGCCCGGTTTTGATTGTTTATACCTTGATGGTGGAATGGAAGCCTCCCAGCCTAGGCTGCTCACTGGGCAATCGGTAGACGGCACTATTGGTGCCTAGGAGCTTATCTCCTCCGCTTGACCCCCTCTTTTGGGGGCAATGCGGCTATCCGGCATGGTGATCCGGAAATGGGATGCCCCTGTCCCGAGGGTCCCCTTAGCCCCTTACTCTCCCGTTACGGTCCCTTCTCCCTTCACTATGGGGGGGGGGGGTAGAGGGTTGTGTATTATGTATGTGTTTTCACTGTATTACTTTTCATAACATATGTGTGTTTACTTTATGCATAGAACAGACTGCACAGCATGTCTGATATTTGTTCTTGGAGTTCCTCGGGCAGGTCTTTTTTAACAGTGTGGCCAGTGTTTTGGTCAGCTTTAGGGGGCGGCTGGGGCGGACCGCGCTGGGCAGGTTGGCTTGCCCCTCCCCCGCTGGTCTCTGTGTGGCAGCTGGTGTGGCTGCGCTTGTGCCTTCTCCTCCCCCCTCCTCCGCCGCCTGCCTGTGTGATTGAAGCGGCTCAGCTGGTTGTAATCCCTGAATGAATTGGCCGCGCTGACCGGGCTTAAGGGGGCGGTTCCCTGTGACGCGGTGACGGGGGCGTGGCGCCGGCGGTAGCGTCGTGCGGCGGCCCCAGACTCACTTCCTTCCTTTCTGGGTTAAAGGACGTCACGTGGGGGCGCGCTGCAGCACATGGTTTTGTTTACTTTGTGGCTGCTGGCTGCTGCATTGTCCCTCCGGTTCTGCGCTCGGCCTTGTCAGGTAAGCGGCCCCACTCTGGTGGGGCCAAGAGTGGGATTTTATGTCTATATTTTATAAATATGGGGGCGAGTGTTTTAAGGAGGCATTATTATTATTATGACTGTGCTCTTTTAAAGGCACCTTCGTGTCATGCATAAAGTATGTTTTGATGTGTTACACTCATATGGGGATCTGATGGTTTGTTCCTTCCTTTCAGATCCTGGGATCCCTGATTATAGCGGCCCTCCGGCTCTATGTTGCCTGGCTAGTCTTTCTTTTTAAAGAAAAGAAAATTGGGATATTTTTATATTATAAAATATGCACATATAATATATATATACTTATATATATATATTTAGATTATTAAGGGGGACCTTCCTTTTTTAAAAAAAAAAAAAAAAAAAACCCTCCCTTCCGGGACATTTACTATAAGGGGGCATCCCGGGTTGGCTTATGCCTTAAAGACCAAATAATTGCGATACCATAAATCACCATATGGAGGCTTCCGTTATTGCCGGAAACGACTCTTCTGAGCCATCCAGGGGGTGCGTAAGATGTGGGGCTTCGCTCCCAGCTGATGATGTCTTTATTTGCATTCCTTGTGCAAAGCAGAGCATTGCGCGTCAGTCTGTTGATCCGGCTGCTGGCCCGTCGCAACTTCCATCATCTCCTGCCTCTCTCTCCCTGTTCCGGACCCCACATGACACTGTCAAAAGTGGGGATTCGCAATCCGAGGTGGCGGCAAGGTTGGCCAGCCTCCGGAAAGTATTGCCCGTTAAAGCAGGGTTGAAGGCCTCTGCAAAACGGAAGCGCCTGACTCCGGTACCTTCGGCTCCACAGGACGAGTTATGTGAGCCTGTGGAATGGTCCGATGGCTCCCCGGACGAGGAAGAATTCCTCTTGGAGTCAGATGAGCCGGCAGATCAGCTTGAGGCTGATGCGATTGGCGATTGGTCGGCGGGGGTTGCCCTTGACACCCCCTCCATTCTGGCTCAAATGTTTGAAATTTTGAATTTAGATCCGCCTGAGGCTGTCACCCTGCCAAGGGGCCAGTTGTTTAAAGAGCCTCAGCCGCGTTGGGTTTTTCCCAGACAGCACCACTTTGAGAGGGTGGTCCTTAAGGAATGGGAACATCCCACGCGGTTATCTGGAATCCCTTCCAGTTGGGAAAAGCGTTATCCCTTTCCGCCAGAATTGGTGAAGCTTTGGTCCGTCCCTCCTGACGTCGATACCCCTGTGCTAGGGCTCTCCAGCACGGCTATGGTACAGTCTGCTGAGACCACTGTCCATAAAGATGGGGAGGATCGTCGGATTGACCAGTATGCTCGCCATGGTTTTATTTATGCTGGGTCAACGATGCGCCCGGTGTGCGCTTCGGCCCTTCTTCTATTGGCGGTCAGATCTGTAATCCAGGGGCTATACGAGGATCTCAATCCCGCTTGTAAAGAGTTTACTGCGCTTAAGCAGTGTGAATCTTTTGTGTCCTATGTTCTATCCGCTCAGGACGATGCGCTGGCTATGAGTAGCAAGACAGCGGCAATGCTGGTGGCTATTCGTCGGTCAGTATGGCTGCGACAGTGGTCGGCGGACTCAGCTTCTAAAAAGGTGCTCACAGCTCTCCCCTTTTTTGGGGTTGCGTCTGTTTGGGGAGAGAATTGATTCAGTCGCAAAGGGTGGTAAGATGCCACAACGCAAGAGGCCTCGTCGTCCCTTTAGGGGGGCAGGTTCTGGTAGGCCTTCCTTTCGAGGATACAGAGCGGGTAGGGGGGCTTCCTTTCCCTCTACCAGTCGTACAGGTTGGACTCGGGGGAGGGGCCGTGGCCGTCCCGCTCAGTCCTGGGGCTCCAAGCCCAAACCTGCTGGTAAGCCCGCTCAGCAATGAGGGGCTGCCCTCACCCGTGCGGGTGGGGGGATGATTACGACACTTCTCCCAGGTTTGGAACCGGGAAGTTCCGGACAGATGGATCCAGGAGATAGTGTCGTCCGGTTACAAGCTGGAATTCGAGTCTCGCCCTCCTTCACGGTTCTTTCGGTCTCGGGTGCCCATCGATCCTTTGGCCGCACAGGGGCTACTGGCGTCGGTAGAGAATCTGCTAGAGATGGCGGTCATCCGGCCGGTACCGCGCTTAGAGATGGGCCTTGGTTTCTACTCCAATCTGTTCGCAGTCCCCAAGAAAGATGGGTCAGTTCGTCCCGTCTTGGACCTGAAGTTACTCAACAGGTTCATCCGGTTTCGGAAGTTTCGCATGGAAACCTTGCGTACTGCCGTCGGCTCTCTTCGGCAAGGGGACTTCATGACGTCCATAGACATCAAGGATGCTTACCTTCATGTTCCCATCTGCCACGCTCATCAACGTTTTCTTCGATTCGTGATGAAGGCTCAGCATTATCAATTCGTGGCACTTCCGTTTGGCCTTAGCTCAGCTCCAAGAGTGTTCACCAAGGTGCTGGCAGGGGTCATGGCCATTTTCAGATCTCGGGGCATTCGTGTCGTACCTTATTTGGACGACCTTCTCATCATGGCTCCGTCGCTCAATCAATCGGAGACAGACACCAGCATGGTGGTCTCCACGCTGGAAAGCTTTGGTTGGGTGATCAACTTCCCCAAGTCCTCCCTCGCTCCGGCCAGGGTGGTGTCTTTTCTGGGGATGCAGTTGGACTCTCATCAGCACAGAGTGTTTCTTCCCCAGTCCAAGATTCATCTGATTCAGGAGTTGGCTCGGGTCCTACTCTCCAATCCTCGGCCGTCCATCCGTCTGGGGATGAGGCTGGTAGGGTTGATGGTTGCCTCCTTCGAGGCAGTTCCTTTTGCTCAATTCCACACGAGGACGCTTCAGCTTTATCTGTTGGCGTCTTGGGACCGACAGCCTCGGTCGCTGGATCAGCCCTTCCAGTTGTCCTCCCGGGTCCGGCAGTCCCTCCAGTGGTGGTTGGTCTCGACCAATCTCGTGAAGGGCAGGTCTTTCCTGACCCCCCTTTGGGAAATTGTCACCACGGACGCCAGTCTGTCGGGATGGGGCGGATTCTGGAAGGAGCTGCAGTTCCAGGGGCAGTGGGGACCTCAAGAGGCCCACTTACCCATCAATATTCTGGAACTGAGAGCCATCCGTCGGGTGCTTGCTCTCCTGACTCAGCACGTTCTGGGCCTTCCGGTCCAGGTGCGTTCAGACAATCGAACAGCGGTTGCTTACATCAATCATCAGGGAGGGACTCGCAGCCTGAGTGCTCTCAGGGAGGTGTCCCTGATCCTGACCTGGGCAGAGGCCCATGTTCCTTGTCTCTCGGCGGTATACATTCCAGGAGTGGAAAACCAGGAAGCGGACCGGTTGAGCAGGGGCTCTCCCCGTCTGGGAGAATGGGCTCTTCATCCTCGGGTGTTTCGCTCACTGTGTCTCCGATGGGGGACACCGGAGGTGGACCTGTTTGCCTCTCGTCACAATCGCAGGCTCCCGAACTTCGTGTCGCACTCCCAGGATCCTCTGGCTCTGGCAGTGGACGCCATGTCCCTGAGCTGGGGGGATCTGGGATTTCTATACCTGTTTCCTCCGATACCCATGCTAGGCAGGGTGCTTCGGAAGTTGGCTCTGGAAAGGGTGTCCGCCATTCTCGTGGCCCCAAGGTGGCCAAGGCGAGTGTGGTTCGCAGACATCGTTCGGCTGGCAGTAGACCAGGTCGTTCTGCCTCTTCAGCCCGATCTGCTCACTCAGGGTCGATTGTGTTACCCCAATTTACCAGCGCTAGGTTTGACGGCCTGGCTGCTGAAACCTCCATCCTGAAGGAGGAGGGTCTTTCTGATTCAGTCGTTAAGACTCTGATCAGTGCTCGGAAGAGGTCTTCTTCTATCATCTACTATAGGACTTGGAAAGCCTATATCGCTTGGTGCGAGATAAGATCTTTTCCTTGTAGGGTCTTTTCGGTCTCCAGGATTCTGGAGTTTTTACAATCAGGGCTGGACTCTGGTCTTCAGCTTAGTACGTTGAAAGGGCAAGTTTCTGCCTTATCTATCTTTTTTCAGAAGCGTGTTGCGCTTAGGCCTTTAGTTAAAACATTTTTCCAGGGGGTTACGCATGTGCGGCCTCCCAGGAAACCATTACTCCCGGTTTGGGATTTGAATTTGGTTCTTTCTGCTCTTCAGGCTCCTCCTTTTGAGCCTTTGCAGGATATTGCTTTGTCTACCCTGACTCAGAAGATTGTCTTCTTGGTAGCTATCACTTCGGTCCGGCGTGTCTCAGAGTTGGCGGCCTTGACTATCCAGGCGCCTTACTTTGAGAGGCATCAGGATAAAGTGGTCTTTCGGTTCAAGCCAGACTTTCTTCCCAAGGTTGTTTCTGCTTTTCATTTGAACCAAGACATTGTTCTTCCCTCCTTATGTCCTAATCCTAAGAATGACAAAGAGAGGGTGTTGCATTGTTTGGATGTGGTACGCTGTGTTAAGCACTACTTGATTATCACGTCTCCTTTTCGTAGGACGGATTCCTTTTTTGTTGTGCCCCATGGGCCTAAGAAGGGTTTGGCACCAGCCAAATCTGCCATTAGCAAGTGGATACGTCAGGCCGTTACTGCGGCCTATTCTGCTAAGGGGAAAGTTCCCCCTTTTCGTATCACTGCTCATTCTACTCGCGCCAGTCTTGGGCTTTTCAGCACCAAGCTTCTGTTGAACAAGTTTGTAAGGCCGCCACTTGGTCTTCTGTTCATACTTTTTCTAAGTTTTACAAAGTTGATGTGAGAGCCTCAGCGGATGCTGTTTTTGGCCGCAAAGTTCTGCAGACTGCAGTCATTTAAGTTATGCTTCACCTGGCCTTGAGTTGCCCATCCCTTGTGGACACTGCTTTTGGATGTCCCAATAAGTGAAGCGGGGTGTGTGGCACACCAAGAATAATACCATTTTGTGAGTACTCACCTGAAAAATGGATATTGTTGGTGTGCCACACACCCCGCTTCACTCCCACCCTTTTCGGTATTTCCGAAGCCTTTATATGGTGAAGCTTTTATTTATATCAAATTGATTTTGAGGTTACCGGTGGAATGCTGGTACCTTGTCTTTCTGCTTTTTAATATACTGGTGATTGAAGGGAGGTACCAGGTATATATAGGCCGGAAGGGGGCTCGTTACAAGACTTCCTCTCTGCACTATGTCACCTGGCGGTGAGTTAACCCAATAAGTGAAGAATATTTAAAAGTGAAGCGGGGTGTGTGGCACACCAACAATATCCATTTTTCAGGTGAGTACTCACAAAATGGTATTTTTTTGTCTCTCAGTTCCTTACAATGTAAACATTTGAATAAATTGCGCAGGCAGGTTTTAGATCATAGAATGCAACCTGGCCAGACTTACAAGGAGTGTTCAGTGAGTTATACACCTCAGTATGTTCTGTCAGCGTTATTTCTGCTCAATGCAAATGTAAAGGTGTGAAAGGGGCCTTTGGAGAGTGTGAGCTGTGAGGTTGCACAGGGCACCATTCCCAAATTCTTCTTTTAAGGGGGCACCAGGAGACACCATTCAAGCCTTGAGAGAGATTACTGGCTCAGCAGGTCTCTTATTTCCACCTTCAGATTGATTCAGAGCCCCTTTCTCACATTTTTTTGCGTGAATATTTCCATTCTCGTTCATTTTTCCCCCTCATCTGCGAGAACTTTAGTGTGAAATGTTTTCATTTTTGCATGATTTTTCGTTTTGGTAGCAAGACCTCCATAAAAATTATGAGAAAGGGGCTCTGAATCAACCCTATTCTCTCTTTCTCTCATTTGCACATTTTCTTATTTTTCCCACATTCTCTCTTTCCCTACTTTTTGTCACATTACTTTCTCTTATCTGATGTCACCTTAATTTTATCTGCCTTTCTTTTTGCCTTCTCCACATCTTCCTTCATTTGTTACTTTCCCTTCTTCTCTCTCTCTTTTTCACATAACTTCAGTCTTTCTCTCTTTTTGCATTCCCTCCTTCTTTTATCCTCTCTTTTCCAGGCACCAGCCATCTCTTTATTCCCATATTTCATATTTTCCCACATGCTTATTTTTCCCGTCTCTTTCTTTTCCATGTTACATCCATCTCTGTTTTTCTCTGCATTCCCTTTATCTTTTGCTCTGTCTTTTCGATGTTCTCTCTTTCAAATTTTTCCTTCATCTCTTTCTCTTCCCATGTTTTCCCCTTCCCGTGTTTTCTTAATCACTTTCTCTCTCTCACTCTTTTCTATTTTCAATCACTTGCCTTTTCACTCCCTCCCTTCATCTCTATCTAATTTTTCTAATTTTCACAGATCCCCTCTGTTTCTGCATCATCTCCATCTCTTTCCCTATTGGGGAAAATGCATGTGTATGTATTTTGAGGTTTTCAACCTGGGATTTTGCACAGTGTTTCACCTAAGGCCCACTCTGTAAGACACTGATTGCAAAGTGCTGGTACAACCATTAGATGTCTCTGTCTGCTGGGCCCATTTAAATACTGTATTATACTATGTTCTATTGAAAAAACATGTCCAGGAAAGGTTAATTAATTCCTGAATTCCCTTAGATTTGCCAGCTATTCAGTTGACTAGGCTCAAAAATGTTTGCAGAAGATATACATTTGCGTGCGATAATGGTTTTAGTAACAGAGAAAATATCTGGAAAATCAGCTTGTATTTTCCTGCTGAAAATCAAAAATCTCTGAAAGCATCACTAGCACTGAGAAGTCTTTACCCAAAATAGTGCATTTGTTTTATACATTTCACGCAGCTTCCAAATGATCAGGTGACGTCCCCATGAAATGTCTGTATTTCATCTGTCCCTGAAGTTAATATATCATTGGGAACCAGTAGCAATTAATTTGTTAATGCATTTGTTCTACTACTGTACTTGTTATGAAGGATCACATTCATCCATGTGATGTTAGATATGTATTTAGTAATAGATCAAGGCAACTGGACTGGACTATTCTTTTGCTCCACGTTTTTGTTATTTATCCCACTGTGTGAATTCAACATTAAGGTGGACCAAAACCCAGGATTTTGACTTTCCAAGGTTTTGGTCCTTGCAACCCAGGCAACAATTTGGCATGCGCCGCTGTGTAAACTGTGTAAAACCCCCTAGGTCACCCAGTAAAACCCAGCCCTACAGTGCATGCGTGGACTATCATCCAATTAGGGGTGCTTCAGCTAAGGGCCAAATCTAGCTGAAAGCAGCCGAGCAGAGATGAGCGTGCCTTGCTAGCCTCTACCAGGCTGCAAGAACACATCTACCACTCACAAATGCCTGGCACGGCCCAGCTAAAGGTATAGCTTAATACGGCTGCAGCTTGCACATGCACAATTGGATCGGGGAGAAAGTTGCTTTTACAGGGGACTCAGGGGCGTTTCAAACAGTGGGGCATCCCGAATCTGGATCCCCAGGGGGATATATGGTCATGCTATTTATTTTCTAAAGCAGATTTAACTCTAGGTGCACTTTTATGTGTTTTATCGGTAATTCTCATTATGAATATCAGTCTAGCACGAGACAAGACCAGATAGTTCAGATGATACATGAGGAGGCTGCAGCAGATGTCTAAACAACCCTAAAGGAACGAGGGTCTGATTGAGATTGTGAATGAGACGCTGACTTGGGACCCAACTTTACCTTTTATCAGTGAAAGATGATGTGGGATGCTTCATTTAGAAGTACAGTATTCTCAGCATACAGCACGTCCTGCTCCAGTAGTAGTAATAACATGTGGGTAGTCCTCCGCCTCCGGCGCCGTGCACTGCAGACATGTAGAAAACAAGCTCCTCCCGGCCCTTCATATACCGAGGGACCTCCCACAAATCCCCAGATTTCTCTGCAGTGCTGGAACTGCGAAGACATGAAGTATCACGCTCTCGCAGGCGAGCGGGGCTTGACAGCCCGAGGCCCTGCGGGACTATTTCCACCCGTCCTTCTTGTTAAGAATATGCCTCCCAGCCTGGGCTGCGTTGGTCGGGTGAAGGTAGGCAGCACCTAGTGTGCTTACGGAGCTAGTCTCCACCGCAATCCCCCTCCATAGGGTAGGCGTCAAGGCGAATGGTGAGCCTTCAGTGGATGCCCCTCCCGCACTAGTGCCCCCATGCCCCATCTAACGGTGAACCCTCTATGCGGGTCACCTTCCTTCCCAGATTCCCCCGTTAGTGGGGGGAAAAAGAGGGGGGGGCTGTGTGTTGATGGCCTACTCCTTGCCCTAAGTACACTTTAGACGCTTACCGCTACTGGGTGTCAGAGCGCGCTTCACTTGCTTATTTTTAAACTGACCGCAGCGCTTTACTGTGCCTTATGCACACACAGCAGCACTGTTTGGGGAAGCTACGGCGTTTTTCAAATTCCCTTGCTCACTTCGTCAGACTTCTTCTCTGAAGTGATGCTGACGTAGCTACATTCTCTCCTGATTGGCTGCACGCCTTCTAGCTTCGCGCGCTCCGGGGGGGAGGCGTGGTTCGGTCTGGCGCATTCCACGTCATCGCCCGCTATTGCCCGCCCTTCGAGGTTCGCTGGGCGCCATTTCCTTCTCGCATGCGCGTGGTGAAGACGGTCCTCCCCTCACAGACTGTAAGTGCCCTCATGGGCGATCCTTTTCCTAGCTTGTTTCCTTGCGCTCGGCTCTGACATCCCTGTTCCCCTTGTGTCTTTCAGACAGCGGTCATCGGTGGCTTCCCCTGGCCCGACGTAACGCCCGGTCCAGACCATTTTTCAGATTTTACTCCCACTTCCCAGCGGGTTATAGGGGCATCTAGGGTTGCTTAAAGCGTCAATCCCTACTGGCATATTGAATTTAATAATCACCATATGGAGGCATCCCAGGACATCGCGAACGGGGTCCCCCTGGGACAAGCCCGTCTGTGTGCAGCTTGTGGGGTTTCACCTAGCAGCAGTGACAATTCACGGGTCTGCGTACCTTGTGCTCAACAGGCGCTAGCCGGTCTTCCCACCTCGTCCGAGGCTGGGCCCGCACCTCGCCTTATTTCCCCTACTCCCCCAAGCTTGAGCATAACTCCCAATACTAGTGGGGATTCTCACGCTGATTTGGCCTCTAGATTGGCCAGTGTGGAAAGCTTTATTGCTGGCTCCTTGGCGCGCAAGGCTACTGCCAAGAAGCGTCATTTGAACCCTGAAGCTACTATTCTCCCTGTAGAATCTGATGATTTGCTGCTTTCCTATGCTCAGTCCCCATCAGAGGAAGGGGAACTGCTCTCTGACTCAGGATCCTACGAGGACGAGTCCAGGAGTCAGGAGGAGTCTGGCTCTGATCTTTGGTCCCAGGACGACATTGTCTCAGATCTTTGATGTTTTATCCCTCTCTCCCCCTCCTGTGGCACCTCGCTAGGGTGCGGTTGGAGTTTCCCGAACAAACTCACTTTAATAACCTAGTGCTGAAAGAATGGGAACATCCCAGTAAACTCCAGGGGATTCCTAAGGCTGTGGATAAGAAGTATCCATTTCCTGCCGATCCCGCCCGAGGTCGATGCCCCGATTCTGAGTCTGACCAATACCTCTATTATGCACTCCCCTGACACTACTACGCTGCGGGATTTAGAGGATCGGCATGTTGATCAATTGGCATGTCATGCCTTTGCATTTGGGGGAGCGTCGCTCCGCCTGGTTTGCGCCTTAGCCATCACGGCGGTGGCGCTCAGGACTGTGGTTAAGACTGCTCTGGAAGGGGCGGATGACTTGCCCTCTGATGCCGCCAACGCTCTGGCCACCTGTGAGACCTTTGTGAATTATATCCTATCTGCATCGGACGATGCTATTAAGCTGAGTGCTAGATCCTCTGCTCTGGTGGTGGCCATACGCCACGCGGTCTGGTTACGCCAGTGGGCTGCTGACAATGTCGCCAAGAAGGCCCTTACAGGGCTTCCATTTAAAGGACTGCTTGGAGAAAGACTAGATATCTTTGCCAAGGGAGGCAAGCTGCCCCAGCGCAAGCGTCAGATTCGGCCCTATCATGGTCTAAGCTCCCATTCTACCCCCTACCGGGGGACCAAGCAAGGTAGAGGGGTGTCCTTCTCTGGGGTCGCGCTCAGAACCCTGGAACAAGAACAGAGGACGCCGTCCTGGCTCCTCCTGGGGGCCCAAGCCCAAAGCCCCCCCAAGACCCCCCAAGCATGAAGGGGCGCCCTGGCCCGTCAGGGTGGGGGGACGTCTACAGCACTTCGAGCATGTCTGGAGATGCCTCGTCCCAGACCGGTGGATTCAGGAGGTAGTCTCCTCCGGTTACAAGATAGAATTTGCGGTGCTACCCCCTACCAGGTTCGTCGGGTCTCGGATCCCACAGGATCCTGCCTCAGCTCGGGTCTTGATGCTGGCTGTGCAGGACCTTCTGGAGCTCGGGGTCATCTGCGAGGTCCCCTTAAGAGACAGGGGCATGGGATTTTATTCAAACCTGTTCACGGTGCCCAAAAAGGACGGGTCAGTCAGGCCCATTCTGGATTTGAAAATCCTAAACAAGTTTGTCAGAAGCAGGCATTTTCGTATGGAAACTCTGCGCTCAGCCATTGCCTCGCTGCGTCCAGGGGACTTCATGAAGTCCTCTCTGTCCCCCTCCTCAGTGACCCCGTTTCTGGGGATGATTCTGGACTCGGTTCAATCAAGGATATTCCTTCCTCCGCAGAAGGTGGAAGCTCTGATAACCCAGGCGAGATCCCTGCTCGCGAACCCTCATCCCTCCATCCGGCAGGGAATGCAGTTGGTGGGCTCGATGGTGGCGAGCTTCGAGGCGGTGCCCTTTGCCCAGTTTCATTTGAGAACCTTACAGCTTCACCTTCTGTCAGTATGGAACAAAGACCCAGCGTCTCTGGACGTCAGCTGGGTGATTCCCCCCTCGGTCAGACAATCCCTTGCGTGGTGGTTGGACCACAGGAATCTGACAAGGGGCAGATCCTTCCTGGCTCCCTCCTGGGAGACGGTCACGACGGATGCCAGTCTTTCGGGCTGGGGGGGATTCTGGAAGTCCCTGCGCTTCCAGGGGAGGTGGGGCCCTCAGGAGGCCCATCTTCCTATCAATGTCCTGGAACTCAGGGCGGTCCGATTGGTGCTGGAACGATTGACCCAGCACCTGAAGGGTCTGGCGGTTCAGGTACGCTCAGACAACAGGACGGCCGTAGCCTACATCAATCACCAGGGAGGAACCCGGAGCAAGGGTGCTCTCCAGGAGGTGTCTGTGATTCTAACTTGGGCAGAGACCAATGTACAATGCATATCGGCTGTCTACATTCCGGGGACGGAGAATCTGCTAGCAGATGCTCTGAGCAGGGGGTCGTCCCGTCAGGGGGAATGGTCCCTCTGCGACAGGGTATTTCAGTCACTTTGTCACCGTTGGGGTGTGCCGGACGTGGACCTCTTTGCGTCACGTCACAATCACAAGCTCCCAAGCTTTGTATCCCTGTCTCAGGATCCTCTGGCTCTGGCCATGGATGCCCTGTCAATGTCTTGGAAGGAGTTTCGGCTCCTGTATGTGTTTCCACCAATTCCCCTTCTGGGCAGAGTGCTGCGCAAGATCACTCTGGAAGGGGTACCCGCGATTCTGGTGGCCCCAAGGTGGCCAAGAAGAGTGTGGTTCGCGGACGTGGTTCAAATGGCAGTAGATCAGTTCGATCTGCCAAGGTTGCCAGACCTTCTGACCCAAGGGTCTCTACGCCATCCCAATTTACTAACGCTGGCTTTGACGGCTTGGCTATTGAAACCTCCATCTTGATGGAAAAGGGTTTATCTCCGTCTGTTGTGGCTACCATGGTGCAAGCCAGGAAGAAGACTTCTGCTGCCATCTATTATAGAGTGTGGCGGGCTTACATTGACTGGTGTGAATCCAGGTCTCTTCCCTGCCGGGAGTTCTTAGTATCCAGGGTGCTGGAGTTCTTACAACATGGCCTAGACTTAGGTCTCAAGCTTAGTACCTTGAAGGGCCAGGTTTCGGCCCTGTCCATCTTCTTTCAGAAGACCTTTGCCCATCACTCTCTTATCAAGACCTTCTTTCAGGGGGTCACTCATGTGTGCCCCCCTCGGAAACCTATGGTTCCTGTTTGGGATCTGAACTTGGTGTTGTCGGCCCTGCAGGGGGCTCCTTTTGAGCCTATCCATGAGGCCGCCCTAGCTGTGCTCACGCTCAAGGTTGTCTTCCTGGTAGCCATTACTTCGGTCAGACGTGTGTCTGAGTTGGCTGCTTTGTCTATTCAGCCTCCCTACTTTGAGATACACCGGGACAAGGTGGTGTTTCGCTTCAAGCCAGACTTCCTGCCTAAGGTTGTGTCTGCATTTCATTTGAATCAAGATATTGTACTTCCTTCCTTGTGCCCCAATCCTAGTAACCCTAAGGAAAGGGTTTTGCATTCCTTGGATGTGGTCAGGTGTGTCAAGTCTTACTTGGTTACCACGCAGGCCTTTAGGAAGACGGATGCTCTCTTCGTTGTGCCTCATGGGCCTAGGAAGGGTTTGGCTCCCGCCAAGTCTACCATCAGTAAATGGATTTGTCAGGCTGTTGTTCAAGCCTATATTGCCAAGGGGAAGACTCCCCCCTTTCGTCTTACTGCTCACTCTACTAGAGCTGTTGGGGCTTCTTGGGCTTTTCAGCACCAGGCCTCTGTTGAACAAGTCTGCAAGGCCGCTACTTGGTCTTCTGTACATACCTTTACAAAGTTTTACAAGGTTGACGTTCGGGCCTCAGCTGACGCTGTGTTTGGCCGCAAGGTTCTGCAGGCGGCAGTAGTTTAGACTGCTTGCTGCTGCCTTCTGTTGGGGATCCCACCCTTCTTTATGGACACTGCTATTGTATGTCCCACATGTTATTACTACTACTGGAGCAGGGCGTGCTGTATGCTTAGAATAATACAACTCTGTGAAGTACTCACCTGTAGAGTTGGTATTATATGCATACAGCACGTCCTGCTCCACCCCACCCTGTTTCAACTTGTTCTGGATCCCCTGTTGGTGATTGTTATCTTTGATATTTTTGCCAGTTTTGGGTGGTTACTTTCTCCTGGTCTCTATTTCTCACTGCTTTTCAATTTGTGGGAGGTCCCTCGATATATGAAGGGCCGGGAGGAGCATGTTTTCTACATGTCTGCAGTGCACGGCGCCGGAGGCGGAGGACTACCCACATGTTATTACTACTACTGGAGCAGGATGTGCTGTATGCATATAATACCAACTCTACAGGTGAGTACTTCACAGAGTTGTATTTTTTGTTACCATGGTGGAAAAAAAACAAATGCTTAGCTGGTGATGTTGAGAGATAGCCTATGTGTGTTGGGATACTTGGAGAACTGCTTCTGGGGGAACTTTTAAGCACATCTTGTGGGAATGTCCATAAGAGAAAGGATCTGAGGCTCGATTCAGAGAGACCAGAAAAGACTTTAGTTTTTGTGCCGATTTCGTATTATTTTCAAGTTTTCCCGCTCTCCTATGAGTGTGCGAGCGATTCTGTGCATGCATTGAAAACCTGTAAAGTTTCCGTCCGTTCGTATGCCAGAGTACGAGTACGAGGATGTCATTTTTCATTGTGACTTTTCTGTTTCATTTTCTCATGTTACAGTGTAGCCTTTCGTTTTTGCCCTTTTCCCATCGTCTCCTCCAACGAATCCTTTACGTTTCCCGATAGATTCACTTTTACAAAAAATAATCGTCCAGACAGAAATCCTTACGATCTTGCGCCTGCGCACTACAAACTTAAAGGAGCAGTATCGCAAATTTTTCTTGGTGACTTATATTTAAATGGTACTTTGAATGTAGGTAAGTGTTGGAGTAAGAATTACAAATGTAGAAAAAAAATGATGTCTGTGTTGTGCAGCTGGAGACTAATAGCTCATGTTTATGTCTGCTGAATGTCGGAGCCCGACACTCTGGCCTGTTCCACGCTGAGGAGAGGGAGAAACAATGTAACAAAGTATCAGCTGTTCAGTGCTGGCAGCCGTCCAGCATAAAATAACAACATTGCAACATTGCCTGGCCAGAACTCATATATCTAAAACAGAGAGAAAAGCTCTAGAAGTCAATAAGCTGATTTTGATTCTCTCTCTTTTCTCAACACATTTTTCCATATGATCTTTCTTTCAGCTTTGTGTGTTTTGAGCAAAGCCCAACCCAGGATTTTCACTATCTGGAGTTTTGTTTTGTGCCCCTAGGGGCATCCCGACTTGGGATGCCCTGATATGTGAAATCCCCAAGTTCGCCTGTGAAAACGTCCCTGTCCCACAGCGCATGCACAGGCTCTCATCCAATCAGCTCTGTTTGCACACAGATGGGGAGCCTGAGCAGTAACCTTCCTGGCCGCCTGGCCTGTCTAAATGACTATCTGCGTGAGCACGCCAGAAAAATGGGGGGATCTGTGGTTATCCAGGGGTCGTTTCACACAGTGGGGCATCCCGATTTAGAATGCCCAAGGGGCAAGGTCAATGGCCGGGTCTTATAGACTTCAGGGTCGGCCACTCAGTGTTTTGTTCCACTTTAATACCTTTAGATTTTCCTGCACAGTTATTCAAAGAAGAATTTCAGTCATTTTAGTTTATTTTGTATAGATTTTACACATTTGAGTCACCTGGTCTCATAACAAAAGCAGTACCTCACACACACACAGCCGTTACCACTGATTACAGTGTCAGCCTCTGAGGTA
The DNA here is from genome assembly GCA_027917425.1 of Gastrophryne carolinensis. Classification (NCBI taxonomy): domain Eukaryota; kingdom Metazoa; phylum Chordata; class Amphibia; order Anura; family Microhylidae; genus Gastrophryne; species Gastrophryne carolinensis. The sequence goes on from CM051244.1 coordinate 75,166,089, forward strand.
AAGTGTTGCTAGGAGACCAGTGGGCTAAATGAAGCAGCTCACTAAATACAACCCAGCAGATCCCTCTATTCAGCAAATGGATTGAGCCATTGTCATTATACAATTTAAAAGAAAGACATATATTTTTTTCCTTTTCTATCGCCACATTATTTATACACATGTTAGAAGCTATTGTGTGGCTATTTAATTATTTATCTTTTTTTAATGCAAATTTCGCGATACTGCTCCTTTAAATAATTAAAGTGCTCGCCTACATATTTGCCACCCTCACTTCTACTACAATGTTTAGCTAAACCACTTAGCACTCTCCTCCATCTTCCCTTTTGCACCCTTAAAGCTCACCCCAACCACTTAGCCCTATCCTCCATCTTCCCTTTTGGACCCTTAAAGCTCACCCCAACCACTTAGCACTATCCTCCATCTTCCCTTTTGGACCCTTCAAGCTCACCCCAACCACTTAGCACTATCCTCCATCTTCCCTTTTGGACCCTTCAAGCTCACCCCAACCACTTAACCCTATCCTCTATCGTCCAAAAGACGCCTAAAACTTACCCAAACCACTTCGCGGTTAGGTTCTTCTTCCATTTTAGGCCCCTAAAACTTACCCAAACCACTTCACGGTTACCTTCTTCCATTTTAGGCCCCTAAAACTTACCCAAACCACTTCGCGGTTACCTTCTTCTTCCATTTTAGGCTCCTAAAACTTACCCAAACCACTTTGCGGTTACCTACTTCTTCCATTTTAGGCCCCTAAAACTTACCCAAACCACTTCGCGGTTAGGTTCTTCTTCCATTTTAGACCCCTAAAACGTACCCAAACCACTTCGCGGTTAGGTTCTTCTTCCATTTTAGGCCCCTAAAACTTACCCAAACCACTTTGCGGTTAGGTTCTTCTTCCATTTTAGGCCCCTAAAACTTACCCAAACCACTTCGCGGTTAGGTTCTTCTTCCATTTTAGGCCCCTAAATCTTACCCAAACCACTTCGCGGTTACCTTCTTTTTCCATTTTAGGCCCCTAAAACTTACCCAAACCACTTCGCAGTTACCTTCTTCTTCCATTTTAGGCCCCTAAAACTTACCCAAACCACTTCGCGGTTACCTTCTTCCATTTTAGGCCCCTAAAACTTACCCAAACCACTTCGCGGTCATCTGAATCTTCATCTCTAAATATGTATTTGACCCTTCGTTTGGTGTTAATGTATTTGTGCAAAAAAATGACACTGAAGCTTTGATTTTTTTTTTTTTATATTGGAAGGCCATTTTTTGGGGTTTTTTTGAAAATGTTTGTTTAGGTACAAATATTTAACAGTTTTTTTCTTTTTTACCAAAAACATTAAAAAATTTTAAAAATTTAAAAGGTGAAAACTATTTACAATAAAATAACAGTGACAGGACCCAGGACACTACTCTTCTTCTGTTGTCCCCAACGATTCATGCAGCAGCTGCATATCGGCCACCAACTCAAGGACCCTTCTATTCATTTCTTCAACTCTTGCCCGTGTGGTCCCTGTATAAAATTGATACAAAAACATTATTTGGTGACAAATACATGTTTCTCACATGTGGGTGGAATGTTTGTTAGTTGCCAACCTTACTAATCCTGACATATGTCAGTCTCTAAGGAAGTGGCCAGAGGTCATTCTGCTAAGTAATTACTCTAAGCAAGTGGGCACAGGTCAGTCTGGTAATTACTCAAAGCAAGTGGGCACAGGTCATTCTGCTAATGCCTTTGACTATGGCTTTATAAATCTGGGTCATCATGTCACTTAACACATACTGCAAAGAATGACATTAGAACTTACTTGGTTGGTGGCCGACGGATGCCTCGTTGGAGACAACCCTACGTCCTGTTCCCTGCCACTGTTGTGAAGTAGAGCCTGTTGAGACATGGCAAATAGGGTCAGTTATAATGTCTTAGTCAACAGTAATCAAATGTAATTTTAAATGTGTGTGTCACATCACTCACCTTCTCCCTGTGGCTTATGACCTTATGAAGATCTCCCCCTGGGCCAGAATCTGCAACTGTCCCACAATGTTTCTCCGACAAATCCTCAGCAGCAGAGGGAAGCTGGCTACATGCTGCCTGCACATCGTGGGCAGCATGCAGAGACTGACCCTCCAGTCCCCAGTTTAAGATCTGCTGTTGAGGGTTTGCCCAGCATACCTGTGGCTGTTGGGGGTCCTAGAGCAACATCATCTGCACGCCCCACAACCCGGGGAATTGGGAGGCGTACTCAGCAATGTCGCCCAGTTTCCCAGGGGGGCGTGCAGATGATGGAGTCAGCATGGCACCATGAGAGGTGGCTATTTCGGCGCCAAAATCAACAAAACCACGAGCATATTAATGCCCAATTAGAGAACCTCAATAATAACTTAAGTGCCATGCTGACTGAATTTAGGACCCATAACAGCCACATGGCCAACTTGACAACCGAATTCAGGGCAAGCATGGCTGAATTGCAAACTAACCAAAGAAACATTTTGGAACAGTTGCAGATTCTGAATGCCACACAGGCCCAGGTTAGGGCCCACCACCAAGTACCCCAACCTGGGTTCTATGGGCATCCCCCATATTAAGGTGTATTTGGCCTGAATCTGTTCTACATCTTTGCTCTACATCCCCACTGTATTGACTTGTCTGGTGAGCCCTACCAATATAGCATTTTGTTATGGCTTTGCTTGTCTGCCTTGGATTTGTGCCCATATAGCTCATTAGAGTCCTAAGGTAGGCCACTAGCCAATGCCAGAGGTCAAGCCTCACTGAACCGGCCACTCAAGCTGTTGCGCTGCAGCCTTGGCCCTAATTACATTGGTTGTGGCTCCTCCTGTTTGTAGGCATGATTGTGTGACATTCTGGACTGCCAAACTACTACCTTGGCCCCTGGCTGAGATTTTACTGGACTTGGATTGGGACCGGGTGTTCTTGTTTGGGTGGGCCACTGAGTAACAGGTGTAGATGTGGCATAGGTATGTCTGCTTACAACCTGTGCCTGTGGCAAATGTGGCCAAGCAGGAGAGGGTGTGTTTGTGTCCATATTTTGAACATGTAACATCTCCACTTGACAATGCTTGGCACATATATGTTAGTATGTTCTTTTTAAGCTTAACTTAGTCCTGGAGTGCCTTACTTTGTAAATCCATCCTGTGTGCAATTGCTATGTGGCATGATTTGGGCTAAATTTCATGTCCATGTATTCCCCATAACTATGGGAGTGACCATCAACTCCCAATTTTTTGGTTAAAAAATTATCAAAAAGAAAATAAAATACACATGTTTCTGACTAAGTTGCTGTCTTTTGGTTTTTGCATAATAAATATGACTTAAAGTAGCCCCATAAACAAACACCCAAAATTAACAAAAAAAGAGTCTACAAACATTGTTGATGGTTTTTGTAAGTCATTACTGTTAAGTTATTAATAAAACCCAAACCAAAAAACAAATGTAACAAAGCAATAACAACAAACAAGGTAAACACAAAACAAAAAAGAAGCAAACAATTAAGAAAAATGTGTTGCTATTAGATTAGCACAGACGGCTTGGCCAGACGCACTGTGCTGCCCAACATAGGCGTCCTCTGGCTCATTGGCGGGTGGAGAGGGTGCCAAATCCACATACCGGGGGACCCGCTGCAAGATTGCAAAATTATGCAGCGCAGCACAGGCCATGATGATATCTATGACCTTTTTTGGGTCATACTGAAGGGATCCCCGGTATGGTCCAAACATCTAAATCGGATCTTCAATAGGCCAAAGACCCTCTCCACCACTGCCCTGGTTTTGCGGTGCGCCCTATTATAGGCCTCTTGGGCGGCATTCTGTGGGCGTAGTACAGGCGTCAACAGCAACGGGAGGAGTGGATATCCCGAATCTCCTGGCAAAATTAAAGGAATGAAATTAAATACTCCATACATTGAAGCCAAAAAACGCACAAACAAACTGAATAAGAGGCTAGGTGACATTGGGCAAAAAACAGGATCATACATATTGCACAGGCCAAATCCACAAAGAAACATATCTAATAGATGGGGTCCAACATTAGAGAAACAATATTGTGGATGCTGGCCAATCAGCCATACTGTTAAGAGCTATTGGGTTAGCTCTGTGCTGCTCAGCAATCTTGGATGGGTTAAGTTTTCTGGACCCATTATCTGCTTTGTCTGAGGCCAAAACAGGTCTAACCCGGCCCCTGCACTTTATCCCGCACTCCTCTACTCAGTAAGTGTAATGCATCTAAGCAAAGATGGTGCATACCCTATGATAAAGTCCGCAACAGAATTACAGACAAGTGTTGGGAAGACTGATTCCTAATTTGCCTCAAATTAGTCTTTAGATTTATCACTATGCAGGACCAACATTTTGCAAGGCTTTGTTGTTTTGCTGTTGTTATGTAATGGGTACAGTCGTGTTTCACGTGGTAACAAGGTGAGGAAAAAGGCATAGTTTAAGAAATGGGCACAAAACAAAAATCAAAGGCATACCTTGAAAATAAAATGACGTTATAGGACTTACCAAGGAGCCATGCACCGGAAAATTCCCCAGACTCAAACCGACGGAACAATCCAGATCTTCTAAGGATGTAGGCATCATGGGATGAGCCTGGGTAGCCTGCGAGGACGCTAAGGAACCGCATGTCCTGGGCCCCCACTGCTTGCACATTCAGTGAGTGGCCCATTTTGCGGTTCCTGGGAAAAAAGAGAGAAAAAAACATCAGTAAGGCTTGGCAAACAATTTAAACACTAACTTATAACACCCTAAGTCAAACGTGGATGGCAATACAAATAACACAAAACAAGTACATAAGAATTTAGTCCCCATAAAGGATATGTATGTTAGACAGTTTAAATTTAACAATTAGAAGGCCACTTTAAAATGTTTGCCTTTGCATCACCTGATACATTTTAAAAGTCAAAAATACGGGCCATTGGTTCACATGCACTCTTGGCAAGGATGGACTCTTTGCAAAGAGGGACTGTTTGCAAGGATGGAAACATTACAAGGAGGGAACAATTCCAATGAAGGAATATTTACCATGAGGGAATAATTACTAGGAGGGACTAGTCCCAATGAGGAAATTTTTAACATAAGGAAATAATTACTAGTAGGGAACTATTAAAAGGAGGGACTAGTTACAATGATGGAATATTGACAAGGAGGGAATATTTACTAGGAGGGAACAATTACAAGGAGGGACTAGTTACAAGGTGGGAATGTTTACACTGATTTCAACATTTCAAGGAGTCACTAGTTACAAGGAGGGACTAAAAAATGAAAGTAGCCCATACAATCTGAAAACGTTTATTTCAACATGACAGATTGTACTTGCATGTAGATGTACTCGTCGGCAGCCGGAGGGACCAGGGCAACGTGGGTACAGTCAATGGCATCCATGACGTTGGGCATATCAGCGATATTATAAAATGCCAGCTTACTCGCGTTAAATTTTCCGAATTAGGGTACCCATGCCTTCCAAAAACTTGGATAGGGCGCGGCTCAGCATAGGCTGTGAGATCCCCACGGATCCCCCCCCCCCCCCTATACAACTTATGGAGGGAAGCGCGATTAAGCCGGGTGAGCTCGAACAGCTCAACGTCATGCATGCCATTGATGTCCATGCGTCGCCGCTGGTGCAATCTGGCCTCTGACCTCCGGACGATCTCAATGCCCATGAGCTGCAGATCCTCATGCTCCTCAAATGCACTTGAGTCCATAGGTGCTAGCCTGCTAGTTCCCGAGGTCAAAATGGTCCCGTAAGGGGATCGAAAATGAAACGGTTTTATTGGGTGTTGGCCCCTCGGCAATCAGCTCTCTGAATTAATCGCCAGACCATTGCAATAACGTAAGTGTTCTGAATAATCGAAACATTTCAGATTTGGATTGGAAAAGGCCCCGAACTTCCGCAAAACTTCCGATTTCCTTTGGATCTTTGAAAGAGCATATACGTATTAGTTTGAACGTTCGTGTGAGTAGAAAATGGACAAAAAAAAACAAAAAAACAGACTAACCCCCTACCCAAACTTTCACAGACAGCTACGGAAGTGCGGACGAATGTGTCTTTGAATCGAGGCTCTGGTCCTGGATATATTGATCTTCGCTGTCATTAGGGGATAGACATAAGATAATCCATGTGATGCCCTCTTGTGAGGGCTGTAATAAGAGGCATCATACCGAAAAATTCATCCTTATGGCTGTGACACAGGCAGTTGTCCATTCAGGGGAGCCATCTTGTAAAAAAACTGTACATGAAAAATAAAAAAGTGAACATAATACTCTGTTATGAGAAATGTAAGGATATTATGACAAAATCCAGTGACTATACTGTTCCAGAGAACAGATCCCCTGTCATCCATGTCAGTCCTTTCATCTCATATAAAGATAAGTGTCAAACAGCACCTGACACACCCTTTCTGTCACTGTGAATGGAGTTATGCGCTGGTGGGGACCATGTCTGTTTGCTATCAAATAGTGGATGGGTGCCTGAAAAATAGGGGACAGGTGCATGCCATGGGATTTAGATATCAGAGATCGGTACATTTGATAGCGCTTGATTTAGTATGAGAGAAAGGTTGAGTACAGTATATACCGTGACAATCCCTTTATAAACATGACTAGCTAACAGCTTCCCTTTACTGCCTCTTCCCATCAAGGGCAGGCAGTGCAATTTGGTTGAACTATAAAAATATTCAAAGTGGCCTTAACTTGCTATGTATCAATGAGTGAAAAGCTGTATTGTATAGCATTGTTACAATTATTAAAATTAAAAGGATTTAACTGTCAAACTTAAAATAATTTGCCTGGCAGCTTACCTGATGCAGTATTATTCTTGACTTTATCATAGTGTTTATTATATAAGGGGAACAAAACATCTCTAACTACGTTATATGGCTCCACAGATTTGCTTTTTTTTTTGTTTAGATGCCATTTGCAGAAAATGTAAACTGTTTTCTCTCGATGGTAAACTCATTTAGGAATTCTAAAATGCATTTTCTTCATTTTTAGAACCTCATGGGAGGAACTTCAACAACTTACTAAAGAAAGAGGAAGACGTTTTAAAGACGCTGAAGCTGTTCACAAATGTTTTTGGGATTTAAAGGAAGCCCTCATCCAGATTGAGGTTAGTATTTAATATGGGGAGCCTTATTTATGAAGTGGCAGCGCCAACCAGCTCCACTTTTTTGGCCTCAGCATTCCATTTAAGAAACAAGGAAATGGCGAAGTGCGCATGCATGAAGCGCGGGTATGACGGCCTGACCCCGCACTCCGCAAGAACTGGTCTCCCCAGCCCCCCACAGCCCGCAGCAGCAAGCGGTTTACGGCCCCAGAGCCTGGGGCAGGCCCCAGGACCCTCCCTGCCAGGTTTGGGGCTGATCCGCGGGGGTCACAAAATCACCCTATTTGCTGGCAGGCGGAGGCGAACGGCCGCAGCCATCTTGAATACAGGCGCAGCCTGCGTAATTAGCCTGCCCTGCCTCTCCCCTGCAGTACCACTTCTTCTGCTGGGCTTTTGTCAGAGCCTCAGTGGGACTCCACAGCTCCTGGTCCCGGCTGGTCGCCCATACAGATAGGCTCCCTGCTTCAGCTCTGTTGGGCTGTCTAGGCCCATTCTATCCATGGCCGGCTGCTTGGGAAGATCCCTTGGCCCCCTCTACTCACCTCCGGTGGCAGCTCCGCATCACCACATCCAGCATACCAGGCAGATCCAGAGCGATACGCCCGCCGCAGACCTCCGAACGGCAAGTAACTGCTTTTGTTGCCCTCCTTACCCTTTAATATTGCCTACTACAAGGCGCCTTCTCTAGCCCTTTACTCTTCTTAAAGAGGAATTGCTCTCATCTATAACTTGATGAGTCGGGATACCCTGCTGACTCACCCTTAAAGCATAGCCTACACCTTCCGCCTCGTGTACCTGCTGAATTTACTAACAAACTCCCACTGTGGGGCAACTCTCACCCCCTGCAGCCTTATCAAACTGCCTCACCTAATCCTTGTAGTAAGGTCAAACCACCCTTCACAACTAAGATGGAGACTTCCACTCCCTCCCAAAGCGATCCTCAAATTCCACCCGATTTACTGCCAGAGGATGAGTCTTGGATGGACGATTCCCTCCACGGGTCTCCACAGAAATCCCAGCCGCCACCGCTCGACAGATATGAAGTTATGCTTGAGAAAGCCCTCGAGCGATGGGCTCTTAATATTACATCTCAGATTACTGTTAACCTCTCAGCGGAAATAAAGGAACTGGGCCAAAGAGTTGATGTTCTTGAACAACACCAGGCAGCTCACAGTTCGGGGGTGACCTCCATTGGGAAGGATATAGAGAACTTAAGAGAAGAGAATCTCACCCTGCATCACAAACTTGAGGACATGGAGAACCGGTCCCGCAGGGCTAACATCAGAATCAGAGGTATTCCTGAAACAGTTCTTGATTTGCAGTCCAGTCACTGCCCTGTTCCAAGAGCTCGCCCTGGCAATTCCAATCGAGAGATTGGAATTTGACAGAATTCACCGCACCCTACAGAAGAAGAGAGCGGACGGCCTCCCACGGGATGTGCTTGTGAAGCTTCATTTCTACCACACTAAAGAGCAGCTTATGGCAACCACACAAGATCAAGGCACACTTAACTTTGACTACCAGCTTTTTGCTGATATCTCCCCCCAAACCATCACGAGGCGGCGAGCTATGAAACCCTCACTCGAAATTCTACAAGCCAAAAGGATCAGATACAAATGGGGGTTTCCCTTTAAAATCTCCTTCTACTTCTTTGACCAGCAGTTTGAGGCCACTACACCGCAAGAGCTGAAGGCAGTGCTGATCGCGTGGGGCTTGAAAACAACTACAACTGCTCCAGTTCCAACTCCCCCCCCCCCGCAAAAGAAGCGTGCATTGTCGCCGGTGCCTAAAGATAAACGAGGACCACGGCGGAGCACTCCATCTACAAGCAAGTCGACGAACGATCTATCCCATAGGTTCGGTAAGCCGGCTTTTGGTGAGGGATGAGGGACACGATTCCCTGTGCAATATACTAGGGTTCTTGAACCTCACCCTGCTACCGCTGTGATAACTCAGGGTCCTCCCCTGACAGTCCTAGATTAATGTTATTGGGACATTAGCCTTAATTCTATGTGTTTTGGGACGTTTAATGTGGCTTGGACAACTCCCCTTTTCACCCCCCCCCCCCGTTTTGACATTAACTGCGATCTTTTTGTTAAAGTAGCGTATTTCTATCCTTACTGTGTAGATTGTTTTTTGTGTTCTCTATTTACTGTTGCTAAATGTTTTGCTATTTTGTATTGAGGGCCGGTGGCCCAGGTTCTAAGTTTGCGCACTCCTAGCTTCCTCTCTCGTCGGCTCTCTGCCGTGTTAGGAAGCATTTGACTCTGACCCCCTTTGAGGGTCAGCCATTTCATTAGTGTGTACCGGGACCTTTGTATCAGTGTCCCTTTGCTGCTATAGCATTCCCCAGTGGAGTTGAGGATTCCTCTGCCCCAGTGGGAAATCTCACTTAGGGAGGTTCTTCTTCCTCCCCCGCATTTGAGTTAAAATGATATTTGTAGTTAAAACATTATGTGCAAGTTTTATTTCTCTGTTCTCCTTTCCATCCCTCCTCTTTCTTTCTTCTTGGGTGTCCTTTTTCCGCAAAGCGACAGTTCTTGAGAGGTCCAACAATGGCGGTTAAACTTGTTTCGCTTAATGTACAGGGCCTAAATGTCCCCCAGAAAAGAGTTAAGGCCTTCTGCCAGATGAGAGCCCTACACGCTGATATAAGAACCCACTTCACTAAGATGAATACCCCCAAATTTCTAAGCAATGACTACCCCCTCTTCTACACGGCTTCGGCTGATACAAAGCGGAGAGGTGTCCTTATTGCATTCAAGAGATCTCTTCCCTTCTCTTTGGAGCAGACAATAAGAGACCCCAAGATCAGTTCCTCATAGCCCTTGGCATGATTCAGGACCAACCTGTTACAATTGCCATGTATTATGCCCCCAACCAGAATCAGAACCCTTTTCTAAAGGAGTTCTTGCGGACCCTAGACCCCTTGGTTAAGGGGTTTCTAATAGTTGCTGGTGACTCAAACCTAACTCTTCATCCTACCCTGGATAGACAATCGACTGACCGTCCCTCCGACGGGCCAAAGGATAGCTCCTCAGGAAAAGCGTTTAGTGCCCTCCTCAATCAATATAATTTAACTGATGCCTGGAGGGGACTCCACCCCACTATGAGGAACTACACTCATTACTCCTATCCACACAAGGTCTTTACCAGAATTGATCATATTTTTTTGCAGCTCCCTTCTTTGCCTCATCTGACTCACTTTTCCATAATCCCAATCGTCTGGTCGGACCACGACCTGGTCTCGGCTGAGTTGTCCTCCTTAACCCAAAGATCCCCCCAAAAATCCTGGAAACTCTATGACCCTATCCTTTCTGACGAGTTATTTCTTGAGCGCACGAGCAAAGTTATCGAGGACTTCTACCTAGATAATGTAGGGTCAGTGAACTCAGACGCCCTACTCTGAGAAGCCCACAAAGCGGTCATTCGAGGTTACTTTATCCAGGAATCTGCCCGGCGTATGGCCCTATATAAGAAGCACCTCCAAACCTTACTGGACACGTACCACTTAGCCTCCTCTGCTTTTAAATCCCGTCCAACCAGACGCAATAGAATCTCATTAAATCAGGCCGGCGACCAACTCAACCTGTGCCTTTCTAACAAGGCTGAAGGTCAATTAAACCAGTCTAGGTTTAAGTGGTACCGCCTTAGTAAAAAAACCAAGCACACCACTTGCCAGGAGACTTAGGGGGGTCACGCTTAAAGCTAAACCACTACGTGTGCGGACCTTAGACGGCACACTGTCTAGCAATCCAGCGAGAGTAGTAGCGACTTTTGGTAAACACCTTGAGGATCTTTACAAATCAAAGACTAAGCTAGATGTGCACCTTGCCGAGAACCTGCTAGGACAACTCCAGTTACCTTCCCTCCCCCTCGAGGCCAAGAACTCACTGGATAAGCCAGTTGAGCTCTCCGAGATCCAGGACGCTATCAACTCTCTAAAGATAGGGAAACAACCGGGTCCGGACGGATTTACTGCCCTCTATTATAAAAAATTCTCCCAAGTACTCTCCCAGCATCTAGTTCAGACGTTCAATTCCCTTAGTAAAGGCGATTCATGGAGCACAGATGCTCTCACTGCGGCTGTCTGCATGATACCCTAACCTAATACTGACCCCACTCTTTGGTCTAACCATGGGCCCATCTCTCTGTTGAACATAGATGTTACGCTCCTAGCAAAGGTCCTTGCAACGCGTCTCAACAAGTTTGTCACCTCTTTAATTTCTAAAGAGCAAGCTGGATTTATCCCCCAGCGCCAAGTGGGAGACAATATCCGCAGGTCTATCAACCTGATACAGCATGCTAGGAAGGAGGGGCGCCAGGCCATGCTATTAACCTTAGATGTCCGTAAAGCTTTTGATACAGTCGCCTGAGACTACCTTCAATTTATTTTAAAAAAGTGGGGCCTGGGTTCCTCCTTTTTGGCATGGATTGCCTCGTTTTACTCCAATCCGGGGGCATTTGTTAGATACTCGGGATATTCTTCTAATCGATTTATTCTTGGCAGGGGCACCAGACAGGGCTGTCCCCTTTCTCCTTTACTATTCGCTCTTGCCATAGAGCCCCTTTCCAAGTTGCTACAGATTAACGCTAACATTACCGGAATAAGTATAGAGGCTGTGGAGATTAGCTCTGGTAGGCGACCGGGTGTCAGCAGTATAGAGGCGGAGGCAAACAGTTCAAAGTAAAGTCTGTGTTTATTTCACACAAAAATCCACAAAAGCATATGTCCATACAGGTTACATCACCTTTTCAGGAAACCGCAGCATAAATGATTCAATCAGGCAAACAGCTTTTAGTCCTTGAGCAAAAGTCCTGTTTACAGTCCAAATAGGCCTCAGGTCCGCATGAAACAGCCTCCACAGGAGATTTCAGCCAGGCTCACAGAGTCTCACTCCCATGTGAGCTCTAGACAAAAGGACAGGCCACAGCTGATTCCCCAGGCTATTTAAACAGCCCGCAAAACCCGGACCTGGGTAGTGGGATGGAGTCCCACCCTGCTCTACTCCATCCCAGTAAAGCCGTCCCAGTTTAGCCTTTCGGCTATTCTAAAGCAACAGCAGCAAACTGCCACCAGCAGCTGATGCTGGAAATCAGACTACACGGCTTTACTGCACCAATGCCAGGTACATTGGTGCTACATACCTGCCGTCAATAACGGCCCCTTGCACCTTACCACATACCCCCCCCCCTTTGTTCAACCCTGAGGGGGTGGACACATGCCAAACAATGTGCTCTGGACAGGGCATCCGCGTTACCCAATAATCGTCCCGCTCTGTGCTCTACTGTAAACTTGAAGTTTTGTAATGACAAGAACCATCGGGTGACCCTGGCATTCCTGTCCTTAGCCTGGCACATCCACTTGAGGGGAGAGTGGTCCGTAATCAGCCGGAACCTCCTCCCCAGCAAGTAGTAGCGAAGTGACTCCAGGGCTCATTTAATGGCCAAACACTCCCTCTCCACTATACTATACCGGGTCTCCACGGGTGTTAATTTGCGACTCATGTAGACAACGGGGTGCTCCTCCCCGTTGACTTCCTGAGACAGTACAGCACCGAGACCTACCTCGGAGGCATCGGTCTGCACTATGAACTCCCTCTTAAAGTCGGGTGTCACCAACACCGGAGACCCACACAGGGCAGACTTCAAAGCGGAGAACGCTTTTTCGGCCTGTTCATTCCACTCCACCATGACAGACTTGTGTCCCTTTAACAGGTCTGTCAATGGTGCCGCTAGGGTGGCAAAATTGGGAATGAACCGCATATAATATCCCACCAACCCCAGAAATGACTTTACCTGGCGGGTGGTGTTAGGCCGGGGCCAGTTACGGATGGCTTCTAGTTTGTTCACCTGGGGCTTGACCACTCCTCGTCCAATCACATAGCCCAGGTATTTTGTTTCTTCTAGGCCTAAAGCACATTTTTTCGGGTTTGCCGTCAACCCAGCCTTCCTGAGGGAATCCACTACGGCCTGGACTTTGGGTAGGTGACTTTCCCAATCCGTGCTATGGATAATTATATCGTCCAGATATGCCGAAGCATACCGACGATGTGGCCTGAGGACAATATCCATTAACCTTTGGAATGTAGCGGGAGCGCCGTGTAACCCAAAGGGTAATACCTTGTATTGGAACAGTCCCTCTGGTGTAATAAAGGCTGTTTTCTCCTTGGCAGCCTCAGTCAAGGGCACCTGCCAGTACCCTTTTGTGAGGTCCAAAACCGAAAAGTACCTGGCTTGGCCTAGCTTCTCAATGAGTTCATCTACCCTGGGCATAGGGTAGGCATCAAACTTGGAAACTTCATTAAGTTTGCGGAAATCGTTACAGAAACGCAACGTACCATCGGGCTTGGGAATCAAGACTATGGGGCTGGCCCACTCACTCTCTGATTCTTCAATCACGCGATAGCTTGTCGCCGGGACTCAGGTACCCGGTAAGGCCTCAACCGGACCTTGACCTGAGGTTCCGTGACAACATTATGTTGGATGACCGAAGTGCGCCCAGGGAGTTCTGAAAACACGTCCGTGTTTCTGCTAATAAACTCCCTGGCTTCCTGAGTCTGTTTAGAGGAGAGGTTGTCGCCAGTTTTCACCTCGACTACTGCTTCTCTAATAACAGACCGAGGAATGGGAAGCTCCACCCCCACCATACCTGGTCGGGGACTGTCACCCCCAAGGGTCTCCCTGTCTTTCCACAGTTTCAATAGGTTTACATGGTACACCTGCTCTGGCTTCCTCCGCCCAGGCTGATGTACCTTGTAAGTCACTTCCCCAACTTTTTCAATGACCTCATAGGGACCCTGCCACCTAGCTAGAAATTTACTGTCCACCGTGGGTACCAGAACCACAACTCTGTCACCTGGGTTAAAGTTCCGTACCCTGGCTTGCCGATTATAAATCCTGCTTTGGGCCCGCTGCGCTGCCTCCATGTGTTCTCTGACAAGCGGCAAGACGGTCTCTATCCGTTCCTGTAGGTGAGTCACGTACTCTACCACACTTTTGTGGGGTGTGGGTTGCTGTTCCCAGGCCTCCTTGGCTATATCCAACAGGCCCCGTGGATGTCGACCGTATAAGAGTTCGAAGGGCGAGAACCCCGTAGAGGCCTGGGGCACCTCTCGCACTGCGAACATCAGATAGGGCAGCAGCAAGTCCCAATTCTTCCCATCCTTGGCGACCACCCTTTTTAACATGGTCTTTAAAGTTTGATTAAACCGTTCTACTAGGCCGTCTGTTTGCGGGTGGTAAACGGATGTCCGCAACTGTTTCACCTGCAGCAGTTTACAGAGCTCTTTCATTACTTTCGACATAAATGGGGTACCTTGATCGGTCAGGACCTCTTTAGGCAGACCTACTCTGGAAAACATTTCCATAAGCTCCTTAGCAATGAGCTTGGCAGAGGTGTGACGCAGGGGCACTTCCTCAGGGTACCGCGTGGCATAGTCCAAGATCACCATAATATGTTGGTGCCCTCTAGCGGATTTTGGCACTGGACCCACTAGATCCATGGCAATCCGCTCAAAGGGTACCTCAATAACTGGGAGAGGAACTAAGGGACCACGGTAATGAGGCTGAGGGCTGGTCATCTGACATGTTGGGCAGGACTCACAATATCTCTCCACCTCCTTGTACACACTGGGCCAGTAGAATCGTTGTAAAACGCGGTCCAGAGTTTTCTGCTGGCCTAGGTGTCCACCCAGAACATGTTTATGGGCCAAATCCAACACCAACTTGCGATATGGATTGGGTACCACCAATTGTTCCACCACCTCTTCACGTACCTTGTTTACTCGGTACAACATTTCCTGGTGAACCACAAAGCGAGGAAACTGTAACTCCGCCCCTGGCTGTTGTGGTACACCTTCCACCTCAAGAACGTTCTCCCAGGCCCGAGACAGTGTCGGGTCCTGGTGTTGAGCGGTACCAAAGTTAATTGTGGGGACATGGAGATCTGCCAACTCTGGACCTGTTGCCAACTCTTCCACATCTCCAACCATAACATTTAGTGGGGTTGACTCCCCCTCTTCCATTTTAGGGGCGGGCACCTCTTCCACGGTGCCTCCTGATTCCGGTTCCCAGGGTACCGGGGTCTCCCCTGAGTAGGGCCAGTCTATTGGGGACACACCCGCCTCGCGGGTTTCCGGAACTGCCAGCTTGGCCCACAGGGACCTGAACCCTGGAAAATCTCTCCCAATAATCAGTTCATACGGGAGTTTAGCGGCGACAGCGACTTCATGTTTCCAGCTGCCGGAGACGGTGGTGAGAGACACTTGTGCTGTGGCATAGTCTCTCAAGTCCCCATGAATGCACAAAACCCTGGTTTTCCACCCAGTGTACTCATCAGGCAGTACTAAGGCGGGTCTTGCCAGGGTAACCATACTCCCCGAGTCCAAAAGGGCCACAGCCAGGGTGTCTCCCACTTTCACCTGACAGAGGTGACTTTGCCCCACAAGCTCAGGGACACCGGCAGCACACAGCCTCCTGGCATACATGGAAGGGCGGTAACCAAAGTTCACGTCCATGGGCTCCCCCTGGTGGGGACAATTGGCTCTGATATGTCCCGGCTCCTTACATCCCCAACACAACACTTGGGCAGGGACTTTGGGGGGTAGGTCCTGAGGGGGTTTAGGGGACGCCACTCGCCTGAGCTGGGGCGGGGACCTCCGGGGTTTCCCCGAATCCCTCCTTATGGAGCCGCCTTGCACGTTCCTGGTGGCCTCATATCATCCACTAGGTCCACCATCCCTAGTGCGTTGTCAGGGGATACCTGGCCAACCCAGTGCTGAAGAGGGTGCGGTAAAGCCCTCCAGAAAATGTCCGCCAGCAAGCGGTCCAACATGGCAGTGGGGCTTAACAACTCCGGCTGCAGCCATTTTTGCAGCAGGTGCAGCAGTTTATAATACTGGGGTCGGGCGGGCTCTGCCGACTGGTAGCTCCACTGATGCACCCGCTGAGCCCGAACCCACACATTCACCCCCAGTCTGGCCAGTATCTCACCCTTCAGAGTCGGGTAGTCAGCGGCTTGGTCCTCTGGGAGATCAAACAACACCTGCTGGGGTCCAGACGCCAGAAATGGAGCGATGACATCAGCCCACTGGTCATGCGGCAACTTCTCCCTTGCAGCCACCTTTTCAAACACCGCCATGTAAGTCTCAACGTCATCTGAAGGGGTCATTTTTGTGAGCGCAGAGCGGACAGCTTTCCGGGCATCAGGAATACTTTTGGGCGCACCTGCAGCTTGCAGCGCCATCACATGTTGCAAAAACAGCTGGTTGGTCTCCTGCTGCTGCCTGTTGGTCTCATGCTGCTGCCTGTTGGCCTCCACGAGCGCTTTCACGACCGCCTCCATTTTGTCTGCAGTCCCAGGTAGCAGCCTGGCAGGTTTAATATAGGACATGCACAACAAAAAACTTTTTCGTCGGTTGCTCCTAGCAACGGCCTCACTGCTGTGCCCGCATCCGACACCAAATGTGGAGATTAGCTCTGGTAGGCGACCGGGTGTCAGCAGTATAGAGGCGGAGGCAAACAGTTCAAAGTAAAGTCTGTGTTTATTTCACACAAAAATCCACAAAAGCATATGTCCATACAGGTTACATCACCTTTTCAGGAAACCGCAGCATAAATGATTCAATCAGGCAAACAGCTTTTAGTCCTTGAGCAAAAGTCCTGTTTACAGTCCAAATAGGCCTCAGGTCCGCATGAAACAGCCTCCACAGGAGATTTCAGCCAGGCTCACAGAGTCTCACTCCCATGTGAGCTCTAGACAAAAGGACAGGCCACAGCTGATTCCCCAGGCTATTTAAACAGCCCGCAAAACCCGGACCTGGGTAGTGGGATGGAGTCCCACCCTGCTCTACTCCATCCCAGTAAAGCCGTCCCAGGTTAGCCTTTCGGCTATTCTAAAGCAACAGCAGCAAACTGCCACCAGCAGCTGATGCTGGAAATCAGACTACACGGCTTTACTGCACCAATGCCAGGTACATTGGTGCTACATACCTGCCGTCAATAACGGCCCCTTCACCTTACCACAAGGCCTATGATCACAAGATTTCTTTGTTTGCCGATGATATTCTGATGCTTGTATCCAATCCTGTCACATCCCTCCTCAACCTGTTCCGCTCTCTAGATGATTTTTCCAAGATATCTGGCCTACAAATCAACACCTCAAAGTCCCAAGCTCTTAACATCTCTCTTCCAGAAAGGACGCTTGCCGTGCTCAAATCCTCCTTTGACTTTTCTTGGCAAGAGCGTCACATCAAATATTTAGGCGTTCATTTAACAGCTAACTATGACTCCCTCTTTGCTGCTAACTACCCTGCTATGGCTAAGGATCTTCGCGCCTTGTTATCCTCCTGGGCTAGGCTCCACCTTTCGTGGCTTGGTAGGATAACGGCTGTGAAAATGACCTGGCTTCCTAAAATGCTCTACTTTTTTCGAGTTTTACCAATACCAATCCCGGCCCCATTTATTAAAAGCCTCTAAGCCTCCTTAAATTCTTTCATTTGGGAGAAACAAAAACCGTGAGTAAACTGCGCAACACTTTACAGGCCTAAACAAAAAGGAGGTCTAGGAGTCCTTAACATTCCGCGCTACTATTCGGCGTGTCAGATCGCTCAAATGTCTGCTGTTCAAGCAGGGGTGAGTAGGCCGCTGTGGGTGGACATTGAGCAGGTTAGCTGTTCCCCAGTAGATATTGCAAACTTGCTGTGGCTGCCCCCAACTGCTTACAAAGCTATTGACAACCCGCCCCCATTCCCTCAGAATCTGGAAGGCAAATAGATTGAAACCTCTTCTCGCCCCAGTCTCCCCTACTCTCTATATGGGCAACCATGAGTTCCTTCCGGCCTATCGGGAACTGGTGGCCTTCTCCTGGTGGAAGGTGCAAAATTTAATAAGGGTCAAAGACTTTGCCACATATAGGGGTCTACTGGCCTTTTCTGAGCTTCAGTCCCTTAGGGGAATTCCAAATAGGGAATATCTCCGCTTTTTGAAAATTAATCATTACATTGGTACTAAAATCCCGAAGGGGTTTGTACCGAGGCCTTTTTCACCCTTTGAGATCATCTGTGAATTGCAACCTCTTGGAAAAGGGACAGTGGTGGCAGTTTATGGGTTATTGTGTGAGGCGGAGGGAGCACCCCTTCCATCATACACGGCTAGGTGAGCAGATGACCTAGGTGTTAATCTCTCGGCTGAGGATTGGAGTGTAGCATGGAAGAACTCATTTACTAAGTTCTTGCACACAGGTGCCCAGGAGGTTAACATTAAGGTCCTACTCCGTTGGTATCTGTTCCCAGAACTAATCCATAGATTCTGCCCAGCTTACCCATCGGATTGTTTTAGAGACTGTCGTAACCCAGGAACCTATATCCACATCTGGTGGGAATGTAGGGTAGTCAGACAGTTCTGGGTCAAAGTCTTTTACATTATAAAGAAGGCTACAGGCCTGCATCTGACTCCCTCACCTCAACTGGCCCTTCTCAATCTTAAACCCCCTGGCTGCACCAGAACACAATTTGACAGCTTACAACTGCGAAATTGACCATAGCGTGATCATGGAAGACTAGGTCCATCTCGAGCGGTAGTCTGATACCCCGTATCAACGAGGTAATGTTCTTTGAAAAGATGGCTGCCTCAATGCAGGGAGATCTTACCCCCTTCCTGGCTACATGGGATGGTTGGATCGCCCATTTTCATCCACAAAAATTGGATCGCTTCCTCCTTACAATATAACCTCTCGCCGTGCCCACTGTGAGTTGGTCGAAGCTTGGACACCCACCTCTACTTTTCTTTCTCTCCCCTCCCCTTTTTAGTCTCTTCCCCTATACTCCTATTTTTTCTAACCCACTTTCTCTTTCCCTCCCTCCCACCCTGTATTTTCTGATCTATGTATGAAGATAATATGAAGATAGCGATGTGTTCAGGTATACATTCAGATGGATGTTTTTTTTTGTATCACAAAATCTAAGTATGTCACAAATTGATGTATCTTCTTTTTACCTTCAATAAAAAATATTGCTGAAAAAAAAAAAGAAACAAGGAAATGGCAGCACTGATGCGGCTGCCAGCTAGTGTCTTATTTAACATTAGCGCCCAAAAGCTCACAGCACCAGGCGCACTGGTTGATGCAGTGGCAGATGAAACCTGCCGCTGTAGGTCAAGATCCCATAGGGCACAATGGGCAGAACTGGATTGAAGGGTTTTTATGCTTATAAATCATATTGCACACATTTATTTGTACAGAACTTGCATTGTGATATGGAAACGCAAGATGTCACCGAATGTCTTTTTTTTTGTTACAAATGTGTAATGAGGACAACAACACCTAAAACCCAGAAACAATGCACTGTAAACTTTGTCCCCAGCAGTGATTTCATGTAACTGTAATGATAAAACGCTGGCCAGCGCCAGAAAAATGCAGCGCCAATCTTTTCAAGGAGGAAAAATTATTTTGCAGGAGAAAAATCTTTTCTTTTTCAGATGCCATTTTTTTTTATTTTTGCCTTTTATTATAGCAGGAGTAGAGGACCAGGGAGCTAGAGAGTGTGGTTTGTTTTTATGTATTCTTGCAGTAGACATAATAATCAGAGAACTGTCCTACTGGGGAGCAAAGATTAGCCACAGGTGAATATTTGGACAGGATGGCAGGTGCATAATGGAGCTGTATGTGAAACCCCATTTAAGAAAGCAAATCTGGTGAGTGCCTCTAACAGCGCCATGTAGCGTCACATAGATTATTACAGGCGGCTCAGTGTATAGCGCACCTTTCGTTCAGTGTCGCTTTCCCATGGTGTTGAGCGCAGAGTGCCAGATGCGCTCGCTGCAGCATTATACTGTTGTTACAGCGCCCGATACCCGCTTACAGCATCTACTAGCGGTCACTCTAAGCGCCACAATACATACACTCACATGACGATACGTGGCACTAGTAGTAAATCAGCCTCCACATGTATTTGTTTTTTTGAATAGCAAAATAATACATATAATATATAACTATGTAGAAGCCTAACCCTAGAGTATAACTGCATTTACTATCTGTCACCACTTCGAAAAGATTTAGTTACCCTGATGTCCACTTTGGCTGCTTGAATGGTGGCAATCTTTGAGCAAAATATATGTTACCTGCACCTGTACTGGTTTTAAATATCTGGGCTGCAATGTGTACGCACATCTGTCTACTAATTGCAAGTACAAACTGGTGGTCGTAACCCTTGAAGTTACACTTATATATATTTGTATGTGCATGCATATGTTTGGCAACTTATTTTTACTTGAAACTGCCTTGCAGGAGAAATCTAAAAGTATTCCTGACGACATTGCGAAAGACCTTAGTGGAGTGCAGTCCCAGCTGCGTAAACATGAAGCCCTGGAACATGAGTTGTCTGGGAATGAGCAGCAGGTAAGCAATTCATTATCATGCATATCTGGGGAAAATATATGGCCATCATTCCAGCCTTGACCCCCTGCAAACAGATCTTCCCTTGCTCACATGACTTATCTACTACAGCTGTCTCTGTGGGTCGAGTCAGTCCTTACATTTTTGGTAATGGCTGCCTGATATTAAATGTGGTACTGACTGGACATCAACTGATGAAACCTATTGGAAATGTTGGTTTCATATGTCATTGGACAATATAATTTTGCAATCTGCTACATACTCTGAGCTGTAATCTTAGTATTCCAAAGGTATTTGGTGGATTATGTCCAGGCAAAAAAAGCTTTCCCTGGGGGGGTCTAAAAGTATGGCTTTGATAGAAACCATTTTAAAACGTATGCATAGGTAGTACCTACTTTCATTTAGGATTGCACCTAGTACTAGATCACATCGGAAACCTGAAGGATTAACAACTGTCTAGTTGTCACGCTCAGGTAACTCCAGCCCTCCGGGTAAGCCCTCCACCCCCACTCTCCGCAGCCAGCTTCACCTGTAGGAGCCCCCACTTGCTGGGACGCAGTACACGCCTACCCGGGATTGGTTGCCCCCAGGTCTTCAATGGCTCAAAGGATGGGAGCTTACTGGGTGGAGGTCTGGAGAACCAATAACGGAGAGCGGGATCAGAGTGAGTACCAATAATGAAGCAGGAATACTAGGAAGTCCAAAGACAGGCCAGAGGTCAACACCGGGTTTTCGAGATTGCGACAGTACAGTAGGATGAGGCAGCTCGAGGTCTAGGTACGAAGCAGGGGTCAAGGCTGGCAGCGGTCAGCATGGTCGTGGATAGCAAAAGTCGGCAGCAGAGATCAATCAGAGAGTAGTCGGTTCAGGCAGGGGTCGGCAACGGAGATCAATCAGAGAATAGTCGGTTCAGGCAGAGGTCGGCAACGGAGATCAAACAGAATAATTCAGAGACAAGCTAGATCCGACGAGGCTCTATCACAGGCACTGAGCAACTGACAAGGTGAAGCCTTCATAGGATTCCAGATATGATTGGAGATGGGGAAGTAAGTGCGTGATTGGTGCTTATTACAACTCTAACTATCATTGGCTCTACAAGCAGAAAGGGCATATAGCCCAAAAACCTCCTTTGGCCTAATTGGCCCTCACACAGTACAAGGGACTAGAGATGAGCGAACTTTTGAAAAATTCGATTCGATTGATTCGCCGAATTTTCCGACAAAGATAGTTTCGACCCAAATTTATTTGCGACGAATTGCTATTAAAGATGGCTATTTCTCAGCTTCCTAGAGCCTCAATAGGGTTGTAAACTATTCTGCCTTGCTGTAACATGCATAGGATGCGTGCTAGGTTACTGAAATAATACTGTAAATAATTAGGACATGCAGATCAGAGGCATCGCTATTAGAATCGCAGAGCGGCACAATTACAGAGAGTTGAGGTGGCATCACTATGAGGGGCCCCTATATTGCCTGAAAAACACACCCTGGAGCTGGCAGCAGCAGGAGCCCAAATATTGGCTGAAACACATCCTGGAGTTGGCAGCAGGAGCCCAAAAATTGGATGAATCACACCCTGGAGTTGCAAGCAGTAGCAGCAGGAACCCAAACATAGCTTGAAAGAGACACTGGAGTTGGCAGCAGGAGCCCAAAAATTGGATGAATCACACCCTGGAGTTGCAAGCAGCAGCAGCAGGAGCCCAAACATTACTTTAAAGAGACACTGGAGTTGGCAGAAGGAGCCCAAAAATTGGATGAATCACACCCTGGAGTTGCAAGCAGCAGCAGCAGCAGCCCAAACATTGCTTTAAAGAGACACTTGAGTTGGCAGCAGCAGGAGCCAAAAAATTGACTGACACACCCTGGAGTTGGCAGCAGCAGCAGGAGCCCAAACATAGCTTGAAAGAGACACTGGAGTTGGCAGCAGGAGCCCAATAATTGGATGAATCACACCCTGGAGTTGCAAGCAGCAGCAGCAGCAGCCCAAACATAGCTTGAAAGAGACACTGGAGTTGGCAGCAGGAGCCCAAAAATTGGATGAATCACACCCTGGAGTTGCAAGCAGCAGGAGCCCAAACATTGGCTGAAAGAGACACTTGAGTTGGCAGCAGGAGCCCAAAAATTGGATGAATCACACCCTGGAGTTGCAAGCAGCAGCAGCAGCCCAAACATTGCTTTAAAGAGACACTTGAGTTGGCAGCAGCAGGAGCCCAAAAATTGACTGACACACCCTGGAGTTCGCAGCAGCAGCAGCCCAAACATTGGCTGAAAGAGACACTGGAATTGGCAGCAGGAGCCCAAAAATTGGATGAATCACACCCTGGAGTTGCAAGCAGCAGCAGCAGCCCAAACATAGCTTGAAAGAGACACTGGAGTTGGCAGCAGGAGCCCAAAAATTGGATGAATCACACCCTGGAGTTGCAAGCAGCAGCAGCCCAAACATTGCTTTAAAGAGACACTTGAGTTGGCAGCAGCAGGAGCCCAAAAATTGACTGACACACCCTGGAGTTGGCAGCAGCAGCAGGAACCTAGAAATTGGCTGGAAGGCACCCTGAAGTTGGCAGCAGCAGGAGCACATACATTAGCTGGAAGGCACACGCTGGAGTTGGCAGCAGCATAAGCAGGAGCCCAAACATTGCTTGAAAGACACCCTGGAGTTGGCAGCAGCAGCAGCAGGAGGCCAAAAATTGGCTGAGAGAGACACTGGAGTTGGCAGCAGGAGCCCAAAAATTGGATGAATCACACCCTGGAGTTGCAAGCAGCAGCAGGAGCCCGAACATTACTTTAAAGACACACTGGAGTTGGCTTCAGGAGCCCAAAAATTGGATGAATCACACCCTGGAGTTGCAAGCAGCAGCAGCAGGAGCCCAAACATTGGCTGAAAGAGACACTGGAGTTGGCAGCAGCAGGAGCCCAAAAATTGACTGACACACCCTGGAGTTGGCAGCAGCAGCAGCAGGAACCTAGAAGTTGGCTGGAAGGCACCCTGAAGTTGGCAGCAGCAGGAGCACATACATTAGCTGGAAGGCACACCCTGGAGCTGGCAGCAGCATAAGCAGGAGCCCAAACATTGCTTGAAAGACACCCTGGAGTTGGCAGCAGCAGCAGCAGGAGGCCAAAAATTGGCTGAGAGAGACACTGGAGTTGGCAGCAGGAGGCCAAAAATTGGATGAATCACACCCTGGAGTTGCAAGCAGCAGCAGCCCAAACATAGCTTGAAAGAGACACTGGAGTTGGCAGCAGGAGCCAGAAAATTGGATGGATCACACCCTGGAGTTGCAAGCAGAAGCAGCAGCCCACACATTGCTTTAAAGAGACACTGAAGTTGGCAGCAGGAGCCCAAAAATTGGATGAATCACACCCTGGAGTTGCAAGCAGCAGCAGCAGGAGCCCAAACATTGGCTGAAAGAGACACTGGAGTTGGCAGCAGGAGCCCAAAAATTGGATGAATCACACCCTGTAGTTGCAAGCAGCATCAGCCCAAACATTGCTTTAAAGAGACACTTGAGTTGGCAGCAGCAGGAGCCCAAAAATTGACTGACACACCCTGGAGTTGGCAGC
Organism: Gastrophryne carolinensis; assembly: GCA_027917425.1. Classification (NCBI taxonomy): domain Eukaryota; kingdom Metazoa; phylum Chordata; class Amphibia; order Anura; family Microhylidae; genus Gastrophryne; species Gastrophryne carolinensis. The sequence goes on from CM051244.1 coordinate 75,190,150, forward strand.
AGCAGCAACAGGAACCTAGAAATTGGCTGGAAGGCACCCTGAAGTTGGCAGCAGCAGGAGCACATACATTAGCTGGAAGGCACACCCTGGAGTTGGCAGCAGCATAAGCAGGAGCCCAAACATTGCTTGAAAGACACCCTGGAGTTGGCAGCAGCAGCAGCAGGAGGCCAAAAATTGGCTGAGAGAGACACTGGAGTTGGCAGCAGGAGCCCAAAAATTGGATGAATCACACCCTGGAGTTGCAAGCAGCAGCAGGAGCCCGAACATTACTTTAAAGAGACACTGGAGTTGGCTTCAGGAGCCCAAAAATTGGATGAATCACACCCTGGAGTTGCAAGCAGCAGGAGTCCAACATTGGCTAAAAGAGACACTGGAGTTGGCTTCAGGAGCCCAAAAATTGGATGAATCACACCCTGGAGTTGCAAGCAGCAGCAGGAGTCCAACATTGGCTGAAAGAGACACTGGAGTTGGCAGCAGGAGCCCAAAAATTGGATGAATCACACCCTGGAGTTGCAAGCAGCAGCAGCAGCAGCCCAAACATTGCTTTAAAGAGACACTTGAGTTGGCAGCAGCAGGAGCCCAAAAATTTACTGACACACCCTGGAGTACGCAGCAGCAGCAGCAGCAGGAACCTAGAAATTGGCTGGAAGGCACCCTGAAGTTGGCAGCAGCAGGAGCACATACATTAGCTGGAAGGCACACCCTGGAGTTGGCAGCAGCATAAGCAGGAGCCCAAACATTGCTTGAAAGACACCCTGGAGTTGGCAGCAGCAGCAGCAGGAGGCCAAAAATTGGCTGAGAGAGACACTGGAGTTGGCAGCAGGAGGCCAAAAATTGGATGAATCACACCCTGGAGTTGCAAGCAGCAGCAGGAGGCCAAACATTGGATGAGAGAGACACTGGAGTTGGCAACAGGAGCCCAAAAATTGGATGAATCTCACCCTGAAGTTGCAAGCAGCAGGAGCCCAAACATAGCTTGAAAGACACACTGGAGTTGGCAGCAGGAGCCCAAAAATTGGATGAATCACACCCTGGAGTTGCAAGCAGCAGCAGCAGGAGCCCAACATTGGCTGAAAGGCACACCCTGAAGTTGGCATCAGCAGGAGGCCAAAAATTGGTTGGAAGGCACACCCTGAAGTTGGCATCAGCAGGAGCACAAAAATTGGCGTAAAGACATAAATATGTTTTGCACCATTTGGAAAGTGTAAAACGTGGCACCATGCTGAATCTAGTCGCATGCATCAGGCATTGGTGGGTGGAAATCCTGGCTGATCCATCCCTGATTCATTTTGACAAAGGTGATTCTCTCCACATTTTTAGTTGACAGACGAGTTCTCCTCGCTGTAACTATGGCCCCCGCCGCACTAAACACCCGCTCAGATGGCACGCTACTTGCCGGGCAGGACAGCTTTTCCAGGGCAAACTCTGCTAGTTGCGGCCACAAGCCAAGTTTGGCTGCCCAGAAGTCCAGCGGATCCTCAAGGTGTGTTGGCATGGTCATGTCAAGGTATGACATGACCTGCTGGTTCAGGTCCTGCTCCAGGTCTTCCTGCTGCTCATGAGTAGCCTCACTATGCGGGTGTAGAAAGCTACTCATTAGCGACTGAAGACTGAGGCTGCTGCTGATGGAGCGGCTGCTGCTGCTCCTGCCAACCCCCCCAGCAGCCATGGCAGTGGAAGGTGAGCGCAGAGGTCCCCTCGAGTCAGACCTGCGAGAGTATGGACCATGGCGCAGATAGGCATCGACAACTGACTACGTAGAATGTCTTTGTAGTAGTTCAGTTTGTCCTCCCTCTCGGCGGGTTTAAAAAATGCCCCCATTTTGTGCCGGAAGCGAGGGTCCAATAAGGTGGACAGCCAGAAGTCATCCCGCCGACAAATGGAAACAATTCTGGGGTCACTACGCAAGCACATGAGCATGCTTCCTGACATTTTCGCAAGTGACTCAGATGGACTACTCTCCACTGCATACTGCCAAGGTGTGTCCGGGTCCTCTGTCTCGCCTTCCTCAAAACCCTCTAGCTCCTCGGGCTGCTCCTGCTCCTCCTCTCCTGTCCGCTGACTAGATAAACCAGCCATTTCACCAAGCCTAAACTGTGCTTCACTGTGCCCCTCCTCCTCCTCTTCCTCCTCCTCCTCCTCCAGTTCAGCTCCAACGGGGTTCATGTGGCCGTAAGGTGTAGACGCCATGTCTCCAGTGCCCTGACCAGCCATGGTTTCCAACATGTGCTGTAGTACATGAAGCAGTGGAATCACGTCGTTCATCCCGTAATTCTGCCGACTGACAAATAAAGTGGCTTCCTCAAAGGGCCTGAGCAAACGGCAGGTGTCACGTATGAGCTGCCACTGGTTGACATTGAAGTTACACAGGGGAGTCCCCCTATCCGCTTGGATCATCAGGAAATCCGTGATGGCTTTTCTCTGTTCATATAATCGGTCCAACATGTGAAGGGTGGAATTCCAACGGGTGGAAACATCGCAAATCAGACTATGTTGGGGGATACCGTTCTGACGCTGTAGCTCAAGAAGGGTGTGTTTGGTGGTGTATGAGTGGCTGAAGTGCATGCAAAGTTTCCTTGAAGTTGTTAGGATGTCTTGCATATGGGGGGAACACTTCAGAAACCGCTTGAAGACGTGAGCTTGAAGACGTGAGCCATGTAGGGGGCATGGGTCAGCCTTCCTTGGCGCAGCGCAGACAAAATGTTCTTCCCATTGTCGGTAACCATGATTCCCATTTTAAGTTTTCTTGGAGTAAGCCATGTTTGGATTTCCTGATGAATAAAATTAAGCAGTTCCTCCCCTGTGTGACTCCGTTCGCCAAGACAAACCATGTGAAGCACTGCGTGACACCTCCGTGCCCTGCACACATGGTAGACTGGAGGGGCACTGAGACTTGAGCCTACAGTGGAGGGTGAGGAGATGGCGGAGGATGAGGAGGCCGAGTCGCACAGTGTCACAGGCCCAACGGGCAGGGAGTGCGGAGGCCGAAGCGGCGTGACCTGTCCAAGTTGCTGCTGCTGCTGCTGCAGAGGGACCACATTCACCCAGTGGGCCGTAAACGACATGTACTGTCCCTGACCGTAGTTACAGCTCCAGACGTCGGCGCTGCCATGCACTTTGCTACACACCGACAGGCTCAAGGACTGTCCCACCTTCTGTTCAACAAAAGTGTGCAGCGCTGGTACTGCCTTCTTGGCAAAGAAATGATGGCTTGGGACTCTCCACCTCGGCTCGGCACAAGCCATCAGTTCTCTGAAAGGTGCAGAGTCCACCACCTGAAAAGGGAGCGACTGCAGCACCAGCAACTTGGACAGGAGCACATTCACTGCTGTCTCTTGGACATGGCTTCGCTGATGGATTGCTGGCGGGATGCATGACTTGGAGGAGGAGGAGGAGCAGGAGCGACAGAGGATGAGTATGACGCACAGCTGCCTTCGGCTGAGGTGCTGGAGCCTTGGCTGGCAGAAATTGGGAGCAGCGTGCCACTTGGTGAGGAAGCAGACTGGACCACCCCTTGGGAGCCTCGGTACTCCCAGGTCGCTTTATGGTGACGCATCATATGTTGACGCAGGGCCGTGGTGCCAACATTTGGGCCCTGGCCACGCTTCACCTTCTGCCTACATATCTTGCATGTGGCCATGTTACCCTCCTGCGGATGCTTCAGGAAAAACTGCCACACTGCCGAGTAGCTACTTTTCCCACCAACAGGCCTCACTGATTCGCTGCTATTGTCGCCAACTCCAGGAAAACCTGCTGCACTACCTCCCGATAAGGTAGCCTGCCGCGCAGCAGGTGCTCTACCCCGGCCCCGTTTGGCCCCAGGCTTTACAATTGTGCCCCCATGCTGACTGCAAACCATGCTGCTAACACCTTGCTGCCTGAGCTGCTGACTCCGGGGCAACCTGCGCCCCTCTTCTCCTGATGATGACGATGAAGCCCCTTCATCACCCGGCTCCCAAGTGTGATCTGCTTCATCATCATCATCAACCACCGAGTTGTGGCTGTACGTCACTGATGTTCTCGGTTTCCTCAACAGTGTCTGGCGCAGAAGCTGGAAATCTCGCAACACCCACGACACTGTCCACATCACTATTTGTCTGCCGAGCTAAAGAAGCCACCTCCATTTCATGGCTGGGCAGTAGCTGCTGACTGTCCTCTATCTGATCGTCCTCCTCACTAAAGAGTGGAGCTGAACCCAAAGCATAGGATACGTCACTGGGGGAGGGAACGGCGTAGGACAGAGGCAGTGGGAGGACAGGGACTGCTCTCGGGGCATGCCAACTCAGGGTTGTGTCAGAGGAACCTACCGACCCTAGACTGGGGGTCTCAGACGTAACTTGTGATGATGTTGATGAGCGCGTTAACCAATCTACCACGGCAGATGCGTTACTGGTGGAGACACGACCGCTAGCAGATACTGGCAGATCAGGTCTCTCACCGTGACTCCTGCTGCCACTCGCCCCTAGTCTGCTGCGACCTGTGCCTGCTGAATCTTGGCCTCTGCCACTCCTCTTTGAACATCCTGGCACTTGTCTGCCTGACATGTTTATGTATTTGCTTATTTAGTATAAACAGATAGGGTGCAAGGTGCAGCTTTGGGGTGCCCTGCGGCCTGGTTTATTGAAAGCAGTCAAAAACAAGTGCAAACTGAAGTAGCTTAATAAAGCAGCTGATGCTGATCAACGCTTATGTTGTATAACAGATAGGGTGCAAGGTGCAGCTTTGGGGTGCCCTGCGGCCTGGTTAATTGAAAGCAGTCAAAAAGGAAGTGCAAACTGAAGTAGCTTAATAAAGCAGCTGATGCTGATCAACGCTTATGTTGTATAACAGATAGGTAGCAAGGTGCAGCTTTGGGGTGCCCTGCGGCCTGGTTTATTGAAAACAGTCAAAAACAAGTGCAAACTGAAGTAGCTTAATGAAGCTGATGCTGATCAACGCTTATGTTGTATAACAGATAGGGTGCAAGGTGCAGCTTTGGGGTGCCCTGCGGCCTGGTTAATTGAAAGCAGTCAAAAAGGAAGTGCAAACTGAAGTAGCTTAATAAAGCAGCTGATGCTGATCAACGCTTATGTTGTATACCAGATAGGGTGCAAGGTGCAGCTTTGGGGTGCCCTGCGGCCTGGTTAATTGAAAGCAGTCAAAAAGGAAGTGCAAACTGAAGTAGCTTAATAAATCAGCTGATGCTGATCAACGCTTATGTTGTATAACAGATAGGGTGCAAGGTGCAGCTTTGGGGTGCCCTGCGGCCTGGTTTATTGAAAGCAGTCAAAAACAAGTGCAAACTGAAGTAGCTTAATAAAGCAGCTGATGCTGATCAACGCTTATGTTGTATAACAGATAGGGTGCAAGGTGCAGCTTTGGGGTGCCCTGCGGCCTGGTTAATTGAAAGCAGTCAAAAAGGAAGTGCAAACTGAAGTAGCTTAATAAAGCAGCTGATGCTGATCAACGCTTATGTTGTATAACAGATAGGGTGCAAGGTGCAGCTTTGGGATGCCCTGCGGCCTGGTTTATTAAAAGCAGTCAAAAACAAGTGCAAACTGAAGTAGCTTAATGAAGCTGATGCTGATCAATGCTTATGTTGTATAACAGATAGGGTGCAAGGTGCAGCTTTGGGGTGCCCTGCAGCCTGGTTTATTAAAAGCAGTCAAAAACAAGTGCAAACTGAAGCAGCTTAATGAAGCTGATGCTGATCAACGCTTATGTTGTATAACAGATAGGGTTAAAATAGCATGTGCCTTGGGATGCCCGTGTTGCCTGGTATATTTTAAGCTGAACAGAAACTTTTAACACTAATCCAAGTATGAGAAATGCTTTTGTTTAACAGATAGGGTTAAATAGCATGTGCCTTGGGATGCCAGTGTGGCCTAATGTATTTTAAGCTGAACAAAAAGTATTAACAATAATCCAAGTATGAGAAATGCTTTTGTTTAACAGATAGGGTTAAATAGCATGTGCCTTGGGATGCCAGTGGGGTGTAATGTATTTTAAGATGAACAAAAAGTATTAACAATAATCCAAGTATGAGAAATGCTTTTGTTTAACAGATAGGGTTAAAATAGCATGTGCCTTGGGATGCCCGTGTGGCCTGGTATATTTTAAGCTGAACAGAAACTTTTAACACTAATCCAAGTATGAGAAATGCTTTTGTTTAACAGATAGGGTTAAATAGCATGTGCTTTGGGATGCCAGTGTGGCGTAATGTATTTTAAGCTGAGCAGAAACTTTTGACACTAATCCAAGTATGAGAAATGCTTTTGTTTAACAGATAGGGTTAAATAGCATGTGCCTTGGGATGCCAGTGTGGCGTAATGTATTTTAAGCTGAGCAGAAACTTTTGACACTAATCCAAGTATGAGAAATGCTTTTGTTTAACAGATAGGGTTAAATAGCATGTGCTTTGGAATGCCAGTGTGGCGTAATGTATTTTAAGCTGAGCAGAAACTTTTGACACTAATCCAAGTATGAGAAATGCTTTTGTTTAACAGATAGGGTTAAATAGCATGTGCCTTGGGATGCCAGTGTGGCGTAATGTATTTTAAGCTGAGCAGAAACTTTTGACACTAATCCAAGTATGAGAAATTCTTTTGTTTAACAGATAGGGTTAAATAGCATGTGCCTTGGGATGCCAGTGTGGCGTAATGTATTTTAAGCTGAACAAAAAGTATTAACACTAATCCAAGTATGAGAAATGCTTTTGTTTAACAGATAGGGTTAAATAGCATGTGCCTTGGGATGCCAGTGTGGCGTAATGTATTTTAAGCTGAGCAGAAACTTTTGACACTAATCCAAGTATGAGAAATGCTTTTGTTTAACAGATAGGGTTAAATAGCATGTGCCTTGGGATGCCAGTGTGGCGTAATGTATTTTAAGCTGAGCAGAAACTTTTGACACTAATCCAAGTATGAGAAATGCTTTTGTTTAACAGATAGGGTTAAAATAGCGTTCAGGCCTAAATAGCAGAAAGGGTTAAATAGCATGTGCATTGCATGCACAGTGTGCAGCTGTATTTAAACCAAACCAAATATATTAACAGTAACCCAGTAATTATGAAATATGAAATATGAATCATAGCCAGCACTAGGCACCCTGTCAATGTGACTTGTATGCTGCTGGATTGTTCCAGTTTTAAACCTATCTTTCCCTAGCTCTGTCTACCACTCTAAATCTCCCTAACTATCTGTCTCTCTCTTTACCTATCTGTAAATCTCCCTACCTATCTGTAAATCTCCCTACCTATCGCTAACTGTCTGTCCCTGTCTGCAGCAAGCAACCACCGCTGTCTCACGAATGCAAGTCTGAAATGCGCACAAGCAAGATGGCCGCCGCTTTATATAGCGCTGTGACGTCACCGGGGCTCCTGGCTGCTGATAGGCTGCATGTGACCTTCCCATGATACCTTGCCTCAGGGGATATGTCCGGACATGTGCTTCCACCATTTTAGAATGCCTGTAATTGAAATAAATGGAGTTTAAAGGAAAACTTCGATCGATCGAATCGCGGGGAAATTCGGATTCGTTCAGAATAGAATTTTTCATGAAATTCGGAACGAATCCGGGTTCGTCCGGATCAATTCGCTCATCCCTACAAGGGACGTTTTTGCCCCATACACCTTGGACTCATTGGCCCATTAATTGAGCATCCGGCGAGCACGCTGTGTGCAGCACCGCCGGAGGGTATATAAATCACGTGCTCGCGCGCGCGTGAGCACGGGAGCCGGGGACGCGGAGGAGAGGAGGGAGAGCGACCGCCGCAGCCGCCCGGCGCGCCCGTTGAACAGGAAGCGCCGCGAGCGACCGCCCGGAGACAGCACAGGACCGGGACACAGGTGAGTTAGTCATACTACCCCCCCTTCACGAGGGGCCTCCCAAAACTGCAGAAAAACGGGGACACTTTGGTACTCTCACTTGAGCGTCAGAAATGTAACACCGTAAGTACTGTTCAAGGCTTTGATTGGTTCTTTCAGTCTGACCGTTAGGTTGAGGATGGTATGCAGACGACAAAGATATCTAAATACCCAACCGCGAGCAAAAGTTCTTCCAGAAACGCGAGGTGAATTGTACGCCTCGATCGGAGACTACATTAGATGGTATGCCATGGATGCGGAAAATATGTGAGATAAATAGTTGCGAAAGCTCAGGAGCCGACGGGAGTTTGGGCAACGGAATAAAATGTGCCATCATGCTACACCCAGACAACATGTGCCACCCAGACAACAGTGTTTCCATGTGATTGTGGTAAATCAACTATAAAGTCCATGGAGATATGAGTCCAGGGTTCTTTAGGAATCTCCAATGGAACCAAGCAGCCACTAGGGGCCTTGTGTAACCCTTTACTTCGTGCATACACAGAAAATGCACCGATAAAAGAGGAGATATCGCGCCGCATAGTAGGCCATCATACATGGCGTCGGGCTAGGGCAAACGTTTTCCAATTCCCCAGGTGACCGGCGATCGCGGATAACATCGGTACGCAAGTGCGGTGGAACAAACTGACACCCCAAAGGTACATCTACAGGAGATTCGTTCTGGAATGGCGCCAAAGTATCTGATAGATCAGGAAGTAATGCCCCCACCAAGCAACTTAGAGGCAAAATTGGTTCACCCATATCACCCCTATCTTTACATTCCCTGAACATGCGAGACAGGGCGTCTGCTTTAGTATTTTTAGCTCCTGGTTTTAATGTGATTATGAAGTTGAACCGCGAGAAAAATAATGCCCAGCGCGCCTGACTAGAGTTTAGTCTCTTTGCTGAACTGATGTATTCAAGGTTCTTGTGATCGGCATAGACCGTGACCGGATGCAGTGAACCCTCCAGCCAGTGACGCCATTCGTCAAAGGCCAGTTTTACTGCCAATAATTCCCTGTTCCCCACATCGTAACTTTGCTCAGCGGCGCTAAACTTCCGCGAGAAGTAGGCGCAGGGATGCAAACGCTCAGGATGATCAGAGTATTGCGATAAAACTGCCCCCACCCCCATCTCGGAAGCATCTACTTCAATAACAAATGGCTTGTTTACATTAGGGTTAATTAAAACAGGCGCTGAGGTAAAAGCCTGTTTCAAAGCCAGGAAGGCCTTATTGGCAGACGACGACCATTCTCAGTAAAGGCGCCCTTACGGGTAAGGTTAGTAAGAGGTGCCGCAATATGGGAAAAACCCCTGATAAAGCGTTGATAGAAATTTGCGAAGCCTAAAAAACGCTGTAACTCTTTCAATGTCTTGGGTCGAACCCAATCCCGCACTGCCGAAATCTTAACAGTATCCATCTCCAGACCCTGGTTAGATATCACATATCCCAAGAAGGGAACAGTGGTGACCTCAAACATGCATTTAGAAATCTTGGCATACAAATTATTCTCTCTTAATTTTTGAAGAACAAATTTTACATGATGTCTATGCTCAGGCAATGAATTAGAAAAAATGAGGATATCGTCTAAGTAAATGACCACGAATCTACCTAAATAATCTCGAAAAACGCCGTTTACGAAGTCCTGGAAGACGGCTGGAGCTTTACAAAGGCCAAAGGGCATGACCAGGTACTCATAATGGCCGTCCTTCACGTTGAATGCCGCCTTCCACTCATCCCCTCGCCGAAAACAAATCAAGTTGTAGGCCCCTTTTAAATCTAATTTGGAGAAGACTTGAGCGCCAACAACTTATAACAATAAATCCTTAATCAAAGGTAAGGGATACCAATTTTATAGTGATTTTGTTCAAGGCCCTGTAATCTATACAAGGCCTCAAACCACCATCTTTTTTTTCCACAAAAAAGAACCCAGCCCTCGCAGGCGACATCGAGGGGCGGATAAACCCCTTACTCAAATTCTCAGAGATGTAATCCCTCATTGCTTGCTCCTCAGGCCGGGTAAGGTTGTAGATTTTACCTCTAGGTGGAATGGTTCCAGGGAGCAAGTCGATGGGGCAATCGTAGGCCCTATGTGGGGGGAGAGTGCCAACAGAGCATTCAGAAAAAACGTCTGCCCAATTAGCGTACGGCTGAGGTAACCCTTGGGGTAATATCTGAGAACTTCTGAGAGCCATGGAAAAACAATGACTCATACAGAAGTTACTCCATTTAACTAATTCCCCAGCCTGCCAGTCTAAGATGGGGTTGTGGAGTTTCAACCAAGGGTATCCCAAAACCACCGGTGTTTCGGGACAATCAAAGATGAAGAATTCAACGAACTCAGAATGGGAGGACCCAACAACCAACAACAATTTGAAAGGTGGAGTCTTAGTATTGACCGGACCCCCCTGAATGGCCTTCCCATTAATGGCCAGGACCTGGAGAGGTTTCTCAAGGGGCACTAATGGGATCCCCAAGGTGGAGACCATGCCTCTGTCCAGGAAGTTGCCTGCAGCTCCACTATCAACCAAAGCAGAGAGTGACTTTCTGGAAGAGCCCCAGGAAAGGTCTACAGGGATTAACATTTTATTCAAGTGAGAGTAGCAAACAGACCCACCTAGATCAGTACTCTCCCCCTGATCTAGACGTGGAAGTTTCCCGCCGAGTTCCCCCTTGTTAGGACAGGATCTAGCAACATGTCCCGGGTTCCCACATTATAAGCATAACCCCAAGGAGCGTCTACGCTGCTTCTCATCTTGGGAAAGGTGAGTTCTCCCAACCTGCATAGGTTCCTCCTGAGAGGAAGAAGGTGTAGTTTCCCTAACAGAAGACTGTGGGTTAGGGTTTTGGAAGGGTCTGAAGGACGTGGGAGCTCTAGTTCTCTCCCTAAGGCGACAGTCTATCTTGATGGTGACCTGCATTAACTGGTCTAGATCTGAAGATGGAGGGAAATTCACTAGTGCATCTTTGATGCTCTCAGAAAGGCCCATTCGGTATTGGCTACACAAGGCAGGGTCATTCCACCTGGACTCTACCGCCCAACGGCGGAACTCGGAGCTATATTCTTCCGCCGTATTTTGCCCTTGCTTCAGGCCCCGGAGCCTGTTTTCTGCAGTAAACTGTTGGTCTGGGTCAGCATATAACACGCCCATAGCTAAAAAAAAAAATGTAACCGAGTGCAGGACGGAATCATTGGGAGACAAATTGAATGCCCAAGACTGAGGGTCTCCTTGTAACAGGGAGATTATCAAACCCACCCGCTGGGCCTCAGTGCCCGAAGGTACGGGTCTCAACTTGAAATAAAGTGAGCTTTTGAAATTGGAGAACTTGACACGGTCTCCATAAAATTTCTCAGGTAGCGGGAACTTCGGCTCCGACACATGAGGTGGTACTGAAGATGCAGGAATCTGTCTGGTTTCTTGTGTGGCCACTCTTTGAGCAAGTTGATTTATAGCAGTGGCCATGGCCTGCACTTGCTGTACCAGTTCATCCATTGATTGTGGCCTGTGATACTGTCACGCTCAGGTAACGCCAGCCCTCCGGGTAAGCCCTCAACCCCCCATTTTCCGCAACCAGCTTCACCTGTAGGAGCCCCCGCTTGCAGGGACGCAGTACACGCCTACCCGGGATCGGTTGCCCCCAGGACTTCAATGGCTCAAAGGATGGGAGCTTACTGGGTGGAGGTCTGGAAAACCAATAACGGAGAGCGGGATCAGAGTGAGTCCCAATAATGAAGCAGGAATACTAGGAAGTCCAAAGACAGGCCAGAGGTCAACACCGGGTAAGCAGAGATTGCGACAGTACAGTAGGATGAGGCATCTCGAGGTCTAGATACGAAGCGGGGGTCAAGGCTGGCAGCGGTCAGGATGGTCGTGGATAGCAAAGGTCGGCAGCAGAGATCAATCAGAAAGTAGTCGGTTCAGGCAGGGGTCGGCAACGGAGATCAATCAGAGAATAGTCGGTTCAGGCAGAGGTCGGCAACGGAGATCAAACAAGCTAGGTCCGACGAGGCTCTATCACAGGCACTGAGCAACTGACAAGGTGAAGCCTTTATAGGATTCCAGATATGATTGGAGATGGGGAAGTAAGTGCGTGATTGGTGCTTATTACAACTCTGACTATCATTGGCTCTACAAGCAGAAAGGGCGTATAGCCCAAAAACCTCCTTTGGCCTAATTGGCCCTCACACAGTACAAGGGGCGTTTTTGCCCCACACACCTTGGACTCATTGGCCCTTTAATTGAGCTCCAGCGGGCTCGCTGTGTGCAGTGTGTGTATATAAATCAGGGAGCCAGGGACGCGAAGGAGAGGAGGGAGAGCGAGGAGGGAGAGCGGGAAGGAAGCGAACAGGAAGCACTTCGAGCGACCGCTCAGAGACAGCGCGGGACCGGGACGCAGGTGAGTTAGTCATGATACTAGTTCCATCTTATGTCTGTTATATGTACGAAGCAGACTATCGCAAGGTGCTGGAAGTCTGGAAATATATATAAATATATATATATATATATATATATATATATATATATATATATATATATATAGAGAGAGAGAGAAAGACAAATGTTTTTGCAAAGTGAACTTCTCTAGGTGCAATAACACAGCTAGCTAACAGAGTGCCAATGCATTTAATCCTGTATATACAGTAGTTCAATAATAATTAACAACATTGAATCTAGTGCAATAAGGGGCTAAACTTGTCTTAAATGGCCTGCCGGGCTGCCACCCAGGGGTGCACATGTAATGAGGCCATGTGAGACAGCTACCTCAGGTGGCAGAGGAGGCAGCACTGCTGAACCTGTTTGTTTTCATTAAAGTGGACCAACACCCAGGATGTTGACTATCCTGGGTCTTGGTCCACTTCGGTGGGGCACCCCCGATCGGGGTGCCCCGCTGTGTGAAACCCCCCCGAACCCCCCGAACTCACCTCTGTCCGCGGCGACGGACAAGCCGCGGACAAGCGGCTCCTCCGCCGCCGCCTCCCGCGCGTCCCTGTTGACGCGCGCGTGCCCGCGCCGGCCATTCACAGACGGCCGGCGCGGCCGTGCGCACGTCTAGAGGGAGGGAGGGAGGGAGCGGCGGCGGCGGAGTTTGGGGGGTTTGGGGGGGTTTCACCCCGCGGGACATCCCGATCTCGGATGTCCCGCGGGGAGGGAGGTGATCGGCCCGGGAATCTTATAGATTCCCGGGCCGATCACCGGTATTCTTAATTCAGAATACATTTAGTGTTAAAAGAGGGAGTTGGATGGTTAGCAAAGCACGTTCAAAAAACATGCATGCTAATACCTACATGTGGACCTTCAGGCATGTCAGTTAAATAAACTGTAAATTATTCATTTATTTGCTGTGGCGTCTGTTACCTTAATTAATACCTTTCACTTTTTTGAAGATGCAAACTTCAGAGCAACTTTCAAAGTAAAACATGGGCATCCTCCACACCAGCAATGTTCTGGGCTTCTGCTCTTAGTGACAGGGAACCATGTATTTATTATTAGATAAATGTCTTGCTATGTCAGCAGTGACAGGCCAAAAGCCCTGTTTTCCCCAGTGAGGGGACAGAACAGGGGAAAAAGCAAGAAATCAAACCCTTGGCGTTTATATTCTATTTGTTGCATGTGAATTGTATCTATTTTCATAGGAATTCTTTTCATTAGAGTCTTTTCTATTTGCTTCTTTTTTCCAGTTTGATTCATTTAGGGTAACTCATTTTGCAGGTTGTGATTCCAATATTTTTGCTGGCATTTTCCAGTTAAGTGAATTGCTTTTGGCTCAGTCATCTATATGGACTGAAACTGGTCCAAAATAGTTTGCCTTTGAGTGTGCTAGTGTTCCTAAAAATGCCAACTTACATTAGAATGATGTTTGAATGAGGAAATAGCCATTTTATTTAACTTGGCGATGCTTAATGTTACTTAGACAGCTGCAGGAATTTGTTTTTCACTGCCCTATTATAAAAGTGTGATAAGATGCCCTAGGCATGAATGGTAAAAAAAATCCTTATCCAACCTGTGTATTTTATATTGGTTAGGGGAAGTGTTTTAAATATTTCAATTACAATATGCATTAAAGCTGTATATATATATATATATATATATATATATATATTATATATATATATATCGTATTTTTTGCCCTATAAGACGCACCTAGGAAAATAAGAAAAATAATATTATGAACCAAATAATAGGCAAGGTGCAGAATCCTCCAATTACAGGCACCCCCTCCTATTCCCAAGGCAGTGTGGCTTTCCCCCAATCCCATAGGCAGTGTGTCATTCCCCCAATCCCATAGGCAGTGTGGCTTTCCCCGATCCCATAGGACGTGTGACATCCCCTCTCCCATTCCCATAGGCAGTGTGGCTTTCCCCCAATCTCATAGGCAGTGTGTCATTCCCCCAATCCCATAGGAAGTGTGGCTTTCCCCCAATCTCATAGGCAGTGTGACATTCCCCCAATGCCATAGGCAGTGCGGTATCCCCCCTCCCTTAGGCAGTGTGGCTGTAAGAAACGTACCTGTGGGCCGTTCCCGCGGCACCTCCGCCCAGTCACGGCTGGCTCCGGTGTTCCGGTCTCCGGGCCGCCTCTCTCTCCTCCTCCCTCGCTGGAGCTCCGGCTTCCGCCTCCTTGGCAGCGGCTCTTCCGCTGCTTCGGCCGGCGCGTCCTCCCTCTCCTCCTCGGGGGGCGCGCCCGGCAGTGTCTCTCATGCTCGCGCGCACAAGCACGTCATAATTATGCCCCCCGGCGGCGCTGCTCCCAGCGCATTCGCCGGGGGCAGGTTTGAGTGGACCTACACGTTTCCGGGGGGGGGGGGGGGGTCCTCTGGGTCTGATGAACCCAGGGACTGGACAGCCTGGCTGTCAGGGAGGTCCAGTCCCTGGGGGGCTCCTATCAGGTGCAAGTGTTACACCAATCATTACATTCCCCCCCTTCCCATTGGCCAGTCCCCCTTTAAATATATTTTTGACCTGATCATCAGTGTCCGTTATAGCCATTATTAGCTTGGGTGTGCTGTTGGAATTGCGTTTTGTGTGTATTGATCCGGCTTCATCCTTGACCACTCCTGTCCGCTGCCCGCACCGACCTTCTGCCTGTCTGACCTTGCTTCTGCCTTGCCCCTTGGATACCGCTCTCCTGTGATCACCCAGCTTTGACCCCTGCCTGTTTCGACTATTCTCTGCCTAACCCTTGGATTTGACGTTTGGGTTTTCTGATTTGGGATACCCCGCAGTTCACCTGTCTTTACCATAAGCCAGCAATCTTTTCTTTTACAAAAATTGTTATTGTTTTCATAAGAAAATAAGATAAGTCATACAGATAGTTGCAATAATATCACGCTGTAAACCATGCCAGCTACATCATAAATATATAAGACATAAGAACCACAGTACTCAAAAATTCACATTGCACATTTAAAGGCTATAAACTTATCCTTCCTCATGTTACCGTACAAAAACTGTGGTTATCAATGTCATAAAACAACTAGCATCACTTCGTCAGTAGCGAGGCAAGGCCTCCGAGTACACATATCCATTTGCATGAAGAATAAGAAAGAGAAAGAAAGAGAAAGATAGAATAGAAAAAGATACACTAACACAAGGAAGAGATAAGGCGACAAGGAGGAAGGGGGGAAAGGGAGGAAGGGGGGGGCCCTAGCCAGCAACTCCCACCCACCCCAGAGTTCCTAAAGGTCACCTACTTTTTTACTACCAATACATTTAATCCATGGGGACCATATATCACAAAAACGATCATAGTCATCGTGGGCTATTGCCGTTAATTTTTCCATTACTAAGACATCAGAAATTTTTGAGATCACCATCTGCCATGGCAACTGCCCACTCTTCCAATTTCACTAATCTCGTTGCTGAAAAAATATGCAGTGTAAGTTTCCATTGATTAGACTTAAAGTTATAAGCCTTGTAAGATAAAAGAGCCTCCCATGCGCTAGGGGAAAAAGTGCCTTTGAAAAGCATAGATAGGAGATCATATACGCTATGCCACAGCTTGCAAACAAGGGGGCATGTCCACCATATATGGTACATAGTGCCTCCTTCCTGGCATCCCCTAAAGCACAGGGAAGAACAATCTTCATTGAATTTATGAAGCCTAGCAGGCGTAAGATACCATCTAAACAAGACTTTAAAGGAATTCTCCTGAATTAGAGTGTTACAGGATACTTTCCCAGCCGATTTCCATATACTTGGCCAGGTTTGTTCGTCTCCTATTTTCCCTAAATCATCTTCCCATTTAATCATGTGTGGATGAGAGTTGCTCCCCTCGACCTTGACCAAGGACGCATAGAGTTCTGAAATTGCTCCCCCTGCCAGAGGGTCGCGCAAGCATCTCTGTTCAAAGTCTGAGGGTTTACCAACGTGGTTCAGATTCCGAGTTAATGATTTAAGAAAGTGATTCAGTTGCAGGGCCCTAAAATTCTCAGTAGGGGGTACTATGATACGGGTGGTCAGGTGGGAGAACGGTTGTTCTCCTCTCCACCATGAGAGCATGTCTTGTATTGTATGATACCCCTGTTCCTCCCACCATCCAAATCTCTGCCTGGACTCCAACCCCGGGGGGAACAGCGGATTTCCCAGGATTGGAGCCACTGGCACATGCGGCGAACACCACCCCCTAAGCCTTGCATTCCTGTCCCAAATATCCAGTGCAGGACCCATGCATCCAGGTCTGAGCCTCTTTGATGTCCAAAGGATTGATGTCACCGAGATCGGGGATATAGTGTTAGACATCATTTGTACCCAACCAGGTATATTTTTAGTAGAGTGCAAAGGAAGCAGTGAAGCTAGTTGTGCCGCCATGTAATACTTGTATAAATATGGGACTCCCAAGCCACCTCCCTCCTTTCCACAATAAAGTGTTTTCCTGGCTATCCGTGGTCTGATCGTCCCCCACACATATTTATTAAGCTTTTGTTGCAAAGACTGAAGAGCCGCTTTAGCAACACCAATAGGGAATACTCTAAAGAAATACAATAGCTTAGGCAAAATAGTCATCTTTACTGCTGCCAGACGCCCCAGCCACGAAAGATTTACATGACGCCAAGTAGATAAGAGACTACTCAGCTGATTAAATAGGCCCAGGTAGTTTGCCTTGTATAATGCTTCATATGATGCCGTCAGTTTAACCCCCAAATAAGGAAGCTTATTGACCCAAAGCCAGGGAAAGTTACCCCTCAATAAAGCACTAGTCTGCTGCGTTAAAGAAATACCCATAGCTAATGACTTCCTAGCGTTGATTCTGAGACCCGACACAGTGCCAAAAATCTCTAACTCTGAGACCAGATTAGGTGCCGTTATGTGTGGAGAAGAGATGGTGAGCAACATATCGTCCGCAAACATAGACAGTTTGTGTTCCATTTTTCCTTGATGAATACCCTTTATTGCCTGACTGTGTCTAATATTGGATGCCAGTGGCTCCAGGGCCAATATGAACAATATAGGGGACAAAGGGCATCCCTGGCGCGTGCCCCTACCGATGAAAAAAGGAGTACTTCACCTTTGCTGTTGGCCGGTGGTACATAGCACTAACCCGGTTTTGAGACCCCGCCCAAAACCCCATTTGTCTAAAGCCTGCATCAGGTAGTCCCAGGAGAGGCAATCAAAAGCTTTTTCTATGTCAAGAGATAACAGCATGACATCTGACTGGGCGGACCTAGCCACTTCCATGAGCTGTGCTATACGTCTCACCCCATCTGAAGACTGCCTCCCTGGGACAAACCTGACCTGATCAGAATGTATCAGGGAACTGAGAAATGTATTAATCCTAGTAGCAATGATTTTCCCTAGAATTTTTAGGTCTAGGTTCAATAAAGAAATAGGGCGATAATTCTGACAGGCTAAGGGATCCTTCCCTGGCTTTGGGATCATGACAATGGCAGCAGACAAAGACTCCGGGTCAAAGCGATTTCCTGTTTTGATACCATTATACATGGTCGTGATGTGTGGGGCCACTACGTCAGTTTTTTGTAGAATACTGCTGTATAGCCACCAGGCCCAGGCCTCTTATTGGGTTTGAGAGATGCTATAGCTTGTTTCACTTCCAACACTGATATGTCTGCATCGACAGATTCTGCCCAGTCTGAATCCAGCCGAGGTAGGTCTTTACTGCTCCATCATCTAATCTCTTCTGTGCCTCATATAGCCTAGCCAGGCCCTGCCTAAACTCTTCCAATATTTTACATGGATTGCTAGTCACTTGTCCACTACCCACCTTCAGTTTGACATTGGGGGAGAGTTTCGTCTGGCACCGCAATTGCGATGCTAAGAGGGTATTGGGCTTATTTGCCAAGGTATAATACCTTTGAGCTGACCATTTATACCTGCGCTCTGCTGCCTGCATCTGAAGTGAGTTAAGCTCCACCCTAGCCTTCTCCATCCTCTGCCTATTTAATTTACAAGCATTGAATTTAAAAGCCTGGGATGCAGTCGAATATTCAGTTTCCAGTGAGGTCATAAGCTGAGTTTTTTCCCTTTTGGCCCGGGCAGCCCTGGAGAGAAAATGCCCACGCATCACAGTCTTAAATGCTCCCCAAAGGGTTGATGGTGACTGAACTGAGTTTACATTTGTATGGAAAAAAAATTTCCGCCTCCTTTACAGCCTCCAGCACTTTTTCTTTTGAGGCCAGGAGGGTATCATTAAGTACCCAGGCCGAGGGGCCAGGTTTAATTACTAATGACTTACAGGTAATGCTAATTAAGTCATGATCTGACCATGGCACTTGATGTATATAAGTCCGGGTAACATTGGGAAGAAAATTTTTGTGGGCAAAGATATGATCAATCCTAGTGTGGAGGTTATGGGGGATGGAATAATGAGTGTAATCTCTCTGAAATGGGTGCATATCCCTCCAAATATCCACCAGACCTACCTTAGAGATCACAGAGTGGAACAATTGAGCATCCCTTCTATGTTGTGCAGTTGGCGGAGCAGATCTATCCAGAACTGAGTCCATTGTAAGATTTGAATCGCCACCTACAAGTACTATTCCTTTTTTATGCCTATTCAGGAGATTACACACCTTATTCAAAAACTCAATTTGACCTGTATTTGGCGCGTAATAATTTAATAATGTGACTTCTGCATCCTGTATGGTACCTTGAAGTAACAGAAACCTGCGTCCGGGAATGAAAGGCAATAAATACTCCCCTCTGCTTTGTCTTTGCCCTGGCGTGATATACCGCTGGATATTTAGGACTTAAAAATTTAGGGGTCGAAGACACAGAGAAGTGAGACTCCTGGACATAGATTACATCCACATGCGTAGAACTAAAATATCTTAAGACTCTAGATCTCTTATTCGGAGAATTCAGCCCCTGCACATTAACCGATACAATTTTAAGCCCCATCAATATGGCGCGTTATGCTACGAGCTACATAGTACAGCTTAGTACAGCTGGATACAGCCCCCCCCCCGGAAGGGGTGGTAGGAAAGGGAAAGAGGGCAAGGAAGGGGGCGGATAAGAATTGAGGGTGATCTAGTAGGGCTAGAAAATAAAAGAGCTTGGGTGAGAGCAGAAACACACACATTAAAAAATCTTAAATGAATAACATAAAACCACATTGCAAATCTGAGACATAGCTCCATCATTGTGACAACAGACACTAGTGTCTCCTCACCAACAGGAATCTCCCACTGGAGAGGGGCTGGACCACTTGCGTAGCTCTCGGGAGCCAAAGTAAGCTTACAGCCTTCCGTGCCTGATCGTGGAAATTAGCAACTTTTGGTTATCCCTTCAATGTGGATCGCCAAAATGCCTCAGATGGACTATCAACCTTTAAACTTTCCAGCATAATGAGATAATGCAATACAGTAAACCATCAATCAATATAACCTGACACCTGTCCTCGTCAATCTACCAAGCCCCAGCCGGGGCATGGCATCGAGGAGAACCACAATCTGCAGCGGCCACCCCCGCCAGCCCGCCCGGTGAACCGCCAAGACCAGGGAAAATGCCCCATGTCCCGAGCCGCCCACCACAACGGACCCACTAGGGCAACCCACTTTGAATTGGCAACCTTCATAACCGTTAACAAACAACCAGGGACTGAGTCCAAAACATCAGAAACATCCCCAGAACATTATTAAATATGCATAGTTAGAGAAAAAAAAAACTAGGAACCTCCTCACATAACATAAGCTTTTTACGCGCAGAAGAAGTGCACCAGAGCATGGGGGACCAATCGGCGGGCAGTCCAATGGACCAAAAACCTTACCCTCCGTGTAAGGCGTATAAAGAGAAAATGAGGAAACGGCCTCAGCGTCCTCTACTCATCACCTGATCTCTGAAAAGATTGAGAGGAAAGTCTCTTCAAGACTTGCATTCTTTGTTTCCGTTGCGATCTCTTTATGATATCAGCCGGGGCACGTTCCACCCGATCTTCCTTGTTGGAGTCATGCTGAGTAGGCGATCGATTCCCCTGTTCAGGGGTTTGACCCGGTAAGGCTAGATCCAGTTGCTTGAAACATTCCCGGAGCTCCCGAATTGTGGAGGCCTGGACTTGCCTGCCATTGTAAGAGAACGACACTCTAAAAGGGAAGCCCCAGCAGTATTTAATGTTCAGCTTTTGCAGAACTTCTAAGTAAGGCTTGAACGCTCGCCGCTTCATTATTGTGGAATGAGACAAATCAGCATATATCTGGAAGCTGTTACCTTGGAAAGACAATGAAGCTTTTTCCCTGGCAGCTTTAACCCTTTAAATGCCAAGCACGTAGTTTCTACGTGGTTGCTTCTCCTACCGTTAAGTGCCAAGCACGTAGAAACTACGTGCCTGGCATTTCCCCCAAACAGTTAAAAAATAGAAAAAAAAAATCACTTACCTCCGGTATCCTTGTGAAGCCTGGGGTCCCCTCTTCCTTGGGGGGGCATCCGATCGCCCCCCCGTCGTCCTCCGTCTTCAGGGGGGGGCCCGAAACCAGCCGCCCCCCCCCCCCGTTTCCAGCGCTGATCGCCGATCGCCGCTGTAAACAAAAAAAAAAAAAATGTCATTTACTCACCTCCGCGCCCGAGCCTTCTGTCCGGGTCTCCTCTTCACCAGGGGGGGTCCGATCCCCCCCCTGGGCTGCGCAGTCTTCAGGTGAGGACCCTCTTCCGGGTCCTCACCTCTTGTAATGGCGGCGACGGCCGCCGCCGCTTAGCCCCGCCCATTGTGGGAGGAGCGGGATGACGTCATCCCGCTCCTCCTATACCCCCTCCGAGCTCCGGCATCTGTCAGATGCCGGTGGTGATCGGAGCAGAGCGGGTGTCAGGTGAGGAGGCTCCGATCGGAGCCCCCTCACCTGTCACCCGCCCTGCGCCGATCACCACCGGCATCTGTCAGTGACAGCGGCGCGGGACAGCGGCGAGGGACGTCGGATCGGAGGTGAGTATAGTGTAAAAAAAAGATAAATAAAGATTTTTTTTTCTCTGTGTGTGTGTCATTTTTTTACTATTAACCCCTTGTGAACTGGTAAGGGGTCCATGACCCCTATACCAGTTCACAAGGCTGGGGAGATGGCAAGCCACCTGCGCTAGCGGGTGGCTTGCCATTAACCCCTGGCACCCCCATTACCTGCCTCCCCAAAGGCCAGGGGGGGGCAGAAGAGCCCGGGCCCACATGGGCTATGTGGGCTCGTAGGCTGCAGGGTGGGGGGGCCACATAAGCTGGCCCCCCCACTCTGTGCCTACAAGCCCCCATAGCTGGTCCCGGGCTGGTTACTGTGGGTAAGGGGGACCCCACGTCAATTTTTTTTTTGATTTTTAAGGGTTTTTAACCCTTAAAAATCAAAAAAAAATGGGGTCCGCCCCCCCTGGGAGGGGGGACCCTATGTCATTTTTTTTTTTGATTAACCCTTTGTAATCTGTCATCCAGCAGCTATAAAAGGCTTCTAGCAAGTGAGCAGAAGCCAGTGATCGCCGAGGGACAGAGGGCTCCAGGATGGATGGGAGGTGAGTATAGTGTAAAAAAAAAAAAAAATTAATAAAATATTTTTTTCTTTATGTGTGTGTGTGTCATTATTTACTTTTAACCCCTTGTGAACTGGTAAGGGGTCCATGACCCCTATACCAGTTCACAAGGCTGGGGGGATGGCAAGCCACCTGCGCTAGCGGGTGGCTTGCCATTAACCCCCGGCACCCCCATTACCTGCCTCCCCAAAGGCCAGGGGGGGGCAGAAGAGCCCGGGCCCACATGGGCTATGTGGGCTCGTAGGCTGCAGGGTGGGGGGGCCACAAAAGCTGGCCCCCCCACTCTGTGCCTACAAGCCCCCATAGCTGGTCCCGGGCTGGTTACTTTGGGTAAGGGGGACCCCACGTCAATTTTTTTTTTGATTTTTAAGGGTTTTTAACCCTTAAAAATCAAAAAAAAAATGGGGTCTCCCTCCCCTGGGAGGGGGGACCCTATGTCATTTTTTTTCCCGATTTAACCCTTTGTAGTGTGGATGGTTTTTGTATTTTTTTTGTGAATGTTATAAAATACTTGTTTCAGTTAGGGGGGTCTCCTGGGCAGGAACGGGGGGCTACCGATAAATATGTGGTACCGTTCTAATCGGTAGAAATGGGGCTTTCACATGCAATATGATTTTCCTTAATAAAATACATTTTTTATTTAAAATAAAGGAGTCAATTTTCTAAAAAAATGTTTTTATTTATTTATTTTTTTTTTCACTTAATAATATTGTAAAAAAAAAAAAAAAAAATACAAACAAGACATTTCATGTTAAAGTCTAAACTCTGCTGCAAAAAATATATATATAATTTTTCTGAAAGTTACAGCAAAAATGGCGCAAAACATGTCGCAAAACATGACGCAAAATGGGGAAAATGGCCTGTCAACAGAGGGTGACAAAATCTCAAGTAGGCTGGCAATTAAAAGGGTTAATAGTACCTCTGCATGTTGGGTATTGTTCTGTTCGGGGGACCTTGCGCTTTCAGACTTAGCTTGTTTTTTCTGGTTTGCATATTTATATTTTAGGAAAAGGTGTTTTTTATTCAGCTTTTTTATAAATTTTTTAGGGAAACCCTGCGCAACCAAAGAATTCTTTGAGGAATTAATTCCAGAAAGATGAGCCCACTAGAACAAGCTGGGTACCCTTAAAAAGCTTAACGTGTGTACTTTCAGGGAATATATGGTTTATGGGGGATATTCCAAATGTAAAGGGTTGTTTTGGTTGAAAAATCGCAAGGTGCGCACTTTGTCTGCAGAGCTGAAATTTTCAAGTAAAATTACCGTTATGCGCATGCTTTACTTTGGGGTGTTTGGCAACTCTTCCCTTGACAGAACCTATGCATGTTGGGTGTTGTTCTGTTCGGGGGATGTTGCGTTTTCAGATTAAACTTGTTTTTTCTTGTTTGTATATAGTTTTTTTAGGAAAATGTGGCTTTGATTCTGCTTTTTTATCCTTTTTTTAGGGAAACTCTTTGCAACCAAAGATTACGTTGAGGGATTACTTCCAGAAAACTATGGCCACATCCACAAGCTTGGTACCCCTAGAAAGCCTGAGGTGTGTACTTCCAGAGAATATATAGTTTGTTGGGGGTATTTCAAATGTAAAGGGTTGTTTTTCTGGAAAAACCGCAAGGTGCGCATATTGCATAGCATAGTTGTATTTTATCTGAAAATCTCCTAAAGCGCTGTTTCAGTTTGGGGGAGTCTCCTGGGCAGGAAAGGGTGTCTACCTATACATATGTGATATCGCTGTAACCAGGAGAAATTGGGATTTCACACGCAATAAGATTTTATTGACAAACTTACATTTTTTATTCCAAAAAAAACTACAATATGTAAAAATTTTTTTTTTTTTTTTTTTTTTTGCACATATTTCACCCAAAAATATTAAGAATACACCTAACAAATGACAAACAAGACATTTCATGTTAAAGCCCAGACTCTGCTGAAAAAAACAATATATCATTTTCCTGGGAAATCCCTGGAAATCCCTTCAAAAATCACATTTGAACATGGGGAGCGCAAAATAGTGCAAAATGGTCTGGCAACAGAGTGTGACAAAAACTCCAGGTAGGCTGGCACTTAAAGGGTTAAGAACAGCTTCTTTAGTCTGAAAATACAAAAACTTCCGATTTGCGGCTGGTTAGGGCTGGATGAGCTCTCTCCATCTCCAGTCTCTCAAGCGGGATACCAGGGATAAACTCTTGAATAAGTGCTGTAATGGAGCCCCTGGCATCCTCCATAGACTCCGGAAGGCCTCTAAAGCGCAAGTTCTTCCTGTGACAACGATTTTCGAAGTCCTCATGTTGGGACTGTAGGGTGCGCACTAAATCATGTAATTGCTCAATTTCTTGCTCGTGCCCCTCCATAACAATTGTGGCATCACCGATATGATTTTCAAGCTGCGACGTGAGGCCTCCTAAATCTTTTAGCTCCCCCAATAACTTCGCTGTCATTTTTGCGGAGACAGTTGTCATTTCCTCCCGAATCATCTCCCGAATCTGCTGAAGCGTGGCCCGGTCTAGCGTGGCAGGGGGGCCAGAGCCCACTATTTCTGATGGGAACTGGGCCCAACTGTCTGAGGAGTCTCTAGAGTCCTCCCGCTCTCCCGCGCGTGTCGCCGGCTCACCTTCCAAGTCAGACGCCATCTTGGATTGCTGACCGCCAGAGTCTTTCACTGTTTATTCTAAGTATGTCTCACACCCTGCTTCGGAAATAATCATTACACTTGGGTTATAGTCCACAAGAGGGCGCTTTACTGCAGAGATGGCAAAAAAAGAAGCCCCTCCCAGTCCCACAAATACCTGGGACCTCCCACACATTCCCCAGTATAGTCTCTGCAGTGAAGGCGACGACACTCAAGATGATGGCTCTTCTCTCCTTACAGGTAAGCCGGGTAACACCCGGCCCCCAATTTGTCCTAATTCCGCCTGGACCCCTTTTTTAAATAACATTAAGCCTCCCAGCTATGGCTGCAGGGTCTGGGTGAGGATAGGTAACACCTTTAGAGGTGTTTTGAAGGAGCTTTGCTCCACCGTGAGGCCCTCTTCAAAGGGTAGGCGGTCGTCAGGTTTGTTGGTGATCCTGACTTGGGATGCCCTGTCCGTTTAGGCCCTCGCTACAAATTTAAATGTAGTCATCGGTTTCCCCCTAACTTCCCTCCTCCCTGGTCCCGGTTAGTTGGGGGGGGGCTGTGTGTGATATATATATATGTATATATTTTTATTTAAATTGTGTGTGCGTGTGTGTGAATGTGTTTTAACTATGGCGCTGTCGCCGTACATCGCTTCTCTCCAACCTTCAACGTGCGCCTTCCATGGTGGCGGGCCGGTGCCGTTACAGCCGGTTCCCGCAAAATGGCGGGGAGCTCGGCTGCTTGTGGTTCTCTGAGGGGGAAGGGGGCGTGGCCTTGCGCTCGGCGCGCTGACCGTCAGGCCCGCCCCCTTTGCTCCTTCTTGCTTATGTTTGCCGGCAGAGGGCCGGGTGATGTTTGGCCGGCTCCCCCTTGTCTGGGGAGCACGGCGGTTTAGTTGGGCCGATTGGCGCTACTCGGGTGGCTCGCCCCCCCCCCCCCCTTCTCTTCACGTCACGGCTGGCTCCCGCATTGCTGGGAGCTCGGCCGCTTGTGATCTCCCCGCGCTTGGAGGGGGCGGAGCCTAGCGCTCGGCGCGCTGTGCAGGTGGCTCACCCCCTCTCTCTTTTTCATAACATAACGGCTGGCTCCCGCATTGCTGGGGAGCTCGGCCGCTTGTATTTTTCCTGTGCTTGGAGGGGGCGGAGCCTAGCGCTCGGCGCACTTTGCAGGTGCCTCACCCCCCTTTTTTCTCCATCTTCCTACTGTCACACCTTCCGGCTGCCCCGCTGGGAGACTGTTTCGCGCTATCCTGCCTCCCATAGAATTGGTGAGTGTCCCCTGCCAGGCTGATTATTGTCTATTTTAAGTGCATGTATGGTATGTGCATCCTCTGTGGCTGGGGGGCTGCATCTTATGCTAATTGCATTATATGTATATCTTTATGTATTTATGTATGCGTGTGATGACATTTATGTCTTCCGGGGGTCTTCCAAATTTAGTGCTTCCCCCTGGTCCTGTGGCCTTTTCTTTGACATGAGTTACCATTGATTAAATCCTCCCACTAACGGACATTTAAGGGGCATCCCGGGTAGCTCAACAGCGTAATTCCCATTGGTCATTGCGGCTACCAAAACCACTTTATGGAGGCTTCCCAGGATAGTTTGCTCGGGGTCCCCTCGGGGCAAGCCCGGCTCTGTGTGGGATGCGGGGCATCCCTGGCGGGCAACATTGTACTAGAGTGAGTATATGTGCACAGCGGGTGCTGGCGCGGCAATCTGGGCCCGTGCGGCCGGGTTAGCTCGGCTGGTCTTGTCACTCACACCCCCGCTCCTGGGTATGACCCCTAGTGACGTTAACACTAGCGGGGAGTAGCAATGGATGTTTGCGCTAGAGGGCAACACTGTGATGGATTGCTAGCCTTGTGGCCGGAAGAATCCAGCTGAATGTCGGCTCATGGCGCTCGCTGCGCCGGCCTATACATTAACAATATGTTTAATATGTTTAATATTATTGCCTGTCTGTACACCCTTTGTGTAAAGGGATATTATTCAGATTCTGTTTCCTCTGATGATCAGCCTGCCATTGCACTGATGCCTTCAGAGCAGTGGGATGCTGACGTTTCCCTCATGCTACCTAGGGGGTGGAATAGGAGGTATCCCTTCCCCGCGGTTTGGTCTAGTTCTGCTCATTGACCCCTCTGGGTGGATGCCACCATCCTGGGGTTGTATATTGTGTATGTGGTGCGCTTCCCCGTCTCATTACCTGATGGATAGTGAGGACTGACGTATCGACTAACGGGTCTCCCAGGTCCTTGTCTGTGTGGCCTTACACCCGGTGGAGGCTTTCGCTATTACGGCCACGCATATTAGGACCTTATTAAGGGACGTCCTTAAGGTTTCCAATTGGATCCTTCTGGTGTTGGATTTAGAGCTTGTCACTTTGTGAGCTAATTTTCACGGTGGGGGAACACCTTTGTCCTATCTGCTTTAGTTGGCACTATTCAAAGGTATTGTTGACCTCAGCTGAGTGGTCTGATTCCAGCCACTCGGTCGGGTAGCGCCAGTCGGCAGCTGACTAGGCTGTCACAAAGGCGTTCGAAGGGCTTCCCCCTGTTGGGTTGCGCCTGTCGGTGATGGTGGAGCTCTGGCCGAAAAGGTAAGTTACACCAACGCAAAAGCAGCCACTTCCCTTCCGGGGGTCAAGGTCCTTCACTCCCTCCCTTATGGGCCTGGGTCAGGCAGGGGGGGTACCCTTTGCAGGAAAGAAGGGGAAGTTTCCGGGGCAATAGCTGTTGCCGTGCCCGACCTGTATTATTCTGGCGTGCCAAGCCTTAATCTTCTGCTAGCCCACTCTGCATTGAGGGGGCGTCTTCACCCCTCTGGTGGGGGACGGCTGCTGCTGCTGCTGCTGTTCTTCACTCCTCCCAGACTCTCTTCACGAGTTTCTTCGGATCCCTGGGCAGTTTTAGGGCCTGTTTACGGCAGTACAGGGCCGTCTGGCCATGGGGGTCATTCGTCAGGCTCCCCCCAGGGGAAAGAGGTCAGTGTTACTATTTCAATCTCTTCACAGTCCCCAGGAAAGATGGTCCCATCTGGCCCATTCTGGACTTGAAGATCTCATCCGGTTCATCTGAACAAAATGGTTTTGCATGGAGACGCTGCTCTCCGCTGTCAGCTCCCTGCCCCCGGGGGGACTTTATATCATCAATAGAGATCAAAGATGCTTGCTTTCTTGTGCCGGCCTTCCAGGGTACCAGCGGTTTCCCAGGTTTGCGGTAGGGGAACAGCACTACTAATTCATGGCTCTCCCTTTCGGTTTCTCTTCTGCACCCAGGGTATTCTCCAAGGTGCTGGCAGGTGTGATGGCCCTTCTCATGATTCCAGGGCATTCACATTCTTCCTTATTTGGACAACCTTCTCATTACGTCTCTTTCGTTCTGTCAGGCGGAGCTGGATACCCGGCCGGTCGTGGCGACACTGGAGTGTTTTAGGGGGGTAATCATTTACCCCATGTCTTCACTTTCCTCATCAAGGGTGTCTTCTATCCCGGGCATGTCGCGGGATAACTTTCAGGCCAGGATTTCCTTACCCTTAGCCGTGGGTGGACGCTCTTCAGGTGTGCTCAAGTGGCGCTTTTGGTTGGCGCGCTGGACTTATAAGGCAGTATCTGTTGAGCAATGCCGTGATTGTGACTTCGTGCATCACCTGGAGCATTTAAAGCGCCGATTCGGATTGTCCTTACGAACTCTCATCTGTCCATCCGGCTAGGGATGAGACTGGTAGGACCGATGGTGGCCTGTTTTTGCAAAACAGTAACTTTTTGCTTAATTTCACATTAGGCTCTTTCAGCTCCTTCTCCTATCGGCCTGGGACAAGTGTTCCCTGTCCTTGGGTTCAGTCCTTGTTCTGTCTCCTCTGGTCCGTCGGTCCCTTCGGGGGCGGCTGGACTCAAAAAACCTTCTGGTGGGGCAGATTATTTTTCTGCCCCGCTGGGAGACTGTCTCGACTAATCCCAGTCGGTCAGTTTGGGGGGGCTACTGGAGAGCACACCAATTCCGAGGGCTGTGGGGCCCTCAGGAGGCACACGCCCCATCAATATTATGGAGCTAAGGGTGGCTCGGATGAGGCTGTTTCGGTGGATGCCTCACCTATGGGGCCTGCCGGTTCAGGTTCACTCCAACATCCGGACTGTGGTTGCCTACTTCAGTCATCAGGGAGGGACTTGAAGCAAGGGTGCCCTCCGAGTGGTGTTGTTGACTCTGTATTGGGCCGTGAGCAACGTTCCGTGTATTTTGGTGATGTGGCTCTGTTTGCCTCTCCTCACGTTCACTAGCTATTAGCATTTGTTTCTATTTCCCAGGTCCCTCTGGCTCTGGCAGTGGATGCCGTGCCTCTGTCCTGGCGGGAGCTCGGTTTTCCTGTATCTGTTTCCTCCCTTTCCCATGGTGGGCAAGGTAGTGCACAAGCTGGCTCAAGAGGGTGTGCCAGCAATCCTAGTGGCTCCTAGGTGGCCAAGACAGGTGTGGTTCGTAGACGTTGTCCGGCTGGCGGTAGATCAGTACAGGCTGCCTCTGTTCCCGATCTGATTGGACAAGGTCAGCTTTGTTACCCCAATTTACAAACGCTGGCTTTGACGGCGTGGCTGCTGAACCCTTCATCTTATGGAAAAGGGTTTATATGAAGCCATTGTCCAGACTCTCGTTGGGGATAGGAAGAAATCATCCTCTACTATCTTCTGCTGGACCTGGCGGGCCTACTTTGATTGGTGTGAGGCTAGTGCCTTTTCTTGTCAGGTGTTTCCATTCTTTGGATTTTGGATTTTCTTCAGCGTGGTTTGGACATGGGTTTTCAACTTAGCACCTTTATGGGGCTTGTGTCCACTCCGGTGGTTTTCTTTCAGAGATCTTTCGCTCTTCATCCTTTTGGTTAAGGCCTTTTATTTTCAGGGGGTCGCTCATGTGCGCCCTCCTCGCAAACCCATGTTGCCGGTTTAGGATTTAAATTTGGCATCGTCTGCCCTTCTGGGTCCTCCTTTTAAACCAGTGCAGGATGCCGCACTATACATTTTTCACCTTAAAAGTTGTCTTTTTGGTGGCTATAAATTCTGTTCGACGGATTTTTGAGTTGGCGGCTCTGTCCATTCAGGCCCCCTACTTTGAGAGACATCAGGACAAGGTGGTTTTCCACTTAAAACCAGACTTCTTGTCAAAGGTTCTCTCTGCTTTTCACTTCATTCAGGACATTGTGCTTCCTTACTAGTGTACTAAACCTAATAATGGCAGGGAGAGGGCTTTGCACTCTCTGGACATCGTTAGATGGGTACAGTACTATCTGGTGGCTACTTCACCTTTGCGCCAGATGGACGCCTTCTTTTGTGTTGCCCTCCGGGCCCAAGAAGGGTTTGGCGCCCGTCAAGACTACCATTTGTAAATGGATTCGTCAGGCCGTTATTAGGGCCTATTCTGTCAAGGGGAGGGATCCCTCTTTCCAGATCACTGCTCATTCTACTCGTGCTGTTGAGGCTTCCTGGGCCTTTCAGCACCAGGCTTCTGTGGAACAAGTTGGTACAGCTGCTACTTGGTCTTCTGTTCATACCTTTCCAAGTTTTATAAGGTTGATTTGTGGGTCTCAGCGGATGCTGTTTTTCGACTAGCAAAGTTCTGCATGCTGCAGTGGTTTATTTTGTGCACTTTTGCCTGTTGGGATCCCCACCCTTTTTTGGACACTGCTATTGGATGTCCCAAGTGTAATGATTATTTCCGAAGCAGGGTGTGAGACATACTTAGAATAATACCATTTTGTGATTACTCACCTGTAAAATGGGTATTGTAAGTATGTCTCACACCCTGCTTCGCCCCACCCTGAGTTGTACCTTGGATCCTCTGTTTGGTGTTACTGTTTCTCTCATAGATTTTATTTGCTCTTCCTGGTCCCCTTACTGCTTTTTAATACTGGGGAATGTGTGGGAGGTCCCAGGTATTTGTGGGACTGGGAGGGGCTTATTTTTTTGCCATCTCTGCAGTAAAGCGCTCTCTTGTGGACTATAACACAAGTGTAATGATTATTTCCGAAGCCGGGTGTGAGACATACTTACAATACCCATTTTACAGGTGAGTAATCACAAAATGGTATTTTTTCCTCGGATTGCCCAT
Organism: Gastrophryne carolinensis; assembly: GCA_027917425.1. NCBI lineage: Eukaryota > Metazoa > Chordata > Amphibia > Anura > Microhylidae > Gastrophryne > Gastrophryne carolinensis. Next base: position 75,220,654 of record CM051244.1, read on the forward strand.
GTTGCAGTCCGCCAGGGTGATCCACCGGGTGCTCCGGGTATACGGCTATCAGGAACTGTAACTTGCCCGCCAATTGGCCCCGTCAGGTAGGCAAACAACTCCCGAGAGTGCGGAGCGAGATCAAGCTGCGACCATCTCAGCGCGCCGCGCGCATGCGCCCCCCAGCCAGCAATCTCTGCGCCAGTAAGTCCTGGGGGCAACCGAGTCTGGAGAGGCATAACCTGTGTCTCCAGCGAGCGGGGGCTTGACTATAGGTACAAGAGGTGGTGGAGATTGGGGATTGTTGGCTAATGCAAGAATGGTGTCCGGCGGTCCCTGACAGTGGCATTCCCCCCTCCCATTTCCATAGACAGCTTTGCATATTCCCCATCCCATTCCCCATAGGTAGTGTGGCACCCCCCCATTCCCATAGGTAGTGTGGCATTCCCCCCTCCCATTCCCATAGGCAGTGTGGCATCCCCCTCCCATTCCCATAGGCAGCATGGCATTACTCCCTCCCATTCCCATAGGCAGTGTAGCTTTCCCTCCCATCCCATTCCCATAGGCAGTGTGGCATTCCCCCATCCCATTCCCATAGGCAGTGTGGCACCCCCCCTTTTGTTCCTCAAACTTACATGCTCCTGCCCTCCAACTGCTGTCGCTGCATGCTTTAACACCTGGTCCCTGCAGCAGGTGGGTGTGGCCTGCACTGGCCACCCTTATTTTTTTCAGTTTTTTTACATTTGCCCGATAAGATGCACAGACATTTCCGCCCCACTGTATATTTATAGGGTATATATATACTGTACTTCGAACAGACACACCTTTTCCAGCAGCGGCAGCAGCAACAGGAACAGAGACAGCGCCCGCTGCTCCTCCATCTGCTGCCTCTTCTGGCTGGGGTACACGCGAGCACCCGGGTCAGTGCAGCAGGTGGGCATGGCCTGCACAGACTCAGTGCAGGCCACACCCACCCGCTGCCCTAACCTGGGTGTTCGCCCGTGCCCAGGAAGAGGCAGCAGATGGAGGAGCGGCCGGCGCTGTCTCTGTCCCTGCCGCTGCTGTCGCTGCCGGAAAAGTCAACGATAGCAGCAGCAGGGACAGGGACAGAGCCTGCCGCTGCTTCTTACTGGCCGGCCCATAGAGCTGGTGGACGTGGCCTGGGCCGATGCGGCGCAGGCCACGCCCACTCGATTCACAGAGCCGGCCTCTCAGTGGAGCCGTGTCAGCAGAGAGGTGAGTTTTACTGTTTTTTTTACTTCTAGGGGGATGCCACACTGCCTATAATAATGGGGGGAGGGGGATTGCCACACTGCCTATGGGAATGGGGGGCCACACTGCCTATATGGGGAATGGGAGGGGGGAATGCCACTCTGCCTATATGGGGAATGGGAGGGGGGAATGCCACACTGCCTATATGGGGAATGGGAGGGGGGGGATGCCACACTGCCTATATGGGGAATAGAAGGAGGGGAATGCAACACTGCCTATATGGGGAATGGAAGGAGGGGAATGCAACACTGCCTATATAGGGAATGGGAGGGGGGGATGCCACACTGCCTATATGGGGAATGGGAGAGGGGAATGCCACACTGCCTATATGGGGAATGGGAGGGGGGAATGCCACACTGCCTATATGGGGAATGGAAGGGGGGGGAATGCCGCACAGCCTATATGGGGAATGGAAGGGGGGAATGCCACACAGCCTAAATAGGGAATGGGAGGGGGATGCCACACTGCCCATATGGGTAATGGGTGGGGGGAATGCCACACTGCTTATAAGGGGAATGGGTGGGGGGAATGCCACACTGCTTATAAGGGGAATGGGAGGGGGGCATGCCACACTGCCTATATGGGGAATGAGAGGGGGCACACTGCCTATATGGGGAATGGGTGGGGGAAATGCCACACTGCTTATATGGGGAATGGGGGGGTGCCACACTGCCTATATGGGGAATGAGAGGGGGGCACACTGCCTATATGGGGAATGAGTGGGGGGAATGCCACACTGCCTATATGGGGAACGGGTGGGGGGAATGCTACACTGCTTATATGGGGAATGGGAAGGGGGGAATGCCACACTGCTTATATGGGGAATAGGATGGGGGGATGCCACACTGCCTATATGGGGAATGGGAGGGGGAATGCCACACTGCCTATGCCATTGGGGTATCCCACAAGGTCCTATGAGAATATGAGGGGGAATGCCACACTGCCTATATGTGGAATGGGATGGGGCATGCCACACTGCCTATGGAATGGGGGCATCCCACACGGCTTATAGGAATGGGATGGGGTATGCCACACTGCCCATGAGGAATGGAATAGGGGGAATGCCACACTGTCTGTAATGGTGTGTTTTTGGTTTAACTTTTTTTTTTTTTCTTATTTTCCTCCTCCAAATCCTAGGTGCGTCTTATATGGCGAAAATATGGTACATTTACTGCCTGTCGGTCCTTCAATGCCTGGTGCCTCACAAATACCTGCATGCACACATGCACACATATACACAGACACACACACAAAGCACCATACTTTACAGCCCTCCCGAATTGCTGATCGTGTTTCTGCTTCCGGCAGGTGGGCTTGGCCTATTTACAGCCAGCGCCTCTGAATGAACACCGCCTGTGCATAGGCCACACCCACCCCTTGAAGCCCTAAATGTGATCAGCGGCGCAGGAGCGCTGTAAGGTATGGCTGTGCGTGTGTGTATGTGTGTGTGTCTGTGTGTGTGTCGGCAGGCATTGGATTTTACTTGCTTCTCGTCCATGGCATCTACATTGCGCTCTCTCCTCTAAAGCAGAACTACAGTCAAAAATGACTATAGTTCTGCAATAAGGCCTGTCAATATTCCCCCCCACCACCACCACTTTTGGGGCCTTATAGAGCGAAATATACATAATATATGTGTGTGTGTGTGTGTGTGTGTGTGTGTGTGTGTGTGTGTGTGTGTGCAACCCTGTTTGAAAGCCTTTGGCACTGCAGTGCCTTGGCAACCGTTAGAGTCAGGACCAAGTGATACCCAGCAGCCAATTACTGAGCAGCATTTTGCGCTGACAGGGGTATATGCACCAGGGACATTGCAAGCTGTAATTCCCCCTGTGCTGAGCCGTGCTGCATTTTTTTTTTTTAAATGGGTGTGTCATCACTTTCATTCTGACAGAATTGCAAAGGTTGGCCATTTGGTATCTTTTTAGTGCATCCAAAGACCTGGATAAGTCTGTCAACTGTAAACCACTTTCCAAGCAATTAAACATTCATGTCATGGCAATACAGATTCCAGTCTTCCCCTAAAACTGGCTCTGTTTGAAGGAGCTCCCTCTTCCCAAAATGAATGAGGGGGCTTCTGCAGAGGTTCTTGAAGGTCTGGCATGAAAATCCTCCAGGGCCCAGCACTATAGTGTCTCCTGGCAAGGAGTTTTGGCATCTTGCAAAACTCTCTGTACCGCCCAAGTTTTCTCATTGCATTTACTACTGCTGCATTGCTGTTTTACAACAGTCTACTGGAGAATAAGTGATCTTATTGTACTCCAACCTGTCATTGAGTATTGCCTTCCAGCGAGATACAGATGGGAGGGTTTGATGTTTCCAACTGAATAGCAGACAGTAAGTGAGCCCAGGGAGAAGATATATACTGTATGTTTAGGAGGCAAGAAACAGTAGATCTTTATAGACTGTGGTAAGGTGCAAGGGGCCGTCATTGACGGAAGGTATGTGGCACCAAGGTACCTGGCGTTGGTGCAGCAAAACCGTGTGTTTTGTTTCCCAGCATCAGCTGCTAATGGCAGTCTGGTGCTGAAGTTAGTATAGCTGAAAGGCTAACCCGGGACGGTTTTACTGGGATGGAGTAGAGCAGGGTGGGACTCCATCCCACTACCCAGGTCCGGATTTTACAGGCCGTTTAAATAGCCTGGGGAATCGGTTGTGCACTGTCTGTGACTGGAGCTCACTTGTGGAGTGAGACTCTGTGATCCTGGCTGAAAACTCCTATGCCGGCGGTTTCATGCAGACCCAAGGTGGATTCGGTTGCAAAGCAGCAACTTTGCCCAAGGACTAAAAACGCTGTTTGCCTGTCTGATTGACTTATGCTGCATTTTCCTGAAAAGGTGATGTAACCCGAAAGGGCATATGCTTTTATGGATTTTGGTGTGAATAAACACGGACTTTAAGTTTAACTTTTCGCCTGTGAGCCTATATACTGCAAACATCCTGCTGTCTACCAGAGCTAATCATCACATTTGGTGTCGGATGCGGGTAGAGCAGTGAGGCCGTTGCTAGGAGCAACCGACGGAAAAGTTTTTTTGTGCATGTCCTACATTAAGCCTGCCAGGCTGCTACCTGAAAATGCAGACAAAATGTGAAAGCGCTCATGGAGGCGAATCTGCAGTAGCACGAGGCCAACAAGCAGCAGCGAGAGACCAACAAGCAGCAGCAGGAGACCAATCAGCTGCTATTGCAACAAGTGATGGCGCTGCAAGCTGCAGGAGCGCCCAAAAGTGTCCCTGATGCCCGGAAAGCTTTCCTCTTGGCGCTTACAAAAATGACCACTTCGGATGCTGTTGAGACCTACCTGGTGGTGTTTGAAAAGGTGGCTGCAAGGGAGAAGTTGCTACATGACCAGTGGGCTGACGTCATCGCTCCATTTTTGGCATCTGGACCCCAGCAGATGTTTTTTGATCTTCCAGACGACCAAGCCGCTGACTACCCGACTCTGAAGGGTGAGATACTGGCCAGACTGGGGGTGAATGTGTGGGTTCGGGCTCAGCGGGTGCATCAGTGGAGCTATCAGTCGACAGAGCCCGCCAGACCCCAGTACTATAAACTGCTGCACCTACTGCAAAAATGGCTGCAGCCAAACTTATTAAGCCCTACTGCCATGTTGGACCGCTTGCTGGCGGACATGTTCTGGAGGGCTTTACCGCACCATCTCCAGCACTGGGTTGGCCAGGTATCCCCCGGCAACGCTCTAGAGATGGTGGACCTAGTGGAGCAATAGAAGGCCACCAGGAACTTGCAAGGGGGCTCCACGGGGAGGGATTCGGGGAAACCCCGAAGGTCCCCGCCACAGCCCCGGCGAGTGGCGTTCCCTAAACCCCCTCAGGACCTATACCCCAAAGTCCCTGCCCCGGTGTTGTGTTGGGGGTGTAAGGAGCCAAGACATATCAGTGCCAATTGTCCCCACCAGGGGGATCCCATGGACGTGAACTTTGGTTACTGCCCTTCAATGTATGCCAGGAGGCTGTGTGCTGCCGGTGTCCCTGAGCTTGTGGGGCAAAGTCACCTCTGACTCGGTGAGTATGGTTACCCTGGTAAGACCCGCCATGGTACTGCCCGATGAGTACACGGGGCGGAAAACCGGAGTCTTGTGCATTTACGGGGACTTGAGAGACTATGCCACAGCACAAGTGACTCTAACCACCGTCTCCGGTAGCTGGAACCACGAAGTCGCCGTTGCCACTAAACAACCGTACGAACTTATTATTGGGAGAGACTTTCCGGGGTTCATGTCACTATGGACCAAGTTGGGAGTTCTGGAAACCTGCGAGGCGGGTGTGTCCCCAATAGACTGGCCCTACTCAGGGGTGACCCCGGAACCCTGGGAACCGGAGTCAGGAGGGACAACGGTAGGGGTGACCACCTCTACGGTGGAAGAGGGGGAGTCAACCCCACTGAGTGTTATGGTTGTAGATGTGGAAGAGTTGGCAATGGGTCCATAGTTGCCAGATCTCCATGTCTCCACAGTTAATTTTGGTACAGCACAACACCAGGATCCGACTCTATTTCGGGCCTGGGAGAATGTTCTTGAGGTGGAAGGTGAACCACAACAGCCGGGGGCGGAGTTACAGTTTCCTCGCTTTGTGGTTCACCAGGATATGCTGTACCGAGTAAACAAGGTACGTGAAGAGGTGGTGGAACAATTGGTGGTACCCTATCGCAAGCTGGTGTTGGATTAGGCCCACCAACATGTTCTGGGGGGACACCTAAGCCAGCAGAAAACTCTGGACCAAATTTTACAACGTTTCTACTGGCCCCGTGTGTACAAGGAGGTGGATAGATATTGTGAGTCCTGCCCAACATGTCAGATGACCAGCCCCCAACCTCATTACCGTGGTCCCCTATTTCCTCTCCCAGTTATTGAGGTACCCTTTGAGCGGATTGCCATGGATCTGGTGGGTGCCAAAATCCGCTAGAGGGCACCAACATATTCACTTCCAAAGTAGTCCCACAATTTACAGTGCAACGCCAAATAGATTCCAACTGCCACAGTGAACCTATGAAACAGAGTTGATATTCACACAAGGACCTTAGTGTGTCCTCTGGGGTCTTGGGCTATCTTCCCAGGCTCTCTGTAGTTTATCCCTGGCACTCTCTATGCTCCTGACTGACTTGTATCTCCTTCTCCTCCTTTTTTCTCAAAATGTGTTGTTACTTTCACTGCCAAAAGAATTACATTAATGAACTGGTTCTAACTAGATATTTAATTATATATTCTCTAATCCCACCCATTTACCTTATGTATTCAAAACAAACCCCCTTTCTTTGCTTCAATGGCTGAGCTGAGAAAGTTGTGTCATGGCTTTATGAGTCATGAGCATGCTCTGCTGTGGCCAGAAACAGCTGTGGGACCACTGTGACTTGCAAGGCTTGCTCATGCTAAGAGACTTAAGGAACACATTCCCCTCGATTCAAAGAGCAAAAGTTAATTGATTTCGTATCGAGAATCGTAAGTTTGGGTGGGTGTTAGTCATTTTTTCCTGTTTTTTTGGCCATTTACGACTCGCACGAGCCTACGTACGAATGCGTATATGCTCTTACGATCAGCGGAAGTTCGTTCCTAAATTTTAGGATCAAAACGTAAAACTTAGGATCAAAACGTAAAACTTACGATCAAAACGTAAAACTTACGATCAAAACGTAAAACTTAGGTTAATTGGATGTGTTTAGGTGTGATTCAGAGAAACCTCTAAACGCGTTTTAAAAGAAAGCCACAGCCGACACCTTTTAGCAGCCGGATTGCTGTTCGTGAACAGGTTTTTTGGCTAAGTGGAGGAGTCTGCGCGTCTTGTGCTCCAATGAACTGCATGTATCAGCATGGCCGAGCCCATAAATTGTATGGCAATGCATACCTGATTCATGTATGCCTTATAAAAGCATTTTAATGTGGACCTTAATTAGTCCTTTGCATGTAAACCTTTATTTGGCAATATATTTGCGTTAATTAAAGAAACTTATGTCCTTTGTTATTTAATTTAAAATTGAGGTACTAGAATAATATTTTTAGATTGCATTTATTGGTGTAGTTGTTTACCTTTGCTTTGTTTAATTATTTAAGCACATCTTTGGTCAGATGCATCACACTTACTGAGGAGAGGAGAGCGGGATAAAGTGCAGGATGTGGGTTACTGCTGTATTTTGCACAGACACAGTAGAGCTGGGGGCATGGAAAGGTCAGAAATCAAAGAATCCAGAGCAACACAGTCACAAGGCCCTTTCTGTTTGCAGGCTGCCCGATAATACCTGAGCCGCCATCTTGGCTGTTTCTAGGCTCATAACATGCAGAAGTTTCTGGGTGTTTTTTAATATTTGTGAGCAATCTGTATGTAGAGGGTGTGGGTAACCACACTAAAAATTTAAAGTTGTACCATTTGAAGCATAAATATTAAAATTAAATCCACAAGTAAAAAATGCAAGTTAAGTAAAAATTAAACAAAGTAAGATTTACTTATGCAAATGCATTCATTAATGGTTGGTTACTACAAAATGAATGAAATAAAGAAAAATAAAAGACCAAATATTTAGAATGCACTTTAATGAGGTAAGTTTGTAGTGCGGAGCCGCAAGATCAGAAGGATTTACGTCCAGACCAAAAAGGAAAAAGGGCAAAACCAATGTTGCAACCTGAGAAATGAAACGGAAAATTCAGGATGGAAACTGACATAGGTCTGATTCCCGAACTGCCATACGAACGGACGTATCTTTTAGGATAGAAACGTATTTGCTTATTGAATCACTCGCGTGACGTGAAAAATAGGATGATCGTGAGCCAAATCCAAGCTGTTACATGTTTCTTTGAATCAACCCAATTGGCTGTGATGATTCATGACATTTTTCTAGAGGCTTCCCTTGGGATGTCTTTACCCAAAAATAGTCTCTTTAATATTAATCTGAATAGCATATAATGTGTGATGGCTCTTTATGTCTTTGGCATTTTTTGTGGAGGCACTCAGGCCTTTCCTAGTAACTTAGGAAGCCTCCCTAATTACTTTACTGCTGTACATGTCCAGAAAGAGCAAACACTATTTTTAAGGCACCCAGGGGGGTCGCTGTAAATGGCCCATAAACATTGCAATCTAATTTTGGTTCCTGAAGGTCACCAGCAACTGAAATGTGGAATTGGAATATATTAAGCGTCCTTATAATATTAATGTTTTTGCTTTGTAAACTTCAAAGACTTAAATAGATCAAATGTATCTGCAAAACGTTTTAACACTCACACTGGCAGTAAGAACATCTGGGTCAGGGCTGCTTTTAGACAAAGGGCAAAATTAAAAGTAGGGACCCCGAATTATGAGAAAAAAGGATAACCATCAAGGCAGGTTAGAGTGGAATAATACCCAGTATTTTCACTATCCCAGGTTTTGCTCCTTGCCCCGGGCGCATCCCCAATTGGGATGCCCCACTGTGTGAAACCCTCCAGTTCGCCCACTAAAACTCAGCTTTCCTGACACCAATGGCTTTTACTCTTGCATACCCTGCAAACCCCGGTGGTGCACGTGCTCTCACCACAGCCTATCTGAATGATTGGATGAGAGCCCCTGCATGCTCCATTGGAGCGAGGGTTTTACACAGCAGGCATCCCGAATCAGCCCTGGAATCTTTTAGCTTCTAGGCTGGCCGCTGCTGGGTTTTATTACTTGAGTGAACAAAAATATGGGTGGCAGATGTGGCTTACCTTGCCACAGCCTGCCCCTTTCCCCCCAATCGGTCCCAGTGCCTGCAGTGCCCAGGACTGGAACTGGGGTAATTCATTCCCAGCCTGGCATATGAGCTCAGCTCTGTGTATGGAGCTACGTAGCCGGTGAGCGGGGCCAACAGGATTGACAACACAGGACCCCGCTTCTGGGTATATGAAACTCGACGCAGCCATCTTTCAAATAAATCCAGCAGATGGCGTTCTGAGGCCCCAGCCACGATCTAATATCTGCTGCCTGGGGCACTCTTAGAGGACTTGGGGGCAAGGGCAGATTGGGGTTAAACGTCCTGGGACTTTTTGGGGCACACTGGCCCTGTTGTACTGTTCCTTGCCCAGTATAGTATCTTAGCATGTCACATCATATAAATACAAATGCCATATTTTTCACTCCTGATTCACCTGAGCATAAGACACAGCCAGGGTATTGAGGACAAAAATACGAAAAAATATTCTGAACCAAGGGGTGTGCTAATATCCCCCTCCCAGTCACAGCATTACAGCCAGGGAGTGGTATTCCCCATTACAGCCAGTAAGTAGCATCCCCCATTACAGCCAGTGTGCGGCATCTCTCATTACAGGCAGTGTGTGACATCTCCCATTACAGGCAGTATGCAGCATCCCTTATTACATGCAGTGTGAAGCATCTCCCATTGCGGGCAGTGAGGGGCAGCACCCATTACAGGCAGTAAGTGAAATCCCTCTATTACAGCCAGTGAGGGGTATCCCTCTATTACAGCCAGTGAGGGGCATCCCTCATTACAGCCAGTGAGGGGCATCCCTCATTACAGCCAGTGAGGGGCATCCCTTATTATAGCCAATGAGGGGCATCCTGCATTACAGCCAGTAATGGGCATCCCTCATTACAGGCAATGAGCGGCATCTCCCATTGCATGCAATGAGGGGCATCCCCAATTACAGGCAGTGTGTGGCATCTCCAATTACAGGCAGTGAGAGGCATCCCTCCATTACAGGCAGTGTACAGCATTCCCCCTCCCCCAGAAAGCTAGACAACAGTAAAGCAGCGGGCGTGTAGGGTAACTGATTCATGCCTGGCCACCACTGCTGCTGTTGCTGCCACCCTCCCCACATGCTTAAGCTTACCTAAGTTCGCTGATTGCTGTGGCAGTAGTTATAGCTGGCCGGCGTCCAATGAAAACAATGCCACGACACAGGCCACACCCACCGGCCGCCTGAAACTACCACTGCACTGGTAAGCTTACATGAGTGTGTGTTTGTGTGTGTGTGTGTGTGTGTGTGCGGCGGCAGCAGCAAGTTGGGGGCCCTGTCTTTTCATGGGGGCCCAGGGCAAATGCCACTTATGTCCCGTCCCCCCCCCCATACTCTGGCCCTGATCCAGGTATAAGAAGTTTTTTTCCTAGGTCGATCTAGCTGCTGAATCACTGAGTGGATTATACTATCTGTTGGCAATTTGGCTCATACAAGGACAATGCAGTGTCAATCTAATTAAACATCGTGACACAGTTAGAAAAGAAATGTAGCTGCCATTTTTGAGCTTCCTATCCCAGCATCTCAGACATGCTGCTGCCTAGATTCAACTGACAATGCACAGTAACATGAAGCCCAACAGTACATCCTATTTGCAGATGGCCTGGAAATGCATGAGCCGCCATCTTGTTTCCAAAATTCACTACAGCAGGAGTTAGAAAAAGGTAAATTATTTGTTATGTGTGGCAATCTAAATTGCCCTGGGAGGGATGCATATGAGCACTGTGTTATGTGTTGGTCTGATTTAAGTCATTTTTGCCTGTTGGTTTGCTTTAAGCATTATTTGGGTTAAATTTGCTCTAGATGTGTTCTATGTTTAGTATACTGTATAGTATATTTATATAATAAGGGTGTGTGTATATGTGCTATCATACTATGTATATTACTGGTTTAGGTAAAGGAGCAGTATCGCGAAATTTGCATTAAAAAGATAAATAATTAAATAGCCACACAATAGCTTCTAACATGTGTATAAATAATGTGGCGACAAAAATATCTGCCTTTCTTTTAAATTATATAATGACAATGGCTCAGTCCATTTGCTGAATAGAGGGATCTGCTGGGTTGTATTTAGTGAGCTTCATTTAGCCCACTGGTCTCCTAGCAACACTTTACCTCAGAGGCTGACACTGTAATCAGTGGTAACGGCTGTGTGTGTGTGAGGTGCTGCTTTTGTTATGAGACCAGGTGACTCAAATGTGTAAAATCTATACAAAATAAACTAAAATGACTGAAATTCTTCTTTGAATAACTGTGCAGGAAAATCTAAAGGTATTAAAATGGAACAAAACCCTGAGTGGCTGACCCTAAAGTCTATAAGACCTGGCCATTGACCTTGCCCCTTGGGCATTCTAAATCGGGATGCCCCACTGTGTGAAACGACCCCTGGATAACCACAGATCCCCCCATTTTTCTGGCGCGCTCACGCAGATAGTCGTTTAGACAGGCCGGGCAGCCAGGAAGGTTACTGCTCAGGTTCCCCATCTGTGTGCAAATTGGATGAGAGCCTGCACATGCGCTGTGGGACAGAGAAAGGTACTTTTTCACAGGCGAACTTGGGGATTTCACATATCAGGGCATCCCAAGTAGGGATGCCCCTAGGGGCACAAAACAAAACTCCAGATAGTGAAAATCCTGGGTTGGGCTTTGCTCAAAACACACAAAGCTGAAAGAAAGATCATATGGAAAAAATGAAAAATTAGAATATGAAAGAGAAAATGGTAAACTGGAAGATTCTGCAGCAGAGCCAACATGAAGGGAAAACTGTCAAAATCAGCTAAATGACTTCTAGAGCTTGTCTCTCTGTTTTAGATATATGAGTTCTGGCCAGGCAATGTTGCAATGTTGTTATCTTATGCTGGAAGGCTGCCAGCACTGAACAGCTGATACTTTGATACATTGTTTCACCCCTCTCCTCAGCATGGAACAGGCCAGAGTGTCGGGCCCTGACACTCAGAAGACATAAACATGAGCTATTAGTCTCCAGCTGCACAACACAGACATCATTTTTTTCTACATTTGTAATTCTTACTCCAACACTTACCTACATTCAAAGTACCATTTAAATATAAATCACCAAGAAAAATTTGCGATACTGCTCCTTTAACTGGGTGTAGCCTCCCGCAAGCTCTGCCACAATAAATTCCTATGTATGTGCATATATAATTGACAAAAATGAAACTGATTCTGAAAAGATTTGCTTATTCTTATGTTTATGAACTCATCCTGAACACTGCGCAACAGTCTCCCCTCTTGACATAATCAGGCAAAGAGTTAAGAGTTAGTTATTTTCTTTTTGTAATGGCAATGCCTGTGATTTGCTGTGTGCCAAAACCTGTTATTGTCTGTCACATTAAAGTTTACCATTGACTGTATAATGGTTCTTTAAGTACTGCTGCTCTTTGCAGTACTTTGCACTGTATTGACTGGATTTAGGCAAAACTTCAGGATGTTTTTATTTAAGCTGTGATTATATTAGATATGATCTAATATTGTCTTTATTACAGTTTGTATATCCTGGATGCAAGTTTAAACACATCTCATGTATTTAAAATAGATCTACAGCATTTTGAAGGGACCCTTGGGCGCTACCCTGTCCCCCTCCCTCCACATGTTTCCCAATTAGGGAAAAGGCTGGCGCGACTACTGCAGTGATGGGTTGACAAAAGTGCAGCTTACAAAAACCCTGCAGCATCAAAGTGACTTGACACAACTTTTAGCAAAAAAAGGATTGCTGGTCATATGTAATTTTTTTAAGGGACAACTATAATTCGGGATGAATATACTGTATTTTCATTGCAAACACATATCTGACTGTCAGCTGATAAACCTGTTACATTCTCCTACTGCAGCTAGCTGTTAGTTTGTGATACATTGTAATGATTTTTATAACTACCAGTGAATCTCAATGTAACACGTTTGTGCTGCAGCAGAAGTAAGTAACAGATTTATCAGCTGAGAAGTGTCTTTGATGAAAATACATACAGCCCCTCACCAGACCAGCTGGCAAATGATAGTTATCCTTTAATCTGGTAAGCAGGTTTAGTGGTGAGGAATGTATAGGACTGATTTCAACAAGCTGTGAACAAAGATTTAGCACCTACTTTTTTATACAAGTAAGTAGCTGACATAATGATTCTATGCAACCTATTAATTTATCAATTGTTGCAGTGTGTTCATGAGTTCATGACCTCCATGTTAAGGACTTTCTAAAGATGTCTATGATCTATCTCCTCAAATATATTTTTCATGCAGTGTTTTATATTGTGTTGGCTGTTTGAATGAACTTGATCTGTGATGCACTTATTTTTTTTCTTTAGCTACAGGAAATCATTGATGCAGCAGATGAAGTTCTTACTAGGTGCTCAACAGATCAAGGGAAGTGTCTACAACAAAGGCAGCAGGATGTGGTCGAGAGATGGGATCTAATGAAAAACAAAGTGGAGAAAAGGAGGACTGACCTGGAGCAGTCATGTAAACTATATATCTTCTTAGCTGCTGTAAGTTCTGATGTAAATACCTGATGTATTCCATTTCTGGGCATGGCCGGGCAGGGCCTGTCATGGCACAGCTTTATCTTAAGTGGACCAAAATCCCGGATTTTGAATATCCTGGGTTTTGGTCCTTCCCCCCAGGGTACCCTGATCGAGGGTGCCCCACTGCGTGAAACCCCCCCAAATCGCCCGAAGAAACTCACCTCTTCCATGTCCTATGGCGCATGCGTAGCCGCTCGTTCAATCAGCGCGCTCAGAGCCGGTGATATCACGCCATCTAAAATAGCGTCTAAGGCCAATGGCCCCGAGCACTCTGGCGGCCACATCCCCCCCTCCTTTCTAACAGGGAGCGTGCTCGTTCCCTGCTAGAGAGACAGTGGGGATGCGGCCGCAGCACGCGCATGCACCGTTGGACCGGGAAGTAAGTTAAGTGAACGGGGTGACCTGGGGGGTTTCACACAGAGGGAAGTATATGTAGTCACCTTCTATCCCCACCCCAGTGCCCAAAACAGCCTGTTTTTTTTATCTTAGCCTTTGCCCAATATTCATAACAAAATGCACTGGATGCAGTCAGTCATATCGCTCCCTGGCTGGACAGCCCCACCCCCCAGTGATGATGCAATCAGTTGAAGTACAAACAGCTCAGCAATGGAGAGCACTTCAACCTAACCATTATGTGACAGTTTGGTTGTAACTGAATTTACTAGCATATGGCATTCCATAATAATTCCTGTTGTTTTTTCCAGGTGTTTTTATGGATATTGGGCAAAGTCTGAGGAAAAAAAAAGAAACACAGGCTATTTTGGGGCACAGGGCTGGGAATGGAAGGTTAAAGCATGCACGGATGTGTCAGAGACAGCTGTTGGACCACTGCAGCTTGCTATGCTTGCTTGCTGTGAGAGACCCGGGGGGGGGGACAGAGCGGCGGGGTTTTTTTTTGCATTGTCCTATAAGAATGAAATGGAAAGAAGGCCAAACTTTGAAACTGTGGTCTCGAGCTGTTCATTTTATTATTCAAGTAAAAGCATACATTTCAAGGTCACTTCAAAAACTTCACCTCTGCTTGCTATTTTAGGTTTATAGCATGTTAATAATTTGGGACATTTGACTTGAGATAAACAAGTAGGGCTGAAAAAAGAATTATGGCCACCATTGATTTCACTGTTCTAAGCTGTTCCCCAACCTCTCTCAGGTGTCATATTTTTCAATATTTCTAGCTTGGGTGGAAGAAGCCTGGAAAACCAGTTTTCATTTCCTGGTGATAACTGGCAAATACTATTTAATACTGATAGTGGGGATTGTAAATCAGACCCTTACAATTGCACATATATTGGTTGTCATGTACTGCAATGGTAATCGATTAGAAGTTTACACCACTGAAGTGGAGCGTTTCCCATGTCAACTACCAGATCAGTGTTAGTTTTGTCTGTTTAACTTCAGTTGAGAGAGCAGTTTAAGTATGGGAATCACGTGTAGATTGAAGGGGAACACTAGCTGGCTGTGAATCATAGATAAATATAATCTGGAACTGAGCTGTGGAACTGTTACTGATCCTCCTTATTTGAACATTGGACAACTGTCTCTCTGTAACCCTTTGCTGGTTTTCCAGTACTGAAAAAAATGCCCACTTGATGATAACCTCTCAGATTTTGCCTAATGCTTATTTTACTGGGGTATAACCCACTTTTTCCTCATATACAAACCTGTTGTTGTTTTTAGCTTAGAAACTTGTATCATGTTATACTGTGATTTCTGAACAGCATTTCCTCCAGCTTGCAATGTTCCTAGATAGCCTGCAACTAGAACACTGCACAGCATGCACATGTGCATTCAAGTAAAACTGAAATCATCTCTTAGTAAATTCAAATGTCCAAAATTCAAAACATTGCACTTATGCTGGGAAAAATGCATTCCTTGCAAAATAAATACTCAACACAACTCAACAGTAGTTATCCGAAAGGCGAGGTTTAAACCGAATCAACACCCATTTTTCAGAAAATGTATTGTTCCTAGCACATTGGGGCATCCTCATTTCCGGTGCCCCCCTGCAGTTTAACCCCAGGAAATCTGAGAAATCTTTTTCCTTGGTCTCCTGGTGAAATTTTCTTTTCACATGCAGTGGTTTTATTAACAGGTAGGGGTTTATTCAAATTATTTTGTTTTCTTTCTGGAAAGAAAAGTTTTTCTCATTCAGCACACAATAAAGTGAAATAGAAAGTTCTTAAAAATCAAAATCCCCTGCACATGCCATGAGGCAATTTTCCGGTAAGGTGCTAATTATTTTTAATGGGATAGATATTATTTTAGAAGTTTTTTGTGAAATCAGAATAAATTAGGAGACACAAGCTCATTTTAATAGGATGTTTGGATTTTGCATAGTTGTTTATCATATTTAATTTTGATGATGTTACTTAAAGTATTCTAGTTCAAAGCAGTTGATACTGAATGTTTGGCCTAAGTAATTTTGCTGTTTGCACTTTATTAAATAAACACACACACACACA
This sequence comes from Gastrophryne carolinensis, assembly GCA_027917425.1. Lineage (NCBI taxonomy): Eukaryota > Metazoa > Chordata > Amphibia > Anura > Microhylidae > Gastrophryne > Gastrophryne carolinensis. Next base: position 75,236,610 of record CM051244.1, read on the forward strand.
CACACACACACACTGTGTACAATTTTTGCCTAACCACAGAATTTCAATAAAATGTGAATATGTGAGCCTTTATTTGTATTTAGGTACGTGACTATTTTTCCTGGGCAGCAGAGATAACCCATGATATGAGGGCTGAGGAGTCCATAAGAGGTGTTTTGGCCAGCAGTGAGAAACTCAAAGCCCATCAAGACATGAAGCAAAACATAGATGCCCATCAAGAAACCTACAACAGGACAGTGGCTATTGCTCAATCCCTTTTAAAGGAGAGAAAAATACCATCAGACCAGGTAGTTTGTTTATATACTTCTCTGTTGTGAAAAAAGATTAAAAAAATATTTCTATCAATTAAGCTGCTAGATATTTTTTTCACAAAAAGCTTTATTAAAAGAGTGCTATGCTGAAATAGTGGTCCAGTAATAAAAATCCAAATAAATGCACTAGATAGCAGGGGTACTTAAATATTAAATTTTAATGAAAGGAAGAAGAATTCAGGGGTGACAGGTTTTGAACGTATCATTCTGTTTTTTCAAGAGTGATCTGCTCATCTCTGAGACTAATGGTCTACCTCTACCCTGAGTAAGCCTGTACTGGCTGAACTTTGAATGAATTCTTCCTATGGTGGCCTCTCCTCACCCACTCGGACAGAGGGGGACCACCTGTCAAGGGGACTGCTCAGCAGCACATCAACCAGCTTTTCCATGTTCAAGCCGAACACCGAACTCGAACAAGGACCTCTTGCAAAGTGTTTAAGGCTGGTGCTCCTCACAGGCTGGCTCAGGAGGCAGGCTTCGTAATGGAGCAGATCACTCCTGTAAAAGTGTAAAGGTAAACTCAAAAACGTGTCACCACCAGGTGTGGTTCCTTCCGGCATATATATACTTCCGGCTGCCCTCCACAATCCAGTTTCATTCTTGCAGTTGGAATGGACTGCAAAGGTTGTGCTTGGATTTTATTTCCTCTATTTCATTAAGAGAGTAATTCGGAGTCGGGTTCTTCTTCTGCATAGGGGTCTTCTATATTCAAGGAGCAGGTGGATAGTCTGATTTCTGATAATCTGGTATCCCAGCTGCTAGAGCTCCTAAATGGAAGAATGGAGATCTATACAGATCCGAAAGATAGAAGCAGCTCTTTCTCTCCTATTCCACTCCAGGCAGCCAGGAATCAGTAACGGATGGGTTAACTCTCAACCGAAGGGCGTGTACTGCAAGACAGATGGTGTGGTTCCTCCTGACCTATATATACTTCCGGCTGCAACTCCAGAATCCATTTTCATTCTTGCAGTTGAAAAGTGTAACTGCGAAGGTGTACCTGGATTTATTTTGTTCTAATGTATTTATTTTTTTCATATTTTATAGGATCTTTACTTGGGAAGCGGGGGTGATTTAACCCTCTCTGTCTTCCTGGCCCCTATATCCCACTGATCCGGTGGACCCATTATGCCTCCTCAGCTAAGCTGTTTTTGCAGATCAGGGTGGTTGCACTCTGGGGCTGGAGTTCCGCTTTAAGGAACAGTAAGCCGCAGGCTTTGTCTGGTGAGCCTGCATGGCGGACAAGGGGGAACATTTTCCTGTTTTCTTGCTCTTTCCCACAATATACTTTTCATGTGTCTTTAGTTATGGCACTTTAAATTTTTTGAATCTTTTTTGGGGGGCGGGAATACTTGAGCCAGGCGGCAGATGCTTTCTTCCAAGGTGGCAGCAAGGTCACTGCCTGATCTGCCGCCTCAGCCGAATGTAGGTAAGTGATTTATTGCCTATTGTTTATAGATATACAAAAATATTTGCGCTTTGCAGTAGATGGCCTACACCTTCAGTTTGTGGCTTTGCCCCTCACCTTGTTGTCAGCTCTCCAAAGTCGCATATCATACCTTCAAGAGTTATATATTTCCTGGGAAAGTCATTAGACACAACACAGGCCAAGGTATTTCTTCCGGAACAGAAGAGATTCTCACTTCAGGCCAGGGTACAGGCTCTCTTGACCTGTCCTCACCCTACGATTCATCAAGGAATGCGTCTGTTGGGCCTGATGGTATCTTGCTTAGAGGAGGGGCTTTTTGCACAATTTCACACAAGACCCCTGCTGATGGAATTGCTTTCAGTTTGGGGTTGAAACCCAGAAACTTTGGATCACCACTTTTGCATGACACTTTCAACAAAGCAGTCCCTAACCTGGTGGCTGGATCCTCAGCCTCTTCAGATTGGCAAATATTTTCTCCCAGTACAATGGAAGATTGTCACTACGGATACCACTCTAACAAGTTGGGGGATGTCATGGGGTCACAATCTATCCAGGGACAGTGGGCACCAGGGGAGAGCACACTTTCCATAAATATCCTGGAACTGAGAGCGATTCTACTGTCTCTCACACATTGGAATCCTGATCTGAGGGGTCATCCCATCAGGATTTAAATAGGCAACCTGACGGTGGTGGCATATATCAACTGCCAGGGGGGCACAAGAAGTAGGAAAACTCTTGGAGAGGTGAGCAGGATCTTACTGTGGGCCAAGAAGAATGTTCTGTGCAAATAGGCGATCCACATACCAGGAGTGTACAATATGCAGGCTAATCATCTAAGCAGAACGGTCCTGCATCAGGGAGAATGGTCCCTCAATCAGAGGGGTTTTCAGTCCCATTACATCCACTGGTGGTTCCCAGGCTTAAATCTGTTCGTGTCCAGCCACAATCCGAAGGTTCCAAAATTTGTATTTAGGGGGACCCTCTAGCAATAGCAACGGATGCTGGATGTTGGAAGGCAACCATTGGCAGTTGCCCAACGATCCAGATCTCCTCACAAAGGGGCCTCTACGGCACCTTAATTTACAAGGTCTGGCTTTGACAGCCTGGTTATTGAAACCTCCATTTTGGCTGAGACTGCCAGGATTATCCAGACCATGATTCAGGCCCGAAAAGAGACTTCAACAAAGATTTACTATAGAGTCTGGCAAGTATTTATCACTTGGTATGAATCTATAGGTTTTGCCTGTGGAAAGTTTTCTGTCTCCAGAATTCGGGAGTATTTGCAGACAGGTCTTGATGAGGGTCTTCAATTGAACACTCTAAAGGGGTAAGTATCTGCTTTATACATCTTCTTTCAGAAACCCATTGCTGAGAATAAACTTATTAGGACGTTTTTGCAGGGGGTCACCCATTTGTGTCCACCCCACAAGCCTATTCTGCCTGTCTAGGACTCGAATTTAGTTTTGTCAGCCCTTCAGGGTGCTCCCTTTGAACCACTGGCAGAAGCATTGCTAGTATTGATGACACTTAAGACCATCTTAAACTTTAAGCAGGATTTTTATCCTAGGGTGGTCTCCTCTTTTTCATTTTAATGAAGAGGTGGTTTTACCTTATGTCCCGCTCCAGTTAGCCGTAAGGATAGGGTCCTTCATTCTCTGGATGTAGTGAGAGCACTAAAATATTATATCTCTGCTACACAAGCCTTCCTTAAGTCCGACTCCTTATTTATTATAGCTGACGGGCAACGGAAGGGTCTACCATCATCCGATGGATTAGACAAGTGGTGATAAGGGGAAGAATCCTCCTTTTCGGGTTACAGCTCATTCTACACAAGCTATTGGAGCTTCCTGGGCTTTTCAGCACCATGCCTTGGTGGAAAAATTATGCAAAGCTGCTACTTGGTCCTTAGTTCATACCACTTTGGGCCGCTTTTTTTACAGACAGTAGTAAGCTAAAGGTTTGATTTTGGAATAGCTTACTCTTCATTAAAAGAATAAGATTTAATACTTGGGATCTCACCCTGAAGTAAGGGTACTACTTTTTGAGCTCCCTTTTGTTACTGATGCCTGACGGCCTGGAGTGGAATAGGAGAAAAAATACAATTCTGTGATTCTCACCTGTAGAATTGGTTTCTCTTCTATATCCACTCCAGGGCTTCAGGAATAAGTAACGAATGATTAACTCTCGACCAAAGTCGTGGACTGCAAGACAGAAGGTATGGTTCCTCCTGGCCTATATATACTTCCGGCTGCACCTCCAAAATCCAGTAATTGAAAAGCAGTAGACACCCGGGAGGATAAGGCATCTAAAGAAGCCCTATGTCGGAGACAGGGAGAAGTTCCTCCTCACCTCTCTCTGTTTCTTTAATTTAAAAAAAAAAAATTCTCTTTTTTTTATGCTGAAAAGTCTTCTTACTTAGTTCTACTCAAGGACAAGTCTTTCTTCCATTTAAACAGGACTTTCTTCCTAAAGTAGTTTCCCCCTTCCATCTTAACGAAGTGGTGGTTTTGCCCTCTTTATGCCCTGCTCCAGTTAGCCATAAGGAGAGAGTCTTCCATTCCCTGGACATAGTGAGAGCTCTTAAATATTATATCTCCACTACTCAGACTCCTTGTTTATCGTATTTGATGGACCACGGAAATTTCTAGCATCAGCTAAGTCTACCATCAGCCAATGAATTAGACAAGCAGTGATTAAGACCTATGTCTCCAAAGAGATGAATCCTCCTTTCGGGTTATGGCCCATTCTACCCGGGCTATTGGAGCTTCCTAGGCTTTTCAGCACCAGTTTTCAATAGAGCAGGTCTGAAAGGCTGCTACCTGGTCTTCAGTTCATACATTTACAAAATGTTATAAGGTAGACATTATAGCCTCAGCAGATGCTGCCTTTGGTAGAAGGGTATTACAAGTGATAGTAGGCTCTTCAGCTGAGGTTTGATTTTTGGAATGACTCCTCAGGTTATAGGAATAAGTCGATACTTGGGATTCCCATCCTGAAACAAGGGCACTGCTTTTGGATTTCCCATTCATATCTCATTCAGTGATCCCCTGGAGTGAAATATGAGAGAAAATACAATTCTGTATTTCTCACCTGTAGAGTTGATTTCTCTCTTCTTCCACTCCAGGGCGTCATGCCCACCCTATCTGCTAGGCTACTACATCCATTCCTAAGATGCCTAAGTCTTAGTGAAGCTTGTATATATGTAAACATGTACATATTTTGAGTATTTGCATTGAAAAAAAAAGAAAAAGAGAAGAAAATAAGAAGAGAGGAGTTCTATCGTGTCTCCTGGTTTTCCAACTAGACGTGGGATCTGTTAGGATGCCTTCATTCTCCCGAGCGGCTGGGTCTTCTGCTTTTCAATTACTAGATTGCAGAGAGAAGCCAAAAGTATATATAGGCCGAGAGGAACCACACCTTTTTATCTTGCAATCCTGCCCTTCAGATGAGAGTTAACCCATTTGTATCTGATCCAGTGATGCCCTGAAGTGGAAGAAGAGAGAAATCAATTCTACAGATTAGTATTTTGTTCAGTTGTATTTTATAAATGGCTCTTCCTCTTATCTGGCACATTTATCCAGAGTTTTGGTATTAGTTGATTTTGCAATACAACTCCTTCAACCTGAACATTTTACAGTCCTTTATCTTTATCTTGCATAGGAAGTTGCAAATAGTAAAGTTTTAACATTAACATAAACTATTCTTAATTGAATGTATGTTTTGTTTAATGTAGGTCAGTGGAAAACTTGAGGATCTCATAGAAAAAAATAAGAATCTTTATCAGCAATGGGAACTGAAGAAAAAGTTGATGGAGCAGTTGCACCAGGAGCAAGTGTTTTACAGAGACATTGAGAACATTGAGAAGATCCTGAATGCGCTGGAAGTAAGTGAGCAGCTGCTAAATATATACAACTTTGGTATCCCGAAAAATGTTGATAAAATATGTTAATAAAATGTTGTAATCAATCAGAGTTGCATATAGTACAGGTTAAGCTGTTGTGTCATAATGCAGGTCAAATGAATATTGGTATTGGTCTGCAGATCCTGCAGCAGTGCAAGAAAAAAATCTTATATTTTCTTTCATCTTTACAAGTGAGTTGATTCTGCACCATTTGTAAGAAGTTCACTGTAGGTGAAAAAAATAGTATTCTATTTCTACCTGGTGCTGCATCACCCTCTAGGTGGACAATTAAAGCGAATGGCAGTTTTTACTCTGTGATGATAATGAATTACAGACTGACACAACATTGACACTTAGGCAACGGCCAGGCATTTGTGTATGGCCAGCGTGGACACACTCTCTTAGATAATACTTCAATACTCAATACTTCAATACTTTATTGAACCGCCAAGTAAGTACAGTGTACAGACAAGGAATGCTTTTTTGGTAAGGAGAAACTCCATGAGAGCTATAACAATTGCTTAAAAAACAAACAAGTAAAGGAATAATGATGCAGTTCAGGTATCGGAATTGACTCACAAGTTCGTGATGCAGGCCAGGATTTAATAAAGTGACTCTCATGCTTTGAGATTATTCATCGCCATGACAGCGTGTGGAAAAAAACTGTTCCTGTGTCTAGAGGTTTTGGTAGCATGAGCCTTAAATCTGCGGCCTGAAGGTAGGAGTCTGAAGAAGTGATGACCCGGATGCGTCACGTCGCCATAGATCTTCTTTGCCCTTGAGGAGATTCTACACATGTGTTGGTCATCCAAGGAAGGTAGGGGGGATCCAATCAACCTCTCCGCGATCTTGGTAATTCTTCTCAGCCTTTGCTTGTCTTTTGTAGACGCTCCACTGTACCACACTGTGCAAGAGCTGGTAAGGATTGATCCAATGGCCCCGTTGTAAAATGCCTTCAAGATATTTTTGGACAATCCAAATTTTAGCAGCTGCCTGAGGAAGAATAGCCTCTGTTGGGCCTTCTTTAGGATGGCAGACGCTTGCAAGCTCCACTTCAGGTCCTGCGTGATGTGAGTACCAAGAAATTTGGCACTGGTAACAATCTTGACGGCCTCCTCACCAATCAGAATGGGGTGGTGAGATTGGTGGGATCGCCTAAAGTCAATAATAAGTTCAACTGTTTTTTGTGTGTTCAGAATAAGATTGTTAGCTTTGCTCCAACAGTCAAGAGCATCAACTTGGGCCCTATAGCTAGACTCATCATTGTCACTGATGAGGCCGACTAAGGTGGTGTCGTCAGCATATTTGATGATCTTTACTGACGGATCCGAGGAGATGAAGTCATTAGTGTAGAGTGAGAAGAGTAGCGGAGACAAGACGCAACCCTGAGGAGCACCCATGTTTGTAATCCTGGATGATGAAATGAAGGGTCCTAGTTTGACCTTTTGGGACCTGCCTGTTAGAAAACTGAAAACCCAGTTTGATATGTTTAGAGGGATGCCCAAGGATAGCAGCTTCTCTTGGAGAATGTGTGGGTCGATGGTGTTGAAAGCCGAAGAGAAGTCCACGAATAGCAGCCTAGCATAGGACTTGGGACGATCAACGTGATCCAGCGTGAACTTGATCGCCAGATTGACCGCATCCTCAGCTGATCTGTTTGCTCTGTAAGCGAACTGTAGAGGATCCCAAGAAGGACCTGTGGCCTCCTTAAGGAAGGACATGATTAGCTGTTCGAATACCTTCATGACCACAGGGGTAAGAGCAATTGGTCTGTAGTCATTCAGGTCCGAGGCGGAAGAGGATTTTGGTACCGGAATGATGAGAGAGCTCTTCAGGCAGCTAGGGACTATGCCAGCCTCTAGCGACTTTCTGAAGATGTCTGTAAGGACTGGAGCAATCTGCTCTGCGCAAACCTTGAGGCATGTAGTGGAGATGCCGTCAGGACCTGATGCCTTCCTGGGGTTGAGGGACAAAGGCTTAGACGAAGGGGAGGAAGCGGATCCGAGCACGCTGATTGGATGAGAGGCCACACATGCGCCACAGGACTAGGGAAAGGTGAGTTAGATTGGGCAACCTGGGGGTTTTACACAGCACCAATCAGGGATGCCCCACTGTGGTAAAGGCCCGATTGGGGCGCCCGGGGAGAAACGACCAAAACCCAGGATAGTCAAAATCGATAGTTTTCGATAGTGATATAATTCCCCCTGCTTTAGGGTGTCCTGATGTGATCTGTTTGTTCCAAATCACATTTTATGAAATAACTGTAGCTGTAAAATCCCTTTTACAGTGCTCTCGCTCATATAGCATGTTGACTGCTTGTTGTTATGTTACAACCAAATGCACAAGTTGTTCCTGTGATATGTGATGGTACAGCTTGCTACAAATTACTGTCTGCTCCCCATGGTTGAAGTTATATACCCTACCAAAGGATATGCTTTTTAAAGTGTCCAGTCCTCCTAAGAGAACATGCCCTAACTCACCATTCACCTGTCACTGCTACCTTCGCTACATTTATTGCAGCTCCTCTCAGTTATTTTCATCCATACCAGATCCTGGAGATTTGGGGAGATCTCTTAGCTCTGATATTTCTTTACTCTCTGCCTGTTTGAAAAAAAATGAGGGGTGGACAGTAGAAGAGTAAAGGGCTACAAATATGGGGGCTGGTGAGGGGATACATTAAAAAGCATTGAGAGAAAGAAGTTAAAAGTGGCACTTTACAACAAAATAGGTACTGTGTTTTTCATCCTATAAGACGCACCTAGGATTTGAAGGAGGAAAAATATATATCTTTTTTAAACTAAATATTGTGCTAAAACACACCATTACATTCATCTTATAGGCAGTGTGGCATCCCCCGTATTCCATTCCCATAGGCAGTGGGGCATTCCCCCATCTCATAGGCAGTGTTCCAATCCCCCCATCCCATTCTCATAGGCAGTGTGGCATTCTCCCACATCCCATTATCAAAGGCAGTGTGGCATTCCCCCCCCATTCCCCATATGCAGTGTGGCATTCCCCATATGTATTGTAGCATTCCCCATATGCATTGTGGCATTCTCCCCATCGAATTCCCATAGGCAGTGTGGCATCCCTCCATCTCATAGGGAGTGTGGCATCCCCTCATCCCATTCCCATAGGCAGTGTGGCATTCCCCCATATCCAATTCTCATAAGCAGTGTGGCATTCTTTCCCCCCATCCCGTTCCCATAGGTAGTGTGACCTTCCTCCGTCTTATAGGCAGTGTGGCATTCTTTCCCCTCATCCCATTCCTATAGGCAGTGTGGCATTGCCCCCTCCCATTCCCCATATGCAGTGTGGCATTCCCCCCATCCCATCCCCATAGGCAGTGTGGCATTCCTCCATCCTATTCCCATAGGCAGTCCATTCCCATAGGTAGTGTGGCATTCCCCCACATCCCACTCCCATAGTCAGTGTGGCATTCCCCCATCCCATTCCCATAGGCAGTGTGGCATTCCCCCAATGCTATTTTCTTAGGCAGTGTGGCATCCCCCCAATCCCATTCGATAGGCAGTGTGGCATTCCCTCCTCTCATTCCCCCCTCTCATTCCCCATAGGCAGTGTGACATTCCCTCTTGCCATTCCCCATAGGCAGTGTGGCATTCCCCCCTCCCATTCCCATAGGCAGTGTGGCATTCCCCCCTCCCATTACCATAGGCAGTGTGGCATTCCCCAATCCCATTCCCCATAGGCAGTGTGGCATCCCCCCCTCCTATTCCCATAGGCAGTGTGGCATTCCCCCATCCCATTCCCCATAGGCAGTTTGGCATTCCCTCCTCCCATTCCCCACAGGCAGTGTGGCATTCCCCCATCCCATTTCCATATGAATCTGCTTTTCGTTACTCTAGGAGGGCTGGTAACCTTACCCTGGTAAAACTTAGAGCCAGGTTTACACAAAACCAAAGTGTTGAGAGTACAGTAGATTCTAAATGCGGGATGCAGAGGAATAGGAAAATAAATAGACCAGATCCTAATATAACCTAATAGATTAAAAACACTTCTCATTTCATATAAGAGTTGTCTCTTTTAATTGTGGAGTTTAAGTGGTGCTTACTCCTGGACCCTTTGATATGCATGGTCTGACATTGTTGTGATCTTGTCTATTTCAAGCACAAGGTTCCCTCATGCATCCTAGTGCCAGTTGTGTAAAAATGTCACTGAATATTTTCCTGTTGATAGATCAGTCGAAGCTGAATCTTCAATTAAAAAAATTGCATAAGTGGCTTTCAAATTATAATAGCTTTGACTGCTTTCTATTTTGGGGGGTTGGCATCACTGGTCTTTGTTGTGTCTGCAGGACATATACCTCTAACAAAAACTGAAAAACTGATACACTGTTATATCATTAAGAGGGAGGGGGAGTTAGATTAAGCTGTGATATCTGGCACAGCTATTTGGAAAATATAAGAAATGTACGTGGTCTGGGTGCTGATCCTATGCTCATGTCATCAAATTTTCCATTAAAATATATTATGAAATGGTGTTATAGCCACCTGTTCCTCTAATGGATTCCTTGATGATGATTACTTTTTGGCTTTTTCTGTTGCTGTTTTTTTTTTCTTTTTATGAAGGAACATTTCCATACTCCTTAAATTAGCAAGTTGAAACTTATGACGCTTAAAAAAATATTGATCTGTTGTGTACTATAATCTATAAAGTACAGTTAAGCTAGGTAAATAGGTTCCCTTTAAATACAACTGGGTGTAACCTGGTGAGACTTCTCTGAAGATTACCTTGTCAAGCAATGTTGTTGCAATACTGGAAGATTTTTTGGGGGATTTGTAACTTTTTCTTTTGTTGCAGTTTCATAGTATCCATATTCGTAGCCAGTGAGCTGTGTTTCCTTTAAGTGTATACTGTATGGATAATGGTTCCTTCAATTCCAAAACAACTGCTTAAAATTCAAAGGGAGTAGCCAATTTGTAGGTTGGGCCATATGGATCTCCAAGGATGTATCTGATTCACTATTGCCACTGTTTGCATAGAGTGATTAGGGCTCAACCTCATGCATTGCTGATTTCACTATAACCCCCTTCACGAGGTGGACATTGCAGATACAACAGGACTATGCTAATTGGGGACAAAGCACACAGCTGAAAGGATGTGAGCGATGTTGCCGCAAGCTGTGCATGGGCTGTGGGCTCGTCGAACAGGTAAGAATTCTGGACGAATAGCGGGGTTTCACACAGCGGAGCATCCCAGTTCTGGATGCATCGGGTAGAGGAAGCCACTTATGGTCCGCTTTAAATTAGTCGCTTAAAATATTAACACCTACAATATGTAAATTATCTGTAGTCAAAAACACACAGGATATTTTTAGGGATCTTCTAAAATCCCTTAAGCAAGTTTTTTTTTTATTCTAGCCACTTCAACTTGTATCTGCTGAGTCACACAAGAAAAAAAAGGCTGCAATATTTTACTAAATTTATGAGCCAATGATCAATCCAGTGGTGAAAACACTTCTGTTGAAAGCTTGTTTTTAAAGTGCTGCCTGTCTGTGCAAAGTAAATGTCACTTCTGACGTACTTGTTTGCACCTGATCTGGCTGACAACCAAAAGTTTCTCTTATCCGAAGTGAGAGACTTCTTCGCTGCGGGGGATGATGCCTGGACTGATGTTCGATATTGATATGTATCTGTAATCAGACACTGCCCTTCATAGTTTTTGAGTCTCATTATATTTAGATTTCAAAGTGCTGCTCTAGCCAACACTGATTTGGTTGTAGATCAAGACAAGGGATTTGCAAGTCACAGTTGTTTACAATGGAGAGTCCCGGTATTGGCATGTCAGGGCATAAAAACGCTCCATTTTAACCTTGGAACTTTAACATGTCATGCTGAAGTTAGAATTTCTTTTGTCAATAACACATTCATAAATGATATTAATGAATAAATAATCAGAAAGCAATTTATCTGTGACAGCCACGCATAATGTGACATACTGAGATATGCAGCAACATTAGCCATAGGCATTGTCGGCATAGGCATAGTTGGCAAAGCTGCTTCAGCTTGAGCTGTATAATCAATTAATGGAAGTATGTAGTTTACAGTGCTAGTGACATTATAGTAATTAAAGGGACACATTGTCAACAAGTAAATATTTTCTTATCATAAAACATATGTATAATGTCATCATATCCCACTTTATTTTATATGTCTGTTGTGGCACACAAATGTGCAATAAATAGAGGGGGAGTTGCAATACGAGCAAAATACAGAAGGCACAGGCAGTAAGATCATCAAGAGGAGATACACTGGGAAAATAGAGACAGATGGAGGAGAGACACAAGGGAGAATACAGATAGGAGACACAATTGGAAGGCATGGGGTAGAATGGATAAGCTGGACATTGGGGTATCTATCGCTGGCCAAAAAAAAAAATATATATACCTATACTCTACTAACCTGATTCCACACAGTTCAGTCTATAGATACTCATTGTACCTGCTTGTTACCCTGCCAGGTCCAGGGCACACTGCTTCTTCAGTGACAAGGAAACAGGTTCCAATGCTGCTCTGAGAGAGGGATACATGATCTGAGCCAGAGGTATACCTGTAATGAGGCAATGTGAGGCGGCACTGCAGAGGGGGCAGCAATTGCTGGATCTTTTTTATTATGTATATTATTATATTTATTAAAACAGAGTTGCAAGCCAGTATGTGGAGAGACCCATGTTAAGCTTAATATAGGGGGGCTAAAGAGACCAAAAAACCCTCTACTTAGGTAAAGGCAAAGAGGAGCTTTCCTAGAACGGAAAGTATTTGCAAAGTACCCAATCCAAGGACAGATAGCATTACCCATTTATCCTTGCAGTAGGCGGAGGTATGCAAATCATCTCTTTATGTCTCTGTGCCATCCAAGGCCCTTAGAAACGCTAAGGGTGCAATGCCAAGGATTAGCTTTAAATTTTACACAGCCATACACATCCAACTAGTGGACACGTGTTTCGAGCTTTAGGCTCTCATCAGCACTAGGGCGGATGTTTCTGGCTGTATGGGGGGTGAGACTTGGTGACTACCAAAACAGTCGCAAGCCAGTATGTGGAGAGACCCATGTTAGGCTTGCTATACTGGCTTGCTTCCCGTCCTTTTGGCGAAGATCAAGTGTAGTATCTGTTCTTATCATGCAGGTCCATGAAAGACAGTGAGTGTGGAAAGGCGGCCAGAGGGGACTGGGCCTCCTGGCTCGCCGAGTACTATCACTGCTTAGTAATAGACCTGAGGGGTGACGGGAACACCCCGTCATGTTTAGGAACAGATCTACCAGGCCTGTAGTATCTGCACCCATCATGCAGGTCTATGAAAGGCGGTGTGGAAAGACGGCCGGGGGGAGTTACACACCTCCTGGCGCGTTGAGTACATTACTGCTTAGTAATGGACCTGAGGGGGAGTGGCGACCCCCCATCATGTATGGGAGTAGATCTACAAACATCTTGGCCATAGGCCGGGGTTGCGAATGAAGCCATCGTCTCGTGTACACCTGGGGTGGCGCCCAGGGTACCCTAATGTCACCTAAGGCCAGTCACTTTTGGTTGCACATATCGGTTTTAGTGCACTATACATTTACGCTTTCTTTTGCACACTCTTTGTGGCGCGGCCCCCCAGGTTTCGCCCGAAGAATTTTTAAAGGCCGGAGGGCCCGCCTCGTACCTTCACAGGCGCACTCACCTTTTTTTCATAAGCCCAATTCCCCTCACTTTTTGTCACCCAGTTTTGCCACATAGTTTGTTCTGTTTTTTTGTTTTGTGTGTATCACGTTTAGGTGTCAGCGGCTCCCCATGGACCCTGTCCCTAAGACTGGGGGTCGGAAGTCACAGGCCTTCTGGACTCGCTTCCTACCCCTGCCCAGTGCTCCCCATGAGTAAGATGCCGGTGAGCCCCTGGGAAAGCAGCTTCCAAAGTCTGTCCGAGTACCTGCATTTGAATCCAGGGAAAGGCAGGCTGCGGAGGCAGCTAGTACTGGTGGGCTGGCCGCGTCAGAAAGAAGGGGCCGAAGCCGAAGATCCTGGTACCTGGTCGGGCAACTGCCGGGGAAGGGTAGGCTGAGGGAGTTGACGCCTAAGTCCACGGGTCAAGCTTCGGCTAGTACCCGAGGGCGAAAGCGGCCCCGAGGTTCTTTGAACCGAGGGGTAGTAATGTACCCAATCCTGTCGGGGGGTTCGTCCCCCGGGGAAAGGGATGGGGTTCCTTTCCTTCGGGAAGGAACCAGGCTGGGCACCTAGTGTGTTTTTTAGTGCACCCGCACTTTTTTCATATTCGGTCCACGTGTTACGGTGCTTTGCACTCACAACGGCTTCGAAAAGCAGAGAGTCTAGGTCCACCCTTCATCTGGGCAACAACAATGGGGTGCTTTTCCTCTTGGAAAGTTCATCTTGGTGTGCAGGACACAAAGACTTGCTTTGTTTCAGCAGCCAGAACTTCAGGAGTAAACGTATGGCTGTTATGGCCACAGAGGCCACGCTTAACATTTGTGGTAAAACTAAGCAATTAATATAATATAATATTTATTTAAAAAAATATAATTTTTTAAAATTAAAATATATTATTTGTCAGGCCTGCCTGCAAGACTGTAAGACTGCCCTATTTGCAAAACAAATACATCTGGAGGGGGAATTGCTTTGCCCCTTTAAAAAAAAAAACACACCAGATCCAGAGAGGTGGCAATGGCACAGGAACCTCATATTTTGTGTTGGTCTATATCACTCATAGATAATCTGTTAGCTGAACTTCGTGCATCTTTGCTAACCAAACAGGGAGTTAGGCTAGATATCCACAAGTGGCCACAGACAGCGACACAAATGTTAAAATTGTTTTAAAACTTAATTTAATTAACTTAATTGTGGAAAAGTTCAAGGGGTATGATTACTTTTTCAAAGCACTGTATGCTTTGTATTTATGTCTGCATTCTATTTATAAGGCGTGCTGGTGGTAGTTGGCCCTTAACTATGTAAAACATAATGGGTGGGCTGCAAAATAGGGATCTGTTTGACCTTTTGACAGACAGGCATTTAACATGGCAACATAATTATCCCCTAAATAACAAAACTTTACAAGGTGCATGTTACAGGCGGAGGCTTTGAGAAACCTTACCCTCCTCTGCCTGAGCTATTATTCTATTATAGCTTGCAAACTGGCTGGTGCTGCTACCTTAAGCTTTCAGTGCAAGATATCTGCTGCTAAACAGTCAGTTAGACCTTTTTTCATTAAGGCTTTGTTCACAACAGAGTTTTCACTTTCATTCACAAGCAGCCTACAGGGGAAGTGCTATCTGAAACAGCAAAATTAATAGGTAAGAAAATGTTATCATTGAGGTTTAAGGGAAGATTATGCACAGCTTAATGTACAGCTTAGTTGCACTTGTCTGAAGCTGCTGCTGTCTGCCCCCCATGAGCAGCAGCACCCTTTTAGGGCAGACAGAGGACCAGTGCCACAGTGAGCTGCAGCTTTATCCCACTGAATGCCTCCAGTCAAGCACTAGTAAACTGCACTTTCCTAGCAAACCCCTTACCTCCATGGGCTTGTTCGCAGTTACACCCTCCTGCTCAGTCTGCATAAAAAATCTGGCCACGCTTATTTCTTACTTTTAGTGGAATGAAGAAGAATCTAAAGTTAGAGTTTAGACATACCGTTCTGATTTTACATAAGAACTGCTCAACTCAACAAGGGCATGTCCCCTGGTCCCCTGGTCCAGCCTGTGCTGTAGTAACTGCGTATTGCTATTCCTGTATGCTTTGGGCGGATGTAAGTCCGTATATACAAAAATCTGTCATCCCTAGATTTTATTCCTAGTAGAAGAATGGGATTTTTTTAGTTGAGGTGCAAGTAGGAGTAGAAAACTGAAGGACGTGTTTAATTTCTTCCTGATTTTCTTTTTATCTTTAGCTAGGATAGGGCAGGAATTGGGGCTAACTTGCTGACTTCCCAGCACCACATCCCCTAGCTCACAAAGCAGGATGGCAACCTAAATCTGAAAGAGCAATCAGTTTTGAAAAGCTCCAGAGGCACAACTTTTATCTCAACCAATCATTGTAGCAGCAATCCCACAAATTGAGATTTGGAAATGAAAATTGAGAGGTTGATTAAATCCTCACCCTAGTACCAAACTGCCAATTACACAGTGCTCTGCTCGAGCAGGGGACCAGGGATGACTTAAACACCATTCGAGAGAAAGTGCCTATGGCTGTATGTGCCCCACCTAATTAGTTCCCAGGAGCAGGGCTGGATTATGAGGGGGTGCAAGGGGTGCGCGCCCCCCGGGGCCTCCACCACTTGCCCTGCAAAGGGGGCCTCCACCAACCTTTGGGTTATGGTCTGGTCCAGGAGGCTCTTCAGTCTTTTGCCAGAAACAAAGCTATTGGCAGCAGTGGGGGCGCGTCTGGGCAAGCCTTTTTTTTGTTTTTGCAAACCTGCAGCCAAAGCCACCACAGGGCAGGATGGAGAGTCTAGAGCAGCAAAGCCGCCATCAGCAACGCTACAGAGATGGGTGCGTGGAGAGCTGTCACTGCACATAAGTCACCAAGCACAGCCGCTGGCAACTCAATGCAGGGAACTGTTTTCTGTTGGGCAACTACACTACCCTCCGCCCAGAATGGCAAAGCAGGAGTTCCTGAGCAGCACGCATCCGCACAAGGGTGGAACAAAGGGCTCGATCTGACGTTCCAGTAAGTGGACTGGTGCCAGAAAGCCACCAATCAGTTACTTGGCTGGACTGGTATTTTAAAGTGAAAAAAAATACTGTATCTGGGGCCTCCACCAGATTTTGTGCCTAGGGGCCTCCACCACACTTAATCCAGCCCTGCCCAGGATTTGTAGCCTCTCTAGCTGGATGGCATGGTGCCCATGGATTGAAGTCTAAACAGACACAGTATAGAAGAGATAAAATGCTGAGCAGGCAGTACCTGGATATGAGAGTGCTGCCAGTTCGCTGCTATTAAACTTTTAAGGGAAATTCTAGACGTTTTTATTTTAATAAATAAATGTAAATAGTCTGACTGGGGTGTTACTAAATCTGATCATTCATATCACATTGAAAAGCCACTACTAATGCTGGCCTCAAACCGGACCTTCACCATGATCTATTGAAAAGCCCAAACCCTTAAAAAATGATTCCCCAACATCTAAAATTAATATATTTTACGTTTTTAGCCACTTACTTATTATTCTTTACCCCACTGGGCTGCAATTCTGTTAAGGACTTTAGGATATGGGCATCTTGACTCAGAAGCATCACACTTACTGAGGAGAGTGGGATAAAGTACAGGGGGTGGGTTATAGCTGTGCTTTTCTCAGAGCAGAGCAGGGGTCAGGAAAAGGTCAGTAGTCCCAGAATGCAGATCAGCACAGTGAGAAGGCACTTCCTGTTTGCAGGCTGCCTGATGTTCCATGTGCCGCCATCTTGGATGTTTAAAGGCTCATAACATGCAGTAGATGCAGGTAGGATGATTTTTTAATATGAGCAATCTGTATGTGCAGAGTGTGGGAAACATAAAAGATAGACTCTTATTCAGAGTAAAGGACCGATTTAACAATCTTGTACAGTTACAAAAACATTTTGTTTAGCAACCCACCTCATAAACCTAACCTTTAAAGTGAACCAAAACCCACCGCGGTCGATTCCCTCCCCCAGTGCATCCAAAATCGGGATGCCCCACTATGTGAACCCCCCCCCCCCCCGGGTCACTCCATACACTTATCTTGTTTCCTGGTCCCATGGCGCATGCGCAAGCCACTGCCACATTCCGCTATCCCTCTAGTAGGGCACACTCCCTGTGAGAGGGTAGTGGGGATGCGCCGCCAGCGAGCAAGGAGCCGCTGGCCTTAGATCAAACTGGCATTACAGGAACTATGATCACCTTTTCCCCTGACAACTGGGATAAGGTCTTCCACCAGTGGTGAGATTCCCCTATTCTTCCATCGGCCTGGCAGTCATCAGCCTCCATGCCTGGTTGCATGGATAAATCAGAATCAGTGCCATAATCATTGTTGCCAAATATGTACTTTACAGAATCAAATACACATACACAAATAATTTATTTCTGGCAAGGGAGTTCTAATAAATGGGTGGTGGTAGGAGATTACAACAGGAATACAAAAAAGTAAGGGTAATTGCTCAAGTGGGCCGTGTTTAGGCCACTAGCAGTTTATGGGTGGGGTTGTAAGTGACTAGTAGTTGCAGAGGTGTAAGCAATTGCTGACTGTACAAAGGCAGCCATTCTCAGGTGCAACAGCATGCAGCCTATGGTCTGGGAAGTGGGTATGCCGGGATTGAGAGAACTGAGAGAATAGGGTAGTGATTAGAAGTAGAAATTATAGGACAGTGGTATCACCCTGACTCAGGAGATACCTGCCCAGACAGTCATTCTAAACCAGAGAAGTTCTGGTCTAAACTGGAGAAGTTCTGGTCTAGAGAATAGAGAACATTTACTAGGAGAGATTGAAGGAGAAATTGACCAGGCACAGGGGCTGCAGGGATGCTGGGGTTGGGATTGTATAGGATTTGTAGAGGTTGCAGAGATAGGTTGAGTGTTTTGTGAGTGAATGGGCGATGCATGGAAGAAGGAGTGGGTTGAAGGTGGCTACTTGAATGGGTGGAAAAGCACTTAGGTCCTCCTTACATTCTGACTTTAAAACCCCACCACTGTGTTAGAACCTAGCAATACAACCTAATTCTCGACTCCTAACCATTTAAATTAAACATAACACTTATTTTTATTTAATACATATTTTTTTTACTATAATCTGTAAAGGGTGTACAAAAATGTATTTCCCTCATGCACACCTTATTTACCTAAAATGGCTGGGTCCACCTGGCCATGAGGTTAAAGAATACATCCTCCTATCAGCTTTACTGCAGTCTGCAGTTTAAAAATCCACTCCAAAAAGCCCTTAAACATAAATTCACATAATGTGAAGAAACTCCAGTGAACACTGGGTAGCTGACATAAGTTTATAACAGCATTGCTACAGTGCCATAAGAACAGGTCTGACTGACCTTTTTGTCACCCTTATGCATTTAAACAAATTAAACTATCAGGCTGATTCATCACTAACGCCAGGTAGCGACAGATGAGGGTCTGTAGCAGGCATTTTCAGAGCGCACGCTAGTAGTCGCTATGCTCGGCCGTGGGTCGCTAGTTTATAGCGACTCAGTCGCTGTGCAGTAATTTTGAATACATTGTGAGGAGTCGCTATTTGACCAGTACAGCGCTGTATGGGAGCGTATGTTAGCGACTGGTCATAATGACCGACTCACACCATATTCTGCAAAAAAACAGCCTCACAAAACTCCGGTGCTGGAAAATGCTTGTTTGAAGCACAGAGCGCCGGAGGCTGTGTGTTTACACAACATTGTAACTAGGGATAAGCGAATCGGTTCTAACGAACCAGAATTCGCACCGAATTTCAGGAAAAATTCGATTCAGCACGAACCCGAATTTTTGGTGGTTCGTGCTGACCGAATTTTCCCTGAAATGAAAAAAAAAAATGCCGGCATGGTGGGAGCGGGGAGGCCGGCTGCGCTGTCAGCGGGCGGAGGAAGCCGGCTTCCGCCGCCCGCTGATAGCGCAGCCAGCCTCCCCGCTCCCACCATGCGGTGGAACCGCTTCTCCCTCCTGCCCACCCTTGTCGGTTTGGGTGGGCTGTGTGCCACTCAGGTCTCCCACCCCCTGTCTCCCGCTCTCCCCTGAGCAGAGGCTGTCACCGACAGCTGTCGGCTCTCTTCATCTGCCTTTCTATACTCCGCGGTGGATCGCTCGCATGGGGAAGGAGGGCGTCCCCCCCCCCCCCCGCTCTACCCCTGGCTTCTGTCTTGCGGTCGGAGCTGTCACGGCCGGCCTCCTCGTCGCCGCTCGCCTCCTCTGCCCGTGCAGGGCCCCCAGGTAGAGACCGCAGCTCCAAACCTTCGCTCCCCCTCCCCAGGGGAGCCACCGATCCGACCTCCGGCTCTCGGGCGACCGTCGCCCCCTTCTCCTTTCTGCCTCTCTGCCCACCATTTCCTCGGGCCATCGCCATATTGGGTTCCGCGCTCTCCAAGTCGGATGGACCTCCGGTAGGGAAGCGCTGTATCTTGGCAGCCTGATGATTTCAAGGGTCTGCCAGCGCCGCCCGCTGACAGCGCAGCCAGCCTCCCCGCTCCCCCCATGCCGGTATTATTTTTTTTAATTTCAGGGCTTGGTGGGAGCGGGTGGCGAAAGTCAGCTTCCGGCCTCCCCGCTCCCACCATGTCGGCATGTAGCATACACTTACCTACATGCCGGCAGAGATGAGCGATTCTTTAAAGTTCGATTCGGACTAACCCAAATTTCTTGGAGAAATTCGGCGAATCACCCGAATCGAATTTTTAAGAAGTTCGCTCATCTCTAATTGTAACATGAACACTTTAATGCCAGACCTGTAATGTCATTTTTGCAGAAATATCTGAAAAACGCTCCCAGCGCTGTATGGGAGCGCATGTTAGCGACTGGTCATAATGACCGACTCACACCATATTCAGCAAAAAAACAGCCTCACAAAACTCTGGCGCTGGAAAATGCTTGTTTGAAGCACAGAGCGCCGGAGGCTGTGTGTTTAAAGTGTGTTTTTTCTGCATCTATCCACTAGTAACAAAGCGAAAACACATGGAATTACATTGTAACAACATTGTAACATGAACACTTTAATGCCAGACCTGTAATGTCATTTCTGCAGAAATATCTGAAAAATGTGTCAAAAAACTGCCAATGCCACAGCAGGTCACAGCAGTATTTGAGATTTTTTGAAAAAAAATAAAAAATAAAAAAACAAAAACCCTGTTTAAAGAGAAGAAAAGGATCGTCCATTGAAATGTATGGGAGAGCGACAGGTAGCAAGAGGTCATACCTGGCACTGTGCAAGGCTGAACGCTGGCGCTGTTCACTGAGGCTGTGATAATGATGAATCGGACGCTACATGGTGTTATCCCAGTCGCTAACAGATTCTGCATGATAAATGTGTGCATGCCGTGTCCGGCGTTCTCCAGTCGCTACTTGTCGCTACCTCTCATTAACCAGACACTACCTGACGCTATCCCTTCTTAAATAAGGGCCTATGCATTAAAACATCTTGCAAGTGCCTTGAATTGAGCCAAACAGTGAGACTAAATGCCACAGATATACCATGACCTGAGAGCCTGCTTTACCAAAAAATCCAGACCCTGAGAATTCCCACGTACGGTTCTCACTATTTCGTGCACAAGGCAGACATAGATGTGTGAAAGGTTCTCATAGCATCAGCGTGACACTAATTTTATGACACGGCGCAGACCGTAATGCTACCGTGTGTATCAGCAGCATGTAGAATAGCTGAGTTAACAGACTGAACATTCAGGATGGGAATTAGTTTCTCATTTGTCCTACAAGCCAATGTGACAGCTTTGGATTCCTGCCAGCATCTTAGATTACATCCAAGCTCTTTAAAGCGACAGCCCCACTTAACATAGTTTGTATCTAGTGTTTAGCATAAAAGCCCAGTGTAGTTAACACAGGTCTTACTTTATGTAAAGAAAAATAAAATATAAACATTTTATTTATTTGCCTCTTTTAGTGTTTACGTCATTTAAAATGATTTAATTAAAATGTAAATGTAGGCATATTGGATTTATTTCACATATACTAGAAATTAATTTATTTTTTAGATGCAATATACACAAATGGACAAAATCAGGGTGTGGGATTTTGTAGGTTCTTCTCAGTTCTGCAGAACCAGTTGTGGAAGAGGTGCCTCTCACAATAATAAGTAGTATAAACTGTAGGGATAGTCCATTCAAATAAAAAAAAGGGTACTCACCATTTGTCCCCCATAGCTGATCGGTCTGATTGCAGGAATTAGCACTCGATTGCTAGTTTGAATATGGTGCTACCTGTGCCCTAACATCAGTCACTGCCATCCAGTTATTGCAATAGAGGGGGCATGTTAGGCCTCAGCACACTTCCTCCAGTGCAAACATTTGTGTAGAATCCTTCATTCATGCAGAGCTCACTGAATTCCAGCATGTTACTGTAATAGGATGCCAGCACTGGAACAAGTCCCTTCATGAAATTTCTTCACTCCTTAATATTCCACAGTTTTTAGTAGTATTATGGAAACTTGGAGGCATTTACTGTAGGACCTACAGAAACTCAGGCACACATGCCTTGATTCAATAAGAGTAGAAAAAATTTCTCATGGTAAAAATTAAGGTAATGAGAAAAAAGCATGAGAATTTCAATCTTACTGAATCACCAGATAAAAAGATAATGAAAGGCAATGGCACTTTTTACTACAGTGTAAAATGGAGTAAAAAGTTCCCTTCTTTTCTCAAGAGTAAAAAAGTGCCATTGACTTTCATTGTTTTCCTAGCTGGTTATTCAGTGAAATTCTGTCGCTTTTTTCTCCTACGGTGAGTTTTTTACTACCATGAGAATTCTTTTGAAATCTTATTGAATCGAGGCCAAAGTGGCAGACCACATGGGGGGTGAAATAGCTGAGTTTGAAACTGTTGCAGAGTGCCAGTGGTGGGAATCAAATCCAGATAGACATTTGTGGTGTAACTGGACCATGAACACGGTAAGAGAACATCACCTGACATGCAGAAAAATCTACAGTCGACACATATACAGATATATGTAACATATACATATATGTGCCATCTACTGTCATAAATATAAACTGCATTAGCCTAGTAATATAGATGCAAATCAGATACAGAGACAAGCTGTTAGCTGTTGCTCAGTATCTCCAACAGACACCTCCTCTGGCTTTAACATCAGCACGAAAACTGTGGCCTGCCAGGCTTGGGTTTCCATGGCCAAGCAGCTGCATGCAAGCCTTACATCAATTCATCTTACTGGGTAGAGTGGTATAAAGCACAATGCCACTGAAATGTGTTTTGTGGAGTGACCAATCACACGTCTTCACTTCTGGTTTGGGGAATGCCAAGAGAACATTACCTGCCTGACCACATTGCAGTAACTACAATATTACTATGGAGTTGTTTTTAAGGCTCTAGTCACACTTCTGCGGTTGTGCTGCATTGGGCAATGCAGTCAAAACGCAAAGGAAAATGCTGGCCATTATTTTTAATGGGCCAGTTTGCATATATATGCAGCATATATATGTGAACTGGCCCATTAAAAACAATGGGAAGCATTTTGCCTTGCGCTGTGGCTGTGCTGTCCAACACAGTGCAAGCGGAGAGGTGTAAATAGAGCCTTAGAGGTTGACCTGGGCACTTTAGTTGAAAATAGAGCCTCAGAGGTTGACCTGGGCACTTTAGTTGAAAATAGAGCCTTTGAGGTTGACCTGGGCACTTTAGTTTCATTGAAGAGAAATCCTAATTCTTCAACATTTTGTATGCTTGGTATGCTTTCATATGTGTGGTAGCCATTTGCTAAAAGTCCTTTTCTACCATAGATACAAAAGAGGGTTGGCAGCCGCTCAGACCAAATTTATAACTAACTTGGGAGGTGCACGGCAGCAGGGAAATTAGTATACAAAAATCTTAAAGGAATGGTAATCTAACTCTAATTGTCCTATAACCTCAAATTCAGCACATAGGGAGGAAGAGTTGAAAGCCTCCCCCATACATCTGTGGACCCCCCCCCCCCCAACCCATGTGCTTGCATAGAATTAAAGATACTAAGCAGAGTTAGCAGCCGCTCAGACCAATTTATAACTAACCTGGGAGGTGTAGGTCAGCAGGGCCATTAGCATACACACATGTTAGTTTGGTGAGGAAGAACTTGATTGGCCCACACAGAGCCCCGACTTCCAATACCTTTAAGATCAGCTAAAATGGAGATTGCTTTTTTAAATGAATATACAGAAAGTTGCACCTGTGCACTTCAATATCTTGTAGAAATCATTATCAGAAGATTCTAAGCTGTTTTACCTGCATGGGTGGCCCAACTATTAACACCTATGGTTTCAAAATGTGATGTTAAAAAAATAAGTCCAAATAATTTTGTTTACATTATCTGCAAATATCATATTTGCATGGTATATATAAATCATAGTCACAGGTGAAAAAGTTCCTACAAATGTGTTAAGATTTTTGATTGTTAATTTGTACAGTTTCTTGTCAGTTGTAGCCAAAGTAGCTTCTGGATTCATACCAGGTTAAAACAGACTTAAAGCCCACAGAGTTTCTCAGGGCTACTGTGTCCCTTAACCCTTTAAGCTTACCTAGAGTTTTTGCCACCATCTGTTGTTGCCAAACCATTTCTCACTATTTTGCGCTACACATGTTCAACCGTGATTTTTGAAGTGATTTCCAGGTATTTCCCAGGAAAATTATACATTGTTTTTCAGCAGAGTCTGGGCTTTAACATGAAATGTCTTGTTTGTCATATAAGTATATTCTCAAAATTTTTGGGTGAAATATGTGCAATTTAAAAAAAAAAAAAAAAAAATTTTTACACTGTGTTTTTTTGTAATAAAAAATGTAAGTTTGTCAATAAAATCTTATTGCACGTGAAATACCCATTTCTCCTGGTTACAACAGTACCACATATGTATTGGTAGACACCCTTTCCTGCCTAGGAGACTCTCCCAAACTGAAACAGTGCTTTAGGAGATTTTCAGATAAAATACAACTATGCTATGCGCTATGCGCACCTTGCAGTTGTTCAAGAAAAACAACCCTTTACATTTGAAATACCCCCCACACACTATATATTCTCTGGAAGTACACACCTCAAGCTTTCTAGGCGTACCAGGCAATTAATTGTTTGGTTGCACAGTTTCTCTAGAAAAAGAATAAAAAAGCAGAATCAAAGCCACATTCTCTTAAAAAAATGTGCAAACAAGAAAAAACAAGTTCCCCCGAACAGAACAAGGGTAATTTTACTTGAAAATTTCAGCTCTACAGACAAAGTGCGCACCTTACACTTTTTCTACCAAAACAACCCTTTACTTTTGGAATACACCCATAAACCATATATTCCCTGAAAGTACATACGTTAAGCTTTCTAAGTGTGCCCAGCATGTTGTAGTGGGGTCATCTTTCTGAAAGTAATCCCTCGAAGAATTCTTGCACAGAGTTTCCCTATAAAATTTATAAAATAACAGAATAAAAAACAAATTTTCCTAAAATATCAGTATGTAAACAAGAAAAAACAAGCTAAATCTGAAAGTGCAAGGTCTCCAACATACATAGCTACTTTTAACCCTTTTAATTGCCAGCCTACTTGAAATTTTGTCACCCTCTGTAGACAGGTCATTTTGGGATATGTTTAACTGTGATTTTTGCAGTAATTTCCAGGAACATTATATTTTTTTGCAGCAGAGTTTAGGCTTTAACATGAAATGTCTTGTTTGTGATTTTACTACTGTTTTTTAAGATATTTTTTAAGTAATAAAAAACAAAAAAAATATTTTTTTTTAGAAATTGTCTCTTTTATTTCAAATAAAACATTTGTTTTATTAAAGAAAACCATATTGCTTGTGAAAGCCCAATTTCTCCCAACGGTACCACATTTGTATCGTTAGCCCACCCATTCTTGCCCAGAAGACCCCCCTCAAACTGAAAAGAGCAATTTATAACATTCTCAAATAAAATACAACTACTATCCACACTATAAAGTGTTAAACTTTTTTTTAAGGGTTAGAATCCACAAAAAATGAGGTGGGATCCCCCCTACCCAGCATAACGAGCCTGGGGACCAGCTATGCAGGGCTTGTAGAACAGTGTGCAGGGGCCAGTCTTGTGCCCCCCCCCCTCCGCAAAGCCTGCACAGCCTAAATTGGCCCCGGGCCCTTCTGCCTCCCCCCTGGGCTTTTGGGAGGCAGGTAATAGGGGGGCTGGGGGTTAATAGCAAGTCATCCACTAGCCGCAGGTGTGTTGCCAGCCCCTAAGCCTTGTGCAATGGTATAGGGGTCTCTTGGACCCCTTACCAGTTCACAACAGGTTAAATGTAAAAAAAAAAAAAAAAAAAAAAAACCACACACACACACACACACACACACACACACACACAGAAATAAAACAGAAATAAATATTTTATTAGTTTTTATTGTCTTTAATATTTACCTCCCATCCATCGGAGCCCTGTGTCTCTCGCCAATCACTCTGGCTTCTGCTCTCCTGTTACTGGAAGCATTTTTGAACCTCCTGGGCAACAGAACATAAGGGGTTAATAAAAAAAAAACATAGGATCCCCTCTCCTGGGTGGGGGTTTAAAAACCCTTAAAAATCCCCCCAAAAATGACATGGGGTCCCCCCTACCCAGCATAACCAGCCCGGGAATCAGTTATGCAGGGCTTGTAGAACATGTCACAGGGGCCAGCTTTATTGGCCGCCCGCCCTGCCGGCTACAAGCCCGCACAGCCTAAATTGGCCCCCAGCACTACTGTAAGGGTGGGGTTAATGGCAAGTCACCCGCCAGCCCCCAAGCCTTGTGAACTGGTATAGGAGTCTCATGGATGCCTTACCCATTCACAAAGGGTTAAATGTAAAAATAAACACACATAGAGATAGAGAAATAAATTATGACAGCTGTCGGTGACAGATACCGGCAGTGATTGGAGTGTTGGGGGGGCTTTCAGGAGATCAGAGCTGGAGCAGGGTGAGAAACTGCCGCCATCCTGCTCCTCCCACAAAAAGTTGTGGCTAGGGATGGCGTCCAGTGGCGTCAGAAGCAGTGGGGGGGACCGTGTTCTGAATCGAATGCCCCCCAGAGGAAGAGGAGACCCCCCAGATTTCGATCCAGGCCAGAGGTGCTTGGCATTTAAAGGGTTAAAAGCCCCAAACTGTGGCAAACTCACCCTTTTGCAACAGAAGTCACATAGAATGCTGAGGTGACAGCTAGGGTCCTGTACAGGATCTTTATAAGCCACTGACTGTCATGGGCTACTGGGTCATGGCAGGAATCTGAATGGATGAGTTGATTTCAGACATTTTCTCTGGTTTTTAGCCAGCTAAGCACCCCCTCTTGTTTGGTCACCAAAAGGACATACAATTTTGGGTGTCATTAGGACTGCCTAAGTTTTTTTTTTTTTTTTTTTTTTTTTATAGATTAACTTGCTGTTTAGTTATCACAGCTGATAAGTAAGGTTATTCACATTGGAGTCAGAAATGGCCAAGAGAGCCCAAAACTGGTTAAAATCAACCCCATTCTATCTAACACTGCAGTTGGGCTTTAATTAAACATCACAATTTTTTATAAGTAATTAAACCTGCAGTCAGCAAGTAGTCATGCTGCATAAACATTGTCCAGTAACTCGATTTGGCTATGTACTTGTTCATGTGCTGCTGCTATTTATTGTCCTCATTCAATCATGCTGTTAATTTTATATGACTAATTGGGCAGCACCTGCACTGAAATATCATCGTCACCCACACGTGTGCTCACAGAGAATTTAGTCACATGACCTCTAGTACAGAATAGGCCAAGTGTCATGACATAGCAGAATCATCATCTTGCTTAATGTGTAATTCCATTTCAACTGCATTTTTTTAAGTTTCAGTTATTGTGTGCCAAAATGACGTCTTCAATGTGCTAAACTTATCTGTTATTTTGTTTTCTTTTCTTGTTTACAACTCTGCATTATAAAAGAAAACACTTTTCCTTAGCAATAACGTGTTTACCTTAGCAATGTATATCAACTTGTGCATTTGATGTACAGATCAGAGACTTCCTCACACTTGCTTTCTAATCATCTGATTGGCTAAGACAGAGGTGACAGGTTTAACCCATTCTGCTGAAATTCAACCTCTTCAGATGGGGGCAATCACAATCTTGTGTTCCATTAGCCGAAGGGTTACTGTCAGTGCTCTCACCTGGAGAGGTAATGACTGCTGCTTATACTTCTTCTAATTTGCTCACCTGTTACATTGGAAGAATTCTGGAACTTGTAGTCAGTGGTTTTACTCAAGGCCATGAACCACTCCACAAAATAGAGGCCCAAGTATTCGGAAACAGCATGCTATAAATCACAGTTATGGCAGCGCAATCCTATCACAAATGATTATTTTATATTCCAAAGGAGGAAAACAATAAACACACAATAAAGCAGAACACCAGCAGCACAATGCTGTGCGCCTGGGGGCGTCAATTTGGGAAGCACCACCACACTAAAAGTAAAATAAAGCACAAAACTCGGCAGAACTACTTCCCAGGTCCACACTGCCGGGTTTCCCTGGTTCCTAATAGGGTAACCGGGAAATTGTGAACGCTCGTACAATTCACAGCCGCATTATGAGAAAAGTTTGTTCATGCATAAGCAGCCATATTTTCTTTGCGTATGCATACGGTGTAGCCAAGCATTTAAGTTGTTTGCAGCCAAAGTTGTCTCTCAAGCCAAGTTTTTACCTGTTTTCAGACGTAACTTCTTGCATAGACCCAGCTATTTTAAGGTGCTTCCCGCTGTCCCCCGCCAGTGTACCCCTGGTTTGTCGCCTCTGCTGGCATTTAGGGCATCCCATGTAGTCTGCATGTCTTTGCACATACCTACCTTTGTCCCCCCTGCTGGCATCTAGGGCATTCCATGTAGTCTGCATATCCTTGCACTTACTTACCTTTGTACCTTGGTTGCCATGTCGTCTGCTTCTACCCACTATTACGCGTCTCCTACTTCAGTCACCTTCTGTTTTGGTGTTCTGTCTTACACCGCTGTTTGTTTGGTTTGCGTCTGCCTTATTTGCATAGAAAACCCACCACCCCACAGCACCCCTTTAAAACTATTGTTTTATTAAAATATTTAATTTTAATTTTGAAATAATTTTTTTTTTGTTAATATATATATAAAAATAAATTGTATACTTTAAAAACTTTTTGTTGGGACCAACAACCAAAATACATTACCACTTGCTTTGTGTGCCTGTACATGCACCCACATACTTTTTACATACTTACCCAAATTGGCTGACGCATATTTTTAGTGAGCCACCCCTGCGCCATCCCTTCTTCAGGATCTGTAGAGGGAAAGAACTTGAGTTAGTATTTATGGCCTAGTGTTGTCTTGCGCCGCTTCTGTATCGGGTGGTCCCATAACCGTGTACTTACCCTCTGATGATTCTGTAGGGACAGAGAAGCACAACACACCAGCACTTAGCTAAATACCGGAGTGTGCAGGAGAAGCCCAACACGCCCTCCTCCTCAGCAGGCTCCGTGGCTGGTAGTGGTGCTAAATCCAAGGCCATCGTCTTACACCCACACCTCCTCTTCTGGGCCCCACTGGTTGGACCCCTCACCTCTGGGTGGCTTTGTTTCACAGCCAGAACTCCCAGCAACAAAAGAAAATGTGGAGGCTGATTCATTACTAACACCAGGTACTGGCAGATGAGCACTTAGAGCGACCGCTAGTAGACGCTGTCAGCGGGTATCGGGCGCTGTAACAGAGCGCCTCAGTCACTGTAGTATCCTGTCCTACATTGATGAATGTGATGTATGTTGGGTGCTCTAACACCAGCAAAGCGCTGCAGGGAGCGAAAGGTAGCGCCAGCTCAATGCGACCGACTCAGCGCTCCACACCATACAGCAAGACACACACAGCATCAACGCTCTAAATCTGGTCGCTATAACATGGAGCGCAAGATGCTGTGTGATTTACGTCTGTTTTTGAACACATATCCACCAGTAACAAAGCGAAAACACATACACTTTAGTGCCAGACCTGTAATGACAATTCTGCATAAAAATATTAAAAGTCAAAAGTCTAAAAGTGTTTGTTTGCAGCCAGGAGACGTCACACAATGATTTGAGCAAAAAAAACAAAAATGTTAAACACGTTGTTTAAACACAAGCAAATGAACGCCCATTGAAATGTATGGGAGAGAGACACAGAGCGAAAGGTAATATCTGGTGCTCTGGAAGCTAGAAACATAGACATAGAAGGTTGACAGCGGAAGGAGACCATACGGTCCATCTAGTCTGCCCTTGTGTAACTGTATGTTCTCTTTATCTTAGGATAGATGTGTGCTTATCCCAGGCATGTTTAAAGTGGACCCAGGGGTGATCGGCCCGGGAATCTGTAAGATTCCCGGGCCGAACACCTCCCTCACCGCGGGGCATCCGAGATCGGGATGTCCCGCAGGGTGAAACCCCCCCAAAAGCCCCCCAAAAAACCTTACCTTATCGGCAACGGATCAGCCGCTGACGCCTCCCGCGGCGGCGGCTTATCCGTCGCTTGTCCGTCGCCGAAAAGGTAAGCTTTTGGGGGGGTTTCACACAGCGGGGCATCCTGATCTCGGATGCCCCACTGAAGTGGACCAACACCCAGGATAGTGAAAATCCTGGGTATTGGTCCACTTTAAATTCAGTGACAGTTGATTTTTCAACTACCTCTGCTGGAAGTTTGTTCCAAGCATCTACTATTTTTTCTGTAAAATAATAGTAAAATAGCTCACCTTCTCTGTTGTACATCCACTTACCTGGGAAGTTCTGGCTGTAGAACCTCCCCGCCCAAGGCCACTTTCGGGTGGTAGGTTAAAATCAGCACACCAGGAGGCTATATATTCCACAAGCATAACTAAATAATGTCCGCTTGTCCCTCCTCCAGAATTATGTATGTCTATTTGGCATTGGGGGGAAAACAAACAGCAACTTCTTTTTGTTGCTTGTTTTTTGTTTGACCTGCAGAGCTAAGAGGAGAGAGCTGGCTGGGGCAGAGCTGGGAGAAGAGGGATAGTTGGGGCAGAGTTGGGAAAAGAGAGATGCATGGAACAGAACTGGGAAAAGAGAGATGCATGGGACAGAGCTGGGAAAAGAGAGATGCATGGGACAGAACTGCGAAAAGGGAGATGCTTGTTTTATATCCGCCGGGCAGCTGCAAACGGAACTATGCAGGGCTATACTAATACATCACCCTGCTTGTTGCTGCCAGGAGAATATTGAAAAGGACACTGCAGAACGTCTTTTAATAAGCCCCGCCCAGCCTCCTGCGATCAAAGCAGTCAGCTGAGCCGGCTGTTCCTCTATAACTCACCTCGCCCGATGTCTTTCCTCCTGCCCTGTCCCACACGCTGCCTTTCCCCGCACCACTCCCCCAATCTTTCCTCCCGCCCACCAGCACCGCCTACTGTCTTTCCTCCCACCCACCAGCCCTGCCCGCAAACAGACCGCGGTGCGCTGTGCTATAGTATCCTTTCTACCCCGGGAAGCCCAAAACCATGTAGCCTATACTTACTGCTTCTGCGTTCTCTTACTGGCTGTTCACATGACTACCCGCAGCCAATACGGTTCCACAGGCAGGTAGGTGCACAGTAATATGCAAGCCTGCTATGCGAAGCTGGCAGTCACATTGGCAGTCCACCTGTAAGTATAGATGAAAGTATAGGATACTCAGTCTTAGTCTGCCTGGGAGAGTGGATGTGCCCATTGATACTACCCCACAATGCAAAAATAAGCAGACCTGCAGTCAGTTTAAGCAATTGTTGGTCCACTTTAAAGACTAGGAGCAACTTAGTTTACTGAGTGCTTATTATGAGGTTTTCATTCTGCAAACCCTCCTGTGCTGTACTACCCCTTTTAGTAAATCTAATTTCTGTCCTATTGCCAGTTGTAGGTTGTGAAAGAGGGTTACTGCAGGCTGAGTTGCAACTAAAGGCAAACTCACTTGGCATGTGGCTGAGTGTCATCTCCACTTTCCTTCTATTTACACTAAGGTAGCTGAGCTGCTTAGACAAGTGCCATCACATAACAAGACTGAATCTACTTGTTTGGGCTGCAAAGTTAACACTTGGTCTCCAGGAAAGGATTGCACAGCTGCACATCATAAGCTCCTTATGCCTCAGCACTGAAACTGTTAATGCATTTACTCAAAATTCTGAATGCTTTCATTTAATGCGTTGAAGAAAATGGAAAACACATGGAGGATATTAATAAAATCCTACCTTTTTGTTAAGTAATATTATCATTACCGTTGGATTCCACCGTGCTCCCACTTGGAAAGGATGTTGGAAATATACTTAAGACTCTTGAACAGAAGCACCGCAGACATGCAAAGGCAAAAAAAAGTCAGATTAGGGAGAAGAGAGGCAGGGCAGAAGCAGCCGCAGCACATTTCCAAATCCGAATCCAGAGACTCTTTTTATTTTGTCCTCTAGTAGATGCATGAGCTAGCTGACTTCTGTACTAAGATACCTAAAGCCCTCTGCATGACTCGCCGAGTTTCTGGCTCTCAGCTTGACTGTCTGCAGACTTCTTTTCACATCAAAGCGAGCTGATTTATCTCCTAGCAGAAGCTGCACTGAGCTCCGGGGTTCCTTAACATATTTTTCATTTATCTTTTTGAGATTTTGTCACCTTTTTCAACCACTGAAATGTTTGCATTAAATCTGCAATTTAGAATTGTAGCAGAAAGGATTTTCCTTCTGCATACTCTGTGGATACAAGTTTAAAGACTTGCACATACTGGATTCAGAAGTGGAATTACCTACAGTACCTTTTAAGCGTCGGTATGTCATGCTGGAATAGCCCTAAATCTAATTCTTCCTATGTCTCTAAACTGGATTTAAGTTTGTGTCGTCCAAAATGCGACAGGACTTATTCTCAAGTTTCACATCCCTCTTGGCTGGATCATTGTTACGAGAAACAAACAGGCTTGAACTCTATGTCATATGACCCTCCTTCACCGAAAGAGAAAATTGCAAATAGATCTGGTTGTAATTCTGGAGAAGCTTCTGCTTTGCATTGTTCTAGACTGGATATTACTCTTGAACAGCAGGACAAAAGAAAGTACCCAGCAAAAAGTCCTCTGTGCACTTGTTCATGCACTGCCAACCAACCCCACATGCCCTGGAGGTATTCTTCTTCTTGCAGCAGTTCCGATGGTTGCCAGAAGTGCTTTGGTCAAGGTGGGTTTGCAAATGATAATCGTTGTGGGTTTAAAAATTTCTCAATAAATAATCAAAATGCTGTGAATATTCAGAGCGCTTCTCCGTCGTCTAATGACTGTAACAAGCCTAAAGAACCCTACTCAGTATCAAAAAGCCAGTCGTCTTGGACTTCACGTTTGGATTTGGTACTAGCCAAAAACTCAGCTGTCTCTACAACTCAGATTGGTAAACCATATACCATTTTCACTTCAAGCAATTCTGACCAGCCATCCAAAGTGTATGCTGAAAATTTCACCCCTGTATCAAATGTGAAGGGTGTAAAAATGTATATATCTAGTTGCAGCTTGACCGTGCAGCCACTTCACGCCAAAATCCAGGGAAGTAGCCCTGGCCAGCCTGTTCTCCTCATGCCCCAGACACAGAGGGATAACTCACCCAAGCAGTACTCAGTGGGATTTCAGACAGCACCTCAAGGATTTATAGTATCTGAGGCACCGACTCTTCAAATTACACAGTTCCAACTTACTAGGTCACCTTCAGATGCACCCAGTGCCCAAGAAACTTCCACCAGCGACATATGGTTGTCGCCAGAAAGGCTGCAAAAAGTTTCTGGAACATCTGGATCTCCTGAGATGATGCCAAATGTGCTAGTTTTTCAGAGAAATGCGTCACCTGGGGGCAGAACAAACTTGTACCCTGTCCTTTTGCCAACTCACCACAAAGCCTCAAAGGTTACGCTGATGATTGGAAGTCCAGTAGCACCTGTACCTGTCCAAATTATTCAAGAATACACCCGAAGCCCTACACCAGCAATCTTCATCTCTAACTCTGATCAGCCGTTGTCTGCTGGAGGTCCAAGTTCAGGCTATTTAATTTCCATAAACCCTATTACATGTTCTAAACCCAAGCAAATGGAAACTCAAAACTCAAACCTAGCATATGGGAATCATCCTGTGAAGTGTAAACCTGTAGAACCTTACCTATGCCAATCACCTTCGGTGATGCCAAGGATACAAAACAATCGTGTCCCTAGTGCACCTATAAATGTTAGCATTGAAGCATTTGGAAGCAAAAGGGACGCGGTTCGCATATCAATTTCTCATTCAAGAGATGCTTATAATGTTGGCACAGGTTCTTAACCATGGGTATAAGAACTTTAATTTCATTTGAATATACTCTGCATATTAATAACTTGTAAATATTTTTGCATATGAATTAGATTGTTAATATGATTTACCATGATGGACTATAAACATGACAAATCATTTTTTGACCAGGGTCCATGCAATAAGTTTTCTATTTTCCTACTTTATCCTTGGGTGTTGCATGCAAAAAAAAACTTATGATGGATTCCATAATTTCTATATGTACTATCACTAAAGGGACTGTCCAGTAAGCTGAACATTTTTTCAAAGGGACAAATTGGGGATTCTTAAATTGTAACAGCTTAACAAATAACACTACGTACATTTTCGAAAGTGACAACATTGTGTGATTTGTGACCAATGTTGTCGCTATCAAAAGTCAACCCAGCGATTTGTTTAGCTGTCACATTTTTAGTATTCCAAATTTGTCCCTTAAACCTCACTTAACGATCACATATCAACAATGGACACTTGTGATACTGTAGCTCACATGAACAGCAGCAGGGACTGTTAGCCCCTAAGCCTGCACTGATAGCACTGAAAGCAGGCCTGCTGAACCCCACAGGACTACAGGTTGCCTAATGCAGGGTTTTTTTTTATTGCCTGGACAGGGACTTTAAGTAAAAATACTAATTTTGCAGGTTAAATGTTGGGCTATTTCTAAATATTTGCAAGTGATCATTGGCTTTGTCTGTGCCCATAACTTCTATTTTTACCAGCCCTTGAGCAAGCTCGATCCCATGCAGCCCTGATTGCTCTTTGCTCAGGTGCTGACATTGCATGCTGCAATTGGCTTCTGTCATCCCTGCTTCTAAAAACTTATGACTGAAGGTCAGGATGACCTGATGACTGTCCAAAAGTGGGATGCTTATTAGCCTTGGAAGGTCAGAAAGCACCAGTAGCCGAGGAGCATGCAATGCCCACATTGTATTGGAGCTGACCGCAATGAATCAGGCTGCAAGGCAAGGCAGCAGGGGGTCAGTTAAATAATGACTGTTATTTTCTGCCCAGACAAACTCTTTAAAGTGGAGCAAAAGTAAAAAAAAAAGAAAGTTTGTTAAATTGCTCCCCTAAATCCCCCCCCCCCCCCCCCCGGCAACAACTATTTGAGAGGGCTTAAACTCCATGCAGATATTCTGGAATAACAGGTCAATTCTTTGCTGCAGAACTGCATGGGAGCAGCCATCTGGTCATACACATAAGCATGAGTGGAGATGTGTGCCAACAGCAGCCCACACACCAAGCTGAGAGAAAGAAATGCCTCAGAAACACAGCTTGTGTATTATGTTATATAACACATTCACACTGAATAACCAGCTGCTAAGGGGATTGTGTGTGTGTGTGTGTGTGTGTGTGTGTGTGTGTGTGTGTGAGGGGATGCTGGAACAATGTATCTTTATCACTGTTCACTGCGGAATCAGGACTTACCACACTCCCATTCAGACAGTGTATCTTCTAAGTCATACAATTCTTTCAGCTGTGCAGCAGAGCAATGAGTCATCACAGCTGATGGCTTTCTACTGGAAATAAAGGAGGATTACACTGATATGTGAGGCAATTTTGACTGTGGGGTTGGGTTTTTATATAAGCTGGCCTCATGTCCACGGGGCAAGATGGCTGCTCCCATTCAGTTATGCAGCACAGAATCTGCCTGCTATTCCATATCATTTGCATAAAGTTAAGCCATCTCAAATAGTTTGTCACCAATTACTAGAGTTGGGCTTTAGGGGTGCTTTTTACTGAACTTGCTTTTTTGACTTTTGGTATGCTTTTAAAGGATTTTAGTAGCCAAAAAAAAAAAAAACTTAATGAATATATATATATTACCAACATTTTAAAAAATATATATTTTTGTAAGCCAATTTGATGCTCTTTAAAGCTGGCCCCATGCAACCCCAAATTTTACTTACCTGAACCACAATCCCCTTGCAAAATGTGGCCCTGTGATTGGCTGGAAACGGCCACTTGGTCTGTCTTTTAGCTGGTAGACAGAATATTGGAAGCCGCTCCTGAAAATGTGACTATCGGCAGCAAATTTTGGGCTGCATTTCAGGGATCAAGTGAGGGCATGGGGTGGGGATGGGGAGCTCTAGCAATCTGAATGCCCCCCCCCCCCCAGTTTGTCCTAGTGTGGTAAAGCACCAATCGTTGGCAAATAGGTGTTGGACTTCTTAACTGTTGGAAGGGCTGGCTATTTACTGGCAATGCTGTTAGACTTTTAGCACTGTGGCCTGAGAGAAGTCTTACACTTCCTTGATCTTCTGCATACCCCCAGTCTAAATAAAATGCTGGCACCTTTATTTAGCACTCAGCTCAGCAGAGAGCATGTAGAACCACTGGCTTTCTAATTGATGCAGAGTCTGTAGTTAGAGGAAGCTTTGTTTCTGCTTACATTTTGAATGTTGTTCTGCACTGTAGGATTCATATTTAAAGAAGGACAATTTTTTCCTACTGCCTGGGAAATCCTGATTTGTGATTCCCAGCTGTGTGTATTCCCCAGGATCACCCAAATATTCACCTTCTTTCATCCTCATGGCGCATTTGCGTGCCACTGCAGAGATTGACCAACATCCCTAGAGTCTTATAGACTCTAGGGAGATGGTTGTTCCTCTTAAAAAGTTACACACCATTAAGTGTAGAAGAACCAGGTAAGGCATTTGAAACATACATGAAGATTTTCCTATAGGTGTTCTTAAAAGTAAGTATAAAGTGTAAATATTTCTGATTTCTACTAGTCTGATTGCAGGGGTGATGTTTTGTTATTAAGTGGGAGGGACTTTTCTCTGCCTGTCTGTTTAGTTCACTACTGAGCAACACTTTACTTCCATGCTATGATAAAATATCACATAATTTGAAAATATCACACTTTAAATGGAACGTTTAGACCTGTGATTTTATGTGTTTCACTATAATGGCTTCACCAGAGGGACTGGTGCAGTCTAAAAATCTGTTTACCCAGTTTAGGGTGTTGAGAAAAGTTGGTTGACCTCAGGGGGGTCATGTAGGTTTGCCCTATTGTTCTGGAACGTCAATGTCCTGGGAATTTGATGTCAAGTGGAGGATTGGTGGATTATTTCAGGTGATCAGCAAAGAATTAGTGAATGATTCAAGAGGGTGAAATGTTGGAATGATCCAGGGTACTTTTAATGTGGAGTCATTGGTATTGCT
Organism: Gastrophryne carolinensis; assembly: GCA_027917425.1. Taxonomy (NCBI): domain Eukaryota; kingdom Metazoa; phylum Chordata; class Amphibia; order Anura; family Microhylidae; genus Gastrophryne; species Gastrophryne carolinensis. The sequence continues at coordinate 75,273,347 of CM051244.1, forward strand.
TAGGATGTATGTGCAGGTTGCCCAAAGGGGCCCACCACAAAGTCTGTGTGTTGAGAGCTTGTAGTTCTGTCTGCAAGTCGAAGTAAAGCCTATCAGAGTGTCTGGCTGGATCCTGTAATCTTGGTAGTCGGGCTACTCTTGCCCACACCCTGGCTACCAAACTTACAGGATCCAGCCAGCCGATCTCGTATTACAACACTTTACTTTCAGCATAAAAACATTTTTTTGTTGCTGTCAATGAACTATGCTGTAAACTAAGTAGAAAAGACAGGACAGACAAGCAGAGAGAGATGCATGGAATGTTGTGCCCCACAAAATTCAATGTGGGGGGTAAGGTCCAGTCCAAATTAGAATTATTATGCAGCACAGCAGGAGAAATCAGCTGCATATGAGATAAGGAAAGGATGCTTTGATTTTGCACCCTTTAATAATTTACAAAAGCTGTTTAAAACTGCAATATTTTATTGGTATATTTATTTATAAATGCCATGTGTTAAGATGCAGTAATTTGGAGGGTGTACACATTGCAGACCCAAATGTTACTTTACTGCAATCAGAATAAAGCAATTATGTAAAAGCAAGGCTAAATGTCACAATGAATGTTTGGTAAAATATTTTATATCAATGCTCATACTTAAACTGTGGCATGTGATATGTGGTTTAATACCTTCCATGAAAACACACAAAGATAAAATCACTTTTAATCTTTTAAATGTTTCATACATGGTGTCATTTGCTAATCGGTGTTGCAACAGTTGTGGTTAGCTTTCTAAATCATTAAAAAGGCGTCATAATCTTTTTCATTGCATGCTTGTATGACAGGTCTGCCAGCAAAAAAACAGTTAGCACAATATACATTTTATATACAGCTACTATGGCATTACAAATGTTTAAACAATATTACAAATTCTATTTTGTGGCATTCATCCAACAAACAAATTGTCCTTCTTCATTGTGGGGATTCATACTACTTCTACATACCTTAGAAATCCTGTTAAATTTTTCTTGAGTAATAGAAAACTATGCAGGGGCCCTTTTGGTTGGGCAAGTCAGCTGTACTGGCCCCCCACTAGCTCCCTTTGCTTCGGTTTCTTAGGAAATCCTTAGAGTAATTCTCCAAGTACTGCTGTTAACCTTTTAACTAAGTAGCCCTACCTCCCCTCATGCTCCCAGTTGTTTAAAAAATAAACCCCAAAAATTATGTTCACAGTGCAAAGAAAACTTTCTTTATATTTTATGTTGATTTCTACATTTCTATGGTGGTGGGTGTGTCTTTTCTCTGGATGTACTGCTTGTATGAGCATAAGGCTTTTCTTCAGAGTGCAAAATAGGAAGAGTTCAGAAGATTGACAAGAAGAGGAAAGAAGTGATTTACTAGCAAATGAGATGAGCAAACTTTTTAAAAATTAGATTTAGGGGATTTACCAAATTGCCCGAAGAAATTCTGGTTCGTACAAACAGAACTTTTAAGGAACTTGTTCAAAAAATAAAAGAAATAAGCTTACCCGTTAAAGCGTTGGGTGATGTCCTTATCGCTGTCTCGTGTCGGTCTCAGAGAGGGGCTTTTATACTGGGAGTCATGAAGACCCCCCCCCCCCCAGCACTCTCTGTTTCTAAGAAAGAGGCATAGCATTGCACATACCGGTATACACGTATGACAGCAGCAGCATCATAAGGTGGATGAGGTTACAGATTTTTTTTCTCCCCCACACTGAGTGCTATTTTGTCTAGAAACTGCCCTTAAGAGGACTATAAACAAAGTGTTGGCACATCTTATATGAACTAGTAAAGTGGTACAGATGCCCACATACTTATTTCCTGATGTAGCTGCCATATTTGATGTGGCCCCTGCATAGGAAATAAGTCTATAGCCCACTAGAGAATAGACAAGATAAAAATCCGGGTGCTCAGCAGCTGGAGCAGCCCCACTCCTCAGCACAAGTTTGAAAGCTTATTTACTGAACTAGGCTGTGAAAAGCAAAAGAGGGCTAGGTCTATTTACTATTTGATGCAAAATTAGAAGAATCAGAAGTGTAACCTTTATCAAAGCCCCCCCCCCCCCGCGGCAGGACAGTGTGCCCACCCATTACTTGGGGGGGGGACTCCAGTCTGTGCAGCCTTGCACTGATGGCGGCACTAGATTCAGGACCATGTAAAGGTTTTTGTGTTTTTTAACCCCCCTCCAGCTGGAGTTTTGCTTTAAGGTTTGTTTTTTGGTAATACTGCACATATAACAAAGAACATCTATCATGTTTACCGCATTAACTTATATAACTTATTAACCAATATATATGAGATTTACATGCCATACTGATATATTCTAATATATGTTTAAATTATGCTGGCACTAAAATGGTTACACATCCTGTCTAGGTAGTTATGGTTGTCTTTTCTTCTGTCATAATTAAGTTTAAGAATGTGCTACTTCTTATCCTGCAAGTTATAGCTTGTCTATCTTCTATCTATTGTACGGAAACATTCCTCCTATGTTGTTCGTTCCACCTATTATTCAATACAGTAGCTGATTTTACCTACCAAGTATTCAGAAAATATAACATTAAACTAAAAACAAAAAGAAATAGGAAAAACTTATCATAGATCTGCATGCACTAAATGATTGTTTGGATTTGCTATAAACAATATGTTTTTATCTTGATAAATCTTGGAATTTTTCCCAAGACAGGGCAATCTACTTCCAATACGTGCTGGTGCAAATCCACTTCAGGCAGATGCGAACATGTTGGCTTTTCAGGTTTACAAAATTGAAATGCTGACTGGAATAATACTATAAGTAAACACACTATGGCCTTGGGTCAGTAAAATATCTCATGAACGTAACGTTTCCTGCTTTGTTTTCAAATGAGACGTGATAAAACAAGGTATAATTCAGTAAAGGTTAAAGCATAATTTGCACCTACACTTTTCAATAGTAATATGAAAACGTTTTGTATTTGCTTTTAAATCTTATGTTTTAAAGCAAGCTGATCTTCTTACTACCAAGGAGAAAAGGGTAAACATGTTTATAACACACATATGTGAACTTTTAGGCCCCTTTAACACTGGAGTGATGCACTTCATTTGCGGGGTGATTTTTGCCCACAAACACTTGCAAAGCGTTGCCAATCGTTGCCTATGGTCAAATTCACTGGGATTGCCATTGAAGAGTGATTGCCACACAAAAGCCTTGACTAAAGCGATTACAGCAATTTGAAGCATTGAGTGAAATACACAATCGCTTCCACATTGCATTGCCCCTGTGTGAACTGAGCCATAAAGTAGATGTCCAGTCTACCTATAACCCCCCCTGACCTGCCACCCTCCCCTGACACTGAGGCAGGGCAGGGGGGGGGGGGGTTACAAAAAAAAAAACCTTACTTCAGCCAGGATCCTGCTGCAGTCACACAGAGCTCTGTGCACTCAAGTTGGCTGTGCCTGAGCTGGAGTCTCCAGGTTAACAGCATTTAACCCTTTAAGTGCCAGCCTACCTGGAGTTTTTGTCACCCTTTGTTGCCAGACTATTTTGCACTATTATGTGCTCCTCATGTTCAAATGTGATTTTTGAAGGGGTTTCCAGGGATTTCCCAGGAAAATTATATATTGTTTTTTTTAGTAGAGTCTGGGCTTTAACATGAAATGTCTTGTTTGTCATTTTTAGGTGTATTCTCAATATTTTTGGGTGAAATATGTGCAAAAAAATGAATTTTTGTAATAAAAAATTTAAGTTTGTCAATAAAATCTTATTGCGTGTAAAATCCCAATTTGTCCCGGTTACAGCGATACCACATATGTATAGGTAGTCACCCTTTCCTGCCCAGGAGACTCCCCCAAACTGAAACAGCGCTTTAGGGGATTTTCAGATAAAATACAACTATGCTATGCAATATGCTCACCTTGCAGTTTTTCCAGAAAAGCAACCCTTTACATTTGAAATACCCCCCACAAACTATATATTCTCTGGAAGTACACACCTCAAGCTTTCTAGGTGTACCAGGCTTGTTGATGTGGCCATAGATTTCTGGAAGTAATCCCTCAATGTATTCTTTGGTTGCAAAGAGTTTCCCTAAAAAAAGGATAAAAAAGCAGAATCAAAGCCACATTTTCCTAAAACAAACTATATACAAACAAGAAAAAACAAGTTTAATGTGAAAAAGCAACATCCCCCAAACAGAACGATACCCAACATGCATAGCTACTGTCAAGGGAAGAGTTGCCAAACACCCCAAAGTAAAGCATGTGCGTAACGGTAATTTTACTTGAAAATTTCAGCTCTGCAGACAAAGTGCGCACCTTGCAATTTTTCAATCAAAACAACCCTTTACATTTGGAATATCCCCGGTAAACCATATATTCCCTGAAAGTACACATGTTAAGCTTTCTAAGCGTACCCAGCTTGTTGTAGTGGGCTCATCTTTCTGGAATTAATATCTCAAAGAATTCTTTGGTTGTGCAGGGTTTCCCTAAAAAATGTATAAAAAAGCTGAATAAAAAACACCTTTTCCTAAAATATAAATATGCAAATCAGAAAAAACAATCTAAGTCTGAAAGCACAAGGTCCCCCGAACAGAACAATACCCAACATGCATAGCTACTTTTAACCCTTTTAATTGCCAGCCTACTTGAGATTTTGTCACCCTCTGTTGACAGGTCATTTTGCTCCATGTTTTGCGCCATTTTTGCGGGAATTTTCAGGAAAATTATATATATATATATATATATATATATATATATTTTTTTTTTTTTTTGCAGCAGAGTTTAGGCTTTAACATGAAATGTCTTGTTTGTAAATTTTATTTTGTTTTTTACAATATTATTAAGTAAAAAAAATAAATTCATTCATTCATTTTTAGAAAATTGACTCCTTTATTTTAAATAAAAATGTATTTTATTTAGGAAAACCATATTGAATTGAATCTACCGATTAGAACGGTACCACATATTTATTGGTAGCCCCCCGTTCCTGCCCAGGAGACTCCCCTAACTGAAACAAGGACTTTATAACATTTACAAATAAAATACAACTACCATCCACACTACAAAGGGTTAAATTGAGAAAAAATGACATAGACGACATTTATTTTTTTATTTTTAAGGGTTAAAAACCCTTAACAATCCCCCCAAGAATTTACATGGGGTCCCCCCTACCCAAAAGCAACCAGCCTGGGACCAGCTATGCAGGGGTTGTAGAAACAGGGCGCAGGGGACAGCTTTTGTGGCCCCTGCCCCTGCAGGCTACAAGCCTGCATAGCCCGTGGGCCCGGGCTCTTCTGCCCCCCCCCCTGGGCTTTGGGGAGGCAGGTAATGGGGGTGCCGGGGGTTAATGGCAAGTCACCCGCTAGTCGCAGGTGGCTTGCCATCCCCCCAGCCTTGTGAACTGGTATAGGGGTCATGTTTATTTCATGCTGGAGGTACGTTGAGTTAGTGCTAAGGGTTTATTTATTGACAGCTGGTTTATTTTTTAGTGTTGGGGGTTTAGTTAAAGCAATATATTTTAAGAATTTAGGTCTACTTTGAAGAAAACCAAAGCCCATTCTGGCGGGACCTGGTCCACGGCCCACCTCCTCATATAACAGATACCTGCCTTTTCCTCGTGTCACTTTCCAAGTGAAAAATCCCTCTTGGTGACCTGAGGGGTTGGCTATGATTAATGTAGGATCCCTGTGGTTAATATAGCTGGGTAGACCGCAATAATTATTTCTGTTGGTGGGCCAAAGGCTGTTAGGTGCTTTATTCACCTTTATGAGTAGAGGTTTTTGAACCATATCAATGTTAAGCCACTCTGTGCTTGTGCCATTGTCTCTAGTATGTTGCATTTCTGCACATTCATGTTTCTCTGTATACACAAAGCTCTTGTTTGGAAGGCCCAGGCCCTCTGCTGTTGAGGACACTGAATTTAAAATTCAGGTAGGGCCAGCTTAAAACTGCCCTAGTTCAGTAGCATTACTCCAAACCAAAGTAACTACCCTTTTTAAAAAAAATGTGTGTTCCTAGTGCAGGGGGGCATCCCTATTGCGGTAAGAAACCGTTCCTTTCTCCTTCATCCCGCAGTGAAATCAAGTGCTGTGATACGTGGTCCATGGGCGTCTTTTGGGTATCCACCATAAGCAACCACGTGACGCAAAAGCGGGCACCGCCACTGGAGGAGGTGCAGGAAAGCCCACTTTGGCATCTGGTTCCCCATCAGGCAAAGACCCACTGTGGAAGAAATTAAAATCACTCACTGGGGGTTCTTTAGGCTCAGAGCGGACCTACTTCCAGAGGCGTATCTAGGCTTTCTGCCACCTGGGGCAAGGATTAAAAATAGTGCCCACCACCTGTGTTCAGCCCCCCCCCCCCCCTTTGGCACCACCTTGACCTGCTGCACCTGGGGCACATGCCCCCCTCTGCCCCCCCTCTAGCTACCCCCCTGCTATTTCCTCTATGTTAGGGTACAGAATTATAGCAGATGAATTGCACAATTTGCTCTCCAACAAACTGAGTTGAGGAGAGAGAAAAAAGCAAGCTCTCCAGCACACACAGCCCCACACATATGCCTGCCTTACATGCATCTCTTTTTATATTGAATTCACCAATAGTATTTGTAAGCTTTGTGCTTTTTCATTTTTCATTTATTTACAACATTCTTGTTAAATACACATATCTCCTATATGTAAACTATTTCATTAAATGTTTTAATAGCTTAAACATAACCTGTGCTTATTCTAAACCCAGGTCATATATTTTACAAATGCAAATGTAAAGAAAGCTGTGCTGACCATCTGCATTGCAATTTTGTGATATATATATATATATATATATATATATATATTAAAAAAGACAGACTTTAAAATTAGCCCTTGCTTTCTTGAGCTTTCTCTCATGCCATGCTCATTTAGCGCTGTGCACAAATAGGAATGAAGACTAAGCAAGAAGACATTCCACATTGCTCATCTGAGATCATGAGCAGTCTAAATACAAACATTTAAATGTCGCTTTGCCCTGGCTTAGCGGGTGTTCTAAGCTTGGGTTATGCAATTAAATCTGCATCATTATCTGCAGACTATTGTACATAGGGTGTATTCATGCTTGTGGGGGTGGATCTATGCCACATTCTTGTATGGATATCTAGGTATACATTACTATAGGCAGTGTCGGACTGGGATGATTTTGGGCCCACCAGGAGGACTGACGGTGATGGCCCACATTATAGTTACTTAAAAATATCACTGGGTTGTTTTCAGGTCTCATACCCACGCAGACAATATGCCAAACTGGTGTGTGTGTGCACCTGAGATGCCAGAAGTAAGTTATACATGGGGGGGGGGGGCAGTGGCGTAACTAAATGTGATGGGATCCTGGTGCGAACATTAAATGTGACCCTTTCAAGGCTCATACAGTAACATTTTTCAGTCTTTTTAACTCAATTAGACTCTAAAAAAGACTCTGAAACTCTAAAAACAACTCAGACAAATGATGCTTCCTTTCTATAAATGATGACAAGTGAGCACAAATATGATGAAAAGGATGGAGGAGCAACAGTGATGGCCCCCCTTGACCTCCTGGCCACGGTGCAGTCACAACCCCTGCACCCCCTATAGTTACACCCCTGGGGGAGGATTTAAAAATATAATAATAAAACAGTGGTAGAACAGTTTAATACATTTCACCTTCACTATAAAAATAACTGCACTTCAATTCCTTTAGAGAGTAGAGACAACCTGTTGCTCTTTTTATAAAAGAAAAATAGTATCACAGAGTTCTCTGTCGAACTGTGTGCATTATTTGCTGCTGCGCAGTTGAGCACTTGGGCTATACACTGGGTTGAAACAAATGACTGTGGTGTTCCCAGGGATTCAGTGCACTACATGCAGGGGAAGACCCTTTCCTGACCATTCAATGAGGAACATGGGGCTGGCTGCACACATGTGCGGCAGCAGCACCTTTTGCCAATAGTAGGCATTTGATCCAACCAGTAAGAAAACTGGAGCAGAGCAGAGGAAAGGAAATCCTCGAATGGATCAGAGAATATTGGTAGAAAACGTGGACCAGATAAATGAAGAGAAACAAGTTGCACAGCACAGCAGGGGAACCGGATCAAGGAGAAAAAGCATTCTGGAGGGAAAACTAAATGCTGTTTTTAACATGAACTTTTTGACCAAACTTCCAACGTTGGACACGGAAATGATGAACAGGAAAAACTTGATCAGATCTAGTGTGAAAACCCAGCCAGTACTTGAGCCGATAGCTGAAATTATTTTAAGTTTAAGCAGCCTATGCAGGGTAGGATCAAGGATGTGGTAGGTTACATGACTAAATATATTCGTAAGCCACAGTGGAACTATAGGCATAAGTGGATGCTGGTCCCATCAAATCAAAATGCAGCAGTCCCAATCAGTCCACTGTTAGAAAGAATGACTGTGAATCCACTTCAAGTATATTCATAATCCATATGCAAATCCCGTTAAGGGCACTTTTCCACAAGCAGCAAGTTTAATTTGGTCGCAAAATATTAGGGGGGGGGTGCTCCTTATACTTGCCCTTGAGTTAAGAGAAACTTTTACAATACAGTTTTCAATATATGATAATACACAGTGGTGGGTTTCCAAGACCAATGTCAGAGTGGCAAGAAGGCCAGGAAGAATACTTCTATGGCAAAAGCAGATGCACACAACACAATGAGCTGTAAACTATTTACATTCCCATAGCAGGCTCATGATGACTTTACAATGTATCACAACTGATAAGTGTGGAAAGTAGTGTGGGCCGGGGTAGGGGCAAGCCTTTGGGATGTGTGACTTATGCCACAGGGCACCATTCTGACCACCCTTCAGAGAAAGAACTCTCAGCTAACTTGGTAGGTCTTTCGCTTTTGTATATTGCCTCCATCATTATCACTCTCTCTTCTCTTTTTCTTTATCTACAGCATTTTAGTTTTTTTCTTTACTTTTAAATGACCCCTCCATCTTCCTCTCTTTCCCTACTCTCCTTTCCACCCGCTCTCATTTTCACACCCCTCCTCTATCTCTTTTCCATATTCATCCTCTCTTCTTCTCTCTTTTCCACATTTTGGGCCTATCTTTTCCCCCTTACTTCAGTCTTTATTTCTCTTACTATATACCTACCTTATTTTTCTATTTGTGCTCCTATTGTCTTTCCCTGACTTTCTCTTCTTCATGTTTCCTCTACTTCTCCGTTTCTCCTCTTCTTTCCATCTCTCTTTCCATCAGTCTGTCCCCTGCTTACTCCAGCCCCCTTTCTCTTTCCGTTTCCGTTCAATCCAGCACTTTCTTTTTCCCTTGTTCCCTCAGTCTCTCCTTCCCTCTTTCCCTTGTTAATGTATGTATGTACTTGTGAGGTACCAACTTGAAATCTTGCACAGGGTGACAACACCGAATAAACAGATTATAAGGCTGTAGGATGTAACTGCCAAGGTAATCCAAGGTGATACTTCACATGGACAGTTAACTAGCCTACCTTATCCCCCATACCATCAATGAGCCCTGCACTGGAGAAATACTCAACTTCTGGGGGGATAGGAAATATTATACACACATATGTAGCAGCCATACCTCCCCTAATAGAATGCTGAAATGGTATCTTTAAATTGTATAAGGCTATTGTGCAAAATGCAAAACGTCATGCATTTCAAGGGAGTATCCTTTAGTTCAGCCATTTATGTTGACACATTCCATACGTGTTGTGTGATCAGTTCAAGTTCAGTTTGGCATGAACAGCCATGAGCAGTGCCCATGGTTGTGAATTTCATGGGGAATATAATTCAATGTATTGCAGTATCATTGCACAAGCATGTCATCAGACACAGGGCCAGCCGGCAGGAGAGCATACAAGGCAGCCATTCCCAAAGCCAAAGAAAGCAAAGTACAGAATGATGTCTTATAAAAATAAGATCTGAGAACTGGCTGCAGTCATATATTAAAGTTTTAGTTGTTGCCAAATATCACACTTTCAGCTGGCCAATCACCAGTGAATTATGTAACTACAAAGCTTTTTTTTCTTAAAAAAAGTCAGTGCACATGCATTTTGTGTTATTGTGGCCTTGACCCCTGTCCGGTCTGCAATGATTTTTGCAGAACAGTTAGATTTCCATCTTGCTGGTCAATGGGAATTTGATGTGATATCTAAACCCTCTACTGATGAGCATTTTTACATGTCTGCTGCTCCTTGCTTTTGTTCTATCCCAGGACCCATACATACCACTGAAACTGTACAGTATCAGCAGAAACTGCTGCCAGCAATTACACAAATTCTCACCTTTCCTGCATCACAGCTGCTTCCTTTCATTCCAGTGCCAGTTCAGCATACTTGCATGCTCCCACAGCCCCCCGCATCAGTCACAATGACTGTGAAATGGCCCTGCCTTGGCACACCACCCCCATTGCAGTGAATGGAGTTGGGTATGCGCAGGTACTATGAATGACACAGGCCAGAGTCACAACTAACAACAAGCATTGGTCAGATTCTGATGCCAAGGGGACGTTTCTAAGTACTGCCGCTGAGGAGGGAATTGTTTTTTTTGCTTTGCATTCACAGCTGCTTTATTCCTGAAACCAGTCTGCAGTATCTTTTTAGTGCAATTTAACCCACATTTCTTTTTTTTGGCTCAGTTAATGATACCAACGTTATTACTCAAATCTATCCCAAATATCACCTGTTACAATGCTGTTGTGGAATGTGATGTTAGTGGTTACCTCAGCAGTTTATAAGCATAGCCATATCAGTTTGCGTCAATAACATTTTTTTCTCTTTTTTCCCTCCCCCTTCTCTCCAGCCTCCACCCCTTCCCTCCTCCCCTTCTACCTCCCCCCACCTCCATTTTTCTGCCCATGCATTCTTCCTCCCCTCCCTCCCGTCTTTTCTTATCTCCTTCATAGTAATCCTCAATGACTGTATTAAATGTTGTAATTTTTTTCTATAGGGGCTTTTTGCATAAATCATTCTGTCTAGAATCAGCTCTGCTGTTGAGTTTAAATCCAGTTTCTCATATCTCTTGATGTACTTAACTATATCTTGCCATAGCTGAAAAATATTTCTAAACATCCACCATATGTGTGTAACAGTTCCTGTCTCTTCTCTGTACCACCAACACTTAAAAGATGCCAGTATTTTATCTGTGGTCAGTGTGTTATCTGTGGTCAGATATCTGACAGTAAATTTATAATTATCTTGACACTTAGTATTCATTGTTTTGTATATTCTTTCCCACCGATTAGTTATTTCCCTCTACTGCCTACCTTCGACTTCCCACCTTTTTTTATACATGTTTTTTTCACAGAATATTAATAATCATAGTGTAGTATTTAGATTTTTGGAAAAGATCCCCTACCAGAAAAAGTAGGGGGACCATTGTCTTGGGCAAGTTCATGATGGAGATGAAGCTTTTTATTTGGTGTAATTTTAAATTGAGAGTCAAAATCATTTTCCCATTAAGTCTATATGCGGAGTTCATTAGAACCCCTCAGCGGGTCCCAAATAACTTTGGATGATTCAGTAGGAATTTAGGTGTGTTATAGATGAAAGGGTGGCTGTTTTTTCCTTGATCTCTTTCCTTGATCTTTTTTCCTTGGGCTTTTAGAATTCATATAAAAGTTTTATTTAGGGAGATTGCATCCAGCTCCATCCTGCTCCAGTCATTGCAACAGTTGAGGTTCATCCAACGACCCATGCTTTGTATGTGTGCCATCCATTAGTAGATTTTATAAGCAGGGTCACCTAGACCACGCTTGCTTTTTGGTTGGCTTATTAAATAATAACTGGTTCCATGTTTACTATTTCTCCATAAAAAAACTGGATGTGGTTGTAATAAATCGGTTGGTTAGGTAATTGGTAAACATTGCAATAAAAAAACAGAATTTTGGTAGGAAAAACTCAGTCTCACTTCAGGGTTCAGAAATGACTCCTCTACTTGAATCATAAATGTTAAATCAATCTGGAGTTTACAAATACAGTGGTGCTTGCAAGTTTGTGAACCCTTCATAATTTTATACTTTTGCATACATTTGACCTAAAACTACATCAGCTATAAGTCCTAAAAGCAAAAAAAGAAACAAAATTTCACTTACAGATTAATACAAATGTATGACTTGGTAATGTACCATATTTTTCGCTCCATAAGATGCACATAGGATTTAGAGGGGAAAAAATCTGAACTAAATTTTGTGCTAAAATACCATCCCCTCAAGAACAAAATAACAGGCAATGTTCACGATCCCCCTATAACAGGCAGGGTGCATAATCTTACCCCAATACAGTCAGTGTGGCAGCATTTCCATCCTACCATATCTCCCATTACATACATGGTGACATTCTCCCCCCCACCAGGTTCCCCCATTATAGGCAGTGTGGCATTCTTCCCCCTCCCATTCCCCTTTTATAGGCAGTGTGGCACTCATCCCCCTAATTCCCCCAATTTAGGCAGTGTGGCATCCCCCCATTTTATGCAGTGTAGCATTCTCCCCCCCCCCCCACACTGGACAGCATCCTGCAGACCACAGCCACCTGCTGCACTAACCAGAGTGTATGTGAGCGTGTGCCACCCATAAGAAGCAGTGGTGGCAGGAGGTGGGCAGTAGGCAAGGATCAATTTCCCTGCCCACCTGCTGGTCCTCCTTTGTCTAGCACCCCAGTGGCTGCAGCAGCCTGGCTTGCAAGTTTTATTTTTTACATTCTCTCCATAAGGTGCTGTCACGATCACACTCTATCAGCCCAGCCAAGACGCTAGAGAGAGTGTGATGGTGCAAGGGTTAAAGCCACCAGACCCCTGGGTATGCACTACTAGTCCCAGCAAGTCACCAAATTAACCCTTTGATAAACGTGTTTCACCAGAGCTTCCTTCAGAAAGGTGAGCTCATATATTTAGAGATCAAAGGCCAGAGCTGATTAATTAAACATTTAATCTGATAAAACAGTATCACAGTGCTAGTTGTAATATACAGAAACAAATGACATACAGGTACAAAAATACATAAAAGGGTACAACAAGACCAGTTGAGCAAATAAAAAAAAGTCCTTACAGTATAATGGCGTAGCAGTCCTTGTGAGTCTCCAGCTGTAGCTTAAGGTCTTATGTCTAGCTTTGCCACAGGCTTGTGACCCAGGTTTCTGATTTAGGTTTCTGACTTCCGCTTTCGTAGTAAGCCCACAACCCCCAATCTCCGCTGCTAGCTTCACCTTTAGACAAGCCCCCAGGACTTGATAGCACAAAGAATGTGGGCTTACGGGAGAGTGAAGACAAGCTGGGTCATACACGGGAAGGCAGTCCAATAATATCGCAGTACTGAAAAAGTAGGCAAAAGAAGGGTCGAGGTCAGGCCAAAGGTCAAACCGGGAGGTCACGGGTTCGCGGTACAGAGGAAGAGACAGAGGTGTAGTCATGGTTCAGGCAGGGTCGGTCCAGGCAGCAAGCAAGAATGGTCAAACGAAGCAAAGGTCGGCAACAAAATATAACAGGCAAAACACAATCCAAGGCACACTCAGCTAACGCTATCACGGGCACTGAAGCACTGCAGAGATAACGCCTTTATAGGGTTTCAGACAGGATAGGATAACAGGGAAGATGTACATGATTGGTGCATTTCACAATTCCACGCTTAATTGGTCCAAAGGGCGTGTAGCCCAAAAACCCCTTTTGGGCTCATTGGCCCTATACATGACAAAAGGGGTGTATCCCCCCACACACCTCGGGCTCATTGACCCTTTAATTCTGCATCCGGCGGGCGCGCTGAGTGCAGCACCGCCGGGGGGCATAAGAGATACGTGCCCCCGCATGCGCGCGCAAGCACATTCACAGGAGAAGGGGCCGCATCCGAGAGCGGGGGGCATGGCCGTGCTTGGCGCTGCACGAGCCGACGCTGCCCGGGGCAGCTGAGCAGGAAGCGTCCCAGCCAGCCGTCCGGGGACGGCGCGGGACCAGAGAAGAGGTGAGTTAGCCCTGACAGCATTTCTCTCCCAGGTTACTTATCTCAGTTTTGGTTTTATGGTGGGTCCAGAGACAGCACATCCTGCGGCTACAAAGGCTTTTGACTTCAAAGAAGGAAGTACCACAAACAAAACCCCCCATAAAACTGGAATACACAAAACACTGTCTGAGTGACCCCTCACCCTGGTCTTGGACTATACATTATACACAAATACACATGCTTATTCTACAATCAGGTCTTGGGCCTAACACCTCCCACCTTAAGATGGGGACAGAGAGATCTAGCCTCTCCAGGCTGATGGATCTGTCTCCATTAACCGTCTATTTCCCCCTGACGTGATAGTCCATCTGCATTTTGATGCAGGCTTCCTTTCCTGTATTGGACAGTGAAATTATGTTGTTGGAGGATAAGACTCCAGCGAAGCAGTTTGCGATTTTTACCTGACGCTCTGTCTAACCAATGTAGAGGATTGTGATCAGTTATGACAGTAAAATCCCTTCCATACAGGTAGGGCTGTCATTTTTGCAAAGCCCAGACCACAGCTAGACATTCCTTCTCTAATAGACTCCACCTTACTGGGCTCAGGGCATAGAGTCCCTCCACCTACCCGATGTCCCAGATACTGCACTTCTGTCGTGCCAACTTGACACTTCTCTGGTTTGATGGAAAGCCCTGCCTCAGCTATTTGTTTTACCACCTTGCCCAGGTGAATCAGGTGCTCCTCCCAGGTCTTGCTAAGTATGGCAATATCATCCAAGTAAGCCACTGCATATTCCTTGTGGCACTCTAGCAGCTGATCAACTAGTCGCTGGAAAGTGGCTGGGGCATTGTTCATCCCAAATGGCATGACACAGCACACAAACAACCCAAAGGGAGTGATAAAGGCTGACTGCTCCTGGGCCTCTGGGGTCATAGGGATCTGCCAGTATCCTCGGCTCAAATCCATGATAGTGACATATTGGGAACCTGCTAGCTGATCATGCAGGTCATCTATTCTGGGCATGGGGTAGGCATCAAATGTAGTCACTGCATTTAATCTTCGGTAATCCACACACAACCTGGTGGATTTATCCTTTTTGGGCACCAGAACTACTGGGGAGGCCGAGGGGCTTTTAGACTTCTTAATTACCCCTAGCTTTAACATGTCCTCGATCTCCTTCTGTATGTGGGCCTTTATTTCTGGGGATACCCGGTAGGCTACCTGTCTAAGCGGTGGCTGGTCCCCTGTATCAACATGGTGGCTGGCTACGGTAGTTCACCCTGGCTTCCCAGTAAAGGTGGCACTGAAGGCGCCAAATACCTGATTTAGCTGCCTCTTCCTTTCATCTGAGAGCTGTGGATTGATCTGCACATCCTGAAGGGATCCCTGGTTCTTAGCTTCCTCCACTATGTCCAGTAAGGGATCACTACCCACCCCTTCCTCTGGTGCACTGCACACACTGAGTACCACCTCCTCAGGGTCAAAGTAGGCCTTTAACATATTTATGTGGTACTGTCTCTGCCCTTTCTCACCAAGGGCTACTACGTATGTGGTTGGTTCTGGGCACTGTAAAATGGTGAAAGGACCCTCTCAGGCAGCCTGTAACTTATTTTGCCTGATGGGGTTTAGAACCATTACCTTCTGTCCCACCTCATAGACTCGGTTCCATGCATTGCGGTCATACCAGTACTTCTGCCTGGACTGTGCTGCTCTGAGGTTGTCGTGTACTAGCCCAGTCAATGCCTGCATCCTGTCCCTGAACTTTAGAACATACTCCACCACAGAAGTCTCAAGGGTATGTTGCACCCCTTCCCACTCCCTCCTAACTAAATCTAGGGGTCCCCGCACTTTGTGACCATACAATAATTCAAAGGGCGAGAAACCTGTAGACTCTTGGGGTACCTCCCTGTAAGCAAATAACAAATAAGGTAAGTACTTTTACCAGTCTCTGCCTTCTGATTCTACAAAGGTTTTTAACATTTGTTTCAAGGTCCCATTGAACCTCTCGCAGAAACCATTTGTTTGGGGGTGGTATGGGCTTGCTACCAAGTGCTGTACATTCACCTTCTTACAGAGACTTTGCATTATATTGGACATGAACTGTGTGCCCTGATCAGTTAGCATTTCTCTGGGGAACCCCACCCTGCAGAATATACTGATCAGTGCATCTGCCACCTTATCTGCCCGGACAGAAGATAGCCTCAGAGTACCTGGTTGCATAATACACCACAGTAAGAATACATTGTTTCCCTGTGCTGCTGGGTATAGCTAGAGGGCCCACAATATCCACTGCCACTCATTCAAAGGGTACAGATATGACTGGTAGGGGCACTAGGGGAACACGAGTAGCATCCCCGGACTTACCCAGACATGACAGGATCTACAGTAATTAGCAACAGCAGTACCCATGCCTGGCCAGTAGAAATTGTGTGCCAACCTGGACTTTGTCTTGGCCACTCCCAAATGTCCTGCCAGGGGGGTCTCATGGGCTAACCTCAGCAGCTCTTTCCTAAACTACCTAGAAACCACTAACTGCCTTTCTCTCTCCTGGGGCCCTAGCATGCCTTTGGAAAGGGACTCCCAATACAAGATATTGTTTTCCCAATATATCCGATGCCCATCGGTGTTAGCACCTGGCTGTTCGGCACATTGTCTCAGCCCTTCACGTGAAGGATCACTGCGCAGAGCTTCCAGGAAATGTTCATTGCCCTCCCCCCATCTTGTGGCATCAGGGGGCAATAGGTTTTATTAGCTAAATTTAGGAGGGAAAAGCTTCATCCCCCCCCTCCCCTCTGACCCCAGCTGGTGAGGGCATTTCTCTCCCAGGTCCCTTATCTCAGTTTTTTTAGTTTTATGGTGGGCCCAGAGACAGCGCATCCTGCTGCTACAAAGGCTTTTGACTTCAAAAAAGGAAGTACCACAAACAGAACCCCTCCATAAAACTGGAACACACAAAACACAGTCTGAGTGACCCCTCACCCAGGTCTTGGACTATACATTATACACAAATACACATGCTTATTCTATAATCAGGCCTTGGGCCTGACAGGTGCACTAACATCTCCCTCACAATTTTAAAGTGGACCAAAACCCAGGATTTTGACTATCCTGGGTTTTGGTCCTTTCCCCCGGGCACCAATAGGGGTGCCCCGCTACGTGAAACCCCCCAGATCGCCAAAGCCAACTCACCTCTTCCCGGTCCTACAGCGAATGCGTGGACACTCTTCCAATCGGAGCACTCTGAGCCTCTACTGTCACGCCTTCGCCTAAGGCCAGCAGCTCCAAGCGCGCTGACGGCCACATCCCCCGCTACCCACTAACAGGGGTTAGTGGGATAGTGGGGATGTGGGCGTGGCTCGTGCATGTTCCTATGGGCCGGAAGAAAAGTTAAGTGTATGGGGCGACCTGGGGGGTTTCACACGTCCTGATTTTGGATGCCCCGGGGGGGATCGAATCAATCTATCTAGAAGATTCTCCGGCCGATCACTGTGGGTTTTGGTCCACTTTAGGGGAATGTATGTCTTATGGAGCGCATACGGTTTTTCGTTGCTAAGAGGGTACATTGAGTTCTTTTGTGACATCACAAAGTATTGTATGCCTTGCTTCTGGCGTGGTGTTAAATGTATTCTATTTGTATCTGACTGTGAATTGGTTTTGTACAAACTCTTTAGAGATGGCTCTGTAATGTTTTCCAGGTTAATGAGCATCAACAGCTCTTCATGAACCTCTATAAACCTGTTGTGAAAATCACCCACTCACACCTGATTGTTGTGCTACTAACTGGAAACTCTTGACTGTAGTTTCACCTTCAGTCCATCTGCTTTTTTATTTCCTTCCCTTAATACACTTTTAGAATTTGAGTGTGAAAATATAATAATGTTTTAGGTCAAATTTATATAGGTATTTTTGGAAAGTGACCACTGGACTTCCCCCACAACAATACTGATATTAGTGAAAGGGACTTCCCATACAAAATTGTTTGATTAACTCCCTTCCCTGCTTCATCTTGGCCATTGTGCTGGCTTCTTCATTTCTCTATTGACATGGGTGCCAAGGAGATTCAGAGACTACACCCTCTGCTCACATGAGGTCTAGCTATTAAATCGAGAAACCCACTTTTAACTGAAAACCGAGTCAAGAAATACATGACAAGACTCTGAAAAAAGATGAGTGAAATCTGCTTGTAGTAATGTGAATTTCACAAACTTCATAAGTGTGATTTAAAGGATAGTCATAAAAAGCTTCATATGGCATGCTAACTTTGGTACTGACAGAGTTAACTGGATCCACTTTTACACCAGAGTAAATACATTATCAAGTTAATGGCTCTATGTGGTTTTGTGTAGCCCTATCCAGTGACAGCGAAGTATCCAGACACAGACGCCCAGTTTAGGATTAGGTTTCCAGTTCTGTTTTCCAGCTGTTAGTTACTCCTTCTCTTGCCAGCATGTCTGCCCCCCTGCTGGGGATCCTTGCTGTGAATAGCATCCAATATCTTATCTGGCCCCATACAAACCTGAGAAGCATCAGAAAATTACAAACACCACATGACTAGACCAGGTCTTCTTACAAACCAGGTAAAAAACACATGTTCTATATGTAAAAAAGCCGATTTGTGATTCCAGATCTGTGTACTATATATTTCAGTCATGGAATAAAGGCCAGACACTGACAGCCAGAACCTAATTATGTTTTCCTGAAACAGCAATAGACATAGCTGTGATTTAGCTAGAAGCGTAGTGTAAGATCAATGGGGCATACATTTACAACAGCAGAATAAGAATTAATGTGATTAAAAGTAAACCTGTCTTCTTAGACTGCATTGCACCAGCCTCACAAATCTTAGCTGGTATGTTAAATGTCCACCAACAATTTAACAAAGATAATGTAACAGAGAAACCAACTCACAACTAGCCAGAAATCCTTTTTCTTATTGAGCTCTCCTATTATGTCAAATAGCCAGACACCACGCTAGAGTCAAAAAACAAAACCACAAGGTCCTCACAGTGTACACCTAGATCAAAGATTTTCACCTTCACCCTTTCACCCCTCCCCAGTACAGCCCACAAAAGGTTTCATACATTTTACATTACAGGATGAAAGTGCAGAGGGTCCTGTCAGGGCTCCAAAAGTGAGCCTGCCTTCCTTGACTCCTGGCACTCCCAGTGCAAAATTTACACTCCTGCCACCCAAGAAAGAAGGCCACAGAAGCCAACTCCTTTGCCACAAAAGGTTTCATACATTTTTAATGTGATGATGAACGTGTGAGGTCCCTGGCAGGGTTCCCTCAGCCCAAACATTTGCACGCCTACCATCCATTTAAAGTCAGAAGGCCACAGCAGCTGACACATTTCCCACAAAGGACTTCATATATTTGAAATTAGAGGGTGAAAACAGGGTGCCCTCAGTATAAAAAGTAGCCCACCTCACACACAGGTAAAGGCAGCCTTTACATTGCCCACATAAGGGTTTCATACATTTTACATATGAAAATATGGCTGCTGGCAAGCTGCTTTATATTCCATAAACTGACAAGAGCATCAGCCCTGCATGTGGCAAAATATCCAATAGGATCAATCTTTATACCAATGTAATTTGATAGATGGACATTGGTCGACAAATTTGGCTTTTGGGTAGCTTAGTATGTTAATGCACCTGTTGCCATTTGTGTGAAAGAACACATTTCAGAGACATGTTTCTCTGCTTTGACAGCTATGAAGGTGACCACATAATCCTCATTGTCCGCTGCAATGGTCTGACCATCTGGGCTCCAACAATTATTAATATTTTCACTTTTAGTTGTAACAGTGGTGATACACCTTTTTGATCGAACACCCCAATATAAACAGTCTTATCCCCAAATCTGTGATAAAAAGAACTGGGTTTGTGGGGTGCCAGCACAGCTAATCAATATTGCCTCGCATGATAATAATTCTTTTACCAGGCAGTCTTTTTCCAGCACAAGCTCTTAGGCTGTGGAAGTCTCAGATAACCAGTTATATGCAGACTAGAAATCCACTTTAAAGTGGAAGTCAACCAGGGGACCCCCCCACCCCAGAGGGGGGTTACAATCTTACCTCTCCCAGAATCCCACATATCCAGCAATTCTGGCACTGGGTGCAGAATGCGGCTTCACCTGCTCTATGCGTGGCACTGCCTTCTCACTTGGAGGAGTCATTCTGTGCATGGACCGTGCATCAGCTGCAGAAGCACCAGGGACCAAACTGGATCCTGCGCAAGATATGAAGTTTTTTTTATTGTAACCCCGCCCACCCTGCCTCAGTGTCAGGGGGTTATCCAGTCACTTTTCTTCCACTTTAAATGGTTATTATTTTCTCACTTCCGGCTTCCAAGAACGGTGCTTCCATGTGCGTCATCCTGTTCCTCACATCAGTCACACAGCACCATCCATTCATTGCAGACACGCCCCTCCATGGCATGAGCTGTGGGGCTAAAACCAACAGCAAGTGCAAGTGAGTAGGGAGTGACGGACCAAGCTGAAGCTTCTGAGCAGGAGAGAAGGTAAGTTCTGTTTTATTTTTTTTGGGGACAAATGAGGCTCGATTCAGAGAGACAAAAAAAACTTCTGTTTTAGTTCCGATCTTTTTTTTTTTTTGGAAATGTTTCAGTTCTCGTATGAGTGTGCGAGCGATTCTGTGCATGCATTGAAAACCGGCAGATTACGAATACGAGGATGTCATTTTCCATCCAGACTTTTCGGTTTCATTTTCACATGTTACAACGTAGGCTTTCATTTTTGCCCTTTTCCCATCGTATCCTCCAACGAATCCTTTACGTTTCCCGTTAGTTTCTGTTTCCATTTTCAATAAATAATCGTCCAGACGGAAATCCTTACGATCTTGCGTCTGCGCACTACAAACTTAACTAATTAAAGTGCTCGCCTACATATTTGCCACCCTCACTTCTACTACAATGTTTAGCTAAATCACTTAGCACTATCCTCCATCTTCCCTTTTGGACCCTTAAAGCTCACCCAAACCACTTAGCACTGTCCTCCATCTTCCCTTTTGGACCCTTAAAGCTCACCCAAGCCACTTAGCACTATCTTCCATCTTCCCTTTTGGACCCTTAAAGCTCACCCAAACCACTTCTCGGTTAGGTTCTTCTTCCGTTTTAGCCCCCTAAAACTTACCCAAATCACTTCTCGGTCATGTGAATATTCATCTTTAAATATTTCTGGGCCCATTAGTTTTGTGTTAATGTATTTTGTAAATGAAATGACAATGTAACATTTTTTTTTTTATTCCATCATAAAATATAAAATGTTAAAAATATTTTACAACTATAAAAAACAAAATACATAGCAATGGCAGGCCACAGAACATTATTCTTCATCTGTGGTCCCCAACGGGTTGCGCAGCTCCTGCATCTCGCCCACCAACTGAAGGACCCTGACACTCAGTTGTGCCACTCTGGCACGTGTGGTCCCTGTTAAAAAACTTAAATTAAAATATTGGTATAACCTTGTTGGGGTCATACTGCAGTGCCCCCCCCCCCCCCGTATGGTCCAAACACCTAAATCTGGACTTCAAAAGCCAGAGGGCCCTCGCCACCATGGCCCGGGTTTTGCATAGTGCCCGATTAGAGAACCCCTGGCCCGCATTCTGCAGGCAAAGAACGGGCATCAGGAGCAAGGGCGAGTGGCACATCTTGCAGTTCCTGCAACCAAATATAAAATAATTACACAAAGCAAAGGTAACCAACTAAAACAATAACTCTTACAACAAATTAAGTTTCAAGTTCAACAATCCAAATATAATTCACAAAGGACATAAGTCTAAAAAAATATAGCAATTATATGGATGTGTGGGAAAATAAATGTTTACATGCTAAGGACTAATTAAGGTCAGCATTAAAATGCATCTATAAGGCATACATGAAATGTATTGAGTCAGGTATGCATTGCTATACAATTTATGGCCTCGGCCATGCTGATACATGCAATGCCTTGGTACTAAAGGCGCGCAGACTCCTCCACATAGCCGCAAAACATGTTCAACAATAGCAATCCGAGCCCTCAAAGGTCCCGTAAGTGGATCGGAAATGAAACGGATTTATAGGGTGGTGGTCCATCAGAAATCAGCTCTCTGAATCAGACGGAAACCCATCCCAACAACGGAAGTTATCTGAACGAACGAAAAATTTCCGAATTTGTTTGGAAAATGATCGGAGCTAACAGAAATGTTCCGATTTGCTTCCGTTCATCGAAAGCGCATTTACACATTTTCCCGAACGTTCGTACGAATGAAAAATGAACGAAAAAAAGAAAAAAAATGACAAACACCCACCAAAACTTTCACAGACCGCTTCAGACGAATGTGTCTCTGAATCGAGCCTATGGAGTGGACAGATATGGGAGTGGATTATGACAACTTATCTAGGTGATAGAATGAGAATGTTTTTGGTGGGTAACCAAAATTGTGCTTTGTTTCGGCCATAGGGCAAGCTTTGAGGTGTAAAATGTGCAGTGGTAGGGGGAGTGTGTACCATTATAATTAGTACCTTTTTTTGTTGTACGGTAGTGAATACTGTAATGTCATCATGTCTGAAATTAGGGTTAGTTCTTGGGGTTTCAGTATACCCTTTCGGGGTAGAGGTCTCAGAAATTTCTGGCCCTGGGCCATAAGGCTGATTTGACAACTCTACCCACCATTAGAATACTACCATGTTGCAAAAGAATTTTGAAACTTTTTCTGTCTTATGAAATTGACATTAAATTGCATAAAGAAAACATGGACCCCCATAAAATCTTACCAACACTATATCTAAGCTAAAATGCTGGCACTGTAGTCCATGGCTCTAAGTTGCTGTGTAGGTTACTTGTAGGATGTGGGTACTGTCCCAGACATATCACTTTCAGATCCACATGCAGCTGTTCCAGCAGTACAAGTCCCAACCCTCTTTAGCAATAGTTCCAGTAGCACAGACACAGCACATTTCCAGGCCCCATGGTTGCCACTTCTCCTGGCTACTCCCTCCTGCACAGACGTCTTGTTGATTCTACACTCATAATAATTACTGAACTAATTCTCACTTACAATAATTCTAATACTTCCCAGCTACGGTATTGTTTTTACATTGACATAACAGGAACATTTCCATGCCATGTGCAGAACCTTCTAGACACTTAAAATGATCCTAAACTCAGGAATAAGTTTGCGTCGTCACATTCTATCCCCACCCCAGTGCCCAAAGACAGCCTGTGTTTCTTGTTTCACTAAAGGCTTTGTTGGATATTTATATATATGTTTATTTTCATTAATGACACTTCTCTGCCTCTCAGCTGATAAATACATTGCTTCTAGTGCAGGAGAAACTTGTTACAATTAAATAAAAGTGTCCTTTCTGTTTTATATGTATCTAAAATATCTAAATATTTATCTAAATGTAACATGCTTCCCCATGCACTAGGAGAAGTAACACATTTATCAGCTGAGAGGCAGAGAAGTATCATTAATTAAAATAAACACACTGCTCTCCAGAGCAGTTGGCAAACAATACTTGTCCTTTAAAGCGGACCTTCACTCTGAATAAGAGCCTATCTTATATGTTTCCCACACCCTGTACATACAGATTGTCCACATTAAAAATCATCCTACCTGCATCTACTGCATGTTATGAGCCTTTAAACATCCAAGATGGCGGCTTATGGAAGCCGCCATCTTATCAGGCAGCCTGCAAACAGGAAGTGCCTCCTGACTGTGCTGCTCTGCATTCTGGGACTGCTGACCATTACCTGACCCCAGCTCTGCTCTGTCTGAGCAAAGCACAACTATAACCCGCCCCCTGTACATTATCCCACTCTCTTCTCCTCAGTAAGTGTGATGCTTCTGAGTCAAGATGGCGGCGCCCGTATCCTAAAGTCCTGAACAGAGTTGCAGCCCAGTGGGGGAAAGAATAATAAGTTAGTTACTAAAAACTTAAAATATATTAATTTTATATGCTGGGGAACCGTTTTTTAAGAGTTTGGGCTTTTCATTAAATCGCGCTGAAGGTCCGGTTTAATCGGAAGCAGCATGATGGTAAATGACATGCCATATGCTAATTCGTTTGGTTTCATCTAAAATGTTACATGATGGTAGTTAGGTTGAAGTGCTCTCCAATGCTGAGCTGTGTGTACTGTAATGTATATACTGTGATGAATGTATAATTGCTGGAAAGCACCAAGGGGCGGGGCTAATTGGCCAAGGAGCAATATGGGAGACTGCATCTATTATGTTATGAATATTGGGCAAATACTTTAGTAAAAAAACAGAAACACAGAATGTCAGCTGATACATAAGGAATGCAGGGCCTGCTTTTGTGATCTTACAATCTAAAGGATTAGGGAGTTGACACAAGTGGTTGGGTGGTCAATGAAGCCATGTCTATGGGGAATGGATAGAGCTGACTATATTATATTATCTTTACACCTTCAGGCAGCTTTTAAAATAAAAACAAATAATACATTGGCTACCTTATATATATGTTATATATGTTTCCAGACAAACAATTAAGACATTTTTTTCTTCATCTCCTAATATTTTGTCTAAAAAAATGATAGACAGAACATTATGTACCTCTACAACACCATCTATCGGAACTATAGATATTTCTCTGCTAAAAAACATTCCACAAATACAAGACTTAATATATTACTTGGAACAACATCTGTTCCTAAGACCCTACGCTTACCTTTAAATAAAGCCAGCTCTTGGCCTCACTATCTTTCCAAGAAGGTATTTATTTTCACTAAATGACAAACAGTACAATGGAAGTTTTATCCTCTTAGTGCCATTGAACAAAAACACTTTTAAGGAGCAATGTAAACATTCTTCTACATTCACTTTCCAGATGCTGAGAATGTAATATCCAAATTGATGTAGTTATGGAACTCATTATATTAACATTTACAAGATGAAAAGAAACACTGTTCTGTGCAAGGGAATGTTACAATTATGTGTGATTGTTGCTATTGTTTAAGGGAACAGTAAACACAGTATCAATATGGGAGAATCACCCTTTTCAAGCTGTGACACCCCACAACAAAACTTTGAATGTATGCAACACATACTGTAACTGCCAGCACACGTGAGCTAGTATTTATAAAAATGTTACATTTTATTGATTAAATAAATTTAGTTAAAGAGGAACCCAGAGAAGCTGAGAAGCCAGTTCTTTCTTTTAGTGGGGCAAATGCACAACTCCGATCATTTCTGGCCATGATTCAGCTTTAAACGCAAGCTTTCAGGTCAAAGGGCCACTTCATCAGATACAGACATGATAGACAGAGGGGCTCAGTACCCCTAAAGCATGCATTGTAGCATTTTAGTTAATAGATCTTTTCATTTTCCTGATAAAGGGAGGTTGTATACTTTTTGGTTTTGGGAGCCTCTCACATCTATAATTAAATACTTGTGTACTGAGAGATTTTCCAATTTAACATTGAATACAGTGCAAAAGTATACTCTGTTATATTCTGTAGATCCTGTAGAGTGATCCCTGGTGTTCAAGTTTTCTTGTTGCTTAAAATCACTCAACACACCAAAACAACATACTACTTCTTTCTTTATTACCTTGCACCTTCTGCATAGAGCTCTGGTTTTAAACTGGACCAACCGTGTTACACATTCCCTGAAACCCACTTGCCTCATCTACATGCATGATACAGAATCATTGTCAGCACTTACATTTGCTCCTGCATCCACTCAAAGTTGAAACACCGTCTCACCATTCTTCTCCTGGTAGCGGCCATTTTGGAGCTTCCTTTCCCAGCATCCTTGCCATGCTGTTGCCTAGATTCAACTGGCATAACCCACAATGCAAAGAGGCAGTTAACCCTGCAACACGTCCTCTTTTTGTCTAACATGATCAGCCAGTACCATCACAGGTCAGAATCTCACTCCTTTTTTAGGAGGAGAGAAAACTGCCATTCACATTCATCGTCTACCTTGGGGCTGATTCAGAGCCAGGTGAAAATTTACACCTTGTGAACCTGAATAGCAGTTTTCTCACTTAAAAAAGGAGTGAGGATTCTCAACTGGCTCTGAATTGACGCGTATAAGTCTAAGAACCACAATAGGGTAGATTCAGAGCTATGTGAGAATTCAGTCCTTTTTAGGAGAGAAAACTGCCATTCACTTTTATTGTCTACTGTGTGTAAATTCTCACCTGGCTTTGAATATGCCCAAAGGTAGACAATGAAAGTAAATGGCAGTTTCCTCTCCTAAAAAAGTAGTAAGAATTCTCACCTGGCTCTGAATCAACCACAAAGTGTATGTCATACAGTACAATGTAGGCCAAAAGCATATACAGTACCCCCAGTATAGAGTTGCTTGGTATGAAGTTTGTCTGACGTTTCAGGGCACACAGCCCCTCTTCAATGCAGTGATTTCTTAGGCTAACACGTCCTTGGTTATTATGCATCTATGCTGTTTACAGGTATGCTTTGAATATGTATAGGATTGCTTGTGCTAAAAGTGACTCCTCAACCAGACCATGTTCATAGATAGGTAGGTCTCATCTTACACACTGACCACACTTTTGTGCTGCTCAGCTGCAAGGCCCACCTCTGTTTACCACTGACTGAATGCTTCTCATTCAATTTCAGTGCACTGTATGGGACTGTGCTTGTCCAGTTGTGCACCACCCAAGTTAATTTTGTGCATCTAAAATGCATTTCAACTGTCAAAGAAATGAATCTCAAGTTTTGCTTTTATACAGCAGGTAAATATGTATGTTTCCTTGTTTTTCAGGCCAGGTTGAAGTCTGGGGATCTCGGGACTACTGCTGGAGAAACAGAACAACTAATCAAAAAACATGAGGCCTTTGAAAAACATCTTTATTCCCAGGATGAGAAGGTGAGGGATTTCATTCTTTACATGTAATACATGCAAGCAGCAGAGGCTGAGAAATCATTTATACACACAAATGATGGAATGATGAGCAATTCATCCACTGGTGATTCTCCTCCCATAGCTCATGAGTCATAACAATTTGGGTTCAATATTGTTTATTGCAGATAGAATCACTGAAAGATCAGGCAGACAGAATTCAAGAAGACCATGTGAGGGGAACAGAAGGGGGGCAGGTGCAATACAGACTAACACTTGTCTTGGATCGAAGGGAGAAGGTGAAACGCCTCAGCCAGGTCCGTCAAGAAGAGCTGCACACTGCGTTCCGTCTCGCTGTCTTTTATGAAAACTTCACAGAGGTAATAGAATGGCTTTTAGAATGTATTCATAATTTTTAAGTATAGTACTTGTTGTTTCAGTTCATTCTGTGATCTATACACAACTATGGAAACACATATATAATTTGCTCCAAGTTTGAAACAAAGAAGCTGCAGTTTTCCAAGTGGTAACAAATGACAATATATGTAAAAGCCAATGCTTGTGAACTTTGTGTATGTTTTAGTTCCAGGCATAGCTGGAAAGACTGAAAAAACACAACTCCTGGCAGACATCCTGGTGAGCATAACCAGCCTTTGGTGTGTTCAGATGAAGGGGCCGCAAAGGGTGCTGCCATCCTAAGGGCACCAGACTTTTATTTGGCAATTTCTTTTAAAAGTGTTCCAGATTTGGGGGGGAATTGGATGCCAGCTACTCATACCAGGCTGTGCCAAAGAGCTTTTTGGTGGGTGAGTGGGGTTCATTAGAGAGCAGACAGTGTGTTTTGTCTGAAAAGGGGAGGGAACGATATCTGTTCACCTGTGTCAGATGTAATTTTTTGGGATGAAGTGTCCTTTGGAGGGCACACAGTCGATTTGGTACTGCACCATTATTGTAAAGCCAGCCCTACTGATGAGCCAGTTAGTTGGTCTTTTAAATCAATTGTGGCCAGGCTCTGTGAAATTACAGATGATGCTGAAATATATCTGAATCTTAAATGCACCTCCCGCTGAGTGTGCCAACCTAAAATAAATCATGTAAATATAGAATATAATTTAATAAAATAATTATATTGCCCCATCAAGTAATGACTCTGCAGGAGTCCCTTTTTTCTGTATTCATAAACTTCTTGCAATCCCTTATCCCTATTTTTTTTTGTATTATTAGCTTCCAGTGTTATGACACACTGATAAAAAGATATGGCTGCCTCCATAACAAAACAGCAGGAGAAACCCAATGTATCTTAGTAGGGTTACTAAACAAATAACAGGGTAGATTTTAAATTACGAGTCTTTTATACAGTCATGTCATTTTACGATGGTGTGATTAGCGGATTGGAACCAGGTCCTGTGCTAAAGACCAAGCATGTGTATTTATCTATTTGTATGTTGACTCACTAAATAACCATCAATCTGGGGGTTTGGTTATGTAACTGAGCAGGAAAGATGTGCGGCACAAGGTCTCCTGAAAATATCTTAACAAAGCTGTTTTATCAGGCCCCTCTGTGTGTCTTGAGCCATCTGCACATGGGTGAGCTGTGCCATTTTAAGTGGGTGTGGACGACGGGGAGCGGTGTCTCAGCACTCAGACGATGGGATTCAACAGCTATATAGAACCACCCACCTTTCTGTAACCTCCAACTGGCCGGATGTTTCAATTCCAGGGGGTGGAGGCCGTTGGTGCTGCGGCCTCGCCGGGCTGCGCCTAGCTGTGTGCAGTGCGAGGATCCACCTGCTGCTCATCCTCTCTGGTGTCCCGGCTCTCATCTCCTTCCTGCCGTGCACTGTGGTGGCACCGCCCGCCATCTGCCTTGGCTCCAACTGATGGCTCCCTTTACTGGCTCTCGTCTCCAGCTCTCGTCCCCTTTCCACTGAGCACTGCATCAGCGCTGCCTGCTGCCTGGGCTCTAGCTTTTAAAGGCAGAGTGCCCGAAACTACAAATAGCAGGTATTACTAGTCAGAGCCAACTCATAGATTCTGAGGGGATTCCCAAACAATTTTATGACTACTACAGCCATCTTTACTCCTCTAGGGTACAATATGACCCAGCAGATTTAGCTACTTATCTTGCAACCATAAATCTCCCATCCCTGCCAGATGCAGATACAGAAATGCTGAATGGCCCATTAACTTGTGCTGAAATTGAAAATGTAATTGCCCTAATGTCTAAACAGGAGGCCCCTGGTCCAGACGGTTTGCCCTCAGAATGGTACAAGAAGAATAGTGAAGTTATAGCAGCCAGACTGCTGAACTTTTTTCTCTGAGGCCCTGCAAATGGGGACTCCCCCTGATTCCTTTGCAAAAGCAACTATTATTGTGATTTACAAAGACGGGAAGTCTCCGGATTCCTGTGGCTCGTATAGGCCAATCTAGCTCTTGAATCAGGGTGCCAAAGTTCTGGCTACGATTCTAACACTCTGACTAAATACAGCTATTCTCTCAATTATAGGGGCTGATCAATTAGGCTTTATGCTTGGCCGTATAACAAGTATTAATCTGAGGAGTTTTTCACCTGGGCTAGTGGTCTTATCTATGGGCTTTTCTGACTAAGTTTGGGTTCCCCCCAACCTATATTACATATATACAGTTGCTCTATAAGAACCCCAAGGCAATGGTAAGAGTGAACAGGGTTACAATGGCTGAATTATCACTACTTCGAAGCACATGCCAGGGGTGTCCTCTCTTCCCATTGCTATTCGTGCTTGCTATCGAACCCCTGTCATTGCTAATCAGAGACTCCCTGGAGATTCAGGGGTGGAGACTGGGTCACACTGTTGAAAAGGTCTCCATGTATGCAGATGATGCTAATAGTTCATTAGAGGCCCTTCTGAGTATAATTTCTAAATTTGGATCATTTTCAAGTCTAAGAGTCAGTTGGGAGAAGTCTAGTTTATACTTGGCCGACAAGCCAGAAGACACCCAGATTTCTCAAGGCTCATCACTTCAGATAGTAGAACAATTCAATTTATTGATCTTAATATCTGCCCTGTGATCAATGCCCTCAGGAGGAAAACTGGCAAGCTATTCTTTTTGATACCTGCAACTCAGATCCCTTTGGGGGGACTGCAATTGGTGGAATAATCAGTGGAATCTCAAGGGAGGTTCACGCACCTTGTTAAGCCCAGCTCAACACTATATAATGCTCCCTCCTCCTAAATCCCCCCCCCCCCCCGCCCCCCCGGATAGAGCACTGGAAAAATGGAAAACATTGGTCCCAGATCTGGAACAGGGGGACTGGAAAGAGGTCATAGATAATTTGTACTCCTCATTTATAGACTCAAAGGATAGATTAATCCAAATTAAATGGCTCCATCAGGTTTATCTGACCCCAGCTAGACTCAAGAAAATGGGCCTGCTGGAGTCAGACCTATGCCCTAGATGTAATACCCTGCCAGGCACCTTGATACACATAATGGAATCATGGGAATGTCCTTTAATTTCAATATTCTGAAATAGGGTATCTAATTTTTTGTCTACTTCTGTAGGTTTACTATTTAAAAAATCAGCCACCTTCTGTCTGCTAAGTGTGGTTATGCTAGACGCAGAAAGCCCTTTCGCTAGTTTTATGCAAGAAAATGCCCACTACTAAATTGGAAACATCCAAATAAACTGACTCTTTTAAGTCCAAACAAACTTGAATGTATGTGGAAGGCCTAGCTCAAGGCTTTCAACTCAACTAATGATTAGAAACAACCATTTATTCATTCCTATTGGACCTCATAACTAGAGATGAACAAACTTTTTGAAAATTTGATTCGGCCGATTCGCCGAATTTTCCAGGTATGAATTTATTCACGACGAATCGCTATTAAAAATGGCTATTTCTGGGCTTCCGAGAGCCTCCATAGGGTTGCAGAACATTTTGCTTGGCTGTAACATGCATAGGATGCATGCTGGGTTAGTGAAATAATATTGTAAAGAAGTATGACATGCAGATCAGAGGCGTCGCTATTAGATTCGCTGTTGCAGAGCGGCACAATTACAGAGCCTTGAGGTGGCATCAGCATGATGAGCCCATACATTGCCTGAAAAACACACCCTGAATTTGGCAGCAGCATAGGGAGCCCATATATTGCCTGAAAGACACATTGGAGTTGGCAGCAGCATTAGGAGCCCAAATACTGCCTGAAAAACACACCCTGAATTTGGCAGCAGCATAAGAAGCCCATATATTGCTGAAAAATACATCCTGGAGTTGGCAGCAGCATAGGGAGCCCATATATTGCCAGAAAAATACACCCTGAATTTGGCAGCAGCATAGGGGGCCCATATAATGACTGAAAACCACATTGGAGTTGGCAGCAGCATTAGGAGGCCATATGCTGCCTGAAAAACACACCCTGGAGTTGGCAGCAGCATTAGGAGCCCATATATTGCCTGAAAGACACACCCTGGAATTGGCAGCAGCATGAAGAGAACATATACAGATTTTGGGCACATATATCCTATCCTAAGAATATTAATAAAAATTAAGATTAACGTAAAGCATTTCCTCAATAATTACTTGTGGTCTGATGTGGAGGAATGTCTGTAACTGGAATGCAGCGCCTTAAATCTGTTTTGCACTATCCATATTTCTTTAGTGTTGGTCTGGCACCATGATCAATCTACTCTGATGCATCAGGCATTGGTGGGTGGAAATCTTGGCTGATTCATGCCCAATTCATTTTCACGCAGGCCAGTCTCTCAAAAAAACATTTTTCAAGCGTACTGGAGCACATTGAATTGCCCTCATCAGAGCATCACATACGCACATCTAAGAGTTTCATCACTTTTTTCCTGCTAAAGTCTTCAAGGCCTAGTTACTACTTAGTGAAAGGCCATAGATAGTTACACACCTGCTGCTGTTATCGACAAATCCTGTTTTAAGTGTAGTGTAGCGTTTTGTCCTCCCCTCATATATGCACTAAGTATGTCAGGCAGAGAAGTGCCAGGATGGGCACAGAGAAGTTGCAGAGGCCTAAATTCATCAAACAGAGGTCGGCGCAGACTAGGGGTGAGTGGCAGCAGGAGTCTCAGTGAGAGGCCTGATCTCCTGGTATCAGCTAGCGGTCCTGTCTCGACCAGCAACCCATCTGCCATCATCCATTGGTTAACACGATCATCCACTTCATCACAAGTGACATCTGACACCCCGATTAAACTGTTAGTTATATCTTATGCTTTGTGTTTAGCTCCACTATTCAGTGAGGACGATCTGCTAGAAAAAAATCAGCAGCTACTGCACAGCCAAGAAGTGGACGAGACACTCGCCACTTCTTCCACTTGACGGGCAAGTAGTGATGAGGAGAGTGGCGTGGGAGGTGGTGTTGCAAGCATTTTGGCTTCTAAAGCAGACACTGTTGAGGAACCTGAGGACATCAGTGAGTTTTGAGGGCACTTTTAAAGGCTTGGAGTGATAGAGAGTGACTGATTTAGCGGTCAGCATGGTGGCAGAAGGGGAAAGTATGGAGGCAAATGTGCTCGGGGTAGACCCCTTGCTGCGCAGCAGGCTACCTTCCCAGGAGGTAGTGGAAGAGGGTCCCTGGAGTTGGTGGCGGCGGCAGCAGCAGCAGTAAATTTGTGCGGACTGTTGGTAGGAAAATCAGCTACTCGGCGATCTGCCAGTTTTTCATCAAGCATCCACAGGAGGTTAACATGGCTATATGAAAGATGTGTAAGCAGAAGGCGAAGTGTGGCCAGGGTCCCAATGTTGGACCCACAGCCCTGCATCAACATTTGCAGCGTCACCATAAAGCGGCCTGGGAGAGTTGGCTCCAAAGTGGTGGTCCAACCTGCTGTATTACCCAGTGGCACACCGCTCCCTGTTCCAGCCAGCCAAGGCTCCACCACCTCCTGTGTGTCATACCCATCCTCTGTCGCTCCAGATGTTTCTCCTCCTCTTAATCCGAGTCAATCATTCCGCCAGCAATCCATTGGCCAAGCCATGTCCAAGAGACAACAGTATGTGCCCACTCATCCAACGCGCAGAAGCTAAATGTGCTCCTGTATAAGTTGCTGGTGCGGCAGTCCCTCCCTTTTGAGGTGGTGGACCTTTCAGAGATGGCTTGTGCTGAGCCGGGTTGAAGAGTCCAACGCTGTCATTTCTTTGTGAAGAAGGCAGTACCAGCCCTGTACAATTTTGTTGAACAGAAGGTGGGCCAGTCCTTTAGCCTGTCAGTGTGTACCAAAGTGCACGGCAGTGCCTATGTCTGGAGCTGTAACTACTGTCAGGGACAATACATATCCTTTAAGGCTCACTGGGTGATTGTGGTTCCTGCACAACCACAAAAGCAACTTGGACAGGTCCCACCGCTGTGGCCTCCACGCTCCTAGGCCGTTGTGCCTGTGACAGTGCACTTGCACTTGTCACAGAAAAAAGTGCCTAATTGTCAGTTACATATTAAGAGTTAACATTTATCTTATTTGAACACATTTATAATAATAACATATAACATAATAACAATAACATATAAAATGTATTAAATTTATTTTTTTGGGTTAATTTTTTTTTTTTTTGTTTATTTTTCATTTTCTTTTTTTTTTATATTTTGTATTTTTTAAAAATATATATATTTTTATTTTTTTGTATTTTGTTTTTTTTTAATATTTTTTTTTTTCATTGTCTTTTTTTAATATTATGTTTTTTCATTTTTTATTTTTTTTTGTATTTTGTTTTTTTCTAAATATTTTTTTTTCAACACATGGGAGGAACTGCTAAATCAATAAATGAAATCATGGCTTACTCCACGAAAACTGCAAATTGGGAGCCATGGTGACTGACAATGGGAAGAACATCTTGTCTGCGCTGCGACAAGGAAGCCTGAGCCATGCGCCCTTTATGCCACACGTGTTCAACCTAGTTGTCAAGCATTTTCTGAAGTCTTCCCCCCATCTGCAAGACATCCTAATAACGGGAAGGAAACTTTGCATGCACTTCAGCCACTCCTACAGCGCCAGAACGGTATCCACCAACATAGTCTGATTTGCGATGTTCCACCCGTTGGAATTCCACCCTCCATATGTTGGATCAACTATACGAACAGAGAAAAGCCATCACTGATTTCTTGGGGATTTGAGCGCATAGGGGGACTCCCCTGTGTAACTTCAATGTAAACCAGTGGCAGCTCATACGTGACACCTGTCGTTTGCTCAGGCCTTTTGAGGAAGCCAATTATTAGTCAGTCGCCAAGACTACGAGATGAACGATGTGATTCCACTGCTTCATGTATTACAACACATGTTGGAAACCATGGCTGGTCAGGGCACTGGAGACATGGCGCCTACATTTCACAGCCACATGAAGCCGTGGTGTGGCTGACGTGGAGGAGGAGGAGGAGGGGGTGGGGCACAGCAAAGCACAGTTTAGGGTTGACAAAATGGCTATTTTATCTAGTCATCTGACAGTAGAGGAGAAGCAGGAGCAACCAGAGGAGCTAGAGGGTTGTGAGGAAGGCGAGACAGAGGACCCAGACACACCGTGGCAGTACGCAGTGGAGATGGAGACAGGTAGTCCCCCTGAGTCACTTGCACAAATGGCAGGGAGCATGCTCACGTGCTTGCGTAGTGACCGTAGAATTGTCTCCATTTGTCAGCGGGATGACTTCTGGCTCTCCACCTTATTGGACCCTCACTACCGGCACAAAATGGCATTTTTTACACCCACTGAGAGGGAGGACAAACTGACCTACTACTGAGACATTCTACATAGTCAGTTGGCCGATGCCTATCTGCGCCATAGTCCATACTCTCGCAGGTCTGACTCGGGGGGACCTCTGCGCTCACCTTCCACTGCCATGGCTGCTGGGAGTGGCAGGAGCAGCAGCAGCAGCTCCATCAGCAGCAGCCTGAGTCTTCAGTCGCTAATGAGTAGCTTTCTTAACCCGCATAGTGAGGCTAATCATGAGCAGCAGAAAGACCTGGAGCAGGCCCTGAACCAGCAGGTAGTGTCATACCTTGACATGACCATGCCAACCAACCTTGAGGACCCGCTGGACTTCTGGGCAGCCAAACTTGACTTGTGGCCGCAACTGGCAGAGTTTGCCCTGGGAAAGCTGTCCTGCCCGAGGATTAGTGTGCCATCTGAGCGGGTGTTTAGTGCGGCGGGGGCCATAGTCATGCCAAGGAGAACTCGTCTGTCCACGAAAAATGTGGAGACACTCTTGTGAAGATGAATTAGGCATGGATCAGCCAGGATTTCCAGCCACCAATGGCTGATGCATGGTAGCTCCTTATGCTACTGCCAACTCCAGGGTGTGTCTTTCAGGCAATATATGGGCACCCTATGCTGCTGCTGCCAGCTCATGTGTGTCTTTCAGGTAATATATGGTCTCCTTATGCTGCTGCTGCCAACTCCAATGTGTGTACTCTTAAAAGACACATGCTAGCATATTTGGGATGCCCCCCCCCCCCTGTTGGCAATTTGACAACGTGACTTTCATTACAAAATGCAACCAGTTAGTAGGCAGGTACACTTGAAATATTTATGCTTGTGTTTGGGATGCCCCCTCTTCAAATACACAGGTTGGCTGCTTTGATAGTGGAAAAGTGACTTTCATAACAAAATGCAACCAGTTAGTAGACAGGTACTCTTGAAATATTTATGCTAGTATTTGGGATGCCCATCCCGGCGAAAGGCAAAGTTTGCTTAAAAAGTGACTTTGTTTACAAAATGCAACCAGTTAGTAGACAGGTAGTCTTGAAATATTTATGCTAGTGTTTGGGATGCCCCCTCTTCAAATACACAGGTTGGCTGCTTTGATAGTGGAAAAGTGACTTTCATTACAAAATGCAACCAGTTAGTAGACAGGTAGTCTTGAAATATTTATGCTAGTATTTGGAATGCCCCCTCTTCAAATACACAGGTTGGCTGCTTTGATAGTGAAAAAGTGACTTTTCACTTTTGCAACCAGTTTCGCCCCCCCCCCCCCCCCCCCCCCGGCGAAAGGCAAAGTTTGCTTAAAAAGTGACTTTCATTACAAAATGCAACCAGTTAGTAGATAGGTACTCTTGAAATATTAATGCCCGCACGCTTTTTAAAGAATGACACCAGGAAAAGGAAAAGCC
This sequence comes from Gastrophryne carolinensis, assembly GCA_027917425.1. NCBI lineage: Eukaryota > Metazoa > Chordata > Amphibia > Anura > Microhylidae > Gastrophryne > Gastrophryne carolinensis. The sequence goes on from CM051244.1 coordinate 75,309,175, forward strand.
AAATAGGCAGGTGTGTTATTAACACTAAATAGGTTTGAAAGCTAATGCAAACAGTTTAAACTTTCCCTGTCCTTCTCTGTCACTGTCACAGCCTCTCTCCTTCTCTATCTGTCCCTCGCTTCTTTTGTTCTTTGTTCTATCTATCTCTCCCTCGCTGTATCTATCTATCTATCCCTCGCTCTTTCCCTGCCTGATCTGCTCTGGCCGCAATACAGTGTCAGAATGATCTTCGGCAAAATGGCCACCATTTATATGTGGCTGTGACATCATCGGTAAGCCTGTCTGCTGATAGGTAGCATGTGACACCTACCCAGGATTCCTTGCCCCATGGGACATGTCCTGACATGTGGATCCACCATTTTAGATGGGCTGTATAGCAGTAAATGGAGTTTTAAGGAAGCGATTTGAGCGATCGAATCACGGCGATATTCGGCAGAATCGATTCGCTCATCTCTACTCATAACACTTCCTATACAGATAAACAAGGCTAATAGCAGGCGAGTAAGCGTGTGAGTGACTGTATGTGCCCTTCTATGTGTTTATGGTTCTATTCTTAGTATACAGTACGTCCTGCTCCAGGGTTATCCTCCGCCAGATGGCGCTGCACTGCAGAGACATGCAAAACAGGCTCCTCCCGGCCCCTCAAATACCCGGGGACCTCCCACAAATCCCCAGATTTCTCTGCAGTGCCGACTGCGAAGACATGAACTATCACTCTCAGGCAGGTGAGCGGGGCTATTACAGCCTGCGGCCCTGTTGGACTATTCCCACCCGTCTGGGCTGCGCTGGTCGGGTGAAGGTAGGCAGCACCATGCGTGCTTATGGAGCCATGCTCCACCGCAGTCCCCCACCAAAGGGTAGGCGGTTTAGGCTGATGGTGAGCCTCTAGTGGATGCCCCTCCCGCATTATTGCCCCGTGTAGTGGTGGGCCCTATACAAATGGTCGCCATCCTCCCTCGTTCCCCCCGTAGCTCGGGGGGAAAGAACGGGGGGGGGTGTGGCGGTCTCAAGTGTACTGTGATTACACACTTATGGCCTTAGTATTGCCCTTGACTTGTAACTTGGTGTCAGAGCCGCGCTGTTTGCTTTTATATTGTGTGTCTGCCGCCACCGTGCTCGTCTCTTTCCTTTATTGGATGTGCTGCGCCTCCATTGGCAAATCATCTATTCTATGTGTGTCATACACTTTGCTTCTCTTGACAATATTGACTACTGTCTTAGAGCTTCGCGCTCTTCGGGGGGGGGCGGGGACCTGGATTGGCGCTCTCCGCGTCACGGCCCACTCTGGCCGGCCCTTCGAGGTTCGCTTGGCGCCATTTTGATGCTAGTCGCGCGCATGGTAACGGCCCTCCTCCTCCTTTGGTCTGTAAGTGCCCTCGCGGGCGATTTTCATGATTCTTTATTACTGCGCATGGCTCTGACACCCTTTATTCCCATTATGTCTTTCAGACGGTTGAATCCAGTGGCTTCTCCTGGCCCGGTTTAAATTATAGCGGGCCTTGTAAAATTCTCCCACCTTCCTAGCGGGTCTTTGGGGCATCCAGGGTTGCCTATTGTGTAAATCCCTGCTGGCATATTGTGCAAATCCCTGCTGGCATATTGTGCCTAGATAATCACCATATGGAGGCATCTCAGAATTATGTGACCGGGGTCCCTCTGGGACAAGACCGGCTGTGTATAGCGTGTGGACAACCCCATGCTGATGCTGACAGGACACGGGTCTGCGCACCATGTGCCGAGCAAGCACTGGCCCTGCAATCAGGCTTGCCAGTGGCTGCACCTCGTTTCAGTTCACCTATTTCCCCATGCTTAAATCTCACTCCTGCTGAGTCGCATACAAGTGGGGATTTGCAGCCTGTTGTGTCTTCCAGACTGCCTACGGCTGATCAGATTATTGCAAGGTTGTCAGAGCGCATGGGCCCTGGTAAGAAGCGGCCCTTGACACCTCCTGTTTCTGTTTGTCCTATGGGAACTGAGGAGTTCACTACTCCGCGTGCCTATACCCCTTCTGATGAAGGAGAGCTGTTCTCTGATTCAGGCTCATCTGATGAGAGGCCGAGGAGTCATGACGATTCTGGCCCTGAATACTGGGGCCAGTGTGACACTGACGATTTGTTGATTAAAGTCTTTCAGGTCCTGTCTATCTCCCTCCCTAGTGAGGCTCCCAAGCCTAGAGGGGAGCGTTTCCATACTGCGACAGCGCGCTTGGAATTTCTAGAGCAGGCTCATTTCCATGCTCTTGTACTCAAGGAATGGGAATGCCCCAGTAAACTTCCAGGGGTCCCAGGGGACTGGCATAGGAAATACTCTTTTCCCTCTGAGGTGGTTAATTGTTGGTCATCACCCCCCGTGGTGGATGCACCGATCATAGGGGTTTCTAACCCCCCCTTTATCACAGCCCCTGCTTATAGTACCCTTCAGGATGCTGAGGACCGGCGCATTGATAGGCTGGCCTCTCACACCTTTTCTTGTGCAGGAACGGCGCTGCGCCCGGTCTGTGCCGCGGCCGTCACTGCAGTGGTCGCTAGAACCCTCATCAGAAAGATGCTTGATCATCACCCTGAGGATCTCCCCTGGGAGGTATTTAATGCACTCTCCAGTTGTGATGTATTTGTAAAATTTATCCTTTTAGCGCTGGATGACACCATTAGAATGTATGCAAGGACTTCTGCCCTTGTAGTGGCCATACGTCGCTTGGTCTGGCTGTGACAGTGGGGTGCCGACGATGCTGCTAAAAGGACTCTGACCGGGCTTCCCTTTAGAGGGCAACGCCTGTTTGGGGCCCGTCTGGACCTGTTTGGTAAAAAGAGCAAATCACCCCAACGCAGGCGGCCGTCTCGGCCCCCTCGGGGCAGGGGCACCCCTCCCCCTTCCTACCATAGTGTTAAACAAGAACCAGGGGTGTCCTTCCTGGGGGCTCGTGCAGACAATGTCCTGGCCCCTCTGGCGGGGCTAAGCCTAAATCTTCCACCAAACCCCCTCAAGCATGATGGGGCGCCCTCGCCCGTCTGGGTGAGGGGATGGCTGCAGCACCTTGCTCTTGTCAGGAGGCATCACGCCTCATTCTGGTGGTTTTAGGGGGTAGTGTCCCCCGGATACAATTAAGGATAGAGTTGTTGCGCGGCCTCCCCCAAGTTTATCAGGGTACTCCGGGTCCCTGCCTCTGTTCAGGTGCTGGTGCAGACCATGCAAGGCCTGTGGGGTCTGGGGGTCACTTGCAGATTGCCCTGAGCAGGCAGAGGCAGGGGCCGCTACACCAACCTTTCCACAGTTCCCCAAAAGGATGGGTCAGTCTGGTCCATTCTGGATTCACAGATTTCGGCAACTCGTCAATTACAGGCAGTTCCTGCATGGAGGCTCTTAGCTGGGCCATCAGCTCCCTGCGCCCTGGGGGCTTCTTGCCGTCTGTGGAGATCAAAGATGCTTATTTTCGCATCCCTGTGTCTTCTGGACACCGAGGCTTCAGGTTTGCGTTGGAAGTCCAACACTGATAATTTGTGGCCTTGTTATCTGGCTTCTCTTCAGCTCCCAGAGTGCTCACCAAGGTACTGATGGGGGTGATGTCTCTGATGATACCAAGGGGCGTCTGTGCGTTGACCTACCTGGACGTCCTTCTCCCCTTCTAGTCTCTACGTCAGGCTAAGTTGGATACTAGACTGGTAGTGTCCATTGGGAGTCACTTGGATGGGTGTTTTAATCACCCCAAGTCCTCATTGTCCTCCTAATTGGTAACTCCATTCCTAGGAATGAATTTGGATACGGTTCAGGCAACAATCTTACTTCCTCAGCAACAAATTGGACAATCTGGTTGCACGGGCTCAGTCCCTCATAGCTGTCCCCGTCCCTTCACCAGGCGGGGATGCAGCTGGTAGGCCCGTTGGTGGCTTGTCCCTTCCTGAAGACGGCCACCATAGATGCCAATCTATCAGGTTGATGGGGGGGGGAGGTTTCTTCTGAAAGGTGGGGCCCTTAGGAGGTCCATACACCTATCAATTTTTGAAACAGTGAGCTTTCAGGTTGGTTCTATCTCGCTTGACTACTCCTCTTCAGGGCCTGCCTGTTTGGGGGCACTCGGTGTGTCTGACGACAGTGGCTTACATTGATCATCTGTGTGGGACCTGGAGCAGGATGATCCTCCAGGATGGTATCTGAGCCTGATCTGGGTGGAGAACAATGTTCCCTGCATATCAGTGGTAGGTCCCTCTGCGACAGGATGTGCTAATCCTTGTGTCACTATGAGGTCCAACCAGTGTGGATCTGTTTGTGCCCCGTCACTATCACAAGCTCTCAGCCCTTGTTTCCCTGTCCCAGGATCCTCTGGCCGTGGTCATGATGCCTTAGTAACGTTATGGCAGGACATTCTGTTTCTGTATGTCTTTTCTCCATTCTCCCTGCTAGGCAGGGTTCTGTGCAAGATTGCTCTGGAAGGGGGGACCAGTGATTCTGGTGGCCCCCGGGTGGCCTAGTGGAGTGTGGTTCACAGACGTGGTGCTGAGGGCAGTAGATCTGTACTTTCTGCCAGGAGTGCCAGCTCTGCTCACTCAGGGCCCCTTTTTGTCACCCCAATCTACAGACTCTGGCCTAGACGGCCTGACTGCTGAAGCATCCATCTTGATGGAGACAGGCTTATCTGTCTCGGTGATTGAGACTATGGGAAGACTAGGAGCAAGCTTCTTCTTCTTCTTTCATCTATTATGGGATATGGAGTACCCATATTGATTGGTGTGAGTCTAGGTCTATTCCCTGTCGGGCGTTCTCTGTTCCCAGGGTTCTAGAGTTATTACAGCATGGGTTGGAGTTGGTTCTCCAACTCAGTACTCTGAAGGGTCAGGTTCTGCCCTGTCCGCCTTCCTGTAGTAGTCTTTTGCTCAGTTTTCCTTGGTTAAGACCTTCCTTCAAGGGGTTGCTCATGTGCGTCCCCCACGTAATCCTATGGTCCCTGTTGGGATTTGAATTTGATTCTCTCTGCCTTGTGGGGTGTTCCCTTTGGACCTATTCAGGATGCTGTCTGGCTGTTCTTACCCTCAAAGTTGTCCTTCTGGTGGCTGTTACTTCAGTCAGACGTGTGTCTGAGCGGGCGGCTCTGTCTATCTAGCCCTCGTTCTTTTAGATACACCAGGATAAGGTGGTGTTCCGCTTTAAGCCGGACTTTCTGCCTAGGGTGGTGTCTTATGTTCATTGATTCAAGATATTGTTCTTCCTTCTGTGCCTAATTCCTAGCAATGCTGAGGAAAGGGTTCTACATTCCTTGAACAGGTGTTAGAAGTGTTTCCTTGGTAGTCACTGTGCCCCTTAGGAGAACTGATGCTCCTTTGGGTCTACGGCCAAATCCATCCTGTATGTGCCCGAGCTCGTCTGATCTCGGGGGGTTAGGCGGCTTTGGGCCTAGTCATTACTTGGATGGGACGGTTCCTTCTGGTCCTAGGAAAGGTTTTCGGCTTCTGCCAAGGCTACTGTTAGCACTTGGACTTGTCGGCTGTTACTCAAGCCTATTCCCTAAGGGGAAGAATCTTCTTCTCGCTTTACTTCTTATTTTACTTGTGCTTTGGTGCCTTTTGGGCTTTTCAGCACCGGGTTTCTGTTGAACAAGTTTGCTAGATCGCTACTTGGTCTTCTGTTCATACCTTTTCAAAAGTTTTACAAGGTTGACGTTAGAGCCTTGGTGGCAAGGTTTTGCAGGTGACAGTGCTTGAAACTGTCTGCTGTTGCCTTTTTTGTTGGGGATCCCACCCTACTTTATGGACACTGCTATTGGATGTCCCAAGTTTAAGTATTATATCTGGAGCAGGACATACTGTATACTAAGAATAATACAATTCTGTGAAATACTCACCTGTAGAATTGGTATTATAAGTATACAGTACGTCCTGCTCCACCCCACCCTGGTTTTTTGCATTATTCTGGATCCCCTGTATGGTGATTGTTATCATTGTTACAGTTACCAGTTTTGGTGGTTAAATTCTCCCGGCTTCTTGTTCACTGCTTTTCAATGCTGGGGATTTGTGGAAGGTCCCCGGGTATTTGAGGTGCTGGGAGGAGCCTGTTTTGCATGTCTCTGTAGTGCAGCGCCATCTGGCGGAGGATAACCCAAGTGTAAGTATTATATCTGGAGCAGGACGTACTGTATACTTATAATACCAATTCTACAGGTGAGTATTTCACAGAATTGTATTTTTTACTTGCAGGTTAAATGTTTGGCTCCTCTGAGGGAAGAGGTTGTAATGTAATCTGAAAATTGTAAATAAAAATTTATATAAAAAAAAAAAAATCAATATTTTTGTCTTGAATTTTTTTATCATAGCTATTTTACTGGAATTTGAACTAAATCGGCTTTCAGTTATCCTTGTTTTTGTCTTTATTAACTAGGCCAAATACTGGATTAATGAGCGTATGCAGAAGCTGGATGATGATGCTTACCAGGAATCCCAAGACCTGCAAAGCAAACTGAAATTATTGCAAAAACATCAAGTTTTTGAGGCGGAGATCTTGGCTCATGAAGAGAATATTCAGGCTGTTATTCAGGTTAGTTAATATCTATGCATGTGTATACAGGTAAAGCACCAGAGGGTGCCAAATCTCACGCTGGGCAATTTAAAAAATGCACGGGCAGGTGCTGATGTGCTCTGATGTGTGCACTGAATGCAATGTGTTCATTACCCCACCATTAATTTATGGCACTTTCCAGTGTTGTGTGTGCTGGTGTTGTGTGTGCTGGGATGGGTGCCATCAGAACTACTGCCTCTGTATTTACTGGTCATCATGTTATATGTTGTCTATTTAGACAGGAAACTCTTTATTGACACCACAACACTCAAAATATTCTGACATAAGAGAAAAAAGTCAAGAGCTGCACAAGGAATGGGAGAAGTTGAAGAAAGCAGTGGCTACTCAGGGTAAAATGCTGGAAGACAAAAGAGACCTACTGGAATTTTTGCAGAAGGTGGACCAAGTGGAGACCTGGATCAGAGAAAAGGTAAGGCTAACTGGTTCGGCGGTGTTGTATTATGTGACTTCCTGGGGGTATTCTTACATTTGGCTTTGTTACTTATGCTTTATATTTTGAATTTTCAGGAATTGATGATTAATGTTGGAGATGTTGGAGAAGATTACGAACACTGTCTGCAGCTTATAAAGAAATTAAATGAATTTCGTGGATCTGGTTCTGGGGTATTATATTTGTGTCTATACAGTGCTTTACATTGCATCTTTGTTCTCTCCCAAGTCCTACATCATGTTGAACTCAAAATCACATGGAGTATTTAAGGAGTTATACCTCATGGATAAAGAAGACATAGCATATACATGGCATGGATTAATATTGTATAGTTACCATACTTTCATATGAACCCCCCCGTCTAGCTTCATACATTTTTTGCATATGCCACCAAAGATTTTGTTCATTCTCCTTGTTACTCGAATTAAATATTGATGTCTACCCAAATCTGAAATAGTGTTATTCTTGGTGTGCCACACACCCCGCTTCACTTTTAAATATTCTTCACTTAATGGGTTAACTCACCGCCAGGTGACGCAGTGCAGAGTGGAAGTCTTGTAATGAGCCCCCTTCCAGCCTATATATACCTGGTACCTCCCTTCAATCACCAGTATTTTTCTCTCTGCTTGACAACAAGACAGAAGATTGAAGTCTCCTGCTTACAGGTAGCCGGGGTCTTACCCCGGCACCCCCCTTTTGGTCTATTTCTGCCCGGTTTGAGTGTTTATACCTTGATGGTGGAATGGAAGCCTCCCAGCCTAGGCTGCTCACTGGGCAAATGGTAGATGGCACTTTAAGTGCCTAGGAGCTTATCTCCTACCGCTCGACCTCATGCGTGGGGCAATGCGGCTATCCGGCATGGTGATCCGGAAATGGGATGCCCCTGTCCCAAGGGTCCCCGTAGCCCCTTTCTCTCCCGTTACGGTCCCTTCTCCCTTCACTATGGGGGGGGGGGGGGTAGAGGGATGTGTATTGTGTGTATGGTTTACTGTATGTTCATGTGTTTTGTTTATTTCAACGTTGTCAGGCTGCACTGCAAGTGAGTGTGCATATGGCCTGACTTTGATTCCTCCTTATATGGCAGTCTCTGTTTTGCGGGCTGCTGCTGCTGGCCTGTAGAGCCAGAGCTTTAGGGGTGACCGGGGCAGGCTGTATGGTGTCAGGCTTGCTTTTGGCTGCCTGCGCTTTTCTCACCTTGTCCAGCTCCCCTCCCCCCTCCGCTTTTCTCCTTTGTTTTAATCGGCCACTCCCGCCTTCGCTGACATTTTCTGCCTGTCTCCACCACCTCTTTGGTTGGGTGCTGGGCTTTTGTAAGCCTTACTGGGGCAGGTAAGCGGCCTCACCTGGTGGGGCCGTCTATATTTTTATGGGTTTGACTGTTTATTAAAAAGTAATATATTTAATGGAAATATACTTTTGTTTAAAAAAAATAAATAAAAGGGGAAAAATATATAAGGAGGAAAATCAGAGGCCAGTTTTATTGCCTCTTCAAAGCACTTGGTGCTGTGTATGTATGTTATATTGCATGTTGCCATTGGTTTCTGGGGTTTTTTACTGTTGGTTGTTTTTTCCCCACAGATCCTGGGATTCCTTCAATTAGTAGTCTCCCAGTTCTTTATTGCCTGGCTAGTCTCTTTTTCTCCTAAATTGGGACATATTTATTTATATATACTTGCGTATATATATTTTAAAAAAAAAATATATATATATATATACAATCTATATTTATATATAGATTATTAAGGGGGACCTTCCTTTTTGAAAAAAAAAAAAAATATATATATATATATAAATAAAAATCCTCCCTTCCGGGACATTTACAAATAAGGGGGCATCCCGGGTTGGCTTATGCCTCAAAGCCCAAAAATTGTGAATACCATAAATCACCATATGGAGGCTTCCGTTATTGCCGGAAACGGTTCTTCTGAGCCATTCGGGGGTGCGTAAGTTGTGGGGCTCTACTCCCAGCTGATGATGTCTTTATTTGCATCCCTTGTGCAAAGCAGAGCATTGCGCGCCAGTCTGTTGCTTCGGCTGCTGGCCCATCGCAACCTTCATCATCGCCTACCTCGCCCTCCCTGTTCCGGACCCCGCATGACACTGTCAAAAGTGGGGATTCGCAGTCCGAGGTGGCGGCACGGTCGGCCAGCCCCCGGAAAGTAGTGCCCGTTAAAGCAGGGTTAAAGGCCGCTGCAAAACGGAGGCACCTGACTCCGGTACCTTCGGCTCCACAGGACGAGTTATGTGAGCCTGTGGAATGGTCCGATGGATCCCCGAACGAGGAAGAATTCCTGTTGGAGTCAGATGAGCCTGCAGATCAGCTTGAGGCTGATGCGATTGGCGATTGGTCGGAGGGGGTTGTTTTTGACACCCCCTCCATTCTGGCTCAAATGTTTAAAATTTTGAATTTAGGTCCACCTGAGGCTGTCACCCTGCCAAAGGGTCAGTTGTTTAAGGAGCCTCAGCCGCATTGGGTTTTTCTCAGACAACACCACTTTGAGAGGGTGGTCCTTAAGGAATGGGAACATCCCACGTGGTTATCTGGAATCCCTTCCAGTTGGGAAAAGCGTTATCCTTTTCCGCCAGAGTTGGTAAAGCTTTGGTCTGTCCCTCCTGACGTCGATACCCCTGTGCTAGGGCTCTCCAGCACGGCTATGGTACAGTCTGCTGAGACCACTGTCCCTAAAGATGGGGAAGATCGTCGGATTGACCAATACGCGCGCCATGGTTTTATTTATTCCGGGTCAGCGTTGCGCCCGGTGTGTGCTTCAGCCCTTCTTCTATTGGCGGTTAGGTCTTTAATTCAGGGGCTATATGAGGATCTCAATCCCGCTTGTAAACAGTTTACTGCGCTTAAGCAGTATGAATCTTTTGTGTCCTATGTCCTATCCACTCAGGGCGATGCGCTGGCTATGAGTAGCAAGGCAGCGGCTATGCTGGTGGCTATTCGCCGGTCAGTGGTCGGCGGACGCAGTTTCTAAGAAGGTGCTCACAGCTCTCCCCTTGTTGGGGTTGCGTCTGTTTAGGGAGAAAATTGATTCAGTCGCAAAGGGTGGTAAGATGCCACAACGCAAGAGGCCTCGTGGCCCCTTTAGGGGGGCAGGTTCCGGTAGGCCTTCCTTTCAAGGATTCAGAGCGGGCAGGGGGGCTTCCTTTCCCGCTACCAGAGGTGCAGGTTGGACTCGGGGGAAGGGGCCGTGGCCGGCCCACTCAGTCCTGGGGCACCAAGCCCAAACCTGCTGATAAGCCCTCTCAGCAATGAGGGGCTGCCCTCACCCGTGCGGGTGGGGGGACTATGGCGACACTTCTCCCAGGTTTGGAACCAAGTGGTCCCCGAGAAAGATGGGTCGGTTCGTCCCGGCCTGGACTCTCATCAACACAGAGTGTTTCTTCCTTTTGCCCAAATTCACACAAGAACGCTTCAGCTTTTTCTGTTAGCGTCTTGGGACCAGCAGCCACTCCTGACTCAGCACGTTCTGGGCCTTCCGGTCCAGGTGCGTTCAGACAATCAAACAGCGGTTGCTTACATCGGTCATCAGGGAGGGACTCGCAGTCTGAGTGCTCTCAGAGAAGTGTCCCTGATCCTGACCCGTTTGCCTCTCGCAGGCTCCCGAACTTCGTATCGCTCTCCCAGGATCCTCTGGCTCTGGCAGTGGACGCCATGTCCCTGAGCTGGGGAGTTCTGGGATTTCTATACCTGTTTCCTCCGATGCCCATGCTGGGCAGGGTGCTTCAGAAGTTGGCTCTGGAAAAGGTGTCCGCCGTTCTCGTGGCCCCAAGGTGGCCAAGACGAGTGAGGTTCGCAGACATCGTTGGGCTGGCAGTGGACCAGTTCGTTCTGCCTCTTCGGCCCGATCTGCTCACTCAGGGTCAATTGTGTTACCCCAATTTACCAGCGCTGGGTTTGATGGCCTGGCTGCTGAAACCTCCATCCTGAAGGAGGAGGGTCTTTCTGATTCAGTCATTAAGACTCTGATCAGTGCCCGGAAGAGGTCTTCTTCCATCACCTACTATAGGACTTGGAAAGCCTATATCGCTTGGTGTGAGATAAGATCTTTTCCTTGTAGGGTCTTTTCGGTCTCCAGGATTCTGGAGTTTTTACAATCAGGGCTGGACTCTGGTCTCCAGCTAAGTACGTTGAAAGGGCAGGTCTCTGCCTTATCTATCTTTTTTCAGAAGCGTGTTGCGCTTAAGCCTTTAGTTAAAACTTTTTTCCAGGGGGTTACGCATGTGCGGCCTCCCAGGAAACCATTACTCCCGGTTTGGGATTTGAATTTGGTTCTTTCTGCTCTTCAGGCTCCTCCTTTTGAGCCTTTGCAAGATATTGCTTTGTCTACCCTGACTCAGAAGATTGTCTTCTTGGTAGCGATCACTTCGGTCCGGCGTGTCTCGGAGTTGGCGGCTTTGTCTATCCAGGCGCCTTACTTTGAGAGGCATCAGGATAAAGTGGTCTTTCGGTTCAAGCCAGACTTTCTTCCTAAGGTTGTTTCTGCTTTTCATTTGAACCAAGATATTGTTCTTCCCTCCTTGTGTCCTAATCCTAAGAATGACAAAGAGAGGGTTTTGCATTGTTTGGATGTAGTACGCTGTGTTAAGTACTACTTGATTATCACGTCTCCTTTTCGTAGGACGGATTCCTTTTTTGTTGTGCCCCATGGGCCTAAGAAGGGTTTGGCACCGGCCAAATCTGCCATTAGCAAATGGATACGTCAGGCCGTTACTGCGGCCTATTCTGCTAAGGGAAGAGTTCCCCCTTTTCGTATCACTGCTCATTCTACTCGCGCCGTTGGGGCGTCTTGGGCTTTTCAGCACCAAGCTTCTGTTGAACAAGTTTGTAAGGCCGCCACTTGGTCTTCTGTTCATACTTTTTCTAAGTTTTACAAAGTTGATGTGCGAGCCTCAGCGGATGCTGTTTTTGGCCGCAAAGTTCTGCAGACTGCAGTCATTTAAGTTATGCTTCACCTGGCCTTGAGATGCCCATTCCTTGTGGACACTGCTTTTGGATGTCCCATTAAGTGAAGAATATTTAAAAGTGAAGCGGGGTGTGTGGCACACCAAGAATAATACCATTTTGTGAGTACTCACCTGAAAAATGGATATTGTTGGTGTGCCACACACCCCGCTTCACTCCCACCCTTTTCGGTATTTCCGAAGCCTTTCTATGGTGAAGCTTTTTATTTATATCAAATTGATTTTGAGGTTACCGGTGGAATACTGGTACCTTGTCTTTCTGCTTTTTTAATATACTGGTGATTGAAGGGAGGTACCAGGTATATATAGGCCGGAAGGGGGCTCGTTACAAGACTTCCTCTCTGCACTGCGTCACCTGGCGGTGAGTTAACCCATTAAGTGAAGAATATTTAAAAGTGAAGCGGGGTGTGTGGCACACCAACAATATCCATTTTTCAGGTGAGTACTCACAAAATGGTATTTAAATTAAGCATACCTTTGGTTTCTTGGGAAGTGAATACATTATCCTTCCTAGTAAAACAAAAGAACAAAAGTTTGAGATAACTGGTAACAAAGGAACATTTATTTTCTTCTAATGATGCAGAAATAAAGCAGAACATCTTAGCTTCTGACAAACAGATGACATTTAAGGAACCATTTATTGTTCTTTTTTTTAATTGTCATGCAGTAACCTGTGTCCCTTGTTGGTACCTCTCTAAGGAATAACCAATCATCATCAAATATATGATGTTTGCACAATGATATGTGCACTTTTATATTATAATGTGACAGCTCTGTTATGTCAGGTAGACTTTGTTTAAGAACCATTGCCAGGACTTTGACAGTTTTTTCTATGTGTACCTCTCTTCAATAAAAAATAACATTTTCTTACCACCCCTATATAAATTCATGCTTTAACTGATGTATTTATGCAGCAAGAGACAGTGGATGATGCCCACATAAAAGTTATTAATGCTCTTGCAACAAAGCTGGAAAGACAAAACCAGGAAGAGGTGAAGACTATTTCTCAAAGGAAGAGGCAGCTAAATGATAAGTATGTGATTATTTTCTGTGGTCCTCAATACTAATAGATAAAATTATCAACAGAAGAACGTTACACACTATATCGGTTTCTCTTTCGATCTCTGTGGTTTGTTGTAGAGCAGACTTATAACACAGTTTCAGTTTTACAACACTCTTAAAGATGTGGAGACATGACCGGAAGCAACTGATGCGAGGTCTGGTGTCCACAGCCTGACCAAGGATGGGGATTGAGGCACCACATCACAGGGTGTAAATAGACACAGGGGGGACTGAAATAGCCATGCCCCCTGCTCTATATAATGTATGGGAGTATTATAACTCCAATAACACATCCACCAATAGAGTATGTATGGGCAGGTTTTGTGTGTCTGCTCTCTCCCTACTTGTTCATCTAAAGAAAATCTGTCCCCCCAGTTGGAAACATACATGGACACCCCAATAACTGTAGAAGTAGAAGCACAATTTTGTGGGATATAGATTATAGATTTTTTTGTGTGTTCAGGTAAAGAATCTCACTCATATGAATACTTCAGTTCACACCCAAAAGCACACCCAAAGGTAAAATTGCTTCACCACATCCATAGCATGACCCCGACCAAGTCCTTGGAGATTGGGTGTGTTTAACAAGAACACCCATCAGGCCTCTCGGGCCAGCAATGAGTGTCCAACCAGTACTTCCTCCTGTGTCTATTTGCACCCAATACACTGCTGTGATGCAGTGCCTTCTTATTTCCAATATTCAGGTAAACCAGAAAAGGATTGGGGAGTGGCTCATTTAGCATGAGAAGGTGTTCCAGATAATTGGAGAGGCACATGAAAAGTCCTGGAGGTGGGAGTGAGATTAAGTAAGCTGGCTAGGTAATGGTAAAGGTCTTAGGCAGTGGAGGTTTCATTTGGATTAATAACGCTGTGTTAGAGATGAAATGTAAAGGCAGCCAGACCACCAGCATCTGAGCTTTCAGGGGTACAGACATCCTCTGTCCTAAAACCTTGTTCATCCCACCAGACAGAACTCACCGGAGACATAGCCTTTTGGAATTCCCTTCTGATGCAATGTTCAGTCTTAGAACAGCAAAGACATTTGTGACAGGATACTAATGCCAGGCAAGGTTCTGTGGCATCCAGCCTAGATTTTGGTCATGGGAAGGCAAAGAATGAAAAGTAAATAGACACAACATTTTTTTCTCAGGTAGGATTAGGAGTTGTCTCATGTGGCTGTGGAATATTGAGTTGGTAACATTTCCATTTACTTGTCTTACCTATACTTGCAGCCTCTTATTTTCTATATAAAGTGCTGCAGTTTTTCCACACTAGCCCACATGATGATATGGCGAATATTTCCATGCCAGAAGGAACTGCTCGGATGAAGTGGATATCAGCTCCAAATGTCAGGCAATAGGTTTCAGACTTAAAGCCAGGGGTTATGAAGCTGGGCAATTTTCCCATGTAGAAGAGAAGGCACGCACACGTGACCGTAGAGAGAAACTAGCCATTAAGTGTAAACAAGATAATATAGAGAAGGGAAGTATGTCTAAATCCCCCCTTGACACTGGTCCCAAATTATACATTTCAAGTCACACAGATAACACAGATTATCCTGTCTAATATCCCTATAATAAAAAGTGACAAAGATTTAGAGAAGATATTGTCTTTAGGAATAAGAGTTGTCTTTAGAAGGGCGCTAATGTTAGCTACTATATTATCACCGTCAGTCTGACCAGTAAAAAGATCTAAATCAGAATCAGAGCAGTCAGTGAGGGGTTCTTTCCCTTGTGGCATGCAAAGAGGCCCATGATGTGCCTTTATGTTGTGGGATGACACTGTCACATCGAAAAGCGGAGCTAAGTATCCCATTAAAGGGATGCACAATTGCAGAACTAAAGGTGTTGTCTATGTAATTAAATGCATGAGCTGCTCCCTACAGTATGTGGGATGCACCACTCGAGTGTTGAAAAAAAGATTTATAGAGCATCTATACAGTATTTATTCCACTTAAATAAAATCCACTGTGGCCACCATTAGATAGAGCAATGATACTCAACTGGCAGACCTCGCGCCAGATTTATAGACCCCTGCCCTGACAACCCTGCACTCAGTTGCTTCTGTGTTGCCATGTTCAGAGCTGCCCCCTTTGATCGATGATGTAGTGCTTAGTCTCCCTGTCAGTGTCAAGGCTCCCTGGCACCTAGCATTTCAATAAAAAAGTACTGCACGAGTGGGGAGTGGCATTGCAAGGTACACACAAACTTTGTTTTTTGGTCTCTTTGCCACATCCAATCCTTTCCCCCCTCCCCAGATCGGCCCGATCTATCCCTGTCCCACTATCCTTGTCCCCCCAGCTCTGCCCCATCCAACCCTGTCCCCTCAGCTCTTCCCCACCTATTCATGTGCTCTCAGCTTTGCCAATCCAATAGTCTTTCTTCCAGCTCTGGCCATCTACCCCCCCCCCAGCTCTGGCCATTCATTCCTATTCTTCTAGTTCTGCCCATCCCTTCCCCCAGCTCTCTCACCACCCCATCCCTGCCCTTCCTGTTCTATCTATCTATCCCTCTTCCTTACATCTTCTCTCCCATTCGTTCCTCTCCCCCGAGCTTTATCTATCCATCCTTATTACCAGACCTTATTGCCAGAAATATTTGGAGCCCTAGTCCACCCCTGTACATGGCCTGCACAGAATGCAAGGGGGTCAGTGTGCCGCGGACCAGAGCTGTACATTCTGTGGGGCCAAAAAAAATGCTCCTCCTGTTATTCCAAGTATGTCTCACACCCTGCTTCGGAAGTATTCATTACACGTGGGTTATGGTCCAGTAGAGGGCGAACTTCTGCAGAGATGACTAGAAAAAGAACCCCCTCCCGGTCCATAAATACCTGGGACCTCCCATACATTCCCCAGATAAGTCTCTGCAGACGGCGAAGCAAGTCAAGAAGATGGCTGTCTCTTTCCTTTACAGGTAAGCCGGATGTACATCCGGCCACTTTTTCCTATTTCCACCTGGACTATTTCATTAATGTCCCTATGCCTCCCAGCCTTGGCTGTACGGTCCGGGTGAGGGTAGGGCACACCTTAGAGGCGTTTGAACAGGAGCCATGCTCCACCGCAAATCCCCCACCAAGGGGTAGGCGATCGTCAGGTTAGTGATCCTGACGTGGGATGCCCTGTCCGCATCTATGCCGTCGCTACATAATTGTAGGTAGCTTTCGGCTTCCCCTCCATTACTCCTCGTTCCCGGATAGTGGGGGGGGGGAGCTGACCCTCCATTTTGTCCCTAATAGTTGCTGTTATGTGCTGTTTTTACTTCACATGCTGGCTGCTGCCAGCGCTTGTGTGTGAGTGTTGTGTGTGAGCATGTTTTGTCACTGTTATCTGTGGCCCGCAAGCTCACTGTATTGTTCAGCGGCGGCAGGCCGGTTGTCTCATGGCCGGCTCCGCAGCATGGCTGGGGAGCGCAGCTCTCGTTCTCTCCCTTTTCCTCAGTCAGAGGAGGGGGCGGGGCCTGACGCTCTGCGCGCTGATTACGACCCGCCCCTCTCCTCTGACACGGTTTGTGGCTGTCAGCCATTGGCTGGGAGCCACTTGTCAGTTTTTCCGGGAGGGGGCGGGGCCACGCGCAGCACGCGATCCGCGCTGGCCCGCCCTTCTTCCTGAGGATCTCCTGGCTAATGGACGCCATTCCTGCCAGACTGGACACTGTGAGTGTTGGTTTTATGATTGTCTTCTATTTATATATACATTGCGCTGTTATTACAGCACCTGGGGGCCTGGGTATACTGCATTAATGCCTTATGCTGCATATGTTGGTGCTTGGTTTTTTGTGTGCATAATTGATTCTTATGGGGCGCCTCATTGTGTCTTTCAAGTGGGGTTACCAAGCCTTTTAATAAAAAGGGGGCTCTCCTGGTTCTTAGGTCCCTTGTTCAAATTGGGGTCCCCTTTTTTTGTCATTATTAAATCCTACCACTAACGGACGCTAAGGGGCATCCCGGGTAGCTTCATAGCGTAATTCCCATTGATCTTTGTGACTATCAAAAAATCACCATATGGAGGCTCCCCAGGATACTGGACTCGGGGTCCCCTTCGGGACAACCCCGGTCGTGTGTGATATGTGGGGCATCCCTTTTGGGAGATAATGTGCAAATTTGTATTCCATGTGCACAACAGGCGCTTGTGCGGCAAGCCGGGCCCCGTTTGGACGGTTCAGCCCCACTGGCCTCATCACCTACACCCTTACGCCTGGTTATGACCCCAAGTGATGTTGTCACCAGTGGGGAGTCGCAATCTGATGTATGCGCAAAACTGGACAATATTGAGAGACTGATTGCTAGCTCTGCGGCCAGGAAGGCCCCAGCTAAGAGACGGCACTTGGCGTCCGCGACGCCGGCCTTTGATTATGCTGATTTTGAACAATTTGACTTGTCTGATTGTTCCCCGCTAGAGGAAGGGGAACTTTTCCTAGACACTGACTCATCTGAGGATCGGCAGTACCCTGGCGCTGATGCCGGCTCAGAGCGCGGGGATACTGTCGACACCCATAGGCTCCTTACTCAAATTTTTGAGGTACTTGCCATTTCCCCTCTTGCGGAGGCCCCTCCGCAACGGGGGGAATTTTTTGGGACCTCCAAACCTTGTTTGGAGTTCCTGGATCAGAAGCACTTTAACAATCTGATCCTTAAGGAATGGGAAAAGCCTAGTCGGTTCCCTGGTATCCCTCACGGGTGGGATAGGAAGCATCCCTTTCCTGTTGATGTGGTGAAACTTTGGTCGACACCCCCAGAGGTCGACGCGCCCGTCCTGGGATTGTCCAATACTTCAGTCGTGCATACCCCGGATTCCACCACCTTGAAGGATGGTGAGGACCGACGTCTCGATCAATTGGCTTCACATGCCTTTGCTTGTGTGGGTTCGGCCTTGCAACCGGTTTGTGCTTCTGCGATCATGGCTAATTAGAGCTCTAATTAGGGGCCTTTTGGATGGTTCCCTATTGGATCCCTGCAGTGAGGAGTTTACAGCCTTGACTTATTGTGAGATGTTCATTGCTTTTGTCTTATCAGCCTTGGATGATACTATCCGTATGTGTAGCAGGACCTTGGCATTGCAGATTGCTATATGTCGGTCTGGTTGCGCCAGTGGGCGGCCGATAACGCTGCTAAGAAGGCGCTCACAGGTTTTCCCTTCGTGGGTCTGCGCCTGTTTGGTGATTATTTAGACTCGGTAGCCAGAGGGGGGTAAGTTACCTCAACGCAAGAAGCAGCGCCGGCCCTTTCGAGGTTCAGGTTCATTCAACCCTTCCTTTCATGGCTCTCGTTCAAGCAGGGGAATGTTTTTCACTGCGTTCTGAGGAGATGCCTGGGGTAGGGGCAGAGGACGTGCCCGACCCGGGACTTCCTGGGGTTCTAAACCCAAATCCGTTGCCAAGCCCGCTCAGCAATGAAGGGGCGCCCTCATCCTTGCGGGTGGGGGGATGGCTGCAGCTCTTTGCTCAGGTCTAGACCCTAAAGGTCACAGACGTCTGGATCCGGGAGGTAATTTCCTCTGGGTACAAGCTGGAGTTTGCATGCCGGCCTCCTCCCAGATTCCTCATGTCCCGGGTTCCGTCGGATCCTCGGGCGGCACAGGGCCTTTTTATGGCAGTGCAAAACCTTTGGGATATGGGGGTAGTTTGTCCAGTTCCCCCTACAGAGGGAGGTCTGGGTTACTATTCCAACCTCTTTACGGTGCCCAAAAAAGATGGTGCCATAAGACCCATTTTGAACTTGAAAACTCTCAACCGGTTCATCAGAACCAAAAAATTTCGCATGGAGACTCTGCGCTCTGCTGTCATCTCACTGCGTCCGGGGGACTTTATGACCTCAATAGATATCAAGGACACTTACCTTCATGTGCCGGTCTTCCTGGGACACCAAAGGTTCCTCAGGTTCGTGGTAGACAACCAGCACTTCCAGTTTGTGGCTCTTCCCTTCGGGTTGACTTTGGCGTCCAGGGTGTTCACCAAGGTTTTGGCGGGCGTGATGGCCCTTCTCAGAGTCCGGGGCATTCGTATCTTGCCTTACCTGGACGATCTTCTCATTACGTCATCCTCTCTCCACCAGGCGGAGCTGGACACCTCTCTCCACCAGGCGGAGCTGGTGGTGATGACGCTGGAGAGGTTCAGGTGGGTAATCAATTACCCCAAGTCCTCTATATCCCCTTCAAGGGTGGCTTTGTTCCTGGGCATGACTCTGGATACCATTCAGACCAGGGTGTTCCTACCCCAGCCGAAGGTGGATGTTCTTCAGGCTCTTATTCGTTGTCTTCTGTCCAGCCCTCGTCCGTCCATCAGGCAATGCATGAGGCTGGTAGGTTTGATGGTGGCTTGCTTCGAGGCAGTGCCATTTGCTCAGCTTCACATGAGACCCCTTCAGCTCCATCTTCTATCGGTTTGGGACAAATGTCTTCTGTCTCTGGATCAGACTTGTGTTCTGTCCCCTCTTGTCCGGCGGTCCTTCCAGTGGTGGATGGACCAGAGGAATCTCCTGGGGGGCAGGTCCTTCCTTGCACCCTGTTGGGAGGCGGTCACCACGGATGCCAGTCTGTCAGGCTGGGGAGGCTTCTGGAGGGAACGTTAGTTCCAGGGGCTGTGGGGTCCTCAGGAGGCCCCTATTCCCATCAACATTCTGGAGCTGAAGGCGGTTCGGTTGGTGCTGTCTCATCTGACACATCACCTTCGGGGCTTGCCAGTTCAGGTCCGCTTTGACAATCGGACAGTGGTCGCTTACATCAATCACCAAGGAGGGACTCGCAGCCAGAGTGCCCTCCGGGAGGTGTCTATGATTCTTGCTTGGGCCGAGAGCAATGTTCCTTGCATCTCGGCAGTCTACATTCCAGGGGTGGAGAACCTGGAAGCGGACTCTCTGAGCAGAGGGACCTCTCGCCGGGGGGAATGGTCCCTCAGCAACAAGGTATTTCTATCCCTCTGTCGCAGGTGGGGGAGTCCGGAGGTGGATCTGTTTGCCTCTCGTTACAATCACAAGCTTCCGGCATTTGTGTCTCTGTCCCAGGACCCTCTGGCTCTGGCAGTGGATGCCATGTCTCTGTCCTGGCGGGAGCTCGGTCTCCTGTATCTGTTTCCTCCCTTTCCCATGGTGGGCAAGGTGGTACGCAATCTGGCTCAAGAGGGTGTGCCAGCAATCCTAGTGGCCCCAAGGTGGCCAGGACAGGCGGTCGATCAATTTAGGCTTCCTCTGCTTCCGGATCTGATCACACAAGGTCAGCTTTGTTACCCCAATTTACAAACGCTGGCTTTGATGGTGTGGCTGCTGAAACCTTAAAGGAAAGGGGTTTGTCTGAAGCCGTTGTCCACACTCTTGTCAGGGCTAGGAAGAAATCTTCCTCTAATATCTATTACAGGACCTGGTGGACCTACATTGATTGGTGTGAGGATAGGGCCTTTCCTTTCGGGTGTTTTCCATTCCTCGGATTTTGGAGTTTCTTCAGCATGGTCTGGGCATGGGTTTTCAGCTTAGCACTCTTAAGGGGCATGTGTCCGCGCTGGCGGTTTTCTTTCAGAGATCTTTCGCTCTTCATCCTTTGGTTAAGACCTTTTTTCAGGGGGTCACTCATGTGCGCCCTCCTCGCAAATCCATGTTACCTTTTTGGGATTTAAATTTGGTGTTGTCTGCCCTTCAGGGTACTCCTTTTGAACCAGTGCAGGATTCTGCTCTATCCATTTTCACCTTAAAAGTCGCCTTTTTGGTGGCTATCACCTCTGTTCGACGTGTTTCTGAGTTGGCAGCTCTGTCCATCAGGACACGGTGGTTTTCCATTCTAAACCAGACTTCTTGCCAAAGGTTGTCTCTGCCTTTCACCTCAATCAGGACATTGTGCTTCCTTCCTTGTGCCCTAAACCTAGCAATGACAAGGAGAGGGCCTTGCACTCTCTGGACGTCGTTAGATGTGTAAAGTACTATCTGGTGGCTACTTCACCATTCCAGAAGACGGACGCCTTTTTTGTGGTGCCCTCTGGGCCCAAGAAGGGTTTGGCGCCCATCAAGTCTACCATTAGTAAATGGATTCGTCAGGCTGTTATTAGGGCCTATTCTGCTAAGCGGAGGGATCCCCCTTTCCATATCATTCTACTCGTGCTTTTGGGGCTTCCTGGGCGTTTCAGCACCAAGCCTCTGTTGAACAAGTTTGTAAGGCTGCTACTTGGTCTTCTGTTCATACTTTTTCCAAGTTTTATAAGGTCGATGTGCAGGCCTCAGCGGATGCTGTTATTCTAAGTGTGCCATACACTCCACTTCGATCATCATGACATCTGGGTTATATCCTCTAGAGCAGTGGTCCTCAACCCTGTCCTCAAGGCCCACCAACATGTCATGTTTTTTGGATCTCCAAATAGCCAGCTCTATTGCTCTGCAGCTGCACTAATTACTCCACCTGTGCATCTTTGTGGAGATCTGCAAAACCTGGCCTGTTGGTGGGCCTTGAGGACAGGGTTGGGGACCACTGCTCTAGAGGGCGTATTTTCGCAGAGATGAAATGCAAAAAAGGCAACCCCTCCTGGCCCATATAACCTAGGAACCTCCCACCAATTTCCCAGTTACTTCTCTGCGAGCGGACGAGACAGAAGATGAAGACTTCTTTCTTGCAAGTATGCCGGCCTGACACCCGGCGCCCCATTTTTAGTCCCTATTGCTGCCAGGATTTTTACCAAATTGTCCCTAGTGAGCCTCCCAGCTTTGGCTGTGGGTCCTGGCAAGGGTAGGAGCACCCTGTGGGTGCTTTGGGAGTCTTAATACACCGTGAGTCCTCAATTGGGGCAGGCGGTGTCACCAGGTTACGGTGATCCTGGTGTGGGATGCCCTTAGTGCCTGCCTTATGCGGCCTTATTTCGGCCGGGGCCTCCCTGGGTTCCCCCGCCGGGTCCCTTACACCCCTGGGGTGGGGGGCTGGCGTGTCCCAGGCTGGCTTTTTTCCATTATTTTTTGTGTTATGTGTGTGTATGTGTGTGTGGATGTCAGAGTGTTAGGTGCTTCACACTTTAGTTGCTTTCGTCATTTGGAAGTAATCCCTGTTGCATTGGGCTCTTTTTCTGTCAGCCTGAGTGAATCACTCAGGCTGTGGTGTGTGTAAAAGGGGGCGGGGCCGGCTCTCGGTAGCCCCGCCCCTCATCGGCGCGATTGGAGGGCCCTAGCTTGCCTTGCTCCGCACTGCAGGGAGGGGGGCGTGGCCTAAAAAAGGCACCTTCGGCATTGGCTCGCCTCCCTTCTTCTTCTTCCTGGTCCTGGCTCCTCATGCTTCAGGGGCCATCTTGGAAGTTATCTGCGCTGCTGTGCTGCTTGCAGGGGTCAGGTAGGGGCCTGATGGCCTTTTGTTTTTATTGTTTAGGGGTCACTCTCTGGTGGAGTGGGCCCCTGGTGGTGCATGTATGTGAGTTTAGGACTATATAATGTATATAGCTGTATATATGGGGTTGCTTGTATTTTTATTAATGCAGATGCCTCTTTGTAATTGTATGCCTTTGTGTGTTGCAGATTGCTTCAGATTGTGCATATTAAGGGGTTCCTCCTGGTCCTGGGGTCCCTAGATTAAAGTTGGTCTCCTCTAAAATCCTCCAACTGGGACTTTTAAGGGGCATCCCTGGTTGTTTTAGCGTAATTCCCTTCGGTCTTGCGACTGACCAATAAAAAATCACCATATGGAGGCTCCGCAGGATACTGGACTCGGGTCCTCATTGGGTCCAGTCCGCCCATGCGTGGGGTGTGGGGCATCCCTTACGGGAGAGGATGTACCAATCTGTACTCCATGCGCTCATAAGGCCATAACGCGGAAGTCTGGGTCCCAGCCTTCTGGGTCGGCTCTTCCTGTTTCATTGCCTTCCCCTCCCCGTTTGTTACGCACCCCGAGTGACGTTGCTGCCAGCGGGGAGTCGCAATCAGATGTATGCGCCAGGTTGGCGAGCATTGAAAAGTTTATTGTTAGCAAGGTGGGCAAGAAGGCCCAAGCTAAAAAGAGGCATTTGCCATCAGCCCAGCCTGTGTGGGACACAGATGACGATTATATGGATTTGTCAGATTATTCCCCTTTAGAGGAGGGGGAAGTGTATGAGGAGACAGAATCTGATTTTGTGCAGTCTGGTGAGACTTTTGGTGGGCAGGCGCCGGGGGATGCCACAGATACGGCTGCTGTGTTGACGCATATGTTGGAGGTGTTGGATATTGTTCCCCCTGAGGCGCCTCCCTTGAAAAAGGGGACATTTTTGGGGGTCCGCAAGCCCCGTCTAGAGTTTCCTACGCAGGATCATTTTGATGCACTGATCCAGAAGGAATGGGAGAGGCCCTGTCGGCTGCCGGGTGCTCCCCAGGGAAGGGACAAGAAGTATCCCTTCCCAGTGGAGGCGGTCAAGCGATGGTCTTCTCCCCCGGAGGTCGATGCGCCTGTCTTGGGCTTTCTTCCGTATTGAACACCCCGGACGCTACCTCCCTTAAGGATGGCGAGGATAGGCGCCTGGATCAGATGGCCTGTCATGCGTTTGCTTGTGTGGGATTGGCCCTGCGGCCGGCTTGTTCATCGGCTCTAGTGTCGCTTGCTACCAGGTCTCTTATCAGGGACTGACTTAATGACGGTCTGTTTGATCTGGCTAGCGCTGAGTTCGCTACTCTTAAGAGGTGTGAATTATTCATGGATTTTGTGTTGTCTGCTATGGAGGATTCTATTGTCATGTGTAGCAGGACTTCGGCCCTATTGGTGGCCATGCGCAGGTTGGTCTGGCTGCATCAGTGGACAGCGGATTTTGGGGCTAAGAAGTCCCTTCTTGGGTACGCGGCTGTTTGGTGATAAATTGGATGCTGTTGCTAAGGGAGGTAAGTTACCTCAGCGGAGGAAACAGCGCCGTCCCTTTCGGGGGGGCGGTTCTTTCACTCCGTCCTTTCGTGGAGCCAGAGCAACTAGGGGTCTGCCCGTCTCTGGTGTCAGGGGCTCGTCCTTGAACAGGGGCAGAGGTCGGGCGCGCCCGCCGGCTGCCTGGGGTTCCAAGCCTAAGCCCGCCGGTAAGCCGGCTCAGCAATGAAGGGGTGCCCTCACCCGCACGGGTGGGGGGACGGCTGCGGCTTTTCTTCCAGGTCTGGGCCAGGGAGGTCACAGACAATTGGATCCTGGAGGTGGTGTCGTCCGGGTACAAACTGGAGTTCGAGTACTGGCCGCCTCCAAGGTTCTTGACGTCGCGGGTGCCCTCGGACCCTCAGGCTGCTCAGGGGCTCCTGTTATCAGTAAGAAATCTTCTAGACATGGGAGTTTTTGCCCGGTGCCTCTGTCGCAGAGAGGCAGGGGTTACTACTCCAACCTTTTCACGGTACCCAAAAAGGAAGGTTCGGTGAGACCCATTCTAGATCTCAAGGTTCTGAACAGAGCCAAAAAGTTCTGCATGGAGATTCTGCGCTCCGCTATCAATTCCCTTCACCAGGGGGATTTCGTGACGTCCATAGACATCAAGGATGCGTATTTGCATATTCCCATTTTTCCAGCGCATCAGAGATTCCTCCGGTTTACGGTGGAGGATCGACATTTTCAGTTTGTAGCTCTTCCCTTCGGGCTGACCTCGGCACCGCGGGTCTTCACCAAGGTCTTGGCGGGGATAATGGCCCTGCTCAGAGCTCAGGGCATTCTCATTGTGCCTTATCTGGACGACCTGTTGATCTCAGCTTCTTCCCTCAGTCAGGCGGAGCTGGACACCCACCAGGTGGTGTCGACTCTGAAGAGGTTCGGGTGGGTGATCAACCGCCCCAAGTCCTCTCTTTCTCCATCACACGTGATTTCCTTTCTGGGCATGAATCTGGATACCATTCAGGCCAGAGTGTTTCTGCCCCAGACCAAGGTGCAGGGGATTCGGGGTCTGATCCGTCTTCTTCTGGCCAATCCTTGTCCCTCTATCCGACAGGGGATGAAACTGGTGGGCTTGATGGTGTCTTCCTTCGAGGCGGTACCGTTTGCACAGTTTCACATGAGATCGCTTCAACTTCACCTATTGACGTATTGGGACGGGTGTCCCCAGTCTTTGGATCAATCTTTCAGGATGTCTCCTAGGGTTCAGCAGTCACTTCGGTGGTGGCTGGAATCGAGCAACCTGTTGAAGGGAAGGTCCTTTCTGGTCCCTTGTTGGGAGACGGTTACCACGGATGCCAGCCTGTCGGGCTGGGGAGGTTTTTTGGAAAAGTCATCAGTTCAGTGGGGTGTGGAGCCCTCAGGTGGCTCACAACCCCATCAACGCCTTGGAGCTCAGGGCCCTCCGGCTTGTTCTGCAATGGCTGACGTCGCAGTTACGGGGTCTGCCGGTTCAGGTTCGGTCAGACAATCGAACGGCGGTGGCCTACATCAATCACCAAGGAGGGACTCGCAGCAGGGGTGCCCTCAAGGAAGTCTCCCTGATTCTGCACTGGGCAGGCAACTTTGTTCCTTGCATTTTGGCAGTTTACATTCCGGGAGTGGAAAATACGGAGGCGGATTCCCTGAGCAGGGGATCTTCTCACCAAGGAGAGTGGTCTCTCCACCCCGAGGTTTTTCTGGATCTTTGCCGCAGGTGGGGGACTCCAGAGGTGGATCTCTTTGCTTCGAGGCACAATCACAAACTTCCGGCCTTTGTGGCTCTTTCCCAGGATCGTCTAGCATTGGTAGTGGATGCCTTGTCACTTGCCTGGAAGGATCTGGGGTTTCTGTACCTGTTTCCGCCCTTCGCCATGCTGGGCGTGGTAAAGCTGGCGGTAGATCAGTACCGGCTTCCGGTGTTGCAGGATCTATTGTCTCAGGGTCAACTTCTTTACCCCAATTTACAAACGCTGGCTTTGACGGCTTGGCTGCTGAAACCTTCATTCTGAAGGAGGAAGGTTTGTCTGAGGCCGTTGTCCAGACCTTGATTAGAGCTAGGAAACGGTCCTCTTCTGGCATTTACTATAGGACTTGGAGGTCCTACATTGATTGGTGTGAGGCTAGGGCCTTGCCTTGTAGGGTGTTTTCTATTCCTAGGATTCTGGAGTTTCTTCAGCATAATCTGGATCTTGGTTTCCAGCCTAGTACCTTGAAAGGACAGGTTTCGGCTTTGTCGGTTTTTTTCCAGAAGTCTTTTGCTTTGCACCCGCTGGTTAAGACTTTTTTTTCCAAGGAGTCGCGCATGTGCGGCCTCCTAGGAAGGCGGTAGTTCCTGTTTGGGATTTGAATTTGGTTCTGTCGGCTCTACAAGGTCCTCCTTTTGAGCCACTACAGGACACTGCTCGTTCTATTCTCACTCAGAAGGTTGCCTTTTTGGTGGCTATTACCTCTGTTCGGCATGTCTCTGAGTTGGCGTCTCTGTCGATTCAGGCCCCTTGTTTTGAGAGACATCAGGATAAGGTGTTTTTTCGCTTTAAGACAGATTTTCTTCCTAAGGTGGTATCTGCCTTTCATATCAATCAGGATATTGTTCTCCCTTCCTTGTGTCCTAAGCCTAGCAATGACAAGGAGAGGGTTCTGCACAATTTGGATGTTGTTCGCTGTGTTAAGTACTACTTGGGCACAACTTCTTCTTTCCGCAAGACGGATGCCTTTTTCTTGGTGCCCTTGCCTGCCAAGTCTACCATTAGCAAATGGATTCGTCAGGCCATTGTTGGGGCCTACTCTGCTAAGGGGAGGACTCCTCCTTTTAGGGTCACTGCGCACTCTACTCGTGCTGTTGGTGCATCCTGGGCTTTTCAGCACCAGGCTTCTGTTGAACAAGTTTGTAAGGCTGCTACTTGGTCTTCCGTTCATACTTTTTCCAAGTTTTACAAGGTTGATGTGCAGGCTTCAGCGGATGCCGTTTTTGGCCGCAAGGTTCTGCAAGCTGCAGTGGTTTAAGTTGGTACATTCTTTTCTGTTTATGGTTCCCACCCATGACGGACACTGCTATTGGATGTCCCAGATGTCATGATGATCGAAGTGGAGTGTATGGCACACTTAGAATAATACCGTTTTGTGACGGGTATTATGAGTGTGCCATACACTCAACTTCGCCCCACCCCTTTTTTTCAGGTATTCTGGAGTTTTTATACGGTGAACCATTGGGTGTTGTTATTGTTATAATTGGTTTTTCCTGGTCCTTACTGCTTTTATACACTGGGAAATTGGTGGGAGGTTCCTAGGTTATATGGGCCAGGAGGGGCTGCCTTTTTTGCATTTCATCTCTGCGAAAGTACGCTCTCTAGAGGATATAACCCAGATGTCATGATGATCGAAGTGGAGTGTATGGCACACTCATAATACCCGTTTTAAAGGTGAGTACTTCACAAAACAGTATTTTTGGCCGCAAAGTTCTGCAAGCTGCAGTGGTTTAATTTGTGCACTATTGCCTGTTGGGATCCCCACTTTTTTTTGGACACTGCTATTGGATGTCCCACGTGTAATGAATACTTCCGAAGCAGGGTGTGAGACATACTTGGAATAATACCATTTTGTGATTACTCACCTGTAAAATGGGTATTATAAGTATGTCTCACACCCTGCTACGTCCCACCCTGAGTTGTATCTTCGATCCTCTATGTGGTGAAACTTTTTTCTCATAGATTTTATTGGCTCTTCCTGGTCCCCTTACTGCTTTCTTATACTGGGGAATGTGTGGGAGGTCCCAGGTATTTATGGACCGGGAGGGGCTTCTTTTTCTAGTCATCTCTGCAGAAGTTCGCCCTCTACTGGACCATAACCCACGTGTAATGAATACCCATTTTACAGGTGAGTAATCACAAAATGGTATTTTTTCCAAGTGCCCAATAGGATTTTTGGGGTGGGGGGGCAAGCAGCCTTTTTTACTTTAGCCTGCGGAATCTATAGCCCCTCCCCCAGTGTGCTGATTTCTAACTATAAACCCCCCTGCATCAGAACTCCGCCCGGACCCTCACCTCTCACCGGATGCCTTTAAATAGACCTTTACAAGAAGTGGTTGAGTACCCCTGGTATAGAGCAAAACCATGGACTTAGATATAGTGTCATGGTGCAGATTGTGAAAAGGGTCACCTTGGGCCCCAGAGAGGAGGAATCTGCAAAGGAAAATATTTAGTGCAGAAGCAAGTTGGGTCTTTAAGCTGGAGACCAGACAACCTAATGGCTTAAATGACTGATTTGACTTGTCCCTGTGTACCTCTGTATAGAGGGTTTTAATGTCCACTAGAAGGATATGTATATGTCGCTTTAAGTAGAGCTATTCTATATGTTAACCAGATCTAAATTACATCATTGATTTTAGACATGCTTTAAGAATTATGATGCTTAGGACAGGCAAGTGCTAATGTGGTTTTCTCAAAAGACAACAATGCCCCATAATAATTTGCTACCGCGCTACTAAAATATCAAAATATAACAAGAGTTTTTACTGAAAAAAATCATGACATATGCACAGGCACAAAACATTTCAAAACAAAAAGGGTCTGCCACCCGTTCCTGAGTAAACCCCCCCCCCCTCCATAATCACCCCTTCCAAGTGCAAGTGCAAAAAACTAATGCTCAATATATAATTATATACAATACTGTAACAAATCCTAAGATCAATAATGTGCATATATTAACTATGTAATCAAATAACATCCAATAATCAGCTCACATAATGCACAAATACCATCAATGTAGGGATCCCCAGTGCAAGAGCCCAAGATCACAAATGGACTACAAGACCCAGCAAGTAAAAAGGAAAAAAAATAATAAATATTACCAGTTTAAATTGAGTCTTCATTGCTTGCTGCCTGCAGTGTTTTCCTGTCCCCTGACACTTAATGGAGAGCGTAGCTGTAGCTCATAGTGGGTCAGCACAACCGGGATGGGGCGTGACCATCACAATTAGACCTTATATCTGATTGGGTTTGGTGCCGGCACCCCCATTTTCACAACAGTGTCTCGAGCTGCTAGACAGACAGCAACACAGCTTTTGGACTCTTTCTTTGGCTTCCACTTATTGGTGGGTTTAGGGGGGAGTGAGTGAGAGGTGTCCAGGGTTGGGGCTGTTCAATGCCGGGTCATTGGCTGGGATGACGTGACTTGCCAGTGGGGAAGACCCTCGCGTAAATGGCAGAAAGGCTCATTCCTTATCGGGTAAGACTAAGGGGCGGCCAGCCCAGAAACTCATCACATGAACATGCAAACCATTTGCTGCATGTGGGACACTTTGTATCTGTGATGTTTTTAAAGTAGACAAAACCCAGGATTTTGACTATCCTGGGTTTTGGTCCTTGCCCCCGAGGCACCTCGATCAGGGATGCCCCGCTGTGTGAAACCCCCCAGGTCACCCAAGCTTATATCCAGTCAGTGCACTCAACTGTGCTGACACATGCTCATCTAGGCTCATCTAAGGAGTTGAGTCCAGCAGAGCGCCCTGGCAACCGCATCCCTGCTGCCCTCTAACAGGGAGCATGCCCGCACAGGCCATTCACAAATGCCTGGAGTGGGCAGCCAGGCCAGGAAGACCTGGGAAGTTTCACAAAGCCAGGGAATCAGGCAGCCCTGGAATCTATAAGATATGGTCATGGGCTTTGGCCCACTTTAAGGATACCAATAAACCTTGAATTTTTATGGGACCCCTTTCTCTGCTGAACCAAACACGCTACCTCATTTCCATCTACATCTTTTATGTCAGAGTTGCACAGAACTTTTCCCAAACTTTACCAACAATCTTTTATTACAGGGTTTCCTAACTTTTTTTTTAATTCAATATCACTTTCCATTTTCCAGATATCTCAAGTACCACTCTACCACCACCAATACAAATGCAATGCAAATCCATTATTTGAAGTTGTTGAATGTTATCCTAATGAAGCAGTAGTTGGCAGTACTATATGTCCCTCCACTTTTTACCACTGGGGTAATTCCACATTTGAATGAATTTTTGAAAGTGTGTATTTTTTGCACCAAAAGGATGTCCTCAAAGTGCCAAGTTGATCTAGTATTTTTTTAGAAAATGTGTTTTCATGGAAGCAGTTTTCACTACCTGTAATCTGCTGTACACCAAAAAGAGAGAAGTGAGTGCTGTACACGCAGAAAGCTGTTGCTATGGCCACTGATAGGGTGAGGGAGCTCACTTAAACTTATACATGTGTGGCAGCAGTGTTCTGTGTGTGCAGGCCTCACGTCTCTCTTCTTGTCATACAGACTTGGTGTACGGTTGATTATAGCAACAGATTGCAGATAGTGAAAACTGTTTCCATAAAGCACCCATTTTCTAACGTAAGAAAAAAATGTGTAAAAATACTAAATCAGAGAACATCATTTTGACGCACAATAATATACAGTTTCAGAAATTCCATTGAAAGTGAACTAACCCATAAGTACCACTAGAGCATAGCTTGAGTACCATCAGTAATACTAGATACTGTATTTAGAGCAATCCTTAATTTGAAATGGCAACAGCCTAATAGAATGGGTATGCTCCACAGCTGTGGCTTGTTTATATCACTCATGCAAGATTTTAAAAGTGCAGTTTCCTATTGTTTTGTTCATGTTCAATTTATTTGCTGAAACTCAGGCTTGTTTGAAACATATGTATGACATTATAGCTTGTTTTGTTGTAGGTGGAACAGTTTCCATGGTGACCTGAATAAATATCGCAAGGCACTAGATGGAGCCCTGGAGATACATGCCTTGATCCGTGAAATTGACAACATTAATGAAAGAATGAATGAAAAGGTATAGTTTTGAGTGTGAGGACAGGGATGGAAAAATGGAGGTGATGTATAAAAGTGTTGTTACCATAATACAAAATGTGTTACCTGTGGTGTTGCCATCACTGTACTTTATTACAATTTTCTAAGAATAATAAAGTGACAGATTTACCTGTAGATTTTGGGGGGTGGGGGTCATGTTCTCATTTATTTTTGCTACAGTTATAGCTGAGTTTAAAATCACCAGAAGAAAATGCAAGTTCAAGAACTATTTTTTGTGTATATTTACCTTGAAACTTTTGTCCCCCCTACCTATTTGGAATACCCACCCACTGAATACCCGATACCCCTACAGCACAGGGACACTTGTCTTTTCTATGTGTAGCTCCATCCATAAATAGAAAGGCAGATGCACCATCAGAGGCATGTAAGACTGCGGTGTGCAGCCACCTTCATTGTACTTTGCAAAGAAAAGATAAGTATTCCTCTACTGCAGGGGTTTTGGGGATCGGACAATATGTGTGTTGTGCTTATAACAAGCTGTATATCAAATTTTTACCTTGTAGATGCTTGGTACTAAAAGCACAGCTAGGCATTTTTCCAGTGTGTAATCTTCATGGTACAGTAACAACAGTTTTCTGTTTTTATACTAATGCATACACTGGTACTATGACATACAACAACAGCAACCCCTTCTTCTGAAAGTTTTCTCTTTATTGTGTGTTGAGGTAGAGAGCTGAGGTGAAGAGATCTCCCATATGAGCCTGCAAGATCTCTATTCTAGTGAACAGACCTTTAAGTTACTGTAAATAACCTATATCATCAAATTGTCTAATCTTAAACATTCATAAATACATGCACGATAGGGTGAAGATGAGTTACTTATACACCCCAACAGAAAAACAAATCTGCAATGCTTGTGGTTTTCTTCTACTGGTGGTAATAAAAATCATTCGGTGCACATAAAAATTAATGTACCTTTTTGTAACTCCTGCCGTGGCTGACTTTACAACCAAAATGTCGTCTCATGGTGCTGCTGGCCATCTGCAAAAAGGAAGTGCTGCTGGGTTTCCTGCCGCTGTGCATTGTGGGTTATTTCGGTCAAATACAGCCAGCTGCACAGCTGGAAAGCAGAAAAAGAAAGTCTCTGAAATGCTTCAACATGGCCTCTAGCAGGAGAAAATCAGAGAGGCAGCATTTCAGCTTTCACTAGATGCAAGAGAAAATGTAAGTGCTGATTATTATTCAGTATCAGTTGCATTTTTCTACTGTGCAAGGCAGTTAGTCCAGTTTAAGCATCTCCCCCAAAGCATTGCATGATAAGTGGGGGGGCTTGGATGGCTCCAGGAGAGCCCCTGGAATAGCCCCCCCCCCCCCGCTTCGGCAGCAGCAGCTGCTAACTGTAAAAGAAAAAAAAATAAAAATGACATTTACTTACCTGTGGCCACGCTGCCTGCTGCCGGGTCTTCTCTTCACTGGGGGGGCCTCCGATCGCCCCCCCCCCTGGCTCTTCAGCTTCTCTTCCCCTCCTCTCCCGACGGACGCCGCCACAGTTTATAGGGACATGGCATGATACACTTATATTTTTAACTTCCAGGTTTCTGTTGCAGGTGCAAGCCTACAAAACTTGAAAATCTTGTAAAGAATATTAAAAGAAGGCAGTAGAGAATATGGGCGTCATACAGCTTTTCTAATAACACTAATGAGTTTAATGATTGACTTCCTACCTGTGTCATCCAGGGTATGAGGCTTAATCTTTCCTATGCCCGCCCAGTCAACAAGAAACCTTCCCCATAAAAAAGCTATTTTTTAAGCCCTTCTGCCCCAAATTACCCAATGCTATGGTCCCCAGTGGGCCCCTACTTTTACTTAATGGGGCAGCCCTCAATCTAGCACAATCTTCACACTTGCACTGCCGCCAGTATATTGTAACTGAAAGTGTGAGGAAGGTACAGGTGACTGCATGCACCCTGCACTGAAATGCCATCTGATAGAGAGCTGCTAACTGTAAAAAAAAAAAAAAAAAAAAAAAAAGACATTTACTTACCTGTGGCCGCGCTGCCTCCCGCCGGGTCTTCACTTCACTGGGGGGCCTCTCCGATCGCCCCCCCCCGGCTCTTCAGCTTCTCTCCCCCTCCTGTCCCGACGGGCACTGCCATCTTGCTATTAAGCCCCGCCCCTTTGGGGCGGTGCTTATGACGTCCAGGCTCCCTGCTGCTCTTCATTCAGATGCGATCATGCTGGCCACAGGAGCAGCTGCTACTGCAGCCAGCATGATCGCATCTGTCATCACATCGAGGGACAAAGGAGCTGACGATCAGAGGTAAGTAAAGTTAGCCGCAGGTGACTTGCCATTAACCCCCGGCACCCCTATTACCTGCCTCCCCAAAGCCCGGGGGGGCAGAAGAGCCCGGGCCCACATAGGCTATGTGGGCTCATAGGCTGCAGGGTGGGGGGGCCACAAAAGCTGGCCACCCACTCTGTGCCTACAAGCCCCCATAGCTGGTCCCGGGCTGGTAATGCTGGG
Organism: Gastrophryne carolinensis; assembly: GCA_027917425.1. Classification (NCBI taxonomy): domain Eukaryota; kingdom Metazoa; phylum Chordata; class Amphibia; order Anura; family Microhylidae; genus Gastrophryne; species Gastrophryne carolinensis. Next base: position 75,342,312 of record CM051244.1, read on the forward strand.
TAAGGGGGACCCCATTTCATTTTTTGGGGGGATTTTTAAGGGTTTTTAACCCTTAAAATTCCAAAAAAATGGGGTCCTCCCCCCTGGGAGGGGGGACCCTATGTCACTTTTTTTTTAATTAACCCCTTATGCTTTGTCACCCAGCAGCTATAAAAGGCTTCCAGATGCAGCAGGAGAGCAGAAGCCAGATTGATCAGCGTGGGACACAGGGATGGATGGGAGGTAAGTATAAAAATAAAAAAAAATAATAATAATTAACCCCTTATGTTTATAGTGTGGATACTAGTAGTATTTTATTTGTAAATGTTATAAAGTGCTATTTTTAGTTTGGGGGGTCTCCTGGGCAAGAATTGGGGGCTAACGATACATATGTGGTACCGTTGTAATCGGAAGAAATGGGGCTTTCACATGCAATATGGTTTATTTAAAAATTTCTAAAAAATACATTTTTAAAAAATTACAAACAAGACATTTCATGTTAAAGCCTAAACCCTGCTGCAAAAAATATATCTATAATTTTCCTGGAAATTCCTCCAAAAATCACGGTTAAACATGGTGCAAAATGGTGAAAAATTACCTGTCAACAGAGGGTGAAAAAATTTCAAGTAGACAGGCAATTAAAAGGGTTAATAGTACATATGCATGTGGGGTATTGTTCTGCTTGGGGGACCTTGCTCTTTCAGATTTAGCTTGTTTTTTCTTGTTTGCTTATTGATTTTTTAAGAAAATGTCTTTTTTATTCTGTTTTTTAATAATTTTTTTGAGGGAAACCTCGTGCAACCTAAGAATTCTTCAAGGGATTACTTCTAAAATGATGAGCCCACTACAACAAGCTGGGTACGCTTAGAAAGCTTAACATATGTTCTTTCAGGGAATATATGGTTTCTGGGGAGTATTCCAAATGTAAAGGGTTGTTTTGGTAGAAAAAGTAAAAGGTGCGCACTTTGTCTGCAGAGCTGAAATTTTCAAGTAAAATAACCCTTACGCACATGCTTTACTTTGAGGTGTTTGACAACTCTTTCCTTGACAGTAGCTATGCATGTTGGGTATTGTTCTGTTTGGGGCATGTTGCTTTTTCATATTGGGCTTGTTTTTTTTTGTTTGCATATTTATTTTTTCAGAAAATATGAGTTTGATTCTGCTTTTTATTCTTTTTTAGTGAAACTCTGTGCTACCAAAGAATTCATTGAGGAATTACTTCTAGAAAACTGCACCTATGTAAACAAGCTTGGTACACCTAGAAAGCCTGAGGTGTATACTTTCAGGGAATAAAGGGAAAGTTTGTGGGGGGTATTTCAAATGTAAAGGGTTGTTTTTCTTGAAAAACTGCAAGGTGCGCCTAGCGCTTAGCATATTTGTATTTTATCTGAAAATCTCCTAAAGCGCTATTTCAGTTTGGGGGAGTCTCCTGGGCAGGAAAGGGTGACTACCTATACATATGTGGTAACGCTGTGACCAGGAGAAATTAGGATTTCACATGCAATAAGATTTTATTGACTAAATTACTTTTTTTATTACAAAAAACACTACCAATTTTAAAAAAATAGATTTTTTTTTTTTGCACATATTTCACCCCAAAATATTGAGAATACACCTAAAAAATGACAAATAAAACATTTCATGTTAAAACCCAGATTCTGCTGAAAAAAAAGAATATATAATTCCCTGGGAAATCCCTTAAAAAATCACAGTTGAACATGTGGAGCGCAAAATAGTGCAAAATGGTCTGGCAACAAAGGGTGACAAAAACTCCAGGTAGCCTGGCAGCGAAAGGGTTAATAGGGAGCATGGTGAATGCAGCAAGAATGGCTCGCTGCAAAAAAGAACAATCCCTTTCAAAAATTTGAAATGGAAGATAAACTGTATCCAGGCTAGTATCCTTCTGTATCAGCAAGAACAATACGAGGGTTAATCTTTCAGGAGTCAGAGGGGTTACGGGAACTATTTGGTCCCTGAGGCCAGTGGGAGGGGCCCCAGTACGAACTACCATTGGAGACTACCAGGACGGACTAGATTCTCTGTGGGAGCTAAACGCACGCAATTTCAGTGACTGTAAAACAACCAAAGAAACTCCTGTTCCAACCTACCTCCCTCTCGCCTCCGCTCCCCTTCCCATTCCCGCTGCACCACCCCCTATCACACCTCATAAACACAACCCCCTTCAACCCAACCCCTCCCCAGAATTCACCTCCATGCACAGTACCACATAGCTCTGAAAGCGTATTGGCGCGGGGGAAAAGATGAAGGTTACACGGCCCTGTTGGGTCTAACGCCAAGCACTCACACTGACAGCTCCCTGATGCATATTCCCAGGGAGCCTAGACATAGCATGGAAAAACGAATGAAGATATGTGTCGGTCATACATAATATTTGATATGTTTATTTGAATTCTGTTTGTACACCTGTGCTGTGCTAATTGTAATTGTGTGCAACATTTCCTAAATAAAGAATATTAAAAAAAAGAAAAAATCTGGTACCCCTGGTCTCTGCACATGAGCAGAGATCAGGGGGGAGGTGGAGAGTAGAGGGCAGGAGTGGTAGTCGTGAGAGGTTTGAATATCTTTGTTTCTTTTTTCTTATTCTCTCTTTTTCTTATTTTGCTTCTTGTTCCGTTATGTTTACGTTACTTTTTTTTGCTAAATTTGAGAATTAAGTACATTTCATTGATGAATGTCTAGATATATATTAGAGAATTATATGAATATGTCGGTTGGATTACAAATATTAGCATTTATATGCCTTGGGCCAAGCAGGGAGCTGAGAATATCCAACAGAAGGAAGTCTTGGATGGAACCAAGCAGGATTGATAGAATGAAATTTTAGATGTTTAGAAATAGTGGTAAATACTATTAGTAATTAATGTGCGTTTTATCAGGATAATAATATGAAATATCAGAGATATGTCGTAGACCAGTGGTCCCCAACCCCCGGGCCGCGGACCGCTACCAGTCCATGGCTCAAATGGTACCGGCCCTGAGGCTATCGTGCCCCGTGCTCCAAACCCCCGCCCCTATTCAACCCGCGGACCGTGGACGCTAGGATTCCGGACCCCATGGCCAGGAGGGTGAGTGCAGAGACGGGTGTCGGGGGATATCGGGGCCGGATACGGGGAGGGAAGGCAGCGGGCGGGGCCGGAGACGGGGAAGGAAAGCAGTGGGCGGAGCCAGAGAGCGTGAGGGAAGGCAGCGGGCGGTGCCATCGGCCGGAATAGTAGGCAGCGGGCGGGGCTGGAGACTGAGGGAAGGCAGGGGGCGGGGCCAGAGACCGTGAGGGAAAGCAAAGGGCGGGGTCGGACGGACAGGAGCAAAGGCGGCATGTGCGACGGGTAGGAAAGACAGCAGGTGGGTGATTTATGGAGGAGTGGCTGGCTCAGCTGTCTGCTTCGATGGGAGGAGGCTGAGTGGCGCTCAGTTAAAAGAAGTTCTGCAGTGCACTTTCCAATATCCTCCGGGCTGCAACAAGCAGGACTATGCATTAGTTTCACCCTGCATAGTTCTGTTTGCAGCTGCCCAGCGGATATAAAACAGTGCATGAAGCAGGACGTTTATGATTGTGCATTGCTCAGCCTCCTGGGATAGTTGCAGATGGCTGAGCGTGCCTTTTATCACCAGCCAGCTTTTCCCTGGGGCATCCTGAATCGGGATGCCCCCACTGTGTGAACCCCCCCCCAGGGCACCTGTAAAAACTCACCTTTCCCTGCTTCAACTCTCTTTTCCCTGCTCTGTCCCATCCCATCTCTCTTTTCCCAGCTCTGTTCCAACCCATGTCTCTTTTCCCAGCTCCGTCCCATCCCATCTCTCTTTTCCCAGCTCTGTCGCATCCCATCCCATCTCTCTGTTCCCAGCTCTGTCCCATCCCATCTCTCTTTTCCCAGCTCTGTCCCATCCCATCTCTCTTTTCCCAGCTCTGTCCCATCCCATCTCTCTTTTCCAAGCTCCGTTCCATCCCATCCGATCTCTCTTTTCCCAGCTCTGTCCCATCCCATCTCTCTTTTACCAGCTCTGTCCCATCCCATCTCTCTTTTCCCAGCTCTGTCCCATCCCATCTCTCTTTTCCCAGCTCTGTCCCATCTCTCTTTTCCCAGCTCTGTCCCATCCCATCTCTCTTTTCCCAGCTCTGTTCCATCTCTCTTTTCCCAGATCTGTCCCATCCCATCCGATCTCTCTTTTCCTAGCTCTGTCCCATCCCATCTTTCTTTTCCAAGCTCTGTCCCATCCCATCTCTCTTTTCCCAGCTCTGTCCTATCTCTCTTTTCCCAGCTCTGTCCCATCTCTCTTTTCCCAGCTCTGTCCCATCTCTCTTTTCCCAGCTCTGTCCCATCCGATCTCTCTTTTCCCAGCTCTGTCCCATCCCATCCGATCTCTCTTTTCCCAGCTCTGTCCCATCCCATCTTTCTTTTCCAAGCTCTGTCCCATCCCATCTCTCTTTTCCAAGCTCTGTTCCATCCCATCTCTCTTTTCCAAGCTCTGTCCCATCCCATCCAATCTCTCTTTTCCCAGCTCTGTCCCATCCCATCTCTCTTTTCCAAGCTCTGTCCTATCCCATCTCTCTTTTCCTAGCTCTGTCCTATCCCATCTCTCTTTTTCCAGCTCTGTCCCATCCCATCTCTCTTTTCCAAGCTATGTCCCATCCCATCCCATCTCTCTTTTCCCAGCTCTGTCCCATCCCATCTCTCTTTTCCAAGCTCTGTCCCATCCCATCTCTCTTTTCCAAGCTCTGTCCCACCCCATCTCTCTTTTCCAAGCTCTGTCCCATCACATCCGATCTCTCTTTTCCCAGCTCTGTCCCATCCCATCTCTCTTTTCCCAGCTCTGTCCCATCCCATCTCTCTTTTCCCAGCTCTGTCCCATCCCATCTCTATTTTCCAAGCTCTGTCCCATCCCATCTCTATTTTCCAAGCTCTGTCCCATCCCATCTCTCTTTTCCAAGCTCTGTCCCATCCCATCTCTCTTTTCCAAGCTCTGTCCCATCCCATCTCTCTTTTCCAAGCTCTGTCCCATCCCATCCCATCTCTCTTTTCCCAGCTCTGTCCCATCCCATCCCATCTCTCTTTTCCCAGCTCTGTCCCATCCCATCTCTCTTTTCCCAGCTCTGTCCCATCTCTTTTCCAAGCTCTGTCCCATCCCATCTCTCTTTTCCCAGCTCTGTCCCATCCCATCTCTCTTTTCCCAGCTCTGTCCCATCTCTCTTTTCCCAGCTCTGTCCCATCTCTATTTTCCCAGCTCTGTCCCATCCCATCTCTCTTTTCCAAGCTCTGTCCCATCCCATCTCTCTTTTCCAAGCTCTGTCCCATCCCATCTCTCTTTTCCAAGCTCTGTCCCATCCCATCCCATCTCTCTTTTCCCAGCTCTGTCCCATCCCATCCCATCTCTCTTTTCCCAGCTCTGTCCCATCCCATCTCTCTTTTCCCAGCTCTGTCCCATCTCTTTTCCAAGCTCTGTCCCATCCCATCTCTCTTTTCCCAGCTCTGTCCCATCCCATCTCTCTTTCCCCAGCTCTGTCCCATCTCTCTTTTCCCAGCTCTGTCCCATCTCTCTTTTCCCAGCTCTGTCCCATCCCATCTCTCTTTTCCAAGCTCTGTCCCATCCCATCTCTCTTTTCCCAGCTCTGTCCCATCCCATCTCTCTTTTCCCAGCTCTGTCCCATCCCATCTCTCTTTTCCAAGCTCTGTCCCATCCCATCTCTCTTTTCCCAGCTCTGTCCCATCCCATCTCTCTTTTCCAAGCTCTGTCCCATCCCATCTCTCTTTTCCAAGCTCTGTCCCATCCCATCTCTCTTTTCCAAGCTCTGTCCCATCCCATCCCATCTCTCTTTTCCAAGCTCTGTCCCATCCCATCCCATCTCTCTTTTCCAAGCTCTGTCCCATCCCATCTCTCTTTTCCAAGGTCTGTCCCATCCCAGCTCTCTTTTCCAAGCTCTGTTCCATCCCATCTCTCTTTTCCAAGCTCTGCCCCATCCCATCCGATCTCTCTTTTCCCAGCTCTGTCCCATCCCATCTCTCTTTTCCAAGCTCTGTCCCATTCCATCTCTCTTTTCCAAGCTCTGTCCCATCCCATCTCTCTTTTCCAAGCTCTGTTCCATCCCATCTCTCTTTTCCAAGCTCTGTCCCATCCCATCCCATCTCTCTTTTCCCAGCTCTGTCCCATCCCATCTCTCTTTTCCAAGCTCTGTCCTATCCCATCTCTCTTTTCCTAGCTCTGTCCTATCCCATCCCATCTCTCTTTTTCCAGCTCTGTCCCATCCCATCTCTCTTTTCCTAGCTCTGTCCTATCCCCTCCCATCTCTCTTTTTCCAGCTCTGTCCCATACATTTTTTTCTGTAACTGTATTTTATTTCGAAGGCATGTTTAAATACGTTAACATTAAAATGATTGAATCAAAACAATATTAACAATCAATGCCACTGCACCGCCCCCAGCCACACCCCCAGCCCCACCCCCAGTCAGCAAACCCCCCCAGTGCCCCACCGGGCCGCGGTAAAATTACCAAATCCTGAACCGGTCCACGGTGAAAAAAAGGTTGGGCACCACTGTCGTAGACAAAAGATGTAATATACCTTTATTTAATGTATGTACAGTATATTAAAATAAAAGTATACCTTATTAAATAAGGTATAAATAAAGTATACTTTAAAGTAATAAAGTATACCTTATTTAATATTAAATATTAAATCAAATTGGATAAATTAAAAGTACAGTATATATAAACATGTGAACAAGGTATAAAACTAAAAGAATGATAATATACTGTAGATGATGTATTAAGAAAAAAAACGTTTTATTATTGTTCTGCCCACCCAGTGCTTTTCAGAGCAGGAATGTCCAGATGTGGAGTAGTGGCAACTTTGTTGTAGGAATGCCATCTCTATCAGCATTATCTTAGTAAGGGAATGATGTATCTGTATATTACTAAAAACCTTTAGGCTCAGCTTACATAATGCTGTCTCCACTTTCTTTTAGAGACAGATGATATTTCAGTGCAGGGAGCATGCAGTCACCTGTACCTTCCCCACACTTTCAGTTACAATATACTGCCGGCAGTGCAGATGTGAAGATTGTGCTAGATTGAGGGCTGCCCCATTAAGTAAAAGTAGGGGCCCACTGGGGACCATAGCATTGAGTAATTTGGGGCAGAAGGGCTTAAAAAATTGCTTTTTAGCTATGGGGAAGGTTTCTTGTTGACTGGGTGGGCATAGGAAAGATTAAGCCTCATACCCTGGATGACACAGGTAGGAAGTCAATCATTAAACTCATTAGTGTTATTAGAAAAGCTGTATGACGCCCATATTCTCTACTGCCTTCTTTTAATATTCTTTACAAGATTTACAAGTTTTGTAGGCTTGCACCTGCAACAGAAACCTGGAAGTTAAAAATATAAGTGTATCATGCCATGTCCCTATAAACTGCCTTTAAATCATGGGAAAGAATAGAAATAGCCACAAAGGTGAAATCGCAAATCACACCTCAAACCACAGTGCTTTGTTTCTAAGGGCAGGCATTGATATTTGGCTAGGAAAATCCTGTAATAGTACGCTCTAAACAGCCCTTGATACATACAGAATTGCTTATTCATTTTTAGAGCGTGCTTATGCAAGCCTTGGACTTTGGAAAGGACGTAGAGAGTGTCACCAACATAATACGGAGACATGAAGAGACTCTTCGTGACATCAAGGTCATCCAGTCACAAAAAGAGGTATGTCCTACATGTAGATGCCAAAGATGATATTCTCATTAATACAGGTCTTGGTATATTAAAATAGTCATTGTAACTGGATTTGCTGTATTATACTTCATGCCAGTTTAAGGGAGCAGGTCTACTTTGTGGGTGGCTCTCTTTTGAAAAGCAAAGCATGTAATCTTGGGGTGGTGGCAATAGGACACTTGATCACCTCCATCTCCTCATGTAACAACTGTGTGCCTATAATATATTGTTAGAATTGTATAAACCTAAGCTGGCTTAAAAGCTGAGGCTACATGTGTGTAGGGACCCTAACTTATCTAGTCCTGCTGGTTGACTGCTCCAAATTTAGTAAACACTCACCATTTCTTTATGGAGCACTGTATGACTGTATGATGGGCACCAGGAAACGGCCTCACTGTGCAGTGCAGTGCAGGTTGCGATGACTAGAAGGCTCTTTCTACTCGCAGGTGAGCGGGGCTTATTAGCCTGCGGCCCTGCAGGACTATTCCCACCCATTCCTTTCTCTGCCTCCCAGCTATGGCTGCGCTGGTCGGGTAGGCAGCACCGCTGCCAGGTGCTAAGGAGCGCTGCTCCTACCGCAGTCCCCCACCAAAGGGTAGGCGGTACAGGCCTGTGGTGAGCCTTATGGGATGCCGTTCCCGCGGCCGTATGCCCTTCGCCCCCTGTCCCCTCAGTTAGGCTCCTCTTAGGTGGTCTGCTGCTTCCCCTTTGCTCCCTCTGGGTAGATCTTGGAGGGGGGGTGGATATATTTAATATGTGTTTTCATTTTCTGCCTTTGTACTGGCTTGTATTATATGCCGCCACCGTGCGCTTGTACTCCGCTCCGCGGACGGCGGCGACATCAACTCAGGCGCTGCTGCGCCGTCATTGGCTGGCCTTGTCGCGGGGGGGCATTTTCGCGCTTTTTGGGGATGGTGGGCCTTGCGGATGAAGTTTTCCGCATCACTTCTCCGCGGCCCGCCCCTCGAGGTATATGCGGGCGCCATTTTGGAGCTCCTGTGCTGCGTGTCTGGCGTCTCCCTATCGCGGTCCGTAAGTGCCCCTGCGGGCTGGCTTTTTCTTTGTATTTCGTTGTATTATGCTTGCGGGTTCTTGCTTTATGTGTTACAGGCGGGTCAAACTTTTTAGTGGTTTCTCCTGGTCCTATCCCCTTTTAGCGTAAACCTTTTATCTCCCACTTCCCTAGCAGGCTAGCAGGATTTGGGGCATTCCGGGTAGCCTTATTGGCGTCAATCCCGACTTGGCATGTTGTGCCACAATAATCACCATATGGAGGCTTCTCAGGATAATGTGCTTGGGGTTCCTTCGGGACAAGCTCGACTGTGTGTGGCTTGTGGGGTATCCCCTATAAGTGATGATGTCAGGGTGTGTGTACCCTGCGCCCAGCGGACGCTTGCACTGCAGTCTGGGTTACCGTTGCCTGGGCCTGCGCCCCCTTGGGCTTCGCCTACCCCCCCATGCTTACATCTGACTCCTAGTGAGGTGCATACCAGTGGGGAGTCTCAACCTGATTTGGCTGCACAGGTGGCCAGCATTGAGAGACATATTGCTGGCTCTGGCCCGCAAAAGGCTTCTGCTAAGAAGCAGCATTTATTACCTGGTGTTTCCCTCTTTCCTATGGAGGCTGAGGAATTTTTTGACGTTACCGGCTATACCCCCTGGAAGAGGGGGAATTATTTTCTGATTCAGAATCATCTTAGGATCAGCCTAAGGTTTATGGTGCCGATTTTGGGTCTGACCCCTTGGCTTCAGATGATACTGACAGGCTTTTAGCTCACATTTTGAAGTAAACCACGCTTGGAGTTTCCTGAACAAACTCACTTTAATAATCTGGTGCTCAAAGAGTGGGAACGGCCTAGCAGGCTTCCCGGGGTGCCAAAGAGTTGGGATAAGAAGTATCCCTTTCCCGCTGAGATGGTTAAACGATGGTCATGTCCTCCCAAGGTGGATGCACCAGTTCTGGGTTTGTCCAACACATCCTTCATGCATTCCCCTAACTCTACTACACTGAGGGATGGGGAGGACAGGGGCATAGATCAGCTGGCTTGCCATGCCTTTGCCTGTGTGGGGACCGTGCTGCGTCCGGTCTGTGCCTCTGCCATTACGGCTGTTGCTATTAAAAGCCTGCTCAGGGGTCTCTTAGATGGGGTAGTGAAGAGTATAGAGCTCTTCTGCACTGTGAGGAATTTGTTGCATAAGCTTTCTCTGCCTTGGATGATACCATTAGAATGTGTGGCAGGGCTTCTGCCTTGTTGGTGGCGATACGCCACTCGGTCTGGCTGCGCCAGTGGGCAGCTGACAACACTGCTAAGAAGGCTCTCACTGGTTTTCCCTTCAAGGGGCTGTGCCTCTTTGGTGAACGTCTGGACTTGTTTGCTAAGGGTGGCAAGTTACCTCAGCGTAGAAGGCAGCCCGGTCCTTTCGGGGTTCAGGTGCCTTTTCTTCTTCCTTCAGGGGCTCCAGAATTGGACGAGCAGCTTCCTTTGCTGGAGCCCTTGGAGATTTTTGGGGCAGGGGCATAGGACGTGGCTGCCCTGGCCCCTCCTGGGGTCCCAGGCCTAAGTCATCCCCCAACAAGCCCCCTCAGGCATGAAGGGGCGCCCTCACCCATCCGGGGGGGGGGGACGGCTTCGGCTCTTGGCTCATGTCTAGAGGCGTCATGTCTCAGACCGGTGGATTCAGGAGGTAGCATCCTCCGGTTACAAGATAGAGTTTGCAGCCTGGCCGCCCCCAAGATTCATCAAATCTCAGTTAGCTGAAAACCCCCTGTCAGCTCAGGGTCTGTCCTTGGCTGTCCAAGGCCTTCTGGAACTGGGTGTCATCTGCCGGGTGCCCTTGAGCGAAAGGGGCAAAGGCATTTACTCCAATCTTTTCATGGTCCCCAGAAAAGATGGGTCCATCGGACCCATCCTGGATTTGAAGCACCTCAACAAATTTGTCAGATTCAGACACTTTCGCATGGAGACTCTGCGCTCAGCTGTGACTTTCCTACTCCCAGGGACTTCATGACCTCTGTAGACATCAAGGATGCTTACCTTCATGTACCTATCTTTCCAGATCATCAGAAATTCCTCAGGTTTGCTCTGGAGGATCAGCACTACAAATTTGTGGCCTTGCCCTTCGGGCTCACCTCGGCTCCCAGGGTATTCACCAAGGTGCTGGCAGGAGTGATGGCTCTGCTGAGATCTCAGGGCATTCGCATTCTTCCCTACTTGGATGACATGCTTATCACTTCTCAGTCCTTCCATCAGGCAGAGCTGGACACTCAGCGGGTGGTGTCCACACTGGAGTCATTTGGCTGGGTGATCAACCACCCCAAATCTTCCCTGTCTCCTTCCATGGTGAAGTCCTTTCTGGGCATGATTCTGGATTCATCTCAGATCTTTCTTCCTCAGCAGAAGTTGGAGAGTCTTCAAGAGAAAGCTCAGCTCCTTCTGTCTTGTCCTCATCCATCCATCAGGCAGGGAATGCAGCTGGTGGGCCTGATGGTGTCCTGCTTCGAGGCGGTTCCATATGCTCAGTTTCACATGAGGCCTCTTCAGCTTCACCTCTTGTCAGTATGGAATCGGGGATCGGGACCCTGTGTCCTTGGATCAGGTGTTTGTCCTGTCCCCTCTGGTCAGGTGGTCTCTGTCGTAGTGGCTGGACTCAAGGAACCTGCTGGGGGGCAGATCATTTCTGGCCCCCTGCTGGGAGACTGTCACCATGGATGCCAGTCTGACAGGTTGGGGGGCTTTTGGAAGTCCCTGAAATTCCAGGGTCAGTGGAGCCCTCAGGAGACCCATGCCCCTATCAACATCCTGGAATTGAGGGCGATCAGGTTGGTTCTCGCCCACTTAACCCCACACCTGCGGGGTCGGGCTGTTCAGGTCCGCTCGGACAACCAGACGGCGGTTGCTTACATCAATCATCAGGGAGGGACCCGGAGCAAGAGGGCCCTCAAGGAAGTGTCCCTGATACTGTCCTGGGCGGAAGAGAATGTTCCCTGCATTTCAGCTGTGTACATCCCGGGGGTGGAGAATCTGGAGGCAGACTCTCTGAGCAGGGGGACCTCTCGTCTGGGAGAATGTCCCTCAGCAGCAGGGTGTTTCGCTCCCTGTGCCACCACTGGGGTCAGCCTGTTCCACCCCACCCTTGTTATCATTATTTTTAGTTACCTCTTTATGGTGATTGTTCAATTTTTTATAATGGTTATAGTTCTCCCGGGTTCATTTTAACTGCTTTTCAATACTGGGGAATTTGTGGGAGGTCCCTGGTATATATGGGGCCGGGAGGAGCCACTTTTCTGTCTCTGCAGTCCAGCGCCATCTACTGGATGTATAACCCAAGAGTAAGGAATATCTTCTGGAACAGGATGTGCTGTATACATATAATACCAATTCTATAGGTGAGTAATCACAGAATTGTATTTTTAGCAGCCCGGTTGCTATGGATAGTTTGATGACAGTCAGCCTTTGAAGTGTGCTGCAGAGGTGGTGGAGGTGGAAGAGGTGTCCGAGATGCATAGTTATGGCAGTGGGAGTGGTGGTAGACATGGACATACTGGCAGTTATGAATGTGGTTGTGGTGTGGAGGGGCAAGTAGACCATGATGAAACATCAGAACAGTGACGTGGTGGGGATCAGGCGGGTATGATGATGTAGTTTTGGACAGGACCTGGGAACCAGGCAACAAGGAAGGGAGAGCTGGAAGGTACTTCTGGCACTGGCAGCAACAAAGGGCCAGATCATCTGCAAAACAGCACAGGGCTAGGTCTGCTGGTATGGTCCACTCAGGAACAGGTGACGGCAACACTGATGCTGTTTTTGCAGACTCCAGAAAAAAAGTCTGCCAGAGGAGGAGGAAAGTCTGATGGTGGTGTTGGAAAGGCTAGTTCTGTATGGTACTCTGTTTTGTGACAATTCTTTTGTACCTTCCCAGAAGAAAAAAAACATGGCACAGTGCCAGATCTGCAAGTTGTATGCTAATTAGCCATGACCAAATCAAATGCTAATTAATCCACTAAAACATATTTTTATACAGCCTTGGGTGACTATAGTGTGTTATAAAGGAATTTTAGGGCCATCAGGCACTGTTTACCATGTGTTTTAGATGAAAGTTCATTTCAAACTGATTCGGACCGAACCAAACTCTTTTGGAAAAGTTTGGCGAACCGAACTTTTGAAAAGTTCGCTCATCTAGTCCTGATCCACGTAGAAACTAACCTACCCTGTCCTATCACCAGCAAGCTCTGCATTAATGTACACTGACACAACAGAAATATGGTACTGCCTCACTTAAATGTCTAATAAACCACTGGCGTATGTTCAGGTATGAAACTCTGATTCTTTCTAGGCTTTATAAGCTGCATGAGCATTAATAGAGTATTTAGTGGACCCAAAAGACTCTAGGGGCAGATTAGACTTTTGGCCGCCCTGCTGCGTAAAACCCCATGGAATTAATGTACAATATACTCGCCTCAATCCCACAGTGCAAGCATGGCTCGCCCCTGGCTTCCATGCGGTGCATGCTCTGTGCACCTGCTATACATGCTGTCACTCAATAGAGTTAATTATTTTTTATAATGGAAAAGCCAGCCTAGTATATGCAGATGATGACTAGTGCGAAGTACTGAAGTAATTAGGCTACACTTCAAGTAGTAGTAGTTTCATACATTGTTGGGATTTTATCCATATTATTCTCGGAAAATATAGTTACTTGCCAGCACAATCTAGGAACCAAATTGTTTTATGTAAATATTCCCTTGCAGACCTTACAGCAAGAAGCCAAGCGTCTGTGCCATGGAAATGTATCAATGAGCGAACGTCTCACCTCAAAACAGAAAGAGATGAATGACATCTGGCAAAAGCTCCAACTCCAAGCCACTCAAAGGTATTTTTATTGCTAGATAGCTGACTTATCTGAAAAAAATACCAAATGCACTTTAAATTGGACTATAGTCTATGAAGTCTGTAATTTTATTTGCATTCCTAGAATAGCACACCACAGGCACTGCATGTGTCATATGCATCAAGATCTGAAGAAATATTAATAAATATCTACATTATATTGTCAAACATATCACTTCATAGCCCTAAACAGTGGAGACCGGCATACTTTATGCTTGCTCCTTTCACCGTTTCATTGAATAAACTTATATATGTGCTTTAATAGGCTTTATACACATTACAGTTAAAAGTCCCATCAGTCTTTATTACTTTTTCTTTTTGTACTATAAAAACAGCACTACTTAGGTTTGTGTCTAAAATTATGGAAATATTTTATCCAATTATCAATTTGAAAATTAAGATAGAGCCTCTACTGCTCACATTCTATATATTATATAAATTCACATGTTCATCCTTTGCCTCTATAAAGCGGAACAAAACCCACCAGTGGCTGCCCTGAAGTCTAAAAGATTCTAGGGCCCGCCACTGGATTCCCCCAGGTGCATCCTCCAGGGTGCCGGTAACCCCTTACGTTTGCCGAAGGTTCTTGTCCAATGATGTCCATGACTGTCATATAGGAAACGGCTCTCATTGTATTTGACTGCTGTATCCCCCACGGGATGCACCAAGAGCTGAGTTTTTTGGGCATTCTGGCGGTTTTCATACCGCATGGCATCCCAATTCGGCATGCCCACGGGGAATCGAAGAGTCACATTCCCAGGTTTTGTTCAGCTTTTTTGCTGTTTTTAATAGAAGATGACAATTTGAATCATAAATGATTTTTTGATTCAGAAACTTGATGAAAAATTACAGCAGCTGGGTCTAAGGTCTGCCATGATATTCTGTTACAGCGGCAGTATAGAACAACAGGTTAAAAGGCATGCTCAGTGTACACTCACCGCTGCTATGGCCTCTTCTAGAGGTGTTCAGTCAATAGGGGATAGGTTTGTATCATGTACTGTATATACTTGTAATGACAAAGTTACTGTCCAGGCATAGCCAAGTGTTAGCTGATTGTATAGGGCTGCACCTGGCAATGTCCTAAACTGACATAAGTTTTAAAATAGAAGCATTAATGATAAAAATACGAAGGTTTAAACTGTTACCTTAATTTGCAGCCTGTGATTCCAGTGGGAGTGGCCCAGGCAATTGAATGCAGCCTGTGACCCACAACCTGCACCAACACCACAATTTCACCCACAACTAATATTTGTATATACTGCATGTTTGTCTGATTGCTTTCAAAGTTAAGTGTGGAGACAAATGGGAGGGGTGCAAACATGGCACACAGCCCCAGAACTTGATCTGTGTGAGACGCTTCTGAAAGACAGGGAAGCGTAGTTGATTTACACTGTCTAGTGCTTGCAAACAACACCAAATGAATACAGCCACTAAGGCCTCACAAAAAAGTCTTCCCTGCCTGTATATATAACAAAAACGTTTTTTTCAAACAGGAACATCGGCCGTCCAGGTCCCACACATTGGGGCATCCAGGATTGGGATGCCACACTGTGTGAAACCCCCTCCCAATTGCAAGTTTCACTCACCTTATCCTGGAGCCCTTGCCATGTCTGTGTGCTCCGGCTGCATCCCTGCTCACCTCTGGCCATGCCTGCAAGGTGTGCAGGGGGTACAGTTGATGGCTGAAGGGAGCCAAGTGACGGTCTCACCCAAGTCTACGCTGTGGGAGCAGGAGGAAGGTGAGTGTATGGGTCGTCCTGGGGAGGTACACACAGCGAATCATCCTAAATCACCGCACAGAGGAACTACACTTAGGAGAGTGAAATTCCTGTGTGTTGTTCCTCTCTATTTACCTTACCACATTATAGTTGGTTTTCTCTTCATTACACTATTTATAGCTATCTACATTTGGTGAGGTGCTATTGGAAATCTCCTAGAAAAGATTTAAGATTGTGTACAGCAATAGTGCAGGTTCACTTTAGAGAAATAAATAAAGGTAGGCCCCCACCATTGTTTTGCTTGCCGCTACATATACTTGTATATATGCTTTCCTTTGATTATCTGTCAACAACGGGGCCATTTTTTATTAGCCATAAACTGACATATTCTCTAACTAGGGGTCCGAACAGGGTGACCAAAACTCAACAGTACTTGACTTTCAAATAAACTGAATTAACAGTACCAAGCAGTAAGCTGTACTGTGCTTTTATATGTAATCCTTTGTCGTTGAGTTACAATTGACTGCAGCTTTAGGGATAAAATATTAAACATTTGTCCATAGACGTATCCCCTTTGGCAGCAAAAGTGTGCACTGAGCTTTATCTCAGTCCACTATGTCCAGTCTGTTGAACAGCATGTTTCATTCCTTGGCAGGAAAGAGAAATTAGATGCTTCTTACCATCTGCAAAGGTTCAACGCTGATATCCGAGAGATAATGAACTGGATGCAGAAGCTTCAGGTCCTGATGGAAGGGGCCACTTTGCCAAAAAACATTGACGATGTTGAAGCCAGAATTGAAGAACACCAGGAGAGGAAGGTACTTTTCTAGCATAAAACTGACCAAGAAGATAAATGCATGTTTACTTTGTGATGGCAGTAAAACTAGCAAAGAGTTCTGTCAATAGATCAGTAATATTTGTATTTAGAGTAATGCAATATCATATGATTCACGATCTAAATAAGCGATTGGCAACACTGAGAGAAATTGTTATCATGCAAAAGAGTCTGGATCTCACTGATCTGGCACTACATGGCTCAGGGTCAGGGGAGGGTGGTAGTATGGGGGGAGAGGAAAAGCAGGAAAATGAGGCAGCTAGCTGGATAACAGTTAGAAGGCGGGGTAGGGGTAAAAGTTATAGGGAGGCTAGCCCTGAACAGGCACCTCCAAACAAGTTTGCCCGGTTGGCAGATGAGGAGGATGTTAGCTCAGGAATGGCAGAGCTGCAGCAAGACACATCTGTCGGCTCCAGTAAGGAAGGGAGGGGAAATGGGAGAACAGGGCAGGCAAGACAGGTGCTGGTAGTGGGTGACTCTATTATTAGGGGAACAGACAGGGCAATCTGTCACAAAGACCGGGATTGCCGAACAGTGTGTTGCCTTCCTGGGGCAAGAGTACGGCATGTAGCGGAGCGGGCTGACAGATTGTTGGGAGGGGCTGGCGTGAACCCAGCGGTCATGGTGCATATTGGCACTAATGACATAGGAAGAAGTAGGTGGAAGGTCCTAAAAAATGATTTCAGGGACTTAGGCCGTAAGCTTAAGGCAAGGACCTCAACTGTAGTATTCTCAGAAATACTACCAGTACCAAGAGCCACACCAGAGAGGCAGCGGGAGATTAGAGATGTAAACAGGTGGCTCAAAAATTGGAGTAAAAAGGAGGGGTTTGGGTTCTTAGAGAACTGGGCCGACTTCACAGTGGGCTACAGGTTCTTTGGCAGGGATGGGTTGCACCTCAATGGGGAGGGTGCATCTGTTCTGGGGGAGAGGATGGCTAAAAGGTTAGAGGAGTGTTTAAACTGAGCATTGGGGGGGAGGGTAAAAGCTATTACAAAGGGGAAGTTAGGAAAGAAAGTGACAGTGGGTGTAGACATGAAACTGGGGGTGGAGAGGGGGGAGGGGTTAGCACATCTAGCAGGAATAAGGGCAATATACAAAATTATCAAAATTCTCATAAGCATTTGAAATGCATGCTTACAAATGCTAGAAGTTTGACTAATAAAATGGATGAACTAGAACTGATAATAACAGAAGAACAATATGATATTGTGGGGGTAACAGAGACCTGGCTGGATGAAAGCTATGACTGGGCAGTAAATTTACAGGGATACTGTGTGTTTAGGAGGGACCGTAACAAACGCAAAGGGGGTGGAGTCTGCTTAATTGTAAAATCCTCTCTACAGCCTGCTCTGCGGGAGGATATATGTGAGGGGAATGACCATGTGGAGTCGGTATGGGTAGAAATACATGGAGGGAGAAACAAAAATAAAATACTGATGGGGGTTTGCTATAAACCTCCAGATATATCCGAATCCATAGAAAATATGATGCTAAGGCAAATAGATATAGCCGCTAAAATAAATGAGGTAGTGATTATGGGGGACTTTAACTACTGGGATGCTGAAACATGTGTTTCGCAGAAAAGTAATAGTTTTTTATCTAAAACAAAAGATGGCTACCTTTCCCAACAAGTACAAGCTCCAACAAGGGGGAAAGCCATATTGGACCTAATACTAACCAATGTACCAGACAAAGTAATAAAGGTACAGGTTGGGGGACACCTTGGAAGCAGTGATCATAATATCATTAATTTCCAATTAGCAGTCACTAGGGTGCCTTATCAAGGAGTCACAAAAACGCGGGACTTCAAAAAGGCAAAGTTTGACCAACTTAGAGATGCCCTACACTGCATTGACTGGGAAAATGTCCTTAAGAACAAAAGCATGGACGCTAAATGGGATACTTTCAAAGGAATACTTAATTTTCAGTGTGACAGATATATACCTTACAGGAATAAAACTATTAGACACACATGTAAACCGATGTGGCTAAATAAAAAGGTTAAGGGGGCAATAAACAACAAAAAAAAGGCATTTAAACGTTTAAAGCAGGAAGGGACAGCGGAAGCGTTAAAAAACTATAAAGAAGAAAATAAACAATGTAAACAACAGATAAGGGCAGCTAAGCTGGAGACAGAAAGACTGGTCGCGAAAGAGAGTAAAACTAACCCTAAATTATTCTTTAGCTACATAAACCGTAAAAGGTACAAACCTGAGGGTGTGGGCCCCCTGAAAAGCAAGGATGGGACCCCTATAGAGGGAAATGAGGAGAAAGCTAATTTGCTTAACAGCTTCTTTGCTTCTATATTCACAAAAGAATTTGACATGCCGAGTGAAATGCAGGGGAATAACCGAAACCCTCCATTAAATGTCACTGGTCTAACCAAGGAAGAAGTCCGGCACCGTCTCAAGCAGATGAAAATCGATAAATCACCGGGACCAGATGACATACATCCTCGTGTTTTAAGGGAGTTATGTACAGTAATAGACAAGCCGTTATTTCTAATATTTGTGGATTCCATAACTACAGGGTTTGTTCCGATGGATTGGCGCTTGGCAAATGTGGTGCCAATATTCAAAAAGGGATCTAGGGGGGAACCTGGGAACTACAGACCGGTAAGCTTAACATCTGTGGTGGGCAAGCTGTTTGAAGGTTTCTTAAGGGATACTATCCTGGAGCACCTTGGGGAAAATGACCTTATTACTCCATATCAGCATGGATTTATGAGGAATCGCTCCTGTCAGACAAACCTGATCAGCTTTTATGAGGAGGTAAGTTCAAGATTGGATCAGGGGGAGTCATTGGATATCATATATCTTGACTTTTCTAAAGCATTTGATACTGTGCCACATAAAAGGCTGGTACAAAAGATGAGAATGCTTGGACTGGGGGAAAACGTGTGCAGATGGGTGGGAAATTGGCTTAGTGATCGGAAGCAGAGGGTGGTTATAAATGGTACACACTCAGATTGGGTCACTGTTACCAGTGGAGTACCACAAGGGTCAGTTCTGGGACCAATTCTCTTCAATATATATATAAATGACATTGGGTATGGATTAAACAGTAAAGTCTCAATCTTTGCAGATGATACTAAGCTGAGTAAAGTAATTAAAACAAAGGAGGACAACAGGCAACTACAAACAGATTTAGATAAATTGGAAGCATGGGCAGTTAAATGGCAAATTAAGTTTAACACAGATAAATGTAAGGTTATGCACATGGGAAGGAGAAATCTGTGTCATGATTACACACTAAATAAAGAAACACTTGGTAAAACAACAATGGAAAAGGACCTAGGGGTTTTAGTTGACAATAAGCTCAACTGTAGTAATCAATGCCAGGCAGCTGCTGCCAAGGCAAATAGGATCATGGGGTGCATCAGGAGGGGCATAGGTGCTCATGACCAGAACATCATTTTACCCCTGTACAAGTCACTGGTCAGACCCCATACGGAATACTGTGTACAGTTCTGGGCACCTGTGCTTAAAAAGGACATATCAGAACTGAAGCGCGTTCAAAGAAGGCCAACAAAGTTAATAAAAGGAGTGCGGGGGCTAGAGTACCCAGAAAGATTGTCCAAGTTAGGTTTATTTAGTCTAGAAAAAAGACGATTGACGGGTGATCTAATAACTATGTATAAATATATTCGGGGTCAATACAAGGATCTGTCCCACAATCTATTTATACCCCGGAGTGTAACCATAACCCGGGGGCATCCACTAAGGTTAGAGGAAAGGTGCTTTCTCCACCGACATAGGAGGGGATTCTTCTCTGTAAGAGCAGTGAGACTATGAAACTCGCTGCCAGAGGAGGTAGTAATGAGGGATACATTAAAAATGTTCAAAAGTGGCCTTGATGCCTTCCTGGCATGTAATAACATTTCCGGCTATGGCTACTAGACCACTGGAAGGAGTTAAACAGGCTGAACTGGATGGACTAAAGTCTTTATTCAGCCTTACATACTATGTTACTATGTTACTATCTATTCACAGCAAAAATTCAAGAAAAGAGTTAACATTCTAAACATTTCTTGCTGGGCACCATTTGGGCACCTAGACCCTGCTTTGCAACTTTGATGTAGGGGCCCTGGTCCACAGGGACACTAAAATAACCTAACCTAATCTACCTGTGCACACATCTCATGGGGCGAACGTAAAAAAGACAACAAAAAAAGCCCAGCTGCCACACAGATTCAGATGTTAGCATGTGCCTGCGCGGGGGGGGGGGGGGGGGCAGCTGCAGGGAGGCCATGGGTGGGCTTCAGTTACCCTGCCTGTCCACCACTCCTTGATCTTCTAGCCTCCGTGCGGCTATGGCAGCCCGGCCACCAGCGCAGGATTTCCAGGACATATGAGTATACCTTTTTATTTTCAGGGGAATGGGATGGGGGGTAATGCCACACTGCTTATGGGAATGGGTGGTAATGCCACACTGCCTATGGGAATGGGATGGGGGGGGTAATACCACACTGCCTATAAGAATGGGATGGGGGTAATGCCACACTGCCTATAAGGGGAATGTAATAGGGGGAATGCCACACTGCCTATAAGGGGAATGGAATAGGGGGAATGCCACACTGCCTCTGGGAATGGGAGGGGGAAATGCCACACTGCCTATGGGAATTGGATGGGGGGAATGCCACACTGTCTATATGGGAAATGGGATGGGGGGTATGCCACACTGCCTATGGGAATGATATGACGGTATACCACACTGCCTTTATGGGGAATGGGAGGGAGGAATGCCTCACTGCCTATGGGAAATGGGTTTTAGCACATTAGTGGTTTATTCCAAGTATGTCTCACACCCTGCTTCGGAATGATTAATAACACGTAGGTTATAGTCCAGTAGAGGATGCACTTCTGCAGAGATGACTAGAAAGAAAGGAAGCCCCTCCCAGTCCATAAATACCTGGGACCTCCCACACATTCCCAGATAAGTCTTTGCAGACGGTGAAGCAAGTCAAGAAGATGGCTGTCTCTTTCCTTTGCAGGTAAGCCGGGTGCACACCCGGCCAATTTTTTCCTATTTCCGCCCGGACATTGTTGTTTTTAAGTCCCTATGCCTCCCAGCCTTGGCTGTGGGTCCGGGCGAGGGTAGGGTACACCTTAGAGGTGTACTGCATAGGAGCCATGCTCCTCCGTGAGACCCCCTCCAAGGGGTAGGCGGCTGCCAGGTTGGTGATCCTGGTGTGAGATGCCCTGTCCGTTTATTACCATCGCTATATAACTTGGGTAGCTTGGGGATCCCCTCCATTATTCCCTGTAGGGGGGGGGCTTTACCCCCCATTTTGTATTATATTGTGTTTATGGCTTTTTTATTAAGAATGAATGCCTTTACTTAAGGGTTCCTTAATTGTGTCTTCCAGGTGGGACTACTGTACCTTAATAAAAAAGGGGGTTCTCCCGGTCCTTTAGGTCCCTTCAAATAGGGGTTCCTTTTGTCATTGCCAAATCCTCCCACTAACGGACGCTAAGGGGCATCCCGGGTAGCTTTTAGCGTAATTCCCATTGATCATTGCGACCACCATAAAAAATCACCATATGGAGGCTTCCCAGGATACCGGGCTCGGGATCCCTTCGGGGCAACCTCGGCAGTGTGTGGTCTGTGGGGTATCCCTTGTGGGAGACAGCAGGCCATTGCGCGGCAATCCGGACCCCGTGCGGCCAGGTCGGCTCCACTGGCCTCATCACCTACACCCCCACGCCTGGCTTTGACCCCAAGTGACGTTGTCATTAGCAGGGAGTTGCAATCCGATGTCTGTGCTAGACTGGCCAACATTGAGAAGATAGCTCTGCGGCCAGGAAGGCCCCAGCTAAGAGACGGCATTTGGGGCCCGCTGCTCCGGCCTTTGATTATGACGATTATGACTCTTTTGTTTGGTCTTATTATTCCCCGCTTGAGGAAGGGGAATTGTTTTCAGAATCTGAAGGCTCTGACGATCAGCAGTACCTGGATGCTGATGCCGGTACGGAGCGTGGGGATACCGTGGTTACCCCCAGACTCCTGACCCGTATTTTTGAGATGCTTGCTATTTTCCCTTCTGCGGGGGCCCCTCCGCAACGGGGGGAATGTTTGGGGACTGCCAAACCTCGTTTGGAGTTCCCGGATCAGAAACACGTTAACAATCTGATCCTTAAAAGAATGGGATAAGCCTAGCCGGCTCCCTAGTATCCCTCAGGGGTGGGATAGGAAGTATCCCTTCCCTGTTAATGTTGTTAAGCGTTGGTCGACACCACGGATTCCACTACCTTGAAGGATAGTGAGGACCGACGGCTCGACCAAATGGCTTTGCATGCCTTTGCCGGTGTGGGTTCGGCCTTGTGCCCGGCTTGTGCCTCTGCTCTCACACCCGTGGCTAGTAGAGCATTAATCAGGGGCCTCTTGGATGGTTCCCAACTAAATCTTTCCAGTGAGGAATTTACAGCATTGACGCATTGTGAGATGTTCATTGCATTGTCTTATCAGCCTTGGATGATACTATCCGTATGTGCAGCAGGACTTCGGCATTGCTTGTTGCTATGCGCCGATCGGTCTGGTTGCGCCAATGGGCGGCCGATATCGCTGCAAAGGAGGGCTACCCTTCGTGGGTCTGCGCCTGTTTGGTGATAAATTAGACTCGGTGGCGAAAGGAGGTGAATTACTTCAGCGCAAAAAGCAGCGCCGGCCCTTTCGGGGTTCAGGCTCATTCAATCCCTCCTTTTGTGGTTCTCGAACGAGCAGGGGAATATCCTTCCCTGCGTTCAGAGGAGATTCCTGGGGTAGGGGCGGAGGACGCGCCCGACCCGGGACTCCCTGGGGTGCCAAACCCAAAGCCGCTGCCAAGCCCAGTCAGCATTGAGGGGGCGCCCTCACCCTCACTGGTGGGGAGATGGCTGCGGCTCTTTGCCCAGGTCTGGACTCTGGAGGTCACAGACAACTGGATCCTGGAGGTGGTCTCCTCTGGGTACAAGCTGGAGTTCGCATACCGGCCTCCTCCCAGATTCCTCAGGTCTCGGGTTCCTGCGGACCCTCGGACGGCACAGGGACTTTTCCTGGTGGTGCAAAACCTTTGGGATATGGGGGTCGTTTCTACAGTTCCCCCCATAGGGAGAGGTCAGGGTTACTACTCCAACCTTTTTATGGTGCCCAAAATGGATGGATCCATAAGGCACATTTTGGACTTAAGGTTTCTCAACCGGTTCCTCAGGACCAAGAAATTTCGCATGGAGACTCTCCGCTCTGCGGTCTACTCCCTTTGTCTGGGGGACTTTATGACCTCAATAGACATCAAGGACGCTTACCTTCATGTGCAAGTCTTCCCGGGACACCAAAGGTTCCTCAGGTTCGTGGTAGACAACCAGCACTTCCAGTTTGTGGCTCTTCCCTTCGGGCTGACTTTGGCGCCCAGGGTGTTCACCAAGGTTTTGGCAGGCGTGATGGCCCTTCTCAGAGTCTGGGGCATTCGTATCTTGCCTTACCTGGACGTCCTTCTCATTACGTCATCCTCTCTCTACCAGGCGGAGCTGGACACCAGAGCAGTGGTGACGACGCTGGAAAGGTCCGTGTTGGTAATCAATTACCCCAAATCCTCTCTATCCCCGTCAAGGGTGGCTTCGTTCCTGGGCATGACTCTGGATACCATTCAGACCAGGGTGTTCCTACCCCAGCCAAAGGTGGATGTTCTTCAGGCTCTTATTCGTTTTCTTCTGTCCAGCCCTCATCCGTCCATCAGGCAATGCATGAGGCTGGTAGGTTTGATGGTGGCTTGCTTCGAGGCAGTGCCATTTGCTCAGTTTCACATGAGACCCCTTCAGCTCCATCTTCTATCGGTTTGGGACAAATGTCCTCGGTCTCTGGATCAGACTTGTGTTCTGTCCCCTCTTGTCCAGCGGTCCTTCCAGTGGTGGATGGACCAGAGGAATCTCCTGGGGGGCAGGTCCTTTCTTGCGCCCTGTTGGGAGACGGTCACCACGGATGCCAGTCTGTCAGGCTGGGGAGGCTTCTGGAGGGAACGTCAGTTCTGGGGGCTGTGGGGTCCTCAGGAGGCCTGATCCCCATCAACATTCTGGAGCTGAAGGCGGATCGGTTGGTGCTGTCGCACCTGACACATCACCTTCAGGGCTTACCAGTTCAGGTTCGCTCTGACATTCGCACAGCGGTCGCTTACATTAATCACCAAGGAGGGACTCGCAGCCGGAGTGCCCTCCAGGAGGTGTCTATGATTCTTGCTTGGGCCGAGAGCAATGTTCCGTGCATCTCGGCAGTCTACATTCCAGGGGTGGAGAACCTGGAAGCGGACTCTCTGAGCAGAGGGCTCTCTCGCCGGGGGAAATGGTCCCTCGGCAACAAGGTATTTCTATCCCTCTGTCTCAGGTGGGGGAGTCCGGAGGTGGATCTGTTTGCCTCTCGTCACAATCACAAGCTTCCAGCATTTGTGTCTCTGTCCCAGAACCCTCTGGTTCTGGCAATGGGTGCCATGTCTCTGTCCTGGCGGAAGCTCTGTCTCCTGTATCTGTTTCCTCCTTTTCCCATGGTGGGCAAGGTGGTACGCAAGCTGGCTCAAGAGGGTGTGCCAGCAATCCTGGTGGCCCCAAAGTGACCAAGACAGGTGTGGTTCGCAGACGTCGTCCGGCTGGCGGTCGATCAATTCAGGCTGCCTCTGGTTCCGGATCTGATCACACAAGGTCAGCTTTATTAGCCCAATTTACAAACGCTGGCTTTGACGGCGTGGCTGCTGTAACCTTCATCTTAAATTAAAAGGGTTTGTCTGAAGCCGTTGTCCACACTCTTGTCAGGGCTAGGAAGAAATCTTCCTCTAATATCTACTACAGGACCTGGCAGACCTACATTGATTGGTGTGAGGCTAGGTCCTTTCCTTGTCGGGTGTTTTCCATTCCTCGGATTTTGGAGTTTCTTCAGCATGGTCTGGACATGGGTTTTCAGCTTAGTACTCTTAAGGGGCATGGGTCCGCTCCGGAGGTTTTCTTTCAGAGATCTTTCGCTCTTCATCCTTTGGTTAAGACCTTTTTTTTCAGGGGGTCACTCATGTGCGCCCTCCTCGCAAATCCATGTTACCTGTTTGGGATTTAAATTTGGTGTTGTCTGCCCTTCAGGGTACTCCTTTTGAACCAGTGCAGGATTCTGCTCTATCCATTTTCACCTTAAAAGTTGCCTTTTTGGTGGCTATCACCTCTGTTCGACGTGTTTCTGAGTTGGCGGCTCTGTCCATTCAGGCCCCCGACTTTGAGAGACATCAGGACAAGGTGGTTTTCCGTTTTAAACCAGACTTCTTGCCAAAGGTTGTCTCTGCCTTTCACCTAGATCAGGACATTGTGCTTCCTTCATTGTGTATTAAACCTAGCAATGACAAGGAGAGGGCTTTGCACTCTCTGGACGTCGTTACATGTGTAAAGTTCTATCTGGTGGCTACTTCACCATTCCGGAAGACAGACGCCTTTTTTTGTGGAGCCCTCTGGGCCCAAGAAGGGTTTGGCACCCGTCAAGTCTACCATTAGTAAATGGATTCGTCAGGACGTTATTAGGGTCTATTCTGCTAAGGGGAGGGATCCCCCTTTCCAGATCACTGCTCATTCTACTCATGCTGTTGGGGCTTCCTGGGCGTTTTCAGCACCAAGCCTCTGTTGAACAAGTTGTAAGGCTGCTACTTGGTCTTCTGTTCATACTTTTTCCAAGTTTTATAAGGTTGATGTGCGGGCCTCAGCGTATGCTGTTTTTGGCTGCAAAGTTGTACGGTGAGTAATCACAAAATGGTATTTTTCTTATTTTCCTGGGCCAAATC
This sequence comes from Gastrophryne carolinensis, assembly GCA_027917425.1. NCBI lineage: Eukaryota > Metazoa > Chordata > Amphibia > Anura > Microhylidae > Gastrophryne > Gastrophryne carolinensis. The sequence goes on from CM051244.1 coordinate 75,368,238, forward strand.
CTAAAAAAAATATGGTATATCACTAAAAAGACTAACACAAGTGTAATAACCAAGTGATGGATGCTTGGCAGGGAACGGCACCGGCTCTGACGCATTTCGTGGCCGCACCGACGGTAAACCGGCTGCTTCTTCCAGACATAATCCTGAGCCACACAAAAAAAGAAGCTAGGAGCTGGAGCCTGCAGAGCCTGATAAGTTGGCACACTACTCCACCTGCCTAGCCTCTTTGGGGCTGGGGGAACTGCTTGTGAGGAAAGCAAGTATTTTATGGGGTTAGGGATCCAGGCTGACTTTCCATATTATGTTTTAGAGGGGATCTGCATGAAAGGATCTTTCAGGGGCATAAGGTGAATCTGCATGCAGTGTGCTTATAAAGTTTTTGGAATTGGGAGGATCTGCATTCTGCTGAGAATAAAGTATCTGTATGTCATTTTTATGCAAAGTGATTGTAAAAAGGCATTCCAGTGACCAATCTCTCCAGACCATGTGACCACCAACAGCCAATCACGGCCACATTTTGCCAGTGGAACACGGATCAAGAAAACAAATATGGGCTGGTGGCAGTGTATGCATGGGGGCATCATCAGTTGAGATACAAAAGAGTATTAAATCAGTTTAAAGGGACATTCCAGGCCAAGTGTTAAATTACCCTTCTTTTCTTTAATGCATGGCACGGCCCACTTCGGTATTCATAACAGATGGGTTATTCCGACACTAGGTGGCGCAGTAGCACTGCAGAAAGCTGTGGCACCTCCCCGCTCCCTATAAAAACGGGATTAACCAACAAGTTCCCAGAGTTTTCTCTGCAGTGACACTGCGAAGTTAGAAGATGGCTCTCTCTCTTGCGCAGGTGAGCGGGGCAACTAAGCCTGCGGCCCTGCATGTCTATTTCCATCCGTTTCTGGACCCTCACTGCCTCCCAGCCTCGGCTGACAGATCGGGTAAAGGTAGAAGAGCACTAGGGTCAAGTGCTCCAGCAGCTCTGCTCCAAGCCGCAGACCCTGTACCACAAAGGGTAGTCGGCCATAGGCTTTATGGTGAGCCTAAAAGGGGTGCGGAGTTTCTGTCCAGGCTTCTGATGGGGTGAGTGTCTCAGGGATTGTGTCCCCTTATTTACACTTTTGGGGTCCCCCCCCTCCCCCCTGGCCATGGCTGCTCGCCGCTGCCTTCTCGTCTCTCTTTCTTCTCCCCCCCTCTCTGACTTCGGGGGGGGGGGGCGGTGGTGGTGACGAGCGGTGATTCTGTGGTGTTTTTGCTGTTTTTTGTGGTGTTTTTAGCGGCCGCGCCGCTTTGTACTGCGTTCCGTGGCTGTGGGTGCTATATCCTAAGGTGATTTTGCTTAGTCATGGTGCCAGCGTTTTTCGCGCTCTTCCCCCCGTGGCCCACCCCTCGAGGTACCTCTGCCGGCGCCATTTTGGACGAGCTGCGCGTCTGGCTTTCTCCCTTCCTGACTGCAGCGCTGCTTCCTCTGGTGTCTCGACTTATCCTGTGGTCTGTGCCTCAGAGACCCTACGGTGTCTTTGGTCCGTGAGTCCACCTTGGGGTTTTTTTTTATTGCATGGGGTGCATTTGTTGCGGGATGCTCATGTGTCTTTTCACTTATGTCTTTTTACTTATGTCTTTTAGGCAAGCCCGGCTGTGTTCCATGTGTGGGGTATCCCCTGTGATTAACAGTGTCACGGGGTGCGCTGAAAGTGTCCTTGCGCTCCAAGCCGGTTTGCCTGCTTTGCTTCCCAGCTCTGCGCATCCCTCGGCTTCACCTACTCCCCCGCTCCTGCAATTGGGTCCCAATGAGGGGGACATTAGCAGGGAGTCGTGCTCTGATCTGGCTTTGCGGGTGGCCAACATTGAGAAGCAGCTTGCCAGGTTTGTCCCTAGGAAAGCATCTGGCAAGAAACGGCACCTGGATCCCAGATCCTCTCCTCTTCCTGAGATGTATGTGGGGATTGATGATCTTTGAGAATGTCACCCCCTTGAGATAGGAGATTTTTCCCAGGATTCTGACTCCTCTGGGAACCAGCAAGAGGGTTGCGATAGTGACCCTGGTCCAGCATCCGGAGAGGAATCATGGTACCCTGAGGACACTGATAATATGCTGTCACATATTTGTGACAAAATTTTGCACATTGCTGCCCCTGAGGTAACTAAGAGAAAGCAGGGGGAGCTTTTTCGCCCTGGTAAACAGCGTCTAGAGTTCTGAGCAGGAACATTTCACCACCTTGGTGCTTAAAGAATGAGAATGTCTTAACAGGCTGTCTGCTGTGCCCAAGGGTCTGGATAAAAGGTATCCCTTTCCTGCTGATCTTTGTTAAAAGGTGGTCTTTTCCCCCTGAAGTGGATGCTCCCGTACTAGGCTTGTCCAATACTTCGGTTGTGCCTTCCCCTGACACTACCACTCTGAGGGACAGTGAGGACAGGCGCATGGATCAGTTGGCCTGCCATGCTTTTACTTGTGTGGGGGCTGGATTGCGCCCGGCCTGTGCTGCCGCCATTGCCCTTAAGAAGCTGCTCAAGCGTCTTCTTGATGGCGCTACTGCTGGTAGTGGAGGGGAGGAACATAGGACTCTCTTACTTTTGTACTGATTTTGTTACATTTATCCTTACTGCTATGGATGATGTTGTGCGGCTGAGCGGTAGGGCCTCCGCCCTCTTGGTGGCTATCCGCCGCTCTGTCTGGTTGCGCCAATGGGCAGCTGACACTGCGACTAAGCAAGCTCTCAATGGTCTCCCCTTTGCAGGGCTGCGGCTTTTTGGGGAGTGTCTTGATGTTTTAGCCAAGGATGGCAGGCTGCCTCAGCGTAGGAGGCAGTCTCGGCCCTTTTGGGGGTCCTGAGTCCCCCTCCCTTCCTTTCGTACTCCCAGAGGAGGTCGTGGCTCCCTCTTCTCTAGTGGGCGCAGAGATTCTTGGGGCCATGGCAGATCTCGTGGTCGTCCCGGTTTTTTCTGGAGTGCTAAGCCCAAACCCTCTCCCAAGCCCCTTCAGGCATGAAGGGGCGCCCTCACCCATCCGGATGGGGGGATGGCCTTGGCTTTTTATTCATCTCTGGAGACTTCACATCTCAGACCGGAGGATTCAGGAGCTAGTATCCTCTGTTTGCTTGATAGAGTTTGTAGCCTGGCTGCCTCCAGGATTCATCAGACCCCGGATGTCTTTGAACCCCCTGTCTGCTCAAGGGGTGTTTCTGGTGGTTCCTTGACTGTTAGGAGTCTTTTCATAAGTCCCCCAACATGAAGGCTTTCTGAGGCCCATTCTGGCCCTGAAGGGCCTCATCAAAATTTTCTGATTCCAACCTTTTTTGCTTAAAGACGTTATGCTGCTATCAGTACCCTTCACGTGGGCGACTTCATGGCCACTGTGGGCATCAAGGATGCTTATTGTCCTGTGCCTATCTTTCCTGGTCATCAGAGATTTCTAGGTTCGCGCTGGAGAATCAGCATTATCAGTTAGTGTTTCTACCCTTTGGTGTCACCTTGGCACCTCGGCTGTTCACCAAGGTAGTGGTAGGGGTGATGGCTCTGCTAAGGAACCAGGGCATCCGCCTCATTCCTGACCTGGATGTCATCCTGATTGGGGCCAAGTCCTTTCATCAGGTCGTACAGGTCACTCAGACGGTGACATATGCTCTAGAATCCCTTGGCTGGTCTACCATACTAAGTCTTCTCTGTTCCCGTCCGTGGTGAGCTCTTTTCTGGGTATGACCCTGGATATCTTAGGTCAAGTGTTCCTTCCTCAGTAGAAGGTGAAGGGTCTTCAGATGCAGGCTTGGGCTCTGCTACTGTGTCCTCATTCCTACATCTGTCAGGGGATGCAGTTGGTGGGCCTGATGGTGTCCTGCTTTGGGTAGTCCCCTTTGCTTGTTTCACATGAGACATCTTCGGTCGAACCTCTTGTCAGTTTGGGTTCGGGGCCCTGGGATCAGGAGTTGATCTGTCTCCTCTGGCCAGACGGTCCTTTTTGTGGAGGCTGAACTCCAGGAACCTTTTGGGGGACAGGTCCTTCCTGCCCCTGTGCTGGGAAATGGTCGCCGCAGGGTCTAGTCTGACCAGTTAGGGGGACTTCTGGAGATCCCTGAGGTTCCAGGGAAGGTGGGGCCCACATGCTTCCATCAACGTCCTGGAACTGCGGGCGATCGGGTTGGTTCTTCTTACCTGACCACTCACCTTCAGGGTTGGCCTGTTAAGATCCGCTCCCACAACCATACTGCGGTTGTCTACATCATCCATCACGGAGGTATTTGGAGCAAATGAGCCTACCAGGGAGGTCCCTGATTCTGTCTTGGGTGGAACTGCATGTTCCCTGCATCTCAGCGGTATACATTCCAGGGGTGGAGAACCAGGTGGTGGACTCCCTGCGTAGGGGGTTGTCTCGTCTGGGGGAATGGTCCCTCAACAACTGGGTGCTTCTCTCCCTGTTTCACAGCTGGGGTCATCCGGACGTGGACCTGTTTGGGTCCCGCCATAATCACAAACTTTCAGATTTTGTCTCTGTTTCAGGACCATCCTGTCTTTGCTATGGGTGCCTTGGCATTCCTTTGGACGGAGTTTGGCTTCTCTATGAGTTCACTCTGTTTCCTCTTCTGGACAGTGTTATATGCAACATAGCCCAAGAGCAGGTACCAGCCATCCTGGTGGCCCCTTCTTGGCTGTTGAGACCTCGATCTTGGTGATAAAGGGGTTGCCTGCTGCTGTTGTTGTTTCCATGATTAGGCCTAGTAAGAAGTCCTTGTCCTTCGTCTATTACAGGGTCTGGCATGTTTACATTGCCGGTAGGACTCTAAGTCTCTTCCCTTTAGGGTGTTTTGCTATTCCCAGGACTCTGGAATTCTTGCAACTTGGTTGGATTTGGACCTTCAACTTAGTACACTCAAAGGCCATGTTTCTGGTCTGGCAATTTTCTTCCAATGTGTTTTTGCCACTTACTGGCTGGTTCAGGTTTTTTACAGGGTGTTTCTCACCTGCGTCCACAATGTAATCCTTGCTACCAGTCTGGGATCTAAATCTGGTGTTGTCTGCTATGCAGGGGGCTATGCACTATCAGCAAGTGGATCCGTCAGGAGGTGGTTCATACTGTTCTGCTAAGGGGAAGAATCCTCCCTTTAGGGTGACTGCTCATTCCATTCGGGCTATTGGTGCCTCTTAGGTTTTTCAGCACCTAGCTGCTGTTGAACAAGTTTGTAAGGCCGCTATTTGGTCTTCTGTTCATACTTTTTCTAAGTTCTGCAAGTTGATGTTTAGGTCTCAGCGGATGCTGTTTTCTGGCCGCAAGGTGCTTCAGGCGGTAGTGACTTGAACTACTGGCTGTTACTCTTTGGGGATCCCACCCTACTTTTAGACACTGCTTTTGGATGTCTTATCTGTTATGAATACCGAAGCGGGCCGTGCCATGCATTAATCCCATTTTTATAGGGAGCCGGGAGGTGCCACAGCTTTCTGCAGTGCTACTGCGCCACCTAGTGGCGGAATAACCCATCTGTTATGAATACCGAAGCGGGCCATGCCATGCAAGAACAAAAACAATTCTACAGGTGAGTACTCACAGAACTGCTTTTTCAGCTTGCCGTATGCTGGCAATCAGGGTTGCATCTCTCTTTTACCAGAACTTTATATTTTCTGATAAAACCCTATAGAACTAGCTCTATTCTGCCGACTTACCATATTCAGTCCCCTTAGTGAATTTCACCATTCAGAATTATATTTTCAGACCAGCAGCAGAGTGATGGTACTTCTGAGACCCAGTGTCTCGTGTATGCAAGTGTAGGGGGCAATGCATTATAGTTACTCATAAATACTCATAAATAGTTACTATTTACTCACTATTAGCTTAAGAAATCATGATCCACAACTCCAGATCTTCATAAAAACAAGTCTCCTCATAATTATTTGTCTATGTCCATGTACAGTACAGCTTTAGCAGTAATCTTTCAGTACACTTTCCCAACATATCTTTTTACATGGATTGTAGGCACTCACAGTGCCCTCTCCTGACTTTGGAGACTAATTGACACAGTCCCAGCTGATTATCCCTATTTAACACACAGGCCTTGGCTTCCTTCCATGTCTTAAGGCAGCACACTGTCAGATTTCTCACTCTTTGTTGACTTAGGCCTGTTCTTGCTTTTCCTTGAAGCTGCTCCACTTCACAAATCAAAAGAAGGCAGAATATATTTTATGGTCCTTTTGTCCCCATGTCCTACTTTGTAACTTCATACTGCATATGGTACACTCTGCAAGTGATAAATTATCCCAGTACCACAGTATCCTAACCCCATGAACTAACTGTCAAATGAACTCCAAACCAAACTGTCACACTGTGGACCCCTATTCTAAAGTACTCCTATCCAAGGTTGTGGCTTGTTTAGCCTCTAATTAAACAGTTCTATTAGGTTCTGACCTTATTATTTTTTTCACCAGGCAGAGATTGAAGCACGCACAGAGAGAGTTAACTCAACAAAGATAACTGGGCAGAAGCTAATCTATTCTGACCTTTATGTAGTGGAGGAACTAAGGCTTGCTCTTTCAAATATGGAGAATGCATGGGATAAACTGATTTGTTCCTGGAAAGAAAAGAATGTAAAGCTGTGTCAGGCCCGTGACTTACAGGTAATATTTAAATATGTTGAATAGAATATAATGTGTATTTTTGTCATTTAATCTTAGGTACATGTTCTTACTCGCTGGTGTTTATTTGTATTGGTTATATTTATAACTATATTGTAAAAAGTATGTTTATTAATTTGTATGTTTGTTTTACAGACATTTTTTAGCATAGTCGATCAGACTGAAAGCTGGTTAAGCAGTAAAGAAGCCTTTTTAACCAATGAAGATTTAGGGGTAAGCAAAGTCCAATTATATCTGCCAATCTGACCTTACACAAAACAGATCAGATACAATGTTGTTGAAAATCTCTCGCCCACTGCTTCAATCTGGTTTAGCTGAGAGACAATTTATTAGGCTCGACTCAGTGCTGTTCAGAAACAACTCGGCACCAACTCGCAAACGGTTCCTGCTTTCTTGGACGATTAAGGGACACAAGCAAGATCATCCCGCCTATGCAAGATTCAAACGAAAAAAGTTTGGAGAGAATTCTCACTATCACACAAAAAAAGTAAAATTTTCTGACAGTTTAGTGAATCCCTGTCAGTGAGTTTAGCCAGCATGATATTTATAAATGACAGCTGGCAATTGTTTTTACTCTAGTTAGTATTTAAAAAAAAAAAGCCCCCCTCCCCCAAAAGCCAACTAGCCCAGGCATAGGGCATAAAGACCAGTAACCCAGCGCTCAAAGGCCAAACCTGCCACCATCCCCATGTGGTCTGTGGAGTTGTCTGTGTCCTACACCAGGTCCCTGCTTGTTCTTTGTGGCTCTTCTCTGCCCCTCTGCCGTCTACTTTGGGTGGCAGCGGGAGTTAATGCTGATGTTTACTGGCGCCCTCACTACCAGCAAAGGACTGCAAGGGGAGTCTTCTTTTATACAGAGCAGCAGAGCCTCTCTGGGACCTCCCCCACGTAACTACATACAGCACAGGAGGGGAGGGTCACAGAGGGGGTGACGTATAAGTCACATGGAGGGTATCCCAGAGGGGCTCCGACTCTCAGTATATATGGCCGCTTCTCGCAGCTCTGTAAGCATTTCCCAGCTTGGGGTCAGGATGAAAGGAGGGGAACCTTTGTTCCCTTTCATTCCAAATGCCGGCAGAGTGTCAATAGATATTTGTGGCCCCCCTTTCAAGTCTTACCAACTCAGCAAACCTTTCTCCGTCCCACACTCAGTCCCTCGCTGAGAGCTAGGATGAACAGACAGGGGATCTTTTTTCCCCCCATTCTCCACCAGCTGCTGCCCAAAGAAGACAACAGACAGGCAGAGAAAGGCCCCAAATATCAAAGGAGACCCGGTGCAGGACACTGGCAACCTGGCGGACTAGATGGAGATGGCACAGAGTACGGGATAGAGGACAGAAGACAGGGACTGAGAAGTAGTCAAATTTAGAATAATAACATTTCTTGGTGTCATGTCTTCTTTTTTTTAACTTACTTGGGGTGAACTGGTAAGGTGTGACCAGCCAGCAAAAAAACAGTGTTTTCTCCACGCAGATTTTGCTCCTCCCATTCTGCCACAAGGTTAACCTTCATACCCTGAATCTAAAATCTCAGAGGAGATACACTGTTGTTGGCATTATGCTTTAATATGAGGGTGCCTTTGTTTATTTCAGCCCCCATACTAATTTAAGCCCCCCCCCCCCATGTCTGGATCTATGTTATTGCCTAAATTGGAGTATGGGATCTGATTGATTCAATAATAGTCTCTCTAGAGGCTTAGTTTGTTGCTATTGAACTTTTGGTTTCAAGCATTGTAGATTTTTTATGCCAGATTCATAGAGTAGGTGGGCATGCCTATCTCTATTGCCTGGCAATAGACCATTTTGTGCTAGGAGTTTAATGCCTCATCATTTACCGATAATGTTCTGGCTCCAGCCTGTAACAACATGATTTAGTCTAAAGACAGAGCCTGGTTGCTACGACCACTTTGTTGCAGAAGGTTGAATATATCTTGCCCACAGTATTTCATTTAGAAGTACTGTAGTTAAATTATTCTCCATGGTCTAAATGGTCTAAACATCTAAATTTTGTAATTCTCAGTGTCAAGAAAATACTGGGTGAAACTTTTTTTATAGTTTATATATATTTATTATTAATGGGGGGGGGTCCTTCTTTGATAATGATGTCCAGGTTTTGAAGTCATAGGATAATATCAGAAATACAGAGGGGATCCAGCACTATACTGGGCCAGTCTCCCTTCTGTCTTGGGGAGTTCCACCAACCAAAGCATTGTAGTAGCCCAGTATTTGGTCTTAAAATGTGTGGCTAATAATCTCCCCCATGTTTAACTACTGAGCAGGTTATAATACATTGTGTGCCCTTTATTCCACCACAGAAAATTGTCAACCTTCTTCTCGGGAAGTTCAGTAAAATATCCGGGATAGATTTAGGCACAAATTGTGCTAGGTATATACATTTGGGGGGAAAAAAGTTTTTATCACGTAAATGTGACATTTAGGGGAAGTTTTCTCCACTTTTTATTCCTTCTTTAAGAATACTGACTAAAAGATTATCTCGAAAAGGAATACCAGGTTTTTTATCTTTGAGTCTTCTCACTGAAACCAAGAGAGATGCTATCCCTGTAACTTGATTGGCGTAACATTGGTTTCTTTGAATTAAGATTAAAGTTAGTCTATCTGCCAAATTCTGTAATATTCTAAGTATGTCTCACACCCTGCTTTGGAAGTAGTCATTACACTTGGGTTATGTCCAGCAGAGGGCGAACTTCTGCAGAGATGACTAGAAAAAAAGGAAGCCCCTCCCAGCCCACAAATACCTGGGACCTCCCACACATCACCCAGTAATCGTCTCTGCAGACGGCGAGCAAGTCAGAAGATGATGCCTCCTCCTTGCACAGGGGGATTTCAGGTAGCCGGGATTACCCTTGGCCTGCTATTTTAGCTATTTCCGCCCGGATCCCTGTTTTGTCTTACCCTGCCTCCCAGCCTAGGCTGCTGGTCCGGGCGAGGGTAGAATGGCACCCTAGGTGCTTAGGAGCTAATGCTCCACCGTGAGACCCTATACTAGAGGGTAGGAGGTTAACCGGGTTGGTGACCCCGGTTTGGGATGCCCTGTCCGTTCCCCCACTTTTTACTTTGTAGTTGGGGATCCCTCCCTCCCTTTACTTTATTCCCTGTGGGAGGGGGGGGCTGTGACCTTCCCTTGCCCAGTTGTCACGGAGCTTCGGGAAGTATTCCTTCATTTATTAGGGGACAATGAGTGTTAATGAGTGTTAGTGTGTGTGTGTGTTTTTTACTGTAACTTTGGTGTTTTTTACTGTAGTTTTATTGTTTGGTTGTCCTGGCATGCAGCGGCCGTCGGGAGAGACGGCCGCACTGTCATGGCGGCTAGTGAGGAGGCTGAGGGGATTCTTCTCCCCTCCTTGCTGTGAGGAGAGGGGGCGGGGCCGGGCGCTCGGCGCGCTGGCAGAGCCCGCCCCACTCTCTCTGGTGCCCTCGGCGGCGCCCGGTCTCCCTGCCTGTGGTCGGGAGGGGGGCGGGGCTGGGCGCTCTGCGTGCTGGGACGGCCCGCCCCCACACCCTCACTCACTCACTCACTCACGCTGTTCCTTCTGGCGCGCTCTGCGGCGCCCTGTTTTATCTTACTATGGGGAGGGGGCGGGGCCAGGCGCTCTGCGCGTTGGCGGTGGCCCGTCCCTCTCCCTCACACTCTCTTTCCTTTTTTCCTCGGCGCCTCTGCGGCGCCTGGTTTCTTTGCTTATGCGGAGGAGGCGAGGCTGGTCGCTCACCCGCCCCTCTCTCTCTTGCTCTTTGGCGCCATCTGCGGCGCCCGGCTTGCGTGACTGCGGAGGGGGCGGGGCCGGGCGCTCTACGCGCTGACGGCGGCCGCTCTCTCGCTCTTTGGCGCCCCCGGCGGCGCCCAGTTATTTCATTTGGTTGGGGAGGGGGCCGGGCGCTTGTCGCGCTGGCGGCGGCCCATCCCTCTCTCTCTCACTGGCGCCTTCGGCGGTGCCCGTTGGTGAGGATGGGGAGGCGGCGGGGCCAGGTGCGGCGTGCGATCCACGCTGGCCTGCCCTCTTCATCTGCTTCCTCCAGATCAAGGTTCGGCTCTGAAGAATTCTTGTCTAGGTGTGTGCCCTGTGGGGCTTTGATTGTCCCTTGATTGTAGGTTGTTAGGGCGCTTTATCCAGCGCCAGATTAGCACGCTGTGGGATCTTTTTGTCCCACCTTGCGTTCCTGGTAATATTACATATGACACTAGCATGGTATATATGCTTTATCTTTAATATTATATGCTCTTTGCCTCATTGTTATGTATATATATATATATTTTTTTTTTTTTTTTTCTATGTTTAGCCACACTCTGTTTGAATGTATGAGTGCTTGTCTTGATTCTTTATTATGGGGGCCCTCCTGTCAATGTGTCCTGGGGTCCCTTGGGCTTGCAAATCCTCCCACTAACAGACTTAAGGGGCATCCCGGATGGCTTCTAGTGTAATTCCCGCTGGTCGTAGCGACTACCATACAAATCACCATTTGGAGGCTCCCCTGGATCCAGGCTCTGGCTCCCTGCGGGGCAGTCCCGGCGGTGTGTGGGTTGGGGGGTATCCCTTGTTGGGGATACTGTGCTGGTGCATACCTTGTGTTCAGCAGGCCTTACCGCAGCATTTGGGGGCCCGGACGTCTGGGTCAGTGCCGCTGGCCTTATCACCTACTTCACCTTAAATTATCCGTACCCCATGTGACATTGTCATTAGCGGGGAGTCGCAATCTGATGTATGTGCTGGATTGGCCAACATCGATATATTGTTTCTAGCTCTGTGGCCAGGGTGGCCTCGGCTAAGAGAAGACATCTGTCTCCGGCAGTGCCGGTCCTTGATGTTTATGATTCCCTTGACTGGTCTGTTTATTTTCAGCTTGCGGAAGGACCTGTTTCCGGAATCTGATGGTTCTGAGGATCAGCAGTTGGGATGCTGATGCTGGGTTTGGGGATGCTGTGGTTACCCCCAAGTTCCTGGGCCATTTATTTGAGGTGCTGGCTATTCCTCCTCCGGCGGAGTCCCCACCGCAGAAGGGAAAATAATTTTTTTCTTGAGACCTCTAAGCCTCGTATGGGTGCCCAACTCAGTTTCATTCTAATTTATGATTATTAAGGATCGGGAGGGATCTAGCCGGCTTCCCGGTTTTCCTCAGAAACGGGATAGGAGGTATCCCTGTATGGTGATTGCGATGAAGCGCTGGTCATCTCCTCCCGAGGTCGATGCGTCCAGTACTAGGATGCCCAACGCATCTGTGGTGCACTCTCTAGACGCCTCCACGATTGAGTATCGTGAGGATCGTCGCTTGATCAGATGGCTTGACATGCCCTGGCCGGCGTGGGTTCTGCCTGGCGGCCTGTTTGTATTTCTGTAATCACGGTTGTGGTTATCAGGTCTGTGGTTTGGGGCCTGTTGAGGGGTCCCAGCTGGACCCAGCCAGTGCTGAATTGGCTGCACTTATGCGGTGTGTATAGTTCCTGACCATGGTCTTGTCTGCCTGGATGACACTATATGTCTGTATGGCGGAACTTCAGCTTTGCTTGTGGCTATACGACGCTCTGTCTGGTTGCACTGGTGGCGGCTAACATTGGCTACCCTTCGGGGTATGCGGTTGTTTGGACTCATATTGGATTCAGTTGCGTAAGGAGGCAGGCTTCCGCCACGCTAGAGGCGACGTTGCTCTCTTCGGGGGGCAGGCGCCTCTAATCCTTCCTTTCTCAGTGCCAGAGTTGGCAGAGGTGCTGCCTTCTCTATCTCCAGTGGTGATTCCTCTGTTCTCGGGTTTCCTCGGACCCCCGGGCTGTGCAGGGGCTATTGTTCCAACCCTTGTGGTCCCCTATCGGGATGGATCCGTTACAACCATTCTGGTTTTTGAGGCCTTTCTACAGGTTCATCAGCTCCCAGAAGTTCCGCGTGAAGACTCTGCGCTAGGTCATCAATTCCCTTCCTCAGGGGGATTTCTTGACATTTTTAGACATCAAGGTTGTTTACCTGTGTGTACCAACCTACCCCGCTCGCCAGAGATTTCTCAGGTTTGGGGTGGAAGATCAGCATTTTCAGTTGTGGCCCTCCCTTTCTGGTTGATTTCGGTGCCAAGGGTGTTCTCCAAGGGGCTGGCGGGCATAATGGCCCTTCTCGGAGCCCTGGGCGTTTACATTGTGCCGTATCTGGATGACCTTTTCATTACAGCATCTTTTCTATGCCGGGTGGAGATGGACTCCAGGGTGGTGACGACGCTGGAACGGTTGGTTGGGTGATCATTCACTCCAAGTTCTCTGGCATGAATCTGGATTCCGGTCAGGCCAGAGGGTTCCTTCCTTACTCTAAGGTGCAGAGGGTTCAGGATCTGATATTTGTTCTCATGGACAATCCTCGCCTCTCTTTCCGGCTAGGGATGAAACTGGTGGGATTGATGATGGTTTTGCTTCTAGGCAGTCCCCTTTGCTAAGTTCCTCATGAGGTCGCTCTAACTCCGTCTATTGCGGAGTTGGGATGGCTGCTCCCGGGGCTTGGCTCGGTCCTTTCTGCTGTCTCCCAGGGTCCGGCAATCCTTTCAGTGGCTGCTGGAGCTTGGCGGTCTGATGAGGGGCAGATCCGTTTTGGCCCCTTGTTGGGAGACGGTTACCACGAATGCCAGCCTGTCGGGCTGGGGAGGTTTCTGGATGGACTTTCAGTTCCAGGGGCTGGGGATTCTTCAGGAGGCTCCCGCTCCCATCTTTGTTTTTGGAGTTCAGAGCTATTTTTTTCATTCTGCCATGCTGGATGCATCATTTACAGGTTTTTGCCGGTTCAGGTTTAGTGGACGATTGTACTGCGGTCGCTTACGTCGATCACCAAGGAGGGAATCGCAGCTGGAGTGCCCTTAGGGAAGTTTCGCTGATTCTTGCATGGGCGGAGAGCGATGTTCCATGCTTTTCAGCGGCATTCATTCCGGGAGCGAATGACACAGAGGCGGATTCCTTGAGCAGGGGATCCTCTCACTGAGGGGGTTGTTCTTTCTACTGCAAGGTGTTCCGGTCCTTCTGTCGCAAGTGGGGGATTCAGGGGGTGATTCTCCTTGCCTCATGTTGCGATCACTAGCTCCCAACGTTTGGTTTTCGGTCTCAGGTTCCTCTGCCTCCGGCAGTGGTCGCCATGTTTTTTGCCTGGAGGGGTCTGGGGTTCCTGTACCTGTTTCCTTCCTTCGCCATGGTGGCAAGGTGGTGCGCTAGCTGTCTCCTGAGGGTGCGTCAGCAATGCTGGTGGCTCCAGGGTTGCCAAGATAGGTTTGGTTCGTTCTGCAGTTTGCAAACGCTGGCTTTGGCGGCGTGGCTGCTGTAATCTCCTCCATCTTCATAGAGGAAGTTTTGTCTGGTGTTGTGCTTCAGACCCTTGTTTGGGCTAGGAAGTGGTCTTCCTTTAGTTTCTTCTACAGGACTCGGCGGTCTTATTTTGATGGGTGTGAGGCTAGGGCCTTGCCTTGCAATGTGGTTTTGTTCACTAGGTTTTTGGACTTTCGTCCGTACGGTCTGGGCCTGGGGCGCCAGCTTAAGTGCTTGGCCGGGGCAGGCCTCTGTCCTGGCGGTCTTCCTCTAGGGACTTTTGTCCTCAAAAAGCTTTGCGTCTGTTTGGGATTTGAATTTTGCATTTTCTATGCCTACACAACAAATTGCCTTTTGGTGGCTATTGCTTCTGTTCACTGTGTTTCCATCTCTTTTAGGATGTGGTTCTTCTTCCTTGTGTCCTTCGTCTAGCTTTGATGAGGAGAGGGCCCTGTTGACGTTCTATTCTTGGCTACTTCCTTTTCCTGTAGGAAGGAAGTCTTGTTTGTGGTGCCCTCTGGCCCTGACGGTTTGGCGCCGTCAAGTCTACCATTTTTAATGGTTATGTCTGGTCCTTGTGTGGGCCTATATTGCCAAGGGGAGGGTTCCCCTTTTCAGCTTAGTGGAATTAGTTGTGCGACTGCTACTTGGTCTTCTGTTCATACCTTTTTAAAAAGTTTTTGTAAGGTTGATGTGCGGGCCTTAGCGGATTCTGTTTTTGGCCGCAAAGTTCTACAAGCGGCAGGGGTTTTCCTTTGTGCCTTTTGGTCTATTGGGATCCCCACCCTTTTTGGACACTGCTATTGGATGTCCCAAGTGTAATGACTACTTCCGAAGCAGGGTGTGAGACATACTTAGAATAATACCATTTTGTGATTACTCACCTGTAAAATGGGTATTGTAAGTATGTCTCACACCCTGCTTCGCCCCGCCCTGAGTTTTATCTTGGATCCTCTTTGGTGTTACTGTTTTTCTTGTAGTTTTTATTTGCTCTTCCTGGTCCCCTTACTGCTTTCCTATACTGGGTGATGTGTGGGAGGTCCCAGGTATTTGTGGGCCGGGAGGGGCTTCCTTTTTTTCTAGTCATCTCTGCAGAAGTTCGCCCTCTGCTGGACATAACCCAAGTGTAATGACTACTTCCGAAGCAGGGTGTGAGACATAATTACAATACCCATTTTACAGGTGAGTAATCACAAAATGGTATTTTCAGATATACTTTCAAATAGGGACCTTTTAGGATTCTGTAGAATCAGCATTAAAGCATTAAAGTACAGTCTCCAGGTCTCCAGGGTTAAAGAGAAAAAAAAGTCTTACCACGGCATGGTCCAGCACTGCTCTCCTAGTGCTCTGGCTCCTCAGTACCACTATCTAGAGGAGAAAGCTCTCTGCGCTGCTTCAGTGCCCGGGGAGATTGGCAGGGTGAAAGGTTACCTGGAGACTGTACTTCCGCTTTAAGTTATCCCCAAAAGCAAGCATCAGTCCAATACCAGTAATTTTTTCGTTAACTTTCTTATCATTGATTCCAGATGTAAATTGAATAAGAGGGGCAGTCTGTCAGGTTCCCATATTTAGTGTTATTGACTTAAAAATCCATTTATATTATTTTAGATGGATTGAGTAAAAGGCTATATTTTTTAAACCTTATCCAAGACTGATGCTGTATAGCTTTGTTTCTATATATGCCCAGGAGACTCTGTCAAATGCTATAATTGGCTACCTTCTTTTTCTGTTTATTTTATTTATGGCGGCCATTGCTAATTTACAATTTCGCTGTACCCCTTTTTACTGGGCATAAAACCAGGCTGCTCCTTTGATATAATCAAAGGGATTATTTGTTCCAGTTGTTTATATATTGGATTTGCAAATATTAATACATCTTTATTAACTAGTTTTTACTTTGGGCTGTGGGCTTGGGGATAAGTCTTACAATGGCCAGAGAGTGCCAGCTTCTTCCAAAGAGTTAAAGAATACAGTCCGGGGGAACTGAAATGTAAATGACCTGGGTTTGGCCTGCCTTAAAACCATTGCTGGTCAGCTTAGAGCACTCCTTTCTTAGATACCCACATCTGCACACCCACCCACAAGCATTTCCAATACAGATAGCCACTGGTTCGTCAGACCATGTGACCACTGGCCGCCGTGCAAACCTATTTGGTCCTAGAGGGATAGCAAACTGGTAGTCAGCAATAAGGCAATGCATGTGGGTATGTACAGTGTGGTGTTGAAAACTGGGATTCCATCACTGTTTTAGAGTTGTTTAGATGCATTGGTTTACTTGGGGTGGAGGTCCGCTATAAAAGTCCTAAAGAGGCAGTTCCATATTGATATGCTTCTGATCAGAACATTTAAAGGGGGCCTTCACCCCATTACGTGCACTTTTGTATCCAAACACCTCTCCCAAATGCAGGGCTCAGACTGGCCCATAGGGTTAACAGGAAATCCCCCAGTAGGCCCCTGGACTCAGGGATTCGGGGGCTCCTTTGGGGCTTCCCTCACAAAAACCTGAACCATGTATCCGTGTAACTAGCATCCCAAGTGCACACACACAGACAAGATAGTTTGGCATAGTGTCTTTGTACACTTGCCCTGAATATAACTTGATTAGACCTACTGCTGGTCCTCAGTCATCCCAATCTGACCCTGCCCACATCCCCCAGTAAGTGATACATTTTACCTGACTAGATATTACAGGAAGCACTACAGCAGCCACCTGCAACTTCTAGTTTTCCTGCAACATCTGGTCTGGTCTGGAGGTGTTTAGGTGCAGAGATTTAGTTAAAAGCGTGGAGGTCCCCTCTAATGTAATCTCACATTTAACCCATTCAGTGCCAGCTCTGTAAGTCTCAGGTAGCTGCCTCTGCAAGTGCCAGCTACGTGAGATTCACATATTCAAGTGAATTTACCCTTACGTGCATGCTTTACTTTGGGGTGTTTGGCAACTCTACCCTTGAAACTACAATACATGTTGGATATTGTTCTAATGGGGGGGGGGGCTTGCTGTTTCAGATTTAACGTGTTTTTTCTTGTGTACCTATTGTTTTTAAGGAAAATGTGGCTTTGATTCTGCTTTTTTATTATTTTTTGTTTCCAATATATTCCAATATATTTTATATTGACTCAAGGCATCTGTAGGTTATAGGCGTATGCCAAATTTACAGAAAAAAATAAGAGGTACATGAAGTGTATGAGGTACAATATTAACATATCTAAGCGCACATAATCTGTACCCAATAACCTTTCAACAAAGAGGAATAGAAAAATAAAGAAAAAAGTACTTCAACTTGATTATATTTGACACCAGCCACTGCAGAACCGTTCCATTCACTGGCAACATGTGCAAAGGTGGCAGACAGTTGCCCTGTGCACCCAAGGACATGTGGTGCTGTGTGAGGAAGCTTTGTAGCAAAAACCTTGGGCAAAGATCAGCATGAAAGGCAACAATGCCTACAACCAACTGGCTGCCAATCCAAACCCCACCCCAAAAAATGCCGACATATATGCCTCTAAAAAATGTAGATTCATTAGTGCTTGTACTACACCATACCTTGCCTGTTGCTTAAATGTAGCCCTTATATTAACCATGTAAATATAGGTAAACAGGCTAATAAAAAAGTTGGAAAATGAATGCATGCAAAAATAACCAATGAAAAGTCTAAAGACAACATGCAACAGTGAGAAAAACAATACTCTGCCCCAGAAATGCACACACACAGTTAAGAATGCTTACGGACAAATTCGAGCACATTTTCCAATAGTTTTCGCTTGCTACAGCCTTTTTACGAGCGCTTCGAACACATTCGAGCGCACGTATTTAATTTGACCTCTTTGCTTAATCGCACGAATACATTAAAAATTCTCGCATGCGATCCAATTTTCAGAGAAAAATGTATTTTTCCTGCCTTAGTTGAATTAAGCCCTTTATGTTAAAACCCAGCCACTGCTGAAAACACAATATAACATTTTCCTGGGAAATCCCTTCAGAAATCACAGTATGTATAACTCAAAATAGTAAAAATTCGTCTGGCAACAGAGGGTGACAAAAACTCTAGGTAGGCTGTCACTTAAAGGATTAAGGTTGGCCCACAGTTTTGTCCGATTTTGCCTGTTATTTTTTTAGTTGTATCATATACTTTTTATACTGTTTAGACCAAGTGAATACGTTTGTTTATGTGTTGCAGGAACATGCTTTGGGCTCATTCTGTATGGCAAAGTTAAATACTAGTAGTGCTCTGTAGAATTTTTTTAACTTTAATAAACTTGGCATTTATATCAGACACCATGTTATAGAATTTTGTACTTTTGGAGACATTGGCAGGATATGCTATCTATCGAAAAATAATATTGTGTTTTACCACAGTTTGGTTTAGTGGTAGATTTGCAATTACTGGATGTTAGCAATGAACTATGTAGCTACCCCCACCCTAGTGCCCCCACAAATTCTCTGGTTCATTTGTGAGGTTTGTTGATTATATCCAAGAAAAATATTAAATGTTGAAGTGTGGCTGGGTACTACTGAAAGTTTTAAAGTACAAGGAATGGTAAAGCTTGACGTTAGTATTTTATGACGCATTCTTTATAGTTTAAATAATGATTTACAGAAAGAATTTCAGCTCTTCAGAGCTCCAAGTTAAACTAACAAGGTAAATTCTAGCTCAGGCTTCTAAATTACAAAGATAAATAATGTTAAAATAAACTTGTATTCATGTCTCTAAAGTTTAGCTCTTCAGTCATAAAGTATTGCTTTTGGTTTCTTCACAAATCACTCACTATTTTGCTATTCTTTCCGATATGCTACCTATAAGGAGCTATTATAGTGCCACCAAGGTTCAAAAGAAACATTTTCAATTTGTTTCATTCTTTTAAACTATTGCAGATACCAAAAACCTGGGGTTACTCGTTTAATGAAAAGCCAGAACCTTTGGTTTGACTGTAGGCATTTAAAAGTATAAAAAGTATGCGCTTATTAATATACAGTAGTTCCTCTGTGGGTCCTTCAAAATGTGCCCATTCGGGAAAATCATCCCACACACTTTAACATAGGCAAAGGGGGGGGGGGGATAACAGGCGCTCCTGAATGCTCGGATCAAACCGAGTGAATTGGTAGGGTCTCACAAAGCAGTCTGTAACCAACGAGGTGAGTGGAGCTACTGTTTAGTGAGTCCTTTTGTTTTATAGAGCTACAGGGATGTGGGATTGTGTGACCTTATCTGGAAAGGTGTTCTTTGTTAAAATTGGAAGGGGCTCCTCCTATCTAGACACCACAGCACCACCAATTACCTGATAGTAGTCAAAGTTACATCCCAAAGCTTTATTGTGTGGTTTCAGTGTAGACTCGGTACAGGTACAAATGATTGCACTATTTTTGGAGGCCTCGCTGGGGCCTTGCCCCCCACCCATAAAGTTGGAAGCTGAAAATTCCCTAGCTCTGATGCAAAGATTTACTTTTATTTCTGTATTTGTAACACCTGTAAGACCGCCGGTAACACCTACTGTTCTTCACTCAGGGGCAACATTTTGAATAGAAAAGGTACATAAGTAGTATTATAAGATTTCCTGTCACTGGAATTTGAGTGGACCTATAGCTACAATGGCCTACATGGCTGTTTTATCCACCATCCACACTCAGTCACCTAATGCCAAAAGAGCCACTCCAGGGAGGTTCTCTTTATGGATTAATGTGGAACAAAACCCAGCAGCTGCCTGTCTGGAATCTAAAAGACTTCAAGGCCGGGCCGCTGGCTTTTCCCTGAGGCATCCTTGCTCCAATGGCGCATGCATGGGCTCTCATCCAATGAGAACCGCCTGCTATGACTATGTAATTCGACAGGAGGCTCTTATTGTTTACAATGGAGAGCACATGCTGCCACATCCCCTGAATCCCCGGTGTCAGGCACCATCCTCCACCCCAGCCATATGTTGCCATTGGATGAGAGCCTCTGCATGTGCATGTGAAGCCTGGAGGGGTGAGTTTTTTTTTTTTTGGCAAACAGGGGGGTTTCACACAGGGGGCACAAAACGAAACCCAAGAAAGTTAAATTCTCAGGTTGTTCCGCTTTAAATGCAGATTAAGTTATAATTACATCACCATCAAGCAAGAAGACCTGTTTTGGCATCCAGCAAACTGGATTTCTCCCTCATATCTCTTTTTTTACTATAACATTGCTTTTTGCAAGAACAGATGATATACAAGTACAAGTTGGTGTTTCTCCAGATTCCTTCTAGACATTTTCACTTCATGTTAATAGAACAATAAAGTAAAATAATTAGGTCTAGTTGGGCATCCATTTCCTGCACTGACTTTTTGTAAAGGTAAAACGGCTAATTTAAAAAGCATGTCGGTACTGTAATGTGTGGGCATTTCCTGGCAGGTAAATTTCAACTTTTGGTTTTTTTTCCCCGCCAAATGATGATGAATAACAATAAAAGGTAAATCTAATATAAGTGTAATATGAGTAATTATATTGCAATGTTTGTTTTTTAGGACTCTGTTGCCAGTGTGGAAAGCCTACAACACAAACATGAAAAGTTTCAGAAGGCTCTTGATGCACAGATGGATAGGATTAATGAAATGGAGTCTGTTGCCAAGCAACTTCAAGATAACGAGCATTATGATTCACAAAACATTGGTAACAAATGCCAGGCAGTACTTGAGAGGTAAGAGTTGGTAGATTCCAATTGTCCCAGTCTCATGGGGCATCTTATTGTAGCCCTTTTATAAAACTTATACTCCTTACACTCTCCTTACACTTTAGACCCGCTAAAGTTCCAGCTAAACGCTAGCTGGAAGGGATGTTCCAATGACATTCAGTAAATAATGGCCCTGGTAAACATCACCCACTGAGTCTGACTTGTGTATATGCATTATCCATTCTGATAGAGATTTAAATAGACATAGACATATCCACTTGTTTTAAATAATTGTATGTAGTAGCAAAGGGTGAAAACATCCAACATATTTATGCCCAACTCTTGCTTCATCTGATGGATATATTACCATTTAATTACACACACGGCATTTGCAGAGCCGTGTACCCATAATCTTATTGTATCTTACATTAAAAAAGCCCTCTCATCACCCACACTACCTTGAACAGACCTACAAAATAATATATGCTCTTACCTATTTTCACAAGTGGTCCTTTTCCCAAGCACAAGCCACAATGGATCATGAGTGGCCCTTTCAACACCCAGTCATTGTAGTTATCACTCTGCTTTGTAAATCAGCAATGTCGTTCTTGATTACAAGACATATATCTTAAAGGGTAAGTCCACTTTCAATGGAATTTTTGAAAGTGTATGTTTTTTTGCCAAAACGGTGCGCATACAATACAATTTGTAGGGATTTCGCCAAAGGCGCCGTTGGGAGGTAGGCTATATTGGCACTGCACATATGCCAAAACAAGAAGTGGTTGGGTGGGAATAGCAAAAGTACAATACATATTCCTGGACATATCCAGTAATAACTGTAAAGCTGGGTAATTGGTTGAAAAGTGTTGAACTATCACATATATCATCACATGAACCAGGTGAGCTGCATGTGTGTCAAGTGTCCAAGATGAAGGGGCTGCCTGTCCAGTTGAGCCCATTTTCACAGATGACATTGCCTAACTTCAGGTTATGTAGGGCCTGCCACATGTCAGCCTGGTCTTGCAGAGCCCTCAGCATTTGTTAGCTTTTGTGGCTTTACTGGCTAGCAAATACATTTCACCACAGAATGACAATATGTGACCTTTTGAGGAGGGTGGTCCAGATAGTGGTTTTAACGATGTAGAGGAGGATGTACTGTAATGTAGGTGAAGAAAGAGAAGCATAAGGGAGGACAATGTGGAGGGAGCAGACATTGCTGATTGTCCAGCAACTCTTGTTGGTAAAAGAAAATTACAAGGTGCATCCCTCATGACTTGCTATTGACCATGCATTACTTTTGCCCAGTGACTTGTTAAGGAGAAGTAGTGTTCCTGCTCATGCTTACTGGATCATTTATCCATATACAAACCCTGCCACTGACAGCCTTCTGCATCATCAGTGACATGTTCTTGGTTGGCTTCCCTTCCAGTGCCCCAGCTCTGGAACCTGGCATAGCAAACCAGCAATGTATTTCTTGGTTAGAAAAAAAAGCTCTGAAGAACCACCGGCAGGTTACCCTTCTAGTGGTTTTCTGTAACGAAAACTACTTAGGCCCCCTAATAGAGGCAGAAGTCTCTTGCAGACAGAATGCTTTCTTGCACATACTTTCCAAGAATACACACTGCCAGAGAGGGGCAATGAAAGTGGCATGAGGTGAAGTAGCAAAAGATGTTTTACCAAAAACTGGCTTCTTAATGCCTGGGTGGAAAAGGAGGTGGAGGTTTAAGTCAAACTGTACTAGGTCCTCCACCATTTCCAACGAATGACAACAATATTTAGTTTTGTTTAAATGAAATATAATGTGATATTCAAGGTAAATTCACCTCTAACCCAAACACGAAGCCCAACACTGTTAATTATCAGGATATTTTTGTCACTACGCTATTTTGAATCTTTCAACTTATCTGAATCCTGTTTTTGAATGAATTGAGTAGTCAGCCTTTCAATTTCCTGATTTTGCAACTTTAAAATGGAAGAATGGCATCTCACATCTCAATTTTTTAAACCACTCCCCTCTTTTATGTCTCCACTTTTCACACAATGTTTTTCAATCTTGCACATTTTTGCTTGCCAACTTTTTGCCTTAACAGTTTTTGTTTGCTTTTTGGGTATACATAGGCAATATTTTTAGAACACTATGGGGTTGATTGATTCAGGACCAGGTGCAAAAAGTGGAGCTTGGAGTAAAGAGTGCACTTTAGGTGACAGATGAAATATAAGTGCCTTTTTACCCCTGAATTGACCCTAGGTAAAAACTGAATGGCCATTTCTACTCCAAAACCTGCATGGTGCACTTTATTGCAGGCGGTACTGAATCACCCCTTCGTTTTTGCACAAAGTACATTTTATTTCCTTAATTTTCTCCCTGGGGTTCATTTAAAACCAGGTGTAAAAAGTGCACTTCTATTTTTTTTAATCCAAAGTGGTGTTGAATCACTCACAATGGGTTCGATTCAGAGCCAGGTAAGAATTCTCACTCCCGGACTTTTATTGTCTGCCAGGTTTAAACCTGGCTCTGAATCAGCTCCAAAGTAGATAATGATAATAATGTCAATGGCAGTTTTGTCTCCTAAAAAAAATTGTGAGAATTCTCACTCATATGACATAAAATATAACTATATCTAAATTACGTATCACTATAGGAAAAAGAAGCTTTTGAACATGTCAGAAGCTCGTAAGAAAAGGCTTGAGGAATCTAGACAGCTTCAAAAATTCATTCGAAGCTCATATGAGGTTGGTAAATGATCAGGTATAATGCCCACATGTCCATATGTATTTAATGAAAATATGCAGTGTTAAATCCCTTCCACCTTTAGAAAAAATCATTAATTTGTCTTTAGTTCCATAATCTCTGTATCTGCAACATTTTACAGGCTTCATAATATGCACTATAGTAAGAACTATGCTACCTAGCTGAGAACTCTTTTAATGGAAATCCCCACCTAAAATATGCACTTTACACCTACTGTATGAATTCATATGCTTCTTGTGTGTACGGTAACTGTGTGCAGATGTATAAGAGTGATGGAGTATATCTATAGATGTCTATCTGTAATTGTGTACAATTTTGGTAACCCTGAGGTGGGAAATTATGAGCATTACCGTAATAAAAACCTATACATTATTAAATATAGGTGGGTTCCTGGATGCTGGAAAAAATCAGTATTGCTATGGATGAAAGCTGGAGAGACCCCAGCAACATGCAGACCAAGCTACAGAAGCACCAGACCTTTGAGGCTGAAATAAAAGCAAACCGCAATCGGCTAGACACCATCAAATCTGTAAGTATATACCATGTGAATTATTATTACAAGTTGTTAAAGAGAATTAGTGAAATGCCTTTTGTAAGAGAACAGAAACTTGCATTACATTTTAAAGGGAAATCTAGAGGCAAAATTGAAAATATAGATTAAAACCTGTTTCAGCTTAATTATTACAATAATGTTGTTTTTTACAGAGAGGACATGTAATGTGGTTCATTGGGTAACATAGTCCTTGGGATTGTATAATATTATTTTGACAATCGATCATAAATAACCCTGCTCTGTATAATGTATTGATCTGCATGTGCATTGGCTTGGGAAAGTATCCCCCCCTTGGCATCTTTTGCGTTCTGCTACCTCACAACCTAGAATTAAAATTGATTATTTTTTAGGGTTTGCATTATTGTATTTAATGGATATGCCTACAACTTGGAACATTTGTTTTTCTTTTTATTGTGCAGCAAACTGCAAATAGAATAAAATACTCTTTCAGAAAACCTCAGTGTTATAGAGCTACCCCCCGCTAAAGTCACTACTGTAAAGCTGCCTTGTCCAACCCTGTTTTATACCTGACTTGTTTGGAAAGCTCCATGCTCATGGTAAAATTTGGCTTCGTCTAGTGGTGTTGCAGTCTCTGGGGCATTTCAGAAAAGGTTTTTGACAGACCATGTGACATCCCGCTTGCACACAGATGCTTTTCATTTCACTAAGCATGTGGCTTCTGAAGTTAGTTGGTTACAGCAGAACACCGGTTTTATAGTGAAGGGGTGAATACATATGCACATTCCAAAAAAACGTATATATATATGTATATATATTTTTACCATTTCACTACTTTGTGCAGTTGCATCACACACAATTCTGATTAAAAATATTTAAATACAGGTTGAATTATAACAAACTAGGAAAATGCCAATACTTTCACAATACACTCTATGTGAGCTCTCAAGCTTATCTGTAATAAAAACAAATAAACAACCTTTACTTTTACTGCCCCTGGGCGATACTGATCCTGCTCTAAGCTAATATCAGAGGATGGCTCCTCCTTTTTTATTCAGTGCATTCCCTGGATTGCTCCAGCACCCTATCAGTTGCAAGGCAGATGGGCTCCATGGAGGCAGAGGAGCAACCGCGTTGCGTAAGCAGAAAAAAAGCTATGATCTCTCCCGCCCCCTGCCAGGAGGAGGCCTCGTTAGCAGCTCCCCATGCCGTCACCTCCTCCTCGAATTTGAAGGGAGTGGTGGGCAGGGCCAGCGCAGAGACACGTGCTCCGTGCAGCCGCCAGCCCTGCCCACTTCAGGCTCTGTGGGGAAAAGTAAGGTCTTTATGTCTTATTCACTGTGGGTGGGGTGGCAGGTGAGGCAGGCACACCTGCTGACAAACTTAGTGGGCCCATGAGGGTCCTAACTATAGGGGAGCACTGGGGGCCAGGAGCAATGGCATATATAAATGTCGTGGGGCCCTGGTGCAAACCCTAAATGGGACCCTGGTGCAAACCCAAAATGAGACCCTTTAATGGCTCATACTGTTGATCTCATACTGTTGAAATTTGATCTGTCTTTTTTTTCAAATAGATGCAGCTAGACAACCAAAAACTGAAACAGAGACACATGGCACTTCCTTTCTCTAAATAATGCCAAGTGGCCACAACTATGATAAATGGGTGGAGGAGCAACAGTGAAGGGCCCCCCTGACCTTCTGGGCCCTGGTGCGGTTGTAGGGACTTGACTTTTCCAGATTTCATTCTGTTCTCCCAATTCAGGATGCCCCTTTGTGTGAAACCCCGAAGAAAACCTGTAATTACTTACCCTTCCCCAGTATAATGGCTCATCAGGGGACAGCTGTCTGCCGTGACTACGGCTTCCAATGACTTCAATATGGAGTACACACTGCCACATCCTCAGCTGAATCGCTGAAAACAATGAGAGTTGTTTGTTAAATTACGGCAGATGGCTCTCATTTAATGAGAGCCCACGAATGCACCATTGGACCGGGGAAGGGTAAGTGATTAGCAGTGCCCTGGAGGGTTTCACACAGCAGGGCATCCCAATTTGGCCGGGTGGGTTTTGGTCTTCTTTAAAGTGTAAAAAAAGCCTGATCTGATTCTCTCTCTCTGATGTATCCTGATTTGGGATGCTCCACTGTCTGAAACCCCCCCCAGTTGCCTGGTATGCTTTCCTCTGCCTCGTTAACAAGCCCACTTGCATCCTTTTCGGCTGTGCGCTGTAACTGAATGGCTGGTGTGGCCACGCACAGCCAAAGGATGCAAGTGATGCTCGATGAAAAGTAAGGAAAGTGGGCTATCCGGGGGTGGGGGGGTTAACACAGTGGGTCATCCAAAACTGGTTTTGGTCTCATTTAAAATCTTGTAGAAAAAATGTATTTATATATTGTGTAGGATCAAAATGGGGGGGGGGGGGGGGGGGGTCAACACTGTGGTTGTATGGGGCCCCAAAATCCCTAGTGGCAGCCCTGCCTGCACTGGGCGTAATAACATCACTGGGTGAGATTACGCTTCTGAAGACAGCTGATAAAAGAAGAACTCATATTCTGTTATTAGCTCAGCACAGATTTCATTTAAAAATGACTTATGATCTATATACCTTTTTCAACTACTGGATTTTATCAGTGATACATTAATTCACAATGGTTAAACACATTTTTCATAGGATGGGGAGTTTATGTTGCAAGCCCATCATTATGCGTCAGAAATCATTCAAACAAGACTTACAGAAATGGAGGAGTTATGGACAGAGCTGCTGGAAAAATGTGATAAAAAGGCAAAGAAGCTCCAGGATGCTTATAAGGTAATTAATGTACTACCTATTCTGAAAACATTTTCTTTGTTAAAGTGGACCAAACCCCAGGATTTTGACTATCCTGGGCTTTGGTCCTTTCCCCTGGGGCACCCCGATCAGGGGTGCCCTGCTGTGTGAAACCCCCCAGGACGCCGAGGCCAGCTTACTTCTTCCCGGTCCCATAGCACGTCTAAGTGCAGCAGCTCTGACGGCCACACGCCCTGCTAGAGTTATAGCGGGATGCAGCCGCGCCATGGGACAGTGAAACAAAGTAAGTGAATGGGGCGACATGATGAGAGGTTTCACACAGTGGGGCGTCCCGATTTTGGATGCCCGGGGGGGGTCGATCGATTTCCAGGCCGATCGAGCTGTCCACTTTAGTCCACTTTAAAGTGTCATGTGACAATAACCTCTTCTACAACATCTTTTTGTTTTAGGCACAGCAGTTTCAGAGGAGCATTGAAGATTTGGGAAAGTGGTTGGACCTAGTAGAATCCAAGCTGGCTAATAAAACAAAAGATCTAATAACACTTGAAAAACTCGGAGAGTTAGAAGAGGACATTGCCAGCCATGGAGAGAGACTGCAAGTCTTGGCTGGTAAGACTCGTGAATTTCAACAAGATGGACACTTTCTGGCTGGGGAAATAGAAGACAGAGTGAGGATTCTTATTCACAGGTTAGTAATCTGGCATTTAGTGGGTTTCTGTCTTGTCAAAGGAGCCGTTAAAACTGACTTAATATTACAACACAGTGGCATGGAACGTGGAATGTACACATCTAGTTGAACTTCACTATATCTGCAAATGCAGAATTTAGCTTCTATCACTTAAGAGAAGGAGAACCTGTATGAACATCTTGGAACTTGGGGAGCATGCAAAGCCTTTGAAGCTGCCATATAAGGCATCACTTTGCCAAAACCTTTTATGGTAGTGAGTGCCTTGTTGTATGTTTACAAATAAAGAAAAAATTTCAGTCTGAATACACAGCTTTACTTCATGTTTAGGCAACACCTACTATACATGTACTTCTTTATCTCTTTTAGACAACATCAATCTGTGTGTATAATGTTGTTTTTTACATGTAGATACAAGAATCTTAATGAGCCATTACAAGAATGTAGAGCAGCTCTGGAAGGCAAGAAACTCCTTGATCAGTTTTTTCGGGACATTGGGGATGAACTGGCATGGATACAAGATAAGATGCCGCTTGCCTCTTCAAAGGAGTGTGGACAATCACTGACCACTACACAAGCATTGCTGGAGAAACACCAGGTCTGAGAAATCATTTTGGATTGCAAATGAAATGTATATCCAAAGAGTTTAAAATAAGCAAAAAAGGGCAGGAAAAAACTTGTCATGACTAAGCCTTGAGATGCCTTGTATCATGTCATGGGCATGATGATGTCACCAACTATCCAGGGCGAGTAATAGAAGTGCAGGTCCTGGGTCTGATAACTAGACTTACATGCCATGTTGGCCTGTGGCATATTGAGGGGGGTCCATATAGGGTTTAGGTCTGCTTCAACAAATAACCATTTTGTAAATTGGGAGGTAAACATAAGTTAATTGGATTTGCCTATAATTTCCTTGTGAATGTTCATATTAATGAACAGCATTGTAAAAGTTTATATCTATACTTTGAAATAATCTAGAATACCTTGTAGGGTAGGGGTCCCAAGCCCTCTCCTACAAGGCTCACCAACAGGACAGATTTTGCAGATCTTCCCACAGATGCACAGGTGAAGTAATTAGTGCAGCAGCAGAGCTATATAGGCAGCTATGTGGAGATTCACAAAACATGACTGCTTGATGGGACTTGTAGGAGAAGGTTGGGGACCACTGTTGCTGTTGTTAGGATACACCTAATAAAAGAACTCATCACTAATGTGCCACTACCAAACCCAGCACAATCCTCCATTGTAGCAAGCTACAATGTAAATGCTCATTACACTGAGACTGCTAAGACTGACTAAAGGTAATTCAATAAACCTACAAAAATACACCATAACTGAAATGTGTTAAACTTTTTATGGGTTACTATAATAGTTATTTTTTATTTTTTAGAATTTGGAAAATGAGATTAACAGTCGAGAGGCGCTGGCCAAAGCTGTGATGGCAACAGGTCGAAAGCTAGTGAGAGGTAACCATTTTGCCAGCAAAGAGATTGATGATTCGTTACATCAACTGGAAGTCGCTGCAGAAACACTCAAAGCGGAGGCTGACCGAAGAAGGAAAAGACTAATGCAGGCTTGTGAAGCCCAGCAGTTTCTCACAGAGGTATTGTAACAGTTTTAGTGGAAATAGTCATTAGGGTCGATTCATGGTCGTGCAACCAAAAAACCTCTAACCAAGGGCAAATGTTTCTGCATGTGCCTAGGTGCCTGATTCATGGCTCAGGTGACAGGAAATACACTCCAAAATGGAGAATAGAAATTCACCTAAAACGCAGAAGCTGGAGAGACAAAATATCAAAAGAGAAACAGTAAAGAAAGGGGAGAAATATTTAGGTGTTGATTTATAGGTGCTTATTTCTCCTTATTTTTAGGTGTTGAGCTTTACTGGGATATTCTGATTCCAAGTCACCTCCAGTATTGTTTTTTCAAATGTTTAGTTCCAGATGTTCTCTTTACCCCTCCCTCCCTGCCCTGTTTTGAGTATTAGTCCTTAATAATTGTGCTACTAATTGTTTTTATTTTCAAATTTCTCTTAATTTGGGGGGCCCAACATTTTTATCATTAAACATTTTGAGGTTTGTCATCTCTGACAACTTTTAATCATTTTTTTTTCTCACCAAAACCCCCCAAAAATCTGACACTTTAAGTGATAAAAAAACATGCCGAATGCATGCACGCGTCGAAAGGACGCCAATGTGAAAACTTGCACCTGTAATTTTCTGCAAGTACAAATTGGTGACTGATTTATAGGGCATTTTTGAGGGCAGAAAAGCAAGCTCAAACATGTAAATTTCAAGAGCAATTTTCCTCCAGCAAAACGCTGGAGTAAACTGCCAGCAAATGTCTGCCTTAAAAAATGCTCTTCAAATTCAGACGCCCATGAATCAGAGGAAGCCCAAGCGCAACGTGGTCTTTAACCCTTTCATTTCCAAGCACGTAGATTCTACGTGCTCGCTTCCACTACACTTAAGTGCTTGACTTTCCCCCCTGCTACAGTAAAAATAAAGTAACAAAAACACTCACCTGACCCCTCGTTCGATCCGGCCGGGTCTCCTCTGCATCCGGGGGGGGGCTTCTATCCCCCACCCAGGCCCCCCCCCCCCCCCGGCTGCAGGGGAATGCCCGGAATAGCCACCCCCCCCTTCAGCAGCTGCCGGAAATACATGTAAAAAAAAAATGAAAATGACATTTACTCACCTCCGGGCCCAATCGCTCCCGCCGGGTCTCCTCTTTACCAGGGGGGCCTCCGATCACCCCCCCC
This sequence comes from Gastrophryne carolinensis, assembly GCA_027917425.1. Lineage (NCBI taxonomy): Eukaryota > Metazoa > Chordata > Amphibia > Anura > Microhylidae > Gastrophryne > Gastrophryne carolinensis. The sequence goes on from CM051244.1 coordinate 75,398,256, forward strand.
CCCTCAGCTCTTCAGCTTCAGGAGAGAGCCTGAGTATTTTTTTACTGTTAACCCTTTGTGAACTGGTAAGGGGTCCATGAGACCCCTATACCAGATCACAAGGCTGGGGGCTGGCAAGTCACCTGTAGCTAGCGGGTGACTTGCCGTTAACCCCCGACACCCCAAATTACCTGCCTCCCAAAAGGCCAGGGGGGGGCAGAAGGGCCCCGGCCTCACAGAGGCTATGTGGACTTGCGCCCTGTTCTATAAGCCCCCATAGCTGGCCCTGGGCCGGTTATGCTGGGTAGGGGGGACCTCACGCCATTTTTTTGTGGGATTTTTAAGGGTTTTTAACCCTTAAAATCCCCCCCGAAAAATGGGGGGGAACCTATGTTATTTTTTTTTTTTATTAACCCTATGTTACCTGTTGGCAAGCAGGTAAAAAAGGCTTCCAGCAGCAGCAGGAGCGCTGAAGACAAAGTGATCAGCGTGGGACACAGTGCCCAGGGATAGATGGAAGGTAAGTATTAAAAAAAATATATATTTTTTTGTTTATTGCATGGCACGGCCTACTTCAGTATTCATAACAATTGGGTAATTCCGCCACAAGGTGGCGCAGTGGTACTGCAGAAAGCTGTGGCATCTCCCGGCCCCCTATAAAAACTTGATTAACCATAGAGTTCCCAGTGTTTCCTCTGCAGTAAAACTGCAAAGTTAGAAGATGGCTCTCTTGCGCAGGTGAGCAGGGCAACCAAGCCTGCGCCTGCGTCTATTTCCACCCGTTTCTGGACCCTCACTGCCTCCCAGGCTTGGCTGACAGATCGGGTGAGGGTAGAAGAGCACTAGGGTCAGTTGCTCCTGGAGCGCTGCTCCAAGCCGCAGACCCTGTTCCACAAAGGGTAGCCGGCCATAGGCTTTATTGTGAACCCACTAAGGATGCGAAGTTCCTGTCCTGGCTTCTGAGGGGGTGAGTGTTTTGGGGACTGTGTCCCCTTCTTTTCCTTCAGGGGTCCCCCCCCTTCTGGCCGGGATACTCGCCACTGCCTTCTCGTCTCTTTCTCTCCCCCCACCTCTCTGACTTTGTTGGGGGGGGGGGGGTTAGCAGTGAGTGGTATTAGTTGTGGTGTTTTGGCTGTTACAGTGTGTTTTTTGGTGTTTTTTGGCCGCAGCGCTCCGCGGCTGTCGGCACTATAACCTGTGGCATTTTTGCTCTGTCATGGCGCCCCTCAAGGTATCCATTTTGGATTAGCTGCGCGTCTGGATTTATCCCTTCCGGGCTGCAGCGCTGTTTTCTCCGGTGTGTCGCTTCATCCTGCGGTCTGTGCCTTGGTGACCCTGCGGTGTCCTTGGTTCGTGAGTCCCCCTTGGAGGTTGTTTTATTGGTCTCGTGGGGCACGTGCTGCGGGATGCTCATGTGTTGTTTTTACTTATGTCTTTCAGGCGGGATACCAGTGGGTTGTGGTTTCTCCCTGCTCTACTCCTTCCTCCCCCTCATCCCCCCCCACCCTTTGCTGATCTGGGGGCATCCTTTGGGAGGGCATCCCGGGTGGCTTTTGTATTAGCCTTTACCCAGCGCTGGCCTATTGCGCCTGTGTTAATCACCATATGGAGGCTTCTGGGGATAGCGTGCTTGGGGGTCCTTTGGGGCAATCCCGACTGTGTGCCATGTGTGGGGTATCCCCTGTGAGTGACAGTGTCGGGGTGTGCATGCCGTGTGCTCAAAGTGTCCTTGCGCTCCAGCTTGGTTTGCCTGCATCGCTTCCCAGCTTTGCGCCCCCTTCGGCATCACCTACCCCCCCACTGCTGCAATTAGCTCCCAGTGAGGGGGATGCTAGCAGGGGGTCACAGTCTGATCTGGCACTTCATGTGGCCAACATTGAGAAGCAGCTTGCCAGGCCTATTCCTAGGAGGGCTTCTGGCAAGAAGCGGCACCTGACTTCTACACCCTCCCGCTCCACTGAGGAGTATGAGGAATTTGATGCCACTGGTGGACTTTATTCCCTAGAGGAAGGGGAACTGTTCCAGGACTCTGACTCCTCTGGGGACCAGCAGGAGGGTTGCATTAGTGACCCTGGGTCTGCGTCCGGGGAGGAATCATGGTACCCTGAGGACACTGACAATCTGCTGTCACAGCAGAGGTGGCTAAGAGAAAGCAGGGTGCTTTTTCATCCTGGTAAACAGCGTCTGGAGTTCTCTGAGCAGGGCCTTTTCACTTCTATGGTGCTTAGGGAGTGGGAACGTCCTAACAGGCTGCCTGCTGTGCCCAAGGAATTGGATAAGTAAAGCGTTGGTCCTGTCCCCCTGAGGTGGACGCTCCCATGCTAGGCCTGTCTAATACTTCGGTCATGCCTTCCCCTGACACTACCACTCTGAAGGACAGCGAGGACCGGAGCATGGATCAGCTGGCCTGCCATGCTTTTACTTGTGTGGGGGCTGGACTGCGCCCGGCCTGTGCTGCTGCCATTACTGCTATTGCCCTTAAGAAACTGCTCAAGCGTCTCTATGGCGCTATGGCTGCTAGGAGGAGGGAGGATTATAGGGCCCTCTTGCTTTGCTCTGATTTTGTTGTATTTATCCTTACTGCCATGGATGATGCTGTGAGGCTGGGTGGTAGGGCCTCTGCACTTTTGGTGGCTATGCGCCGCTCTGTTTGGTTACGTCAGTGGGCAGCTGCTGCTGCGGCTAAGAGGGCTCTCACTGGGCTCCCCTTTGTGGGGCTGCGGCTCTTTGGTGAGCGTCTTGATGTTTTGGCCAAGGATGGCAGGCTGCCTCAGCGTAGGAGGCAGCCCCGGCCTTTTCCGGGGACCTCTGTCTCCCTCCCCTCCCTCCGCTCTTCCAGAGGAGGTCGTAGCTCCCTCTTCTCAGGTAGCCGCAGAGAGTCTTGGGGCCGTGGCAGATCCCGTGGACGTCCCGGTCTCTCCTGGGGTTCCAAGCCCAAACCTCCTCCCAAGGCCCCCCAGGCATGAGGGGGCGCCCTCACCCATCCGGGTGGGGGGACGGCTTTGTCTCTTTGCTCACGTCTGGAGGCTCCACGTTTCAGACCAGTGGATTCAGGAGATGGTGTCCTCCGGTTACAAGATAGGGTTTGCAGCCTGGCCGCCCCCAAGATTCATCAGATCACGGATGTCTTTAAACCCCCTGTCAGGGGTCATTTGTCCAGTGCCCCATCAAGAACAGGGTCAGGTACTATTCCAATCTCTTCACGGTCCCCAAAAAGGACGGCTCTCTGGGGCCCTTTTTGGACTTGAAGGGCCTCAACAAGTTTGTCAGATTCAAACATTTTCGCATGGAGACGCTCTGCTGTCGGTACCCTTCGGCCGGGGCGACTTCATGACCACCGTGGACATCAAGGATGCTTATCTTCATATGCCTATCTTCCCAGGTCATCAAAGATTTCTGAGGTTCGTGCTGGAGGATCAGCATTACCAGTTTGTGGCCTTACCATTCGGTATCACTTCGGTGCCTCGGGTGTTCACCAAGGTGCTGGCGGGAGTGAGGGCTCTGCTGCGAACCCGGGGCATTCGCATCCTTCCCTACCTGGACAACATCCTCATTGTGGCTCAGTCCTTTCATCAGGCCGAACAGGACACCCAGGTGGTGATCTCCACTCTGGAGTCCTTCGGCCGGGTGATCAATTTTCCTAAGTCTTCACTGTCCCCGTCCTTGGTGAGGTCTTTTCTGGGCATGACACTGGATACCTCTCAGGTCAAGGTGTTCCTTCCTCAGCAGAAAGTGGAGGGCCTTCAGAAGCAGGCACGGGCTCTGCTCTTGTGTCCTCATCCCTCCATCCGTCTGGGGATGCAGTTGGTGGGCCTGATGATGTCCTGCTTCGAGGCGGTCCCTTTGCTCGGTTTCACATGAGACCTCTTCAGTTGCACCTCTTGTCAGCTTGGGATCGGGACCCTGTTTCCCTGGATCAGGAATTTGCTCTGTCTCCTCTGGCCAGGCAGTCCCTTTCATGGTGGCTGGACTCAAGGAATCTTCTGGTGGGGAGGACCTTCCTGCCCTCGTGATGGGAGACTGTCACCACGGATGCCAGTCTGACGGGCTGGGGGGGCTTTTGTAAGTCCCTACAGTTCCAGGGTCGTTGGGGCCCCCAGGAGGCCCATGCTCCCATCAATATCCTGGAACTGAGGGCGATCAGGTTGGTTCTGTCCCACCTGACCACACACCTTCAGGGTCGGGCTGTTCAGATCCGCTCAGACAACCAGACGGCAGTTACCTACATCAACCCTCAGGGAGGGACTCGGAGCAAGCGAGCCTTCAAAAAAGTGTCTCTGATACTGTCTTGGGCGGAACAGAATGTCTCCTGCATCTCAGCGGTATACATTCCGGGGGTGAAGAACCAGGTGGCGGACTCCCTGAGCAGGGGGACGTCTCGTCTGGGGGAATGGTCCCTCAACTATCAGGTGTTTCTCTCCCTGTGTCACCACTGGGGTCAGCCGGATGTGGACCTGTTTGCGTCCCGTCACAATCACAAACTTCCCAGGTTTGTCTCCCTGTCACAGGATCCTCTGGCCTTCGCGACGGATGCACTAGCAATGCCTTGGACGGAGTTTCGGCTTCCCTATGTGTTCCCTCCGTTCCCTCTACTGGGCAGGGTCATGTGCAAGATTGCACAGGAGGGGGTGTCAGCCATCCTGGTGGCCCCCTGTTGGCCAAGAAGGTTGTGGTTCGCAGATGTCATGCAGTTGGCAGTAGACCAGTACATCTTGCCCAGGGATCCAGATCTTCTCACTCAGGGACAGCTACGCCATCCCAATTTACAAATGCTGGCTTTAACGGCTTGGCTGCTGAAACCTACATCTTGATAGAGAAGAGGTTGCCTGCCTCTGTTGTGGATACCATGATTTGGGCTAGGAAGAAGTCCTTGTCCTTTATCTATTACAGGGTCTGGCATGCTTACATTGCCTGGTGTGAGTCCAAGTCTCTTCCCTGTCGGGTTTTTTCCATTCCCAGGATTCTGGAATTTTTGCAACATGGTTTGGATCCTGGCCTTCAACTAAGTACCCTCAAAGGCCATGTTTCAGCTCTGTCAGTTTTTTTCCAAAGATCCTTTGCCAACCACCGGTTGGTTAAAACTTTTTTTCCAGGGTGTTACTCATGTGCGTCCAATTGTTACCCCGTCCCTAACATTACTAAGTTTAAAAGTTTGTGCTAACATTGCTACTTCTTTACTTGTGTGTGCACTGGCAATGCACAACATGAATCAGCCTGTCTAAAGACAGTGCAATAACTTAACTTGCTTGCTCACACACACACAATGAAAAAATACTTTACTTGCCTGCACAGTGCTACAGTTCAAAAAGAGAGTTTAGGTAGAGGCCAATTGGACTCCCTGTTACATTGGGAGAGCTACAATCCAGCAGATCTGGCCACTGACCTGCAAATGCAACAGCAAAAAGGAAGGTAGGATGTGCTCATCCAGTCAATATATAGCAGTCAAGAGGTGCTAGAGGGGTGTGACCACACACACTAAGCAAAAAAGAAAGTTAACCCTCTGCACACTCATACTAAAAACAGAAAAACCTAGATAACACTTGTTAAGAACATGGACTGTTAGTTAACATAGATTGCAATGAATGTAAAAGCGAGGTAGCCACGTCAAGGCCGTCCAATTGTTACCCCGTCCCTAACATTACTAAGTTTAAAAGTTTGTGCTAACATTGCTACTTCTTTACTTGTGTGTGCACTGGCAATGCACAACATGAATCAGCCTGTCTAAAGACAGTGCAATAACTTAACTTGCTTGCTCACACACACACAATGAAAAAATACTTTACTTGCCTGCACAGTGCTACAGTTCAAAAAGAGAGTTTAGGTAGAGGCCAATTGGACTCCCTGTTACATTGGGAGAGCTACAATCCAGCAGATCTGGCCACTGACCTGCAAATGCAACAGCAAAAAGGAAGGTAGGATGTGCTCATCCAGTCAATATATAGCAGTCAAGAGGTGCTAGAGGGGTGTGACCACACACACTAAGCAAAAAAGAAAGTTAACCCTCTGCACACTCATACTAAAAACAGAAAAACCTAGATAACACTTGTTAAGAACATGGACTGTTAGTTAACATAGATTGCAATGAATGTAAAAGCGAGGTAGCCACGTCAAGGCCGTCCAATTGTTACCCCGTCCCTAACATTACTAAGTTTAAAAGTTTGTGCTAACATTGCTACTTCTTTACTTGTGTGTGCACTGGCAATGCACAACATGAATCAGCCTGTCTAAAGACAGTGCAATAACTTAACTTGCTTGCTCACACACACACAATGAAAAAATACTTTACTTGCCTGCACAGTGCTACAGTTCAAAAAGAGAGTTTAGGTAGAGGCCAATTGGACTCCCTGTTACATTGGGAGAGCTACAATCCAGCAGATCTGGCCACTGACCTGCAAATGCAACAGCAACCCTCTGCACACTCATACTTTTAAACTTAGTAATGTTAGGGACGGGGTAACAATTGGACGGCCTTGACGTGGCTACCTCGCTTTTACATTCATTGCAATCTATGTTAACTAACAGTCCATGTTCTTAACAAGTGTTATCTAGGTTTTTCTGTTTTTAGTATGAGTGTGCAGAGGGTTAACTTTCTTTTTTGCTTAGTGTGTGTGGTCACACCCCTCTAGCACCTCTTGACTGCTATATATTGACTGGATGAGCACATCCTACCTTCCTTTTTGCTGTTGCATTTGCAGGTCAGTGGCCAGATCTGCTGGATTGTAGCTCTCCCAATGTAACAGGGAGTCCAATTGGCCTCTACCTAAACTCTCTTTTTGAACTGTAGCACTGTGCAGGCAAGTAAAGTATTTTTTCATTGTGTGTGTGTGAGCAAGCAAGTTAAGTTATTGCACTGTCTTTAGACAGGCTGATTCATGTTGTGCATTGCCAGTGCACACACAAGTAAAGAAGTAGCAATGTTAGCACAAACTTTTAAACTTAGTAATGTTAGGGACGGGGTAACAATTGGACGGCCTTGACGTGGCTACCTCGCTTTTACATTCATTGCAATCTATGTTAACTAACAGTCCATGTTCTTAACAAGTGTTATCTAGGTTTTTCTGTTTTTAGTATGAGTGTGCAGAGGGTTAACTTTCTTTTTTGCTTAGTGTGTGTGGTCACACCCCTCTAGCACCTCTTGACTGCTATATATTGACTGGATGAGCACATCCTACCTTCCTTTTTGCTGTTGCATTTGCAGGTCAGTGGCCAGATCTGCTGGATTGTAGCTCTCCCAATGTAACAGGGAGTCCAATTGGCCTCTACCTAAACTCTCTTTTTGAACTGTAGCACTGTGCAGGCAAGTAAAGTATTTTTTCATTGTGTGTGTGTGAGCAAGCAAGTTAAGTTATTGCACTGTCTTTAGACAGGCTGATTCATGTTGTGCATTGCCAGTGCACACACAAGTAAAGAAGTAGCAATGTTAGCACAAACTTTTAAACTTAGTAATGTTAGGGACGGGGTAACAATTGGACGGCCTTGACGTGGCTACCTCGCTTTTACATTCATTGCAATCTATGTTAACTAACAGTCCATGTTCTTAACAAGTGTTATCTAGGTTTTTCTGTTTTTAGTATGAGTGTGCAGAGGGTTAACTTTCTTTTTTGCTTAGTGTGTGTGGTCACACCCCTCTAGCACCTCTTGACTGCTATATATTGACTGGATGAGCACATCCTACCTTCCTTTTTGCTGTTGCATTTGCAGGTCAGTGGCCAGATCTGCTGGATTGTAGCTCTCCCAATGTAACAGGGAGTCCAATTGGCCTCTACCTAAACTCTCTTTTTGAACTGTAGCACTGTGCAGGCAAGTAAAGTATTTTTTCATTGTGTGTGTGTGAGCAAGCAAGTTAAGTTATTGCACTGTCTTTAGACAGGCTGATTCATGTTGTGCATTGCCAGTGCACACACAAGTAAAGAAGTAGCAATGTTAGCACAAACTTTTAAACTTAGTAATGTTAGGGACGGGGTAACAATTGGACGGCCTTGACGTGGCTACCTCGCTTTTACATTCATTGCAATCTATGTTAACTAACAGTCCATGTTCTTAACAAGTGTTATCTAGGTTTTTCTGTTTTTAGTATGAGTGTGCAGAGGGTTAACTTTCTTTTTTGTTACTCATGTGCGTCCACCTCGTAAGCCTATGTTACCAGTCTGGGACTTGAATCTGGTGTTGTCTGCTCTGCAGGGTCCTCCCTTTGAGCCTCTCCATGGAGCTGCTTTGCCCATTCTGACTCTTAAGGTAGCCTTTTTGGTAGATATCACTTCTGTAAGGCGAGTTTCTGAGCTGGCGGCGCTTTCCATCAAACCTCCTTATTTTGAGAGACATCAGGATAAGGTGGTGTTTCGGCTTAAGCCGGATTTCTTGCCTAAGGTGGTGTCTGCCTTTCATCTCAATCAGGGCATTGTCTTGCCTTCATTTTGTCCTAATCCTGCTAATTTCAAGGAGCGGACACTGCATTCTCTGGATGTCGTCAGGGCTCTGAAGTTTTATTTGGTCACTACTGAGCCTTTCAGGAAATCCGATGCTCTTTTTGTTCTCACTATCAGCAAGTGGATCTGTCAGGCGGTGGTTCAAGCCTATTCTGCTAAGGGGAAGGAACCTCCCTTTAGAATTTCTGGTGCTTCTTGGGCTTTTCATCACCAAGCTTCTGTTGAACAAGTTTGCAAGGCCGCTACTTGGTCTTCTGTTTCCTACTTTTTCCAAGTATTACAAGGTTGATGTTAAGGCCTCAGCGGATGCTGCTTTTGGCAGCAAGGTGCTTCAGGCGGTAGTGACTTGAACTGCCGGCTGTTACTTATTGGGGATCCCACCCTACTTTTGGACACTGCTTTTGGATGTCCCAACTGTTATGAATACCGAAGCGGGCCGTGCCATGCAATAAAGAAAAAAGCAATTCTGTGAGTACTCACCTGTAGAATTGTTTTTGTTCTTGCATGGCACGGCCCGCTTCGACCCACCCTTGTTATCGTTATTCTTGGTTGCCTCTTTATGTTGATTGTTCCAAGTCAATTGGGGTTTTTTACCTTTTTTACATTTTTTACCTTTATTCTCTCCTGGCATCTTGTCTCACTGCTTGTCTACGCTGGGAACTCTATGGTTAATCCCATTTTTATAGGGGGCAGGGAGATGCCACAGCTTTCTGCAGTACCACTGCGACACCTTGTGGCGGAATAACCCAACTGTTATGAATACCGAAGCAGGCCGTGCCATGCAAGAACAAATACAATTCTATAGGTGAGTACTCACAGAATTGCTTTTTTTTATTCTGTGTGTGTTTTGTTTACATTTAACCCTTTGTGAACTGGTAAGGGATCCATGAGACCCCTATACAAGTTCACAAGGCTCTGGGTCACCTGCTAGCCGCAGGTGACTTGCCATTAACTCTGAGCTCCCCATTACCTGCCTCCCCAAAGCCCGGGGGGGGCAGAAGAGCCCGTGACCATAGGCTATGCCAATTTGTAGCCTAGAGGGCCAGGGGCCACCACCCTGTGCCTTGTGGAAGCACCCATAGCTGGTCCCAGGGCTGGTTATGCTGGGTAGGGGGGACCTCGTGCCATTTTTTGGGGGGGGGGGATTTTTAGACAGAAAAAATGTGTCCCCCTCCCCCGGGAAATGTAACCCTTTATAGTGTGTATAGTAGTTGTATTTTATTTGTAAATGTTATAAAGTGCTCTTTTCAGCTTGGGGGGGGAGTCTCCTGGGCACGAACGAGGGGGCTACCGATACATATGTGGTACCGTTGTAATCAGGACAAATGGGGCTTTCACGAGCAATATCGTTTACTTTAGTAAAATAAATTGTTTATTTAAAATAAATGAGACAATTTAAAAGAAATAATATTTTTTTTTATTTTTTCAGTTTTTTGACTTAAAAATATTTTAAAAAACAGTAAAAAAATTACAAACAACACATTTCATGTTAAAGCCTAAACTCTGCCTCAAAAAATATATAACATTTTCCTGGAAATTCCTGCAAAAATCATGGCTAAATATAGCACAAAATGGTGAAAAATGACCTGTCAACAGGTGAAAATATTTAGAGTAGGCTGGCAATTAAAAGGGTTAATAGTACCTATGCATGTTGGGTATTGTTCTGTTCAGGGGATCTTGAGCTTTCAGACGTAGCTTGTATTCTAAGTATGTCACACACCCCGCTTCAAGATATTCATTACCTGTGGGTAGTATGGTCCTGTAGAGGGCTTCTGCAGAGATGATTGGAGGAAAGAAAGCCCCTCCCAGTCCATAAGTACCTGGGACCTCCCACTCATTACCCAGTCTTCATCTCTGCAGACGGCGAGCAAGCAGTAGATGATATCTCCTCCTTGCACAGGGGGACTTTAAGGTAGCCGGGTCTACTCCCGGCCTATATATATTTTTATTTCCGTTCGGACTCTTTATTCCCTTTATTAATATATAGCTATTTAAATGCCTCCCAGTCTTGACTGCTGTCCGAGCGAGGGTATAACAGCACCTCAGGTGCTCAGGAGCTATGCTCCACCGCGAGACCCTATAAAGAGGGTAGGCGGTTATACCGGGTTGGTGACTCCGGTTTGGGATGCCCTGTCCAAGAGTTTAATTTTCCCCTTAAATGGCCTATTCCCCTTTTTTAGTTGTGTGGAGGCCTCTTATTCAGCTTCTGGTGTTTTTCTTTGGGGGCGCCTGGAAAATAGATTCATTTGAAATGTTTGTTTAAAATGTTTACTTTTCTGGTATGAATAGTTATAATGTAAACTTGTTGCAATCTTTTTTGCTGACAGAGGTGCTGGATTTTTACCTCAGAGCTGAGGGGAGGATTTCTCCCCTCACGCTCTTCAGTGAGGGGGCGGGGCCGGGCCTTCGGTATGAGGCCGCAGCCCGCGCCCTTTAGGAGTTTGGAGCTGCTGGGCGGAGCCTTGCAGCGCGCGATCCATGCTGGCCACGCCCCCCTGCTGCGTCTCCCGCTCTGATCTGTGTTACCTCAGGCAGAGGACACAGTGTATTGGCGCCCAAAGACTCAGTGAGTGGCCCTGCGGCCGTTGCTTATCTGTACATATTTGCATATATATATGTATATATATATAGGTATAATAGATATAGGTTTATATAGGGAGAACCTCTTACTGTCTTTTTCTATGTTTTTCAGGCTGAACTGCCAGGAATTTTTTCAGGTTTCTCCTGGTCCTAGAGTACCTGGGTACTTTTGTTATTTATTACAAAACCTCCCACTTGGACAATATAAGGGCATCCCGGGTTGCTTAATAGCGTAATTCCCTCACTCATAGCGACTATTCAAGTTCATCTTATGGAGGCATCCCAAGATTCCGGGCTCCCCTCGGGACAATCCCGGAAGTGTATGGGTTGTGGGGTATCCCTAACAGGGGATGATTTTTTCCTATGTATATCATGTGCACAGCAGACTATTACACGGCAGTCCGGTCCCCAGGCATCTGGGTCAGCGCAGCTGGCTTCATCCTCTCCCCCTCCCACTTTGACCCGTGCCCCGTGTGAGATTGCCACGGGGGGGCAGTCGCAATCTGATGTGTGTGCCAGGTTGGCCAGTATTGAAAAATTCATTTCCTCCACGGTTGCCAAGAAAGCACCGGCTAAGAGGAAGCATTTATCACCGGTTAATCATTTTGAATATGATGATGACGAGGACGGCCTGGATTGGTCAGATTATTCCCCTCTAGAAGAAGGGGAATTATTTGAGGATTCAGATATTTCTGATGATCAGCAATTTGTTGGTGCTGATTCCGATCGGAGCTCAGGGACTTCCTTGGATACTCCTAATGTTCTGACTCAGATGTTTGAGGTGCTTGCTATCTCGCCTCCGGCGGAGGTTCCTCAACAGCAAGGGGAGTTTTATGACGAATCCAAGCCGCGGTTGGAATTCCCTAATCAAAAGCATTTTGATAATATTATTTCTAAGGAATGGGAAAGGCCTGCCCAGCTCCCAGGCATTCCCCAAAGTTGGGATAAGAGGTATCCTTTTCCAGTGGATACGGTTAAGCGCTGGGCGTCTCCCCCCGAGGTGGACGCCCCTATTTTGGGGTTATCCAACTCAGCCGTATTGAACAACCCTGATTGTTCCTCTCTTAAGGATGGTGAGGATAAACGCATTGACCAGATGGCTTGTCATGGTTTTGCCAGTATTGGGGCAGCAATAAGGCCTGTTTGTGCCTCATCGCTGTTGGCGGTGGCTACGAGAAAGGTGGTCAGGCACTTGTTATCCTCCTCCGGTTTGAATCCGGATAGTGAGGAATTTCGTGAACTAAAACAATGTGAGGGGTTTTTTGTCCTTCATGGTGGCCGCTTTGGATGATTCCTTGATGATGAGTAGTAGAGCCTCTGCTCTAATGGTTACTATCAGGCATTCAATTTGGTTACGCCAGTGGGCGGCTGACTTTGGGTCAAAAAAGTCACTAACGGCTCTTCCCTTCGTTGGGTTACGGCTCTTTGGAGACAAGCTGGATGCCGTGGCCAAGGGGGGCAAACTACCTCAACGCAAGAAGCAACGTCGCCCCTTTCGAGGAGCGTCTTCCTTCACTCCTTCCTTTCGGGCATCTATAGCAGGAAGAGGTTTCGCCTTCCCTTCTACAAGGGGAAATTCCTGGAATAGGGGCAGAGGACGTGCCCATTCAGGATACAGTTGGGGCTCAAAACCCAAACCCGTGGCCAAGCCCGCTCAACAATGAGGGGGCGCCCTCACCCGTGCGGGTGGGGGGACGGCTACAGCACTTCTCCCAGGTCTGGAACCGAGAGGTCTCGGACAGGTGGATCCGGGAAGTGGTGTCTTCCGGCTACAAGCTGGAGTTCGAGTCCTACCCTCCCCCGCGTTTCCTCAGGTCTCGGGTGTCCCCGGAGGCACTGGCTGCGCAGCAGCTCCGGGCGGCAGTATCGAGTCTTCTGGAAATGGCAGTCATTTGCCCAGTTCCCTCATTAGACCGGGGTCGGGTTTTTACTCAAATCTGTTCACGGTCCCCAAAAAGGATGGCTCCGTCCGGCCCATACTGGACCTAAAGATTCTCAACAAGTTCGTCAGACTGCGAAGGTTTCGCATGGAAACGTTGCGCTCGGCTATTCATTCTCTTCGTCAGGGGGACTTCATGACGTCCATAGACATTCAGGACGCTTACCTCCATGTTCCCATTTTTCCCGCACACCAGAGGTTTCTGAGGTTCGCGGTGGAGGATCGGCACTTTCAGTTTGTAGCTCTTCCCTTCGGTCTCACCACAGCTCCAAGAGTTTTCACCAAGGTGCTTGCTGGGGTGATGGCTCTCCTCAGAGCGCAGGGGATTCGCATTGTGCCATATCTGGACGATCTCCTCATCATGGCACCGTCATTCAGCCAGGCAGAATTGGACACCAGGACGGTAATATCCACTCTGGAGAGGTTCGGCTGGGTGATCAACTACCCCAAGTCCTCCCTACACCCGTCCAGGATAGTATCCTTTCTGGGAATGTCTCTGGATACAGATCTGGCCAGAGTTTTCCTTCCTCATTCCAAGGTTCTTCTGATTCAGGAGTTGGTTCGGTCACTCATGTCCATGCCTCGACCGTCCATCCGTCTAGGGATGAGACTGGTGGGTTTGATGGTGGCCTCATTCGAGGCGGTTCCCTTTGCTCAGTTTCACACAAGGACACTTCAGCTCCATCTGTTATCGGTCTGGAACAGGTCTCCTCAGCCGCTGGATCATCTTTTTCAGATGTCTCCCGGGTTCGCCGCTCGCTTCGGTGGTGGCTGAACTCAACCAACCTACTGAGGGGCAGATCCTTTCGGACTCCTCAGTGGGAGATAGTCACTACGGATGCCAGCCTCTCAGGGTGGGGGGGCTTTTGGAAGGATCTGCAAGTTCAGGGTTTGTGGAGTCCCCTGGAAGCTCACGAGTCTATCAATGTTCTGGAATTGAGGGCCATCAGGTTGGTTCTTTGTCATTTGACTCATCAACTGCGAGACTTGCCGGTCCAGGTCAGGTCGGACAATCGGACGGCGGTGGCCTACATCAATCACCAGGGAGGAACCCGCAGCAGGAATGCCCTCAAGGAAGTGTCTCTGATCCTGGACTGGGCAGAGAGACATGTCCCGTGTATCTCAGCAGTTTACATCCCAGGTGTGGAGAACACGGAGGCGGACTCTCTGAGCAGGATGTCAGCCTGCAAGGGGGAATGGTCTCTCAATCCCAGGGTCTTTCACTCAATTTGTCTCAGGTGGGGGTCACCGGCGGTGGACCTATTTGCCTCCCGTCACAATCACAAACTTCCGGCTTTTGTGTCTCTGGCGAAGGACCCACTGGCTCTTGCGACGGACGCCATGTCCCTGAACTGGAGGGATCTGGGGTTTCTGTACCTGTTCCCTCCGTTTCCCATGGTGGCCAGAGTAGTGCGCAAGCTTGCTCTGGAGAGAGCAACAGCAATTCTGGTAGCTCCAAGGTGGCCAAGACAGGTCTGGTTCGCAGACGTGGTAAGGTTGGCAGAAGATCAGTTTGTTCTGCCCCTGCTGCCAGATCTGCTCACACAGGGTCATCTTCGTTACCCCAATTTACCAACGCTGGCTTTGACGGCGTGGCTGCTGAAACCTCCATCTTGAAGGAGGAAGGTCTTTCTGACGCTGTTATTCAGACTCTCATTCGTGCTAGAAAGAAGTCTTCATCCGTGTACTATAGGACTTGGAGGTCTTATATTGATTGGTGTGAGGCTAGGGCCTTCCCTTGTAGGGAATTCTCTGTTTCTAGAATTTTGGAGTTCTTGCAACATGGTCTGGACTTAGGGCTCCAACTCAGTACTCTGAAGGGGCAGGTGTCTGCCCTGGCGGTATTTTTCCAAAAGTCTTTTGCACTACATCCTTTGGTTAAGACCTTTTTCCAGGGGGTTACGCATGTGCGGCCTCCTAGGAAGCCTTTGATTCCGGTTTGGGATTTGAATTTGGTTCTTTCTGCGCTACAGGGTCCCCCCTTTGAGCCCTTGCATGATAGTCCTTTGTCTTCCCTTACGCAGAAGGTGGCATTTTTGGTAGCTATCACTTCAGTTAGATGTGTTTCTGAGTTGGCGGCTCTGTCTAATCAAGCTCCATATTTTGAAAGACACCAGGATAAAGTGGTTTTCCGTTTTAAGACGGACTTTCTTCCTAAGGTGGTTTCGTCCTTTCATTTAAATCAGGATATTTTTCTGCCCTCTCTCTGTCCTAACCCCAGCAATGACAAGGAGAGGGTCCTGCATTCTTTGGATGTGGTTCGTGTTGTGAAGTATTATTTGGTGGTAACGTCTGCCTTTCACAAGACTGATGCATTCTTCGTGGTGCCTTTTGGGCCCAAGAAGGGTCTAGCACCCACAAAGTCTACCATCAGCAGATGGATCCGTCAGGCCATTGTAGGGGCCTATTCTGCTAAGGGGAGAGATCCTCCCTTTCGTGTTACTGCTCATTCTACTCGTGCGGTTGGGGCCTCCTGGGCTTTTCAGCACCAGGCCTCTGTTGAGCAAGTTTGCAAGGCCGCTACCTGGTCTTCTGTTCACACTTTTTCAAAGTTTTACAAGGTTGATGTGCGGGCCTCAGCGGATGCTGTTTTTGGCCGCAAAGTTCTGCAGGCTGCAGTAGTTTGAGTTGTGCTTTATACCTTGTTTTTGGATCCCCACCCTTTATGGACACTGCTATTGGATGTCCCACAGGTAATGAATATCTTGAAGCGGGGTGTGTGACATACTTAGAATAATACCATTTTGTGAATACTCACCTTGTAAAATGGGTATTATAAGTATGTCACACACCCCGCTTCAACCCGCCCTTTGGATTCTGCATCCTTCATATGGTGAACTTTGCGTTGTTATGACTGATATTTGGCTCTTCCTGGTCCTTTACCTTACTGCTTTCTTTATACTGGGTAATGAGTGGGAGGTCCCAGGTACTTATGGACTGGGAGGGGCTTTCTTTCCTCCAATCATCTCTGCAGAAGCCCTCTACAGGACCATACTACCCACAGGTAATGAATATCTTGAAGCGGGGTGTGTGACATACTTATAATACCCATTTTACAAGGTGAGTATTCACAAAATGGTATTTTTTTTATTGTTTGCATATTGATATTTTAGGGAAAGGTGTTTTTTATTCTGCTTTTTTATACATTTTTTAGGGAAACCCTGTGCAACCATAGAATTCTTTGACGAATTACTTCCAGGACGATGAGCCCACTACAACAAGCTGGGTACCTTTAGAAGGCTTAATATGTGTACTTTCAGGGAATGTATGGTTTGTGGGGGGTATTCCAAATGTAAAGGGTCGTTCTGGTAGAAAATCGCAAGGTGCGCATTTTGTCAGCAGAGCTGAAATTTTCAGCTAAAATTATTCTTACGCACATGCTTTACTTTAGGGTGTTTGCCAACTCTTCCCTTGACAGGACCTATGCATGTTGGGTATTGTTCTGTTCGGGGGGTGTGTTGCTTTTTCAGATTTAACTTGTTTTATCTTGTTTGCATATTGTTTTTTAGGAAAATGTGGCTTTGATTCTGTTTATTCTGTTATTTAAGGCCCCCCTGTGCAACTAAATAATTGAGGGATTATTTCCAGAAAACTGCACCCATGTCAACAAGCCTGGTACTCCTATAAGGCTTGAGGTATGTACTTCCAGAGAATATATAGTTTGTGGGGGGTATTTCAAATGTAAAGGGTTGTTTTTCTTGAAAAACTGCAAGGTTTGCATAGCGTATAGCATAGTTTTATTTCATCTTAAAATCTACTAAAGCGCTGTTTCAGTTTGGGGGAGTCTCCTGGGCAGGAAAGGGTGTCTACCAATACACATACACATGTGGTACTGCTGCAACCGGGAGAAATGGGGCTTTTACATGCAATAAGATTTTTTTTATTTTTATGCACATATTTTACCCAAAAATATTGAGAATACACCTAAAAAATTACAAACAATTTATGTTAAAGCCCAGACTCTGCTGAAAAATACAATATATAATTTCCCTGGGAAATCCCTGGAAATCCCTTCAAAAATCACTGTTGAACATGTGGAGCGCAAAATAGTGCAAAATGGTCTGGCAACAAGGGTGACAAAATCTCCAGATAGGCTGGCAGCGAAAAGGGTTAAAAAAAACTTGTGCAAATGCACAGGCACACGACTATGAATCGAGTCTATTGTTGAACAGGTTTCCCATTTTGTACTTTGAGGTTCACTTTACTAAACTATTAAACTGCCGTTTTTACAACCTTCATTACTTTCAGCTTTCAGAGTCAGAAGCATGGATCGCTGAGAGAGGGTTTGTGATCAAGTCATCAGAGAGTGCAAAAAACGAAGAATCTGCCCAAGCTATGCTGCGCAAGTTAGATACCACTATACGGGACCTTGAAGGGTTCTCCCCAAAAATTGAGAAGCTAAAAGACACTGGGAGAAACTTACAAACTGACCCTGACCACCCAGAAAGGTGAGATGCTTTCTCCACCCCTGCACATCTGCTTTTTTACATCAAGTGTATCATTTTTAGTGGGTTTCCAATGTCCTGGGAACAACCTAGAACCGAATCACACAAGTGGTGGCTTACCTATTCAGCCATATTATTTTTTTTTTTAGGAAAGGCAGTGGCAGTCCTAGACAGACCTCATAGGAAAATTCCCAGGGACCACCTGTGCAAGACTACAGTATGGCGCCCCCATCAAACACACCTCTGCACTAAAGCCTGGTGCCAGGCAGAAGTAACCACTTGCAGAAGCATTCCTTAGCCATTGGCTGCCCCATTTGACCTGGCGGCCAGTGTGGAGGCAATGCAGCAAAGGAAAGCAAAGGGAAATCATACACACAGACTATAAACATGGCAGGTAAAGCAGGTGCCTAAATTAAATAGATCCTTCTAATGCAAAGATGCTTAACCTGCATCCCGGTGGCCACATGTGGCCCTTCAGAGCCATTTGATGTGGCCCATGACCTGCTGTGAGGGAAGTGGAAGGGGTAATTAAAACTGGTGTGTAAAGGTAGTTACATAGGGGTACAGTAAGGATTGGCAATTGCATGAAGATTGCACAGGGAGTGATAACGTCAAATAGAGTTGACAGCAGTGGCTTGGAGGAACTCAGTGATTATACAACACCACCTCTGGGTGAAATCTTTGGCAGAATTATCAGGTAAAATAGATGTTCATTGTGGCCAGTGACCAGGTTCCAAATTATTTAAGTGGCCCGCGCTCATCAAAAGGTTAAGCACACCTGTTCTAATAGCTATAAGTAAAGCATGCATCTAATCAAAGTACACTTTAGTGAACTTTCCTGTTAGACCTCAGATTAGTGGTGCCCTTGGGCATGTGACACCCTACTTAACTTCCACTCGCTCTTGTGCCACACATTTCTCACCCACACTGCCAGTATCAGAAGCCGGCACTTTGGGTGGACGTGGCATTAGTACAGCGCACTCCCATTGAGATCAGTGGGTGCCTCCATACTGGGAACTTCCTTGTGTTCCTTGAGATGCCAATTGATTTTAATCACAGTGGACCGCACTGAGACCACACGCCTTCGGTGCGCCAGTTTCTCATACCAGTGCAGCAGGTGAGAGATGTGCAGCACGTGGGTGAAAGGTAAGTGGGGTACCTCAAACCTAAAGGGCACACTGATTTGATTTCTGTGGGGGTAAGATCATATAACTACCCATGGTCATTATTACCAGGGGTGTATTTACTGTGAATTGGGACCTGTCATGGCTCATACATTTTAACTGAATTGCATACAATTTGATTACTAAAGCAGAAATAAATGGTGCTTCCTTGCTGTCTGTGAGCAATAATAATGGAGCACCCTGACCTTTTGGACTCTGGTGTGGCTTCTACCTCTGTACCCCTGTAGTTATACTCTGTGGTAAAACAAATGCTAAAGTAACGCATCTTCCGGCAGCCATTAATTTATTCCTGATGCAAGATCCCACAGTGGGTGGAGTGGTGCAGGGAACAGGTACGTTCCCTGAGAAACCTGAAGCATCTTCAGGCAGCCATTCATTTATTCCTGATGCAAGATCCCACAGTGGGTGGAGTGGTGCAGGGAACAGGTACGTTCCCTGAGAAACCTGAGGATTTCACACTGTGGAACATCCCAAAGCAAAATGCCCCTAGAGAGCACATTCATCCTAGGATTTCATAGTGCAGAGCTTCCAAAATCAAAATACCCACGGGAGAGTTTTCATCCAGCCTTAGAGTCTTTTAGGGCTGTGGTAAAAGGGTTTTGGTTATTTAGTCACTGCGTAATCACAGCAAAGCTAAATTCATTGTTCAGTTAATTTAGCGGACAGCAATGACAAAAGTTGATTTGCCCAAATTGCCTAATATTGGTCAATATTTATTGTAATCGGTTTTTATTGGTTTTCAGACAAAAACAAAAGGACAACAATTATACAATTATGGGGAAATTACAAAACGTAGGGTAAGGAGGTAAGGGAAGGAACAAAAGGAAAGAGGGGTAGGGGGAAACGGGAAACAGGGTTCGGGCAAATGTTCTAGACATAGGGCTTGATTCATTAAAGGTTGAATTCAAATTTTCGCATTTTTTTTGAGAAAAAGGTGCGATTTTGTGCGCAAAAATTCTAAGCGCGATTCAACAATCCTGAAACCTGTTTTACTTTCGTTTTTGTTAATCCAGTTCGAGTGAGAGAAAAAGCACTCAAAAATAATTCGATTTTCAAAAATAATTTATGCGGAATTTTCAAGTGAAAAAAAAATCTAGTGATTCAGGTGCCATGGATTGGCTCCACACATGAATTAAATTCAAGTGTTTCACACAAATTTTTTACAGCAGCTTTCAGTAGGCGAAAAGTCTGTTTTCTGACTTCCTTCTATCCACTATACCTGCAAAAAAAGCCCATAGTGCACCATAAGGAGGCCTATGAACATGAAATTGTGTAAAATGTATTATTATATTTAATATAATATTATTATTATTATATTTAATTAATATATATTTAATATACACATATTAGCAAAAACATTTATATAAAATAAATCATAGTGGCCAGGACAGAGGACAAAATGGATGAGGCTCAATGTGCTTTCTGGATGCCTGAGTACAGCCTGGATACAACTATTCCGGGACACCATGAGGAAGACACATGAGCGCAGTAACATGTGCGATGTTTTATTTACCACATTGCATACTGCTGGACAACTTGATAAATGTAAGTGATGTATACAATACCTAACGCCATGACAACATAAATATAGCAGACAGAAAAATAAGCATCCCAAAATATAAAAAAAAAAAACATTTAAGGGTTTAAATTGGACCAAAATCCAGGATTTTTTACTATCTTGGGTTTTGGTCCTTTACCCCGATCGGGGGTGCCCCGCTGTGTGAAACGCCCTAGATCACTGATCTGAACTCACCTCCTCCCGGTCCTACGGTGCATGCGCGGCGCTCTAGCTGCGGCTCACGCATGTGCCGTTGGACCGGGAAACAAGTGTATGGGGAGAGCTGGGTGCTTTCACACAGCGGGGCATCCCGATTTTGGATGCCCCAGGGGAAGGAAATCAGTCGGGCTGCAAAGCTTATTCCGATCGGCGTGGGTTTTCATCCACTTTAAGGAACGCTAAGGCCACGTAGTGCCAGATGAGTGTCAGGTGAATGTCAGGTCCCAGTGCAAAAGGAGTATTTATCAAATCAAAAATCCAGAGCACCTGTGATAGTGCCAGGTAGTGTCCCATCTATCATCAGCACCGGCGCTGAGTTCCCCACAGTGCCAGACCAGGTGCTCACACTGCACTGTGTGGCCTTATCCCATATATATCAATGGACTGGGATGGTTGTAATTATTATGGCCACTTTTGTTAATATTCTTTACTTTCACACTGATCTTTATTCCATAAATTTTTTCCAAAGGCAAATGACATGGTATACAAACATTTGACCATCCGGCCATAACAGCAAAATCTGTTTAGGTCGCAGCCTGGCATAATAGTACAATTAGCTACATAAATAAGGGCAACAGTGCCGAACAACCGGTTCTTCTACATGATTAAAGCTCTCCACCAGACCCCTCTGAGAGCTAAGCTGCTGCCTGTCTGGAACCCCTGCCATGGGATCCCTGGTACACCCTGCCTAAGTCAGCACCGACCTAAGAACCCAGGCTTCTTCCATGTTTCACCACCACAGCCTCTTTTTTTTTCAGAATAGAGCTAGAGGAAGAAGGAAAAAAGAAAAACACACAAGAAACAGAAAGACAGCTGTAAGGGGCAGATCCAACATTAGAACAGGAGGAAAAGTGGGGGTAGTGGGAGAGACAACACCAAGACCAGGGAGGAGGAAAGGAAAAAGAAGGGAATGAGCAAGCAAGCAAGAGGCCCCCGGGGCAGGGGGGGAGGGGGGAGAGGAGGGAACCCCGCGAGAGCCCAGCCCGCCCCCCTAGCCGCAATTACACAGAGAGGAGTCCAGCGGGCGAGTCTCCATAGCTAGTCTATTGTCTATCTGACGGCTCCAACACTGCCCTATACTCAGAGGAAGACTTAAAGATGGACCAGGTTGTCCAGATTTTCCTGTACGCTTCAGCCCTATCCTGCCTTAGGTCTAAAACTTCTTCCATTTCCTCGACCTGATTCAATTGTTGAAACCAATCTATAACTGTTGGGGCGACAGGTGATCTCCATCTCCTGGGTATTACCCTTCGAGCAGCATTAGTTAAGTGAATACCCAGAGGGCCAAGATCCTGTGAGCCATCCCCCTCCCTTCTCCAATTTAACAAGTAAAAGGCTGGATCCCACTTCGGGGAGAGACCCCAAATTTTCCCAATCAGACTATGTATCTCCCTCCAAAAAGGGACAATATACGGGTACGACCACCATATATGCAACACATCAGCCCCCCTATGATTACATCTCCAGCAAGTATCTGGGGCGGAAGGGAACATTTTATGTAACACCACTGGGGTCCTGTACCACCTAGTAATTAGCTTATAATTTGTCTTTTGAGTAGAGGAGTTCGCCAGCCCCTTGTATGCCCTCTGATATATCTTTTCCCAGTCCTCCTCAGTCAGCTCTAAGTTCAAATCCTTCTCCCACCTTCCTTCCCAGGGTCTCCTCGGAGCAGCCCCCCCCCCCCCCCAGCAGTAGACTATAAGCCCAAGACAAAAGATGATTCCTAGGGCCCTCTCCTAAACTCGTTCTCTCAAATGTTGTGAGATCCCTCTCCACCTTGCCCCTAAAACTGTTAGCTTGAACAAAGTGTCTCACCTGAAGGTACTCCAAGTGGGACATTTGCCCCCCAAGTTTGTCCTGTAAGTCCCGTTTGTGCATGAAAACCCCCTGTAAGAATACATGAGCAGCTCTGAGTGGATACGGACCCCTACAATTGCTCAAAAAGGATTTCTCCCGTCCAGGAGGAAAGCCCGGATTATTATGAAGCGGCAACAGAGGCCCTGGCACCGATGAGACCCCCTTATAACCTTTACAGACCTGCCGGAATATTTCCAACGTAGTGCCAATGATAGGGTGGGATCTAACCCCCTCTGGGATGTCCACCCTATTAAAGGCCCAAAAGTGACCCAAAAGGCTCCCACACACCTCATCTTCAATTGAGACCCATTCCTTCTGGGATTTGTTCACCTGCCAATCAACAATCCGTGCCAGGTGTGATGCTTTCACATAAGTGTCAATGCAGGAAAGACCCAGTCCACCTCTGGCCTTTTGTAAGATAAGAGTAGTCCTTTTCGCTCTTGGGGGCTTCCCAGCCCAAAGGAACCCAGAAAAGGTTCTCTGGACATCCAAAATGAAAGAGCTCGGGAGTTTTATGGGGATGCATTGGATCAGGTACAACAACCGTGGGAGAACATTCATCTTCAAGACCGCCAATTTCCCAAACCATGATAATTTCAAACAATTCCACCTACTCAGGTCTGCCTTTAGCTTATTAACAAGAGGGGCTAAATTTAGCTGGAACAACTGAGACAACTCCATAGGTAATTGCATCCCAAGATAGGTGATACTCCTTGCTTCCCATTTGAAAGGAAACGACTCCTCTAGGTTCGCCCTCTTTCTAGCAGGGAGAGAAATGTTCAAAGCGACAGACTTCGAGTAGTTTATTTTCAGGTTAGATAGTCTCCCAAAACTCTCAAACTCTCTAAGCAGACAGGGAACTGAAACCCAGGGGGACGAAAGAAAGAACAGCATATCGTCCGCGTACGCGGCCACTTTCTGTTCCTTACCCCCCACCTGAACTCCCTTAATATCAGGATTCAAATTCACCCTCCTCAAGAAAGGCTCCAGGGTGATTGCAAAAATCAACGGGGACAGGGGACAGCCCTGCCTAGTCCCATTATGAATCGGGAACCCGTCCGAAGTCACGTTATTCACCCTAACTCTCGCTCGAGGATTTGAGTATAAGGCCAGGATCCTGTTCCGGGCCATCTCCCCCAGGCCGATATGTTCCAGGACTGCACCAATCCACTCCCAATCAACCCTATCAAATGCCTTTTCGGCGTCTGTTGAAAGCATCATAGCCCTCAGCCTGTGGGAGGTGGCCCACCAGTGAACGTTCAAGGCTTTCACCGTGTTGTCACGGGCTTCCCTACAGGGAATAAAGCCCACCTGATCCAGCTTGACCAATGCTGATAAAAATCCTGCCATTCTTCTCGCTAACACCTTTGCATACAACTTTATATCCAGGTTTAAGAGGGATATAGGTCTGTAATTTTTGCACTGGCTCTCGTCCTTTCCCAACTTCGGGATAACCACAATATCCCAGAAAGGCCTCCAGAGAATCCGGAGGAAGTACCCCTGTTTTCGCAGCACTTTCAAAAGCTCGCACCATATGTGGGAACAACTGGGGAGCAAACGCCTTATAATACTGACTGGGGAATCCATCCGGACCGGGGGCCTTTCCCGGCCTCGTTTCCTTGATTGCTAGTAGACACTCCTCAACTGATATCGGGCTCTCCAATTGATTTTGTTAATATTCTTAGTATACAGTACGTCCTGCTCCAGATATAATACTTACTATCGGGTACTACTTCGCCAGATGGCGCTGGTCTGCAGAGACATGGAAAATAGGCTCCTCCCAGCCCCGCAAATACCCAGGGACCTCCCACAAATCCGCAGATTTTCTCTGCAGTCTGAACTGTGAAGGACGAGAAATGGCTCTCTCTACTCGCAGGTGAGCGGGGCTATTAGCCCTGTAGGACTATTCCCACCTGTTCCATTATTAATGTGCCTCCCAGCCTTGGCTGCGCTGCTAGGCAGCACCGCTGATAGGTTCTTAGAAGCGCTGCTCCACCGCAATCCCCCACCAAAGGGTAGGTGGTTCAGGCTTATGGTGAGCCTCTATGGGATGCCCCTCCTGCACTATTTCCCCTTGCCCCTGTCTATCGGTGGGCCCTATGTTAAGTGGCCGCTGTCCTCCCTCACTCTCCTTGTAGCCTTCGTGTATGCAATGTATTTGTGTGTGTGTGTGTGTATGCAATGTATTTACGTGTATTGGCCTTGTGCTTTATTTCATTCTGTTTTGTGTCAGCCGCCGCGCTGACTTGCTTTACTATATCTGTACTTAAAATTGCCGCCGCCACGCGCCTTTTGTCACTATGTTCCGCGCTTGCCGGCGGCGTTACCTCAGGCGGCGGCGCGCCGTCATTGGCTGCTTGTCACGTGTTGGCTTTGCGCTCTTCGGGGAGGGGGGTGGCCCGTCTCTGGCACGTTCCGCGTCATTGCTTGTGCGGGCCCGCCCCTCGAGGTATACCAACGCCATTTTGTCTGCTTGGTCGGCTTATGCGTGACAGACCTCTACCTACCACGGTCCGGCTTTATTACCACCTTTTTATTACTGTCTGCTTACAGCCCCCTTTTATTATTTCTTTCAGACGGGTGAATCCATTGGCTTCTCCTGGCCCTCTATTAGTTGGTTAACTTGTGAGGCCTAGTGTAATTACTCCCACTTCCCTAGCGGGTTATTGGGGCATCCAGGGTTGCTGTATAGGGTTAATCCCTATCGGCCTATAGTGCCGCTATAATCACCATATGGAGGCATCTCAGGATAATGTGACCGGGGTTCCTTCGGGACAAGCCCGGCTGTGTGTAATGTGTGGGGAGTCTCATGTTGACGCTGACAAGGCGCGGGTCTGCGCTGCGCAGGTGCTTGCGCTGCAATCTGGCCTTCCAGTGGCTGGGTCTGCACCTCGTTTCACTTCACCTACCCCCCCAAGCTTAAATCTCACTCCTACTGAGTTGCATACAAGTGGAGATTCTCAGCCTGATGTGTCTTCTAGACTGGCTACTGTTGAGAAGTTAATTGCTAATACCTTGGCGCGTAAGGCCCCTGCTAAAAAGCAGCACTTAATGCCTAATGTCACTCTTTTCCCTATGGAAACTGATGAGTTTTGGAATCTTTGTGGCTATACCCCTTCGGACAAAGGGGAGCTATTCTCTGACTCAGGATCATCTGATGAGAGGCCCAGGGGTCATGACGATTCTGGCTCTGACCCCTGGGCCCCGGATGATACTGACAGATTGCTGACCCAGATTTTTGAGGTTCTGTCCATTTCTCCCCCTGTTGCAGCTCCCAGGCAAAGGGGGGAACTTTTCCATACCGCTAAGTCATGTTTGGAATTTCCTGAGCAAGCACATTTCAATAACCTTGTGCTCAAGGAATGGGAACGCCCCAGTAGACTTCCCGGTGTACCTAAGAGTTGGGATAGGAAGTATTCCTTTCCTGCTGATGTGGTAAAGTGTTGGTCATCCCCTCCTGAAGTGGATGCCCCGGTCCTAGGGCTATCTAACACCTCTGTCATGCACTCCCCTAACTCTACTACCCTGCGGGATGCTGAGGACCGGTGCATGACCAGCTGGCGTCCCATACCTTTGCATGTGTGGGGACGGCGCTGCGCCCGGTCTATGCCTTGGCCGTTACCGCTGTGGCCATTAGGACCCTGATCAGAAGTATCCTTGATAGTGCCCCTGATGATTTGCCTTGTGAGGTGTTTAATGCACTCTCCAGTTGTGATGTTTTTGTAAATTTTGTCCTCTCTGCCTTGGATGACACCATTAGAATGTGTGCCAGGACATCTGCCCTTGTGGTGGCTATACGCCGCTCGGTTTGGCTACACCAGTGGGCTGCTGACAACGCTGACAAGAAGGCCCTCACTGGTTTTCCCTTCAAAGGACTACGCCTGTTTGGGGACCGCCTGGACCTTTTTGCTAAGGGAGGCAGGTTACCCCAAAGCAGGCGTCAGTCTCGGCCCTTTCGGGGTCAGGGTTCCTTCTCCTCCCCCTACCGTGGTGCCAGACAGGGGAGGGGGGTTTCCTTTACTGGGGCCGGGGAAAATTCTGGGGTAGGGGCAGAGGACGTGGACGCCCTGGCTCCTCCTGGGGCTCCAAGCCCAAGTCCTCTCCCAAGCCCCCTCAGGCATGATGGGGTGCCCTCACCCATCCGGGTGGGGGGGCGGCTTCAGCACTTTGTTCACGTCTGGAGGCTTCATGTCTCAGACCGGTGGATTCAGGAGGTAGTGTCCTCCGGTTACAAGATAGAGTTTACTGCCTGGCCGCCCCCCAAGATTCATTAGATCCCGGATTCCTCAGGACCCTGTGTTAGCTCAGGAGCTAGTGCAGGCAGTGCAATGCCTCCTGGAGCTGGGGGTCATCTGCAAGGTCCCTTTAAGAGAAAAAGGGCTTCTGTTCCAGCTCTTCACCGTGCCCAAAAAAGATGGGTCACTCAGCCCATCCTGGACTTGAAGATCCTCAACAAATTTGTCAGGAGCAGGCGCTTTCGCATGGAAACTCTGCACTCTGCCATCAGTTCCCTGCGCCCAGGGGATTTCATGACTTCTGTGGACATCAAGGATGCTTACCTTCGTATTCCTGTATTTCCAGGTCATCAAAGGTTCCTCAGGTTCACTCTGGAGGATCAACACTACCAGTTTGTGGCATTTCCCTTTGGTCTCACCTCAGCACCCAGGGTGTTCACCAAGGTGCTGGCTGGCGTGTTGTCTCTGCTCAGGTATCAGGGCGTCCGCGTGCTGCCTTATCTGGACGACATTCTCATCACCTCCCAATCTCTAAATCAGGCAGAATTGGATACTCAGCTGGTGATGTCCACCCTGGAGTCATTTGGATGGGTGATCAACCACCTCAAGTCCTCACTGTCCCCCTCATTGGTCACTCCATTCCTAGGAATGAATCTGGATACAGTTCAGGCAAGGATTTTCCTTCCTCAACAGAAGGTGGATGGTCTGATTGCACAGGTCCAGTTCCTGCTATCTTGTCATCATCCCTCCATCAGGCAGGGGATGCAGCTGGTGGGCCTGATGGTGGCATGCTTCGAGGCGGTCCCTGATGCTCAGTTCCACTTGAGGCCTCTGCAACTCCACCTCTTGTCAGTGTGGGACAAAGATCCAGCGTCCCTGGACAGGGTCTGTGTGCTCTCCCTCCTGGTCAGGAGGTCCCTCTCGTGGTGGATGGACTCAAGAAACCTGTTGGGGGGCAGATCCTTTCTTATTCCTTCCTGGGAGATGGTCACCACGGATGCCAGTCTGTCAGGTTGGGGGGGTTTCTGGAAGTCCCTGCGGTTCCAGGGGAGGTGGGGCCCTCAGGAGGCCCACACACCTATCAACATCTTGGAACTGCGGGCGATCAGGTTAGTTCTGGCTCAGTTGACTCCTCACCTTCGGGGCCTGCCTGTTCAGGTGCGCTCGGACAACCAGACGGCAGTTGCCTACATCAATCATCAGGGAGGGGACCCAGAGCAAGAGAGCCCTCCAGGAAGTATCTGTGATCCTGACCTGGGCGGAGACCAATGTTCCCTGCATATCAGCCGTGTACATCCCGGGGGTAGAAAATCTCCTGGCAGACTCTCTGAGCAGGGGGACCTCTCGCCAGGGAGAATGGTCCCTATGCAGCAGGGTGTTCCAATCTCTGTGTCACTGTTGGGGCCAACCAGATGTGGATCTGTTTGCGTCCCGTCACAATCACAAGCTACCGGCCTTTGTCTCCCTGTCCCAGGATCCTCTGGCCTTGACCACGGATGCTCTAGCAATGTCATGGCAGGACTTTCAGTTTCTGTATGTCTTCCCTCCATTCCCCCTGCTGGGCAGGGTTCGGCGCAAGATTGCTCTGGAGGGGGTGCCAGCATTTCTGATTGATTTTTGCTGTAAACAACCCTCCTCTGTTAAATAAAAAATTAACTTGACATGCGATAAGCATTAAATAAAATTGGCAGCCTGTAAATGGCAAAGAAAACGTTAGTCAGCTTTCACCGAATGAAGGACTTTTTCCTTCATTCGGTGCGGACATTGCAAAAAAGGGAGCCCTTCAAACATCAGACCTTTATAAAGGGGCAGACCTTTGGATTGCCATATTAACATCTCTGCTGTTGACCATGCAGTTGAGCCTTTTTTACAAGTGCTTTCTGCTGACTCGTGTCTACTGGTGGCAGTAACATAGGCACATATGCACAGGCCCTTACTCAAAAACTTATAAAGTTCTTTATATGCTAAGTGTGTAGGTTTATCAGCATGTTAACCATCTACATTTGAATGGGTGGACTAATAATTAAATGTTTAATGAATTGTGGGGATTCTAATGCAAATGTATTTTATAGTTCTACAGTGAATCCAAAGCTGCAGTATATCCTGGAAGAATATCACTCCCTGCTGGAGAAAGCCGAGGGACGTAGGAGTCAGCTGCAGGAACAATACCAGCTATATCAGTATGTGAAGGAAGCAGATCTCATTGAGGCTTGGCTGATTAGCAAAAAGACAATTGCTGACTCGGATGACTTTGGGCAAGATCTGGAAGCCATCAAGGTATTGTTCTGAATTATTTTTATATTATATAAGAAATATGTTTCTTATGTTATGATTGTAAAATTACACACACAAGTGTTTTTGAGCTGTGGTCTAAGATGGTAACATTTTTAGAGAGAAGCACCTGTTTCTTTCTGACAAATACAATAAATATGTGGAGTAAACACTGTGTATAGGAATTAATTTAACGTTTCTAGCCCCGGTAAGTTGGGCCTTTGCCCGAGATTCCAGAATAACAAAGAGAGCCACACTCACTTCTGGAGCTCGCCTGGGCTCAGAGCACAATGCCCCTTGCAATATATTGATGCAATGGGGCAAGTGTGTTTGAAGGTCAACCTGCGGAAGATACAAGTACGCAGAGTGATGGCCATGCAATGTGCTACATACAGTAGTTCCCATGTCTCTTCCCTGCCTAGCAGTGACATATGTTTCTTCCCAGTTGCAATTGGCTGAATGTCAGACTAATAGAATGTAAATATGGTTTCCTACAGCAGCCAATCATAATTACATTCATTTTAGTCTGACAGTCTGGCCATTCAGTAGGTGCCGTTGTCTTCAGCTCCTTTCTGGAGTGTGTGAGCTCATCTAGAGAAATAAAGCTCAATGGCAGACATTCCCAGTGAGCAGCTGTGGGTTATTATGTCCAGGCTGAGAGCCTCGGCAGCATAATGACAGTTTCTGTGTGTGCAGCCCAGGATTGGAGAGCCATGCAGCAGCAATGCAACTTTTTGCTTATTTTGTTGTTGTGTGTCTTTTAGACTCACCTGTCTTATTAAAGAGTCCAAGACCTCCTGATAGAGGGGCTGTTCATTTTTCTTTTTGCATCTTAAGTCAATTTAATTTCATACTCAGTTATGAATGGTTCACAAAGCTTTGTCCATTAGCTCTCACCAAATCTGTTGCAGTTTTGTAGTATTTGTATTTCACACACTGATCTTATTCTTTATTTATGCACTTCTTTAGTATGATAAAAAAATCTGTATGTTTTACATAACTATGGGGCTATGGGCAACATTTTTACTTTTTTATAACTTAATATTTCTGCTTTTGATGCTTTTAAAATGATCTATATACTTCAAGATTTTGGATTTCCTATTTTATTATTTGTTATTGTCTTGTTCTCAGATCTTGGAAAAGGAGTTTGAGAATTTTGTTAAAGAAATAGAGACCCTTGGAAAGGGCAAAGTGCTTTCTTTGAATGAATTGGCTTCAGGACTGCTGAAAGAGTCACATAGCCAATCAGAAGGAATCAAGAAGAAGACAGCGGAAGTGCACAGCACCTGGGATGCACTCTGTCGGGCAATACAGAGAAGAGCAAAGGTTCATTTTCCTTTCTTAATTGATGTTACAGTCTCATAAGCTCAAATTTGTGCTCCCTTTTCACTAAGAATTTAATGCAAACAGATATATTACATGTTTTTTAACATTTGTCATCAGACAAAATATTTTTGCATACAGTGGTGGACCAAAACCAGGATTTTTACTTTTCCGGGTTTTGGTCTGTCCCCCACAGGAGCACCCCAGTTTGTGGTGCCCTGTTGTGTGAAACCCCGCCCGGGCACGCATATTAATGTGTGGCTGGAGAAGCTGAATGGAATCCCCAGCTGCACCCATTGACGGTGCAAGGCATCGGCTGTGCGCGGCAATGAGCAGCCATTCAGTTGTGGCGGGCGTGGCCCCGCACAGCCAAGAAGGGATGCAAGTGATGCCGGTCATGCATGCACCGTGGGCTCAACGGAAAGGTAAGATTTTCAGGCGACTTGGGAGGATTCACAGAGCGGGGCAGAGTCTATTAGACCCCAGGGCCGGCTGAACCACCCTTCCTGGTGCAGTGGCTTTGGTCCACTTTTAAGAACATTTAGCCTCACTTCCTGTCTGATGAGTACAAAAAAAGCAATGTCCTAAATCACCAACCAATCAGATGTTCTTATAAAACACATCAGTGCCCAAAAAAAGGTATTCGTTCTCATCAGACCTCTGATTCATATATTTCTTTATATTTTATATATTTCTTTGATTTCATACATTCTGCATCCACTTCTTTTCTAAAGTGTCTCTTTTTGCAGCACATGCTCCTCTGTAGTTGCCATCATCTACAGCCTCACCATGCTGATCTAAATAGATCTAATGCTGCCGCTCTCATTCCTCTGTGCACTTGCATTTTCCTATATTGCATAATGTAAGGCGTGTATCCAGAAACTGTGAATGCTTTTATATCAGCATGGCTTAGCTTCACTTTTCCCATTCATGTTACCCCTCTTCTTGTAAAGATTTTCAGCTTTCTCCAGATGCATACTATTTAGATCAGTAACAGGAAGAATGCAGTTTTAAGCTTTTCCCTTTTTGTTTTCTCAGATAATAACGACTGCTCACCAGGTCCATCAATTTGATCATACTGTTGATGAATTGATGAGCTGGATCAAGGAAAAGGAGCTCATTGTGAATACAGATGATTATGGCTATGACCTGCCTGGGGTCCAAACCCTACTGGGTCAACATGAAGGATTTGAGGTGAGTAAAAACATTTCAGCTCATATATTAGCAGCTATTAATTACAAAATAGTTCCCTATGGCCTTTTTGATTCTGTGAGCCTGTGGGGTCGATACATGGTCGGTGCGCAAAAACCCCCAAACCAAGCACAAATTATGGCTTTGTGCGCATGCCGGGTGCATGTGCGGATTGCCCCCCGTGGCGAGTGCAAAATTCCTCTTCAGATACCTTCCGCCTGAAATTCTGCTGTTTTAATGCGCAAATGGCCCTGTCCCATGAACGTTTGGCTGGCTAAGCCCATAACTGGTTCAGATAGCCCCCCATTTTCCCCCCAACTTTACTGTTTCTCAATTGCGATGTTGTCTCAGTAAAGTACAGAAAGGGGAGTACAGAAAGTGAAATATTTAGCTGTTGTTTATTTATAGGGTTTATTTCTCCTTATTTTTAGGTGTCGTGTTTTATTGGGGATATCCTGATTCCAGGTTACATTCAGTGTGGTTTTTCCAAATGTTTAGTCCCAGATGTTCTCTTTACCACTCCCTCCCTGACCTGTTTTGTACATTAGTGCCTAATAATTGTGCTACTAATGTTTTTTTATTACTCTTAATTTTTGGCGCCTAATGTCCACCTTTTTGGTGTTTTTATCAATAAACATTTTGAGATTTGTCAACTTCTAACCATTTTTTTTCTCACCAAACCCCCCAAAAAGGGAAAAATAGTAAAATAAACTTGTGGCTGATACTTTCATTGCTAAAGTAGTAGAATATGCTTGTGCAATAGCCTGTTTTATCCATCTGGCTATAGTGGACTTGGAGGCTGCTAAGCCTTTCTTTTTTCCACTGAAAGTTACTAAAAGTTGTTCTGCTATACGCCATTCTCTGGATCTGGATCTTTCCAAATAAATTATCAGGGCTCTTCTAACATCTAGCAGCGAAAAATCTTCTTCCTTGCCTGCTCCAACCAGTAGTGTCAGAAGAATTATCCCTTGTGACCTGTTAGCAGAAGTCGCTATTTTTTGCCTAAGAATCACTTTGTCTGGGAGTATCGCACAATAGAGTTCATAGATAAGGTCTGTAGTTCACTTACTTGCCTGGCAGAAGTAATGACTAGCAGAAAGCAAAATTTTTAGCGACAACCATTTCTCTGTAACTTCATCTAAAGGTTCAAAGGGTGGCTTTAATAAGCCTTTTAATACAATTCACAAGTTCCAGGTCCCTTAAATGTTGCAGGTCTTTTGCGAATAACTGACTTGAAAAAACAATTGATTTGTTCATTCTGCCTCAATTTCCTTTCGAGGAAAACTGATGCAGGAGTCTGAGTCCTTAAAGTACTTACAGCTAGCCCCTTCTCGAAACCTTCCTGCAAGAATTCGAGGAATGTGGCTATGTCCAAGCTGTCAGCAGAAGTCTTGACGGATTCGGATGAAGAATATCGCCCTGATGAATGATATTCAGAATGTCTGGAAGTCTCCAGGGACCATTCTTTACCATCCTTCTTAATTCCATGAAACCATGCTCTCTTGAACCAAAATGGAGCTATTAGAATAATGCAGAACTCTTCTTGTGCTATCTTTTGGATCACTTATGGCAGAATTATGAAAGGAGGAAAGGCATAGTCAAGATGAAACCTCCATGGATGATCTAGGACATCCATTGCTAATGCATCCCCTCCCCTTATAAGAAAATAAAATATCTTGCATTTTGTATTGCTGGCATTTGCAAACAGTTGTATCTGTGGGAGACCCCAAGTACACACAATTTGAAGAACCACCTCTTGGTTCAGACACCACTCTGTCTGCTGAATCCTGACTTGACTTGAAAAGTCTGCTAGAGTATTGAGGGTCCTCTTCACATGAACTGCTGATACTGACCAGACTTGGTCCTGTAGGGGTAGGAGAATGGAATTTGACAGGTTCATTAGAATTGAGGACCTGGTCCGGCCCTGGTGGTTTAGATAAGCTACCGTGAAGGAGTTCTCTGACTTTATATGAACATGCCTGCCTGCTATGACTGGCCATAAATGTTCCAGTGCCAACTTGGCCGCCAGGAGTTCTCTGAAATTCGAGGACCTGACTTTCAAGGCCTCTGGCCACTTTCCCTGCACCTGGTGACTTCCCAAGTGGGCTACCCAACCCCAACTGCTTGCATCTGTTGTGATCACTACTGGGTTGGTTTGTCCCCATTCTTTTCCTTTCCCTAGCACCTTTGGGTCTATCCACCACCTGAGATCCTCTAGGATACTCAGGAGTAACTGGACTATTTGGTCCAGTGAGCTTTGTTGCTTGTCCCACTGTTCTAGAAGAAATCTTTGCAATGTTCTTGTGTGTAGCTGAGCCCATGGTACCGCAGGAATTGCCGAAGTCATGAGACCGAGGATTTTCATGCTCTCCCTTATGGAGACCTGGGGGGCTGTGATCAATCTTTGAGCTTCTGCTCTGATCCAGTCCACTTTTTTTTGCGGAAGAAGAATCTTCTGTTGAGTGCTGTCTATGCTGAACCCCAGAAACCTGCATTGCTGACTGGGCGTTAGGGTGGATTTTTCTAGATTGATTGCCCACCGTAAGCTCTTTAGTAGGGACAGGGTCTTTTCTAGATCTAATAGGAGTGCTGACCTTGTTTAGCAAGAGGAGGTCGTCTAAATAGGGGATCACCATGATTCCCTTCGGTTCTGCCAGAATCTTTATGAAGATCCTAGGAGATGAGGACAGGCCGAATGGCAGTGCCCTGTACTGGTAGTGAATGATATCTTGGTCTGTCTGAACCACAAATCTCAGATATTTGCCGTGTGCATTCAGAATAGGTACATGTAAGTAAGCATCCTGTAATTTTGGGTTCACCATGAGGGCATCCTCTATAAGTATGTTCCCGACTAAGTATATTGACTCCATTCTGAACTTTTTCTATCCAATATCATTTGCTATTTTCCTGATGGCTTCTGAAACAACAAAATGTGAGAGTAGTATCCCCCTCCCCGGGAGAGTGGAAGTACTGTTTTTCTGCAGAAGTTCCTGTAGAACAAGAGAGAATCTTGGGGTCCCTTGGGAGCTTCACTAAAAATGATGACTGGGGGAGGGATGGAAATTCTAATTGCCAACGTTCTCTAATGTTTGTAGCACAAATTGACTTGGGGTGACTGTTCTCCAGGCATCTACAAACCTGGACAGCATCCCATATTGAGGCAATTTCCTGCCTCATTACCAGGATTTCCCTGAGTAAGGCCGCTGAGTCAGCATCCTTTTTCGCCTTATCACACTGCTGGCACAGAGACAGTTGCCAAGTGCCCGGGTGCACATTGCTGCACTCTTCACAGCATTTAGATTTCTTGGATGCTTTAAGGGCTTCAACTTCCTTTATTTTATGTGTTTCTGTCTAAAAAATATATTTAAAAATAAATCATTTAAATTATAACCTAGGGCATCCCATGTCTTGCACAAAAAAAGGAATGTTAAAAATTACCGGTTGCTAAGCTTCTATATGGCCCTTTTCTGTCTCTGCCAGGGTGGCCGACATTCCTGCGAGGAAAGGTCCACTTTACCTTACTTGCCAGCGAGCTGTCCTTGCACTCTACCCACTTTAGCCCCACTACTCGCTGTCACTACTGCTGCTGCTGCCACTGGTAACACCTCTCTGCTGCTGCTCCTTCCGCCTCTGGTGACTTAGAGAGATAATGGTCTGCCAAGATTCCTTAATCTTTGGACTGACCCAGACACGACTGGCCCTTGGACCCAACATACTATACCTGGGTAAGTGCCAAGGCCACTGGCATCTTAAGGGGCACACTAAGGCCCTTAGGAGGCAGTGGAGAGAGGCAACAAGGATTTGGACCATCAGTAGTGGAGAATCCAGTGAGCCTCATCAGAGATGAAAGGTAGCATGGTGAGATGTGGCATGGGCTGTAACACACCACAGGGCCCACTGAAACTTTATTGCCCAAGAGCCTGCGTTAACCCGGGGCTGACCCTGGGTCCAAAACCTATGCATAACCCCACTTTCTACAGATCTTTATTATACTTAGGTGGTTGTGGGAAACATTTTCTTTATTCTGTGTGTTGTATAGTACCAACTAGCTAGACATTTGTATCTGGATGCCTGTATTATGGTTGATGTGGCAGCTATCTCAATATGTCCCAGAAGTCTATATTCTTTATTAATGTCTCCTTAAATAATTAAATATAATAAGGACGAAGAAAACACCCTTATTATTTAGTAACCTATCATTTTAGACTGTGAATTTCTACTTATTGACAAATGTAGCTGTATTATCGGGACAAAACAACAGTAAATCTCTCTGAGACTCCTGGGGCAATGGAGACCCAGCAGTTAAAGAAACTATACAAAGAGTGTCTTACCTCCCTAACAGTTATTTTATAGCAGTCTGAAGAGAATTGTTGGGATTTTTATCTTCCGTTGTACAGCTGTGATCCAGTTTTTTTATATGTCTCTGTGACAGGTAGGCGGGATGTAAGTAACATATTTCTTTGACAAATAAGTCAGTATAACATTTTTAGGTATTGTTTTATAACATATCTAATGATTCATACTATATCACAGAGGGACCTGGCTGCAATTAAAATGGAAATGGAACAAGTTAAGAAGCTTGGCCAGCATATTAGCCAAATTCATCCGCCGGTACAGAAGAATGTTGCAGAAAGGCTGGAAGATGTGTCTAAATATTGGGGAAATCTAGTGAAAAAATCTCAAGAAAGAAGTGAAAGGCTACACCAGGCAGAGCAAGTCCAGCTCTATTTCAATGACTGCGGAGAGCTGATGTAAGTGTTCTGATGGGTATTCTGATTTTTGATGTATCTTAACAGAAGCCAGGATAATTGGT
The DNA here is from genome assembly GCA_027917425.1 of Gastrophryne carolinensis. Taxonomy (NCBI): domain Eukaryota; kingdom Metazoa; phylum Chordata; class Amphibia; order Anura; family Microhylidae; genus Gastrophryne; species Gastrophryne carolinensis. Next base: position 75,434,276 of record CM051244.1, read on the forward strand.
TTGCAATGATCTTGGAGCTGGTTTTGATGACCCCCCCCCCCCCCCCCATTTCCTTGAATATGTACTCATTATACATCACTTCAAGCTTTGTCATCATATTAACCAACCATACCGCAGCAGTCAAGTCCCACTTGAGTAAATGTGGGTTTATAGCCAAGGTTTATAGCTTGCCAGCCTTATCAACATACATCATGTTCCCAGTTGTCATGACACTACAACACTCATCAGTCAGGTCAAGGCTCTTGTAAAAGATCCTGCAAGCTCGGTAGTCTAGAGAGTAGTTGTCTAGAGAGCTGGTAGAGAGCCACTAGGAGAAAATATCTGGCTTATTTATGCATACAGGGTTTAAAGAGGACAAAAAGTCCAAAAAAAGCCTAGAGGACTTCTACTTCTGTCGACTGTGCTGCTGCTTTTGCTAAGTCACATCTAGGTTCATGTAGTGCGGTAAAACAGTGTTGCATGCGCCCATTTGAAAATGCAGATCAGTGGCTGGTGAGGTCTGTCAGCTTTCCCCAAGGTCCTACGCCGCAGCTCAGCTCACCTTGCCTCTTCACCGCTCCTGCCGCCACCACCCGATGTGCGGATGAAAAGCTGGGCTCTCTGTCACAGCCCGGTGCAGGGTCAAAGGCTGCACCTGGGAGTATTGTGGGATATATACTCCTTGGGTGTAGCAAGATGGAGGCACGGGAGCGAGCTTGCATGCTTATTAATGACATTTTTCTTTTTTTTCTGTGACTTGACTTCTCTTATTTATGTATTTGGATGGAGTTAGATGATGACTAATATTGGCAAGATCCAAGACATAGAGCAGCTTTTGGAGGTACTGTACTTTAGGCTCGATTCAGAGACGCAGTCTGTGAAAGTTTTAGTGGGTGCTTGTCATTTTTTTGCTTTTTTTTGTTCATTTTTCATTCGTGCGAACGTTTGGGAAAATGTGTATATGCGCTTTCGATGAACGGCAGCAAATCGGATCATTTCCGTTAGTTCGGATCATTTTCCAAACAAAATCTGATATTTTTAGTTCGTTCAGATAACTTACGTTGTTGGGATGGGCTTACGTCTGATTCAGAGAGCTGATTTCCGACGGACCACCACCCTATAAATCCGTTTCATTTCCGATCCACTTACGAGACCTTTGAGGGCTTGGATTGCTATTGTTGAACATGTTTTGCGGCTATGTGGAGGAGTCTGCGCGCCTTTAGCACCAAGGCATTGCATGTATCAGCATGGCCGAGACCATAAATTGTATAGCAATGCATACCTGACTCAATACATTTCATGTATGCCTTATAGATGCATTTTAATGCTGACCTTAATTAGTCCTTAGCATGTAAACATTTATTTTCCCACACATCCATATAATTGCTATATTTTTTTAGACTTATGTCCTTTGTGAATTATATTTGGATTGTTGAACTTGAATCTTAATTTGTTGTAGGAGTTATTGCTTAAGTCGGTTACCTTTGCTTTGTGTAATTATTTTATATTTGGTTGCAGGAACCACAAGATGTGCCACTCATAGAAGGTTGAAACATAGAAACATAGAAGGTTGACGGCAGAAGGAGACCATACGGTCCATCTAGTCGCACAACATACAAGTAGTGTTTGGTCCAGCTATGCGATTCCTCAGTGTTCTTGCAGGGCATCCAGGGTCGTCCCATGATGCTTATATATTGCAGAGCTCCGGCTTATTTCGTCAGTTTGGGTCAGGAGAATTATCTGGCGAATGGCTCCAGGTTAAGTTTGCTCACATTCCATCAATCCGTTTTCACTGTATGGCAATGAATATAGTTGATGATTCATGTCTTAACCTATGGCTGTTTTTATCCCTTGATGACATGTTAAACAATATTGTAGCTTAGAATGTGTATTTTATGTTAGCATTTTTAAATTCTTTCAAGGGATTCTGGATATCCACTCCTGCCCTTGCTCCTGATGCCCGTTCTTTGCCTGCAGAATGCGGGCCAGGGGTTCTGTAATCGAGCACTATGCAAAACCCGGGCTGTGGTGGAGAGGGCCCTCTGGCTTTTGAAGTCCAGATTTAGGTGTTTGGACCATACAGGGGAGGGTACTGCAGTATGACCCCAACAAGGTTATACCGATATTTTAATTTACGTTTTTTAACAGGGACCACACGTGACAGAATGGCACAACTGAGTGTCAGGGTCCTTCAGTTGGTGGGCGAGATGCAGGAGCTGCGCAACTCGTTGGGGACCACAGATGAAGAATAATGTTATGTGGCCTGCCATTGCTATGTATTTTGTTTTTATAGTTGTAAAAATTTGAAATTTTCAAAATTTTTAAAAATGTTATATTTTATGATGGAATAAAAAAAATGTTACAGTGTCATTTCATTTACAAAATACATTAACACAAAACTAATGGGCCCAGAAATATTTAAAGATGAATATTCACATGACCGAGAAGTGATTTGGGTAAGTTTTAGGGGGCTAAAATGGAAGAAGAACCTAACCGCGAAGTGGTTTGGGTGAGCTTTAAGGGTCCAAAAGGGAAGATGGAGGATAGTGCTAAGTGGTTTGGGTGAGCTTTAAGGGTCCAAAAGGGAAGATGGAGGATAGTGCTAAGTGATTTAGCTAAACATTGTAGTAAAAGTGAGGGTGGCAAATATGTAGGCGAGCACTTTAATGAGTTAAGTTTGTAGTGCGCAGGCGCAAGATCGTAAGGATTTCCGTCTGGGCGAATATTTATTGAAAAAGGGAAACAGAATCTAACTGGAAACGTAAAGGATTCGTTGGAGGATACGATGGGAAAAGGGCAAAAACGAAAGCCTACGTTGTAACATGTGAAAATGAAACGGAAAAGTCACGCTGGAAAATGACATCCTTGTATTCGTAATCTGCCGTACAAACGGACGGAAACTTTACAGAAGGATTGCAATGCATGCATAGAATCACTCGTACACTCATACGAGAGCAGAAACATTTCCAAAAAAAAACAGATCGGCACTAAAACTGAAGGTTTTTTTTGTCTCTCTGAATCGAGCCTTTTATGTCATATTTAAAACATATTTGATCCATGAGATCATGAAAAACTCCTATTCGGCTTCCAGGGAACAATCCAGCTTCTTAAAGAGGGGTTTTAATTCATCCTGATCATAACTGCATTAGTATGTATTGTTTATAAACATTTTAACAGTGTGTTGTGGAGTGACTGGTACAACTTGTATTAAAATTACCTGAAAAAGATCCATGGACATGACGTACATGTTTTTGTTACTTCCCCACCAGAGTTTGGGCAAGAGAGATGCATGCACTGGTGACAGCAGAGGAACTGGCAAATGATGTGGCAGGGGCTGAACTGCTAATTAAACGACATGATGAGTATAAAAGAGAAATTGACAAGCACTGGGTAAAATATGAAGAATTACAAGTAACAGGAAAGGCTCTTCTAGAAAATAACCATTTTATGGCATTGGAGGTAGGCTTCTATATTATAAGTTGGCACTAAATTTAGCCTTACAAACCAGTCATTTTCTTCCCTCTCCCTGTTCCAGCAGTCTTCTTATTCTTTATTCTTGTATACTTTATTCAATATAGACAAATTGGGTTTTGTATTTTAAAGGAGTAGTTGTAGTTGTTCTAGCCAGCGTAAGGTACATATATGTCAACATATAATTGATATTGTGTACAACATACAGAGGTTTGGGTAAGAATATTGAAATCTTTGTAAATTGTTTTTATGTTTACTGCTCTGCTCATCTTATATAATAAATCACAGCCTGGAGGCTCCACGTTACCCCTCCTGCACAGTGCCTTTGTTCCTTACTGTAAATTTGTAAGAAACGTTGAGGTTACTTGGTCCATATTTCATAGGAAAGTATACTGTGCAGGGCCAACAGATGGAGGGTTAATGCATTTCAGGCTAGATTGTATAGTTGTCAAGTGGATATTCATGTAATATTTCCCTCAGTCTAAACCTATGGAGTTGGAGATATGGGTTGGTCCCAGGCACACTGACTTGGTGGTGGTGTGCTCTATAACCTCACTTGCATACACATACTGGAAACCAAAGTATCCTCTCCATTACATGATACATAAGGGACTGAATGCATTAGCCACATAGAAGAGAATTTTAACATGGTGTGGGTGCTTTTCTCTCACAAACCATGACTTAAATCTAATCTAATCTTTGCCCCATTTCCTTTTCTCATTCTTTTTGTGGACTGTTCATTTACTGTAGTGCCGGAAACAGTTTATGTGTTAATATGTTTGTAAAAATGAATAAAAGCATGTACCTTTATGTAAACCACCCTTTTTATTGTGATTGTATACCTCTTTTTATACCGCTAGACTACATATGAGGGTCGATTCAGAGCCCGGTGAGAATTCTCACTCCTTTTTTTAGGAGAGCAAAATACCATTGATTTTCATTGTCTACCTTGGGGCTGATTCAGAGGCAGGTGAAAATTTATACTGCCAATTGCAGTTTTCTCTGCCAAAATGAAAATTACTGAGAATTATCACCTGGCTGTGAATCGACCACACAGTGTCTGTATAGTTTTACTTTTGAATTTGGAACTCCTTGCGGGAGGTTTGAATTTAACTGTTAACTGTTGATTAAAAACCTACGCTAAGTAAGCTTCATTTTTACCAGTTAAGAACATTTTTAAAAAAGGGCTACACTTAAAATTGATGTTTGCACTTTGTTCAGACTAGTTAGTTAAATTAATAAATAATATATTTGTATCTAATGAAAACCTCAAAGGACATTTTAAAGTGATCCAACATTTTTACGAATAATGGGTGTTGGTCACCATATTACTAAGAATGGGGATGCATCCAGATTGCCAGTATCCCACCTTATGCATACCCCCCTGCTTACTTTGGTTCCACACTACCCTTAGCAAAATCCACCCGTGTGTTGGTCATAGGCAGTTATGTGGTCTGGGGCACTTTCAATGTGACCACCAGCAGCTAATTGCTTTTGCTATGGCTACAATTAATCAGCATCAATCAAATCTTCATACTTTACTTTTAGATTGCTGAAAAGATAAATGAGATATCTGAGCTGATGGGTCTAGTCTCTGATAGCTGGACGAGGAGGAAGGGGATCTATGAAGAAAACCTGGAGATTCAGTTGCTCCTTAGAGATATAGAACAAGCTAATGGGTGGCTAAACTCAAGAGAACCATACCTCCTGGATCCTAGCTATGGGGTAAGGCTTTCAACATTAAGGTGCGCAGCATTTTCGTGGTTACTACTACAAATTACTTTGCTTTATTTTTTTTATTATTCACATGTTAGGATTCAGTATCCCATGTTGAAGAGTTGTTAAAGAAGCAGGAGGATTTTGAAAAGATGTTGGCAGCCCAAGGAGAGAAGTTTGAACTACTAAGAAGAAAGACAAAGGTAATTAGATAATTTTGTGTTTCTAACCATAACCGTCTTAAGCTCTTTGGTCATTTTAATTTCTGAAATGCTCTGCGTCTTGTTGTTTCAGTTGTTCAGGACATGCCTCTAAACTGCTTTTTAATGGATTTAAAGTGATGTTAAAAGTATTAACAACCTACAATTAACCATGCTAAGATTCAATAGCCTCTGCCACACATAGTTAAAGAACTGAATACTGTATAGTACCTAGGGCTTTTAAAGAAATCTATTTTCCTTTATTGCAGATACCTGAAGCAATGTCCACTCAGTAATTTAATGTTGTAAGAGAGTGAGTCAAATAAATCAGAAATCAGTAGTGAAACATTCCTGCACCTGGTTGTGCATGGGTGCATTATCATGACATACTGTACCTATGTATTTCTACCTAAATACATTTTAGAAGTGTATATTGTAAATAATTCAAATTTGTTGTACTGTTAAACAGAGAGAACAACACCTGTTGGCGCACATTGATGCAGAAGAAAAGGAACAGAAAAAAACAGAGCCCTTCATCCGCCTGCCTTCTTTAAAGAGGAAGCCTTCAGACAGAAGAGTATTTCCAACAAAATTGTTGGACAGGGGAAGTACCAAGAGCTCAGGCCTTAGATCATCTTTTGAATCACAAAACCCCCTGCAGTCAAAGTCAACAGAGGTCACCAGTGCTTCTGGTTTGTTAGATAAATTGGACATCAAGGCCAATCAAATGTCTTCAGATAAAGAGGCAGAGGCCACAGTCACCCCCAGTCTTCTTGATCTTCAGATTCCTTTATTGGAAATCTCCAATTTCTTAACAGTTCCCAAACCAACACAAGTAATGCCAGAGCAGTCCTCAGCACAGACCTATCCATTGTACAAGATGCAAGACAGTATCCTGGAAGAAACTCAATTAATTTCTTTAAAAGACCCCGAACCTCAACCACTTGGGTCTTCCAGTTTAGAATTTAACAGTATACACTCTAAAGATGCTGCTTCTTCATTAGAGATTTCTTACAGCAGAGATATCCAATCAATTTCTTTACAAGACACCAAGCATCAGCCTCTAGGTGCAGCCCTTTCAGAAATTAGCACTATGCAGACTACAGATGCTACTCTTTCTTCAGAGTTGCCACACAGCAGTAATTTAGTAAGTAGCATTTCATGATCATAAACCTAACGTGTAGGGTCGATTCAGCACCAGGAGAGAAACTGCCATTTATTTTCATTGTCTACCTTGGGAGTGATTTAGCAACCGGTTGTAAATTTTCACCTGGTGCTGAATCAGCCCAAAGGGAGGAAATAAATTTACTGTCAGTTCTCCCTCCTAAAACGTATTAGTTTTTCCACCTGGTGCTGAATCGAAACCTTATGTGTTTAATTGATTGGATCTTGGAGCCATTGCATGGCTTAGTTTCTCAAGATGTGAAGTTTTGTTCTTGCTCTAAATGATCAAAAAAGCCAAAATATTCCTTTACCTTTATAGGAAGCCGATCATATTAAGAATGTCAGTGATGGACTTTCAAATATGCCAGTTCTGCCTGCAGCAGTTTCTGAGAGAACACCTGTCACAGTTTTGGTAATAACATTTTTACTATACCGGGTTTTGGTCCTATGTTTCACACAGCAGGGGGAGGGAGTAAGAATGGGTGGGTTTTGTACCACTTTAAATGCAACCTAGACTGAAAAACTTCAAAACTTCCCAGCAAAAAAAACTATTGTGGTGCATCTCTTTACGTCGCTATTTTATTAGTTAGATAAAGATGCTCTTAAGCCAGCTGAATTCGGTTTTTAAACATATTATATGTACCGCAATACATTTCTTTGGAAAGGGACCTGATTCCGACAACTGTTGGTAGATACAACCACTGCTGAATAGTGGAACCTGACAGTTGGGCTTAGTGAGCTGGGTACTGTAGAATTGTAGTTAGGTCTAGTTAAGGCCTAGGAAAATCATTTAGGGGAAAACCAAATTTTTGCTGCCATGTGGAATTTGTGTTAGGAGTATAGCTGCTGCCTACAAAGCTCTGCAGTCTTCCACTGTCAATGGTAAGCTCAAAAGTATTCTCACTGTATAGTGCTACACATGGAAATGTTCTAATTTTTTGCTTTTTTACTGATTGATTTTAAAATAAAGTTTCACCTCAAGTTGTGGTGTCATCTGTGATGAAAGTAGTGATTTAAGCAAACTTTTTTGCATTGTATTAGAATAAGCTGGGATTGATTGACAGTGTAAAGGGCTCATTTCTAGCCTATCACTAAGAGAGGGGATGTCAACTCCACATAGGCCTGCACTTGTGGTCTAGACCGAGGGGGGGGGGGGGGGGGGGGGGGGGGCATGAGGCAGCAAAGAGAAACAAAGATGTCCCCTTCCTTTCAGTGAATGAGACTGGCACTGCATCGTGTAAGCAGCCAGGCATTTGGTTTTAACATTTGATAAATCCCTTTAACATGATCATACACATAAAATAATATTTCTCTCTTATGATTTTAGTATAACTACTCTGTTTTCTTTTATTAGGAAGCAAAGGTTCCACCTCCCATAGACCTTAAGCTGGACTCTGCAAATGGACACTCAAATATGCTAGAACTGCCTCCAGTGTCTCCATTAGTAAGTAGGAATTAACCTCACTGCAATGTCTCTAGTGTTAAATTATGGTTTCTCTTAATAAACTGCAAATAACTATTACATGCTTTCCTGGTCTGAAGATCTTTTAGCAGTGATTTAATGGATAATCACACCACATATACTATTTGTTTTTGTTTTTTAGATGCCTACATTTAAAAGGGCAGTAAATGGATTTCTAGAAACAAAACAGAAGATTTTGCCAGGTGGAAAGGTAAAGGGATGGATGTTCCTCACATTGATGGGCCTTCATAGATTTTTGCAAGAACTGTTTTCATAACTCACAGGAGGTTATATAACAATGATGCACTAAAATATTTTCTTTGTGTTACTTAAAGCGGACCTTCACTCTGAATAAGAGCCTATCTTATATGTTTCCCACACCCTGTACATACAGATTGTCCACATTAAAAATCATCCTACCTGCATCTACTGCATGTTATGAGCCTTTAAACATCCAAGATGGCGGCTTATGGAAGCCACCATCTTATCAGGCAGCCTGCAAACAGGAAGTGCCTCCTGACTGTGCTGCTCTGCATTCTGGGACTGCTGACCTTTACCTGACCCCAGCTCTGCTCTGTCTGAGCAAAGCACAGCTATAACCCACCCCCCTGTACCTTATCCCACTCTCCTCTCCTCAGTAAGTGTGATGCTTCTGAGTCAAGATGGCGGCGCCCGTATCCTAAATTCCTGAACAGAGTTGCAGCCCAGTGGGGGAAAGAATAATAAGTTAGTGACTAAAAACGTAAAATATATTAATTTTAGATGCTGGGGAACCGTTTTTTAAGAGTTTGGGCTTTTCATTAAATCACGCTGAAGGTCCGGTTTAATGCACTGTTGCATATTAGGTTGTGGGAAACCTGTGATGTTGATCTTTGTATATTAAATATCAAAACATTTTAATTAAACCAACCAACCTAAAATGTTAAAGAACATCTGTGCACTGAAAATAAAATATTTTTTAACCTTAGCTCTAACACACCTGATCCTACCTGGTCTGCTGTCCCAAAAATGTATAGCTGGTCTATAATTCCTATATTTTCTTGACCACACCCCATGGACATTTCCACAGCTCCAGATCAGATCTGGACATGAAAAGAAAGTATAGCCAAAATGCAACGACACAGTGGGGTTGATTAAGCAGTGTATTTTTTTTTAATTAATCTTTTAACACTTATTCTCATGTGATGTGTGATGCCTGGTGGATCCAAATTAGGCACACTGTAGTCATATATAATTAAAGATTCAGGCGCACACCAATACTATTAAAAGAATTTTTTTATATTTTTCAAAAATGCTATTAAGTTCATTAAGGCATATTCAAAATTGATACATAATCACAAAGTCAGATATTTACAAAAAGTATGTACATGTTTATCCAGGGCAGTCTCCAGTATAAACTCAGTATAGGTCTATAAGCATCTAAACAAACCCACCTGTTCACAGCACAGTGGGGAAATCATCAGTGCAGTTATATACAATTACAGAGTCCATACAAAAGAGACATCAAAGGCATGATTACTACCAATCTATATACATAAGCTCATCCGAGCGCTTCTCATGCACACTGCTACCGAGGTGAGGTTAGCGTGTCATGTAATAACTCATATGGCTCACATATATAAATACATACAAACGTTTAGGCAAATGAACTCTAAGCATAAGTTCATAAATACATATCATGCAACAGCGGTATACATCGCAAAAAACAGCATATTACCCAAATGCGTATAGCATATAGTAAAGGTGGGGGCAATCCTCCCACGTTCCGGGGATCACGTCCCCTTTCTCAAGGAATAATGCCCTACCTGCTCCAGCCATTCGCGCCTTTTAATTTGAGAGATCCCCCAAGCCGGCATCGTGATCGAGCGCGGCGTCGCGTCACATCCGGTGCGGCGCCGCGCGTCACGTCCTGTCTCGGCGAGTCCCGATCTACCACCAATTGGAAGCCAGATACCGTGACCTCATCAAGTAGGAGGCACATAGTAGACAGATTCCAACTGCGCAGACGCACGGGGCCCGCGCGGACATGTTTGTGAAGCCCAAAAAATTACACTTCAGCATTTCATATAATGATTAAGCAATATAGCTCATATTCATCAAGCATTTGTTCAGGGATCTTCTCAGGGGGATAATCTTCATTTGGCTTGGCTGTATCTCCTATATGAACAATAAAACAAACGTTTTAAAACCATTTAAAAACAATACTATAGGGTACAGTTTTACATAGTGCAGATAAATACTGCCACCTACAGATGATTAATATACATGGCACACCAGCCTCATTTAATGCCACTTGCATTCTAACTTATGCCTACTAATGTAAATAGGTGACTTTCTATCTCTCATCTCATAATATTGCAAACCTGAGTCCTGAGTATTACAGGATCCTATACATGGAAGTATGACATATCTATTACCCTACCTTTACAAATAAGGTGAAAAATCTATTTCTTCATTAAGTCCTAATGGAACTTTAGTTCTCAAACGATAAATCCAATATAACTCTCTCTGTAAAGTTAATCTCTCTATACTCCCACCCCTTACCGGTTTTTTCACTATTTCTATCACAATGAACCTCAACTGTGAGACTTGATGTCCCTCTTGCCAAAAATGTCTGGCCACAGAGGATTCCGTATCACATCTCCTGATTGCACTTCGATGTTCAGAGATCCTATCCCTGATACATCTATTTGTCTTGCCAATGTACATTTTGCCACATGGGCACTTAAGGGCATATATTACATTACTTGTTGAGCAATTAGCAAAAAAATTTAAATTTATTGCCTGTCCTGTCTGTGGATGAGAAAACTTTTTTGATTTTATGACAAAAGAACACTGACTACAGTGACCACATGGGTACATTCCTATAGGACTAGATAAGGTGTTAAGCCAATTGGTACCTGTTCTAGATTGTTCATTAATCGTGAGATGGTTACTGGCCCTGATCAGACGATTCTTTATGCTCCTGGATCTCCTAAATGCAAACATTGGTGGATGTTGGAACACCTCCTTCAATTTTTCATCACTAGACAAGATATGCCAATTCTTCCTTATTATATGACGAACCTGTGGGCATTTAGTAGAATAGGTCAATATGCAGGGTATCCTCTTATCATCTTTTCTTGGATTGTGAACTAGGAGAGATGATCTACTTCTGCTAAACGCTTCCTCCCTAGCTTTGTCAATTACTTCCAGAGGATAACCCCTCTTTAAGAAATTCTGTGCCATACCATGTGCTTGTTGTAAAAAAGTGGCATCGTCACTAATTATGCGGCGCAGTCGCAAAAATTGACTAAAGGGTAAACCTTTTTTGAGGGATATCGGATGGAAGCTGTCAAACGCCAGATACGTGTTACGGTCAGTTGGTTTAGTGTAAACACTTGTATGTAATATATTGTCTCTCTTACTTATTAGTACATCTAAAAAGTGTACCTGTTCCTGATGTGCGTCAATTGTGAAGGAGATGGTCGGACTTGCTGTATCTAAATCCTCCTTAAACTGGATTAATTTGTCATAGGGTCCCTGCCATATAAAGAAAACATCGTCTATATACCGGACCCATAATAGTACATAGATCTCAAAATCTGGATGTGTGTATACATATTGGGACTCAAAGTGTGCCATAAATAAATTAGCATAAGCAGGGGCCACATTGGACCCCATAGCTGTACCCTGTACTTGTAAGTAGAAACTATTTTTATATTGAAAGTAATTCCTCCTCAAAATCAAGTTCATTAGATCCATGTGAAATTTCTTATTATCAATGGACAGTCCCATAGCATCTAAAGTCTGGTCAATAACTTCTAACCCAAGATCGTGGGGTATGGAGGTGTATAGGCTATTGACGTCCATACTGCACAACCAACAATCAACCGGTAAGGTGCCAAGATCTTTAATTTTGTTAAGAAAATCTCCTGTGTCTATCAAGTATGATTTAATTGACATAACTTTTACCTGTAAGATCTTATCCAGGTATGTAGCTATAGGTTGAAAAATAGAGCTAGTTCCCGCTACGATTGGTCTCCCTGGTGGTCTCTCCGCATCTTTATGAATTTTCGGGAGGACATAAAACAAAGGGATTAGTGGATCTTTACAATTAAGATAATCAAACAGTCTTTTATCTATAAATTTTGCTTCTAAACCACCATTTAAGATCTCGTTAATCTCACTCTTAAGGTCTCCAGTCGGGTCATCTTTAAGTCGAGTATAGATTTGTCTATCATTAAGCTGAGTCATAATTACTTCATCATAATATTGGCTATCCATAATCACAATTGCACCACCTTTGTCGGCAGGTTTTATTGTTATTGCATGATTTTTACTCAAAGAGCTCAAAGCTGCCATTTCTTCTCTATTCAAATTCGGGTGCAACTTGTTATTATGTCGCCACTTTAAATTACCTATCTCTCTTTCAACAGTCTTAATAAATGCCTCTACTGTATGAAATAGTGTTGGCGGCTGCCACTTACTTGGGTTTTTACACTGTGTCAAATCAGCGCCTCGTATCACTGGTATTTTTCTCTCAGCAGACGGGTAAGGCGGTGTAGTATCAAAGTATGCCCTCAGGCGTAGAGTCCTGAAAAATTTTTGTAACTCAACATCAAGCTCTAAAGGGTCACCCCCATAAATGGGTACGAACCCCAAACCCTTATTAAGCACTCGCCTTTCAACTTCAGTCAAGGGATATCTGGATATATTCACTACTAGATCGTCCTCTGCGTCTGGCTCCTGGTTTGGCGCTGATCGTCTCTTCTTGATCTTTTGTCCCCTGCGGGTCTTCCTGGGGGCTTTTTGGGTTTGGCTCCTCTGTCTAAAAAAGGTCTAGAGCTATTGTCACTAGAGCTGGTGTCACTATCACTTTGGTTAGGGAATGTATTATATTGGGTTCTTCTGAACCTTCTTTGTTCTTTCCAAGTATAGACCCTATTCTCTTCGTAGTCCGCTAGGTCCCTACGGTATTTATTCAATTTAATTTGTAGAATATCCTTCTTATGTTGTTCAATTGAAGCTTCAAATGATTCTAGATAGGATCTATATTCACTCAGGTTCAACGTATCCTCTAGCTTTTTTTGTAATCCATTCACTGCCCTTTCTATTTCTCCAATTTGATTTTGAATGCCCTGTACCGTTAATGTTATAAGGTCCAAACTGCATTTATTTAATATTTGGAACCATTTGTCACAGAAGTCTGGATTATCTTTACAAAAGGTTGGCCTAATATTAAGTCTGAGACCTCTGGGTATACGTTTGGACTTCAAATATTCTACTAATGTAGTGGAGTGCAGGTGATATTGGACCAATCGTTTTTTCTGGGTCTCAAATTGTCTCTTTAAGGATATATCGTCTTTTGCAAATATGTCATTAGTGTCACCAAACCTGGTGATAACTGTATCTATTTCTGCCTGGGAAAAAGAAAGTATATCTGCACACTTATCGGTTAGACTATTCAAATCAAAGAAAGTCATCCTAATACGCCCCTGTAGCTGAAGGGTGCTCACCTATAAGGAAAAGATAAACCTAAAGTAAGTGGTTGGTGGCACACTCTTATTTAAATACAGTAAGTCAAATTTCAACAAAGAATATCCGGGTGCTGCCCGATGGGACAATTCCTCATACCCCACAGACCATATATAATTAAAGATTCAGGCGCACACCAATACTATTAAAAGAATTTTTTTATATTTTTCAAAAATGCTATTAAGTTCATTAAGGCATATTCAAAATTGATACATAATCACAAAGTCAGATATTTACAAAAAGTATGTACATGTTTATCCAGGGCAGTCTCCAGTATAAACTCAGTATAGGTCTATAAGCATCTAAACAAACCCACCTGTTCACAGCACAGTGGGGAAATCATCAGCGCAGTTATATACAATTACAGAGTCCATACAAAAGAGACATCAAAGGCATGATTACTACCAATCTATATACATAAGCTCATCCGAGCGCTTCTCATGCACACTGCTACCGAGGTGAGGTTAGCGTGTCATGTAATAACTCATATGGCTCACATATATAAATACATACAAACGTTTAGGCAAATGAACTCTAAGCATAAGTTCATAAATACATATCATGCAACAGCGGTATACATCGCAAAAAACAGCATATTACCCAAATGCGTATAGCATATAGTAAAGGTGGGGGCAATCCTCCCACGTTCCGGGGATCACCTCCCCTTTCTCAAGGAATAATGCCCTACCTGCTCCAGCCATTCGCGCCTTTTAATTTGAGAGATCCCCCAAGCCGGCATCGTGATCGAGCGCGGCGTCGCGTCACATCCGGTGCGGCGCCGCGCGTCACGTCCTGTCTCGGCGAGTCCCGATCTACCACCAATTGGAAGCCAGATACCGTGACCTCATCAAGTAGGAGGCACATAGTAGACAGATTCCAACTGCGCAGACGCACGGGGCCCGCGCGGACATGTTTGTGAAGCCCAAAAAATTACACTTCAGCATTTCATATAATGATTAAGCAATATAGCTCATATTCATCAAGCATTTGTTCAGGGATCTTCTCAGGGGGATAATCTTCATTTGGCTTGGCTGTATCTCCTATATGAACAATAAAACAAACGTTTTAACCTAAATACATACAAACGTTTAGGCAAATGAACTCTAAGCATAAGTTCATAAATACATATCATGCAACAGCGGTATACATCGCAAAAAACGTTTGTTTTATTGTTCATATAGGAGATACAGCCAAGCCAAATGAAGATTATTCTTGGGTTAGAAGTTATTGACCAGACTTTAGATGCTATGGGACTGTCCATTGATAATAAGAAATTTCACATGGATCTAATGAACTTGATTTTGAGGAGGAATTACTTTCAATATAAAAATAGTTTCTACTTACAAGTACAGGGTACAGCTATGGGGTCCAATGTGGCCCCTGCTTATGCTAATTTATTTATGGCACACTTTGAGTCCCAATATGTATACACACATCCAGATTTTGAGATCTATGTACTATTATGGGTCCGGTATATAGACAATGTTTTCTTTATATGGCAGGGACCCTATGACAAATTAATCCAGTTTAAGGAGGATTTAGATACAGCAAGTCCGACCATCTCCTTCACAATTGACGCACATCAGGAACAGGTACACTTTTTAGATGTACTAATAAGTAAGAGAGACAATATATTACATACAAGTGTTTACACTAAACCAACTGACCGTAACACGTATCTGGCGTTTGACAGCTTCCATCCGATACCCCTCAAAAAAGGTTTACCCTTTAGTCAATTTTTGCGACTGCGCCGCATAATTAGTGACGATGCCACTTTTTTACAACAAGCACATGGTATGGCACAGAATTTCTTAAAGAGGGGTTATCCTCTGGAAGTAATTGACAAAGCTAGGGAGGAAGCGTTTAGCAGAAGTAGATCATCTCTCCTAGTTCACAATCCAAGAAAAGATGATAAGAGGATACCCTGCATATTGACCTATTCTACTAAATGCCCACAGGTTCGTCATATAATAAGGAAGAATTGGCATATCTTGTCTAGTGATGAAAAATTGAAGGAGGTGTTCCAACATCCACCAATGTTTGCATTTAGGAGATCCAGGAGCATAAAGAATCGTCTGATCAGGGCCAGTAACCATCTCACGATTAATGAACAATCTAGAACAGGTACCAATTGGCTTAACACCTTATCTAGTCCTATAGGAATGTACCCATGTGGTCACTGTAGTCAGTGTTCTTTTGTCATAAAATCAAAAAAGTTTTCTCATCCACAGACAGGACAGGCAATAAATTTAAATTTTTTTGCTAATTGCTCAACAAGTAATGTAATATATGCCCTTAAGTGCCCATGTGGCAAAATGTACATTGGCAAGACAAATAGATGTATCAGGGATAGGATCTCTGAACATCGAAGTGCAATCAGGAGATGTGATACGGAATCCTCTGTGGCCAGACATTTTTGGCAAGAGGGACATCAAGTCTCACAGTTGAGGTTCATTGTGATAGAAATAGTGAAAAAACCGGTAAGGGGTGGGAGTATAGAGAGATTAACTTTACAGAGAGAGTTATATTGGATTTATCATTTGAGAACTAAAGTTCCATTAGGACTTAATGAAGAAATAGATTTTTCACCTTATTTGTAAAGGTAGGGTAATAGATATGTCATACTTCCATGTATAGGATCCTGTAATACTCAGGACTCAGGTTTGCAATATTATGAGATGAGAGATAGAAAGTCACCTATTTACATTAGTAGGCATAAGTTAGAATGCAAGTGGCATTAAATGAGGCTGGTGTGCCATGTATATTAATCATCTGTAGGTGGCAGTATTTATCTGCACTATGTAAAACTGTACCCTATAGTATTGTTTTTAAATGGTTTTAAAACGTTTGTTTTATTGTTCATATAGGAGATACAGCCAAGCCAAATGAAGATTATCCCCCTGAGAAGATCCCTGAACAAATGCTTGATGAATATGAGCTATATTGCTTAATCATTATATGAAATGCTGAAGTGTAATTTTTTGGGCTTCACAAACATGTCCGCGCGGGCCCCGTGCGTCTGCGCAGTTGGAATCTGTCTACTATGTGCCTCCTACTTGATGAGGTCACGGTATCTGGCTTCCAATTGGTGGTAGATCGGGACTCGCCGAGACAGGACGTGACGCGCGGCGCCGCACCGGATGTGATGCGACGCCGCGCTCGATCACGATGCCGGCTTGGGGGATCTCTCAAATTAAAAGGCGCGAATGGCTGGAGCAGGTAGGGCATTATTCCTTGAGAAAGGGGACGTGATCCCCGGAACGTGGGAGGATTGCCCCCACCTTTACTATATGCTATACGCATTTGGGTAATATGCTGTTTTTTGCGATGTATACCGCTGTTGCATGATATGTATTTATGAACTTATGCTTAGAGTTCATTTGCCTAAACGTTTGTATGTATTTATATATGTGAGCCATATGAGTTATTACATGACACGCTAACCTCACCTCGGTAGCAGTGTGCATGAGAAGCGCTCGGATGAGCTTATGTATATAGATTGGTAGTAATCATGCCTTTGATGTCTCTTTTGTATGGACTCTGTAATTGTATATAACTGCGCTGATGATTTCCCCACTGTGCTGTGAACAGGTGGGTTTGTTTAGATGCTTATAGACCTATACTGAGTTTATACTGGAGACTGCCCTGGATAAACATGTACATACTTTTTGTAAGTATCTGACTTTGTGATTATGTATCAATTTTGAATATGCCTTAATGAACTTAATAGCATTTTTGAAAAATATAAAAAAATTCTTTTAATAGTATTGGTGTGCGCCTGAATCTTTAATTATATATGGTCTGTGGGGTATGAGGAATTGTCCCATCGGGCAGCACCCGGATATTCTTTGTTGAAATTTGACTTACTGTATTTAAATAAGAGTGTGCCACCAACCACTTACTTTAGGCACACTGTAGTCACCTGTGACTAGGGAGGGGCCGCATAACCGCTGCAGACTGACACAGGTTCAGAATGCAATCACGTGGCTCTCTCTGCCAGTTTACGGGAATAAAATAAATAAAGTTTACAGGCTTAAATACTTTTCAAGATCGGACATTGGGTCAAACTACAAACGTTACAAACTGGTGGCTTAATATTCCAAACTACATAACAAAACTAAAAGTTATTAGCACAACTTGGGTATTCATTGATTGACTTGAAGCTGATTATTCATAACTCCTCATTGGTTACATAAATGTTAGAGAAAGGGGTGCACCACCTGTCTTCAATAAAAATGTGCTCACTCCCTAATGGAGAACCAGACAAAAAATGGAGTGGACGTGAAAAAGACCACACCTTCCTCCCAATAAGGAGCACCAAACCAATGTAAAAGTTACATATATTCTAAGCATACAGCACGTCCTGCTCCAGATATATGCAGGCGCCGTGCACTGCAGACATGTAGAAAACAAGCTCCTCCCGGCCCTACATATACCGAAGGACCTATCACAAATCCCCAGATTTCTCTGCAGTACTGGAACTGCGAAGACATGAAGTATCACGCTCTCGCAGGCGAGCAGGGCTTTACAGCCCGAGGCCCTGCGGGACTATTTCCACCCGTCCTTCTTGTGAACAGAATATGCCTCCCAGCCTGGGCTGCGTTGGTCGGGTGAAGGTAGGCAGCTCCGTGTGTGCTTAACGGAGCCATGCTCCACCGCAATCCCCCACCATAGGGTAGGCGGTTTAGGCTGATGGTGAGCCTCTAGTGGATGCCCCTCCCGCATTATTGCCCCGTACCCCGGGTAGTGCTGGACCCTGCGTAAAGGGTCGCCATCCTCCCTCTTTTCCCCAACTAGTTAGGGGGAAAAGAAAGGGGGGGAGGTATGTGTGTGGTGGTCCCAGTGTACCGGTATGTCACGCTTGTGGACTTATTTCTGTCCTTTATTAACTCCGAGATGTCAGAGCCGCGCTGCTTGCTCCTTATTCTGTTTTTCGGCTGCCACCGTATGCCTTATACATGGTTTGCTGCATCGTCTAGATGCTGTGGTGCCCTTTCCTTATTGGATGTAACAGTTCTCTACGAATCTTTAAGCGTGTGGTTGTAACTTTGCCTTCACTATTACCTCAGAGCTTCGCGCTCTTTGGAGTGGGCGGGGTCTTGGTTCGGCGCGCTCCGCATCACAGCAGAGCATTGAGCCCGCCCTTCGAGGTTCGCTGGGCGCCATTTTGTTGAGCTTCGCGCGCGCGTGGTGGCGGTCTCCGCCTCCTCCACTTGATCTGTAAGTGCCCTCGCGGGTGACTCCCTCTTTATATGTTCTGTGCAGCTGCGCATGGCCCTGACATCTCTTTCCCATTTATGTCTTTCAGACGCTGAGCACCGGTGGCTTTTCCCGGCCTCATATATACATATATATATATTCATATAAGGATTTAGCGGGCCTTACTACAATTCTCCCACATTGATCAGCGGGTCGTTGGGGCATCCAGGGTTGCTTATTGCATAAATCCCTACCTACATATTGTGTCTAGACAATCACCATATGGAGGCATCTCAGGATTGTGTTACCGGGGTCCCTCTGGGACAAGACCGGCTGTGTGTAGCGTGTGGTCTACCCCATGCTGAGGCTGACGGGGCACAGGTCTGCGCGCCATGTGCCGAGCAGACGCTGGACCTGCGAGCGGCGCAGTTGGCTGCACCTCGCTCTCTCTCTCCTCTTTCCTCTTGCCTAAATCTCACTCCTGTTGAGTCATGTACAAGCGGGGAGTTACAAATAGACATCTCTCCTAGATGGCCCACGCTTGACCAGATTGTTGAAGGGTTGTCCGGCCGTGTGGGTCCTGGCAGACAACGGCCCTGGAATCCTCCGGCTTCGGCCTGTGCTATGGGCTCAGAGGAGTCCTCTTCTCCGCGTGATAGTGCTCCGTCTGAAGATGGAGACCTGTTCTCTGACCTGGGTTCCTCTGATGAGAGGCCGAGGTGTCAGGATGATGCTGGTCAGGATGACTGGGACCAGCTTTACATTGGTGGTATGCTGCTCAGGATTTTTAAGGCCCTGTCCATTTCGCCCCCTGGTACGGTCCTCAGGCCGAGAGGGGAGCGCTTCCATACAGCGCCTGTGCGCTTGGAATTTCTCGAGCAGGCTCACTTCCATGCTCTTGTACTTAAGGAATGGGAATGCCCCATTAAACTTCAAGGGGCCTCAGAGGATTGGGTTTGGAAATACCCTTTTCCCCCCGAGATGGTTGATATTTGGTCTTCGTCTCCAGTGATAGACGCACCGATTATTGGGGTTCCTAACCCCCCCTTCTTTACAGCTCCGGCTTACAGCACCCTGCGGGACGCCGAGGGTCGGCGCATTGATAGGCTGGCGTCCCACGTCTTTGCTTGTGCAGGAACGGTGCTACGTCCTGTCTGTGCCGCGGCCATCACTGCAGTGGCCGCTAGGACCCTCATAAGAAGGATGCTTGAGCATCAGCATGAAGATTTACCCTGGGAGGTGTTTAACGCACTCTCCAGCTGTGATATTTTTGTTAAATTTATCCTTTTAGCTCTGAATGACACCATCAAAATGTGTGCGAGGACCTCTGCCCAAGTGATAGCTATACGTCACCTGCTCTGGCTGCGACAGTGGGGGGCAGACGATGACGCTAAAAGGACTCTGACTGGGCTTCCCTTTAGAGAGCATCGCCTGTTTGGGGCCTGTCTGGACCTATTTGGAAAACGGGACAATTCACCCAATCAGGGGCGGCCGTCCCGGCCCCCTCGGAGCAGGGATACCCCTCCACCTCCATATCATAGTATTAAGCAAGAACCGGGGATGTCCTTTGCGGGGTCTGGTTCGGTATCCCAGGAGTGACATTCAACGCCCGGGGCCTTCGGGCCGGGCCAAGCCCGTATCCTTCATCAAAACCCCTCAGGCATGATGGGACGCCCTCACCCGCCTGGGTGAGGGGATGGCCACAGCACCTTACTCCTATCAGGAGGCATCCTGCCTCATTCTGGTGGCTTTAGGAGGTAGTCCTTCCGGATACGGGACAGTGTTTGCTGGGTGGTCCTTCCCTGAGTTGGTCAGGAGGACTCCGGTCCCCTGTTTTTCTTCAGGTATGGGTGCAGGCATTCCTTGGCCTGTTAGGTCTGGCTTCCTTGCCAGAACGCCCTTAACATATAGAGACTGGGGCCTCTACGCCAGTTGCTCCTCATTTCCCTTGAGGATGAGGGAGTCTATCTTTCTAACCCTTCGGGGGTTTGGCATCTGTATCCATAGGCATTCAGGCTTGGCGCCTCTGAATGGGCTGTCGGCGCCCTATAT
This sequence comes from Gastrophryne carolinensis, assembly GCA_027917425.1. Classification (NCBI taxonomy): domain Eukaryota; kingdom Metazoa; phylum Chordata; class Amphibia; order Anura; family Microhylidae; genus Gastrophryne; species Gastrophryne carolinensis. The sequence goes on from CM051244.1 coordinate 75,455,036, forward strand.
ACCAGGGGTCCTCTGGCCGCCCATGGAGTGCTGAGATGTTTATTCTGACTCCAAGGTGTCTTCTGGACACTGAGCCCACTACAGCTGGGTATTGGCAGTCATCGCCGCCGTTTGTGGCGGTGGCTGGGTCCCCTTTTGCGTTTCATGTGCCCGCTAGGCTCAGGAGGGGTGTGATGTCTCGCATGAAACCAGGGGGCAGCTACCAAGGGACCTATCAGGTCCTCCTTCTTACTCACAAGAGGGAGTCATTTGGATGGACCTTAGTTGCCTCAGGTCCTGCTCTGTTCCAGCCTCCAGTTCCCAGGATTGCATCTGGATTCGGTCCCAGCTAGTGCCCTCTTCTTGGCTATAAGGGATTTTCTGGGACGAGGTCTCTGGCCCTCCTTCCTGTCTCCTTATTATCTCCAGGTAGAATTGCACCAGGTGTGGCCGTTGGCGGCTGGTCAGTTGATATCCCTTATTCTCTGTGCCCTTGGGCTCTGAGGCACTTTAGCTATTAGTCCTGGATAAGGGTTCAGCACCCTGGATTTAGGTCTGTTTACCTTCCTTCTAGTGGAGGCGGTTATTCTTCCGCTGGTTTACTCAAGGAAACCGTCGGGGATCATTCCCTGCCTTTTTGTTTCTCCCTGTTGGTGGTCACCATGGTACCAAATCTTGCAGGTTGACAAAGGGGGCTTGTTTCTTCTGAAACCCCCGGTGTTTCCTAGGTGGGGACCTTAAAGGATCCAGTTACCTATGGTTTCTTGTTGTCACAACGAGCTCTCGGTGGGTTCTATCTTGCTGGACTACTCCCTTTCAGGATCTGTCCATTTGGGGACTCTTGGTCTGTTGTAGGACAGTGGCATGTTCCTTGTTCCCTGTGGAATTCTTGGGACTAACTCTATTCCAGGGAAGCTCAGATTCTGTTCTATGGGGAATTAATATTCCTTGCCTTTTTGATAGCGCCCTCCTATGGCAGGAGGTTCTCTATTGTTCCATTGAGTTCATACTGGTACGGACCTGTTGGACTCCGTCACTATCACAGGGTTCTACCCTTTATTATTGGCCCAGATTGGTCTGACCCTAAGTTGGGTTTAGTAGTTCTGGCTAGACATTATACTTGTAATGTCTTATCCCCTTCGCCCTGCTAGGCGGGGGTTTGTGCGAGATCACTGATGGCGAGGAGAACCGTTATGCTGGGGGCCTGGGTGGCCCAGTGGGGTGTGGTCCGCAGAGGCTTCTGCTGAGAACAGTGGGCCTGTATGTTCCCTCACGAGGTCTATTTTGCATAGTCAGGCTCCTTTCTCTTAGGCTCTACCTTGGCGTTCGGCAGGTTTTGTTCTTACCCTGTTGGAGATGACATATCTCGGGGTGTCTCGTTCTCTTGGAGAGCTAGGACCTAGTTCCTCCTCTTCGTCTTCTTCCTTCTGCCACTCTATGTTAGGGTATGTTGTACCCATATTGGCTTGCTGGGCCTAAGCTCTCTCCCTTGTTGGACGATCTTCCTGGGGTTTAGGGTTCTAACGGCATTGTTGGTGTTGGTTCCTCAACTTAGTTCTGTGAAGGGTTCAGGGCTCGCCCTGTTCGCCTATTGCAAAGCCTGATCCAATCCTCTGTGTTGAGCATTCAACAAGGTCTGCTCAGGTGCATTCCTTGGGGAATTCCTGGTTCCCCTTTGGGGAGGATTACTTGTCCCGATGCCCTGCTAAGGGTTCCCTTGGTTCTTATTCAGGTTCTTGTCTGAACCGTTCCTTCCATCATATCCCTCCTCTAGGGCGGTTGCTCTAGTCAGAAGTGTGCCATACAGGATGGCTCTGTTGGCGGTCCTAGTCATTCCATATATGTATATTGTTATATATCTGTACCCCATGAGGTGAGGGTGCCGCCTTACGCTGAGTCTGGTTCCAGGCGAGGGTTTTTATTCTCCTTATTCCAGGTTCTCCGGTCTCTGGGCTATTGTCTTGCTTACTATGAGATAAGGAACCTGTATCTCTCTACGGGTGTTGGGAGATCTTCCTGAACGGTCTTTTGTCCCTGGAGGGATTTTGCCTTTTGGGGCCTATTGGTGTCCCCTTATTGAAGTACCGGATCTAATTACCTCCACGGGTGAGGTGCCCTTGGATTGGTCTTACTCGGTTGGTTTTGACTTTCTGAGCCTAGAGTACACTTTCGGATTCTGCTGAGTATTGTTTGTTAGTATTCCTGCTGGTCCCGCCTGAGACCAGGTTTCATATTTCCTGTTGGGGAAAGTTCTGATGTTACCATGGCTGCCCTCCTTGCAGTAGCATGGTTAGGCTATTACTTCTGGCCTATTCTGTTATGGGAAGATTCTTCTTCTCTGCTGTTTTTTGTTCTCTTACTACTTGTGCTTGGCTTGTGCCTCTTAGCACTAAGTTCTGGTGAGCAAGCTGGCTAGTCCGCTGCTGGGGTTCAGTTCTCCCTTTACAAGGTTCAAAGGTTGAGATTAGAGCATTGCTCTTGTTGCTCTTGGTAGCATGGTTGCGGGTGACAGCGCTTTACTGTTGGCTGTGCCCTTCTCACGGGGATCCCACCCTACTTTATGGACACTGCTATTGGATGTCCCACATGTTATTACTATATCTGGAGCAGGACGTGCTGTATGCTTAGAATAATACAACTCTGTGAAGTACTCATCTGTAGAGTTGATATTATACGCATACAGCACGTCCTGCTCCACCCCACCCTGGTTTCAATTGTTCTGGATCCCCTGTATGGTAATTGTTATCAGTTGATATTATTGCCAGTTCTGGGTGGTTTGTTTCTCCCGGCTTCTCTTCTCACTGCTTTTCAATGCTGGGGATTTGTGGGAGGTCCTTCGGTATATGTAGGGCCGGGAGGAGCTTGTTTTCTACATGTCTGCAGTGCACGGCGCCCGAGGCGGAGGATTACCCACATGTTATTACTATATCTGGAGCAGGACGTGCTGTATGCGTATAATATCAACTCTACAGGTGAGTACTTCACAGAGTTGTATTTTTAAAGAGTTACAACAAAAATTGGGCTAAAAATACATACAACACAAGACATTTAAAAACTACTGCACACACTCCCTATAATCTCCAAAAGACTAATTTTTGTATCTGTTGTTTCTGCCTAATAGGGCTATGAATGAACTGCAATTTAGACATAAAAAAATCCCCTGATTTGAACAACACTCCCTAAATTATTTTGTGCCGGCAAATCATCCATCCAACACATTCCTCAACTGAACATACACAAACTCCAACTTTCTCCTACTGCAAAATGATAACCCATTCCTATCAAGCACCATATTTAGCTGTCCTTCTTTTCTTAAATGCACAACTAAATATAGGGTGGAACTGCACTGAAAGGAAACATCATGAGAAAAAGCGAGTAGAAGAAAAATTCTGAGCTGAATCAACCCTAGTGTGTGAAAGCGCAGCTACACTCAGTGTTTGGGGGGGACAGGCACACAGCAGAAGAACCCTGATATCTCGGTCATTTCTGCTTGAATTTAAAAATGGAAAACAGTTTAGGACAGTGCCAAACGTAGACCCAACACAATGGTGTAACAATTGCCTTTACCTGCAGCATCACTTTAAGAGTTCCATTTTGTACTATGGTTTAAGTTGAATTATTTTTTTCTTTAGGTAAATCCAGCTGGCTTCTGGAACTCTTATTATATTACACTGCAAGGGCAGACCCTGAGCTTCTACCATGCCAAGAAGGATGAGGCCAAGGTAACAACCGAAAAAATCCTCTGTTCTCTTAATATGTCTCTTGTAGAATTCCAGACTTTACTGTAAAGCATTCATTATAAAAGAGACCCTCACATGACTGCAAATTTATCTAGCTTCTACTTCAGTGTTGGGACTTGTCATTCATGGTGAATGTGTTTACATGGTCATATGAATTTCAAACACTGTAGATATGATTTAAAAAAGCTACACTATTTATTATATAAAAGGACCACCAGACAACTTAAAGTGGACAAATCACCCCCTGCTGCCACCCTAGAATAATTTAGATTCCAGGACCGGCCGCTAGCCTGCCCCGGGGGATCCTGTACTGGATGCCCTGCTGTGCTGGTAATCTGGTCCCGGTCCCGCGATGCTGCCTTCCCCAGCTACCCTGTAGCTCTGCGCACTCTCCACGCCAAGCCATTCAGATAGAAGGAGTGTGTGGGAGTGCCCACTTCACAGCGGAGCCAGGGATGCGGCTGTCAGCGCCAATTATACTGGCGTGAAGTTCAAATCAGCACATAGAGCGTGGGAATGGCAGAAAGGTGAGTGAAAGTGGTCAATCTGCCCCTGGAGCAGGGTGGCATTCACCAGGATAGTACAAATGATTGGTCCACTTTAAGCTACAGCCTGATATAGCTTTTTAGCATGTCCATGGCTTGAAGTAGCCCTGCTGTATACTATTCGCAGCTGCATCTCTCCTCTTTCTGCTCACTATGTCCAGCAGTGACTCACAGAGCAGAATAAGGAGAGATGTGGCTGGGAATGCAAAAGGTATTGGGTATAAAGCTTGACTCCTAGTGTCTGTTTACAGCTAAAATACGAGTGTGCAATAAAAAAGATGTCAGTTCCTGGCTGGTCCTGTTTATTTAACATCATATAGCCATGATAGGGCTGCCTTCTGTAGCTATAGGCGAACGGAACCTTTTCATACAAGTCCTGAAAGCTTAATATCACTGTATCCTTTCATCCAACTAAACCAATCATCTGTCTGATCTCTTCACCAGGGTAACACAGCCATTCCATCTGCCAGTGTAGTTGATGCAGTGTGCGAGAGGATAAAGGATTCTTCATCTAAAGTGAACACATTTAGTGTTAGGTATTGTGTACTGCATTTCTTTGCTGTGTGGGACATGATTCCTTTGTTCAGGTCATATTTTTAATTGCTACATTGCTACGTTGGTTGCATAAATACGTTCAATAATGTTTGCTTCTAGGACCACGGATGGCTCTGAATACCTGTTCTCAGCTCCTTCATCCAGAAAAATGGAAGTCTGGATCCAAGCAATTGAGAATAAAACAGGTACGTAGTAACCATTTTGAGTTTTATTTCCATATAAGATATGAGATCCTGTTTCCTCCAAACGATGACATGAAATTATGAAAATAAGACAGGGTCTTATATTAATTTTTGCTCCAAAAGAAGCATTAGCGTTGATTTTTTAGGGGATGCCTTATTTTAACAATCTATGGTATCACGTTTCTTGGCCTTCTCAGCTTCTTCTGTGTTCCTCTCCACTGCAAGTATTGCAGTTTGCCCCCACTGGTGGCTGTAAGCAGCTATAGCGCCCAATACGTGTAGGGCATGGAGCAGTGCCAGCGGAACTAGATGTTCTGTGTGAGAGGGTCCAGCACTTGTAATTATGTTTGGGGTCTTTTGAGTTAGATTCTTTTGGGGGTATCTGCTTTTCTTGATGAAGGGTCTGTCTGTCCTGCTGGATTCTATTGCCAATGATTTCCATTACATTTATAGCTGCCTGACACTATTTAAATTTACTTTTATTTGAACTGTAACTGGGACTTATTTTTGGAGTAGGGCTTTTTTTTCAAGCATCGTCAAAAATCCAGAAAAATCTTGCTAGGGCTTAATATCAGGGTAGGTCTCTTGTAGAAATATGTAGTATATTGCCTAAACAACCATTGATATTCAAGCTGTTATATTTGTAGAAAAGTTAAGAATCAGATGCAAACATAAGACTTCAGCTAACGTCATTTTTGCTGTGACAGCATTCCAGCGCTAAGCCCTTCTGCACAGTCCCAGAGCCCCGGGTACACCTGGAAATACACTGGACCAGGTACTAGGCACCAGGCTCCCCCCCCCCCCCGCCCAGTATCCAGGAGGGGTGTGAGTGCTATGAGGTCCATAGGATGTAATGTAAAAAGGAAAAACACAACTGCCCCTCCTCCCTTTGGGAAAATAACAGTTTCATGCATAATTAAAAAATGATGCCATCTTTCTCCCATGCTTGACACAGTGGCTTTCCACTTGCACTGGTCTGTGGTGTCCCCTGTCAGGGCATTTTTTTCTTCAGGGGATTCAACTCACCAGAGGAATTATTTTGCCTCCTCAGGGATGGGCTTTGATACTTCAACGACAGTGCAGCACTAAGTGTGAGAGCATTTTTTTACATTGCCTGTGAACTGGAAAGGGCCACATGGTCAGCAAGCCACCTTCCAGCCATGTGGTGGGTGCCTTGCAGATATCGCTACCCAATTACATGCACCCCTCCCTGGGCACTGTCATGGTGGTCAGCTTCTGAGCCCTGGAGGTACCATCCCACACATCTGGTGCTCTGGACTATTAGCCCAGGGTTTTTGATTTGCTGAATATGTTTTTAAAAAAGGAATAAATGACATTAATTTGTCCATTTATTTTCTCTTAAACAGACTTTATTGGTATTTGGGACTCAGCAATACTAAATGCCAAATACTGGGAACTATCCAGCTAAATAGATGCTGAGCCAAACGGAGGGCTCTGCACTAATTACAAATCACAACACCTTGGCCTTGATTTTAGCAAACTGGCCTTAACCCTTTCGCTGCCAGCCTACCTGGAGTTTTTGTCACCCTTTGTTGCCAGACTATTTTGCGCTACGCATGTTCAAATTTGATTTTTGAAGGGATTTCCCAGGAAAATGATATATTGCTTTTTTCAGCATAGTCTGGGCTTTAACATGAAATGTCTTGTTTGTCATTTTTTAGGTGTATTTTCAATATTTTTGGGTGAAATATGTGCAAAAAAAAAAATTCTATTTTTTACAATTTGTAGTGTTTTTTTGTAATAAAAAATGAAAGTTTGTCAATAAAATCTTATTGCGTGTGAAATCCCAATTTCTCCCAGTTACAGTGATACCACATATGTATTGGTAGATGCCCTTTCCTGCCCAGGAGACTCCCCCCAAACTGAAAGCGCTTTAGGGGGTTTTCAGATAAAATACAACTGTGATATGCGCTATGCGCACCTTGCAGTTTTTCCAGAAAAACAACCCTTTACATTTGAAATACCCCCAACAAATGATATATTCTCTGGAAGTACACACCCTAAGCTTTCTAGGTGTACCAGGATTGTTAATGTGGCCACAGTTTTCTGGAAGTAATCCCTCAATGTATTCTTTGGTTGCAAAGAGTTTCCCTAAAAAAAGGCTAAAAAAGCAGAATCAAAGCCACATTTTCCTAAAAAAAACTATATACAAACAAGAAAAAACAAGTTTAATCTGAAAAAGAGCAACATCCCCCGAACAGAACGATACCCAGCATGCATAGCTACTGTCAATGGAAGAGTTGCCAAACACCCCAGAGTAAAGCGTGTGCGTAACGGTAATTTTACTTGAAAATTTCAGCTCTGCAGACAAAGTGCGCACCTTGCGATTTTTCAACCAAAACAACCCTTTACATTTGCAATATCCCCCATAAACTATATGTTCCCTGAAAGTACACATGTTAAGCTTTCTAAGCGTATCAAGCTTGTTGTAGTGGGCTCATCTTTCTGGAATTAATCCCTCAAAGAATTCTTTGGTTGCGCAGGGTTTCCTTAAAAAAATGTATAAAAAAGCTGATTAAAAAACACCTTATTCTAAAATATAAATATGCAAACAAGAAATAACAAGCTAAGTCTGAAAACGCAAGGTCCCCCGAACAGAACAATACCCAACATGCATAGCTACTTTTAACCCTTTTAATTGACAGCCTACTTGAGATTTCTACCAATTAGAACGGTACCACATATTTATCGGTAGCCCCCTGTTCCTGCCCAGGAGACCCCCGAAACTGAAACAAGTACTTTATAACATTTACAAATTAAATACAACTACCATCCACACTACAAAGGGTTAAATCGAGAAAAAAATGGGGGAGGCAGGTAATGGGGGTGCCAGGGGTTAATGGCAAGTCACCCGCTAGCCGCAGGTGACTTGCCAGCCCCCAGCCTTGTGACCTGGTATAGGGGTCTCCTGCGTCCCTAGCCGCTGTCACTGACAGATGCTGGTGGTGATCGGCACAGGGCGGGTGAGAGACGAGGAGGCTCCGATCGGAGCCTCCTCGCCTCACACCCGCCCTGCTCCGATCACCACCGGCATCTGACAGATGCCGGAGCTCGGAGGGGGTATAGGAGGAGCGGGATGATGTCATCCCGCTCCTCCCACAAAGGGCGGGGCTAGGGGGCGGCGGCCATCACCGCCATTAGAAGAGGTGAGGACCCGGAAGAAGGTTCTCACCTGAAGCCTGCGCAGCCCGGGGGGGGGGGGGGGATCGGACCCGCCCCCTGGTGAAGAGGAGACCCGGACAGAAGGATTGGGCGCAGAGGTGAGTAAGTGACTTTTTTTTTTTTTACAGCCGAACTTTCAGCGCTGGAAACGGGGGGGGGGGGGGCTGCCGGTTTCGGGCCCCCTCCTGACGATGTGGAAGGGATCGGGTGCCCCCCGGAGGAAGAGGGGACAGTGATACTGCGAAGATAGAAGATGGCTCTCTATGTTGCGCAGGTGAGCGGGGCAACCAAGCCTGCAGTCCTGCAAGTCTATTTCCACCCGCTTCCGAACCCTCTGTGCCTCCCAGCCTTGGCTGACGGATCGGGTGAGGGTACAGGAGCACTAGGGTCAGGTGCTCGGGGAGAGCTGCTCCATGCCGCAGACCCTGTACCTCAAAGGGTAGCCGACCATAGGCTTTATGGTGCGCCTGCGGAGTTTCAGCCTGTGTGAGAGCAGCTTGACATAAGTGCGGCAGGACAGAAGTGTGTAGTTTTAAAAACTGCAGTAGTTTAACCCTTTAACCGCCAGCCTACCTTGAGATTTTGTCACCCTTTGTTGCCAGACCATTTTGCACTATTTTGCGCTCCACATGTTCAACTGTGATTTTTGAAGGGATTTCCCAGTATTTCCCTGGAAAATTATATATTGTTTTTTTCAGCACAGTCTGGGCTTTAACATGAAGTGTCTTGTTTGTAAGATTGTCAGTGTTTTTTAAATATTTTTGTGGAAAATATGTTAAAAAAAACCAAAAAAACATTTTTTTTACAATTTGTAGTGCGTTTTCTTAATAAAACATGCAAGTTATTTCAGGAAATCATATTGTGTGTAAAAGCCTTATTGCTCCCGATTGCAACAGTACCACATATGTATTGGTAGACACCCTTTCTTGCCCAGGAGACACGTAAAACTGAAAATAGCGACTGAGCCAATTTTGAAAGAAAACTCAACCATTTTGCTCTCCTTGCAGTTTTTCAACCAAAACACCACTTTTCAATTAAAATACCCCCCACAAACCACATGTTCCCTGAAAGTACACACCTCAAGCGTTCTAGGAGTACCAGGCTTGTTGTTGTAGCTGCAGCTTTCTGGACGCAAGCCTTCCCGAAACTCACTGGTTGTACCGGATTTCCCTAAAAAAATAGCAAAAATGCAGCATTAAGACCAAATTTTTCTATAAAAATCATGCGCTAACCAAAAAAAACTAATCAAATCTGAAATGGCAAGGTCCCCTGAACAGAACAATACCCAACATGCATAGCTACCTCCAAGGGTAAGGTTGCCAATTACCCCAAAGCAAAGCGTATGCATAACGGGCATTTCACTTGAAATTTCCTGCTCTGCAGACAAAGTGCGCACCTTGCGCTTTTTCAACCAAAACACCACTTTTCAATTAAAATACCCCCCACAAACCACATGTTCCCTGAAAGTACACACCTCAAGCGTTCTAGGCGTACCAGGCTTGTTGTTGTAGCTGCAGCTTTCTGGGCGCAAGCCTTCCCGAAACTCACTGGTTGTACCGGATTTCCCTAAAAAAATAGCAAAAATGCAGCATTAAGACCAAATTTTTCTATAAAAATCATGCGCTAACCAAAAAAAACTAATCAAATCTGAAATGGCAAGGTCTTCTGAACAGAACAATACCCAACATGCATAGCTACCTCCAAGGGTAGGGTTGCCAATTACCCCAAAGCAAAGCGTATGCATAACGGGCATTTCCATTGAAATTTCCTGCTCTGCAGACAAAGTGCGCACCTTGCGCTTTTTCAACAAAAACATCACTTTTCAATAAAAATACCCCCCACAAACCACATGTTCCCTGAAAGTACACACCTCAAGCGTTCTAGGCGTACCAGGCTTGTTGTTGTAGCTGCAGCTTTCTGGGCGCAAGCCTTCCCGAAACTCACTGGTTGTACTGGATTTCCCTAAAAAAATAGCAAAAATGCAGCATTAAGACCAATTTTTTCTATAAAAAACATGCGCTAACCAAAAAAAACTAATCAAATCTGAAATGGCAAGGTCTTCTGAACAGAACAATACCCAACATGCATAGCTACCTCCAAGGGTAGGGTTGCCAATTACCCCAAAGCAAAGCGTATGCATAACGGGCATTTCACTTGAAATTTCCTGCTCTGCAGACAAAGTGCGCACCTTGCGCTTTCTCAACCAAAACATCACTTTTCAATTAAAATACCCCCCACAAACCACATGTTCCCTGAAAGTACACACCTCAAGCGTTCTAGGCGTACCAGGCTTGTTGTTGTAGCTGCAGCTTTCTGGGCGCAAGCCTTCCCGAAACTCACTGGTTGTACCGGATTTCCCTAAAAAAATAGCAAAAATGCAGCATTAAGACCAAATTTTTCTATAAAAAACATGCGCTAACCAAAAAAAACTAATCAAATCTGAAATGGCAAGGTCCCCTGAACAGAACAATACCCAACATGCATAGCTACCTCCAAGGGTAGGGCTGCCAATTACCCCAAAGCAAAGCGTATGCATAACGGGCATTTCCATTGAAATTTCCTGCTCTGCAGACAAAGTGCGCACCTTGCGCTTTTTCAACCAAAACATCACTTTTCATTAAAAATACCCCCCACAAACCACATGTTCCCTGAAAGTACACACCTCAAGCGTTCTAGGAGTACCAGGCTTGTTGTTGTAGCTGCAGCTTTCTGGACGCAAGCCTTCCTGAAACTCACTGGTTATACTGGTTGTTGTGGAGGTTGGTCTTCCCCTGGGGAAGAGCGCCGGAACCACCGAACTGGCCAGATTTACTTGTTGGTCATGGGGCACGGGCGCCCCTATGGGCATGCGCTCGGGAGCCCCGTGACCAAACTGAAAAAAAAAACCACACATATACACACACACTTCCTCTCCAAAATCAACATCTATTTTTTTTTAGTTTTTTTTAAATACCTTTTCTTCCGGGGTCTCTTCCTCAGCACTTCAGTCAGTCACACGTCCCTGACCCAGTAGGTGGGCGGAGTCCGGTGGCCTGCTCTCATGTCCCGCGCTGGCAATGCTCTTTAACCAATGGCTGAGGCGGGGCAGGCAGGGCGAGGAGGCCAATCAAGATGCCAGCTGTCAGAGCCGACCGAGATGGAGGCCAGGTGGGTGCGAGCGCGGCCGCCAGGGAGCACATGATCGCCTGGGGGTGACAGGATGGATGGCTGCATGGGAGGGTGATAGGATGGATGGATGGCGGCATGGGGGTGACAGGATGGATGGATGGCGGCATGGGGGTGACAGGATGGATGGATGGATGGCGGCATGGGGGTGACAGGATGGATGGATGGATGGCGGCATGGGGGTGACAGGATGGATGGATGGATGGCGGCATGGGGGTGACAGGATGGATGGATGGATGGCGGCATGGGGGTGACAGGATGGATGGATGGATGGCGGCATGGGGGTGACAGGATGGATGGATGGATGGCGGCATGGGGGTGACAGGATGGATGGATGGATGGCGGCATGGGGGTGACAGGATGGATGGATGGATGGATGGCGGCATGGGGGTGACAGGATGGATGGATGGATGGCGGCATGGGGGTGACAGGATGGATGGATGGATGGCGGCATGGGGGTGACAGGATGGATGGATGGATGGCGGCATGGGGGTGACAGGATGGATGGCGGCATGGGGGTGACAGGATGGATGGATGGCGGCATGGGGGTGACAGGATGGATGGATGGATGGCGGCATGGGGGTGACTGGATGGATGGCGGCATGGGGGTGACTGGATGGATGGCGGCATGGGGGTGACTGGATGGATGGCGGCATGGGGGTGACTGGATGGATGGCGGCATGGGGGTGACTGGATGGATGGCGGCATGGGGGTGACAGGATGAATGGATGGCGGCATGGGGGTGACAGGATGAATGGATGGCTGCATGGGGGTGACAGGATGAATGGATGGCTGCATGGGGGTGACAGGATGAATGGATGGCTGCATGGGGGTGACAGGATGAATGGATGGCTGCATGGGGGTGACAGGATGAATGGATGGCTGCATGGGGGTGACAGGATGAATGGATGGCTGCATGGGGGTGACAGGATGAATGGATGGCTGCATGGGGGTGACAGGATGAATGGATGGCTGCATGGGGGTGACAGGATGAATGGATGGCTGCATGGGGGTGACAGGATGAATGGATGGATGGATGGATGGCTGCATGGGGGTGACAGGATGAATGGATGGATGGCTGCATGGGGGTGACAGGATGAATGGATGGCGGCATGGGGGTGACAGGATGGATGGATGGCGGCATGGGGGTGACAGGATGGATGGATGGATGGATGGCTGCATGGGGGTGACAGGATGAATGGATGGATGGCGGCATGGGGGTGACAGGATGAATGGATGGATGGCGGCATGGGGGTGACAGGATGGATGGATGGATGGCGGCATGGGGGTGACAGGATGGATGGATGGATGGCGGCATGGGGGTGACTGGATGGATGGCGGCATGGGGGTGACTGGATGGATGGCGGCATGGGGGTGACTGGATGGATGGCGGCATGGGGGTGACTGGATGGATGGCGGCATGGGGGTGACTGGATGGATGGCGGCATGGGGGTGACTGGATGGATGGCGGCATGGGGGTGACTGGATGAATGGATGGCTGCATGGGGGTGACTGGATGAATGGATGGCTGCATGGGGGTGACAGGATGAATGGATGGCTGCATGGGGGTGACAGGATGAATGGATGGCTGCATGGGGGTGACAGGATGAATGGATGGCTGCATGGGGGTGACAGGATGAATGGATGGCTGCATGGGGGGTGACAGGATGAATGGATGGATGAATGGATGGATGGATGGATGGATGGCAGCATTCCATAACGATCGCCTTTACCTGGCGGCGGCGACAGACAGATGATCAGCGGCGCGGGTGGGCGGGCGGGGGGGGGGGGGGCGGTCGATCGGGCGGGGGGGGGGGGCGGGCGATCGGGCGGGGGGGGGGCGGGCGATCGGGCGGGGGGGGGGGCGGGCGATCGGGCGGGGGGGGGTCGGGGATCGGTATTACTTACGGTCGCCCTGACCCCCTGGGCTCCGGAAAGGTTTCTGCTCCAGCGTCATCTGATGAGGTAAGCAGGGGGCGCCGGCTGATGACAGCTGCCGTGCGCCCCCTGCTGATTGGTCAGGGGAGCGATCGGGTGACTTGGTTCACACCCAGGTCACCTCCCCCTGACCCCTGGACTCCCTGCAAGCTGCTCCACAGCAACTGGCCCGCTGATGCCCCCCCGATGGCCCGGAAGGTAAGGGAACGCTAGCTACGTGAAATTCACGTAGCTGGCGTTTAACGACAGGAGAGGCAGCTACGTGAATTTTACGTAGCTGGCGCTAGAAGGGTTAAAAAACAGCAGGGGTTGTACACAAGAAATAGTGGTGAGTACAGTATTTTCTTTTTAGCCGTACCTATTCTTATTATCTAGAATGTCTGGTTTGGTGCAGTGTAACTCTTGCCTGGCCGTTGTCTTTCATAGTACTCTGTGGAACTTGTGATGCTGTCCAATTTGTATGCAAATGAAGGGGTTGTATGACAAGATTTCCAAATTACAGTCTTTAGTTTCTACTCTTCAGTCTTAAATTGTGACGCTATCCCAGCCAGTAAAGCAGCTTTGTGTACAGCCACCACTCCCACAAAGACTTCACAGGAGAGGGGCAGAGTGGAAGACTGTTGGCTCTGGAAGATTGCTGTAGAACAAGAACATCAACATTTTGGACTAAGCCAATATAACCCATTTGCTGTTCTTTCTGAGCTTGATGTGGATGTATCTGCTAATGCTCAGTCTGGGCAGGATTTGGTAAGATCAAAGGAAGTGGACTTAAATAAGGGACCATATAAAATGAGTACAAAAGGGCAGCAAGGAACAGTTACCAAGCCAACCAATAGGAAAAGGCATATTCGGGTTGGTGACTCAACAATTAGAGGTGTGGACTTTGGACAGGATAAAGATGAGCTAAAGGAAGTGAGGTGTCTCCCAGGTGCCAAGGTTATTAGGGATAAGAAACATATTCAAAATATTGTGAAGTCTGCAAGCAAACATAACCGAGTGGATATTGTGCTACATCTTGGCACAAATGACTTATCCCAAAAAGATTTGTTTGTTGTACAAAAGGACTTCCAAAATTTTAGTCAGGAACTTTGCAAAATAACAGGTTCCATCACCTTTTCTGAAGTTTTGCCAGTATATAATCAGGGAAAAAAGGCACTCAACATCGCCAAGTTCAATGTGTGGTTACATCAGTGGTGTGAAGACAAAGGCTTTGGATGTATTAGTCATGATGTTAGTAGGTGGTCGAACAATGAGTTGTTTAAGAGGGATGGCTTGCGTCCTTCACAGAAAGGCACAGAAGAACTTGGAGTGGAACTCAGGGCATTTTTTGATTTAAACTAGAGGAAGGGGACAGAGATGTAACTTGTAAGGGTGATTTCTGTCCCCTACTATTTAGGATGAAGCAGGACATTGAAGCAGGAAGCCCGGTCAGTGGTAGGCTAGAGGTGGAAAAGATCAAGGACACACTAAAATACAATACCAACAAAATCCACATGATGTGTACCAATGCTCGCAGCTTGGGCAACAAGCTCTGTGAATTAATGGCTATCATATCCAGAGATGAATTGGATCTTGTTGCAATAACAGAGACTTGGTTCAAGGATCACAATGACTGGGAGCCATACCCGGTTACATATTGTACAGAAAAGACAGATTAGATAGAAAGGGTGGTGGAGTAGCCATTTATGTCAAGACTACCCTTCAATCAACAATAATTCAGCATACACATAATTAACTAGAAACTCTCTGGGTTACCATGCAGACTAAGGAGGGAGCTGTGGTCAGAATTGGTGTGATATATAGGTCCCCTGGACAATCTGAGGATCTAGATAACCTGTTAATAGATGAAATCAGTGGAATGGCAGAGAAGGGGGACATTGAAATTACAGGTGACTTCAACATGCCTGATGTGGACTGGAATATCCCAAGTGCATCGACATGCAAGAGCAGGACTATATTAGAGGCACTTAATGGAGTGTCTCTAAAACAACTTGTGACATTTCCAACTAGAGGAGATAACATTCTGAAATTAGTTCTGACCAATGGGGATCTGGTGTCCGAGGTCAGGTTTGAAGAAAATCTGGGTTCCAGTGACCATCAATGCTTATGGTTCAGAATAAAAACAGACATTGTGCAATCACACACCAGAACCAAAGTGCTAGACTTTAGGAAGACAAACTTCAAGAAAATAGTATGTAGAAAGAGAATTAGGTAACTGGAACAGAGTAGCAGACGTGAGTGCCCAGTGGTCACTATTAAAAATGGCCATCTTAAAGGCAACTAAGCAATATATGAAACAAACTAGCAAGATTAAAAGGAAGAAGAAACCATTATGGTTTACTAGGGAAGTCAGCACTATCATAAAAGATAAGAAGTCTGCCTATAAGAAGTATAAAGTAAGTGGAAGTGTAGCTGACAGAGAGGCGTATAAAATTAAACAGAGGGAAGCAAAACTGATTATAAGGACTGCTAAAGGGCAAAAGGAGGAAGAAATGGCCAAATCTATGAAGAGGAGAGATAAAACCTTTTTCCGATATATTGGTGACAGAAAGAAGAAAAACAATGCAGTCTCAAAAATTAGAAATAGGGAAAATAAATATATTGACGGAGATAAGGCTGTGGCTGACCATCTGAATAGCTACTTTTGTTCGGTATTTTCAGATAGTAGCAGGCATGGCCATAGCACAGCATCCAGCTGGGAGGGCACAGCTCCAGAGTTTCTGGAGGCTGATGTCTTAGCCGAGCTGGTACATCTAAAGGTAAGTAAGGCGATGGGTCCAGATGGAATCCACCCCAGAGTTCTAAGGGAACTTAGGTTTGTGATTGCAGCCCCTCTGACTGATTTACTTAACCATTCCCTTTCAACTGGTGAGGTTCCAGATGATTGGAGAATGGCCAATGTCGTACCATTCCATAAAATGGGGAGTAGATAAGAAGCCAGTAATTACAGGCCAGTTAGTTTAACATCTATAGTGATCAAATTAATGGAAACACTTAAAAAAACAGATAATTTCCCATCTAAAAATTAATGACCTGTTGGATCCAAAACAGCACGGCTTTACTGAGGGTAGATCATGTCAGACCAATCTTATTGATTTCTTTGACAATGTCACTAAGGTGTTAGATGAAGGTGGTGCTGTGGATATCGCCTATCTGGATTTTAGCAAAGCCTTTGACACTGTACCACATAAAGAGCTCATAGATAAGTTATTGAAGGTAGGACTCAATCCCTGGATAGTTCAGTGGATTTCCAGTTGGCTGAGGGATCTGTATCAGAGTGTTGTTGTTAATGATGTGCAATCTGAACAAAGGCGAGTTACAAGTGGTGTGCCGCAAGGCTCTGTCCTGGGCCCCATTTTTTTTAATATATTTGTAAGTGACATAGGAGAAGGCTTGGTAGGAAAAGTTTGTCTGTTTGCTGATGATACAAAGGTTAGTAATAGGGTGGATATTCCTGGTGTCTGCAACATGGAAAATGATTTAGCTTTACTGGATAGATGGTCAAAACTGTGGAAACTAGAGTTTAATGTCTCTAAATGTAAAATCATGCACTTGGGTAGAAGGAATCCCTGCTCTGAGTACCGTATGGGCAGTACTGTGTTAGCCAGGACCTCGGAGGAGAGAGATTTAGGGGTACTGATTACTGATAGCTGCAAGATGAGTGGACAGTGTAGCCAGGCAGTGGGAAAAGCAAGCAGGATGCTCGGCTGCATAGCTCAAGGCATCACCTGTAGGAAGAGTGAGGTTGTGATGCCGCTGTATAGAGCCCTGGTAAGGCCACAGCTAGAATACTGTGTGCAGTTCTGGAGACCTTACCTGCAAAAAGACATTATTCAAATAGAACGTGTCCAAAGGCGGGCAACGAAAATGGTGGAAGGATTTAAACTTAAAACTTATCAGACTTAAAGAACTTAATTTGTACAGTCTGGAGGAAAGAAGGGAGAGGGGGGACATGATTGAGACCTTTAAATATGTGAAAGGATTGAATAAGGTTCAGGAGGGAAGTGTTTTAAAGAAGAAACTTAATGATAGAACAAGGGGGCACAACCTGAAGCTAGTCGAGGGGAAGATCAGGAGCAATGTTAGAAAATATTATTTTACAGAAAGAGTAGTAGATGCTTGGAACAAACTTCCAGCAGAGGTAGTTGCAAAATCAACAGTCACTGAATTTAAACATGCCTGGGATAAGCACACATCTATCCTAAGATAAAGAGTACATACAGTATACACATAAGGGCAGACTAGATGGAGCGTATGCTCTCCTTCTGCCGTCAACCTTCTATGTTTCTAGGATGGTAGGCTCCCTCAGCGTAGGAAGCAGCCTCGGCCCTTTCGGGGGCCCTCCGCTTCCTTCCCCTCCTTTCATGCCCCCAAAGGAGATCCTGTCTCTCTCTTCTCGGGTAGCTGCAGAGATTCTTGGGGCCGTGGCAGATCCTGTGGGCGTCCCGGTCTCTCCTGGGGTTCCAAGCCTAAACCCCCTACCAAGGCCCCTCAGGCATGAGGAGGTGCCCTCACCCGTCCGGGTGGGAGGATGGCTTCGGCTCTTTGCTCACGTCTGGAGGCTTCGCGTCTCAGACCGGCCGCCCCCAAGATTCCTCAGATCCCGGATGTCTCAAAATCCTCTGTCTGCTCAGGGGTTGCACCTATCGGTTCAACGCCTGTTGGAGTCAGGAGTCATCTGTCTGGTACCTTACCAGGAACAGGGTCAGGGGTACTACTCCAATCTTTTCACAGTCCCCAAAAAGGACGGTTCTCTGAGGCCCATCCTGGACTTGAAGGGTCTCAACAGGTTTGTCCGGTTCAAGCACTTTCGCATGGAGACTCTACGCTCGGCTGTCAGCACCCTTCGGCCGGGCGACTTCATGACCACCGTGGACATCAAGGATGCCTATCTTCACGTACCATTCAAACAAGGTGGATATGCACCGCTAAGGATCTATATAGATGTGAGGTAGGTGCTAGCCAAGGGGGATGTGAAACCAGACACAATTGTAAACAATAAAGGAGTCCTAGATTACCCCTAAGCTACCATCCCCATATATACAAGGTCGCACTCTGAAAATAAAATTTAGCAATGATATTTTATTATGTGGTTTCTTAAAAAATTAACAACACAATATACAACACATCACAATACAATGCACAATAATTTAAAAAACATATAAACACACAACGGGGGATTGACCTAGAATATGTGACTATATTAATTAAGCCATAATTATGGCTATTTTAAGTATTATAGATATTTATTAAAATTGGGCGTGTATATATACATATTCAAAAATATATCCTGAGCATACTGCTGGCCAGAATGTTTAAATTGACAGCGTGACCAAGCAAGTGAAATTGTTAAAAGAAAACCATAATTATCACACTATTGATATAAACAGCTATTTTCAAAAAGTGCTATGTGCATAAATACAAACTGTGACATACAATTAATAAAACTAATTAATACTTAAAGTGCTATGTGCATAAATACCCACTAAGGCATACAATTGTATACCGTGAAAAAACCAACAACCAACAAAAAACACTTGTAATACCCAACCATGTAATTAAAGACAGTGCTATGCAAAACCGTGTATGCCAATAAGCGCCAGTAGCTAGTATTGGTGTTTAAATAGGAGCTCGCCCAGAGCAGATATAAGCTTAAGTGTAAAAAACAAACTATCATTACATACCTAGTCACTAGGGGGTCCCCCGTAGCAGCCGCCACCGACGCGTTGCGTGTCCAAATGACACTTCGCCAGGGTGTTTCTTCACATACCAATCTTTCCAGGTCATCAGAGATTCCTGAGGTTCGCCCTGGAGGATCAGCATTACCAGTTTGTAGCCTTATTGTTCGGTATCACCTCGGCTCTTCGGGTATTCACCAAGGTGCTGGGGGGCGTAATGGCTCTTCTGAGGAACCAGGGCATTTACATCCTCTCTTACCTGGACGACATTCTGATTGCTGCTCAGTCTCTTCTTCAGGCCGAGAAGGATACTCAGGTGGTGACGTCCACTCTCGAGTCCTTCGGCTGGGTGATCAACTATCCCAAGTCTTCACTGTCTCCATCTCTGGCGAGGTCCTTCCTGGGCATGACTCTGGATACCTCTCAGGTCAAGGTATTTCTCCCTCAGCAGAAAGTGGATGGCCTTCAGATGCAGGCAGGGGCTCTACTCTTGTGTCCTCATACCTCCATTCGGCAGGGAATGCAGTTAGTGGGTCTGATGCTTCGAGGCAGTTCCCTTTGCTCAGTTTCACATGAGGCCTCTTCAGTAGCATCTCTTGTCAGTTTGGGATCGGGACCCTGTGTCCCTGGATCAGAAATTTGCTCTGTCCCCTCTGGCCAGGCAGTCCATCTCGTGGTGGCTGGACTCGAGGAATATTCTAGTGGGCAGGACCTTTTTGCCGCCGTGCTGGGAGATTGTCACCACAGATGCCAGTCTGACCAGTTGGGGGGGAGTTTGGAAGTCTTTGAAATTTCAGGTTCTGTGGGGCCCCCAGAAGGCCCATGCACCCATCAACATTCTGGCGGGCGATCAGGTTGGTTCTCCTCCAGTTGACCCCACACCTTCGGGGTCGAGCCCTCAAGGAAGTGTCTCTGATACTGTCTTGGGCGGAAGAGAATGTTCCTTGCATCTCGGCGGTCTACATTCCGGGGGTGGAGAACCTGGAGGCAGACTCCCTGAGCAGGGGGACGTCTCGGCTGGGGGAATGGTCCCTCAGCAACAAGGTAATTCACTCCCTGTGTCACCGCTGGGGTCAGCCGGATGTGGACCTGTTTGCGTCCCGCTCACAAGCTTCCAAGATTTGTCTCCCTTTCTCAGGATCCTCTGGCCCCCTGTTGGCCAAGGAGGGTGTGGTTCGCAGACGTCGTGCAGTTGGCAGTAGATCAGTACGTCTTGTCCAAGGATCCAGATCTTCTCACTCAGGGACAGCTGCGCCATCCCAATTTACAAACGCTGGCTTTAACGGCTTGGCTGCTGAAACGTCCATCTTGATTGACAAGGGGTTGGCCGGCCTCTGTTGTTGATACCATGATTCGGGCTCGGAAGAAGTCCTCGTCTTTTATCTACTACAGGGTCTGGCATGCTTTCATTGTCTGGTATGAGTCCAAATCTCTTCCTTGTCTGGTGTTTTCTATCCCCAGGATTCTGGAGTTTTTACAACATGGTTTGGATTCGGGCCTACAACTTAGTACTCTCAAGGGCTCTGGCAATTTTTTTCAAAGATCCTTTGCCAATCACCGGCTGGTTAAGACTTTCTTCCAGGGAGTTACTCATGTGCGTCCGCCACGTAAACCTATGCTACCGGTTTGGGACTTGAATCTGGTGTTGTCTGCTCTGCAGGGTCCTCCCTTTGAGCCTATCCGTGGGGCTGCATTGCCCATTCTGACTCTTAAGGTGGCCTTTTTGGTGGCTATTTCTTCGGTCAGGCGAGTTTCTGAGCTGGCGGCGATTTCCATTAAACCTCCTAATTTTGAGCGGCATCAGGATAAGGTGGTGTTTCGGCTTAAGCCGGATTTCTTGCCTAAGGTTGTGTCTGCTTTTCATCTCAATCAGGACATTGTCTTACCTTCCTTGTGTCCTAACCCTGCTAATTTCAAGGAACAGACCCTTCATTCTCTGGATGTTGTCAGGGCATTGAAGTTTTATTTGGTTGCTACTGAGCCTTTCAGGAAATCTGATGTTCTTTTTGTTCTTCCTGCGGGACCTAGGAAGGGTTTGTCTCTGGCTAAATCTACTATTAGCAAGTGGATACGTCAGGCGGTGGTACAAGCCTATTCTGCTAAAGGGAAGGTTCCTCCTTTCCGGATTACTGCTCATTCCACTCGGGCTATTGGTGCCTCTTGAGCTTTTCAGCACCAAGCTTCTGTTGAACAAGTTTGTAAGGCTGTTACTTGGTCTTCTGTTCATACCTTTTCCAAGTTTTACAAGGTTGATGTTAAGGCCTCAGCTGATGCTGCTTTTGGCCGCAAGGTACTTCAGGCAGTAGTGGTTTGAACTGCCTGCTGTTACTCTTTGGGGATCCCACCCTACGTTACGGACACTGCTTTTGGATGTCCCAGACGTAAGGACTACATGAAACAGGCCGTGCTGTGCACTAGGAAAAATACAATTCTGTGACTACTCACCTGTAGAATTGTTTTTACTATGCACAGCACGGCCTGTTTCATCCCTCCCTATGTTATCGTTATCTTTGGTTGCCTTTGTATGGTGATTTGTTCCAAAGTTAGTTGTGAGGGTTCTTTTTACCTTTTTTACCTTTTTTACCTTTATTACCTCCCGACTTCTTGTATAACTGCTTTTCAACACTGGAGGTCTATTGTTGATTCCGGTTTTTATATGGGGCCGGGAGGAGCCACAATTCTTCTGCAGTACACTATACATACAAGAGGCTGCACAACCAATTTGTTATTTAAAAAGGGTATATGTTTACTTTAATATTTATTGGTCACATACAAAGTATACAACACATAACACTAAGACATAACAATAAAATCAATTAAAACCACACTAAGGCTGATCTAGAATAGTGGGACTAAGTAAGTAACAATCTAAATGTTGACAGTAATATTATATTGCACGCTGCCCTATAAATCAATCAAAATATATTACATATCTAACCCCTATAGTGCTAATTAACAGAGAATAATAATACAATTGTGCTAAACTTTGTATGTGACCATTAAATATTAAAGTAAACATAAACCCTTTTTAAATAACAAATTGGTTGTGCAGCCTCTTGTATGGGTAGTGACCACTTTTGGGCCAGTTCTGGCGGGCTCAGTTGTGTTCTATAGTACTGTTTGACATTTCATGTCTTTGGTCATCCTAGGGCTAGCACCCATACAAAGTATGTGTCTAATTTAGCTGTGCTGAGTTCCATCTGTGTTTTCATTAGTCTTCTGCAGTCCACTGCGCCGCCTTGTGGTGGAATACCCAGACGTAAGGACTACATGAAACAGGCCGTGCTGTGCATAGTAAAAACAATTCTACAGGTGAGTACTCACAGAATTGTATTTTTCTCATGGTAGGAATAACATCCAGGGGTGACAGGTTTAGTCTATCAGAGCCTGTCACCCCTGATTTAAAAAAACATGCCTGGCTGGATATTTCTTGGTTCTGGATGTTTCTTGATGACGCCTCTCCTCCCGCCATCCAGCATATTTATATTGATTTTTATCATTGGACCATTTTTCCCCACTGGGCTGCAACTCTGTTCAGGACTCTAGGATACGGGCGCTGCCATCTTGCCTCAGAAGCATCATACATACTGAGGAGAGGAGAGTGGGATAAAGTGCAGGGGGTGGGGTTATAGCTGTGTTTTGCTCACAGAGAGCAGATCTGGGGGTCAGGAAAAGGACAGCAATCCCAGAATGCAGAGCGGCACAGTCAGAAGACAATTCCTGTTTGAAGGCTGCCTGATGTCCCATAAGCCGCCATCTTGGATGTTTAAAGGCTCAGAAAATGCAGTAGATGCAGGTAGGATGATTTTTAATTTGAGCTATCTGTATGTACAGGGTGTGGAAAACATATAAGATAGGCTCTTATTCAGGGTGAAGGTCCGCTTTAATTTGTTAAGAAAAATCTTAAAATAAGGAATTTTTTACTGCCCCATAGCAGGGGTGTAGCTAGGGGGGGAGCAGGGGGGCACAAGAGGGGAGCACCATTTCGAATCTTTATTTTAACACATGCTGTGTTCTGAAATGAAGCATGAAATGGCCATTATTTTACCGAATTATACTTCTATATACTGTAGGTATGTGTGTCCGTTTGCATAATATTTGAAGGCGTGCTAGCGCTACCTGCTGGCCAAAAAAGGCACTGCATCTCCTCAGACAGTCACAGATTTCTCAAGTAAATGTCTAAAGCTGCATTACTAATCTACAACCTTTTGATTGTTTCTTTAGAAGAACCTGAAGGTAAACAGGATACAAAAGCCTACACATCAGTCCAAGATCCCCCAAGGTCAGTAATAAAAACATTTAATCCTGGAAATAAGGTCTCAGCGTAAAATCTCTCACATGGTTATGCTGCCTGTACACAATGTCACTATGGCCAATTTAAGAATGCTCTGTCAAATATGCGGCATTAACCACTTGACGTCAGCAGAAACAGTGATACATTAATATATTTTACGTTTTTAGTCACTTTTTATTCTTTCCCTCACTGGGCTGCAACTCTGTTCAGGACTCTAGGATACGGGCGCCGCCATCTTGGCTCAGTAGCATCACATACTGAGAGGAGAGGGGTCAAAAGTGCAGGGGGGTGGGGTTATAGCTGTGCTTTGCACAAACAAAGCAGAGCTGGGGTCAGGGAAAGGACAGCAATCCCAGAATGCAGAGCGACACAGTCAGAAGACATTTCCTGTTTTAATGTGATCAATCTTTATGTACAGGGTGTGGGAAACATATAAGATATGCTCTTTTTCAGGGTGAAGGTCCGCTTTAACTGACTTCCCCAACCACCTACCTGCCTGCCCAACCACCCAGGCTCCTGCCTTCATGCCCACCTACTTGCCTATCATCTTTCTGCCCACCTGCATACACACCTATCCACACACCTGCCTGCCCACCTACCCACACACCTGCCCGCCTACCTACCTACACAATTTTTTTAAATAAATAAATAGAAGACGCTATGATCTCACATGGCTTGAGGATTAAAAAGGTCCCATTAGATAATTTCCCAAATACCATGATAAAAGAATGGAATGAAGTATTTACTTGTACATCAATCAAACTAATGAAAATATTGATTTAATATGAAAATATCACATTGGGAGAATTACAACAAGAAATAGATGCAGCTGAAGCGGACCTAGAACCGTTTAAAGAGGATCTGGATGTGATATATATATATATATATATATATATATATATATATATATATATATATATATGTATACGTATATATACTAGCAAAGGGGTGCACCGCCCAAATTTAACTATATTATGTGTCTGTGTGCTCACCTACAATAAATTGAACTCTACAAGACCTGGAGTGGACGTGCAATATACACACCTATCTCCCAAAGGAAGCACCACTATAATCTTCAATCAAAATGTGATACTTTATTGGTACAAAAACTAAAAACTAAAAAACATACATACACCACAAGACAAGTTAAAACCAACCGGTATGGCAAAAAGACCTTAATCCATAAATATTGCCCCTAAAGGCCTATCAAATTCATATGTATATATTCACGTATATAACTCCCCAAAAATTATTATGTGCAAATATATATGTACAAAAAGTGCTATAGTGTAATGACACAAGTGACTAATAATATACAACAATCAATATCTATCTACAATATAAACATATATCAACCCAAAAAAAACATTTATAAATATATATTTAAAGTGCAAGTGCATATAAACATCACATCAATCATAATATATGATTAAATGCAAGTGCTGGCAGACAATATGAACAATTAACTCTCACGTCATATGGTATCACCCAGGGCAACGGTCAAACCAACCTCAATATGAACTACCTGCGCACGCAGCCCCCATGCTGCTTCAAGGGTAAGGGTGATGTGAGTAAAAACAACCCACCCTTAAGTACTAACCACTTGCCGGTTTGCCCCACCCACTAGAGTCAATCCCCAGCATACTATTGGCCAGTAATGATCGCCCATCTATTGTGTAGATTCCCCCAAAAATTACCTGTGATAAGATGTAAACCCGTCACACCTGGCCGGATGCGTGTGAGCGCCATAGCTGCCGGCAGCTGCCGGCTCACAGTATGCGTAGCATATGCTTTGGGGAAGGAGAAAGAGGAAATGAGATGACGTCACTCCCCATAGGACTGCGCAGGCGCACTAAAACACAGCCAAGAATGGCCCAGCCTGGCGAGCAACGTAAACACCAGCGTCACGCACTAGAGGGCGTGACGCTGCACACTAACCTGTTGCCTAGCAACATAATATACATACCGAAGAAGTAGCTCACCGCGAGGGGGAAAGAAGGGGGAGAGGGGAGGGGAAAGGAATCCTTTCAACTCCGGCAAGCCGCCAAGCACCCAAGGAGGCATGTAAACTAAAAAATAAAACCACACTATATTGTACTCCTATAGTTGACAATAGATATAGAACTCAGTATTATGACTATGAATGTATTAAGTATCATGGCCATAAATCAATTAGATTACCTATCAGGAAGAATCAAAAGGGTACCTCTTGATTGTATACCCAAACATACATATACTGAGTTGTGTATACTCTTGCTCTTTTGATCCAAATATTGTATGATGTGCATATGTATACACCATCATCCCATTATATGCGTGGGTATAAAAACAGCGCTTATATGGTGCCTGAAACCACCAACATTCACATCTATAGCCCACAAATTTGGACCACAACAACAACAACATATATATATGACTATGTATATAGCTAATGACTACTAGAATCTCAGCTTCGCCAGTTTCTCTATAATGAAGTACATATATTCCCATGTGAAGCGTGCATCAGGTCAGGTAAAAACATCTTGGAGCGCGCTTCCAGTGGTTCCATGGGATGTTCTTCTGATGTTGTGTGCATCACTTGGGACATTATAAAAAACATGCTAACCTTGTGTATCCACAGTGTAATCTGTGGTGCACCTCTGCTACCTGTATGAAAAAAATATGATGTATTGTATGATGAAAAATATATATATATTTTATATATATATTTTATATATTATATATATATATATTTTATATATTGAATAAAAATATGAACTTTAAAGCAAAATTATATACGGTATATAGAAAAACTATATATAAAAGATATTTAGTGTGAAGAGTGTGCATATATATGTATAAATGCACACATATATATGCACATAAACAAATGTAAAACAAGTGAAGAGTGTATCATGTGCATAAATTATATCAATTGTATTATAAACAATTGATAACCAAACCAAATAAACCACGTCTATGTGCCTATATAAAGTGTATCATCATGCACCATCACCATCATATATTTGTGTGCATACCTCTGGATCGCGGTATGGCTGCTATATGTGACCAAAATCCTACTTACCAAGGGTTATGCACAACCACATAACCAACTTAACCATAAGTGACCAAACAATTGTATGTGCCAAACCTGCCCAACCAATAAAATATATGTTTTTTATATGTATATGTCCCAAGAGATAAACTAAAATGGTGGAACTCTGACCCAAAGCTGTAACTGTAAACATCCAGTGTGTCAATCTGGAACCTACTATCCAAAAGATGTTTAATATACACAGCTTGTGCAATACTTCCTGATCCAACAACCCCACGGGACATAATCTTATTGCCTCATAAAAAAGGAACAAAAGACCAGTCCTCGTTCAGACCAATGGGGGATCTGGTGTTCAGTTGGAATATCCAGCGTAACTCCCGCTGCAGCAAACGCTGCTTCAAATCGCCCCCCCCCCCCCCCCGTGGTCCTAGCCGAACCCTCTCAACCTGTAACCCGCAAGGAGGAGTAGTTACCCTCATGTACCTCTAAAAAATGACGGGCCACTGGAGAGATGGTCTTACCTAAGGCAGTATCCCTTCTGGCGAGCCTGATGTTGGACACATGGCCCTGTATTCGAATCCTTAGGGCATTCTGTGTTTCGCCAATGTATGTTTTGGGACAGCCACAGTGTAATTGATAAATGACTGCCCTGGTCCTGCAATTGATAAAAGATGCAATTTTATAACCACGAGTGGTGCCACTACTGCCTACTACAGTTGTCTTTTCCATGTATTGGCAAATAGAGCACTTTCCACACGGAAAGCTGCCCCGGGTCTCCCTATCTGTCAGCCACATACTAGGTGGTGATAAGTGGCTCCTTGAGAGCTTATCTCTCAAGTTAGGTGCCCGACGGGCAGTCATCTGTATTTTATTCCCCACATATGGGGCAACCAAAGGGTCCGACGTGAGAATGTGCCAATGATTTGACATAAGTTCTCTAATAGGGTACCACTGCTTGTTGCAATTAGTGATGAATCTAATGGTGTCATTCTGTTTTATCTTGCTTCTTTCCCTAGTGCCCGACCTAAGTAATCCAGTTCTTGGGGTCTGTTTTGCCCGCTGATAGGCGGCATCAATTACTTGACCAGGATAACCACGATCACTAAACCTGTGTTTTAATCTATTTGCCTGCAGTTCAAAGTTAGAATCACAACTACAATTCCGGCGGGCCCTTAGGGATTGGCCGTAAGGGATGGCTTTCTTAAGGTGTGGAATATGTGCACTCCGATAGTCTAAAAAACTATTTACCGCCGTAGGTTTCCTATACAGGTCCGTGCCAATAGATCCATCCGTCTCCACTGTAAGTTTCAAGTCCAAAAAGGTAGCCGTCTTAGCTGAAATTTCCGATGTCAAGTGAATATTCCAAGAATTATTGTTCAAATGTTCTACAAACTCAAGGTCCAACTCTTCTGATCCCTGCCAAAGAATGAGGATATCGTCAATAAATCTAAACCACCCCCCAATTAGGGGGTGGAAACGATCACAATCAGTGTTGAATACTACGCATTCTTCCCACCATCCAAGGAATAAGTTTGCAACAGACGGAGCACATTTTGCCCCCATGGCAACCCCAGAGATCTGTATAAAAGGTGCCATTGAAAGTGAAGATGTTATGGGTCAACACAAATTCTAACAGCGAGAGAATGAAAGAATGTAACTGTCTCCTATCACTAGATTCCTTGGACAAAAAATGGTGTACAGATCTTAGGGCTAGGTCATGTGGGATTACTGTGTAGAGTGACTCCACATCACATGTAATGAGGAGTGCTCCAGGTGGTAAATAGACCTGCTCAAGTTTGCATAATAAGTCAGTGGAGTCTCGAACATAAGAGCTGAGGCTCAACACATGCGGTTGCAAAAATAAATCGATGAATGTACATGCTGGTTCCAACAGGCCCCCAATCCCTGAAATAATCGGTCGTCCTGGAGGTGAATGTAAATTTTTGTGTGTTTTTGGTAACAGGTAGAAGGTCGGGGTAACTGGATGTGTAACCCTAAGGTAGAGTGATTCTTTATTGTTAATCGTGCCTTCTTCTAGTGCATCTGTCACTAGCTGATCCAATGCCATTGTGCATGATGTAGTTGGATTATTAGGTAACTTGGCATAATGATTTTCATTACTTAATTGTCTGTGGGCCTCTTCGATATATCTGGCCCTGGACCACACTACAACATTGCCGCCCTTGTCAGCCTCACGAATTATGGTGTCTTTATTGTTCTGTAAATCTGTCAATGCCCTACGTTCTTCCCTGGACAAATTGTCTCCCCCAAACCTGTCTGGTAATTGCATGATGTCCCTGACCGTTAAGTCAAAAAACACCTGAACAGAAGCAGAGGCCGTCAAGGGCGGGCAGTAGGTGGATGGACATTTAAGTCCACTATGTTGCCTTACCAGGCCTTCATCCAAAGAAAGTGTGGGGTTCTGTTCTAACAGCAGTGTGTGGTTCACGATCTAGTGGTCCCAACTCAGGTCCTTTAACAATAGCAGTATGGTCCATAGGTTCAAACTGTTTCTTTAGTAAGATCTTCCTGCAGAAGAGATATACATCTTTAATAACAGAGAATCTATCAACACCCTGTGTGGGGGAAAAGGAAAGGCCACATGAAAGAAATGACTTCTCTGCAGGGGTAAGATTGTGTTCTGAAATGTTCACTACTTGGAGTGAATCATTGATATGTTTGTCCGTGTGGCCAAGCGTTTGTAGCCCCACCGTTCTCTGCTTCTCAGGGCCCTTTGGGCGTCTCCTGCCTCCCCTCCGGGTTCTTCCTCTAGGTCGCTGCCCGAGGATAAAAAATGTTGTGCATCAGACCTAGAGCTGTTCTGGGAACTGGTCGCCATTCCTAACCTAAATGCAGTCTTGGCCTGACCACCATCATTGGTGTTTCTCCCTTCCCCACGTCTATTTCCACGGCCATTGCCCACATGGTGCCACCTATATGCGCGGTTCTGTGCATAATCCAGAGTATCCCTCTGTAATTTGCGTTTCTTGGTCTCCATTATCACCTGCTCATACTTGTTGAGGTCTGCATTTAGAGACTCAAGAAAGGGGCCCACCTGGGTCTGCTGGTCAAATTCTTCAAACTTGGCCCTCAGCTCCATTAGTCTGATCTTAGTATCCTTTAGCAATTGTTTGTCATGTTCAATCAACATACTGTATTTATAATGATGTATGATGCTTGTAGTAAGCCCCTTTCCCAAGTCTCCTTAAAGGGTCCACCCACCTCCCAAGCAGGGAAGAGTTGGACCCTCAAGCCCCGCAGACAGATCCCTTGTGCAATATAGGTCTCTAAACTATGCACATTCCACCACAACCGAGTGTAATTCTTCTGTGCCTGTCTAATCTGTCTAGTCAGTAATAAAAAATCATCATCCAAATCCAAATTATCATTAAGACTGCTACCCAACAAGCTCTGAAATTTATTGGCCCATGCGGCCTCCATACCTTCAAAATGAAAGGCCATGTTAGCGTGCAAACACCAAATTAGGTCACACAGCGAACTGTATAGACCAAAAAGACTAGCAAAGGGGTGCACCACCCAAATTTAACTATATTATGTGTCTGTGTGCTCACCTACAATAAATTGAACTCTACAAGACCTGGAGTGGACGTGCAATATACACACCTATCTCCCAAAGGAAGCACCACTATAATCTTCAATCAAAATTTGATACTTTATTGGTACAAAAACTAAAAACTAAAAAACATACATACACCGCAAGACAAGTTAAAACCAACCGGTATGGCAAAAAGACCTTAATCCATATACGTATATATAAGTAGCACAAATTGAAAAAAGAGATATTATGGAAATAAGGAAGCTGCAGCATGATAAATAAGATTATACTCAAGATAGGGTTTAGTCTTGGAAAGAGGCAGAGAAGAAAGAGCCCTATAGGATATTTATTGAAACAACAAACACAGAGAAGAGTAAATTTTTCTACCGCTGATTCATCATTGATCAAAATTGAAAAAAAGATCAGACGAAGGAATTTGCCAACATACTAAGAAAAATTGTTGATGATGGTATAGCCTTAGGCATTTTATCCAAATGTATATGGCTTCTTATCTTACGGTGGCATGGCCAGTATGCCCCATCTTCCACCACCTTCCCAAGGTAAACAAGGGCGAGATCCCCATTATGGGACAATGCCCCCTTTGTGGCAGGTATTGAATGAGCAGCTGGGCCAGTGGCTGGATCTCAGCTCCAGCGGCTCCCGGGTTACATTCGGGATACTAAACATGTCATCCAGTTGCTTTCCCGTGTGGCCTTGCCAGATGGTGGAAGATGGGCTACCTCCGATGTAGCATCACTTTATTCATGTATAGCACATGATTTGGCCATAACAGCTCTTCATTTCTATCCATCAAAATACTCTAATTATATACTGATAACTACATAGAATATTTATTAGAAATAACTCGTTATCTGCTTAAACACAATTTCTTTATGTTTGATGGGAATTACTATCTCCAGACTTGTGGGGCCTCCATGGGGGCCCCATTCTCTCCTTCTCTTGCCAACCTCTACGTGGGTTGGTGGGAGGAGGAAAGGGGGTTTGGAGATGGTAATCAACTAAGTCATCATATGGCGTTCTCTGGGCGCTATATCTATATCATATATATGACCTTATCTTTATTTGGACAGGAACTGCAGTTTCAAGAGTACCTAAATGATAATGAATTGAATTTAAAGTTTACCAAGGAATCAAATTAATGTGAAATTAATTTTTTAGATTTACATTTAGCAACTGTAGATAACCAGATAAATACCTCTACATATAGGAAACAAACTGCATTTTAAAAGCTGTCATGCACTACATACTTTAAAGGGTATCCCAACTGGAGAAAAAAATAGGGCACGTAGGAATGTGAATGTGACTTGATGCCCCGGAGGGGGAATCCCCGATGGGATTTGGATCAGGCTAGAGATAAAGTCTTGGAAAAATGATTTAATTTTAGATCAAAATAAATCATATGGGCCAAAATCTAAAGAAAGATGTCCGACATTAGTTACTAGCTATATAGATCAATTTCCGGTGGTAAGGAAGATAATATACAAAGTTTCCATATATTAAAAGGGGACCCTGGATTAAGATATTAGGATGGTGAGTACGAAATCCCCAAATTTGGGTGGAATTCTGTCACCCAGTCTTTGTATAAGCAAAAAGAAAAACAGGGACCCCACATGGCTTTCGGTAAAGAGAACATATAGCGGTAGCCAAATTAGGTGGGGATGTTGTACATACATGAGTAATGCAGATAGTATCATTTCAACTAGAACTGGGAATATACATAAGCAAAATAGTATGGGTAACTGTAATTCTAAGAATGTGATCTATAGTGTCACATGTCTTATATGTGGTAAACAATATATAGGACACACATCAAGGAAATTAAAAACAAGGATCAGAGTACATCTATATGGAGCCAGGGAAGATATTCAGATCCGGACCCTCTCTAATTTGTCCAAAGAAGCACATAGTGGCTGTACCATCCTCAATATCAAGGACCACATTATGGAGAAAGTACTATTAGGATGTAGGTGAAGGGATTGGAAACAAAAAACTAATAGATAGGGAGGTATACTAGATGTTTAATTTAAATACTAGAGCTTCTGCAGGTTTAAATGTGAAATGGGATGTAATGCTATATAGCAAACAGGGACATTTCCTATAATGCCTTGTGACATGATTCCTTGCTGGAGAGGACTGTGTTTTATGTGGATTTTTCTCTGGTAGAGGGTTGCGCCCCCCTACCTTGCCTACTGGTTGGCTGTGTCCTGGGTACCATCTAGCATCACTGCCAAGTGCACAATGGCGGTTGTGTCATTTCCAACGTCTGGGCTCTGCCTCCGGCCGTGATGGACTGATATTGCTGGCTTTTTTTTCATACTGGCGGTAGTGATATTTCTCCCACCCCCATGGCGCGTTCCTTTACTATGCTGCATGTGGCTGCCACTGACAGTAGCGTTGTACAATGTGTCTGCAGAGCTCGGCTGTCTGCAGGCTGGATTGTGAAGCGGGAGGAGACATTCAAGGTATTTAATCTGTGTCACTGGCATATTCCAGGCCTGGTTTTCTATCTTTTTAACACACAGCAAGTGTCATTATGCTTTTAAAAGATATGTCTATTTCTATGGTGCTATACATGATTAAGGGGATGTGCCCGAGAAACGTGTAGCAATCACCTTCACTGCCTGTGACATTTGTCTGGATGATTTTAATGGATATCAATAAAACATTTTACCTGAGAGTGCTGGACAACTGACACTATTTCCTACCTACCCACGCACCTGCCTGCATGCATGCCCACCTACCCACCTGCTCACTGACCTGCTTGCCCACCCTACTACTACTGTTCCATCCATTCATCTGCCCACCCACCTACCTACCTGCCCAACCAACCAACCAGACACCTGTCCATCCATCCACCCACTTGTCCACCAGCCTGACTGCCCAGCCATGTACTTGTTCTCCTACCTGCCATTCCAGCTTCCTATGTGCCTGCCTGACTGCTAGAACAAAACTGTACTGATTATCAAGGGTAATATTAAGTCAGTCATTAAGGGATTAAAAAGCATTTCAGAAACCAAAGTTATGCACTAACTTTATTCACATGAGTCATAATTTGCAGATATGCAAGGGTAAGGTAAGTGATCCCGTGCGCGACATTGTTAGACTGCTTACTCACTAATGATTGAAAAAGCAATGGCTAGAATGTTCCCACTTGTGCTTTCTGTAAGGCATCCTGATAAATGTAAATCTCAAAGCCCAGTGAATGAGACATTTTCTATCTTCTTTCTTCTCAACAGGAGGCTGCTCTCTTTGGACTCAGAAACAAACGATCATACTTTTTCTGCCAGCAGAGGTAAGATCAATAGTGTTTTACTGTGTCCTTGTTCCATAAATGATCTAATTATCCATTAAGAACTATCTCAAATGCACCAACATGGTACAAAAAAGCAAAATCCTAATTTGTACCTAGAAGTGTCCAGTTTCTTGTAATGTCCCCAGCATGCCCTCCCTTCTCTATAGTTTGAATTTTCAGAACCCAGATTGGAAGAGGCTTCTGTGAATTCTGCAGTGCAATGCAAACCAGAACATAAGAGAGTTGATTCAGCACCGTATTTCTTTACTCGTGTTTTTTTCTCATGATTTTTTTTCTTGCTGCGTTTTTTTAAATTGCAGAGCTAAATATGGTGCTATGGTGTACCGAGGAAATAAATCACAAGAAAAAAATACAGTGCTAAAGGCAGCTGCTTTTTTCCTAAGTGAATATCAAAAGAAACATTTTTTTTTATGATAAGTCCACTTAAATCTTCATTTCTCTCTTTCACTTCGGGACACAAATACTGTACACAAGGGTTGTTCCAATACAGCATCATCCCATGGGCATGACCTATAATAATAGGGCTGCAACAATTGTTAACAAAATGGAACACGTGTCTCACAGAATCTCAAACTGACACTGGCACCCCGTGATCAAGATTGGAGTGTGCTGGCACTGGCACCCCGTGATCAAGATTGGAGTGTGCTGGCACTGGCACCCCATGATCAAGATTGGTGTGTGCTGGCACCCCATGATCAAGATTGGTGCGTGCTGGCACTGGTACTTCCTGATCAAGATTGTTGTGCGCTGGCACTGGCACCCCGTGATCACGATTGGAGTGTGCTGGCACTGGCACCCCGTGATCACGATTGGAGTGTGCTGGCACTGGCACCCCATGATCAAGATTGTAGTGTGCTGGCACTGGCACCCCGTGATCAAGATTGGTGTGTGCTGGCACTGGCACCCGTGATCAAGATTGGTGCGTGCTGGCACTGGTACTTCCTGATCAAGATTGTTGTGCGCTGGCACTGGCACCCCGTGATCACGATTGGAGTGTGCTGGCACTGGCACCCCGTGATCACGATTGGAGTGTGCTGGCACTGGCACCCCGTGATCAAGATTGTAGTGTGCTGGCACTGGCACCCCGTGATCAAGATTGGTGTGTGCGGGCACTGGCACCCCGTGATCAAGATTGGTGTGTGCTGGCACTGGCACCCGTGATCAAGATTGGTGTGTGCTGGCACTGGCACCCTGTGATCAAGATTGGAGTGTGCTGGCACTGGCACCCCGTGATCAAGATTGGAGTGTGCTGGCACTGGCACCCCGTGATCAAGATTGGAGTGTGCTGGCACTGGCACCCCGTGATCAAGATTGGTGTGTGCTGGCACCCCGTGATCAAGATTGGTACGTGCTGGCACTGGCACCCCGTGATCAAGATTGGAGTGTGCTGGCACTGGCACCCCATGATCAAGATTGGTGTGTGCTGGCACCCCGTGATCAAGATTGGTGCGTGCTGGCACTGGTACTTCCTGATCAAGATTGTTGTGCGCTGGCACTGGCACCCCGTGATCACGATTGGAGTGTGCTGGCACTGGCACCCCGTGATCACGATTGTAGTGTGCTGGCACTGGCACCCCGTGATCAAGATTGTAGTGTGCTGGCACTGGCATCCCGTGATCAAGATTGGTGTGTGCGGGCACTGGCACCCCGTGATCAAGATTGGTGTGTGCTGGCACTGGCACCCGTGATCAAGATTGGTGTGTGCGGGCACTGGCACCCCGTGATCAAGATTGGTACGTGCTGGCACTGGCACCCCGTGATCATGATTGGAGTGTGCTGGCACTGGCACCCCGTGATCATGATTGGAGTGTGCTGGCACCCCGTGATCAAGATTGATGCGTGCTCGCACCCCGTGATCAAGATTGGTGCGAGCTGGCACTGGCACCCCGTAATCAACATTGGAGTGTGCTGGCACCCCGTGATCAAGATTGGAGTGTGCTGGCACTGGCACCCCGTGATCAAGATTGGAGTGTGCTGGCACTGGTACTTCCTGATCAAGATTGTTGTGCGCTGGCACCGGCACCCCGTGATCACGATTGGAGTGTGCTGGCACTGGCACCCCGTGATCAAGATTGGAGTGTGCTAGCACTGGCACCCCATGATCAAGATTGGTGTGTGCTGGCACCCCGTGATCAAGATTGGTGTGTGCTGGCACTGGTACTTCCTGATCAAGATTGTTGTGCGCTGGCACCGGCACCCCGTGATCACGATTGGTGTGTGCGGGCACTGGCACCCGTGATCAAGATTGGTGTGTGCTGGCACCCCGTGATCAAGATTGGTGTGTGCTGGCACCCCGTGATCAAGATTGGTACGTGCTGGCACTGGCACCCCGTG